>OU342742.1:56463464-57858695 GCA_910589775.1 Avena eriantha | reverse complement strand
GCCACCGCCGTCGCAGCAAGATTCAGTGTCGAGAGTTAGGAAAGTACAGTAATGGATTTACCCCTACGACACGTGCAGGGTGGCTAAGAAGAGTGACCGGCGAAGGAGGGGCACAACAGGAACTAGTGTAACGGAATATCCTGACTTAACGGGCGCGATTTGAAAATATTGGGATTGGCCATCATTCACTCGAAAGACCCCTCTCAGCAATTGGCGTCCCAACTTTTCGAATCGCGGTGATAAAAATCAACTTGGGTACCGCGTTGCCTGGCTACCCCAACTTTCGGGCCGCAAAATGATATTCTCAACAGGAACGCGCCCAATACGGTTGAGCACCACGCTCGGGGACTCGCCTACAAAACAATCCCACTCGCGCTCAGGGACTCGCCCCTCAGAAGACACAAGGGACAAAACAGTGCACAACCAAAAGAAAACACATAAGTATACAATCGACTTATACCCCCATTAAAGGGCGGACACGCTCAGGGACTCGCTCAAACAAAAATAAACACACCACACGATTATGGTTGCAATACGAGTCGATTGACTCCCCTTACTCAAAATATTGTTCACATTACAGCAGTCGCCACTTGGCATATATTACAAATTGCCCAACGATACTATCTATTCCGCAGGTCCTGACGAAGAAGCACCACCACCTCCCTTGACACGAACGAACGGCTGCCACGGATTCATCGGGTAGGTCATCAGCGACTTCAACAACGCTGACCGGAAGGGCTGCTCCGACTTCATGTCGCGATGCTCCGGCTCAGGGTCGCCAGGCGCCGGTACCGTTTCCTGGTATGGCAGAAGATCACCCATCGCCAACACCCGATCAGCAAAAGGGGCGGCCTTGGCAGTCAGCTTCAGCACCTCTGACATCTCCACCGTGCCAGTCGCCGATGGGTAGCCGCTGGTGACGTCGTCAAGGTCGAAAGCGTCGGGGAAGTGGGCGAGACCCAGGCTCAATGTCGTGGTGGCCCCGCGCCTGAAAGCCGAGTGCGCCATCCACTCCATGATGACAGGTGCCTCCTCCAGATAGCGCCACACTTCCGTAAGCCCCCCAGGAATAACCTCGGTGGGGGACATGCCTTGAAGGACCACTTGGACACATAACGTTGAAGCCATGGTCGCGTTCACCACGGCAGTCACGCACTATGAGGCGTTGAAGGTCTAAACCATCGGGTCGCTTTGTCCTATCACAGCTGCAAAATCAGACATCAATGAAACTACGGACTTCCCCAATCAGGGATTCGCCAAACGAGTTAAGCAAAAGACGGAGACTCACCGAGAAGCTTGCGGCAGTTCTCCGTGACATGCTTCTCCAAGGCGGCATGATCATTATGCAGCCCCACGATGATCGAGTCCGTGGCCTTGCGTTCCTCCCCAGCCGTAGCGACAACAGCCTTCGCTCGATCCTCAGACGAAATTGAGGCCGCTTTCGCCTCCTCCAAGTCACGGATCAGCGAGGCAATTCGCTCATTCACCGCGTCCAGCTCAGCGAATGGAACATACCCTTCACGAGCCTTGGAAATTGCAGCTGGAAGACCATCTGAAAAGGAAAGGGACAAATCATCAACACGCCACACACCAATAGTTCACAGCTGAAAGAGAAAAAGGAAAAGAAGCAAGTACATACCAACAGTTTCCTAGAGTCGCCGGTTTGCCTCCTGCGCCATGCGCAGATCCCGCTCCAAATGCTCCCTGGCTGCCGGTCGATCGGTCGACTCCCTCTGCAAACCCTGCAAAAACAACAAAGTTCAGTACTTACAAAGAGCAATATCAAGTTCCTAGCCGCTGAAATTCAGCGACTAAGAACTCGAGGACTAGAGAGTAGAAAGAAATTCAGTTCCTAGCTGCCGAAGTTCAGCGACTAGGAACTCGGGGACTGGAGAGTAGAAGCAACTCAGTGCCTAGCTGCTGAAATTCAGCAGCTAGACACTCCGAGACTGGACGTACCTGTATGGCGGCGCCAAGAATTTTGTGAAGCTCATCGGCGTCAGTCGACGGGACTGTGAAGGAGATGCGCCCATGATGAGACCCAACATCTTCATTGACGATATCTAGGCTCTGCGTAGACTGGTTGTCTGCCACGCCTGGGAACCCCTTCGCCATAAAGCGCGGGAACGTTCCTGATGCTCTAGCCGGGGCACTGGTCGCCGGAGCCGGCGCTTCCGTCGTAGGGCGACGGTGACTGGCTCCGCCACCTCTTTGACGACTGCGGTAGGATCGCTCCCCTTGGTGCTAGACATCGCCACGAAGTTGTCGGCACCGCCTTTCTGCCTCTTTGCGCCCTCCGCAGTTGCCGCATCATCAGCAGACTTCCTCTTCTTAGGAAGGTCGCCCTCTCCAGCGGTGGTGATCGGTGGAATCTTCGCCACTGAAGGGCGACCGATCTTCTTGACTCCAGACCTGCCAAAACCCCAAAATCAACACAGAGACAACACAAAAACGGAAACACGACTTGGAATGGAGAATTCGAGGCTTACTTGGCGACTGGGAGAACGCGCAGCCCGGTGCTGATGTGGGCGGGCTTGTCCAATTCTGGCCCTAGCTTGCGCGTGAGACCCCTTTCGAAGATGTCTGAAGCCCATGACACCGCGGGCTTCCTCGACGACGAAGCCGTGGTCGCCGGAATTTCTGGCTCCGAAGACGCGACCGCTCTTGACAGCTGTGGCGAATTCGACGCCGCTGCCTTAGCCGCCTCCTGGCTTGGTACCTTCGAGACCGTTGGCGCAATCACCGCCAGAGGAACCTCTACCGCTGCCTCGGTGTCCTTGCCCTCCAACCTCTTCATCGGAATCGCATCCTCCGGGACTTTGTGTGATGTATTGGGGGTGTCTTCATCGTTAGAGTCATCGTCTGACTCAAACACCACCGACGACCTGGGTGGCGACGCTGGTTTCTTTGCTGGCGACTTCGGTTTGTGCGCGGGCTTCGAGGACGTGGCCCTGCGCCGGGATGTGTGCTCTTGCACGATCTCGTCGCCTCCTTCGTGTTCATCGAGGCTGCGGCTCGCTTCGAATCGCGCTGCTTCTGCATGCGAGTCTTGTGAGCCGTGGGCACTGGGGGGAACCTCCTCATCTTCCTCGTCGCTTTCGGAAGAGCTTCCTTCGGAGGCCTCTTCGAGCTCCCCGGGGACCTCTTCGTCAAGCGGAGGGAGCCAGCCCTCCAACACCTGGAATAGCTGAGAACAACCACGAGTAAATAATAAATGATGCGACTGCGAATTACATTGCGGAAATGGTGACTAGAGGGAAAACTTACAGTGGGGGCTTCATTCTTCACGGGAGTATACGGGGCGAGCCTGACCGATACGGTGGTGAATTCCGCATCTGTGATCTTCTTCAGGGTGGCCTTATAATCCTCGGCCTCCCACGACTCTTTGCTGGTTCGGGAGGGGTCGTGCTTCCCGCTATACTCATACATCCAATGCGGTCGAGCCGCTAGCGGAACCAAACGCCGCCCGAGCCAGCAGTTGTAAAGGTTGATCGAAGTCAACCCCTGGTCCTTTAACCTCTGGACCTAGTCCATCATATCCGTGATGGCCATCTTCTGGTCTTTAGGGAGCTTCTTCGGCGCCAGACGATGAGGCTCGCTCCTTTCGGCAACGAACTCGAGAAGCGCCACCTCGCTGGAGGGAGTGGATTCCTTCACCTAGAACCAGCTCTTTTTCCACTCGCTGGCGGCTTTCTTCGACAGAAGGAGCTTGATGAAGTTGGCCTTCGGCTTCAATTGAAACGTGACGCCGCCGGCCGCCAGTATCAAGCCACTGGACGCCTCGCGCCCGATGCAGCCATGGAAGAGCTCCAGCCACAACGGGAAATACGGCCTGCAGCCGAGGTAGCACTCTTAGAAGGCGACAAAGATCGCCAGCTGCTCGATGCTATGTGGGCCAAGATCCGATGGTTTGATTACGTAATACGCATAGAAGCGCCGAAAGAAGAGCGAGGTGGGAAACCCCAAACCTCTCTCTAGATGGCTAGGGAAACAAATGAATTCGCCGGCTCGCGGCTGTGGCTCGGTCTCGGAGGAAGGGGAACCCGCTAGTTCCCCTTACGAAGGACTCCGTCGTCCTCGGAGGACTTGAGCTGGGCCGTGGTGCACTTGGATTTCCCCCATGAGCCTTTGGGAGGCGCCATCGGGAAGGATGTGGAGTCGCTCGGTGCGGAAGGATCGAATCAAAGGAAGGCAGGAAGAATGAATGTGGGAGAATGAAGAATGCGGGGAAGGATCTACAAAGCTGATTCGCCACTCCCCTTATAGAGGAACGCTACCCGCCAAAATCGGGGTAGCCATTACCTGCGATAATTACACCGAAGTTACCATTGGAATATCCAACAGATAGTTTGACCAGGTTGACGGTCCAACTCCTCCATTCCACTCGCTAGCAGCTAGTCCTGTCCACTCGCCGAAGCAACAACTTGGCAGCCGTGACATTTGCCGGAGCAGCGACTGGGAGCCTGGGGAAAATTTCCTCGATTTTACTAGAGTCCATCGCCGATTCGGCTGGGAGTCCAAATTGGGCTCGTCTACTCCGACTGCCAAAAGGACACCTGAGCCTAAATCAATAATGGCCTCGGGGACTACTGATGGGGATATGCCGAATGGGGTATGCCCAGGAGGACATTCCGATTGGGCCGAAGGGTCTACGAGTGGGCCTGCAGGACGACGACTGGAATGCGACTGAGGAGAAGGCTTGGTGACTGGCGACTGAAGGCCCAGAAGCGTACTTGAAGCCCAGTCGGATTAGGTCAAAAGCCTCCGAATCCATATCTTGTTCGGTGCTAAACTTTAAACCATAGCGAGGTGCCTCATATATAAACCTCCCTAGGGTACCTTGAGGACTTACGTTCTATCATACGCCCCCTCAAGCGACTCGCTGCTTAGACGCCGAGCTCGCCACCCCTGTAACTCGCTCTCCATTAATCCAATCTAGCAGGAGTAGGTCTTTACCCTCCGGGGGGCTGAACCTGGGTAAACCATGTGCATCCGCCCCCATCTCGCACCATAGATGGCCGCCAGCTCTTCCTCACGTTATAATCAATCGCTGCCAGTAGCAGCGACTGCCGTGGCCATTTCCACAACAAGACCCTCGGGGACTAGACGGTCAAAAAGCCTAAGTGACTAGCCGCTAAAATTCAGCAAGTAGACCCTCGGGGACTAGGCGATCAAGAATCCTAAGTGTCTAGCCGCTGAAATTCATTGACTAGACCCTCAGGGACTGGACATACCTAGATCGCAACCCCTAGCATGCGATGAATTTCGCCAGCATCCACCGAAGGCATCAGGAATGGCATACGCCCATGACGTTGCACCACATCACCGTCGATGATTTCAGGAACTTGCGGCGACTGAGTTCCAATCACCGCGGCAAACGCCTTCGCCATGAAGCGAGGAAACGTAGCGGCCGTCGCCCCCACCGTGTTGGTCGCCGGTACTGGCTCCCCTAAAGAGAGGCCTTCCCCACTCTGTTCCACGCCTGCGGTCGCTTCCTCTCCAAGAGGGACCGTGGAGTCGCCCTTCCCTGTGCCTTTCCTAGGTATGGCGATGGTATCACCCTCCTTCTGCTTCTTCGCGCCCTCACCCTATGCTTCGATGGTAACTGCTTTCCTCTTCCTAGAGGGATCGTCGCCCTCCTCGACATTGGTCGGTGGAACTTTGGCTACCGACGGACGGTGGATCTTCTTGGTGCCGCCCCTACGAGTTAGCCATTATCAGCGGCTTGGAACAACACAAAAACATCAAACTATGACGAAACAAAATACAACAAACTCACTGGGTGACTGGGATGACACGCATACCCATGTTGATATGCGCGGGCTTCTCCAGCTCAGGGTCCAGCTTGCGAGTAAGACCCCTCTCCAGCAAGCTCGCCTACCACGATGCCATGGGCTTCCTTACCAACGAAGCCGTCGGTGCAGGAACCTCCAGCTCTAACGACACAGGCGCCTCCTTCAGCAGTGGGGTCGCCGACCCTGAGGTTGCTTCAACCATTGGCTCCGTTGGCGCCGAGGCTTCCAGCGTGATTGTAGCCAGCGACACTGATGGCTCTAAAATATAGCCATCTATGTCCACATTTAAACTGGATATTATTCATATTTTTGATGAAATATCTCTCCAAATCCTGCCACTAATGCTTAATGATCAAAGGGGTATGCAATCCTTTCTATTTTTCCCTACGCAGATAATGATGTTTGATGATGGGAATCACTATATTAAAGTCAAAGATACGAGATTTCCAACAACCCGAAGAAACCAGGAGTCGTGAAGTGGAGGCAGACGCTTTAACGACCAACTATACGATGGGAATAAAATTCCGGCCATATAGTTCTAGTCGTATAGTTACCATCGACACCGCTAGGTCAAATAGAACAACTTTCGTGAAGGGACCCCTATATAAAGAGGCCTCGGGGGACGAGAAAAGAGAGTGCTTCCAGACCATCAGCCGCCTCCAGATCTCCATCCACAACACTGAAGAGCCACCAAAGAAATAGACTTAGATCTAATCTCCAAACCCATCTCCACCACCATAGCCATATTCCACCACTTGTAATAGTAGATCTCTTCTTTGATTAGCGACATTATAAGACTATTTGCTATCAATCTCATGATTTCCACTATAATGTTTATGATCTTTGATCTCATCTCTATGTGTGAGTAATTCTCCTTGGGCTAAGGGCTTCGGCCTAGCCATATAGCTTTTTGTGCATGTTATTTATCATAGATGGGATCATGTATTAGTTTGTATGACATGATGATTATTGTATCCTCTCTTGCCTCAATCTAAGGACTTGTCAGGTACCCAAGACCCCGAGGATTGAGCCAGGTATAGGGAGTATGAGTAATGACTAATCTGCAGGTTGGGAACCCTAGTGACAGAAGGGGTAGTACGGCTATATGTGCGGGATTTACTTGGGATCAATGGTGACGTCACTGTGCATATCATTAGTTCTCTTTCTTCTATGGATGAGACTAGTAGGTTATTGCTATAAGCGGTTGCGGAGGCAACAACAATTATGGATGCACTGCCCACATATAATTTATCTTGCTCTCACAATTACATGCATACTTTATTATTATCTTTTATTCCCATCAGATGTTTTGCATAGCTACAGGTGAAACCGAACGCCCTAGGCCCTCTCTCTCCATCATCGACAACAACAAAAGACGCAAACTCTTGGTCCGGTAAAAACACAAAGGGATTTCTAAAACTCTCGAAGGTTCGTTAAAGTAACTTCACTACGCTTATGCTTCCCGAGGATTCAATAAACCTAGGTCCACTAGGGAAAAAGAGGTATACTACATTCATCATCTAGATCGAAGGTATCAACCCTTTTTCTGGCGCCGTTGCCGGGGTAGCAATAGCTACCCTGGTGAGGTTAGTAGGAACCTTGCTAGTTTTAATTCTTGTTTTTAATTTTGTTAGTTTGCTTTCAGTCTTTATTTTAAAAAACAAAAAATTTAGTTAGTCTTTTAAATTCTTGTTTTTATTATCATAAGTCTCTGTTTAAGAAAACCCAAAAACATAGGAAATATGGGTGAAAAGAAGCTTGGGGAGTTTGCAACTCCCAATAATGATTATTTGCGTACTCCTATTACTCAGCCAGCAATTGCTGTTGATGACTATGAAATTAAGCCCCATTATCTAAGTTTGGTTCAACAGAATCAATTTGGAGGCTCTGTTGTTAAGGACGCAGGTATGTGATACCTTCGATCCGGATTACGGATGTAGTGTAGCTTCTTTTTCTCTAGTAGACCTGGGTTATCGAATCCTCGGGAAGCGAATGTGTAGTGAAGTTACTTTAACGGATCTTCAGGAGTTTTAGAATTCCTTTTGTGTTCTTACCGGACCAATAGCTTTGCGCCTTTTTGTTGTTGTCGATGATGGAGAGGGAGGGCCTAGGGCATTTGGTTTCACCTGTAGCTGTGCAAAACATCTGATGGGAATAAAAGATAGAAATAAAGTATGCATGTACTTGTTAGAGCAAGACAAATTATATGTGGGCAGTGCATCCATAATTGTTATTGCCTTCGCAATCGCTTATAGCAATAACCTACTAGTCTCATCCATAGAAGAAACAGATCTAATGATATGCATAGTGATGTCATCGTTAATCCCAAGTAAATCTCTCACATAAAGCCATATTACCCCTTCTATCACTAGGGTTCCCAACCTGCAGATCAGTCATTACTCATACTCTCTATACCTGGATCAACCCTCGGGGTCTTGGGTACCTAACAAGTCCTTAGATTGAGACAAGAGAAGATACAATAATCATCATGTCATACAAACTAATACACGATCACATCTATGATAAATAACATGCACAATCGCTACATGGCTAGGCTGAAGCCCTTAGCCTAAGGAGAATTACTCACACATAGAGATGAGATTAATAATCACAAACATTGTAATGAAAATCATAAGATTGATAGCAATAGTCTTACAATGTCGTCAATTGAAGAAGAGATCTACTATTACAAGTGGTGGAATATGGCTATGGAGATGAAGAAGGGTTTTAAGATCTGGAAGCGACTGGAGATCCGTGGCAGAGACTTTTTTGGCGAGGTCTGGCTTGTTTTCTCGTCGCCCGGGGCTTCTATATATAGGGGTCCCTTCACGAAAGTTGTTCTGTTTGACCTAATGGTGACGGCGCCAACTATACGATCAGAGCTATACGGCCGGAATTTTGGTATAGCTCCGGTCATATAGTTGGTCGCTAAAGCGTCTGCCTCCGTTTTACCAACATAGATAATAAAAAGTTATCAATTACACTACCAACATGGTTAGGGCTATTGTTATCGAGGGATTTACTCCAAAGTTATCCATAGAGGATAGTACATCAGAACCACAAAATTAACAACAATAAGTCATTAATTAGCTTGAAGAAAGCATAATGAACTATAAACATGTATTGCGGTAGATCTACAAAGGGGACAATCATCAACATTGACTCAAACGGGGGAGCGCGGGGAATCAGGGATTCGAACAGGGGGAAATGGATCACATAACTACCTCCAAACAGGTATTGCAGAAGATGTGCATAGGGGACAATCCTCATTAACGAACAAACACACCAAAACAGTGGCTCAAACAGGGGGAGCGCTGGGGAATCACGGACTCAAACAGGAGGGAAATGACTCACATAACTACCTCGAAGCAACGCTAAAACCTAGAACCAACCGGAAGCAACGCCGACGATAAAACCGACGGAAATGGAACCGCCAGAAATAGAGGAGAGAGGAGAAGAGTGAGAGCGCTCGTGGGGAGTAAGTGGATGAGAAGTGAACCAGTGAGCATACCTGGAGGGAGTGCATGCGTCGTCGACAGCGGGGACAAGCAGAATCGACGGGATTCGACGAGGAATTGCCGTACAACGCATGAATCGCCAGAGCAAGGGGGAGAGAGGAGGGGAAATTCTGAAATCGTCGGGAGAAGTGAGAGGTGGGAGAGGATGACATGTGGGCTCCAGGTGAAGGGCTGTCCGGATCAGGTGTGGAGAAATGAAAAGCAACCACCCCCGCGGGTTTGTCGGGACCGTTAGATGACCATTACACGGCTGCTATGAGCCCGTCGGGTTTGGACAAGTTTAGAAGAGTCTGAAACTAGAAATTCCGAAAGAAAATGCTACGGAGTATTTCATATTGGGGACGAGTGTTGCGTGCATCTCGGGAAAAAAAAGAGTCCGGAAACGAAACCGCTCCTTATCCGGCAGCGACACCGAGCACTGTCCCAACAGAAATTGCCATCGACTCGTTCGGCCTCAGGCAAATCGCATCTTTCTCGCTCGCACGATGGAAACCTAAGCTCCGGCGGGAAGCATCGATCTCGACGACGCCCTCCTGTGCAGGTGAGCCCCCTCCCTCTTGCCTCCCCTCACCCACCCACCCAAACATCCCTACCTCGCCGCCATGTCGGAGAAATCTGGAGCCGATAAGAAAGGAAACCCTAGAGAGCCTCGCGCCGTGGTTCATGCGGCCCCATCCCGTGGCCTCTTTGGTTCCTTTCGTCGCACGGCCACTCCTCCCACGCACAGCACCCCGGCACCCCGCAACCAGCTGGAAAATTCAAGCTGTTACATTAAAAAGTTCTTTTTCTTCTATCGATTTTGGCAGTTGACTCGGAAGTGGAGAGATAGGTTCGGCCGCAAGCCATATGGATATGGGTTGACGCGTGATAGATTCATGTAATCCCATTTGTTAAATTTGCTTTGGTTTCTCGGCAGGGAACATGATTAATGAAGCATCAGCCATGCTGCTATACGAAGCACCATATGGCGTCGCAATTTTCTCTTTTGATGAGGCCTACCTCAACAATTCAGTGAAGGTACTTGTTTTTCCGTTGATGCTCCCTAGCTTTGTATTTGTCACCAATGAATAATTCAAGATCGTCTAACAGATATCTCTCTGATTTTTTCTACAGGACTTCTGGGCAGACATCCCACAGTTTGTTTAGTAGCCCTTTGACCCTGCCATATTTCATGATTTAGGCATTTACACAATATTTGACAGGCTTTATTAATCGATTCTGTGTTTCTTCTCAGAGTCTGGAAGAATTCATGGATCGTGACAAGGTGTCCGGTGACCACCTGGCTGAGGTGCTTGCCAGGCATTGTGGCTCTGAGAAGAAACTAGTTGTCGTAGGTGCTCAGCATAAAACAATAATCGAAAAGAAACTGGTTAGTATAATTTTATAAGCATTCTTGTTGCTTCAGTCCGTGTGAACAGTATTGATCACCATTTTCTTTTTCAGGGAATAACATGTGTGTGTGTGTTGATGTTCCCGATGAGTTGATAAAATGCAGTCCGAAGAATCCGATGCATGCTTTATTGCCTGGTGAAAATTCAGAAATGAGGACAAGTGACTATCCTTTCAAAGGTTTAATAGCATTCTTACATCAACATGACTTTGATATCAAGCCTGAGATGGTGAGATTACCGCTTACCTTTCATAATTTCTTACATGTGATGTTATCTGCTTTATTTCTCCATTGTCATGCAATGTTGGTCCTTTCTTTTCAGTATTTATATGCCATAGCAAGCTTGAATAAGTCTGACTTTTGTATCCCTGTCATTTTCTTTCCTTAGTTTTTTTTACCTATTTCCCTACTCTTGTTGCCAACTCGAAACAAGTATTGGTTTGCAAAATTGACTGCAATCATTCACCATTCCTGATTGTCAATTTTCGTTGCAACCAGGTGGTTGATATGAACGCTAACTAATAACTAATTACTACCTCCGTTACTAAATATTTAACGTTTTGGTAGGCTATTTAACGTCTTATGTTGTGGAACAGAGGTAATAGTTTGTTATTGAACTGATTCGAAGTGGAATCAAGCTGTCCGACCATATATTTTCTTGTTTAGACTCGTTCCTCATTACCATGTTCCGTTTTGGTGTCATGGTGCACTGTCTTCATTGGCCAGACATCTGCTCATATTTTCTTAAAAGATCAATTAACGCAGCCACGCAGGTTGAAACTTAAGTGGGTACTGCTATGCACAAATTTCTACTAATTTGGTTATATCTTCCTAGCTAGGGATGAATGAGCTCGGACATGGTTCTCCTACTAAGAATGACACTATGGGCTGTTTCCGAGATAATAAAGCTAGCTTTACATATGAACATTTTTGGCGTACCTCACTGAGAGGTACAAACAAAGACTTAAGCAACACTGTCACTGGCGGAGCTTAGTGCATGTCAGGGGGTGTCACCGCCCCCCATGATTTGCACATGCATGAAGACTTGTTTCTGGGGAGAGCTTAAATTAGCTAATTTTGTGTGTTTTGCCCCCCATGAACAAATATACTACATCCTCCCCCCCCCCCCCCCCCCCCCCCCCCCCCCCCCCCCCCCCCCCCCCCCCAAAGCAAGTCTGGGCAAGCTCCTCCCCTGAACTCTGTACTTTATGATTGACACACGACCACTTAATTACCCTGCCTCCTTTATGATAGGCACTTGCACGATATTTGACAAGCTTTTTTAATTGCTTCTGTGTTTCTTCTCAGAGTCTGGAAGAACTCATAAAGCATGATACGATAGACAACTTCGTTGGCATTTCTGAGAACATATTGATGGCCATCTGGCTGAGAGCCTCACCAGGCATTGTGGCTCTAAGAAGAAATTGGTTGTGGGAAGTTATATGCATAAAACAATAATTGAAAAGGAACTGGTTAGTATAATTTTGTAAGCTTTCTTGCTGCTTCGGTCTGTGTGAACAGTGATCACCATTTTCTTCTTCAGGGAATAACCTGTCTGTATGTTGATTTTTCCCTTCCCGATTGTGAGTTGATAAAATCCAGCCTGAAGGTTCCGATGCATACTTTATTGCCTGATGAACAATTATTAATGAGTACAAGGGACTATTTAATAACATTCTTACGTCGACATGACTTTGATGTCGAGCCTGAGATGGTGAGATTACAGCTTATCCTTCATAATTTCTTACATGTGATGTTATCTGCTTTATTTCCCCGTTATCATGCAATTTTGGTCCTTTTCTTTTCAGCATTTGTAGGCCATAGCAATCTTGAATAAGTGGGACTCTTGTTGTACAATTTTAGTCCTTTCCAGCTGACTATCTGCTTATAATACTTTATTGCCAATGATTGAAGTTTTCATAGACATGCTACACTCTAAATTGACATACTCCCTCTGTCCCAAATTAATTGATGCAGATTTGTCTAGATACGCATCTATCTACACACTAAAACATGTATCTAGACAAATCTGCGTCAGTTAATTTGGGATGGAGACAGTATATAGAATCTCAGTTTATGTTATTCATCGATGTACGTCTTCTAGAATTATTTGCCTTTCATGTTCCTTTCAGTGATAAATCAAATGCTCCTTTTAATCCAGGTTAACTATTCTATTCGTCAGTTATCTGGTCCTTGATAGCTAGAAATTTCTGCCTTTCATGTTCCTTTCAGTGATAAACCAAATGCTCCTTTTTATCCAGGTTAATGATTCTATTGATATGTTAGCTCAGCGCCTGCTTGATGTCGAATCATGTGAAATGGAGTGTTTAAAGTTCTTCCGCCTTCTTTTGAGGGATTTTATTGTTAAATCTGGTATTGACACTGAGAATTGGATGTTATTCCAATTTGCAACAGTTCCGAAGGTGATCTGTTTCCCTGGATCATCATATGAAATCTACCCCCCTGTTGAGGTGAATCATAATATTTTAGATGTGTTTTGAGTATGCGAATGCTGGAACATGTCATTTTAGCAATAGACTGAGTTGTGTTTCTTTCAGATTTTTTCAAGTAACGAGTATTGGAAGATAGAGACTAATGCATTTCGATATAGAACAAGCTTTTCTAAGATTGATCCATTGTATGTCTATGAATATGCCCTTTCTGTCTATTCGTCTAAGCGTTCACTATTACAAGATTTGGATGTCTTGGTGAAGAAGGCTAAAGGTGAGAATTCTGATTTTACCCCTTTTAATTGTGTTTTTGAAGATAGTGATGAATATTTCTGAATGTTTTGAATTAGTCACGGTTCAACAAGATCAAAACACTCTTTAGTGAACAACAGTAAAAACTAAGCAGGAGAGCAAGTCCATCTAGGTTGGGCTACATCTAATTGTCCTTTCTAGTTTGGGTTGATTGATTTGAAGGTATGAACAGCGTCCTACAAATTTGATCCAAAGTGTTCTCCTTGCAAGTGGCTCCGAGGTGTTTTCTTGCAAGATATTCTATCTTAAGAAGCCTTGAAAGCGTATAAATATCAGCAATTCTACACTTACTTTCTACACGTGTATTCACACACTTGATGCATCAATAGCCTGAGCTGCTTTTCTTGATACAAGCAGACTTTAAATTCTGATCTTTTTAAGTAATGTTTTCACGGGCATGATTATTTCTTCTACAAACAAATTATAAGCTAGAAAAAGATTATTAGGGCATGTTTGGTTGGATGCCACAAATACATTGAACTTAGAACTGACTTTGCTAGGCTATTGTTTTGTTCATTGCCAAACTTGTGGCATGCCACGCTTTGTTAGACCTATAACTGATATGTCATTGTGACTCAGTTTATTTGCGAGGTTTTGCCGTCAATTTGTTGGCCACACTTTATATGGCTTGCCACATGTTGTCGAAACTAGGTTTGGCAGTGTGTGGTAACCAAACCAAACACGCCCACCATTTTCGTCCTTCCATACTAAATTACTCTCACCCCTTACTTTTATATGTTGGATTACTATTTTCAGTGCTACTCAATAAAATTGTCTCTGTTGGATCATACAAATTTGTATAAAATTTTCCCTGTTGGATCATGAATGCAATACTGAATGCAGATCTAGTTCAAGAGGCTGCAAACATGGAGGGTGTTGAAAGAAACAAGCAGACCTATCCTGCATCAGGTGAAATAACCAAATCTGGAACGTTGATGGACCGCTTTAGTGAGGAGTGGAAGAGGGCAGCAAATGAAGCAAGTGCCAAGTCATCCGTGAGCAATTCTGATCCGAGTTCTGGTGGTGGCATGTTGCCTCCCAGTGGCATGGTTAGCAGAACGTCAGAAACAATGAAACAGTTATGTATGGCGTTTAGTTGCGTCCAGCCAGTAGATTAACTCTTGCCTCCTTTGCCTCACAAGCTCCAAGCTTCCCACTTAGAGCATCTCCAACAGAAGCTCCAAGCTTCCCACTTGTGTGGTTAGAAAGACACTGAAGATGTTTTTGCTGTGGTGGATGTAGGGCCTATGGACAAGACTTCTGGTTTTCATTTGTCTATAACACTTTTACTGATTTCTCAGAATGCATTAAGTTGCACTTACTAATTATTATGTAGTAAGCTATGAATTGATTGTGCTGTTCCAAATCTAAGTTGTTGGAAAGTAGCCAGTATGTCAGCTTTCCTGAGCTGGGCATACTTGGAGCTACTATGTTTCCTGCATACTTGGAGCTATACTATGTTTCCCGTGTCTTTTTTTTAGGGAATCCCATGTGGCGCTTTATTGATTTGCAATAATCATTACATCATCTATTACAAATGGCAAAATAAAAACAGGGGATCACCATCCCAAACTAAGTTTTGATTTGAAGAATAAACATGCTTAGCTACTTCGCCACCTTATTTGCATCTCTAAGGCAGTGCTTGGAAGAGATCTGTCATTATACTCGTCTTTAGGAAGCACTGCCAAAATTGCTGAATACGGGTTCCAAATTTCAATCTCACTATTGCAAGCTTGTATCGAATCTGATTCAATGCAAACCTTTGTTGTACCAATCTGTTTCCAAGAACTCCAACCCATCATGGAGAGCAAGAGATTCAGCTCCCCCTGTATCAGTCCTCGTGTACCACATATATTCAGTTTTAGAGGCTGCTTTTACGGTAAACTGCAAAGCGGTCAATGCTTCCCCACCGAAATTACACCACCATCAGGGATCTGTATGTCCGCTGTGAAGAAGACGATAGTATATTTCCGAAATATCCTATTTTGCGGTACGCGCATGTGGTACCTATTCCACGCCGCCCTTTTTTGGCCAGAAAAAATGGTTTATGGTACACCGCATCCGCGTTTTGCAGTACCGCGGATACGGTATCTGCTAGAGATACTCTTAGAACATTCTGAAGACAACATCTTGTACCCGCAATTGCTTCTCCTCTATAGTTTCTTAGAACATCACCAGTTGCTCCCGATCCATCATTACAGTAAGAAGCATCAATATTCAGCTTGTAAGAGTTAGGATCATTATAGTAAGAAGAAGCATCAATATTTAGCTTGTAAGAGTTAAGATCTGGTTTAGCTGCTTCAAAATTTGTTGCAAGGGCGGTAATTGCAAAAACTGAACTCTTTGGTGAATCAACCTGGTTACCTTTCACCACTTCTCTCCTCTGCCACCAAATGTACCAGGCACCGACTTCAGTACAGGAGATTTTTCCTTTGGACAATAAGACCATTGAACCCGATCGGTCTACCTTAAGAGCATTGTCAATGATCGACAGTAGACCCATTTCTTCCCATACTTCACGAGCTCGCTGACAACTAAACAACAAATGATTTATATCCTTAGATCCAAGTTGCCAAACTAGATATTGGATTGGATTTTTTTTTGAAATCACATCATATATTAGGCATGCAAGCCGCCTCATTAAAACCTTCCAGTCCCCTTCGGTATTCTGATAAGGAAAAATAGTATGTCTGAAACTTGCAGCCTATCAAATAATCGTTACAGGGTTTGCAGAATAAAGTTAAAGGGTTCATCGATCCAATACATGAAAGTTTTGAATTTAAACACTTCCTAGCTATATAATGAGCCGCTGTGTTGATATCTCTCCCACAATGGTTGAACTCAACAGTCCCGATAGCTCCCGCTTGTACCATAATCTCAGCGTAGATAGCACACAACCATATGCTTTATGCATATCCAGCTTGACTGTACAAAAACCTTCTTTCCCGTTCTTCTTATTCTTGATGGTATGCATACTTTCATAAGCTAACATAATGTTATCCGTAATCAAACGTCCAGGAAGAATAATCTTCATACGGCTATACCTTATAAAGAACATTACATAAGCTGATGGGTTAAACTGTGATATCTTCTTTGGTAATTCAACCTTTGGAATTAGGACTATCATAGTATCATTCCATCCACTAAAAATTTATTTATTATTAATTTCTTTTAATACCTCTTCGGTAAGAACATCTCGAGAATGTTCCAACATTTTTTAAAGAAAAGAGCGTGCAGCCCATCAACCCCCGGCGCTTTGATGTCACGGATTGAGAAAAGAGCCTTTTTTGGCATCTTCCGTCCCATAAGGTTTCATCAACTCTTTATTCATGGCTGTCATCACCCTAGGCGTAACTTTGGTCAGTAGGATCGGGTCAGGCTCATCCACCTCCGTGCTAAATAAACCTGCAAAGTAACCATAAATATGGGGGTTTAAATAAGCAGTACCCTCCTGCCACGTGTCATTTTCATCTTTCAATCTCTTAATTATACTACATCCGTTTTAAAATATAAGCTTTTTAAGCTATTTAATTTATACTACTAGAAAGACTTATATTATAGAACGAAGGTAGTATTTCGTTGTCTATGAGCAGTCGCAGATCGATGGAAGAAGCCCGTATTTCTATCTTCAAATTACAGCAAGTTGACCCTACTCCTCTGTGCCCAATCTATCTCTTCTTGTTCTAACATTTTCTCAATCTTCGCAGCTGGATCTTTCTCCTTCTGGCTATTCTCTGGTGTTAGCTCTGCATGTGCTACTTCTTCTAGATCCCTCTTTGCAGTTTTAATTCTACGTTGTGGACCTTTTAGGGTATGTTTTGGTTGAACTGTGGATTCTAAAAAATCCGCTGTGAACAGTGTGAACTGTGAAAAAACTACTGTGAGCTGAAAACTATGGATTTTCTGAAAGTTGTTTGGTTGTAGCAACTATGAACTGTGGATTTGGTTGGAAATGTATGTAATACCCCTGAGGTCCAGAGAAGACTGTTTGTACGCTAATTGATCAGAAAACATCAATAAGTTCATTGATTCGTACGTAAATCTCCATTCTGGGACAATATTTTTTAATTTTTGTAATGTATAATTATATAGTATTATTAATAGAAAGTAATGTTCTCGAATTATTACAAAAGACATGTATGACATAGAGACATGTTCACACGATAATGTTCTGCATAAACATAGACATTCTATTCCTCTCTCGCCATAAGCAAAGCATCAGTGATCCTAATCCGAATGTCGTTCATGGATTCCTCGTTCTCGACTTCTGGGACATCATCACCTTGTGTTTGTGGTGTTGCACTTGCTGCTTCGGGTAGATAATCCGCATCTTCGTTACACTTATCAAATTTCTTATCACGCAATTTGCTATCGCGAATAAAATTGTGCAACGCTATGCAAGCTATGATATGCTTCTGTGTACGAGGTGCGAAACTTGGCATGACCTTCAATATACGCCACTTTTGCTTCAAGACTCCAAATGCACGCTCAATGACATTTCGAAGAGATGAATGCAAGAAATTAAATATCTCATACTTTCCTTATAGTGCACGCCCACGACGAAGACGTAACTCCGGTAGATGGTATGTACTCCCTTTGAAAGGAGCAAGGTATCCAATTCGGTTTGGATAACCAGAGTCAACAAGGTAGTACTTTTCTGAAAATAAACATGAAGTGAGCATAGGAAAATAAAACTGACGTTATTTGTTGCATCGATAATAATGATATACCTTTAGGAGCTAGAGGAAATGACAGAAAATTTTCTAGTGCATGGTGTAGGATCCTTGTGTCATGTGTAGATCCCGGCCAACTAGCAACCGCTAAAGTAAACCTCATGTCAAAGTCACATATGGAAAGCACATTCTGTGATGTATACCCATGTCGACATGTGTGGTTAACTACCTCATCCGCAGGAACTAAACATGGTACATGTGATTCATCTATAGCACCAATAGCGCCTTTGAAGTGAGGCCAAAAACGATCATCCTTGACTTTTGGATGCTCTCTACTGAAAGTAGGATCTCTTGGTTTGATGTTGTCTCTTGCTAACTTGGATCAACCACTAGAGTCATTGCATGTGTGTTCTTTCCACAAACCACATATGGATCCATTACAATCATTGCATGTGTGTTATTTCTACAAACCACACATGAATCAACCACTAGAGTCATTGCATGTGTGTTATTTCCACAAACCACGCATGGATAAACCACTAGAGTCATTGCATATGTGTTATTTCCACCAACCACACATGGATCAATCACTAGAGTCATTGCATGTGTGTTGTTATACTAAAACCAACACTACAGTCATTGCATGTGTGTTCTTTTCACAAACCACACATGGATCCACCACTGTCATTGCATGTGTGTTCTTTCCACAAATCACACATGGATCAACCAGTGGTCATTGCATGTGTGTTCTTTTCCACAAACCACACATGGATCCACCAGTGGTCATTGCATGTGTGTTCTTTCCACGAACCACATATGGATCAACCAGAGTCATTGCATGTGTGTTCTTTCCACAAACCACACATGGATCAACCACTAGAGTCATTGCATGTTTGTTCTTATACTAAAACCACAAACCAACACTAGAGTCATTGCATGTGTGTTCTTTTCCACAAACCACACATGGATCCACTAGACTCGTTGCATGTGTGTTCTTTTCAACAAACAACTTATGGATCAACCAGTGGTCATTGCATGTGTGTTCTTTTCACAAACCACATGTGGACCCACTAGAGTCATTGCATGTGTGTTCTTATACTAAAACTAGCACTAGAGTCATTGCATGTGTGTTCTATCCATAAACCACACATGGATCTACCATTCTCATTGCATGTGTGTTCTTTCCACAAACCACACATGGATCAACCACTAGAGTCATTGCATGTGTGTTCTTTCCACAAACCACATATGGATCAACAAGTGGCCATTGCATGTGTGTTCTTTTCCATAAACCACTTATGGATCCATTACAGTCATTGCATGTGTGTTATTTCCACAAGCCACACATGGATCAACCACTAGAGACATTGCATGTGCGTTATTTCCACAAACCACACATGGATCAACCACTAGAGTCATTGCATATGTGTTATTTCCACAAACCACACATGGATCAACCACTAGAGTCATTGCATGTGTGTTATTTCCACAAACCACACATTTGGATCAACCACTAGAGTCATTGCATGTGTGTTATTTCCACAAACCACACATGGATCAACCACTAGAGTCATTGCATGTGTGTTCTTATACTAAAACCAACACTAGAGTCATTGCATGTGTGTTCTTTTCACAAACCACACATGGATCCACCACTGTCATTGCATGTGTGTTCTTTCCACAAACCACACATGGATCAACCACTAGTCATTGCATGTGTATTCTTTTCCACAAACCACACATGGATCCACCAGTGGTCATTGCATGTGTGTTCTTTCCACAAACCACATATGGATCAACCAGAGTCATTGCATGTGTGTTATTTCCACAAACCACACATGGATCAACCACTAGAGTCATTGCATGTGTGTTCTTTTCCATAAACCACTTATGGATCCATTACAGTCATTGCATGTGTGTTATTTCCACAAACCACACATGGATCAACCACTAGAGTCATTGCATGTGTGTTATTTCCACAAACCACACATGGATCCATTTGAGTCATTTCATGCTTGTTCTTATACTAAAACTAGCACTGTCCCCTAATGGATCCACCGTTAGACCGAATCTTCTAGAAGGCACGCCATAACACAGTTGTTCTGCTTGACGATTGTTACATGCCGTTCGATTGGGGCGCTTGGACGATTGGGATGGTCTTCGCGAGAGCGATCCTCGTGTAGGCTGTTCTGCGGCATGATTGGCCACGTTTTCTCTGGACAAACTGGCATGTTGCGAGTGTTACGACTCACGAGTTCAGTGGGCCATATCCCAGTGGCACGTCCCCGTTACTTCTCTTCCTCCCCGTACTTCTCTTCCTTCCCCTCGAAGCCACTTTCCCCACTTCACTGCCATCCTGCCGTAGCCTCAAGCCGACGACATCCGCCAATTCTCCGGTCGCTACCTTATTGGTAAGAAATCATTTTCCAAGCTTTTGAACTTATCCTACACATTCCTGCTATTCGCCAATCTAACTGCTGATCTTTTTTCCGATTTCTCGACGAACTTCAGTTGTGGCAGATGTGGGAGCCCAAGAATCTGGAGATCCTCGCGCGCAACTTCGCAGCGGCGTTCCCGCTCGTGTGCTCCCACCCAGGATGCTTTCGCTGTTACTCCTACCGCGAGCTCCCGCCCCACGAGCTCGCGTGCCCGCACGACGCGTGCGCCTGCACAAAGCCGGGCTGCAACTACACCGGCCCGCCGGTAGAGCTCGTCGTCCACCTTGCAGATGGGCACTTGATCGAAGTGATTAGGATCTCGTACGGGCAAGCCCAACTTCTCCAAGAGCAGGTGCCGTTCACTGACTCGGCACGCCGCTTGCTAATTTTCTAGGGGGCGGCTCTGTTTTTGTCCTGACCATCACCGCCGGTGTTCCGGGAACTAGAGCCGGGCCCACCGTCGTGGGTGCCATATGCGTCAGGTCGGTCTCGTGCGCCTAGCCCGTATACACGATGCGCATGTGGGCGAACACCCAGCCGCCATCATCGGATAGCATTCTTGTGCTAGCCGAGGCGCCGAGCTGCCCGACGCCGCGGGAGGTGGAGTATGTGGACCTAAGGTCGATCCTATGCGTGCCATCTCAGTACCTTGTCGGTGTTGGACCGGACAGGCAGATGCATTTCTACATTTGTATCGAGAAGACCGACAGACAAATGTAGTACTTGTGCTGTCGTTACTGTTAGACTTAAGCGATGATTCTCATGTGCTTAGAGCATACGTGTTGTGCGAATGTACCCCAGTTGTAGTTTTCAGTACTCCTTAATACTTAGACGAATTATTATATTGGTCCAATCAGCTTGTTGTTGTCACGTTGCAAAGTCCGCTTGCTCTGGACAGACCGGTAATACCGTGTGCTCCCGCTCCCGCATGTCAGTGTCACGTGTTCCGAGGGCCCACCTTCCAGTGTCCTTCCCCTCGAAGCCACTGTCCCAACTTCTCTTCCATCCTGCCACTCCTGTCCGATGGTTGTAATCTGATGATTTTCGTTGGATTGTTTACAAGTAATCTATGTTGATAATGCAACATGCAAATGGCACATACACAATTTCTAAAGTGGAAGCACTCACACGCTGCTATTGCACATATTTCTTAATATAGCTCGACAAACACATTACAATAATTGTACTCGCATTAAACACAACCGAAATTGCAACCATCCTAAACAACATCTAAACCCACATCACACAGCTGTCGTCGGAGTCCACCTCGATTGGTGACACCGCCGTGCCCTTCCCGGTGACATCCACTCCCGCCCGTGGCTTGCCCTTCGCCAAGGAGGCAACAATGGCGTTCTACACAGCTTCATCCCCGTCGCCCTCCACATCAGAATCGACAATGACGAAGGTGACGGGGTTGGCATGGACTGAGCACCGTCACGCCCGGCGGCTCCTGCTCAAGCTCGACGCCGCATCAGTCCTTCTACAGGTAGGAGGGGCCGAGCTCGCATACGTAGCGTCGTCGCTCCTCTCAAGAAACCATGGCCATTTGATACTGGGACGGTAGGATCTTGGGGTGGATCCGCCACAACGGGCCCTACCGGAAGCGGTGGAGCGGATGGATCTGCCGGCGCGAGCCATGACAAGTTCCTAGGAGGGAGTAAGATTGTGGGCCAGGCGTGTCTGGTTTCTGAGCAAGACCTCCCAGTGATATGTACGCAGGCAAGGTACTAAAAAATTTCATCCAATGCGCGGACAGGACTTTTGAACCACGAAGGCGCGAGTTTTTTTGACAAGTCCACACGCTAGGTCCCCCACCTGTCAGCCGAATGTGGACGGTAGGATTCTGCCCGAGTTATTAAGTAGGGATAAATCACGCTTCACCACTACCCTGACATCCAAAGGCTCCTCTTTCCTCTGCCCTCGCTCCCCTCGCTCATGGCTCGTAGCTCGTGCAGTTCATCTCGGGCGGAATCTTGGTCGGCTCAACGCCGTCAGGCGGGTGCCCCATCAGGTATCGGAGGGCGCCCTACGATTACTACCCCGATATGCTGTGTTTGTGTGGTGAGAAGATGCCGAGATGGATTTCATGGACCGATGAAAATACTGCAGGAAAATTCAGCAACTGCAGCATCAGAGCGGTAAGTTCCTACTGTAGGTACAATGATAACCCGGATCTGGAAAGCGTAATGTAATTTTTTTTGTTTCCTTCGATCTACTACGTAGGAAGGGAGGGGGACTGCCTGTGACAAGTTTGTGTGGATCGAAAAGCCACTGACAGGTTTTCACAGAAAGCTTGTTCAGGATCTGCATGATGCTGTGTGGGACAAGAAAGAGGAGATTCGTGCGATGGAGCGAGAGATCCGGGAGCTTCGCCAGGTGTAGGGGAGGCAGGGGCAGGGAGGTGGTGAGACAGACGGGCTCAAGATTAGGCCAGACAGTGGACACAATTTCCTCATTATCTGGGCATTATCTGTTGCATTTGTAGTTTATGTTGCCATATCGTTGTCCAGCAGCTGAAATAAGTTGCTGCTTCGTGGAGTGTAGCGGCCAACTTAAGAAATTGTTTTCCAGCCTAGAAACTTATCATAAGTGTAATGCCAACAGCAGGGATTTATTAAGCGCCTATAAATAAATCATGTCTGTGCCACTAACACCCATCGATTTTGGAGAGGATTTAACCGCTCAGCTATCGCGATTGTTCAGAGAGTAGTGGCAGAGTCACAATTTTGGATTCAACTAGTGGCCTCGGCCGTATAAAATCCTAAAGTCGCGATACATTTTACTCCGAGTACGAGAGGCAGATTGTTTCGCCCGACAAGTTCCACGCACACAGCTCCAGAGTTTAACCGAACTACATATATAGGTTCAAGTTCAATACATCATTAGGCTACTACACTGCTAGCCCTCTTTCGCTGCTTGGGTGCCAACTTTATTCCTCTTTCCTTCACGTCCACTGGCTTCTTCATCTCCTGCCTTCTTCCTCTTCCTGGGTGCCAATTTTCTTACCTTCACGTACCCTGCATCTCCGGGCCGAGGGAAGTCAGGCCAATCAGCACCAGAATCTTGTCCGGCATCATCAGTCCACTCGTTTTGGTTTTCTTCCCACAACAAAATCACTGAGTTGGCTGTATTGTTTCTTACCTTGCGCTTCCTATAAAAAAATAGTACATGGATTACTACCTTATATCTACAGACTATAAACAATTTTTTTGTGTGAATGTACCATCTCATACCTAGGTTTGGGAGCATTAAGGGGACATCCAGCTGCTCTATGGCCTATAAGATAGCAGGTCTTGCATCTGTTTTTGCCCTTCTTTGTAGCACAGAAAGCCGAACCCTTCTTCTCGAGAAAATTCTTAAACCTATTCACTCGGGGTATTCCTCTGCCCCTTTTTGTAACTGGCTAGCAAAGCTCGAAATATAGTTGTACTTGATGCCACTGAGATGGGTCTGTACATGGCTCGACGGATCCAGCGTACGCAACTCTAAACTATTCCATAGAGTAGTAGTCTGACAAATACTGATCCAAATGTGGTAGAGTTCTTTTCTTCACCAAGAAGGCCAAGGCGTGGTCGCAAGGTTTCTCGGTATGCTGCCACTCTAAGCAGGTGCATTCTCGCAGCTGGATGTTCACAACATCCCTTTTGCCACTCTTGGACATATCCACCACCTCACAACTTCTATTGGTTGATGGGAGAACCTTAAGATGAGCAAGTCCTCGGCTTCTCTTGTGCAGTTACTGTACAACTGGCGGTAGCATATGTCCTCTAAGTCTCCTACCGATCTCTCTCCTTATATTTAACAGCTTCATGATCATACCACGTATGTTGTCCATCAAGATATGAACATGACGCACTTTTATGTCCTTCACCCAGTTATTCAGGCATTCTGCAAGGTTGTTGTTTATGTAATCAACTTTGATGTCAGGGTTGAATTGACTCCTCTTCCATAGCTACGAATGATGGATGGCTAAGTACTCTAGAAGTTCAGGGGCTTCAGCAAAAATCTTGCTCATGAAATAATCGCTGCTACTAGGTTTGTAAACTCTAGCAGCAGGAAACATGTAATGAAATACGCTGCCTGCATAGTGTGAGTACAAGTTGAGCATCATATGGGCATGGCATTCTCTACCTCTAGCTCGCGGGAACACCTCCTTCACTGCATTCGTCAGCCCTTTGCATGCATCCGTGGATATAGCCAATGGATCCATGTGGCCTATTGATCTCCTGAGCTGCCTCATAAACTAGACCCAGTTTTCCTCCGTTTCTGTTTCAAACAGCCCGAATGCCACTGGGAACATCCAGTTGTGACCACCAAGTGTTGTGGCAGATGACAGGCATCCTTTCCATTTGCCAGTTAGGACAGTGCTGTCTACACTCAGATACGGCCTACAACCGCCCTTGAATCCATCGATGCAAGGTTTAAGCGCCATGAAAAATCTTTTGAAATATATTTTACCACCTTCCGATTCGGTGTCAATCTCCACAACACTCCTTGGACACCTAGCTTGTACCTCCGCCTTGAAGTTGTACAACATCCTGAAGCTATTGGTCCAATCCCCGTGCAAGACCCCCAGAGCTTTCTCTTTACCTTTCCAAACCGTGTAATACGGAAGGACAATGTGGTATTTAGAACCGAGGCTAGTCTGAATATTCTTTGCGGTCTCCTTATGGTTATCCTTTAGTATGGACATAGATTGCATAGCCACCGACTCCGTATCAGCCATTGAGGATTTCAGTTTGCTTCCTGTCGGACACATGTGTGGAGGGCCCATTCTGTTCACCTGCAACACAGATTCATTTAAAAGATAAGCGGAGTTGACTAGTTGCCAGAAAGATATCACACATCAATTGTAGTTATAGAGTGAAAAGAGAGAGAGAGAGAGTTCTAATGGTTTGCTGCATTCATTGCCCCAATACCCTAATTGCAGTCGACGCAGGTAAGGATCTTGCTGTGATCCTCCATGGAAAATGTACCTCGGCCCGTCCATTCATCCATGTTAACTTGCAAACGGCCTCATACCTCTCGGCAGAGTTCTTCAGTCGATAAACGTCGAACTCCCCCTTGATACAAAAATGCCGGAACGACATCCTAAACTCATGCATGCTCCTGAACTCGGTGCCGACCAAAATTATAGGATACTCATGGCCATGTTTCATTTCTTCTACTTCAACACCCAAATCATCCACTGGAATACCAGCCTCATCGTTAAGTTCCTCGTCTATTTCATCATCACCAGATTCTTGATCCTCTACAGTGCCTGCTTCTTCATCTGATTCAGAATCTTCGCCATCGTCTCTAATGCCTAGTACTGCACACATCATATTGACTCCCATGGGTGGGGCTGCACCATCGTCTCCACCCGGATGGACAGGAACATTGCCCCAGTCCACCTCACCGGCAACTCTGTTTTCTCCAAGACACTCGGTTGGTTCTGCTGCAACCACATGGGTTGGTCTTACATTTGCACGCATCCCAGGTACTTTAGTGGACAAACAGCAGTCATAATCAATTTTATCTTGAGTGTACAGAACCCTCTTGCTCTTCCTGTGTACATCCTCCTTCCTAATGTAATCTTTCCTGATGGTATCAGTAGGGCTTGACATCCGCGTTCCATTCCCCATCGAACTAGGCCTTTTGCTGCCGCTCTTGGGTGTGATCTCCTTACTGCCTCCCCTCACGGGTGTTGGCTCTAGGGTGCTGGCATTATTGCCTGACGTCTACGGCGTGTTCTTCTTCGAATTAGCCCTTTTGCTGCTACTATTGGGCATGTTCTCCTTCATGCTGGCATTATTGCCTGACCCCAGCGGCGTGTTTCGCTCCAAATTAGCCCTTTTGCTGATACTATTGGGTGTCTTCTCCTTCGTGCTGGCATTATTGCTTGACCTCAGCGGCGTGTTCCGCTCCAAATTAGCCCTTTGCTGCTACTATTGGGCGTGTTCTCCTTCGTGCTGGCATAATTCCCTAACAGCGGCGTGTTCCACTCCAAATTAGTGTTTCTACTCCCACTGGGTGTGGTAGCCTCTGTGCTGGCCATCTTCGCCTCTTTGCTACCACTCCTGGGAGTGTTCACCACCGTGCTAGCCCTCTTAGCGTTTTTGCTGCTACCGTTCGGTGTGGCATTTTGACTAGATCTCAGGGGTGTACTCTGCGGCATGGTGCCTTTTGTCGTGCGACTCTTGGGCGTCCTCTTCTCTAGCATGGTATCCTTGGTGACGTTCTTCTTCGGGGTGCCCTTTCTGGGGATGTTCTTCCTGCTCTTCTTTATGACGCTCCTCTGTAAGACTCTCCTCTGTTCGAAGCCACCCTCAGTCGCACCAGCCCCAGTGATGCCATGGATCAGGTCATGCATGCCTTCTAAAAGTCCATCATCTCTATTGTCGAGTTCCAATTCCTCTCCAACCGTGAGCACTACCAAGTTGAAGTAAAATTCACCTCTATAATGTTTCCTTGTAAACGGTATGACTAAATCCGTGGTATCTTTCACTTCGATAGCCTTTTTGCTCCTGTAACCATAATATAACAAACATGCTTCCTGGGAGGACCCCCACAACACCTTCACACGTAACGATGCCATCAGGTCAGATAACTCTACCACTTCAGGGTCGTATCTGCCAAGGATTACATCAAATTCGTCATAGAATTTTTCTGTGCCATCATCTAATTTTGCAGTATAATCCGCGACACCGATACGAACGATTACTTTGCCATCATCAGGTTCTTCAGGATAGAAACCTCCGAGAGGTTCGAGAGATGGAGCGGCACCATCAGACCCAGCCCCAATGCCACCACCGCCATCACCAACGTCATCGTTAGCTGGATCAACCTCGGTGGAAGTACCAGGACCAGGAGCAAGGCGAGGGCCCTTAGCAGCGGGAGCTACATTACATGGTGGACAGGCAGGGCCCCTTTTAACGGTAGCCACAATAGGATCGGCTGTTGCCATGCCACCTCGACGATTAGGAGCAGTTCCCACAACAGAAGTGTTTTGAGTGCTAGCAGAGTCCACACCATGAGCTGGCTTCAGACCAGCAGCTCGCTGAACCCGAGCACAGGTTTGAGGAGGATAGAAGGCATCAGTCTTTGCAACAACAGTGGGGCAGCCTCCAGAAGCCTTAGTTTGCTCAACAGCAGCAGGGATTGGGTCAACAACATCCAGATCAACAACAACACGAGGACAACCAGTACCAGCAGATTCCAGAGCACGGGTTCGCACAATTTGAGGACGGTTTCGAGGAGGAGAAGCACACAAGGCGGCGGTCTTGGCAACAACAACGGGGCAACCTCTAGATGCCTTAGTTTTCTCAACAACGGCATGGATTGGGTGAGCAGCAGTCGCAGCAACACGGGCACGGGGAAGGGGACGACCAGTACCAGCAGATTCCAGAGCAGAGTTTTCCACAATGGCAATACGGGGACTCCTACGAGGAGGTTGCCTGACAGAAGCATGTCGCGGGCGAGGAACCACATTTTGCTCAACAACAGCAGGGGTTCGAGTTAGACCTTCCTGTCCAATAATAGCTGGGCGACTCCCAGTAGCAGGAGCTTCCTCATCCACTATGTTACACACCAGCATAACCACGCGAAGCCTAACATGTTGTTTCATCAACCCAATTAGCTGACTGTCACACGCTATAGGAACCTTGAAGCCTCGTTCATCAAGGAGGCTGAACCGTGCAGTCTGCTCCGGCCTCATTTCAGCAAGTTCACGCACAGCAGCAACCAAACCAGGGATAGTGCATAACTGCACATGCGCTACTTCCATCTTCAGATTCTGAGCCTCTTTCCACGTCCTCTTCCCATGTGCTAATTTAATGAGGTAGCCGCAGATGGTGACCAGAACCGTGTAGTTGGGTTCAGCGGAGATCCTAGTTGACAGAAAATTGGAGACAAAAGATAAGAATTGTTTGTCAGCGTCGTGCTAGCAAACAATTCTATGTTCGATATATCTCTGTAATGCCAATAGCTAGCTAGCAATTATAGGTAGTGCGAATAGCAAAGAGAAGAGTAGCTCACCCGAAATCAGCCAGAAGTACTTCTTCCTTGGCAAATGGATCTGCCATCCTCCGCGCTGCTCATCTTGTCGGTGGTAGAGGCGGGCTAGATCGTCGCAACGGTTGGCACGACATTCGGCATTAGAGCTCGGTAGCAGCGAGTAGGCGCAGCAACTTGGCGCCGGAAGTCAAATGCATGAAGAGATCATTCTGGTTGGAGAGGGGATTTCGACGCCACCGGTGTTAGGGTTCATGCGAAAGGAGGGAGGGGTGGATTTGTGAATTTGGTCAACGCACGATGATCCTTTAGTATCTCGTTTCGCCTACGTGGTTGCCGCGTTGGCGCTCGCGTCACGGAAATATTACTGACATGAGGGTCCCGACCGTCTACTTCACGGGGCAGTTTCACGGCATGTTTAGATTTGGTAGGGGTGAGACGAGTTTGCATCGAAATGGCGCCTCTCGGTAGTTGGCGGCCCAACTTTTCGAAACGCGGTAATTTCAGGCAACTTAGGTACCGCCATGCACTGGCCTGGCAACTTTGGTACCGCAGACGAACAAGCCCCTCTCATCCTCCCTTTTGCTCTGCCCTGCTCGAGAGAGGCAGAAAAATGAGCTCCTCGGCCATAGCCAAGATCTGCTCGAGTGCCCTCCTTCCAGCTCCCTCCGCTCTGCATGTCCCCTTTTCTGAGATCCCCTTGCCTCTCTGGGTCTAACCCCACCCCTTTTCCGGGCTACCAACTGCCGCAGGTACCAACTCCGGCGACCACCGAGGCTACCTCCGGGAGCATGTTTGCGCACGGGGCGTCCATGCGTCGGACCAGGCTCTGTTGCCCGTCGCTAGAACCGCCGCCGACCCATGCGCGCCTAGCACCCTCACCGTCGACATGCATGCCTCCCCGAGGAATCTTGGGCGAGCTCCGGCGAGCCTCGTTCGGGTGTCCCCGCGCGAGCCCCGCACCGACGGCGAACCACCGTGTGCCGTCCCTCCCCAGACTCACCGTCGAGCGCCGCTTCATCCCCGCCGTCTTCCCGCCGCCGGCGAGCCTCCCCCGCGTCTCCCTGACGTCGGGCTAGGGTTCCCGCTACCGCGACTGTCGTGAGGAAGGAGACGGGAGCGCGACCGTTGATCCGTTTGATCGGACGGCCCACAGCTCCCCATACCGCTTCGCCGCCTCTCTCCCACCGACGGGCAGGCCCCACCCCGGGTTTGAACTTTCCCGCTCCCGCCCACTGATCCGACGCCACCGGGCCAGCTACTGCAGCGGCCCACATCTCCTCTAGAGCCGGCCCAGTGAGCCCCGAACTTCTTCTCTTTTTCTTTATTTCAACATTTACAAATCTGCTTATTACCCTGTTTGGTTTAAATCGAAATAAAAATGAAAAATACCGCATTTCACCCAGATTCAAATTTTTACAGGTTCCTGTATGTTTTGCCCAACCTGCAGAACCAAAGTCCTAGCCTAATATTATTTCCAATTTGTGTGGAAATTAAAATGCTAACACCTATCCATTTCACTAAATAAAACCCTCTGTGAGCTTCACATATCCAATTGGAGTGAAACCAACTGCCCTTGGTAGCTTTTAAACATACCTATCTTTGCACCTTGTTCCCATGCCAAGGTGAATAGTAGTTTGTCCTTAGTAAAAATAACAAAAATAGCTCTGATCTGACTTTAGGAATTTCTCTAGGTCAACCCAACATAGGTATTGACCCAATTCCAACTCTCTGTGATGTGGTACACCAAGTTCTATCAAAACCCAGGAGATTCAAATGTTATTGATGCTCTGTCCCACTTTGGTGAATTAATCATCTCTAGCTAGGGTATTTTCAGTAGAAAAATCACTACCGGAGTTCCACAACTCCAAAAAGGTTGATTCCAATTTCTACAGAAAGGTATTCTAAATACCTACCATGTGTAATTGCAATAAAATCAAAATCTTCTGTAGATTAAATATGGTGAAAAAGACAAAACAGCTACAGAACTTCCTTTGGGAATTTCCTGAGGGCATTCTGGTAATTATCTTGGAGTGATTCCAACTCCCAGTGAACAAGAACATCAAGACCTACCTAACCACCCAGAGAAATAATTTTTGGAACTCCAGAACTTTTCTGGTGAATTATTCTCTAAAACTAGAGTCGTATTCACCATAAAAATCACTATAAATCTTTTGTAATTGATAAAATAGTGAAACCACTTTTGTTGGTTTAATTTTATCAATACCTATCTGTTGGTATCATGTTTTTACAAGGGTATCATACAGAATATGTCTTGGTCCAAAAACCATCTCTTAGGTAATCTCTAGACTATAAATCCTAAGGGATTTTCTTCCATAATTTCCAAGACAAGGCCAATCTCATTAATCCCTTCTCCCTAAGACCTACTGATTTGTAATCTTGTATTACACAATTTCTCGCTGTATTGTATTGGGGCTTGTATGCCTTGTGTTGATTGTGGCTTGGTTTGTTTGCATGTGTTGTCTGGACGACGATAGTTGCGATGAAATCAGAGAGCGGAAGAAGTGGTACTTATTATTGATGTGGGTATTCTGGGATTATCTAAAGGAGAAGTATAGGGACAATTATGCCATATTGCTGATCATCAGACAAGCCACCTTCTTGCTCATAAGCCTTGTCCTACTATTTTACTTATGCATGTTTTGTCTACTATTTGAGAAACTGCATTGTTTTATTATATGTTGATGTATTTATGGTAGTGGTTTGGCTCCTCCGAACTATTACACTATGGTACTATTAAGTACAACCCCCTTGGTGACACCTACTTGTCCCCAGTAGAATAGATGGTGTATGACACCATACCCCCTTGGAAACCCTGTTTTAGCCAAAGCAAAGCTAGAGGATGGGAAGACCCCGGAAAAAGTTTTACCAAATGTTTTATGATGAAACCTTGGTGAGGTGGGACCTCCCAAGAGATGTTAAAAAAGAGAAGGTTTTGTTTTACAAAATGCTGAAGGAAAGATGGAGGAAAAAGGTTTACGAAAATGCACCCAGTTCTTTGCAGTTTAGCTATAACAACTTAACCCGTGCAACCACATTACTCTGGTATGGGACAGGGCTAGATTTGATGTTTGCTTATTCCGGTATAAGTTGCCTCGTAACTACTACAGGGGATCGGGGATCCCTAGAGGGTGGGCCTTCTCTGATAAAGGTCCATGTGGGACATCGACCTGGAGAAGGAACAAAGGGCATGCGCGCCTCCACGCATTACTATGAGCCCCTCATTGAAAGCGCACACTCGAGAAGTGGAAAAAGCGCTCCGGTTGGTCCTTGGTACCCGACGTCCTGGTGTTGAGGGGATTAACACTCATAGGGTAGGCACTTATACTAGAGTGGGCATCCGGAGAGTCTTGATCGGTTACTCGACCCACGATCGGTGAAGATCAGGGTAGTGTACCCGGATGGTGTGGGTAAAGTGTACAACCTCTCCAGAGTGTAAATCTATTCGAATAGCCATGTCCACGGTTAAGGACGGGTTGGACAAACATCTGTAGAGCGGTGATGGTTTTGTTTTCAAAAAGGATTTAGGAAAAGCAAAGGCTTTGAAAATATTTTGACCATGGGATGGTCGAAAAGGAGAGAGGTCTTGACCATGGGATGGTCAGAAAGGAATGAAAGGAGTTTGGTCGTGGGACGACCGGAAGAAATGGAACAAATGGGTGACCTAGTCCTAATGTTTTCCAAAACTTTTCAAAAAGGTTTCCAAATGTTTACAAAGGTTTTCAACAAAGATATGTAGATGCTATATCTACAAGAGATATTATTTGAGAAATTAAACCTCTCTTGGAGCCCTCCTAGCACCACAGCCATATTGCATATCCTCTTGTTATTGTTGTTATCTTAAGGTGGTTTGCGAGTACATTCAATGTACTCACTAGCATTGCCCCTGGCTATTAACTTGGTCAGATATCAAGAAGAGGTGAAGTGGACGACTATGCGAGCTAGGACGTTCTCCGAGTCAGTTGCCTGTAGGTTGAGGCACGATTTGGCTCTGCGCGTGATGATGTTCCGCTGCTGAAGATGGTATAGCCATAATGGAATTTATGTAAGTCATGTATTTCGGTATACCTCGGATGTTGTAATGATACTTGTCGGTTATGTGCCATGACTAACTGATCATGGGATCGTGGTTGTATGCATAACATGGATTCTCGGAGGATTAATCCGGGGGCCCCACAGAAGCAGCGTCGCGAAGGAGTGCATTATGCTGGGCTGTGAAACAAACAAGGACAGACCATCAGTCGAATATATCACAAGGATAAAGAAAAAGAAGCAAAAAACACTCACTTTCAACTACGCGATGGCGATTGTCCAGCATTGCATGTCGGCGACCCATCGCAAGCACTTGCTCCGCCAGACGAGCAGCTTCCTTCACAATTAGCTGTGACAGGAGAAACAATAAAGGATCAGCGGATGGTGTGAATGATAAATTCGACTGCAAAAATCAGAAGAAGAAACACTACACATACATGATCCTCTAGTGACTTCGAAGTCGATTGACACGCAGTCGTCCGGATAACCATCTGATGCTCCACATCGTGTGGAGAACTTGATGAATTATGCCCGGAGTGGGCTGCCAATGGAGGAGAAGAAGTTCACTCAACCACCTTCTTGGCTTTGGAAGTCGCGACTCCAGATTCTTTCAAAAATTGGACGTCGCCAGAAGATGACGACGCCGGTTGACTGCAGAATAAAACCAACATCAAGAAAATGCAACCCCAAAGAAGAACCAAAGAGAAGACTCGTATACTTACCAATAAAACTTGTCAAAATCGAAGGTTTAACCCCCCGACTCCGATGACGACTCCTTCGGCAGCCGCATCCTCTTACAGGAAGATGGCGCCACAGCACTCACAGGAACGGTAGGTATCGGTGACTCTACACCAGTAGCTGCGCCTTCCGGAGTCGAAGGAGATGATGCATCTGAATCCTTGCTGCGCAAATGCTTGCGAGTGTCCGGACTGCTAGACTCGGGGGCTTCCTCCTCCACATTAGATGGGATGGTCGACTCCGACTCGTCCTCTTCCAAAGCTTCACGAGGAATAACCCCCTCAGGAAGAGGGGGCATGCAGGGAGACACCTTCCAATCCTGCATACAGACAACAAGTTAGCAAAAGTCAAGGAAAAAGAAGCATTCGACAAACAAAGCTACTGCGTAGCACAAACATACCTCAGGAGAAGAGTTAGCAGCATCAAATGGAGGTACGACTGGTTCACTTGGGAGCACATCCTTGGCAGTGTACATGGTGACCAGCCGCACCCTTTTGTCTACTTCACTCGCGGAAATGCCATCGGCAGATACGCGAGTGACATCATCCGCGCCAGCCCATTGGAACATAGGGTGGACTCTGGCCTGTAGGGGCTGGACGCGACGGCGCAACCACGTGCGAATAAGGGCACATCCTCCCTCTTCTTTACCCATGCGACTCTCGAGGTCACAGACGCGCTCGTACATCACATCTGTCTCCGTAGACTCGCCGGGCATCACTACGTTCTTCCAGGAGCGCCTCCTCCTACACGGCGCCGCGGGATCGAAAGGCATGAGTCCGAAGTGGTCTCTGTCAGCCTTCTGGTCGCGGATGTAGAACCACTTGTCCCTCCACCCTTGGACGGACGCCATGAGTTTGATGTCAAAATACGTGACGGAGGAGTCGACGTGGATACCGCAGCCTCCTACATCGTAGACTACGGAGCCAGACGCCGACTGACACTTCAGCTTGAAGAGACGTTTAAAGAGACCAAAGTGTGGCTCGATTCCGAGCCAGCACTCGCAAAGTGTAATGTAGCAAGCTACATGGAGGATAGAGTTGGGGAATAGATGATGCAGCTGGAGCCCATAGAAACAAAGAAGGCCCCTGAAGAAAGGATGCAAGGGCTGTGAGAGACCACGGATGATGAACGCTAGGAACATCACCCGGAAACCGGCAGGAGGACAAGGGGTTACCTCACCACCTGGGACTCACGAGTCAGCAACAGCGAAAGACAGAACTCCGTCTTGGCACAGAAGGCGGAGCACGGAAGACTTGATAATAGACGTGTGATACATTACAAATGTATCTATAATTTTTGATGTTCCATGCTTGGTTTTATCCACTTTCTTGTGTTTTGTCCACACTTTGGAGTACTTTTCATTTGATTTCTTGGACTAACCTATTAACAAGAGCCATAGTGCTAGCTGCCTGTTTTCTGCTGTTTTTGGTTCCAGGAAAGTTAGAAAATGAATATTCTCGGAATTGGACGGGACAAAAGCAAAAGTGCCTATTTTTTCGGAAGTCATCAGATGCTAGAATCCGACCCCATCACCCCCTCGGCCTCTCCTTCCGCCTATATATTGCCCTCGGGACAAAACCCTAAGTACCCGGTCAAAAATCCACGAAAGAGTCTATAGCCACCGTCATCTCCATCCCTAGATCGGGAGGGATCTGAAGCTCTTCCCGGCACCCTTCCAGAGAGGGGAATTCACCCTGGAGGCCTTCTTCATCATCATGCAAGCCTCCGGTGTGATGTGTGAGTAGTTCATCTCTGGACTACGGGTCCATGTAGTAGCTAGATGGCTGGTTCTCCTCCTTTGTGCTTTCATGTCTAGATCTTGTGAGCTCCGTTCATGATCAAGATCATCTATTTGTAATTCTGCATGTTGTGTTTGCGGGGATCCGATGGATATTGAGATGCTATTTCAGATTGATTATTGATTCTATCATGTCTTTTTATTTGTGATCTTGCATGCTTTCCGTTGTTAGTAGCTATCTTGGCCAAGTAGATGCTAGCAACTCCAAGAGTTAGTATTTATGCTCGATAGTGGGTTAATGCCTCTGGTAATCTGGGGAAGTGACAGAAATCTCTAAGGTACTAGATGTGCTGTTGCTACTAGGGAGAAAACAACAATCCTTTGTTCATAGAACAATCGTATTGTTTACATTACACGCAATTCGTAAAGCAATAATCTGTTGTCTGCAACTTAATACTGGAGGGGGTTCGGATGATAACCTGAAGGTGGATTATTAGTCATAGATGCAGTTGGATGGCGGTCTATGTATAATGTTGTAATGCCCAATCAAGTTCCAAGGGAGTCAAGATGATTAGTATATGCATGTATTGCTTTCTTGGTGTTTTTCAATTTCCCCGCTGTAATTTGTTCACCTAGCATGTTATCTATCTTAAGGAGAGCCACCTCTAGTGAACTATGGATCCCGGTCTTTTCTTTTACATACAATCTACAAACTGTTTACTGCTTTGTGTTTACTTTATGCAAACTATTACTTCCTTCCATTCGATACGTTTAATCCTTTGTTTTCAGCAAAACCGGTGAGATTGACAACCTCATCGCAAGTTGGGGGCAAAGTTCTGTGGTTGTGTTGTGCGGGTCTCCACGTTGCTACTACCACTGGTAGTGCGCCCTGCCAATGTTCAGCTAGCTACACCTTTGGGGTGTTTCCTTGCTCCTACTAGATTGATAACCTTGGTTTCTTACTAAGGGAAAACTTGCTGCTGTGCTCATCATACCTTCCTCTTGGGGTTCCCCAACGAGCTCGATATATTTGGGCCATCAACAACGCGCGCTACGCGCCATTGGTGACGCGAGTGCCCTTGCCCTTCTTCTTCCTAGCGACGGCGGCGATGGTGCCCGCAGCGGCGGAGCTGCCCTTCTTCTTGGCAGCAACAGTGGCGGCAGTGGATTCAGCAGTGGCACCTCCTTTCTTCTTCCCCATCCTACGGTGGCGATGCGACCGGAGGAAGTAACTAGGGAATACGCGGAGCTAGTCCAGTGCCGCGAGAAAGATGAACTCTAGGAAGCAGAGGAGCAGCAGCAATGGCGACGGAGGCAAAGGCACAGAAAAGAGAAGATGGGAAAAATTACCGTCGTAGCACTGCTACTTAACTCCCTGGAAGATGTAATCCAACGGCTAGCAAAAACCCTATCAGACGCGTGGCGTCCATCGTGATCGACGCGTGGAGGACCCGAACCGCGAACTTTTCCCCACTACCCCCATTACGCGCGGAAATCGAGGAGGCATAGTTAAAACAAAGATTACGCACACCCGGTCAAGTCAGGGTCAGAAAATGGGACCCACCGCTCGTCATGTCCCGTCAAACCCGCTCACGCGGGCAACTGAGATCATCACATCGTCAGCACTGACATCATCCAAAATTGAGTAGCAGAAGACTTCGACTACTTTAGTCCTTGCTCGAGTCTTCGACTCCACCAAGCACTCGGGGGCTACTCCCATAGGGAGCTCTGGTCGCGCACCATACGATTTTTCTTTTTCTTTTCTGCAGGAATATGGACATTCAAGACATACCCAACCACTCGAATCCACGATTCTACTATGGACATGGGTTACTCCCATAGGGAGCACCGAAAATAAATTCGACTGAAACAAGCAAACAAAAGATGACAACAGTCGCAAAAGTTCTTTAGTCCCCTCCTGAGTCTTCGACTCAACCAGGCACTCGGGGGCTACTCCCATAGGGAGCACTGGCCGCGCACCTTATGATTATTTGAACATCGTATTGTGTGTCGATAACATCGTTCCCTCGAAGTTTATGGCGACACCGCCTCATGATTTTTACTTATGGCGACATCATATTGTGTGTCGATAACATCCGCACTTGATGAACCTGTTTCACAACTTTAGAAACATATGCAGAATTTTTAAGAGGTTCAAAAAATACATTAAATCCTTTCTTTGGAACATAAAGATGGTTAGCAAAAGATTTAGCAATTTCTACTAAAACATGAGGGTCAACACCAAACCTGTTCTTAAGTTTCTGAAATAATATAGAAGTAGAGAATTTCTCTACACATGAATATTCATATTCAAAACCTGGTTTATTATCTTTATCAAGATCCCAAGCTTCAGTATTTTGAGAAATAGTTTCCAATAAATCCGTTGCCTCCTTTGGAGTTTTATTAGTGAAACTTCCTCCAGAATAATTATCTAGGAAATCCCTATGATGCTGAGGCAATCTCACATAAAAATTTATTAAGATAATGCTTTCAGGAATACCATGACGAAGATTTTTACGAATAAGACCCTTTAATCTCCCCCAAGCTTGAGAAATACTTTCTCGATTATGAGGCCAAAAGTTATAAATATGGAAGTGATCATCATAAGCTTCTTTAGGAGTATAATATTTAAGATAGAAAGCCTTTCTCAGATTTTTCCAATCAAGACGATATTCATCATCCAGATATCTATGCCATTCGTGAGCTTTACTAGATAAAGATAAAAATAATAGCTTCCTTATTAGTTCATTATCATGAATACCTGCAAGTCTAAATAGGGAACATAGTTCTTCAATTTCATATAAATGTCCCATAATAGTTTGGCTTCCATCACCTGCAAAAGTTACCTCCCTAGCTCGGTAGACAATACCAATATGAATTTGATATTCAACTTCTGGTTCAATATGCTTCACAACTTTATTTTTATTTTTATCATGAATGAACTCAAATAAGGTGAGTTGCAATTCTTTATGGTTTGAGAAAGCCATGATAAAACAATAGTAAAAGAATAAAAACATATTTCAAGTTTCCTTACCAAATAGCTTACCAATAGCACAACGCTCTCCGGCAACGGCGCCAGAAAAGTGTCTTGATGGCTCCCAAGTCCAGGAGATCAATTGTAGTACTTTTCAATAAAGAAAGGTTGTCGGACCCACAAGGAGCTAAAGGTATTAGTTACCAAATTTGACAAAGGAAATAATAGTAAATGCAGTAGATTTGGTGTTTTGGGTTTGTGGTTTGCAAGAATATGAAGTGCTGAAAGTAAATAACAATAAGTAAATGTTCTCAATGGGATAAAGCCCAATCCTCTATGCAGAAAGAGGACAAGACCAAGTGTGCGTGTGAACTTATATGTGCCAAGTGTCCCCGAGGGTGGCATGGATTTACTTAGCATAAAGATTTCTACACAAGATGGTGAATATGTTGTCAAGTTTCATTCCCTTATAGGGCAGAGCCTAATTAGGTGCAACCATAAGTATGGACTAAATACACCACTTATTATGGGTCCTAGAGCCATTTAAATGAACATCTAGGAATCATTAAGACATACATGTCCTACCATAGCAATATGTTCATTAGTCCCCGACATATGATCCCTCCAATGCAACTCAAAGTATAGGAAAATGGTTTCTATCAATTCCGTCCCTTCCAACCCCTATCATCGCATCAAAGTATTCTCCTACGAGCCCATATAGGTGAAGTAATATGCAGTCGCAGTTTGCATAAAATCATCATAGAACAATATAAAATATAAAAACTAGACCACATACTCATTGCATATTATATGGAAATCATATCCAATCCATCCTATGCCCCTAGGAACATGGGATCTACTCACAAGTGGCAAACATGATATGGATCAGTAGCATATGGGATACAACGCAATCTGAAAATATAATCTCTCCACCAAATAAAGACAAATGCCAATCACAAACATGTAATAACCCTTAAAACAATATCCGAGGTTCAATCAATCACAAACTAGGGGAACGAGATGGATCTTGCAGTTGGTGATGGTGATGATGATGGTGCTGGTGGAGATGTTTATGGAGAGACCTCCCCCTACGCCTAGGAGGAGTGGTGATGACGATGTCATCGATTTCCCCCTCACCAGAGGCTCTGGTGCGGCAGGATCTGCCCCTCCCGGAGTACGAGAGGACTTTCGCCTCCACTGTCGCCTCTATAAATTGTGGGAAAATATGACGTAGGTTTTCTAGCGATACAGAGGCATCTCTGAAAAGGAGGAGCCGAGACGACGCTCGAGGGCTGAAAGCGCCTATGTGGCACGCCCAGGGGGTGGGCGCACCACATGGCTGTTGGGTCCACAGCATAGAAAACAAAAAAAATCCTACGATGAGAACTATACGCCAAGATCTATCTACTAGATACAGAGCAACAGGTGGACATACATCCATGGAGAACATACCCTTGAAGACAACGAGTTTGTTAACGAGTAGGAACTCGTGGTTAATGTAGTCGTACGCTTGCTGATCTCAAGATCGTGTGGAAGTCCGACCGCCACAAATCAGCAACGCATCCGTCCTCGCACACACGTTCAAGCCACCGGACAACCTCCACCTTCTCGCTCTAGCGAATCAGCGGAAGCAGCAACTCCTTCCAGATGCAAGGCCACCGGGAACATGTATCTTGCTAATCTGAGGCCATGGGGGAATATCTAGAGGGGGCGAGAGATCCTTCATGAGGAGGTGTGCTTTGTGAGAGAGAAGAGGGGGGACCTTTTATAGGAGAGGGGGGGGCTCCTCCCCTCCCATGGCCGGCGGCCAAAGGGGGGGTGCCCCCACCTCTTCCTCATTCATGTGGTGAAGCTCCACTCACATAAGTTTTGACTCCACCCAAAATTCCACTCACATGCATTAAATTTCCACCAAATTTAATGCAACTCTAAATTAATAAAACTCTTTTATTTATTTTATTCAGAATTTTGTTAATTACTTTAATTAACAAACATTCACATAAAACCCCTTGCAACATTTCAATATCACATGCAAAACCACTTTCTGCAATTTCACCTGAAACAATCCTGGTTTCTATCGAAACAATTCTTGTTTCTATCGAAACATTTCCTGCGCTTTGCAAACCTTTTGTCTAAAACATATCTGCTCCTAAATGGTGTCCGGTGTTGGGAATATGCCCTAGAGGCAATCATGTATGATGTTATTCCTATGTATTCATAAGGTTATTGTCCATGTATGAACTACTGATATCTATCATTGAATATGTGATTCGATTGTGGAACTGCATATTCATGTTATTCATGCTAATTGTCCTTGGTCATTGAAGTTGTGCCGGACACACAACTTAGACCAATGTGAAAGTCGGCAGATGACTAGGTTCCACTTGTCATGGGCATGGAGATGCTATTCCGACTTACACGGATTCGGCTAAAGAGTTTAGCGAGTCGGACTGACCCATATTGAGATGCAATGAACAAGTCGTCATTTGCATGTCTCAATCAATGTAATCCTTAGACCTGAGGTTATTGCACAATCCGAGTTGAGGATCTCCGACTTAGGTTCTGTCAAACGTTGTTCCGTCACTGGGCAGTTATAAAGGCAGAGTTCGGGTCGACTGAGAATCAAGCTGCGTGATGTGAATAACCAAGACGGGATTTTGCCCCTCCACCAGGAGAGATATTCTCTGGGCCCTCTCAGAAGATATGATTCGGAAAGCATGGCCATGCACGTCTCAGATTAAGTGTTAACCGAGGCAACCTACTAAGAGTTAGTTGGATGAATCACTTATCTCGGATCGAGAAAGAGAGTCGGACTATTTAATGGATGACGATCATTCGCCTATAGTCCGACAAGGCATATTGTGAGGCAAAAGGGACTCAGACGAAAGTTGCATTGGAAAGGTATGTCATCATGACTTATTGGTACTTGGGAGTTGGCACGTTCTGCTAGGAGCCGCTACCAACTGATCGATCACGAGTGAGACTCGGAATCGTGTCCGGGTTACCATGAGCCTGTCGGGTCACACACTTAAGAGCGGGAGCAAGTTTGGGTTAGACCCAAACAGGAAACCTATTTGGGTTGGACCCAAATAGAGACATGGACTTAGTCAGCAAGTGATACTTGCAGTGGCTAATATAGGCCTTTTAGTGAATGGGCCACAAGTGAGTGGAGCCCACTTTCACTCCCTATATAAGCTGGGGCGCAGGTGCTTAGAGCATTAGGTCAGGTCACTCCATGTGTTGGAAATCCTAGCCCCAGTCCGTCCTATCGCTGCCGTACCGGACCTAGTAGTCCATCGCCAGCGCTCCTCCTCGTACATGTGGATACCGGCGGAGGTGCTGTACGTTCAGCACTTCGACGATCGTGAAGAAAGAACGGATCGTGGATCTTGAAATCGGAACGGATCGCGAGGACTACACTGCATCAAGTGACGTGCTTCATCAATTCCACAACTGCGCGTCTAGTGGTAATCCTCGTGGCCTTCTACCTGAGCTGGATCTTGGGATCACCGCGTAGGGAAAAAGGTTTTGTTTATCTCTACGTGGCGCAACAATGGTATCAGAGCGTTAGCTTCTGGTTTTAGGCTCGAGATCGCGCATATGTGATATGTGGTTGGCGTTAGATTGGATCCAATTGCAGTTTTGGTGGTCAATCTATGAGATAGATCGGTTTTGTACAAAGTTGATTGGATCAACTGTACTCGGGGGAATGGATGATCTGGTTTCCGTGATCTAACTGCTGAGGTCGTGGAACGACATAACCCTACCGGTCGGTTTCCGCCATCGGGGTAGATTGTGACATGTAAACCCGGATGCGGTGATCGAAGATCAAAGGGTTTGATCGAATGGTTTCCGGATCGGATTTGGATAAAATTGTTTTATCCGATGACAAAATCCATGTCCGGAATGTGGACCGTCGGCTTCGCCCTGTTGTAGCACCTTAGATGTCGTTGCGAGTTTCACAACGCTGGTAGATATCGTATCCATGCATAACTTGTTTTTGCAGGATGATGTTGTGAATGGTATGGCTTATGTGCATGTGATGTGTGTAATCCATACGTGATCTGCGTATCACGGATTTTGTTAGCCGGCTGGAGCCTAGGTGCTGTCATCTTATTGTATAACGGCCTGTGTGTCGGATTCTCTGTGTAATTTGTATTACAAGCTAGTGTAGCTGTTTGGAGAATCCGGAAGGCATGCAAGTCGATGTACAAGTCGGCTACATGGTGTAAGACGGCACGTGACAAGAGTTGACACGAGTCGGATTAGAGGATTTATGGAGATGGAGATCGCCATGAAGAGAGCCATACCATTTCACATTATAATTGCTTTATTTTGTGTTATTGTTATGTCTCTGTTTTACCTCTATTAGATAGTTGGTAGAAAGTAATCCCTCAAAGAAGGTCTAGTCGGTTTCCCCGCTAGTGCTGCACCATCACAAGTCGGACATTTTTGGTAATGGGCTCATAAAATTGAGGTGCTATCAATTCTTTCCGACTAGGTGGGTTCGAGTTAGACTCTTACAGCGGAAGCACTTGGTAATCTAGACAGGTCTATCACAACAGTTGTGGGACTTGGGGAAAAGTCGGATGGGAGCTGGGGCATGTGATGCCACCCATCCAACAAGAGTCGTATGCGATACGATTGACAAGGAGTTGTCTACCTAGATCACTTGACGGCTAGCGGTGATGCTAAATCTCACTAGTCGACTTGCTTATTTAGGGTCCTGAATCACTAAGTAACCATCGGAGGGGTGTTGGTTCTAGTGGGAGCATAAATATTAAAGTGTTTAATATGCTTGCTCTTTATGGATACATGTCTTAAGTGTTTTTTTTGCATATTTTCTATTTTAGATCAATGGCACCTAGCAGTCTTCCTCAGATTTCCGGTTTTGCTTTGAGAACCATCTTAGAGAAAGATAAGCTAAATGGAACTAATTTCACCAACTGGTATCGTAATCTGAGAATTGTTCTCAAACAAGAAAAAAGGGATCGTGTCCTAGACAACCCACTTCCAGCTGAGCCGGATGAGAATGCGACTGTCGCAGCCACCAATGCCTACCGTCGGATTTGTGATGAATCCACGGAGATTAGCTGTCTTATGCTTGCTCACATGGAACCGGACTTGCAGCAGCAGTTCGAGAATGTTGAGGCCTATGATATGATCGAAAGCCTCAAAAGTATGTTCCAGGCTCAGGCAAAGACTGAGAGGTACCAAGTCTCTCAGGCTTTGTTGAGCTGCAAGCTTAAGGATGGCGATCCACTGAGTCCGCGTGTGATCAAGATGGTTGGTTACATGCAGTCTCTGGAAAGGCTTGGCTACCCCATTAGCAAAGAGTTCGCTACAGACATAATTCTGAACTCTCTTCCTAGTGCGTATGGCCAGTTCATATCGAACTACCACATGCATGGTATGGATAAGAAGCTCACTGAATTACATGGGATGCTCAAGCAGGCTGAGGCGGATCTCAAGAAAGGTGCCAGTCAAGTGTTGATGGTACAAAACAAGGCAAAGTTCAAGAAGAGTTCTTGGACTAAGAAGAAGAAGGCAAAGTCAGGAGGTAAGGCGGAGGAACTAGTCCAAAGCGCTTCCTCAGGGACTAAGCCATCTCCTACAGCCGGATCCACTTGCTTCTACTGCAAGTCGGATGGCCACTGGAAGAGGAATTCCAGCAAGTATCTGGCTGACAAAGCCAGGAGCGAAGGTGTGACTTCCGGCTCAGGTACACTTGTTTGCAATGTTATAGACATTTATCTTGCTGATGCACCTGGTAGTTCTTGGGTATATGATACCGGATCAGTCATTCACATCTGCAACTCGTTGCAGGGACTGGTAAGAACTAGGAGCCTTGCAAGAGGCGAGGTTGACATTAGAGTCAGAAACAAAGCGAGAGTCGCTGCATTGGAAGTCGGCACAATGCAACTTCATTTACCTTCTGGATTCATAATGGAGCTAAATAATTGTTATTATGTTTTAGTGCTTAGTCGAAACATCATTTCTGCATCATGTTTGATGAGACAGGGTTATGAGTCGAATATTAAGAATAATGGTTGTTCTTTATATTTGAATGATATGTTTCATGGCTTTGCGCCCGTCTGGGACGGGTTATTTATTTTGAATCTTGATAGTGAATCTGTCTATAACATAAATGTGAAAAGGTTGAAACCAAATGATCTGAATATGACTTACTTTTGGCATTGTCGGCTTGGTCATATAAGCTGGAAACACATGAAGAAGCTCCATGATGATGGACTCCTAACTTCGTTTGACTTGGAGTCGTTTGAGACATGCGAATCCTGCCTTCTCGGCAAGATGACCAAGACACCTTTTGCAAAGAGTTGCGAAAGGGCGTCTGACTTATTGGGACTAGTACATAGTGATGTATGTGGCCCAATGAGCACAACAGCCAGAGGTGGTTATGAGTACTTCATTACCTTCACTGATGATTTGAGTAGGTATGGATATATCTACTTGATGAAACATAAGTCGGAAGACTTTGAAATGTTCAAGGAATTCCAGAATGAGGTACAAAATCAACTTGGCAAGAAAATAAAGTTTCTTCGGTCGGACCGAGGAGGCGAGTACATGAGCCATGAGTTTGATGACCATCTAAAGAGTTGTGGAATAGTTCCCCAGCTCACTCCTCCAGGAATGCCGTAGAGAAACGGTGTGTCAAAAAGGAGGAATCGGACCTTGTTGGACATGGTACGATCAATGATGAGTCGGACAGATCTGCCTTTATCATTTTGGGGTTATTGTCTAGAAACTGCAGCGTTCACACTAAACAGAGTACCATCAAAGTCGGTAGAGAAGACACCGCATGAGATGTGGACTGGCAAGAAGCCAAGTTTGTCTTTTCTTAAGATTTGGGGTTGTGAAGCTTTTGTCAAGCGACTTCAGTCGGACAAGCTTACAACGTCGAATAAGTGTATTTTCGTGGGATATCCGAGGGAAACCTTGGCTTACTACTTCTACAACTGAGAAGAGGGCAAAGTGTTTGTCGCTCGAAATGGTGTCTTTCTTGAGAAAGAGTTTCTCAGTCGGGGAGTTAGTGCGAGTACGGTGCATCTCGAAGAAATTCGAGAGATACCGGCTAGCAGCGAGTCGGCAAAAGCCTTAGAGGTTGAGCCAGACGTGGAACCTAAGCCGGAAACTGCACCGACACTGCGAAGATCGGCCAGATTGCGAAGTGTTCGTGATGTGATGTTGTTGGACAGTGATGAGCCGGCAACTTATTCGGAAGCGATGGTGGGTTCTGATTCTGAGTCATGGCTTGGAGCCATGAGATCCGAGTTAAAGTCCATGGATGAAAATCAAGTTTGAAACTTGGTTGATCTGCCAGACGGTGCAAGACCCGTCGAGTGCAAATGGGTCTTTAAGAAGAAAACTGATATGGATGGAAATGTTTCTATCTATAAAGTACAGCTTGTCGCGAAGGGGTTCCGACAAGTTCAAGGAGTTGACTACGATGAGACTTTCTCTCCTGTAGCGATGCTTAAATCAGTTCGGATCGTGTTAGCTATAGCAGCCTATTTCGACTATGAGATATGGCAGATGGATGTCAAGACGGCTTTCCTTAATGGAAATTTAACCGAGGACATGTATATGATACTGCCCGAGGGTTTTGTCAATCCGGCTAATGCTGACAAGGTATGCAAACTTCGGAAATCCATTTATGGGTTGAAGCAAGCATCTCAGAGTTGGAACAATCGCTTTGATGAGGTAGTCAAATCGTTTGGCTTCATCAAGAGTGATCATGATTCTTGTTTATACAAGAAGTTCAGTGGGATCAAAGTAAACTTTATGATCTTATATGTGGATGACATATTATTGATTGGAAATGATGTCCAGATGTTGCAAGAGACCAAGGAATCATTGGAAAGGAGTTTTTCGATGAAAGACTTGGGTGATGCGACTTACATACTAGGAATCCGGATCTATAGGGATAGATCAAGGCGGCTCATTGGATTGAGTCAGAGTACATATTTGGACAAAGTGTTGAAGAATTTCAACATGGAATCGTCTAAGAAGGGGTTCTTACCGATGTCCCATGGCATAAAACTTAGCAAGACTCAGTGTCCTTCGACAACTGATGAGCGAAGTCGGATGAATGCGATTCCGTATGCTTCTGCAATTGGATCCATCATGTACGCTATGATTTGTACTAGGCCGGATGTTTCCTATGCTCTAAGTGTTGTGAGCAGGTACCAGGCTGACCCTGGAGAAATCCACTAGGCAGCGGCTAAAAATATCCTCAAGTACTTGAGAAGGACTAAGGATATGTTCCTGGTTTATGGAGGTGAGGATGAACTCAGTGTAAAGGGTTACACGGATGCGAGTTATCTCACTGACTCGGATGATTCTTGTTTGCAATCCGGATATGTGTTTGTGATAAACGGAGGGGCTGTGAGCTGGAAAAGTTCCAAGCAAGAAACGGTGTCTGCGTCTACGATAGAGGCTGAGTATATTGCTGCCTCGGAGGCGGCAAAAGAAGCCGTTTGGATGAGGAATTTCCTCATGGATCTTGGTGTGGTTCAGGGCTCGTCCAATCCGTTAGATGTGTATTGTGACAACAATGGTGCTATTGCACAAGCCAAGGAACCTAGACAACACCAGAAGAACAAACATATACTCATGCAGTACCACCTTATTCGCCAGTTCGTGGATCAAGGTGATATCAAGTTATGCAAGGTACACACGGACGCAAACATTGCGGATCCGTTGACAAAGCCACTTCCACAGCCGAAGCATGAGGCGCACCTGAGGGCAATGGGCATTAGATTCCTAGACATGTGATGTCGGAAGATTGACTCTAGTGCAAGTGGGAGACTATTGGGAATATGCCCTAGAGGCAATCATGTATGATGTTATTCCTATGTATTCAAAAGGTTATTATCCATGTATCAATTACTGCACATTCATGTTGTTCATGCTAATTGTCCTTGGTCATTGAAGTTGTGCCAGACACACAACTTAGACCAATGTGAAAGTCGGCAGATGACTAGGTTCCACTTGTCATGGGCATGGAGATGCTATTCCGACTTACACGGATTCGGCTAAAGAGTTTAGCGAGTCGGACTGACCCATATTGAGATGCAATGAACAAGTCGTCATTTCATGTCTCAATCAATGTAATCCTTAGACCTGAGGTTATTGCACAATCCGAGTTGAGGATCTCCGACTTAGGTTCTATCAAATGTTGTTCCATCACTGGGCAGTTATAAAGGCAGAGTTCGGGTCGACTGAGAATCAAGCTACGTGATGTGAATAACCAAGACGGGATTTTGCCCCTCCACCTGGAGAGATATTCTCTGGGCCCTCTCGGGAGATATGATTCGGAAAGCATGGCCATGCGCGTCTCGGATTAAGTGTTAACCGAGGCAACTGACTAAGAGTTAGTCGGATGAATCACTTATCTCGGATCGAGAAAGAGAGTCGGACTATTTAAGGGATGACGATCATTTGCCTATAGTCCGACAAGGCATATCGTGAGGCAAAAGGGACTCAGACGAAAGTCGCATTGGAAAGGTATGTCGTCATGACTTATTGGTACTTGGGAGTTGGCACGTTCTGCTAGGAGCCGCTACCAACTGATCGATCATGAGTGAGACTCGAAATCGTGTCCGAGTTACCATGAGCCTGTCGGGTCACACACTTAAGAGCGGGAGCAAGTTTGGGTTAGACCCAAAAAGGAAACCTATTTGGGTTGGACCCAAATAGAGACATGGACTTAGTCAGCAAGTGAGACTTGCAGTGGCTAATATAGGCCTTTTAGTGAATGGGCCACAAGTGAGTGGAGCCCACTTTCACTCCCTATATAAGCTGGGGCGCAGGTGCTTAGAGCATTAGGTCAGGTCACTCCATGTGTTGGAAACCCTAGCCCCAGTCCGTCCTGTCGCCGCCGTACCGGACCTAGCAGTCCATCACCAGGGCTCCTCCTCGTACGCGTGGATACCGGCAGAGGTGTTGTACGTTTAGCACTTCGACGATCATGAAGAAAGAACGGATCGTGGATCATGGAACCGGAACGGATCGCGAGGACTACACTGCATCAAGCGACGTGCTTCATCAATTCCGCAATTGCGCGTCTAGTGGTAATCCTCGTGGCCTTCTACCTGAGCTGGATCTTGGGATCACCACGTAGGGAAAAAGTTTTTGTTTATCTTTACGTGGCGCAACATCCGAAAACCCTTAAGTGTGTCACCCTACGGTTCGTGAATAATGCAGACATGATTGAGACTCCTCTCAGATCAATAATCAAAAGCGGGACCTGGAGATCCATAATGACTCCTACACATTCAACGATGACTTCTGTGATCGTGAGAACCTTTAACGCTAGTAATTTAATCCCTTTGTCTCATGATATAATACATGTCCGAGATTCGATCATCCGTATCCAAATACCTAGTTTGATCTCGTTACCGACATGCACTCTTTTCTCGTTCCCGTGATATAACATTCTAGTGATCACATCACTTGCTTGCAAGCTATCTTAATGTGATATCACCGAGAGGGCCTAGAGTATATCTATCCGTCACCGGGATTGAAAAATTCCACTCTTGATCCATGAGCCTCAACATAACACCTTCGTAGCACTGAACCCACCTTTATAGTCACCATGTTACGGTGTGACGCTTGATGTTATCAAGATACTCTTCCGGTGTTAGCAATTAACATGATCTCATGGTCTAAGGACTAAGACTACTTCGTATGATATTATAGCAATATAAACATAATGACTTGATTGTAATGCTATACTTCAGATGAATGTTCATCACATCATTTCACAAATGTTGTGACCTTGTTATTAACAACATCCAATGTCCATGATCAGGAAACCTTGATCATCTTGTTAATCAACAAGCTAGTCTATAAGAGAGGCATAACTAGGAACCCTTCTTGTTTATTAAACATACATGTATTGATGTTTCCTATCAATACAACTAGAAAAATACCCCACGCGTTGCGGCGGAAATCTCTTCAAAAACTACATTGTATAAATAAAAAGGTATAATACGTATGGAACTTGAAGTTTTCTAAAAGAATTTATAGAGAAAGATTGAATTTGTTCAAATTAGTTGAAATCGTAAATTAAATTGATGTAAAATTATCATATATTTGATGAACATAAATTGGTAACGTGAATAGTTGGATGGAAGAAAATAGATGACGTGGATTAGTTTGCATGTAAAATACACTTTATAAATGATTGTTAGTGGGATGACATGGACTTTTGAGTGGCTATTAAAGTAGGTGATGTGGATAGCTTGCATGTTGAGACAGAATAGTTAGTGGGGGTCTACTTTATGTTGGATGGAAGAAAATAGATGACTTGGATTAGTTTGCATGGAAAATACACTATTATAAATGATTGTTAGTGGGATGACATGGAATTTTGAGTGGCTATTAAAGTAGGTGATGTGGATAGCTTGCATGTTGAGATAGAATAGTTAGTGGGAGTCTATTTTATAAGAAGATATAGATTATAGCATGCAAAATAAACATCTATCATATACAAGGAATACGTAATAACAACTTTATTATTGCCTCTCAGTGCATATTTCCTTCAATGGCCTCTTTCGGGCATCGTGGCTCCTCTCGCTTCATTCTTTGGCCCAAGTTGGTTCTCCTGGTGAAAAACTTGTCAAGTATTTTTCCTTTGATTTATTGACGTCCTGAAGGTCTCGAAACAGTAAAAACATTAAAAAGGAGGTTTTCTGCCTTCTAGAAATTAAATACCAATGAAAGGGACTTTGTGGAAAGTCCCGTAAATCATCTAAATATGCATAAATAATGATGAATCAAGGTAAATATGATTCTATATAGTGCATAAAGGTCCTAAAAATGATGATGAAAAATGCAAGTATCAGCCATCAGTTGGGACAACAGGATCTGATCTACTAACAAGTGGCGAAAGAACATCAGATGTCTCGGACACATGGGACTGCCTACTGATAGGGTTTTTGAAAATACTCGACACAGGAATGAAGGGAGTAGAACTAACTAGTTATACATCTCCCTGGTAACTTCCATTCAAGCTAGAAGGCACATCTACATTTCCACCCTGAGTAGATGGATCTTTAACCGAGCATACATCAGGACTTGCGGACACATCAACGGAAGTAGTAGCTGCTGCAAGGTTGGTGAACAATGATGATGCAGGAACGAGAATACTACCATCAGGACAAATATAACCGCCTGGTGGAACATTGGCAGCAAATTGAGGAGCACTTGTGGGGCAACAATGACTTTCGTGATATTACCCGCTTGGTTTGCCACGGTATTTACCGCGCTGCTGCTAACAGGCTGACCACAAGCAGGTTTCAGCAATGGAGCTTCTGAATCTGGTTGACCTCCAGAGATTGTCACATGGATAGATATTCCTGATGCAGCTGTAACCGATGCGCTGGTCATAGACACATCTACAATTGCAACGATCTTGCCAGATACAATAGCTTGAAGGTTCTTAGCAAGTGCATTCACAACAATTGGATTTGCGTCATCATTAGTAGGTCCTTCAACACGAGCAAGTGAAGAAATTGGAGAGGATCCACCAATATATATAACAGATGGGTTGCCTCCTTCTTACAAAACATTGTTTTCCCAACCATGATGAAGACTTCGTAGCTACCATCGATGTCTTCTTCGGAAAATTAAATCCTATCTTTGATGATATTTTACCGGAATAAATAATTGACATCAATGATTACATGAGGCTAAACAAACAAAAATAAAAATAAAACACATATAATATACTCACTATAACTATAAAAACAGTCTTAAAGTGCAGTGACACATACTGACATACATAAGTTACTTAGGTAAAATTACAAAAATTATCCAAAGTGATAAATATAAGTTATCCATGCACAAAGGTAAATAGTTACCCACATACTTATGTACATGTTACCAATTGTTTGCAAATAAAATTACCCACTTGAAAACATAAATTACAACATAAGATAAATAAGATCTAGACATTTCATAGACTATATGATGCATGCGTAAACAAGAGATTTATGATAAAAACAGAAAGGTTACCCACATGAACATAAAGAAGTTATCATGTGAAAATGCTACATTTATCCACAGTTAGAAAGTAAAGTTATCCGGTGCTTAACATAAAATACAGAAAAGACTGAAATAATTACCTATGCTGACTCATACCTCCTAGAAACTACAAACGCATCATGCTAGGCGTGACGCCAATCTCTTTGTAGATAAGAGACTTGATTTCATTATCAATATGCTTGGTTGTACGCAACTTCTTTGTCTTAGCCCTTTCGTAAACACGAATTGGGGGTTATTGTTGTCCAGAAACAATAATATCAACATGAGTTTCAGTCGTCCGGTTAACATTGATGGGGCAAGTATCTTCAACCGGTGAGATACGATCTACAACAGTTGATCCATAAATAGATACTTGCCTATCTGAAACAGGCACTAGTAGGGAAAACCTTATAGCCGGATTACTTACCGCTGGCAAAGTGGTCACGGGGTTGCCGGCGGTAAGGCCATCCATGCCTTCCTCATGTTATTGGCGGCGAAAGGACACTAGCAGTGCCAGGGCTAGCCCAATTACCGCAGCGAATAGGTCTGGCACATGTCGGGGCTGTGGTGGGCCGTGTGCCCCTAGATGGGCTGGCCTTTACCACTAGTGAATAAAGCCCTTAGACACAGGGGGTATGGTGGGTTGGATGGCCACCTAGGCCAAAAAAATCAGTTACCCTCGGCGAATAAAGCCCGCAGGTGCCGAGGGTAAGTGGGTCGCGGGTCCACCTATAACAGCGTCATTCAACTAACCCCCATCACCCCAACAAAAATATGATCCCCAAATCTCGCAACCCTAGTCGCAGCCCCTCGCTCCGCCATTGTCATCCCATGTCCGATCCCCCTTGCCGTCGTCGTCCCGAGTCCGCCAAAGGGAAGGAGGAGAAGGCCAGTCCCGGGCGCGTCCTGCAGCAGGAGCACCGCGCTACCACCTCATCGACGACCACCTCCCCCATCCGCGCCGCCACCTCGTCTATGACCACCTCCCCCATTCGTGCCGCCACCTAGTCGACGACCACCTCCCCCATCCGTAGGTACACATCGTTGAGCTCTGCACCATGTATTTTCGCTAGTCTCTGCACCATGTATTTTAGCTGTCTGTCGCTGAGCTATTTGCAGTCTATGAATCATGTGAGTTGTTTGTAGTAGAACAACTTTAGAACATGGAACAACTAAAATTGATAGTAGTGCAATCATGTGAGCTGTTTGCGGTCTCTGAATCATATCACTTATTACATGACTTTGCTAGTTTTCTTTTACATTCATGAGTAGCTGCTTAATTGGGATCAAAATGATGACCACCTAGATGCTAGTTTTACATTCATGAGTAGCTTCTTAAATTAGCTAGTGGTTTTATTTAAATCTTCGAATCCATCATATGGCTTGCGTACCTAGGTAGTGATGCTCTAGCCATATATGCCCTTTCCACCATTATAATCTACTTCCTAGGTAGCTTAAACAGTTGATGCACTTGTATTGAATGAAGGTTTTCAGAAAAGGTTGTAGTTGTACTTGTACTGAATGAAGAATTACAATGTTAAACTTGTACTTAACCATGAGAACTTTAGAAAAGGTTTTATCCATGAACTTTTGATGTGCATGGATCTATAATCTAATTCCTAGCTATGATTCAGTTACTTGTACACTGTTTTTGCTAATATGTTTGCTTGTTTGTTTAAGTAGTATGACATAGTGGGATCCGAAGTATCATGGTGTGTATAAGAAGCCGACGAAGATCCCCACTTGGGAGGCTAAGATCACCATCGATGGGATTAGGTGCCACCTTGGGACATGGCAGTCCCCCGAGGAGGCGACACGTGCCTATGACTGTATGGCAGTCCAGCATAGAGGGGCTAGGGCGACCCTCAACTTTCTCGAGGATCGAGCTAGGGCCATTCAGAATAGGCCTGTGGGTATGAGAGTCGTCACGAGGGCGGAGGAGCAGGAGCACCGACTGGTCAAGAGACGGCTTGTTGACCCCTTGGTCCAAGCGCTCCTTGCGGATCCTATGGTGATGGCGCAACAGTATGATGTCTTGGCGACCACTACGCGCCAGCAGCCCGTCCAGGAGGCGGGTCCCTCTAGGTTCGACGTTGTGGGTTCCTCCACCGTGCGCCCTCAGGGCCCGTACTACGGGTTCAGCCCCGGCGACTTCACCATAACACCCACGTCGTCTGCTGACCTAGATTCCTTAGGTTTGTCGTCTGACAACGACGACGCCTGATCTAGCTATACTTTCTCATATATTACTTTAAACTTATCCTGCTAGACTTTTCATATATATTACTTATCCTGCTATACATGGATCAGCTACTTGTCATATATATTACTTATCCTGCTAATTAATTACTTTATAACTATGTTTACTATGCGTCTTCTTTCTGATAAATATATAGAATGGATAAAGTGTGCAACAACTGTGCACAACCATTGGGGAGGTGCCTGGACAAGAAGTTCCCCGTAGTGCTCCCTGTCGGGTTTGAGGCTAGGACGGTATGTGCTCTATGAGATACACAGTATCATGGATGTCTCTCTATATATAGAATCGAAAATAAACCATGGACTTTGTTGTATTGTTATTGTTTTACTCAGTCAATCCCTTGCGCTTGGCGACAGGACTTCATGGACCATTTCCATATAAACACCATGGACGATGTCGTGTTTGAGGTCACTTTGATGTCAGATGCTGATCTCGATAGGAGTTATGTGGTTACAGTGGCCAACATAGCGACCAGGACATCTTTCAGTGGACCAAGATGGATAAACTTCTTGAATGATCATGACATGCAATACGGAGACAAGATAAAGATCTTTCTCATGCATCAAGAAACTATAATCTACTACATGTACACGCCCCCTAACGATGATATCCAATAGTAAGCTAGCTATGTAGTTGAGACCATCGTATTATATGTCGTTTACTCTATACATGCATTCTTTTTTTGACTTTCTTCTCAATATATGTAGATTGGATTATAGCGAAGAAGTGTGCGGAAATTGTGGTCAACATAGTTGGCATTGCATGGATAGGAAGATCACCATACCGCTCCCTGCGAACTTTGGTGTTAGGATGGTATGTTCAATGAAAATCACGACTAATTGTTCTGTCCTATGATTTTACTTAGTTAATCCCTTGCGGTGCACGACATGGCTTCATGGACCATCTCCATATAAGCATGGATGAGGTTGTCATGTTTAGTGTCACTTTGACGCATCATAATCATCCTGATAGGACGTACCAGGTTAGGGTCACCAACAAGGAGGCCCGAACATATTTAGTGGTCCTGGATGGAACAGACTCCTCATCTTGTATGATGACATGAAAGAGGGATATGAGTTCAAGTTTTTTCTCAGTCATACTTATGGCATCATCTCTTTTCACTTGCTTTCCTCCCGACTCTTCTGATGAGAGTGAAGATGAGTGAACTCTAGATAATGCTATATGAACCAATCTCCCAGCTAGATTGAACATCTGGTGGATACTGCTACTGTTTCCTGTGTTAATATGTATTTTGTTGTCATTATCCTCTATACTGTATATTCCTATATTCATCTATGTATTTTGTCTATTATTATTTTGCTCTGATACATAATACTGTCGGTGAACAAATTGTATTACCCCTAGCGAAGGGACGTGCGCTAGTGTTAGGGGACATTATCCTCGGTGAATGGGGTTACTCGTTGGTGGTATTATCAGTTATCGCCGGCGAATTGTATGGTTCGTCGGCTATAATGCATTACCGTCAGCGAGATGGTCACCAGCGAATAGGGACTCGCCGGCGGTAGGCATTTTGGTGCGCAGGCGATGAGCCTTTTCCTACTAGGAACTCGCCGGCGGTAGGCATTCTTTCTTTTATCACTTACCTACTCGAGGACGAGCAGGAGTTAAGCTTGGGGATGTTGATACATTGCAAATGTATCTATAATTTTTGATGTTCCATGCTTAGTTTTATCCACTTTCTTGTGTTTTGTTCCAACTTTGGAGTACTTTTCATATGATTTCTTGGACTAACCTATTAACAAGAGCCACAGTGCCAGCTGCCTGTTTTCTGCTGTTTCTGGTTCTAGGAAAGTCAGAAAATGAATATTCTTGGAATTGGACGGGAAAAAAGCCAAAGTGCCTATTTTCGGATGGGATCAAGTGCCAGAATACGAGACGGAGAAGGGCCAGGGAGCCACCACACCACCTGGCCGCGCGGCCAGGCCTGGCCCGCGCAAAGGGGTGGTGTGGCCGCTCTCGGCACCCCCTCGGCCTCTCCTTCCGCTTATATATTGCCCTCGGGACGAAAACCCTAAGTACCCGATCAAAAATCCACGAAAGAGTCTGTAGCCGCCATCATCTCCATCCCTAGATCGGGAGGGATCTGAAGCTCTTCCCGGCACCCTGTCGGAGAGGGGAATTCACCCTGGAGGCCTTCTTCATCATCATGCAAGCCTCCGGTGTGATGCGTGAGTAGTTCATCCTTGGACTACGGATCCATGTAGTAGCTAGATGGCTGGTTCTCCACCTTTGTGCTTTCATGTTTAGATCTTGTGGGCTCCGTTCATGATTAAGATCATCTAGTTGTAATTCGTACATGTTGTGTTTGCGGGGATCCGATGGATATTGAGATGCTATTTCAGATTGATTATTGATTCTATCATGTCTTTGTTATTTGAGATCTTGCATGCTTTTCGTTGTTAGTAGCTATCTTGGCCAAGTAGATGCTAGCAACTCCAAGAGTTAGTATTTATGCTCGATATTGGGTCCATGCCTCTAGTAATCTGGGGAAGTGACATAAATCTCTAAGGTACTAGATGTGCTGTTGCTACTAGGGAGAAAACAACAATCCTTTGTTCATAGAACAATCGTATTGTTTACTTTACACGCAGTTCGTAAAGCAATAATCTGTTGCTTGCAACTTAATACTGGAGGGGGTTCGGATGATAACCTGAAGGTGGATTATTAGTCATAGATGTAGTTGGATGGCGGTCTATGTATTATGTTGTAATGCCCAATCAAGTCTCAAAGGAGTCAAGATGATTAGTATATGCATGTATTGCTTTCTCGGTGTTTGTCAATTGCCCCACTGTAATTTGTTCACCCAGCATGTTATCTATCTAAGGAGAGCCACCTCTAGTGAACTATGGATCCCGGTCCTTTACTTTACATACAATCTACAATCTTTTACTGCTTTGTGTTTACTTTCTGCAAACTTTTACTTCTTTCCATTTGATATGTTTAATCCTTTGTTTTCCGCAAAACAAGGTGAGATTGACAACCTCATCACAAGTTGGGGACAAAGTTCTGTGGTTGTGTTGTGCAGGTCTCCACGTTGCTACTAGCACCGGTAGTGCGCCCTGCCAAAGCTCAGCTAGTAACACCTTTGACGTGTTTCCTTGCTCCTACTGGTTCGATTAAACCTTGGTTTCATAACTGAGGGAAACTTGTTGTTGTGATCATCATACCTTCCTCTTGGGGTTCCCAACAAGCTCTACATCAACACCACGCACCAAGCACTTTTCTGGGCACCGTGCATTGAGCCATCAAGAAATTTTCTGGCGCCGTTGTCGGGGTGTCAAGGACATCTTCACAAGGGGAGTCCCTCATAACCAATCTCTTTACTTTGTTGTTTTTGTTTTGCTTAGTTTTCTTTTTTGCTTTGTTTGCTTGTTTTGTTTTTCAAAAAACACAAAAAAATAGTTTTACAAGTTTGCTTTCTTATTTGAAAACCCAAAAAATGACTACTCTTGAAAACACTAAGTTGTGTGACTTCACTAGCACCAACAACAATGATTTTATGAGCACACCTATTGCTCCAACTGTGGCTGAAAATACTTTCTTTTACATAAAACCTGCTTTACTCAATCTTCTTATGAGAGAGCAATTTTCTGGTATTGGTAATGAAGATGTTGCTTCCCATCTAAATAACTTTGTTGAACTTTGTGAGATGCAAAAGCTTAGGGATATAGATGATGATATTATTAAACTGAAATTGTTTCCTTTCTATTTGAGAGGAAAAGCTAAAGAATGGTTGAATTCCTTAACTAGGAATAGTATTGATTCTTGGACTAAGTGCAAAGATGCTTTTATTGGGAAATACTATCCTCCTGCTAAGATTATATCCATGAGAAGTGAAATAATGAAGTTTAAACAACTTGATAATGAGCATGTTGCTCAAGCTTGGGAAAGAATGAAATCTTTGGTAAAGAATTGTCCCACTGATGGACTGACTGCTTGGATGATCATCCAAACTTTTTATGCAGGATTGAACTATTCTTCAAGGAACCTATTGGACTCAGCTGCTGGAGGTACCTTTATGACCATCACTTTGGGTGCTGCAACAAAACTTCTGGACAATATGATGGTTAATTATTCTGAATGGCATACTAAGAGAGCTCCACAAGGTAAGAAGGTAAATTCTGTTGAGGAAACCTCCTCCTTGAGTGATAAAATTGATATTATTATGTCTATGCTTGTTAATGGGAAAGCCCATATTGATCCAAATAATGTTCCTTTAGCCTCTTTGGTTGCTCAACAAGAGCAAGTTTATGTGAACTTCATAAGAAATAACAATTTTGGCAACAATGCTTATGGTAATAATGCTTATAGGAACAATTTTGGTAACAATAATTATAATCCATATCCTCCCAACAATGGTAATGCTTATGGAAATTCTTACAACAATAATAAGAGTGCTCCCTCTGAACTTGAAGTTATGCTTAAAGAGTTTATTAGTAAACAAACTGCTTTCAATAAAACTATTGAAGAAAAACTCTCTAATGCTGAAAGAAATATAGCATCTTTGGCTGAATCTCAATCTACTTTGAATAAAATGGCTGCTAAACCTAAAACTAATGAGAATCCCTTTGCAGCTACTAATGCTATACAAGTAAGAATTGATGAAAATGTTAGACTATTAGCTGAATTACATGCTAAGTGGGAAAGAGAAGATGAAATTGCTAGAAACATTAGTGTTTCTACTATCACCACCACTAGTGTTGAGGCTAGTAATAGTTCTACTACTTTAGATGATAAAGTTGATTTTGATCTTGATGGTTGCAATATCTCTGAAGTATTAAGTTCCTACAAAAGCTTGCTAAAAGTCCTAATGCTAGTGCTATGAACATGGCTTTTACAAGACACATTACTGATGCTCTTATAAAGATTAAAGAAGAAAATATGAAACATAAAGCTTCTATTCCTATAAAACAAGAAGATGGTTGGGAACCCATCATTAATATGAAAGTGAATGACTTTGATTTCAAAGCTTCGTGTGATCTTGATAGTAGTGTTTCTATTATGCCTAGAAGGATTTATGATATGCTTGATTTGCCTCCTCTTGAAGATTGTTATTTGAATGTCCCACTTGATGCTAATGCTAAAAATAAACTCATAGGGAGTCTTAATGATGTTCTTATTATGGTTAACAATTCCTATGTCCCCGTTGATTTCTATGTTTTGGATGTTGAATACAATGCTTCTTGTCCTATTACTTTGGGAAGACCTTTTCTTAGAACTGTTGGTGCCATCATTGATATGAAAGAAGGCACCATTAAATATCAACTCCCACTCAAGAAAGGTATAGAACACTTCCCTAAAAAGAGAGAAAATATTTCTTTTGCTTCTCCTATGAAAACAAAATTTGGTCTTAATGCTTCTTCATTTGAGAACACTTGATTCTTTCTTTGCTTCTTATGCCTAACTTACAGGCGTTAAAGAAAAGTACTTATTGGGAGATAACCCAAAAATTTTAGATGAGTCTTGGAAGTTATTGCCTCTGTAATAACCGCTCCTTATCCTTTTTATTTGCTTTTTGTGCCAAGAGTAACCTCTAATGAGAGTGAAGTAATGATTGGGAAAGTTGCTGTCCCGAAACAGATTTTTGTGCTTCACCGTAAACATTCGTGAGAGAGCTCTGTATGTCGAAATGAGCTGTAATTTTTTGTGCTTCTGACCCAGATAGTTATATAACTTTCGGTAGTTCAACACTTTTTTATTTGAGCAACACAAGGTCTTCTAAAAAAATTGTCTTTACCTGCTGGTCTGTTTTGACAGATTTCTGCCATTTTCTGCATTTGCTTCTTGTTGGTTCCTTCTTGAGTTCTTTTGGGAAATTGAGCTTTTTGAGGGAAGTGCTACAGTGGCTAGTGTTCTAATGGAAGTTTATTTGGTGTTATAACTGAACATTAAGACTTATTTATCTTAAGTGCACTAATGTTGCTAATGAGATTGTGTGAAGTTTTGTATGAAGGAAAAAATTTAGGTATATGGAAGGAATGAGTAATGAGATGAAGGATGGACTAAAGCTCAAGCTTGGGAATGCCACGCGTGTCACCCCAAGAAATATCCAAGAAGTACAAGCGTCAAAGCTTGGGGATGCCCATATCTCTTTCCATCATTCTGCAAATCAGCCTTCAACACTTGATCAATTAGCTCCCTATACCAAATATTTACAACATACCGCCCTTCCGGCAGTTCGAGATCCAAACCGCTAACATCAAGTGAGTCAACATAAAGTAGCTGCGAAATACATTAAAAACATGAAAGAATAAAATCAATACACTAACTACAATACAACATATGCATAACATCAAGTTTAGAAAATAGAAGGTAATATTCAAACAATCTAGAAAAATGACGTAAACATGTTCTCATAAAACAGAAGGACGAAACATAAATGTGTACCTGCAAGAGGAAAAGGCAAGCATGCGTATAAGTACCCTTAGAAAGCTCCTTATGTAGCTGGTCAGTGACAAATTTGCACCACTGAAACTTGGACACATTTGCAATATTGTACTACGATTAGAAAATGAAAAAGAAGCTATTAACATAACATCTCTATTGGGGATATACTTTCCGGGTATCCTCACAGTTTCTCACTGACCAGGGTGGCTCACCTCGGGTTAGAGATTTGCTTCACGGGCGGCCCAGTTAGGGAGAAAAGACGAAGTCCAGTCTGGCTACGGGGAGGCCCAGAAGACTTACCGACATAGGCCCATAGTGTTACTTTTAGTTCAAGATGTATTCTGTAACCGACTCTTAGTCGTAGCCAGACAGAAATCTCCTGTAAACCCTAGGCTGGATATCTATATAAGCCGTCCTAGGGAGAGCCTTTAGGGCACCCTCAATATTCTACAATCTCAACTCGCACAGGCGAACCCTTGTAACCCATATTCGGGCTCTGCCGTATTACTGGATTGCTAGCATGAGTAGGATCCATCCAAAGCCGGCGGATTCGAACCTGGGTAAACTTGTGTGCTCACCGTCCCAGAACACCGTATGTCTCACGCCCCTCTCTTCCGCATGCCTCGAGGACCCACTCATGGCGTACTTGTCATCAATCCGATGACAGTTGGCGCCCACCGTGGGGCAAGTGAGCTTCGGATCTACGTTCCGAGCGGAATCTGCAAAATCGGAATCGGCGAAACTATCATCGTCGGTCGCATCCTCTATGCTAGAGATGTCCCTCTCATCGTTCTCGACGAGACCTGGATCCTGGCTAGGGAAGCCGTGACCACCTACACTATCATGTCTTTCGGCGAGATCGATGTTTACATCGGTTTCGCTGAACCTGTCCCACCCACCCAAGCGGTGATGATAGAGGCAAAGGAAAATTTTGGGTCCCCTTTGTCCGTGGAGGCAGCAGAGTTTTGGATCTCAGGAAACCCTAATCCCACCCAGCCCGCACCAGTTGCGGAGATAGTGGAGAAATCCGAGCTTGAAGCAGACCTAGCGGTCCAAGTCGAAACTGGAGTGGATCTCCCTGGAGAGACCGAATCCCAGATCGACCCACCCGCTGAGGTCGAAATCCAGGAGGAGCACAACAACAACGACGGTTCCGACTCTGATGACGCCAGGACAGACAGGACTTTCCTGAGGTACACGCTTTGACGTATGGTGATGCAAAACTCAGGCGTAGATGAAATCCTCGAGACCATCAAACATTTCCACGAAGCCTACTATGAAGACCGTAGTTATCTCGGGAGGGGCACATCACACTTCGTCGGTATGTTGGATCCGGATTCGGTTCTGCCGATGCTGGAGAAAACACCGACTCAGTTTTGGAGGCGATCGGAACAAACGCCGACGTACCCGCATCCTCGGATGAATCGATGACGTCGGCAGACTTCCGAAAGTTCTCCGCGGAGTATGAAGAGGAGCTTAACTCCATAGCTGCAGCAGAAGGAGAAGGCATGGACGAAGGATCCGGAGAAAAGTCTCCCAAAGTGCAGGACAACATGCATCTCGGAGATGATCCCGAGAACCAAATGGCCGAAAGTACCGATCAGAGCTTGACTCCAGGAAACGGGCCCAAAGCTGTCTTTGCTACCGGCGCTACCAAGAAGCCAAAGAAGAAGAACAAGACCCCAGCAAAAGATCCTCCGACAGAGGAGGTGATTGCCGAGGAATATGAAGAAGACTCGGATGGAGCACTTATCCCAGACGAGCCCAAAGAAGAAGAATCGGTGGATGGACACGTGATCACTGAAGGTGCGCGTAAACTCATCGATGCTGCATTAACCACACCTATTCCTACAGCTGCAGAACTTATTGCTGAAGAGCTGGACGAAAGGGCCCAGGCCCTAGAAGCGCGTCGTCAAGTACTCTTCGATGAAGCAAAAACATTGAGGAGGAAAAGAAACGCATGGCATCTGCGGAGAAGTACAACTCCAGGCAACATCAGAAAACCAGGAAGCATCATGCTAATGACAACCAATTCCCACAGATCCATAAAGTCCTCCTTAGAGGAGAGATGGGGATGCCGGGGATTGGGTGTATCCAACACCAGTTCAGAACACCGTTGCGGCCCGAGAAATCCTATCGGCTAATCCAGGCCCGGAGCAGATCCGGTTGGGTATAAAATTACTCAACAAGGGACTGGAGCAGCAAAAGGTCGCCATCTCCGAAAGTCAAAAGCTGGTCTCCGATTCCGACCAATGTCGCACAGATCCGGCATGGGCTGACGTAAGACCCCAGCGTGTTCCGGAGCAGCACCATCGTTCCGACCGTCAGGAAGACAATTACTCAAGAGCCGGATCTTCGGGGCAGCACCACAAAACTGCCCGTGACTGGCGTAATGTTAACCATAGTTGCGGAGCAAGAGGCAATTGCTGCACTGAATCCGAGGAACCCTCCCCGGCGAGAGTCGAAAGACTACAGGGACGATGATCAGGAGAAACGTCGGGAGGAGGACCGACAAAGAATGCCACCTCCTAGACATGCTAGCCGTCCGAATGACGGACGAAGGAACGACGGACACCGTGCCGAGACAAGCCGGCAGGGGGCTCGTCACAATGAAGACCCTCCCCAGAACCGGAATAATGACGCTCCGGATGGAGGCCGGCGATCAGCCAGAAATAACCCAGCTGCTCCACCCTCTCCACCAAGTAGCCATCACAACGGCTCCCAAAGAGGCCAAGGAGGGCGTCGTGGTGGAGGAGGTGGTGGCATAAGCCGAAGTCCGGCTCCAAGGCACCGCGGCCACAGGCGACACTCGGGGTGATCTCTATCCCCGAACGATGCAAAGCACAGGATCAACTCCAATATAGAGGTGCGACGCTACGAAAACGATGACATATACGTGGGACCAAAGTGCTTCGGACCACGCATAAGAGCCACGAAATTCCCGGAAGGATTAGCTATCTCACGACATATCCAAGCCTACGACGGCATTGCTCGACCAGATACTTGGCTACAGGATTTCTTCCAAGCTTGCTACATCGCCAAAGGCGGAAACAGCCCGGTCACAACCCGATATCTCCCACTTATGTTGCGGAATATGGCACGATCATGGCTCAATGAACTTCCGGAGAACACCATCCACAACTGGTATGACATGCAAAGTGCGTTATTTCGGAATTTCAAAGGCACATACAAGAGGCCCTGTACGATCGGAGACCTACAACGTTACACCCAGAAAGCCGGAGAAACTTGCCGAGATTATCTCGGACAATGGATCGACACCAAGAACTCATGTGAAGGAGTAAATGACCAAACTGCGATTGAAGCCTTCATTGCAGGTCTCCCAATTGGTTTACTGCGTCATCGCTTGAAGTGTGACAAAGTCACTGATTTGGGAGAGATGATAGAAATAGCGAGCAAGTATGCAGATGTGGACGATGATGTAGAGGGATTACTCAACGCCCTGGTTGTTCCACAGTCGGCAAAACAACCAAAGCAACAAGCTCAGAAGCGCAAAGCTAAGCGAGATGATACCGCTGGCCACAAAGCTAAGCGGAAGAAGGGAAAGAAGAATCCCGAAAAGGATAAAGAGACCAAGGAAGATTCCGACATGGAGGAAGCCGATGCGTCAAATCCCAAGCCGGAAGGGAAGAAACATTTTCCGAGCAAGAAAGACACTTACGTCACCTTCCTCGGATCTCAACCGACAAAGGTCAAGAAAGCAGTTCTACATGAGCTCAATGCAACAGTTCCGACTATCCCCCAATTCTTGGACTGGTCGGAGGTGGCAATCACGTTTGACTGCGCTGATCATCCGCCTAAGCTACACAGGCGAGGAAAATACGCCTTAATCGTCAATCCACTTATTGACGGTTATGGTTTCTCCAAGACTCTCATGGACGGTGGCAGCAGTATTAATATTCTGTATGTCGAAACGCTATGCTGGATGAAGATCTCGGAGACCCAGCTGAACCATAGCTCTGTGATCTTTCACGGAGTTGTCCCAGGAAGACAAGCTAATTCCCTGGGAGAAATCACTTTGGATGTTACCTTTGGAACTCCAAAGAACTATCGAACGGAGGCACTTTCCTTCGAAGTGGTCCCGTTCAAGAGCGCGTACCACGCTATATTCGGACGTCCGGCTTACTAGGCTTTTATGGCTCGTCCGTGTTACATTTACAATATGATGAAAATTCTAGGTCCCAACGGCGTGATCACCATCAGGGGAGACCCGAAGAAAGCGCGAGAGTACGAGGATGGAAATGTCGCCTTTGCGGAAGTCGTGTTGCACGCCCAAGAGTACCAGGAGATCAAGAAGAGCATAGATCCGTCCGAGATGCCCGCAACGAAGAAGGATGTGACAAAGCCGAATCCGGAGTTCAAAGCATCAGAAGAGATAAAGAAGACGCCATTGAAGGATGATGACCCCTCCAAGGTGACCCAGATAGGCGTAGGCCTAGATAGCGCATAGGAAAGCGCGCTCGTCAAGTTTCTCAAATCAAATCAAGATATTTTCGCATGGCAGCCATCAGACATGACCGGAGTACCTAGGGAACTTGCCGAGCACTCTTTAAATGTAAACCCGAATGCTAAACCCGTCAAACAGTCCTTACGACGTTTTGCCAATGAAAAGCGTAAGGCAATAGCTAAGGAACTAGCATGGCTCGAGTTAGCCGGATTCATAGAAGATGTCATCCACACTAAGTGGTCGGCCAATCCTGTAATGGTCCCTAAAAAGGACACCACTGATTTAAGGATGTGTGTTGATTATACTACCTTGAACAAGGCTTGTCCCAAAGATCCGTTCGCTCTGCCTAAGATTGATCAAGTTATCGATTCTACGGCAGGCTCGGAACTCCTCTGTTTTCTCGACACATATTCTGGTTATCACCAAATCCGGATGAAGGAATCTGACAAAGTCAAAACTTCATTCATAACCCTCTTCAGAACCTTCTGTTTTGTTACGATGCGTTTTGGGCTGAAGAACGAAGGAGCTACGTACCAACGCACAATGCAACGTTGCCTCCACGATCAAATCGAACGCAATGTACACGCATATGTGATGATATTGCGGTGATGTCCAAAAAAGGAAACACTGATTTCTGACTTGGAGGAAACATTCGCCAATCTACGAAAATACAACATAATGCTTAATCCGAAGAAGTGTTTCTTTGGAATCCCAGCCGGAAAATTGTTAGGTTTCATTGTGTCTCAAAGAGGCATAGAGGTGAACCGAGACAAAATCAAGGCTATACTCAATATTTCCAGGTCAACTCGCCTGAAGGACGTACAAAGACTAACTAGTTGCATCGCTGCATCAGTCGGTTTGTAAGCCGGCTCGGTGAAAGAGTCGCACCATTATACAAACTCCTGAAAAAGACCAAGGATTTTGTGTGGACCGACAAAGCTGAAGCTGCACTACAAGACCTGAAGAAAGTACTCTCATCTGCTCCTATCCTCGTTGCACCGGAACCATAGGAACCGATGTTGCTTTATCTTGCTACGACCAACAAATTCGTCAGTATCATCATGGTAGTGGAGAGACCGGAGGAAAATCAGGAACACTTGGTGCAGCGTCCGACTTACTTTGTCAGCAAGGTCCTGACAGAATCAAAACAGCGGTATCCGCACTATCAAAAGCTGGCTTACGGTGTTTTCCTAGCATCTCGTAAGCTACGACATTATTTTCAGGAGCATCCAATTACTGTGGTGAGCACAGCTCCCATGAGAGATATAATCAACAACAGTGACGCCACATGACGCGTCGCCAAATGGGGAATAGAGCTCTCAGCTTTCGATATTGAGTACAAACCTCGAACAGCAATTAAATCCCAAATCCTTACTGACTTTGTTGCCGATTGGACAGAGACAAAGGAGAATATGACCCTCCCTGATTCGGAATATTGGACCTTATATTTTGATGGGTCTAAGGCTCGCGGGGGCTCGGGGCTGGCGTTGTGCTCAAATCACCCCAAGGAGATAAACTTCTATACGTGTTGCAGATCTACTTCACAGCGACAAATAATATTGCCGAGTATGAAGCACTGCTACGTGGAATTCGGATTGCTAAGGATATCAGCATCCGACGTTTGATGTGTTACGGAGATTCGGATCTTGTTGCTCAGCAAGTGTCGGATATTTGTAATGCAAATAAACACATGGCAGCATATAAAGCTGTCATGGATGATTTATCTAAATCGTTCGAAGGGTTTGAGGTTCAACACATCCCTCGAGCAGAAAATGAGGAAGCAGATGCCTTATCTCGGATAGGCTCTGCACAGAAATAGGTCCCGGATGGCGCTTTTTTGGAGAACCTCAAAGTTCCCTCAATAAAGGGAGCGGATGAGGAATATCCGACCAAATCCGACTCACCTTTGATAGCAGTTCTGGCTGTAATTTCAAGCTGGACTCAACCCTACCTCGATTATCTGGTAGATGGCAAATTACCCGAAGACGAGGTGTTGAGCCGGTAGATTGTCCGACGAGCAAAAACCTACACTATAGTTAAAGGTGAGATCTATAAGCAGAATGTGTCTTTTTAGCGCTACGTATCTCCGGAAGAAGGAGTGGAAATCTTAAGATAAATCTACAAAGGCGAGTGTGGTCACCACGCTGCAGCCAAATCTTTAGTGGCAAAAGCTTTCACACACAGTTTTTTCTGGCTTACAGCCAAGGCAGATGTCGAACGGCTGGTCAAGACGTGCAAGGACTGCCAAAAGTACGCCAAACAAGCTCATGTTCCGGCTGATCAGTTGCGAACAATACCTATAACATGGCCTTTCTCGGTCTGGGGGCTTGATATGGTAGGACCGTTTAAACGGGCTCCAAGTGGATTTACTCACCTCTTAGTGATGGTAGATAAGTTCACCAAATGGATTGAGGCTAAACCCGTCACTAGTTGTGATGGAGCAACAACCAAAAGATTTTGTCGAGGATGTTATAATCCGGTATGGTTATCCGCACAGTATTATCATGGATAACGGGAGTAATTTTTCTATGGGAGAATTAGCCGAATTCTGCAATGAACAAAATATCCGGCTTGACATTGCGTCAGACGCACATCCACAAGCTAATGGACAAGTTGAAAGAGCAAATGGTTTAATCCTACAAGGCCTAAAACCGAGACTCGAAGCACCACTACGACGTGTTGCGGGGGCTTGGGCAGAGGAATTACCCTCTGTAATATGGAGTTTACGAACAACTCCGAACAGGTCAACCGGATACACACCTTTCTTCTTGGTCTATGGCGCAGAAGCAGTTCTTCCTAGTGATTTGATTCACACTTCTCCTAGAGTGGCCACGTATATCGAAGAGGATGCCGAGATTTCTCGACAAAATGATCTCGACCTAGTCGAAGAAGTTTGGGTCGTTGCTAAAATGAGATCAACAGCCTATCAGCAGAAGTTACGCAAGTATCATAGCTAGAGAGTCAGAAACCGGTCTTTCGACAAGGGCGATTTGGTTCTCCGGCTTGTGCAACAAAGAAACACAAACTTTCCCCAGTATGGGAAGGGCCCTTTTTAGTTAGTCGAGTATTGCACAATGGTTCGTACTACTTAACTGATATGAGGCCAGTCAAAGAAAGACCTACTACTAAGAAGAGAAAGAGAGCTGGAGGCAGTACAAATCTGGATGAGTTAGACCGACCATGAAATATTGCTTAGCTACGTCCCTTTTATTCTTAGTTTATCCTTCTTTGTAATCATATATGTGTACATGTTTTGTGAGAAATAAAAGTTTTAGTTGCCTCAAGTTTTTCTGAGAAGTTTTTGCCATCTTATTTCCGAATGATCATGTCACAGTCGAAAATCCCAGAATGCTTGAAAGTACTTTATGCTCATGTTTGTTCTGGTTTAGATTTCTGATTCTAAAAATGCTACGTTCGGGTATAACTCTAAATTGCATAGTCTATACTTTAGTTATTTGTCTAATTGCCGGATGCGGGTATTTTCCGAGTAGTGAATTGTTGGTACTGGAAGCCAGCTTTGTTTCCAAGTTTAAACTGGTTTAGCAATTGAGCTCCGGAGCTTGGCAAAGTTTCCGTGCAGAAGATTTAGCCAGCTCACGAAAGGGACAAGGCAAAAAGCCAGATAAACGATAAGTATAGGCAAAAAAGTACAAGTGCTTATGTAAACATTTCAGGCACACAAAAATTTAAAGCCAAAAGTGCTGAATAGATTAAAACTTAGCACTAGCCAAAAGTATCATGCTACATATTTACATATCCATAATGTTTTTCAGAATAACACATTTGTTTTCTGATGATCTATGATGCAGGAGAAGAGGTAGGCGTTGCCGACTCGTTGGATGCATCGGCCTCGGTTTGATAATGTTCCGAGATGTTCAGATCCGATACGGTCTGTTCATCGTCGGAAACTTAAGCTGCTTCTTCCGGAGGCGGAGGCGGTGTGTCCACGCGGGTGAAGAAGGGAGTGTCGTAGCTGGTTAAGTCAGCTATGTGACATCCATATCCGGCGTAGGAGTCCATAATGGCCTTGATGTCTTGCTCCTGTCCGTCTTCATCCACTGTAGAATACCCTCTGGTCACTTGCCATATCTCCATGCTTCCATGGTGGCTCATGACCATGGTGAGAGCGTTCTGTGTCGCGGATCGCGCGTAGGACATGTTCCAGTCCTGGACAAGCTGCGGCATCTCCTTTGCCTTGTCCCGCACCTGAAAGTTGGACATGCTATGCATGTCCGGAACCTTGAGAGTTTCGCCAATATCCTCAATGGATTGGCGAAAGTCATGAAGCAGATCACCGACTTGGGTAAGCTAGTGGGTGCGAGGCTCGGTAGAGGTGGAGTCCGTCAAGTTCAGAGGACCTATACACATAACACAAAATGGTTAAGAAAATCCGACATCAAAAGAGTCGAAGAATGTAGACAAGTCAGAGAGATGGAACATATCGAAGATGACGTCGTCAACTTTGGTCTTCTCTTCTCGAAGACTTCGGAGTTCAGCCCGGAGCGCCTCGGAAAGATCCTTCTCTCTGCAAAGCTGATTGTTGAGATCCGAGATTTTCTGATCTTGTGCCGCAATCTTACAATCACGTTCATCAGTGGCCATGGAGGTGGATTCGAGAATTTGAGCGATGCTCTTCTCATGATCTGCCTTGAGCTTATCCAGCTCTTGGCGAAGTTCTTTATTCTCCACCACTAGGGGTTTGAGGTTCTCGGCCTCTTCAATCATAGCACAGGACCGTTTTACCAGTGCTGTAAGACAAAAGAACAATAGTTCAGCAAAAAATATTCGACTATGAAAATACAGGACAAGGCTTGAGTCTCAGAATGTTTACCTTCGGCCTCATCCTTGGAAACCTTTAGCTCAACATTTTCAAGTCGGAGAGCCTTGATCTCTCTCCGCTTGTTGCAGATATTCTTCAACAAATCCTGGTTATATGAATTAACTTTCTGTAAGTCAGAATACCCAGAGTTAGAAGTCTACTGAAGACTCGGGCTAATATTGTTACTAATATCAGCACGAGCCTTGGGGGCTACACTAGTTCATTCTTTGGCATCCTAAGGAAGCATAAACCCGGATCGTATATCCTGCTTCATGCTTGGGGGCTAGAGGATATGATATAAAGTACAATAAAGAAAAATGTGAGTTGGAATTCTGACTTACATGATGTTCATGTGTGAGCTTTCTCAGGCACATGTTCACCTCGGTGGTAACCTTCTCAGCGAGGGTGAGTGGAATAACCGGAGGTGGTGGAAGCACACCAGCTCTAAGTCCCTCGTCGCGAAGGCGGACTTGTTCAAGAAGGTCGGAGAACTTGATGTCCTCCGCTTCTTGTGCTTCTTCTTCTTCGGCTGAGAGATTTCGGCTTTCCAGGCATTACCGAGCCAGAAGATGGATTTCTTCCGCAGATTTACGAGACAAACCAAATTTGGCAAGTCCCGGATTATACAGGAGGTTTTCGGCAAAAGTCTCTGCCGAGGGATCATTACCCGAAGAGGGTTCACCCTTATCTAATCCTGAGCCACCCATGGTGGCGTCAGTTTGTGACTCAAGGGTCGCTGGCCCCGTTGAAGGAGCCGGATCTTCTGCGACAACCAGTGATGGAGTGATCACCGGCGTTGCAGAAGGTTGTGGAACAGGAGTCGGAGGAGCCGCGGCAGGAGAAGCCATAGTCAGCTTCGTCTGCCGCAAGGGCTTCGAAGAAGTTCCTTTCCCCTTGCCCTTGATGAGCTGCTTAGCTATGGGAATGTAGAATAATGGAAAGCATTACATCTCGGAAGAAATTACGAGTAAGGTACAAAGTCGGAAGTTGTGTTGAAAGTTACCTCTTCACAACTAGCACCTCCTTTGTGCCGACGGCCACTGTCGGAGCTTTGCGCTTCCTAGGCACAACGTCCGGCAGTGGGACCAGTTCCTCCTCCTGAGAAAACTCCGGAGGATACCCCTCGATAGGAGCCAACTCCGACTCGAGGAGGTCGTCAAGCTGAAAAGAAGAAAATATCTCAGCATTGCAAAATAACTTAAAAGGTGAAACACATAAAAGGGTTTATTGGTAAAGCTTACTGAAACTACAGGGTCTTCCGCTGTGTGCATGTCCAGAGACACATCCATAATCTTTCTCTCAATCCGCTCCTTAATCAGCCATTTAATCTAGCTTATGTAGTCTTGTGGCTTTAGGGCATTGGGGCTGACACAGAGGGAGTCTTGTTTCGACGCCGTGATGGAATGCATCAGTCGGTCGCCGTGGTACTAGAGAGGCTGGATCCGGCGTGACACCCAGCACTGGACTAAGTCGGACCCTTTCAGGCCCTTGTGCTTCATCAGGTATTCGACCCGCCTCTTGGCAAGGATCAGATCATCACTGAGAGCCGGAGGGGCCTCGTCCCAAGACGGTTGGGCCGTGGCAGCTCCATCGATGAAAGCCGGCAAAGCAGTAGCTTTGCTAGGAGTAGGAATGTCCTTATGGTAAAAAAAAGTGGCCGGCCATTGTTTGACCGACTCACTAGCTAGAATACGAGGATAAACACGCTCGCGTCTAACTGAAAGGCTAATAGTGCCGGTAATATAAGGATTACCGGCAGTGATGGAGTTTCTCCAGACATGAAAGTAATACCGGAACAAAGTAAGACTCGGCCTAATGCCGAGATACCCCTCGCACAAAGCTGCGTAAGAATTCATCTCTAAGATGGAGTTTAGGGGAAGATGGTGAAGCTGAACGCCATAGTGATCAATCACCTCGGAAAATAATTCTGAGGGAGGGAAAGACAAACCTCTGTCGAGGTGGGTGCCGAAGTGTACCCGCTCGTCGGCGTGCGGGTTGGGGATGGTTTCGCTAGAACCGCTCCGCCAGTCGCCGGCGCGGAGGAGACCTTCATTCTCCACGTAGCGGAGTTTCTCGTCGTCGAGGAGGCACGGGATCCAAACCCCCCGGTTGCTCTCCTTCTCTGCCGCTGCCGTCACTGCTGCTACTGCCGCTGTCGCTGCCAAGCCGGATGATAAAGAGGAAGCCATTTCTTCGATGCGCCGGTGACCTTAGAGGGGTGGCGCTAGGAATCTGGGAGGCGGGAGAGCTCTGTGCGTGAGGGAGAAGTGGAGGAGAAGAAACGAAAAGGGGAGTAGGTAAAGATGGGAGAAAGAGAATCCTCACCCCTTATAACCACCTAACCGCGCCAATATTCGTGCAAATGGCACTGTGTAAACGCCATGCGTCGTGGAAGGAACTGGGAAGGACCCACGCGATGATTACGTCACCTCGATCTCCGCGTATGCATTGAAACGGTGCCTCGGTTCCGCGAACGGCAGACCCACCAACGGTCGTGCTGACAGGATGTTTGTCAGATGACGTGACTTGACCATGACCAGTGTCAGATGACGTCAGAGACCAAGTTCCGGCTTAGTTTGAAAATCAAGCTGGAAAATCCGAGTAACGTGTTGGTAGGTCCAACTTATTTTTAAGACCCGGACTGTATTTTTTATTGTGAAATTTCAGGAACCCTTCAAGTTCTACAAGCCGAAGATCAAACTAGACGATGATGAATCCGACTTTGGATCTTGGAGACTTCCGGGGGCTGCTGTTGGGGATATACTTTTCGCATATCCTCACAGTTCCTCACTGACAAGGGTGGCCCACTTCGGGTTAGAGCTTTGCTTCACGGGCGGCCCAGTTAGGGAGAAAAGATGGAGTCCAGTCTGGCTACGGGAAGGCCCAGAAGACTTACCGACATAGGCCCATAGTGTTACTTGTAGTTCAAGATGTATTCTGTAACCGACTCTTAGTCGTAGCCGGACAGATCTCTCCTGTAAACCCTAGGCCGGATATCTATATAAGTCGTCTTAGGGAGAGCCTTTAGGGCACCCTCAATAGTCTACAATCTCAACTCGCACAGGCGAACCCTTGTAACCCATATTCCGGCTTTGCCGTATTACTGGATTGCTAGCAGGAGTATCCGTCCAAAGCTGGCGGATTGGAACCTGGATAAACTTGTGTGCTCACCGTCCCGGAACACCGTACGTCTCACACCCCTCTCTTCCGCACGCCTCGAGGACCCCCTCATGGCGTACTTGTCATCAACCGACGACAATCACACTTAGATATACGTTACACACCACCACACCACATCTACAATTTTTTACCACCATGATAACACACTACTTATCATGAGAGCAAACAAAAAGTTATCCACAAAAAAACATATAAGTTACCCCCAAGTCAGAAATTAAAAAGAAAAGAAGCACCAAGGGAAACTAACCATGATAGGGTAACACTTAGGGCAAACATGTTTTCGGGTGGTCGGTGACAATAGTGTCGACACAATGTACATGACATATGTTTGATTGAATTCATCGTCAACTGAAGTCATATTCTTCAAGATTTCAAAAAATCGAGTTCTCAGAGGGGTGCCACCGTCATCAGGAAAAAGAACAAGGGCAAGAGCACCCTGAATATCAAGATCGGCATAATATGGGACCGACTCTTCTCCGAGCGGCAATCCAAAAGAAATGAAGACAGTTTCCTCATTAAGGGATATCCTTCCTCGCCCTAGGACAACAAATTCACGTGTGTGCTTATCATACAAAACAGCAGACCAGGTCATAAGTGTGTCGTGCAGTGATGAACACTTGATGTCTAGCAAAATGTCAAACTCCATTGTTTCGAATGCTGCCTTCTGTTCTTCTGATAACCATCTGAAAAGGCTGGTCACAGCAAAAGGAGATGCCCCGTTCCTCTCACGTTTACGGACAGGTGGTTCTTCACCCTCGACAATATCATCAGTAGCCTTCCATTTCCTCACCATCATCGCTCCTACAAACAATTTAAAATAAAAACATAAACATAATACACAACCACAAAAGATACAACGGTACACACGAACTCATATAAAAATAAATGAGAACTAATAACATGCAAAATGAAAAAATACTAAAAATTACCATAGAGATGAAATAATGTTACCATGCCAAAATATATAAAAGAAGTTACATAAAAAGAGATAATATAATGTTATCCCGCCATTAGTACATAAGTTATCCATGCTCGTAAACTAATGTTATCATGCAAATTGCTCAAAAGTTACCAACACAGATAATCAAAAGTTATCAATTACACCACCAACATGGTTAGGGGTGCTGTTATCAAGGGATTTACCCAAAATTTACACAAAAAGAGATAATCTAATGTTATCCTGCCATTAGTACATGAGCTACCCATGCTTATAAACTAATTCTATCATGCAAATTGCTCAAAAGTTACCAACATACATACACTACCAACATGGTTAGGGTTGTTGTTATCAAGAGATTTACTCCAAAGTTACACAAAAAGAGATAATCTAATGTTATCCTTTCATTAGTATATAATTTACCCATGCTCATAAACTAATGTTAATGTAAATTGCTCAAAAGTTACCAACACAGATAATAAAAAGTTATCAATTACACTACCAACATGGTTAGGGCTATTGTTATCAAGAGATTTACTCCAAAGTTACCCATAGAGGATAGTACATCAGAACCACAAAATTAGCAACAATAAGTCATTAATTAGCCGGAAGAAAGCACAATGAACTACAAATAGGTATTCCGATAGATCTGCAAAGGGGACAATCATCAACATTGACGAACAAACATAACAAAATGGGGGTTCAAACAGGGGGAGCGCGGGGAATCAGGGATTCGAACATGGGGAAATGGATCACATAACTACCTCTAAACAGGTATTGCAGAAGATGTGCATAGGGGACAATCCTCAACATTGACGAACAAACACACCAAAACAGGGGCTCAAACAGGGGGGAGCACTGGGGAATCAGGGACTCAAACAGGAGGGAAATGACTCACATAACTACCTCGAAGCAACGCTAAAACCTAGAACCAGCCGGAAGCAACGCCGATGATAAAACCGACGGAAATGGAACCGCCGGAAATAGAGGAGGAGAGAGGAGAAGAGTGAGAGCGCCCGTGAGGAGTAACTGGATGAGAAGTGAACCTACGAGCATACCTGGAGGGAGTGCATGCGTCGCCGACAGCGGGGACAAGCAGAATCGTCGGGATTCGACGAGGAACTGCCGTACCACGCATGAATCGCCGGAGAAAGGGGAGAGAGGAGGGGAAATTCCGACGATTTTATAAGCATTCTTGTTGCTTCAGCATAAAACAATAATTGAAAAGAAACTGGTTAGTATAATTTTATAAGCATTCTTGTTGCTTCAGTCCGTGTGAACAGTATTGATCACCATTTTCTTTTTCAGGGAATAACATGTGTGTGTGTTGATGTTCCCGATGAGTTGATAAAATGCAGTCCGAAGAATCCAATGCATGCTTTATTGCCTGGTGAAAATTCACAAATGAGTACAAGTGACTATCCTTTCAAAGGTTTAATAGCATTCTTACATCAACATGACTTTGATATCAAGCCTGAGATGGTGAGATTACCGCTTACCTTTCATAATTTCTTACATGTGATGTTATCTGCTTTATTTCTCCATTGTCATGCAATGTTGGTCCTTTCTTTTCAGTATTTATATGCCATAGCAAGCTTGAATAAGTCTGACTTTTGTTATACAATTTTAGTCCTTTCCAACTGATTGTGTGCTTATAATACGTTATCCCAATGGTTGAAGTTTTCATAGACATACCACACTGTAAACTTACATCTATATGATCTCTATTCGTTTCATTCATCGACATGTACGTCTTGGAGAGCTGCGAGAGGAAATGCAATTCAAAGGCAATCTTTTGTTGTTATCTGGTCCTTGATAGCTAGAAATTTTTGCCTTCCATGTTCCTTTCAGTGATAAACCGAATGCTCCTTTTTATCCAGGTTAGCATATCTATTCATGACTCAGCTCATCTCCTGCTTGATGCTGAATTACGTGAAATGGAACATTTGAAGTTCTTCCACATTCTTTTAAGGGATTTTATTGTTAAATCTGGTATTGAAACTAAGAATTGGAGGTTATTCCAATTTGCGACAGTTCTGAAGATGATCTGTTGCCCTAGGTCATCATTTCGAATCTACCCCCCTAATAAGGTGAATCTTAATATTGTAGATGTGTTTTGAATATGCGAATGCTGGAACGTGTCATTTTGGCGATGGACTGAGTTATGTTTCTTTCAGATTTTTCATGTGACGAGTATCGGAAGACACTGGCTAATGCATCTCAATATAAATCAAGCTTTTCTAAGATCAATGCATTGTCTTTCTATGAAGATGCTGTTTCTCTCTGTTTAGAGAAGTCTTTACTAATGATCAAGTTCAAATTCTGGGTTGAGGACGCTAAAGGTGAGAATTCTGATTTTATTCCTTTTGTTTGTGTTTTTTCAGATAGTGATGAGTATTTCTGAATGTTTTGAATTAGTCACAGTTCAACATGATCAAAACACACTCTTGAGTGAACATATTTCATAAATCAAATCATTACCTTTTTATCATTCTGTACCAATCTACTCTCTCCGTTTCAAAATATAAGATGTTGAATCTACACACTAAAATGTGTCTAGATACATTTCTTTTACAAAAGCTAAAACATCTTATATTTTGAAACGGAGGGAGTAAGTGTTTGGTTAACAGTAGAAAAAACCTAAGCATGGGAGCAAGCCCATCTAGGTTGGTTACATCTAATTGTCCTTTGTAGTTTGGGTTGACGTGAGATACATTGATGTTATCCCATTTTTTCTAACTTGCTTGTTTTGTCGGCAGGGGACATAAAGATTGATGAAGCACCGGTCATGCTGCTATAGGATGCACCCTTTGGATTCGCAATTTTCTCTTTTGATGATGGGACCTACCTCAACAATTCAGTGAAGGTATTAGTTTTTTCGTTGATGCGCCCAGCTTTGTCTTTTGTCATCAATGATGAATTCAAGATGGTGTAACCGATTTCTCGCTGGTTTTTTCTACAGGACTTCTGGGCAGACATCCCACAGCTTGTTAGTATCCCTGTCATTTTCTTTCCTTAGTTTTTTTTACCTATTTCCCTACTCTTGTTGCCAACTCGAAACAAGTATTGGTTTGCAAAATTGACTGCAATCATTCACCATTCCTGATTGTCAATTTTCGTTGCAACCAGGTGGTTGATATGAACGCTAACTAATAACTAGTTACTACCTCCGTTACTAAATATTTAACGTTTTGGTAGGCTATTTAACGTCTTATATTGTGGAACAGAGGTAATAGTTTGTTATTGAACTGATTCGAAGTGGAATCAAGCTGTCCGACCATATATTTTCTTGTTTAGACTCGTTCCTCATTACCATGTTCCGTTTTGGTGTCATGGTGCACTGTCTTCATTGGCCAGACATCTGCTCATATTTTCTTAAAAGATCAATTAACGCAGCCACGCAGGTTGAAACTTAAGTGGGTACTGCTATGCACAAATTTCTACTAATTTGGTTATATCTTCCTAGCTAGGGATGAATGAGCTCGGACATGGTTCTCCTACTAAGAATGACACTATGGGCTGTTTCCGAGATAATAAAGCTAGCTTTACATATGAACATTTTTGGCGTACCTCACTGAGAGGTACAAACAAAGACTTAAGCAACACTGTCACTGGCGGAGCTTAGTGCATGTCAGGGGGTGTCACCGCCCCCCATGATTTGCACATGCATGAAGACTTTTTTCTGGGGAGAGCTTAAATTAGCTAATTCTGCGTGTTCTGCCCCCCATGAACAAATATACTACATCCCCCCCCCCCCCCCCCCCCCCCCCCCCCCAAGCTCCTCCCCTGAACTCTGTACTTTATGATTGACACACGAACACTTACGTACCCTGCCTCCTTTATGATAGGCACTTGCACGATATTTGACAAGCTTTTTTAATTGCTTCTGTGTTTCTTCTCAGAGTCTGGAAGAACTCATAAAGCATGATACGATAGACAACTTCATTGGCATTTCTGAGAACACTATTGATGGCCACCTGTCTGAGAGCCTCACCAGGCATTGTGGCTCTAAGAAGAAACTGGTTGTGGGAAGTTATATGCATAAAACAATAATTGAAAAGGAACTGGTTAGTATAATTTTGTAAGCTTTCTTGCTGCTTCGGTCTGTGTGAACAGTGATCACCATTTTCTTCTTCAGGGAATAACCTGTCTGTATGTTGATTTTTCCCTTCCCGATTGTGAGTTGATAAAATCCAGCCTGAAGGTTCCGATGCATACTTTATTGCCTGATGAACAATTATTAATGAGTACAAGGGACTATTTAATAACATTCTTACGTCGACATGACTTTGATGTCGAGCCTAAGATGGTGAGATTACCGCTTATCCTTCATAATTTCTTACATGTGATGTTATCTGCTTTATTTCCCCGTTATCATGCAATTTTGGTCCTTTTCTTTTCAGCATTTGTAGGCCATAGCAATCTTGAATAAGTGGGACTCTTGTTGTACAATTTTAGTCCTTTCCAGCTGACTATCTGCTTATAATACTTTATTGCCAATGATTGAAGTTTTCATAGACATGCTACACTCTAAATTGACATACTCCCTCTGTCCCAAATTAATTGATGCAGATTTGTCTAGATACGCATCTATCTACACACTAAAACGTGTATCTAGACAAATCTGCGTCAGTTAATTTGGGATGGAGACAGTATATAGAATCTCAGTTTATGTTATTCATCGATGTACGTCTTCTAGAATTATTTGCCTTTCATGTTCCTTTCAGTGATAAATCAAATGCTCCTTTTAATCCAGGTTAACTATTCTATTCGTCAGTTATCTGGTCCTTGATAGCTAGAAATTTCTGCCTTTCATGTTCCTTTCAGTGATAAACCAAATGCTCCTTTTTATCCAGGTTAATGATTCTATTGATATGTTAGCTCAGCGCCTGCTTGATGTCGAATCATGTGAAATGGAGTGTTTAAAGTTCTTCCGCCTTCTTTTGAGGGATTTTATTGTTAAATCTGGTATTGACACTGAGAATTGGATGTTATTCCAATTTGCAACAGTTCCGAAGGTGATCTGTTTCCCTGGATCATCATATGAAATCTACCCCCCTGTTGAGGTGAATCATAATATTTTAGATGTGTTTTGAGTATGCGAATGCTGGAACATGTCATTTTAGCAATAGACTGAGTTGTGTTTCTTTCAGATTTTTTCAAGTAACGAGTATTGGAAGATAGAGACTAATGCATTTCGATATAGAACAAGCTTTTCTAAGATTGATCCATTGTATGTCTATGAATATGCCCTTTCTGTCTATTCGTCTAAGCGTTCACTATTACAAGATTTGGATGTCTTGGTGAAGAAGGCTAAAGGTGAGAATTCTGAATTTACCCCTTTTAATTGTGTTTTTGAAGATAGTGATGAATATTTCTGAATGTTTTGAATTAGTCACGGTTCAACAAGATCAAAACACTCTTTAGTGAACAACAGTAAAAACTAAGCAGGAGAGCAAGTCCATCTAGGTTGAGCTACATCTAATTGTCCTTTCTAGTTTGGGTTGATTGATTTGAAGGTATGAACAACGTCCTACAAATTTGATCCAAAGTGTTCTCCTTGCAAGTGGCTCCGAGGTGTTTTCTTGCAAGATATTCTATCTTAAGAAGCCTTGAAAGCGTATAAATATCAGCAATTATACACTTACTTTCCACAAGTGTATTCACACACTTGATGCATCAATAGCCTGAGCTGCTTTTCTTGATACAAGCAGACTTTAAATTCTGATCTTTTTAAGTAATGTTTTCACGGGCATGATTATTTCTTCTACAAACAAATTATAAGCTAGAAAAAGATTATTAGGGCATGTTTGGTTGGATGCCACAAATACATTGAACTTAGAACTGACTTTGCTAGGCTATTGTTTTGTTCATTGCCAAACTTGTGGCATGCCACGCTTTGTTAGACCTATAACTGATATGTCATTGTGACTCAGTTTATTTGCGAGGTTTTGCCGTCAATTTGTTGGCCACACTTTATATGGCTTGCCACATGTTGTCGAAACTAGGTTTGGCAGTGTGTGGTAACCAAACCAAACACGCCCACCATTTTCGTCCTTCCATACTAAATTACTCTCACCCCTTACTTTTATATGTTGGATTACTATTTTCAGTGCTACTCAATAAAATTGTCTCTGTTGGATCATACAAATTTGTATAAAATTTTCCCTGTTGGATCATGAATGCAATACTGAATGCAGATCTAGTTCAAGAGGCTGCAAACATGGAGGGTGTTGAAAGAAACAAGCAGACCTATCCTGCATCAGGTGAAATAACCAAATCTGGAACGTTGATGGACCGCTTTAGTGAGGAGTGGAAGAGGGCAGCAAATGAAGCAAGTGCCAAGTCATCCGTGAGCAATTCTGATCCGAGTTCTGGTGGTGGCATGTTGCCTCCCAGTGGCATGGTTAGCAGAACGTCAGAAACAATGAAACAGTTATGTATGGCGTTTAGTTGCGTCCAGCCAGTAGATTAACTCTTGCCTCCTTTGCCTCACAAGCTCCAAGCTTCCCACTTAGAGCATCTCCAACAGAAGCTCCAAGCTTCCCACTTGTGTGGTTAGAAAGACACTGAAGATGTTTTTGCTGTGGTGGATGTAGGGCCTATGGACAAGACTTCTGGTTTTCATTTGTCTATAACACTTTTACTGATTTCTCAGAATGCATTAAGTTGCACTTACTAATTATTATGTAGTAAGATGTGAATTGATTATGTTGTTCCAAATCTAAGTTGTTGGAAAGTAGCCAGTATGTCAGCTTTCCTGAGCTGGGCATACTTGGAGCTACTATGTTTCCTGCATACTTGGAGCTATACTATGTTTCCCGTGTCTTTTTTTTAGGGAATCCCATGTGGCGCTTTATTGATTTGCAATAATCATTACATCATCTATTACAAATGGCAAAATAAAAACAGGGGATCACCATCCCAAACTAAGTTTTGATTTGAAGAATAAACATGCTTAGCTACTTCGCCACCTTATTTGCATCCCTAAGGCAGTGCTTGGAAGAGATCTGTCATTATACTCGTCTTTAGGAAGCACTGCCAAAATTGCTGAATACGGGTTCCAAATTTCAATCTCACTATTGCAAGCTTGTATCAGCTGTATTGAATCTGATTCAATGCAAACCTTTCTTGTACCAATCTGTTTCCAAGAACTGCAACCCATCACGGAGAGCAAGAGCTTCAGCTCCCCCTATATCAGTCCTCGTGTACCACATATATTCAGTTTTAGAGGCTGTTTTTACGGTAAACTGCAAAGCGGTCAACGCTTCCCTACCGAAATTACACCACCACCAGGGATCTGTACGTCCACTGTGAAGAAGACCATAGTATATTTCCGAAATATCCTATTTTGCAGTACGCGCATGTGGTACCTATTTCACGCCGCCCTTTTTTGGCCAGAAAAACTGGTTTATGGTACACCGCATCCGCGTTTTGCAGTACCGCGGATACGGTATCTGCTAGAGATACTCTTAGAACATTCTGAAGACAACATCTTGTACCCACAATTGCTTCTCCTCTAGTTTCTTAGAACATCACCAGTTGCTCCCGATCCATCATTACAGTAAGAAGCATCAATATTCAGCTTGTAAGAGTTAGGATCATTATAGTAAGAAGAAGCATCAATATTTAGCTTGTAAGAGTTAAGATCTGGTTTAGCTGCTTCAAAATTTGCTGCAAGGGCGTTAATTGCAAAAACTGAACTCTTTGGTGAATCAACCTGGTTACCTTTCACCACTTCTCTCCTCTGCCACCAAATGTACCAGGCACCGACTTCAGTACAGGAGATTTTTCCTTTGGGCAATAAAGAATATATTCCAGTACCACTGAACCCGATCGGTTTACCTTAAGAGCATTGTCAATGATTGACAGTAGACCCATTTCTTCCCATACTTCACGAGCTCGCTGACAGCTAAACAACAAATGATTTATATCCTTAGATCCAAGTGTCCAAACTAGATATTGGATTGGATTTTTTTTTGAAATCACATCATATATTAGGCATGCAAGCCGCCTCATTAAAACCTTCCAGTCCCCTTCGGTATCCTGATAAGGAAAAATAGTATGTCTGAAACTTGCAGCCTATCAAATAATCGTTAGCAGAATAAAGTTAAAGGGTTCATCGATCCAATACATGAAAGTTTTGAATTTAAACACTTCCTAGCTATATAATGAGCCGCTGTGTTGATATCTCTCCCACAATGGTTGAACTCAATAGTCTCGATAGCTCCCGCTTGTACCATAATCTCAGCGTAGATAGCACACAACCATATGCTTTATGCATATCCAGCTTGACTGCACAAAAACCTTCTTTCCCGTTCTTCTTATTCTTGATGGTATGCATACTTTCATAAGCCAACATAATGTTATCTGTAATCAAACGTCCAGGAACAAAAGCACTCTAGACTTGAGAAATTATTTCATCAAGAATAATCTTCATACGGCTATACCTTATAAAGAACATGACATAAGCTGATGGGTTAAACTGTGATATCTTCTCTGGTAATTCAACCTTTCGAATTAGGACTATCACAGTATCATTCCATCCACTAAAAATTTATTTATTATTAATTTCTTTTAATACCTCTTCGGTAAGAACATCTCGAGAATGTTCCAACATTTTTTTTAAAAAGAGCGTGCAGCCCATCAACCCCTGGCGCTTTGGTGTCACGGATTGAGAAAAGAGCCTTTTTTGGCATCTTTCGTCCCATAAGGTTTCATCAACTCTTTATTCATGGCTGTCATCACCCTAGGCGTAACTTTGGTCAGTAGGTTCGGGTCAGGCTCATCCACCTCCGTGCTAAATAAACCTGCAAAGTAACCATAAATATGGGGGTTTAAATAAGCAGTACCCTCCTGCCGCGTGTCATTTTCATCTTTCAATCTCTTAATTCTACTACATCCATTTTAAAATATAAGCTTTTTAAGCTATTTAATTTGTACTACTAGAAAGACTTATATTATAGAACGAAGGTAGTATTTTGTTGTCTAAGAGCAGTCGCAGATCGATGGAAGAAGCCCGTATTTCTATCTTCAAACTACAGCAAGTTGACCCTACTCCTCCGTGCCCAATCTATCTCTTCTTGTTCTAACATTTTCTCAATCTTCGCAGCTGGATCTTTCTCCTTCTGGCTATTCTCTGGTGTTAGCTCTGCATGTGCTACTTCTTCTAGATCCCTCTTTGCAGTTTTAATTCTACGTTGTGGACCTTTTAGGGTGTGTTTTGGTTGAACTGTGGATTCTAAAAAATCCGCTGTGAACTGTGAACTATGAAAAAACTGCTGTGAGCTGAAAACTATGGATTTTCTGAAAGTTGTTTGGTTGTAGCAACTATGAACTATGGATTTGGTTGGAAATGTCTGTAATACCCCTGAGGTCCAGAGAAGACTGTTTGTATGCTAATTGATCGGAAAACATCAACAAGTTCATTGATTCATACGTAAATCTCCATTCTGGGACAATATTTTTTAATTTTTGTAATGTATAATTATATAGTATTATTAATAGAAAGTGATGTTCTCAAATTATTACAAAAGACATGTATGACATAGAGACATGTTCACACGATAATGTTCTTCATAAACATAGCCATTCTATTCCTCTCTCGCCATAAGCAAAGCATCAGTGATCCTAATCCGAATGTCGTTCATGGATTCCTCGTTCTCGACTTCTGGGACATCATCACCTTGTGTTTGTGGTGTTGCACTTGCTGCTTCGGGTAGATAATCCGCATCTTCGTTACACTTATCAAACTTCTTATCATGCAATTTGCTATCGCGAATAAAATTGTGCAACGCTATGCAAGCTATGATATGCTTCTGTGTACGAGGTGCGAAACTTGGCATGACCTTCAATATACGCCACTTTTGCTTCAAGACTCCAAATGCACGCTCAATGACATTTCGAAGAGATGAATGCAAGAAATTAAATATCTCATACTTTCCTTATAGTGCACGCCCACGACGAAGACGTAACTCTGGTAGATGGTATGTACTCCCTTTAAAAGGAGCAAGGTATCCAATTCGGTTTGGATAACCAGAGTCAACAAGGTAGTAGTTTTCTGAAAATAAACATGAAGTGAGCATAGGAAAATAAAACTGACGTTATTTGTTGTATCGATAATAATGATATACCTTTAGGAGCTAGAGGAAATGACAGAAAATTTGCTAGTGCATGGTGTAGGATCCTTGTGTCATGTGTAGATCCCGGCCAACCAGCAACCGCTAAAGTAAACCTCATGTCAAAGTCACATATGGAAAGCACATTCTGTGATGTATACCCATGTTGACATGTGTGGTTAACTACCTCATCCGCAGGAACTAAACATGGTACATGTGATTCATCTATAGCACCAATAGCGCCTTTGAAGTGAGGCAAAAAACGATCCTCCTTGACCTTTGGATGCTCTCTACTGAAAGTAGGATCTCTTGGTTTGATGTTGTCTCTTGCTAACTTGCGCAAACAATATAACACTTCCTTAAACTTGATGTGTACTGTCCATAGGGACCTTGTAAATTGGTTTTCGGCTTGTGCAAATGCCTGCGGGGCTCCAACAATCCATAAGAACATGGCTAGTGACCCAACGGATGACACATTTTTGTTGACTTCAGTCCATAGTTAGAGACAAGCAAATCATGGAGTGCCGTGAACACCTCCGGAGTCATGCGAAACATCTTGTAAAAATATCTAGGACGACCAAAACATCTCATGATCCATTGAAGTCCAGTTTCAGGAGCTTCTCTATATGAGTCTTTGCAAATAACATTCAGTATAGAGTTTACCCATGTTCCCGATGATGGTAGCCTGTTGCGCAAGATCCGCTAGTTGTTCGGCCATGCTTGCATCCATCTACACACATAAATATGTACAAGTTAAAAATTCATGGCAGAAAATGTAATTGTAGAAATTGTTGATCTTAGAATATTGTGTGTTATATTGAAAAGTTCCTTGTGGGGTTTATATAGAGGTACACGGGGGTAGGTGGAGACTTGAATTATAAGATGTAAATCTCTAGCCTATACACGTATACATATTCTAACATCCCCCAGTCGGAGCGGGAGTGAAGCGGACACTTGCGATTGGATTTGAAGTATTACGCTTACGTCGTCTTCTCCTTGCCATCATTACCTGCGTGGATATGATCGTGGCTGGCACCTAGGGACTACGATTGTATCCCCTTCTAGTGCCTCTCTTCCCTCATGCAGTCACAGCGGGAGTGGTGTGGACGCAATTGACGATGCGGATACTGTTGACTGGAGTTCTTGAGTTGCTGTAGACGTAAAACTTGATGTCGATGTCGAGGTAGCCGATCATGATGTAGCCGTGGTGGAGGTTGTCGTGGTCATTGTAGTTGCGCTGAAGACGCAAAAAATTGCGCGGTTTGTGTTGTAGGGTTTTAGGTTTTCGTGCGGCGGTGGCAGGAATCTGCGGCGGGTTTTTTGGTCATAGTGCGGTGGCAGCGGGTTTTTGTGCGGTGGCCGCAGAGATCTGCGGTGTGGCAGGTTTTTGGTTGTAGGGTTTTTGAGACGGCTCCCGGGGCACAAGGCAAGCGGCAATGCCAAGGTTTTTATGGTGATGGCGGTGGATCGCATAGGGTCGGCGGTGGCGACGGGTTTTCGACCATGCGGGCGAGGCGATTGTGTGATCGACCTAGCAGAGCGCCGGGATGCGGCGGTGGCGGTTCTAGACCACGTGATGTAGACCTTGACGATGATTTTTGTTGGCGATGTAGAATTCGACGAAGATCTTGGTGTAGTCATACAACTTGATGTTGTGATTTGTGTCGATGCAGTCCGGCTTGATGCAGTGCAGATCGGTACGACTCGATGTAGATGACGTTTTCTAGAGCTTGGTGTAGGCGATGTACTCGGCTTGGCGTAGATCACGTGTCGGTGTCGATGTAGCTGATCGTGTCGGTTGCGATCCGGGTTGCAGCAGAACCCACCATGAGCCAGGTCCTGGCCGCATGGAAAATCATGCATGCGAAAGGATGCTCGTGATTCTCATGTGGAGATCCTTAATTGGAACTTGATCTGCATGCGTGTGGGCTCATGTGTCGGCGTACATCAGAAATTGTGCTGCACCAGATTGATCTGATCGTCGTCAGAGATGAGCTGTTGCTGCAGCCTGGACACGTTGCCACCTTCGTTCCGACTCGACTGTGGTGCTGGACGTCGTTGGACGTGAGACCAGATTGGATCTGGCAAGCGCCGCCGGATGGTTTGGGTCCTGGATCTAGGAATTTATTTAACTAATTGAATCTAATCTATAAAATTAGTGAACTTTAAATTTATCTAATCTAATCTATGGAACCGAACCGATTTTTGATCGAGACCGGGTGTCGTGCCGAGGAGAAGATTAATTTCCCCGGGAGCAGCGTGATGCGGAAGTGGTGAAAGAATCTAAGATCGGTGCCATGAGGCTAAGCGCTCTGATATCACGTAGAAATTGCTAGAATATTGTGTGTTATATTGCAAAGATCCTTGTGAGATTTATATAGAGGTACACGGGATAGATGGAGACTTAGAGTACAAGATGTAGTCTATCTCTAGCCTATACACGTATACGTATTCTAACAGTAATTACAACTTAAATAAACATGGCAGCAACAATATTATGTTAAGATCACAAACATGGCAGCAATAACACTTATATAAAATTCATGCAACAAATGGTTCACACGACAAGATATAAATGGTTCACACACAACGCAAGAAAATAGATTATAAAATGTTTTACATGTGCTTCATCTCCTTCTCATGCTCCCTCTCCAATAAATCAAACCGGCCTTCTTTTGTTTGAAGCAAGCTGAATATCTCCCTAAAACAGGGCTTCACGATCAACATAGTGGTTGTGTGCATCAAAGCGGTTCATTCTTTCACCCCACAATCTTTCACGATCTTCGTAACATCTGCAATGGAAGGTACATGGTTTGTTGGGGGAGCCGATGATGTTTCAATACTAACTGAAATCTTGTCCGCAGCAATTCCTATCTTGTCACATGTACCTGTGTACACTCGAAAGAAGGGGCTCTTCTCATCTTTCTCTTTAGAGGATTCCTTGCTCTTCTTGTTAGTTTTCTCTTCATTAAAATTAGATGATTTCTTGCGCTTCTTGTTTTCTTTTGCTTTCTTCAACTTATTAATTTCATCAGTCTTCGTCACTTTTGGACTCATCAAAGAATACATCTTCAGGACATGCCACGGTAGCACCATTGACATGAGCCTTATCAAAAAGTGCATGCAGATCATCAATGTGCTTGGGCCCATGTTTTGTGAACTTCACGTGGCTGCACTTGATACCTCTTCCAGCATTGTTGCATCTATGTAGTTCATGATTTTACAAGTTAGCTAGTGTAAATAGTAAATAGCGAAAAAATAAAAACTAAAAATTTATGAAACTTTTACTAATCTCATCTCAAGATGTTCTTCCCACCATGTGGCTGAGCAATCAACAGTTTTCTTTGCATCATCCCAACCCAGCCCAGAGGCAGCAATTTTCAACTCCATGAATATTGTATAATCTTTTTACATATTGTCCCATTTGTTCTTCAGTTGTGTCTTCGTTAATTTTTTCCCAGATCTTGCTTCAAACTTAACTATCAGGTTCTTCCAACCAGGTGAATTAAAACAACCTATAGGCCTGTTTCCCGCATCAGTCTCTTCCTTGCAAATGTCAATGAAGTGCTTGACATTCACAGCATCCCAGACTGCCTTCTCACTCATACTTCAATCAAGTAAATAAAATTTGAATATACTCACAATTATATGTTCACAGGGATAAAAGTATGGCATGAATTGACGAGATATATATTACTCCCTCCGTCCTAAAAAGGATGTCGTAAATTTTATCTAAATTAAATGAATCTAGACATGTTTTAGTGTGCAGATACATTCAAAGTTTAGTACACCTAAGACATCCTTTTTAGGACGGAGGGAGTACCATTTATATATTCACGATCGTAAATACATAGTTCTTAGTGATACAAAGACGATGAACTGACCTTTCCGATATGTTTATTATAACAATCTAGCAAACTTCTTGTACATATGCGTGAGTGCTAGCTATATCCATCTAGACAATCTAGTAAGCTAGCTAGCTTTACGTGCCTAGATGCTAGCTGCATCTACGATCTAGTCAAGCTAGTACAAGCTAGGTTATCGTATTTCATTGCTACAAACATGGGTTATTGTAGAATAACACATATCATTTGGATACTTCTCTTCAACTCCGAAGTATTTTTATACAATACAAATAGTTGAAGTTAATTTTATGAAAGAAAAAAAAGGCGTCTATTTTGAGACCAACCCACTTCCTATCTAGAATTTTATTTACTAGCTCTTTATATATATTCTAATGTGTCAATAGTCAAATGCTTTGGCAATTTCCCTGGGTCAGATAAAGCAGACATTTTGATCTTTGGTTATCTTTCGTAGTAATAATATCTCGGGGTTTGCAACGAAAACTTGGTATATTGACTATACGACCATTAACTAAAATATGTCTATGGTTTACTAATTGGCGGAATATGGTTTACTAATTGGCGGGCCCTAGGAATGGTTGAGGCCATACCCAATTGAAAAAGGATATTATCCAAACGCATGTCAGTATCTTTCAGTATCTAAGTATAAATACTAAGAAAAAGAAGAAAGAAGGATTGATTTGCCACAATAGATGTTTTTCACATACAACTAGAAAAAAAAATTCCTTTTTGAATGGCTGTTTCAAAAAAACGTATTTCATTGTCAAAAAAGCGTATTCGTAAAAATATTTGGAAAAAAAAAACTTATTTTTCCATAGTACACTCTTATTCTTTAGCAAAATCAAGATCATTTTCCAACGGGAATGAACATCCAAAACCAAAGGGTTTTTCGGAGCAACAACAAACAAATAATAAGTAATACGGTTTTGGAATAATCTGAATTGACCTATCAAAAAATTATTAAAATTACTTAAATATGAATAATTTCGATTAATTAATTAATGTACATGCATGTGCACTGGACACAAGGGATCGGCTAGCCGCCGCGTACACACGCATCTAGCTAGCTCGCGCGTCTACTCTGGTTCGAAGTAATATACGGCAATATCCCTAGTTTATTCTAACCCTGATCTTATCACATGGACTACACACAGCAGGATCATGAGCAATATGCATATACATGGAAGTATGGAACAATCGGCCAGCATTCACTCTACCTACGGGGGACACGGAACCTGAAGCTAAGCCAACCCGTTGAGAGTCGACTCCCGTTCTTCCCTGCCGCCCCCTGCCCCTCTCTCTCTCCAGCGGCTCTGCCGGCCGACGAGGAGATAGTCAGGTGGTTTGGCCCTTGGTAGCTGTAGGTTAGGTTGTAGATTAGGTTTGCCGTCGATGGCGTTTGCCCCTGTGGTGTCTGGGGTAGGTGGGAGGTCGTTGGCAACCCGACCCTCCTCGCCTTGTTCTTCCTCTGCATCGTGGTTCCTAGCTGGTGGCAGGCGACGGCGCCGGCGACGTGGTGGAGGGCAAGCGTCCCTCTTAATAAGATCCTCGGGTGCTTCCAGATGAACGAGCTAGATCCCGTTCGTCCCGATGTGGTCCCTCTTCCTCTGGTGGGGATGCTCTCGTGGGGAGAGCCGGCGCCGGGGAAGACCACCGCACGCACACGATATAAGATCCGTTTCTTCGGCCTCCGCTGGTATCGTCTTGTTCCTGTGTCTCCTCTCCTCTGTTCTGGCCATGGTGGCCGTAGATGGTGCGATTCAGGCATGGTGTTGAGTTGTTGCGGTGGTGGCCTGGGATTTGTTGCTGCTCAAGACGAAGCTTCCAAGCGAAGGCATCAAAGCCGGAGCTATCCTAGGCCAAAGCAACCATCTTCCTCTTCGGTTCCTACCACTAGAGCTCGGCGCTGTCTCGTGCCCAAGTGGCTGGGGTTCGTCCCCGGGTGCGATTTGGTGACCAGCGGTCGGCACCTCCTCCGGGAAGGAGATCCCCTCGAGCAGATTCTTGGACCTCGGCTCCAGCCTTGAGGTCACTGGCGGCCGGCAGAGAAGAGCTCCAGGGACTCGGTTTCTTTTTCACCTTTTTTCCTAGGGTTTATGTAAAGTTCGGGGTCTTTTCTGCTAATTTAGAGGTGCTGGGCAGTAGATGTAAAAAGTCCCCGATGTATCTTCTACCAGCCTTTTTTTATTGGAGCCTTCTGGGGCCTTCGGGCCTTTTCCCAGTTCAAAAAAAAATGGAACAATCGGCCATGGTCGGCACGACTTGTTTGTCGCTGCTCACCGCATACATATCAGATACGAAACCAGCGGATGGGCCAGCTGAGATGCATGATGAATAGGAGGTTACCTGGTATGACAGGAGGAACGATGACTTTGTACGGCAGCAGTGTTTTGGCTGTCGAGGGCAGCGCTGATGTGCCTGATCGGTGACTTGATCGAAGGGATCTTGGCGTCAGCTCTACCTGCAGGGTAAAGAATAGGGGCAGGGAGGCGTTGTAGGACAGGCGGCGTGCTGCCGGCGGCCGGTGGAGCGAGGCGCAACCAACCCTAACTCTGTGTGGGCGCCGCCATGCGAGAGAAGGAACAAGAAAAGAAAGGGATTGCGAGAGATGGTACGGGATCCGTACGTCGAGAACAAATATACGAGTGAAGCCAATGGTATTGGTAGGTAATTTTTGTACAAATCCAAAATCTGAAGCAGCGGAAGCAAGGTTGCACCGGCTTTCAAGATAACACTACGTAAAGATATCCCTTTGGTTCCCCTTTGGTTAGGGTTTAGCTTTTTTTGTTAAATAAACTATAGCTAAATACGCCTCTAATCCCAAAACTTTGTCCACCAAGTGCAAATTAGCCCCACAACAAATAATGTAATGGAGTGGTCGAAGTGGTGGGGCTCGAACTCTGGATGTAGAGATGATGCAGGAAGGCAACAAGCCACTAAACCACAAGTCAGTTTATGATGTACGATACGACGTCTTCTAACTATACAAGTACATAATGTATGCATGTGTAAATGTCTTCGGCGCCGGTTGCACCTGGTCCGTGTCGTCGCAGAGGTCATGGAGATCGCGCGGAGCTGGCCGTGCGCACGCTGCATGGTACACCGGGACGTGTGAATGCAGGTTGTATATCTATTTCACTTGCTGTTGCAATGTTAAGCATCCTTTGCTGGACATCAGTTAAAAAGATATGCTGCTAGTCCGATCTTAGCTTTTGGGATGGGAAAATGAACGGAGCTAATCCCACCTTCCTGGTACCCTGTCAGAGATTTTAGAACGGACCCTTAAACCCTTTAAATAACTGCTAGTTTGAGATTTAACGGTCAAAATGGAGCAGATCGGAACCCATAAAGAAGGCGCTCGGTAAAAAAAAATTACAAGCCGGAGCCAAGTCCGTTTGTCGATCTCTACATTCGAGGGTTGGAAGCCAGACCTGTACGCGACCCACACTGCACAGGTAGTTTACGCGCGACGGACTTTCCCCTCTTCCCCATTCCCGCCCAGCCGCCACCGATCTTCGTGCACCCAGCGACGCCGCGAGCAGGTCTAGGCGCCATGAACCCCGAATTGGCTGCGCCGACCGCTGGAGGCAGGTCGCCAGCCTCTTTGATAGCCCGCGATGTTGCCGACATGGTCGCCGCCACGACCATCATGAAGAGGCAACGGGCAGGCACGCACGTCGTCCCGCAAGCACGTGTTGTCCAGGTGGTGAATCTCACAATGGTTCCCGCCCAAAATCGCTGTCGACGGGGCCGAAGGTGGCTAAGACAAAGAATACAGACCACCGCAACGGCCTCCCGCCACCGGTCACTGCCTTGCCGGCCTCCAATGTCGACAATAGCAGCGCCGGCCCGCACGTGCTCGACGATGGGTCTACTAGGTAAACTCTTTTTTTGAGTCCAATAACTCGCACCGGTTGCTTACTGTAATTTATCAACGATTTTAGCAACACCGTCCATTCTTCGTTCATGGATATCTTAAATGACGCGGAGGTGCGCATTTCTGATCCACCTCTCGCTCCATTCGAGCCTGAGGGTGCGGGTGATTTTGTTGACGGTGAGGGCGAGGAGGAGGTTGGCGATGAGGTTGTCAAGGTCGATGCGTCGAAAGTAAAGAAGAAGAGAGTTGTGAACTATGCTGAGATAGAAGATACAACGTTGTGTCGTGCTTGGTCAGCGGTGGGAATGGATGCGGTGTCGAGCACGGATCAAACCGGAAAGCGCTATTGGCAACGCTTTGAAGATCAGTTTTTGAAGATGATGTCGCGAGTTCGCCAACCGGTCTATCATTCGTTTTGATCTCTTCAAGGTCATTGGGGGGTGATCAAACCGGCGTGTAGCCGTTGGAATGCGGCTATGGACCTAGTGAGGACGTATCCTCCAAGTGGGGCAACTATTGACGAATATGTGAGTTTTATGTAGCTGTCATATATGTCAATTCTTGTTTTCGGATCATGAACTTGTGTTTTCATTCTTGTTTTGTGATTGCATTCAGGAGCACCATGCCGATCCAAGGTACAGAGACATGAACAGTAACAAGGGCAAAAGCTTTCCATTTAAGCATTGTTTTGATGTGCTCCAGCATCTCCCCAAATGGACATTGAGTGACCAGGAATTACCAACGATGAAAGGGGGCAATGGGTCAATTGGATGATACTGATGATGAAGGCCAAGGAAGGAATGATAACAAGCCGGAGGGAAACAAGAAGGCCAAGGAGAGACTCAAGACCAACAATGAAAGGGGCAATAGGTCAATTGGATGATACTGATGATGAAGAGGGAAACAAGAAGGCCAAGGAGAGACTCAAGATGGATGTCGTGGGTGTAATGTTGAGGAAAAAGTTTGATCAAATGATAAAGTCAAAGGAGATAAATTCAAAGGAGGCTATGACCATTAAGACGTTGGAGGCCAAGCTTCTCATGACTAAGAAGATGGACTGCATATGAAATTCATTGAAAATGAACTGCAAATGAAAATTGGGTGAACGTCCAATCAAGAATAAAGTTAGTTCCAAGTCAAACAAGAACTAACAACATCGTTTCACAGAGCTGGATACTTAACCATTCCTACCCAAGAAATAAACCAATGCATTGCTTTGTTGAAAAGAATGACCTACACATAAATACTTATAGTACTGTCCAAATCAAATCTGGAAGATTCATGATAGGCATGTCTGCACAAGCAGACAGAGATCGACTATTTTACGTAGAGTAGTTATGGACATTCAACACAACAAAATGGTGAATGATTTGAAAAAACACAAAACTCAATGAACAATTAGTTTAAACCATCACAACCACCATGAGAAACAATCACAAACAAAACAAGGCAGATAAGATAGCTGAACACAGCTGGCTAGGAATGTCGGCAAAGTACTCAGAAAATATCAGCCATCAAAACTGACTACAGAAGTTCACGACAGCCACCTACAGGTGGTGGTACATATATCATGTTCTAAATATGAAGCAGCAAAACAGGACATGGGGACTACTCTCTACTCGGCAGCAGCAACCTCCTCAGCACCGGGGATGACCTCATCTCCATCAGCAGGCCTGTCCAACTTGGTACCAACATCTTCCTTGTAGTCACCATGCACCTGGAATGGGCAACACAAGTTTGTGTTAGAACTTCACATAGAGAACAATGACCTGAAACAGTGAAACAAAATATGATGCTAGGAGAAATTACCTCCATGAGCTTCCCCAGATCGAACTTGGGTGCCTTCAAGATCTTCACCTTGCGGACATACACGTTCTGGAGCGGGAAGATGCTGGCTGTCGCCTTCTCGATCTCCTTTCCGATCAGCTCAGGGATGAACTTCTGCACCAGCTCCTTCAGGTCACAGCTCGCAGCCTGGTTCACCATGATCTCAACCATCTTACGGCGGATCTACATACACAAAACGGAGTAAATAAGCAATTCACATGTGTAAAACCATGATATACAATGAGATGAGCAAAGTTCAAAGAGTCACCTGTCTGATCTGGCTAGCTTGGGCATAGCAGGTGCGCTTCACCTGGTTGGGGCGTCTCTTGGTGAAGCCAATGCAGAACATGCGGAGCATGTAGTTGTCAGTAGTCTTCACATCCACATGAGCTTCAATCAGTGTCTGCCATTTCCTCACAAGAGACCTGAGCTTGTCAGTGGTGAAGTCCATGCCCTGAGAAGAAGAAGAATAGAGGTCAGCAAAACAAATATATAACATAATCTCAACAACCATATAAAGGCAAAGAAATCATTACCCAGAAGTTTGTAAGGACATTCATGCCCTGAACATCCTCAGCACGGAGTCTGATCTTCCTGTGAGCCTGGTCCTCATCATTGTTAAGATCAGCTAGGGATACTTCAAAAACCCTGTGCTTGAGACCCTCAGAGGCAATCTGAAATAAAAAGAACAATATGGCTAGCAATCATCCACTACTGTCATAAACTCCAAAACAACAACATTAAACAAGTACTGCAAGACCAACTAAACCAGACGGCTCCAGTGTGAAGTTTGAAGGAAGTGTCCAGGACTACACATCTATCCACAACATGCTGCTACCCCAACAGCATATGTATAAAAAATTCCAATGACAATAATCAATCAGAACACTGCACAACAGACTAATGCTGGCTCATATCATGAAGACTGGGTTTTAGTGTAATTGGACATTGTAAAACAATAAGCATAATTTGATTTCATGCATAGACTGGTCTACACACAAACAAAATATAGTACTGCGACGTTGGTGAGACAAATCAGCACATATAACTAATTATCAATGGTGTCCGGAAGGAATTACTAACAGAAATATGGTGTTGAAATGCTACAGATCATTCTATTACGTCTTAATCCTTAATAATACAGAGGCATATCCTTAAACCTTAATACTAACAACATGGTATAGGCCTTAAACATGCGAACTATCTGTGTGGCAAAATATAAAGCCTGGTTGAATCACCTAGATGTCAAAACGACCACATCACAATCCGACACGTCATATGCGAGCAGGTAAACAATTGGACAGCTAATACTTGGAACAAACCGCATCTGTGAAGAACAGATACTGCGCTCAGATGCAAGGATGAGGAGAGCATACCTTGGTACCCTGTGTCCTGGACACGAGGGTCTTGCCAATGTTGCGCGTGGTGAATATCAGTGGCGCCTTGATGTCGTACCACTGCTTTTTGGTGAATGGATCGACGCTGCGAAATCAAAAGAAAACAAAGCCAGAAACTGCATCAGCGCACGACGAAGATAAACAAGAGGAACGGATCCTAGATCATTATGCTGCGGAGAAGGAGCAGGGCGGGAGAGGCACTCACGCCTTCTTCTTGCTACCCTTCCTCCCTTTGGAGATGCGCTTGTTCTTGCCGACCGCCATGGTTGCCGCTGCTGGTAGAGTGGCGGCGCTGCGGCGTTTGGTGGCTAGAGCGTCGGGGTTCTTGGGCGCGAGAGGAAACCCTACCGAGCCGAGGGGTGCTTTATATAGTACGCTTCGAGGGTTTCCATTCGATCGTGCGGCCGCGAGGGGATGCCGGGTGGATGGATGGATGGATTTGATAATGGAAGCCTATGTGGGCTCTTCGGAGGGTTGGAGGTCCGTTTGGGCCCGTAGGGCATGACACGGGCTTGGTCGATTTTTTTTGGCTGGTCAGCCTACCCAGAACTCGGCCTAGCCTTAAGAGATAAGATCCGGGTGATTCCTATACGACGCTCAACGCGTTACGCTCTCGCGGGTATTCGCTAGCGGGCCGACCCAGGTACAGATCCGGAAGGTTGGTTTATGTGCGATCGACGGTTTGAATGCTTGCAGCCTCGCATGTTCGTCCCTGCGCGTTCGTTCCTTGTAGCATGTTTGTAATAGTCCAAGTTAGAGCATAGTCAGGTTTTTTATTTCTTTTTCTTTCGTATGTTTCTCTCACAATTTTTTCTTTATATTTCCCATTTCCTTAACTTTTTGTTCCGTTTCAAGTATTTTTTTATTTTTTCTCTGCGATGTATTTTTTTGTCCAGATGAATAACCATTTGCTTCGTAATTTAGAAAGAGGTGTTCCTTTTGTTTTAGAAAATTAATTACAATTTTTTATTGTTTCTGGATGTACCGTGTTGTTTTTTGTTCCTCGCTTTTAATTATTTTTCCCTTCACCAAGACGATGTTTCACCTACTCTTAAAGATTAGCTTCTCAATTTTTTGTTCTTACATTCTTTTTTGTTCTTGTGACATTTCCTTTTGTTCCTGTATGTATAGTTAATTGTTCCTTTGTTTTAAAAAGATTTGCTCCACATAATCTATAAAATTAGTTCCACTTTTTTTACTATGATGTTTCTTTTTGTTCCCCGTTGTATAATTATTTGTTCCTTCACTAAGAAATATTTGTTCCACTTATTCTTCAGAATTATGTCCATGCCTAGATGTGATTTATTCCTTGAGGGCACTAAATTTCGCATCGCAATATTGTAGTTGTGTTGTTTTCCCAACTAGTTTATAGTTTTGTTCCTCATGTGGATGTGTTTTGGTCCTCGGGCATGAAAGTTTTGAACCTCACATAGATGTGATTCGTTCCTCAGGGTGCTACAATTATGTCCAAACTTCTAATTATTTTTTCTAGTTAATCTAAAATTGTGTTCCTCATGTAGATGTAATTTATACCTACACGGCAAAAGTTGTGTTCCTCATGTTTTGGTAGTCGTGTTTTTTCCCGTTAGTCTCCAGTTTTCTTCCTCCTATAGATGTGTTTTAGTCCTTGCGCGCTGAATTTTGTTCCCCACTTAGATGAGATTCATTTCTTCGGGCCCTGCATCTTTTGTCCAAATTGTAGCCATGTAAGTTTGTTCCAAAAATTTCTAAAATGTTGTTCCTCTTATAGATGTGATTTGTTCCAAGACCGCTAAAGTCGTGTTCCTCTGTGTGATTTTTTTCGGGCACTATAGTTCTTGTTTCAGTTGTAGTTGTGATTTTGTTCTAATTTATCGAAAAACAAATTGTTCTTCATGTACGAGACTTTTGTTTCTCGCAAGCTAGAATAGTTCCTCGTGTACATATGATACGTTCCTCGAGCGCAACTATTATTATCCCAACTAGTCGTGATTTTGTTCCAATTAGTTAAAATAATTGTTCCTCGTGTACTTTGTTTTTTGTTGTTCGGCCCCTAAAGTTTTGTCGTGTAAATGTGATTTGTTTATCGAACGGCTACAATTCTTGTTCCAAATTTAGTTGTGGTTTTGTTCCTATTAGCCAAAAATACCATTCCTCGTATCTGCATTTTTGTTACTTGTGTGTTAAATTTTAATTCCCAAGTAGTCATGGCTCACGATTTTCTTGTGGACGTTGGATTTGTTTTTTTTTTAATTCAATTTTTGCTTCATCTGAAATTTTGTAGCCTAAATTTATATATCCCTTGTGTTTATTCTAAATTTTGTTTCATGTGAGCTAAAACAACCGTCATAATCTGCCGAATAGCTACCCAATTTTTTTGTTTGAATCGGCGGCATGCTCTCGTGAACGATTTGACACGTATCTTGTTCTCTTCTGCCTAGAGCACGCCATAATGTCGTCGCGCGTTTTCTCCATAATGCTCTCTTGGCCCTGCTTGCCGCATTCGGCGCCGCCACCGCAGCTGATTCGGCACATCCGACAAAATCATCCGCTTGGAAGGGCAATGGGAGATCGGCCTTGAAATAGAGCTTCATGGTATGTCTTAGAGGGGCTAAATACCCCAGTTTCAGCGGCTGTCGCGGCGATGACGGTGGCTGCTTAGGCAGGCCCATGTTACCTTAGATGGTGCGGTGTGGCGGAGCTGCGCAAAGGTGAACTGTGGTTTGTCGGAGAAGGAGGTGACAAACTAGAAGTAGGTTTGGACTCCGGGCACGCATGAAAATAATCATCTCCCATTACCTAAGAGGGTAATAATTTGACACTCGTTGCATTAGCCGCTCAATCTTTATTTCTCTTCTCAGCATAAGAGTGCGAACGTATTAAAAAGATAAGTCGTGGTTATCTAGCTCATTGGGCAATGTACCAGGACATGTAGGAGACCGGGTTCCATTATAGACATGTTGACGATTGTGCCCTTATATTTATACTATATTATTTTTGTGCCACTATGTACTGTCGAATTGTAGCAACACCATCAGAAACAGGAGATGACGACGTGACATTTTTTCTTTTTCTAAAGGGCATCAGAAACAGGGGATGATGATGTGACATTTTTTCTGACTGGCGGGCCTGCCTCCTCCACCTTCGACTGTGCGCATCCCAGATCCGAGGACTAGTGCCGCCCACCAACACATTGTTGTGCAATTTTCTATGTTTTATTGCAACCAGCTCCGCTCCGCTCCTCTGCTCCTGTCGCCGCTACTCTATTTAGTCGTACACCGCTCTCGTCCTCCTCTTGGGCCATCATCCTCCCGCCCTTCCCTCACTACCATCCCCTCACGTCCCCTCCCTTCCCCTCCCTGCCCTGTCTCCTTGCCGCCGTCCACCACCCAGGCGCGTTTGGAAACAAAAACCGAGAGTCGGCAGTTGGGTTAGGCGCCCAACGACGCTGGTGATCCGGACCCCGCTCGGAGATGGATCCTGCGTGGCTTGAGAACACGGAGATGGGTCCTGTGTGGCTGGAGAGCACGGAATCTCCTTCAAGCCTGGAGAGCACAGAGGAGAACGAAACATGGGAAGAGAAAGCGGGGTGCAGAGCTTTGGAGAGCTTGGAGAAGGTGTCGTATGTCCTCATTGAAGGGTAAGAACTGTTATTCCTTTTCTGCATACCCCAATTAGCGTTTCTAGTCCCGTGGTGATGGCAAGGATTTGTGTTGGTAACCGCAGGACGTCTGTACAGCTTGTCCTTGAGCATGATGCTTTGTCAAGCGAGCATGAAGACACTGAATTGTGTGGCGGTGCGGATGATGATGAGAAAGCATATCTAGACGTGGTTGCTGACCCTAATAGGATGGAGAGTAGGGAATATTTGGTTGATTTGAACTTTGAGCCTGACTATGGGACCGATGAGGAAGAGAAATGTGAATATGTGAAAATGGGATGTAGATACAATGACGAAGACGAGGATAGGCCAGTGATACACTTTGACAGGGACAATCCTACAATTGATGAGGGGACTGTCTTTGAGACTGTGGAGGACTGCAGATATGCAGTTGCCACCTATGCAATTAGAGTTGGATTTGAATTTATCATTGAAAAGAGCGACCAAAATAGATTTAGGGTGCATTGTAGGGAAAGTAATGTGTGTAAATGGAGATTACATGCATCTCCAATGCGGGGTGGACACCCATTTCAGGTTGCAATAGCTACATATGGTTTCAGTCTTTCTCATATTTATTCTGCTGATAATTAGCTCTGATTTGTTTAGATTCTTATCGAATGAAGATCAAAGTAAACACGAAGAAACACAACTGCCATAATACTTCTTTAAGTGATAAAATTAGACCGACGACTACCAAGTGGATTGCTGCTACTGTACTTGACTGGGTGAGGCAGGATCATAACATTGGACCTGCTGAACTCAGAGCAAAGATTAGCAAAAGGTTTAACATTCGGATTCCTTACCACAGAGTCTTTGATGGGAAGGAGATGGCTCTAGACTTCATTCAAGGTAAGTGGAATGACAGTTTTCACATGTTGTATAGTTTCAAAGCTAAGGTAGAGAAAACATCACCTGATAGTGTTGTTGACATCGATTACGAGGTTGTGAAAGGAAGAGAAAAGGTCTCAAGGGGGTCAGGTATAAGCAGGCAGATAAAAAATGCTCCAGGAGATGTTTCATCTGCCCGAAGGCATGTTGGAAGGGGTTCCTAGACGGCTGCAAGCCATACTTGGCAATATGCACAACTTCTTTAACAGGGAAGTTCAGGGGACATGTTGCTTCTTCTTGTGCTTTGGACGCGCATAATTGGCTTCTACCCGTAGCTTATGTTGTTCTTGAGGGTGAATCAAATGAAAGCTAGACATGGTTCATGTAGACTACGGGCAGTAATTAGTCACCCTGAAGGCTTGGTGATACACACTAGTGCATGCAAGGGTCTTGAGAATGCTGTTGATGCTGTGTTTCTTAGGGTTGAGCATAGGGAATGCATGCGGCACCTCGCTACTAACTTCATGAAGAAGTTCAAAGGAAAGATTTTTGAAGAGGACTTGTGGTGATCAACATACACATACACCCCAAGCACGCATGGTACTTACTTGCAGAACATGTATGTAGTGCCAAAGGTGAAAAAATACCTTGAAGAACATCACACCAAGCTATGGGCCAGAATCAAGTTTTGTGAGAAAAGCAAGGTGGATTTTGTTTGCAATAATTTGGCAGAGAGTTTCAATGCTAAGATTTCGGGCATGAAGACACTTGCAATTGTTATTTTGTTGGATGCAATAAGACAGTGCATAATGGTGAAGATAGATTTAAGGCAAAGAATTTGTGCAAGAAATTTTTTAGGCCATAAAATAGTTCCAAAGGTGGTTATGTTACTGAATGCAAGAACCAAGGCAATGAGAATGATAAAGTTGAGGATGGTCAAAAGTTCTAGAACATTGGCCGAGGTTTATGCAGAACGCAAGCATGGAACTGAACGGAGGTACACTGTAGACATGGAAAGAAGACTTGTTTATGTAGGAAGTGGCAGATTATTGGTCTGCATATCACCATGCACTGTACTTCATCTTAAAGCTTAGAGGTAGCAAATCTGAAATAGAGAACTATGTTGACAACTATTTCTTCATGGACAAGTTTGCTACAACTTATGCAGAAAACGTACCACCTATGGCTGATGAAAATGACTGAGAAATTGTCGATCTAGGGTTCAAACTTCAACCACCAGTTCTTAGGAGGCCACCTGGGAGGCCTAGAAAGCTAAGGATTGAAGCCTCCACCGATAAAGGTTCAAGGCTAGGAGCTAGGAAAAGGAAATGCAAACGTTGTGGAGGATTCAACCATATCAAGAGGTTGTGCAAAATCCAGTTCCACATGATCTTGTCCCTGTTCACACCCCAGTGGCAGAAAATGAGGCTTCTCAGCCAGAACTAGAGGAAGAGCAACGCGAAGACGAAGAATTTGAGGAAGTGCAGCAGTGGAGGAAAACGGTGATGAGCACTCGGAGGAAAACGTAGGTAAGCAGCAATTTTATGAAGAAGTGGAGGTGCCGGCGAGAAAAGGGTGTGAAAAGAAACAAAAGGGTAAGCAGAACGGGAAGGATAAGGAAAATAATGGAGGTGTATTAGAATATGAAGAAGTTGCAGGGGTGATTGAGGATGTCCTTGAGGATCTTTTGGCTAACTGCAGAAGAACTAATAAATCCCTGCCAATTTCATCATTGTACGATTCTCCAGATGAAAGGTAAGTTTAAAAGTTGTTTTATTTGCCATTTGATCATTTTTTCCATCCTCCTCAACTGTTGCTTAATGCAGCGTGGGTTAGCAGACTAATAAGAGGAGCAGAAAGAAGCGGGCACAATAACATCGTTTCTTGAATTATCATTTAAACTGAAGTAGTCGTGTCGTCTTTATTTATATCTGGTGCATGCAATGTGTCTATGATAGGGTCAGATGGACCATATTACAACTTTTTAAATATTATTACATTGGAGTAATTTTTTACCTGCGTATGGACGCAGCTACTAGTTCCCATCTCCCTTGGATTCCCATTTCCTCTGGCGCACTCCAAAATTATGGTTGTGCCATCAAGTGCTGGTAGCAGAGTCAGCATATTGTCCCATCAGATGTGAACGCGAGAACTTTGCTTGTTCAGAATTGGACGACTTTTGAGTAGTTTGAAAGATAGAGAAACCTAAAACATGACCAATATATTCCCTCAGAAACTATTCCTCAAAAAATATTATTACTCCCTCCGTCTAGAAATAAGTGACTTGAATTTGTGTAGATTCGTATGTATCTAGACATGTTTTGGGTATAGATACATTTAAATATATAAAAAAAGCTAATTCAGTTATATCTGGACAGAAGTAGTACACTATTACAACACGCTCGACCCCTTCTCCTCTGGCGCACTCCAAATTATGGTTGTGCCATCAAGTGTTGGGAGCAGAGTCAGCGTATTGTCCCATCCGATATGCTAGGAACATGCGAACTTTATTTTCAGGATCGGAAGACTTTCAATTAGTTTCAAATACAAAGACACCTAAAACATGGCCAACATATATAGATTATGACGCTAATCGACTATGACTCAAGTGACCCCGATCCAAAGAGGGAATTAAGATACCGTACATAGATCTAATTTAGGATTAAGTGGACCTAATCGACTATGACACTCCCACAGTCTCCATCATCGACGACGTTGTCCTCCTCCACGTCGAAATTGATGTCAATGTTCCCGGCCACGTTCCTCCTCCTCATGGATCTTCACGGCGCGCCGCATCGATAACGGTGGAGGTCGTATGCCCATGCACTGCCTAGAAGTGCCGCCTCCCTTTGGGGTTGCGCAGATTCGGGTGGATCTCCCGCCGGTGGGTTTCACACAGCTCAATCAACACCATGCATCCTTCTTGAACAACTTTCGCCAGTACGCGCTCGTGCGCGAGTACCGTGCCATTGCCCTCTTCTGCTCCGGCAGTTGGTGGCGACGCTCCTCAATCTGCCTCACCGACGTGTTGTCGCGCAAGAGCGGCGCGACAGGCACCCTGGCGTAGCTGAGCTCGAAGCTGGCTGGAAGCCTCGTGAATGGTGGCACAAGTATGTCGTAGTGGGCGAACATCAGAGCCTCATGCAAGCTGAGTTTGGGCCTCTCCCTCTCCATGGCGATGAAGGAACATGATCTGAGCTTCAGCCCCAAGGTTAAGGGGATAAGGGCAAGGACGTAGGCCCAATCGTGGTTGCCACTGCCAATCAGTTTGCAGAAAAGACTTCTCGCGGATCGCCCTTACGAAGGACATCCTTATCATCCACGCACCCCGATCCAACGACGCCTAACAATCGGGGATCGAGTCTTTTAGAAGCCCGGAGTAGTTGATGGTTAGTTCTGTGTCCTGACTATTTGTGGAGAACGGCTATCCTTGAATCATGCAATGACATTAGTGGACCCATGTGGTTTAGGAAAGGACCACACAAGCAATGACTCTCGTGGAGGTTTATGAAAAAAACACATGAAATGACTCTAGTGGATCCATGTGGTTTAGGAAAGGAAAACACATGCAATGACTATCGTGGATCCACGTGGATTAGTAAAATAATACACATGCAATGGCTCTTGTGGATCCAAGTGGTTTATGAAAATAACAAACATGCAATTACTCTAGTTGTGGTTTATGAAAAGGACACACATGCAACACTAGTGGTGGTTTATGAAAAGAACACACATGCAAATGGCTCTGGTGGATCCATGTGGTTTATGGAAATAACACACATGCAATGAATCTAGTGGTGGTTTATGAAAAGAACACACATGCAATGACTCTAGTTGTGGTTCCATGTGGTTTATGAAAAGAACAAACATGCAATGACTATAGTTGTGGTTTATGAAAAGAACACACATGCAATGACTCTGGTGGATCCAAGTGGTTTATGAAAAGAACACACATGCAATGACACTAGTGGTTGTTTAGGAAAAGAACACACATGCAAAGACATGCAATGACACTTGTGGATCCATGTGGTTTAGGAAAGGAACACACATGAAATGACATCGTTGGTGGTTAATTAAAAGAACACACATGCAAATGACTCTGGTGGTTCCATGTGGTTTATCGAAAGAACACACATGCAATGACACTAGTGGTGGTTTACGAAAAGAACACACATGCAATGACATTGGTGGATCCATGTGGTTTATGAAAAGAACAAACATGCAATGACTCTAGTTCTGGTTTATGAAAAGTACATACATGCAATGACTCTAGTGGTTGCTTAGGAAAAGAAACGCATGCAATGACACTGGTAGATCCATGTGGTTTAGGAAAGGAACACAAATGCAATGACACTGGTGGTGGTTTATGAAAAGAACACACATGCAAATGACACTGGTGGATCCATGTGGTTTAGTAAAATAACACACATGCAATGACACTAGTGGTGGTTTAGGAAAAGAACACACATGCAATGTCTCTAGTTGTGGTTTAGGAAAATAACAAACATGCAATGACTCTAGTGGTGGTTTATGAAAAGGACACACATGCATTGACACTGGTGGATCCATGTGGTTTAGTAAAATAACACACATGCAATGACACTAGTGGTGGTTTAGGAAAACAACGCACATGCAAAGACATGCAATGACACTGGTGGATCCATGTGGTTAGGAACACACATGCAATGACAGTGGTGGTGGTTTATGAAAAGAACACACATGCAAATGACTCTGGTGGATCCATGTGGTTTATTGAAACAACACACATGCAATGAATCTAGTGGTGGTTTATGAAAAGAACACAATGTAATGACTCTAGTTGTGGTTCCATGTGGTTTATGAAAAGAACAAACATGCAATGCCTATAGTTGTGGCTGATGAAAGAACACACATGCAATGAATCTGGTGGATCCAAGTGGTTTATGAAAAGAACACACATGAAATGACACTAGTGGTGGTTTATGAAAAGAACACACATGCAATGACACTAGTGGTGGTTTAGGAAAAGAACACACAAGTAATGATATGCAATGAAACTGGTGGATCCATGTGGTTTAGGAAAGGAACACAGATGCAATGACACCGGTGGTGGTTAATGAAAAGAATACACACATGCAAATGACTCTAGTGGATCCCTGTGGTTTATGGAAATAACACACATGCAATGAATCTAGTGGTGGTTTATGAAAAGAACACACATGCAATGACACTGGTGGTGGATCCATGTGGTTTATTAAAAGAACAAACATGCAATGACTCTAGTTGTGGTTTATGATAAGTACACACGTGCAATGACTCTAGTGATGGTTTAGGAAAAGAACACACATGCAATGGCATGGAATGCCACTGGTGGATCCATGTGGTTTAGGAAAGGAACACACATGCAATGACACTGGTGGTGGTTTATGAAAAGAACACACATGCAAATGACACTAGTGGATCCATGTGGTTTATTAAAATAACACACATGCAATGACACTAGTGTGGTGGTTTAGGAAAAGAACACACATGCGATATCTCTAGTTGTTGTTTAGGAAAAGAACAAACCTGCAATGACTCTAGTGGTGGTTTATGAAAAGGACACACATGCATTGACACTGGTGGATCCATGTGGTTTAGTAAAATAACACACATGCAATAACACTAGTGGTGGTTTAGGAAAATAACACACATGCAAAGACATGCAATGACACTGGTGGATCCATGTGGTTTACGAAAGGAACACACATGCAATGACACTCGTGGTGGTTTATGAAAAGAACACGCATGCAATTGACTCTATTGGATCCATGTGGTTTATGGAAAGAACACACATGCAATGAATCTAGTGGTGGTTTATGAAAATAACACACATGCATCTAGTTGTGGTTCCATGTGGTTTATGAAAAGAACAAACATGCACTGACTATAGTTGTGGTTTATGAAAAGAATACACATGTAATAACTCTGGTGGATCCAAGTGGTTTACGAAAAGAACACACATGCAATGACACAAGTGGTGGTTTAGTAAAAGAACACACATGCAATGACACTAGTGGTGGTTTAGTAAAAGAACACACATGCAATGACACTAGTGGTGGTTTAGTAAAAGAACACACATGCTATGACACTAGTGGTGGAAAAGAACACACTTGCAATGACATTGGTGGACCCGTGTGGTTTAGGAAAGGAACACACATGCAATGACACTAGTGGTGGTTAATGAAAAGAACACACATGCAAATGACCGTGGTGGATCCATGTGGTTTATGGAAAGAACACACATGTAATGAATCTAGTGGCGGTTTATGAAAAGAACACACATGCAATGACACTGGTGGATCCATGTGGTCTATGAAAATAAAAAACATGCAATGACTAGTTGTGGTTTATGAAATCTACACACATGCAATGACTCTAGTGGTGGTTTAGGAAAAGAACACACATGCAATGACACTAGTGGATCCATGTGGTTTAGGAAAGGAACACACATGCGATGACACTGGTGGTGGTTTATGGAAAGAACACACATGCAAATGACACTGGTGGATCCATGTTGTTTAGTAAATAACACACATGCAATAACACTAGTGGTGGTTTAGGAAAAGAACACACATGCAGTGTCTCTAGTTGTGGTTTAGGAAAAGAACAATATTGCAGTAACTCTAGTGGTGGTTTATGAAAAGGACACACATGCATTGACACTGGTGGATCCATGTGGTTTAGTAAAATAACACACATGCAATGACACTAGTGGTGGTTTAGGAAAATAACACACATGCAAAGACATGCAATGACACGGGTGGATCCATGTGGTTTAGGAAAGGAACACACATGCAATGATACTTGTGGTGGTTTATGAAAAGAACACACATGCAAATGACTCTGGTGGATCCATGTGGTTTATGGAAAGAACACACATGCAATGAATCTAGTGGTGGTTTATGAAAATAACACACACGCAATAACTCTAGTTGTGGTTCCATGTGGTTTATGAAAAGAACAAACATGCAATGACTATAGTTGTGGTTTGATGACCCACAAGTATAGGGGGTGTATCACAGTATTTTTGATAAATAAGAGTGTCGAACCCAACGAGGAGCAGAAGGTGCTGGCTAGTGGTATGGATCAGGAATTCTCTGCAAATACTTAGCAAACGGATTTTTAGGGGTTTTCAATAAAGCAAGTAAACAAAGTATGAGTAAATAAAAGACAGTAAGAATGAATGCAACAAGTGGCCCAATCCTTTATGCAGCAAAGGACAAGCCGGTTGTATTTCTATAGATGACCATACGTTCTCGAGGACACATGGGAAGACTGTCAAGTGCTTTCGCTTCATATAGTCGATTAATCTTCTCTAGCTTGCTAAGTGTTGTGTGGGTGAACCTGTGCTAATGTAATGTCCCATCCAAGACTTAATACATACTTGTGATTAAACCCCCTTGCAAACATACGTAAGTACAAGAAAGTAATTAAGGTAGAAACCTAACCACAACTTTAAACTCTAAGACCCTTGCATCCCTTGTGCAATGGTTTCTTAACGGGGGTTCAGGTTTCTGTCACTCCGGCAACCCCTATGATTAGTAGCCAAATACACAATGCATTCCCCTAGGCCCATATAGGTGAAGTGTCATGTAGTCGACGTTCACATGACACCACTGGAAGAAGTACACCACAACTTAAATAACAATCTATTGAATCTTTCTCAACGCAACTCCACTACTAACAACAAGACTTCTCCCATGTCCTCAAGAACAAAACGAACTACTCACAAGACATCATATGGATCATGATCAGAGATGGAATAATGATGTATAACAATCCGAACATAAACAATAATTCAATGGTTCACTCAATAGCATCAACTACAAAGAGTAATCAACATCGGGAAAGTTTCCCCTATGAACTAATGCAAGATTCAACTCAATTGTTACAGCAATGTGGAGATGGTGATGAGGGTGCTGATGGTGATGATGGTGGTGATGATGATGATGATGATCCCGATGAAGCCCAGCTTGATGATGGTGTTGATGGCGATAATCTCCCCTCTCCGGGAAGGAATTCCCCCGGCAGAAATCTGTCTGCCAGAGAGATCTTTCTCTCTCGGTGTTTTCCGCCCCGCAGAGGCGGCGGAATCTTTCTGTGGTCGCTCCCCGAGTCTTAGGGTTTCGGGAGGAAGATATACGCCAGAGGGGAGAGGCTGGAGTGGGCCAGGGCGGCCACACCACTCCCTGGCGTGGCCTGGGCTTGCCCGCGCCATGGGGTGGTGTGGGCCCCCTGTGGCCCACCTCCACTCCATCTTCTGGCATCTTGAGTCTTCTGGAAAAATAGAATTTTCCGTATATTTTCCCGGATTTTCTGATCTTCGCGAATTTTGCCTCCAAACAACACCTTTTCTATCAGAATCCTGACTACAGCGGTCCATGCTCCAAAAGTCATCAACCATGCAAAAACAGATGAAATAACATAAGTATCACCTCTCAATACGAAATATATCAATGAATAATAGTGAATTGAGACATAGAATAGTGATGCAAAATGGACGTATCATGGTTTATGAAAAGAATACACATGCAATAACTCTAGTGGATCCAAGTGGTTTATGAAAAGAACACACATGCAATGACACTAGTGGTGGTTTAGTAAAAGAACACACATGCAATGACACTACTGGTGGAAAACAACACACATGCAAAGACATGCAATGACATGCAATGACATTGTTGGATCCATGTGGTTTAGGAAAGGAACACACATGCAATGACACTGGTGGTGGTTAATGAAAAGAACACATATGCAAATGAGTATGGTGGATCCATGTGGTTTATGGAAAGAACACACATGCAATGAATCTAGTGGTGGTTTATGAAAAGAACACACATGCAATGACACTGGTGGATCCATGTGGTTTATGAAAAGAACAAACATGCAATGACTCTAGTTGTGGTTTATGAAAACTACACACATGCAATGACTCTAGTGGTGGTTTAGGAAAATAACACACATGCAATGACATGGAATGCCACTGGTGGATCCATGTGGTTTAGGAAAGGAACACACATGCAATGACACTGATGGTGGTTTATGAAAAAAACACATGCAAATGACTCTAGTGGATCCAATTGGTTTATGGAAAGAACACACATGCAATGAATATAGTGGTGGTTTATGAAAAGAATACACATGCGATGACTCTAGTTGTGGTTCCATGTGGTTTATGAAAAGAACAAACATGCAATGACTATAGTTGTGGTTTATGAAAAGAACACAATTCTTCTATAGGAGGAAAATACTTAACATCTGCATCTTTAATTCCCTTCTCCTTAAGACATTTCTTAGCTTCACTCATCACTTCATCATTTAATTCAATAACTCATCTCTTCTTTGATGTTGGAATAGGCACCGGAATAGTAGGTTCAGGTACAATTACTTCAGGTATAGCTTGTTTAGGAGGAGTCCAATCTTCATAATTCTTACTTATTTTAGCCATTAATTCCTCAGCTTCCTTAGGAGTCCTATTCCTGAAAACATAATCAGCACAACTATCTAGGTATGTCCTAGATTCCTCGGTTAGTCCATTATAAAATATATCAAGAAGCTCATTCTTAGGTAATGGACTTCCAGCTTGTGCATGAATCAAAGCACAAAACTTCCAGCTTGGGCAATACCTCTTTTTCTCCCTGTTTAAAATCAAAAAGTTCCTACAAAATAGCATGTCTAGCACTAGGAGGAAAATATTTCTGCAGGAAAGTACTAATCAAGCATTCATGGCTATCAATAGATCCAGGAGGCAAATTACTAAACCAAGTTTTAGCTTCTCCTTTCAGTGAAAAGGGAAAAATCTTAGCAACAAAGTAAGTACGCATCTTAATATCATCAGAAAACAAGCCACTCATGGTAGAAAGTTCATTCATATGTGCTACCGCACTTTCATTCTTAGTCCCACAAAAAGGTTCTTTCTCGACAATAGCTATGTAAGATAGATCAAGAGAGAAATTATAATCTTCATCTATAATGTCTATGGGTGAAGCAACAAACTTAGCAATAGGAGACAATTTGGGTCTAATAGTACGCCTCTCAAGGAGACTCTTAGCAGCGCTCCTATCATGGGTGTGTTTTACATTCTTTAATAAATTCACCGGTCATCTCAACACAACCATCTTCAATATCATAACTTTCACTAGACTCAGGTGAATTAACAGGTGTGGTAGTGTCTTCATTAGGAGTTTCGGTATTTCTAGCTATAGTTCTAGCAATCATAGCATCTAGGAAAGGACCTAATGAACCACTTTTATCAAGCACAGTAGAAGCAACATCATAAGCATCAAAAGTTTCAGATTCAGCAGTAGTAGCAGTGTGTAGCATGTGTATGTGGTGGTGTAACGAGCTTACTCATAACAAACGGTGAATCAAGAGCAATAGAGGTGTTCAGAACCGTACCTCTTCTTGTAGTGGATGGTAAAATAGGAACCTTACCATCACGAGACTTACCCATGATGGATGGATAGCAGCGAACAATAGAGAATCCAAGTGAACTTGATAAATAAAGATATGCTCCCCGGCAACAGCGCCAGAAAATAGTCTTGATGACCCACAAGTATATGGGGTGTATCACAGTATTTTCGTGGGAAGTGAAACCCAATTCATTGATTCGACACAAGGGGAGCCATAGAATATTTATAAGCCTTAACAACTGAGTTGTCAATTCAGTTGCACCTGGAAACAATCTTGCTCACATCAGTTTATCAGTAGCAACAGTTTTGTAGTAGGAATAGCAAAGTAGCAGCAGTAGTTAAGTAAAGACAGTAGTAACAATAGCAGTAAACAGTGGGATTCGAGTGCGGTAGGCATAGGGATGGATGGACGGGCATTGCATGGACAAGACAATTCACATAGCAATCAGAACATAGGGACTTTGCAGATAAATAAGATAAAGCATCCAAGTACTAGATAATCCTAGGCATGTGTTCCATATATAGTCATACGTGCTCGCGATGAGAACTTGCACAACATCTTTTGTCCTGCCATCCCGTTTGTAGCGGGGCCTCAAGGGAACTACTGGCAATTAAGGTGCTCCTTTTAATAGAGCACCAGAGCAAAGCATTAACACTCCGTGAACACATGTGATCCTCACATCAAAGCCATTCCCTCCGGTTATCGCGATTTTTGTCACTTCGGGGCCATTGGTTCCAAACAACAACGTGTGTATACAACTTGCAGGTAAGACCATAAACAATACTATCATAATGAATCAATAACATGTTCAGACCTGAAATCATGGCACTCGGGCCCTAGTGACAAGCATTAAGCATAACAAGTCGCAACAAAGTCATAAAGCACTAATAAAAGATACTAGGCACCATGCCCTAACAATCTGATGCCATTACATGAACGATCTCATCCAATCCCTACCATCCCCATAGCCTACAGCGGGGGATTACTCACTCATAGATGGGGGAAACATGGATGGTTGATGGAGAAGCGATGGTGATGATGATGGCGATGATCTCCTCCAATTCCCCGTCCCGGCAGGGTGCCAGAACGGAGTTTCTGGTGCTATTTCGTGGAATCTGGTGGTGGTGGCGGAGCGGAACTCCTTCTGGAAAAACGTCGACCCCCCCGTAGTTTTTAGGTTAGAAGGCTTCTTATAGGCGAAGAGGGAGACCGAGGGGGTGCCTGGGGGGCCACACCACCCCCTGGCGCGGCCAGGTGGTGTGGCTAGGCCCCAGCCCCACTCAGTCTCATATTCTGGCTCCGGGAGTCTTCTAGTGAAATAGGATTTTTGGCTTTTGTCCTGTCCAATTCCGAGAATATTCATTTTCCGACTTTCTTGGAACCAAAAACAGCAGAAAACAGGCAGCTGACACTGTGGCTCTTGTTAATAGGTTTGTCCAAGAAATCATATGAAAAGTACTCCAAAGTGTGGACAAAGCACAAGAAAGTAGATAAAACCAAGCATGGAACATCAAAAATTATAGATACATTTGCAATGTATCAACATCCCCAAGCTTAACTCCTGCTCGTCCTCGAGTAGGTAAGTGATAAAAAGAAAGAATAATTTTTGAGGTGACATGCACCATCATAAACTTGATCAAAGTTGTCACGGTGGTGTCACGGCAGATGCCATGGATAGGCTAAAGGTGGGGACTAATACACGCTAGGGGAATCCAGGGAGGGATAGAGGAGTGATTCTCCACACAGAAGTTTGTATTGATTTCCTTCCAAGATTACAAGTGCTCCTAGAGCTATATTGGTGAGAGGAGGAAGAAGGAGCTCTCTTACTCTCGCCCACAGATCACACCTGAAACCCTAGCCAAAAAGAGTAGTAGAAAGACCAACCCCTTCTACAGAAGCCCCAGCCCCCCTTTTATAGAGGAGGCTCAGTTTCTGCCTAGGGCATACGTGGAGGCATATTCCTAAGAATATGCCTCCTCCCAAAGTGGTAAGACGACCGGGGTGCTTTTCCCCCCCGCGTCACACTTGCTTTAGCTACGTGAGCCTCTGCGGCGCCCGCGTCAGCCGACATGGGCGTCGTCACCCTGTCGGCCATGACCCGGTGGTCCTGCTCTTGTCTGCTTCGCTCATGCAGTGCGTACCGGGCCCTCTTTTTGACCAGCAAGATTCCTTCCTTCTCCTAGAAGCCAAACATGACCCGGATCACAGCTGATCCGGGCACCCCTGTTCCTGCATACAAGTAAACATATACTTCCGACTTACTGCTTAAGTCGGTTGAGACTTAGTTAGGTGAACACCCCTTGGTCCGGGTCACTCCGTGATTCGGCCGGCCTTGAGGTGACCCGGCTAGCCTCTTCTTTGGCTTTGCCGAACCTCGGCTAACTCGGCCTTTATACCCCAGCGTGACCCTACCCGGGGGTATCTCCCCAACATTAGTCCCCGAAGCTGGTGCGGTCTTAGCTGCTTTGGCCGCTAAGGCCACATCAGGTTCAATTCTGTGCTCCGGTCGTTATTGCCGAGTTACCTCTTTACCTCGGATTATATGGATTTATGTTCCCTCCGCACATTCCAAGTTTTCACTTGCCGGCCGGGTTACCACTTTAACTCGGACCTCATGGTTTTACTTTCCCTTCGCACATGCCAAGTTTTCACTTGCTGGCCGGGTTACCATAGTTCCATCCGGGTCTTGTTTCCTTCTCTCGTTCGCCAACCCATGTGAAGGGTAATCATTTTGTCGTCTTATTTTAAGGGCCTGCACAGTAACCGCCGCAGTAATTGTCAGTTATCACTATGCGCGGGTCACGTCATGCCTGCCTCCTCGTTTCTCGCATCAAAGTGTCACGTCATCGGATCATCTCCGCTTTGTGGCCTCCTGTGTGGCTCCCCTCTGATTGGTCCGGACAGGCGATACACGACCACTGCGTGTGGCCGGCCCGCAGGACGCGATCCCACTCTCCGCTGGTGGGGGTGGTTAAATAGCGGAGGGGTGCTTCCCTTAGGATCTTTCTCCTTCCGCGCCCCTCTGCCCGTTGCCCTTTTTCTTCATCTTCCTCGCGACCGCGCCGCCGCCAGTGATACCAAATAGCAGCGTCGCCGCCGCGCTTCTCCGTCGCACCTCTGCATCGCCGCCACCGCGACGCCAATCTCTCGCCACGGGTCCTCGTCAATCCTAGCCACTGTCCCCCGCCGCCTCTAGCGCCAGCGAGGGCCTCGAGGACCAGATGACGGAAGAAGAACTCATCGTTGCTGAACAGGAGATGGAGGAGGACGCCGCGGCGGCGGACCGCGATGCGTGGGCCGGCTCCTGGGTCTGCCAGGACGACCTGGACTGGCTCTACCGGACCAGACGCATCCCCGCCGGCGTCGCCGCTCGTCTCGCCTCCACTGAACTGGCTCCCTCACCCAATCCGGGGGAATTCGTCATGTTCTTGTCTCATTTTCAACGGGGCTTCGGGCTGCCGGTGAGCGATTTCTTCCAGGATTGGCTCAGTACCTACCAGCTCCAGCCGCACCATCTTCCAGCCAATGCCATTACTTCTCTCTCTGCCTTTGCTTCTATGATCGAAGGTTACACCGGACTATGGCCCACGAAGGAGCTGTGGATCCGGTTTTTCAGCCTTCGTCGCAACGTCATCCCAGACATCCACGCTGATCCGGAGGACAAGCGACTCACTCAGTTTGGAGCGGTTTCCATCTCACCCCGGAGGTTTTCCGTCTTCCCCCAGGTCACTGGGTTAGAGTCCTGCAAAGGGTGGGCCCGAACTTTCTTTTACATCCAGAACACAGGCACCGAAGATTAATCCGGCTGCTCCCATATACCCCGGGTCCACCTAACCCGGATCTGTGGGACGTCGTCCCCACGAAGCCCACGTCCCTGGCCAACCAGGTCAACAAAAGGTTCGCGGAGCTGAAGGAGCTCGGGTTACGCAATGAGGATGCCATGATCACTTTCGTTCATAACCGAATCTCCCCCCTCCAGAAGAGCACCCACAAGGTGTGCCACATGAGCTTCGGCCGCGACCCCAACCGGACCTCCTCCTTTGAGCTGAGCAACACGGAGATTTATCGCCGGGTTAAGGCTCTCTTCACCACCCACAGGGACTTCTCCTCTGAGTGGACGTGGGGAATTGAGCATTTTTGCCGGGACAGGCTTCCTCCCTTGGTAAGTTTCATGCTGCAAACTTACCCCGGATTAATTATATGTCAGTTATTGTTGCATTTTTGACTCTTTCGTTCATTCCTTTCCTCAGCAATTTCTCCAGCAGACCATCGAGGACGACACCGATCCGACCCTTAAGTGGGCGCCGGACCGGGAGAACCCGGATGAAGAGGAGCCGGACCAGGAGATGTTCCTCCCAATGACCGACGCCACGAAACGACCCACGGGTAAATCCTCTTCCATTAGAGATTGGCCCGATGATGAAGATGACTCGGATGTCGAGGTGATTGAACATGTTGAGGCTATCCCCCTTTCTTTTGCTTTTCCGCCATCAGCTCACCCCGGTGTTCATATCCACGAGGATCCTCCCCTCGCTACGAGCGAACCTGTTCCGGTGGCTCCGAAGAAGAAGCGCGGGGCTGCTTCAAGTTCATCCTCCGGAGCTTCTCAGCCTGCCAAAAGGCGAAAGAAGTCCGGGGACAAGACTGCCTCCAAGCCAGTAGGCAAGGCCCCAGCATGAAGGGCTCGGAAACCCAAGGAGGCCCAAACCTCGGATGCGTAAGTTGTTTTGCCTTCTATAACTTGCTCTCCCTTGCATCGTTGTGATTTCTCTTCTAACATTGTTCTCTTTTGCAGGGCTCCGGTGGAGGTCCCTCAAAGTGGATCGAGCATCTCTTCACCTCTCCGACCCAGCCCTTCTCCCCGTCGCGACGACGAGTCCCGTCCGCTAAGCCCTATTCCAGAGGGTTCTGCGGCCGCTCCGGGTTCTGCTCCACCTCGGCAAGATGGGGGTAACCTTGGAGTAGGGGAGACCGGCCCAGCCGAGGTGACGACATCCACCACTTCGGCATCACCGCAGCCAGCATCCACTGAAGCAACTTCGGCTCCAGCACCAGCTCCGACTGCTAAAACATCAGCAGCAGCACCAAGTCTAGCCCCAAGAGCATTAGCGCCTAGCTCCTCTGCCTCGTCCGAGTCTTCTCAACCTCGGCGAGGAACCACTCCGGCCGCTCCTAAGGGAAAAACCGCTGCGTCGGCTTCCTCTTCCCAGCAAGCCAAGGAAAAGAAAACTCCGGACACCACCAAGCCACCATCCGTCGAAGCCGGGCAGCGTACCCTTGTGTCAATGCTTCCCAAGGACACGCCTGCTGAGCCAACTGACACACAGCAAATGGTTCTGCACACCAGCCCAGCCCTTGCCTTGATCGAACGGAAAGAAACGCATGCGAAGGGCTTGGTGGCGCCCCATATGCCCAGCGGTGAACGGTACCCTCTGAGCTTAATTGAATTCGTCATGAATTGGAATAAGGCAGAGGTGGTTCAAGACACTGATCTTTCGGAGAAGTTCAGCCCTGCCAAGTTTTCCGCTCAGATGAATACAACCGCAAAGGCAATTAACCTCGCTGGGTGAATGATGGAGGTACGTCGCTTCCCCTTTACAAGTTGTAGATAGTAGCCATTAGTCCCTGAGCCTCCGGGGGAGTAACTCGTTACTTGGCTGGATGCTCTTTAGAAAACTAACGTAGCTCCATGAGAACTTCGAATATGCACACACCTAGAGCCGGGTTAAGTTAGACTTGGCCCGGATTTTAGGACACTTCGAATATGCACATACCTAGAGCCGGGTTAAGTTCCACTTGGCCCGGATTTTAGTACACTTCGAATATGCACACACCTAGAGCCGGGTTAAGTTCCACTTGGCCCGGATTTTAGTACTCTTCAAATATGCACACACCTAGAGCTGGGTTAAGTTCCACTTGGCCCGGATTTTAGTACACTTCGAATATGCGCACACCTAGAGCCGGGTTAAGTTCCACTTGGCCTGGATTTTAGTACACTTCGAATATGCACACACATAGAGCCGGGTTAAGTTCCACTTGGCCCGGATTTTAGTACACTTCGAATATGCACACACCTAGAGCCAGGTTAGGTTCCACTTGGCCCGGATTTTAGTACACTTCGAATATGCATCGAGCTAACTTGTGTTTGTCCTTTTTAGGTGACCACTAATCGCCGGAGTGCTGAATTCCAACGCTTGCTGGATACCCACAAGCTGCTACGCGCAAAGCAGGCTGCACTTATTGCGGAATACGAGAAGAGGGGTAAATTTCTTCCTGAGCGCTTCTTCGTTTTGCTTGATTTTCCTTTGCCGGACTAACCTCATCATTCGGTTTCCACAGCTGGGGTGGAAGCTGAGAACATCATTATGCGCAAAAATTTGGAGCAGATCAAGGGTAAGTCATTTCTGTCCGACTTTATCGTACTTTCCATTCCCTTTTCTCCTTGGCTCAGCCAACATTCATACCTTGGCTCTGCTGGGCCAACACACTATTTCAGCATCGCTTGAAGATAGTGTGCCTGTGCCTGATATGATGCTGCATTTTCTCGAACAAGCAGGGCAGCACCAAGCCGAGCTTAAGAAGAAAGATGACGAGCTCGCCCTCCTCCGGACCAAGGACGATGAGATTTCTAGGCTCAAGGCTGAGATGGAGAAGATGAAGGCCCAGCACCAATCCGAACTTCAAAAGGCTGGCCAGAACTTCACAGAAGAGCGCGAGCACCTCGACCTCCGGATCGCCAAGGACCAGGATCTTCTCAAGGAGTCCGGCATCCAGCTTGGGTCGGCGAACGCTGAGCTTGAGCAGCTCCGGAAGAGACGTGATGACTGCACCAAGGAGTTGACCCGGATCCTCAATCATATATCTCGTAAGTTTCTTTCCCTCTTCCGACCTACTTCTTCGGGTTTCTTCATATGTCTTTTCTTGACCTTTATCCTTTGTCTCGTTTCCAGGCAAATTTCCAGAGGGCACTCCTATCGCGAGCGCAGCAGTTGCCAACTTCCGCCGACAAAGGGGTACTCCGGTCACTTCTGATAGTGAAGGGATTCCTTACGACCTAGAGGACCTATTGGTCAGCTTATCATCTCGCATGGAGCTCATCAAGAACTACGACAAGGACATCCTCGGCGCTGCAGCTCGCATCTTTAACACTTTCTAGCCCGGTGAAGAAGCCCCGGAGACCACCGCACTTCTCATTGAGAAGTTAATGGAAACCGAGACTCAGCTTGACCTCTGGAGAGAGTCCGCTGGACGTGCCGCAGCTGATACCATCCTTCACCACATACTCATGTGGTATAAGAAGATTGATCTCAACCTCCTGACACGTTTGCGCACAGGATCCAGATGGACCAATGACCCGGAGTGGGTAGCTCGGTGCCAGGCTTGTGCCTATAGCCTCATTGAATACGCTTCCATTCATGAATGGGTTGAGGGGCCGAGCTTCCTAGAAGCTGCTGGAGACGAAGAGGTTGAGCACGGTGAAGATGGCTCAGATGATGACAGAGAAGATGATGCCTCTGATATTGAGGGCAGCGAGGACGATGCCGAACTTCCTCCTCCTGCTGCTCCTTGAGCTAAAACACTTAAAAATTTATCAGATCCCCGGTATGCCGGGTGGAGTTGTATTCCAAACACATGTGATATTTTGCTACTAAGTTCTTATGCCGAATTAACTTGGGCGTAGTCCCCGAGTTTCTTTTTCTTGTTCGTTCAATATCTTGGCTCGGTTCGTGTCTACCTTGATTCGGTTTTATGACTTACGAATCCGAGCTTCAAAAATTGTCTTAACAATACTGGGAAACTTTTAGACTTAGCACCAAAATAAAACCGCATAATAACTTGAAAATAAATGCAGGGTTAGTTCGAAAAACAAACGTCGGGTCGAATAAATTCTTCTCCTTGGTCGTTTTTCATGTGCTACGCAATTCCAAACTTGTTCTCTTGCTTGCCATGAAGGCAATTTTTGTTGGACAGCAGCAAGTCGAAGAGTTGAGTTTTTGGTGCTCGCACACTACTAATTCGAGTTAAGTAGAATAACTTATTCCAGCTGACGTGCAAAAAACAACAAACATTATTAAGGCAGTCCCCGAGTTACTGCTCGAGGTGCCAACATTTCATTGATAAGCTCATTGCCGACATACATACCGACATATTAGATAACTCGGATACATAGACTTCTTAGCTAACTGTAGAAAGGACGAAGTAGAGCTATATTCCATGGTCGCTTGGATTCCTCTCCGGACCTGTCCGCCTTGTTCTTTTCCTGTGGCTTTGCATCTATAAGATAGTAAGAATCATTGTGCAATGCTTTCCTCACGATGAACGGCCCTTCCCATGGGGAGGATAACTTATGCATGCCCGTAGTACGTTGTACCAGCCGGAGCACCAGATCGCCTTCCCGAAAGACCCGGGGGCACACTTTCCGGCTATGATAGCATCGGAAATTTTGCTGATATATGGCGGATCTGGACAGTGCCAGTTCTCTCGCTTCTTCCAGCAGATCAACATCATTTTGCCGGGCTTCTTGCACTCCGGCTTCTATGTATTGGGTGACCCTAGGCGAATCATGCTCTATGTCGGCTGGTAATACAGCTTCTGCCCCATATACCAGAAAGAACGGCGTATAGCCTGTTGATCGATTCGAAGTTGTTCTTAAACTCCACAGTACTGCTGGTAGTTCTTCTATCCAGCACCCCGCTGATCTTTGCAGCGGCTCAATGAGCCGGGGTTTTATCCCGGATAGTACTAATCCGTTGGATCTTTCCACTTGCCGGTTCGATGCAGGGTGGGCTACCGAGGATACGTCTAGCCGGATCCTCTTATCCCGGCAGAAACGAGCAAATGCTCCTTCCGCAAAATTTGTGCCATTGTCAGTTATGATACTGTGAGGATAACTGTACCTCAAGATGATATCTTTGAGAAACGTTACGGCCGTAGCTCCATCACATTTTCTTATAGGCTTTACCTCAATCCACTTCGTAAACTTGTCCACCATTACCAGAATATGAGTCATATTTCCCCTTGCTGGTTTGAACGGGCCAACCATATCCAAGCACCATACGGCAAATGGCCAAGTGATTGGTATGGTCTTGAGTTCCGACATTGGCATATGTGTCTTGGTAGCGTACCTCTGACAACCATTACATTTTCTCACCAGATCTTCTGCTTGCTCTAAGGCGTTTGGCCAGTAGAATCCGTGCCGGAAAGCTTTTGCTACCAAGGCTCGGGATGAGGCATGATGCCCGCATTCCCCCTGATGTATATCTCGGAGGATGTCAAGCCCTTCTTCCGGGTCAACACATCTCTGGAGGACATTGGTCACGCTCCTTTTGTATAGTTCGGAATTGTTGATCGTGTAAGCCTTTGCCCTCCTCTGTGTTTGCCTGGACAGCACTTCCTTAGTAGGTAACGTTCCGTCCTTCAAGAACTGAAATATAGGTAATGCCCAAGCTGGTATCATTCGCACAGGGAATACATCCTCATCAATCTCCATTTGATCCACCGGCATAACTTCAACCGGATCACGCTGAGTAGTCCCTAGGTCTTGCGGAGCAGTCCCCGGGTTTACTAAAGTAGTCCCCGGGTTTGCCAAGGCAGTCTCCGGGGTTCGCGCACCACTTCCCTTGTCAATGTCCATGGGCACAGCTCCGGATTCCGTGTCCTCCGGGACATAGATTGATTCGGATTCTGGGGATGGCCTGATGGATGGTTTCCTGAGGTGCTCTAATGCTACACCCGGTGGAATTGCTTGTCGGGTTGACCCGAGCTTCGACAGCATGTCGGCAGCCTCATTTTCCACCCGGGGTACATGGTGAAATTCGCATCCCTCAAAGTAACCAGATAACTTCTGCACATGAAATCTGTACTGTGCCATGTTTGGATAAAGGCCGTCAAACACTCCCGACACTTGCTGCACCACCAAATCCGAGTCGCCAAAGCATATGATCCGACGTATCCCAATTTCTTTTGCTACCTTAAGCCCATGCACAAGTGCTTCATACTCAGCGACATTGTTTGATGCGGTGAAATGGATCTGCAGCATATATTTCAACTGGTCCTTCTTTGGCGATGTGAGTACAACTCCGGCACCTAGCCCGGTTTTCGTTTTTGATCCGTCAAAGTGCATTCGCCAATAGTTCGGATCTGGAAGTGGTGGTTCGTATTGTACCTCGGCCCAATCCACGAAAAAGTCCGCCACAACTTGAGATTTGATGGCACATAAGGAGCTAGCTCAATTGCCCATTTTGCAATTCTGCCACTCGCATCCTTGTTACTCATTATCTCGGATATGGGGGCCTCACATATGACCCGGATGGGATGCTCCTCGAAGTAGTGCTTCAGTTTCTTAGCGGCCATGTACACACCATATGCCACCTTCTGATAATGTGGATAGTTCTGCTTTAAGGCTGACAACACCTCGCTCAAGTAATATACTGGCCTTTGCACCGACTTACCTTCCTCGTCGCGCTCCACCACTATCACTGCACTTACAACTCGGTTGGTTGCGGCTATATAGAGCAACATCGGCTCCTTCGATAGTGGTGAGGCTAGCACTGGTGCCGTGGCTAACATTTTCTTCAGGTGGGTAAAGGCTTCATCGGCCTGTGGCATCCAAACGAACTTATCCGACTTTTTCATGAGTTGGTAAAGAGGCAACGCCTTTTCTCCCAACCGACATACAAACCGACTTAATGAGGCAAGGCAACCTGTGAACTTCTGGACATCGTTAAGACACTTCGGCAGTTCCATTCGTTCGATGGCCCGGATTTTGGTTGGGTTAACCTCGATACCTCGGCTGGAAACAAGAAAACCGAGCAATTTCCCAGCCGGGACACCGAAGGTACATTTTTCTGGGTTAAGTTTCATCCGGAACCTCCTTAGGTTCGCAAACGTTTGCCTGATATCGTCAAGGAGCATTTTTCTTTCCTTGGTCTTGATAACCACATCATCCACGTACACCTGTACATTTTGACCTATTTGGTCGTGCAAACATTTTTGCATACATCTTTGGTACGTTGCCCCTGCATTATGTAAACCAAACGGCATGGTGCGATAGCAATAATCCCCATACGGGGTAATAAATGCAGTCTTTATTTGATCATCCGGATTCAGAGGTATCTGGTGGAAACCAGAATATGCATCAATGAATGACAACAGTTCACACCCAGCAGTTGAGTCTATGACCTGATCTATTCTTGGCAGCGGAAATGGATCTTTTGGACACGCCTTGTTCAGGTTCGTGTAATCGATACACATGCGCCAAACCACTGCCACGTTCGGGTCATCCTTCTTCTTTTCCACCAGCACCGGATTAGACAGCCAATCCGGGTAAAGAACCTCCATGATAAATCCTGTAGCTAGCAATCGAATTATCTCATCCCCAATGACTTTCCTCCTATCTTCGGCGAAGCGGCGGAGAGGTTGCTTCACCGGCTTAGCTCCAGGTCTCACATTCAAAGAGTGCTCGGCCAACTCCCTCAGAACACCTTGCAAGTCCTGTGTGGACCAAGCAAAAATGTCCCGATTCTCACGGAGGAAGCTAACGAGCTCGCTTTCCTATTTATCATTTAACCCGTCACCAATTGATACGGTGCGCTCTGGGAACATGTCATCAACAGGAACCTTCTTGGTATCTTTCGTGGCCTGGAAGGAGACACTTCCATGCGAGTTACTCAGCGCCGGCATACACTGCTGCGTGGACTGAGCCAATGCCGCCACCTCCTGAATTTTCCTTTTTTCCTGCGCAATCACAAGTGACTCGGCTAAGTTTGACCCGGCCGACGCACACTCCATGGAACGTCGGAAATCCCCTGCAATGGTAATCACCCCGTTTGGTCCGGGCAACTTCATCTTCAAGTAGCTAACGTGACAGCTTGCCATAAACTTGTTCAGGGCTGGCCTTCCGAGTAATGCGTGGTAGGCACTTTCCAAGTTCACCACCTCGAACTCCAAATTTTCGGTTCGGCAGTTATCCCTTGTGCCGAACAAGACGTCAACCCGGACCTTGCCTATGGGCTCACAAGAAATGCCGGGCACAATACCATGGAAAGTTGTCCTCGTGGCCTGCAGCATGTTCTCCGAGATACCCAACTTGCGCATTGTGTCCGCATACATGATGTTAATGCTACTGCCATTGTCGATCAACACCTTTGAGAATCTTACGTTAATGCTAGGTCCAATGAATGTCGGATCCAGCACCAACGCATACGAACCAGGGCTTGGCATGAGCTTGGGATGATCGGACCAAGGCATGTACCTCGTCACTGCAGGCATTACTGCATTCACCTCCATATGCCTACGCTGCAAGCTTTTTCTATCGGCGTCCTCAGTGGTAAACACACAATAGCTCTGATGGTGTTCCCTATACTCGTTTCTCCCCTCATTTCTAGGGTACCTCTGATCCGGCTGATGCTGATTTTCTACCTGATGTACTACATCCCTTCTCTCATTGTTATCATACCTCGGTGGAGGGGGAGGCAACATTAGCTGTTGCGTGTTCACTTCGGAGAGCAGTTGCTGCCGGGGTAACTCCTGCCGAGGCTGATCATTCCGGGGTGCCTGAGCATTCCCCGAACCACCTTGTTCGATCTTGCGCATCCACTCACATTGCCTCGTCGTATGACCCGTTGGGTTGTTCGGATTTGGTGTATGAAACTTACACAGCTGGTCCAACATCGACTCATAAGTATACCTCGGATGGTCTTTCCTTTCTTGCCACTGCTTCTTTTGCTCTGGTGTCCAAGTCTTCTTGCTATCGTTTCTCGGAGTCCACTGCCCTCCAGTTTTTTGGCGTTGACTGCTCCCTGCTCCGGGCTGATCTTGACTCACAGCTGCAACTTGGTGCGAACCGTATCTATGATCCGGTCTATCATCTCTCCTTTTTCCTCTGTATTCATTTCTTCGGGATGATCCGGCTCCATCTCTCTGATAGTACTCATCATTTGGCTCGTTTGATACGAGCCTAGGCTGAGTCGGATCACCCAAAGCATACGAATCTGTGATCCGGATCATCTCTGACAACGTAGTTGGCATTTTCCTTTGCAACTTCATCCATAGCTCGCTTCCATACCTGCACCCTTGTGCAAACCACGCTATGGCCTGTGATTCAATCATGCCCTCACATGAATTTCTCACAGTGCACCACCGGGTTAAAAACTCCCGATCCGTCTCATTTGGTCTTTGCTTGCACATAGCTAGGGTCTGTGGCCTATTTGGCCTCTGATACGTACTCGAAAAATTGCTGATGAACATCTCCTCGAAATCTATCCAGCAGTTGATGCTTCCTGGTGGAAAATTGCTCAGCCATACCCTTGCCGGGCCTTCCAACATCTGGGGTACGTATCGTAAAAACCCATCTCAGGTTGCCAGTGGCAATTTTCACAGCCGTAGCATAATTTATCAGCCAATCCTCCTGCTTTGTACTGCCTTCATACGTCTTCGTGCCCCTGGGTAGCTGAAAGTTCGGTACCGGTGGCTCCTTCATGATCCGGGGTCCAAAACATGTTGGGCCCGGTGGACCTTGACATTCAATTTGTTCTAACCTATACAGTCGATCCAGTTTCAACCTGGCGTCATCCGGCATCAAATCCCTACTCCCCAATCTTGTCCCTATCACATGATAGTCCGTCCTTGGGTATCCCGCGTTTGCCATTTCCGAGTCTCCATCATTATACCTGTCTTGCTCTCTTGGAGCGCCTTTCTGTTGCATACCTCGGCCGGCACTTTGCTCTTGCCTTGGTATATTCCACAACTGTGGTTTTCCTACTCCAGCCGAGTTTCGCTGTCCGGCATTGCCGTTGACAACGTTCCCTTGACCGGCATTGCCTTGGTCGCGGTTACCTCGGCCAGCTTCACCTCGGCTCACACTTCGTCGATCATCATTTTTCTGCGCTTCTTTTCCTTTCCCTGCCCGCGTCGGGTCATACGGGACGATCTGTTTGTTCCGTGTAGCCGAGGTTACCACCTCTTCTCTCCTTGGACCACCATGAGGAGACAATGCGGCTCCAGCGGATTTCTCCGGGTTACCCACCGCCGAATGGACGATCTTGGAGGCTCCAGCTCTCTCCGAGTTAGCCCTGAGCAGTTTCTCGTTTTTCCTGTTCGCAATCCGAACCAGCTCGTTAACCCTATCTTGTTGTCTTTGCCGGGCTTCACCTGTTAGACCCTCCAACTCGGATGCATCTGCATCCGCTGCTCTGAGGTTCTTTGCCGGGGTACTGTACCTCGGCAGCCCCACAGACAAACAGTTTTCTGATACCTCAATTCCAGTATCACCCTCTCTATTCATCTCGCTCATGAGATTTCTCCCCTTCACTTTTACTGCGTCAACCTTGTTTGCCTTCGCGTACTCACGCAGTGTCATATTCAACGACTGCTGCGCCGCGGCTATCTTTTTTGCGCCCTCTAGGATTTTCTGCCTAGTTTCTTCCAGCTCGGCCTGTGCTCGAGCCGGATCTACCGCTGCTACTACAGGGTTTGCCAAGCTATCCATTGCTTCCCTCAACATGTTCTCTGGCCTCTCTAGTGGAGGACCTCTATCTTTCCTCGGTGCCTTAGGCGTTACCTCCGGATCTGGCGCCGGATCCTTGCTCGCGCCCGCACCTGGCGCAGTCATCATCACTTCTGCATGGTCCGGGGAGCGAGCGATACGCGTCCCGGGGACCACGGTGAGGGGAGGCTCCCCCGCGTCGACAATGTGACGCGGATGAACACCTGACACGTCCACAGCAACGTAGACCTTGTGCGCGCCGAGCCTGATGAAAAGGCCATTGCGCGGAAGAGGGCGCGTGCCAAAGCAGCCAGCGTTGTCGCTGACAAAGTCCCACGCTCCAAAGCGCTGAACGACCCCGGAGACGATGCATTCGCCGGTGCCGATGATGTTTCCCGTCCGGATCTTGACCCCTGCTAGCGCCGCTAGCCTCACGGTGGGCGCCAACTGTCGTGGTGGTGTCACGACAGATGCCATGGATAGGCTAAAGGTGGGGACTAATACACGCTAGGGGAATCCAGGGAGGGATAGAGGAGTGATTCTCCACATAGAAGTTTGTATTGATTTCCTTCCAAGATTACAAGTGCTCCTAGAGCTATATTGGTGAGAGGAGGAAGAAGGAGCTCTCTTACTCTCGCCCACAGATCACACCTGAAACCCTAGCCAAAACAGAATAGTAGAAAGACCAACCCCTTCTACAGAAGCCCCAGCCCCCCTTTTATAGAGGAGGCTCGGTTTCTGCCTAGGGCATACATGGAGGCATATTCCTAAGAATATGCCTCCTCCCAAAGTGGTAAGCCGACCGGGGTGCTTTTCCCCCGCGTCACACTTGCTTTAGCTACGTGAGCCTCTGCGGCGCCCGCGTCAGCCGACATGGGCGTCGTCACCCTGTCGGCCATGACCCGGTGGTCCTGCTCTTGTCTGCTTCGCTCATGCAGTGCGTACCGGGCCCTCTTTTTGACCAGCAAGATTCCTTCCTTCTCCTAGAAGCCAAACATGACCCGGATCACAGCTGATCCGGGCACCCCTGTTCCTGCATACAAGTAAACATATACTTCCGACTTACTGCTTAAGTCGGTTGAGACTTAGTTAGGTGAACACCCCTTGGTCCGGGTCACTCTGTGATTCGGCCGGCCTTGAGGTGACCCGGCTAGCCTCTGCTTTGGCTTTGCCGAACCTCGGCTAACTCGGCCTTTATACCCCGGTGTGACCCTACCCGGGGTATCCCCCCAACAAAAGTATTTGTAAAACATTCAAAGCTGGGATCATAGTACTTCAATCATAGCATGAAAGACAAAGTTCTAGCAATAAGACAAAGAAACTATGTTGCAACATGAAAAGGCACAAACAAAAGATTCATGAATAACAATGCTTTGCAAGACGTTTGTTTGTTTCACATAAAGAAAACATAACATAGTAGTATTCAGCTTGTCCCTCATAGAGTAGCAAACATAAATGCATAGGACACCTTCAAAGTTTACAAGAGTGACTAGATACAAATAGTTTAAACCAAGCAATATCAAGGTACGCATCAACCAACAAGTCTTGGGACAATGCACATAGAACTAAGAATGGCCACTATGCTCTCAAGAAAGTGATCATAGAATGTATGGAGACTCAACAAGGAAATGAACAGGTTTTGAAAAGTTTGAAAGGCTTCCAAATGCTGAAAGTATGGTACTCATTAGCTTTGAGCTCTCATTGTCCCTATCATAAGCATCTTTAAATGGTTAAGGTTAAAGTGAGAGGATATGCTTGACAAGTTATAAATCGAAGTCTCATGCCCCTTACTTACGAAGACCGATCCTCATGCTACTCAACTTCAGTCACAAGTAAGCTCTTGTCATTGTAAGTATATACATATCATAGAGAACCGCCAACGGGGTACCCATTGCACATGACACAGGAGCTATCCCATAATCAAAATGACAAGGCAAGCAGACAATGAGCATCTCAGCGATCTTTTTATTTACTATGTGCATAGATTTTTATTGAGGATGCTTCATAGAATGCTCATTATGGTTATGCTGCAAGTTTCCACCGTGATTAGGCATGGCTTAGGCTAGCTGCCTAGGCGTTTCTCTAACATACATACAAACTGTTGGGTCCGTAGCATAGAAAACAAAAAAATTCCTACGATGAGAACTATACGCCAAGATCTATCTACTAGATATAGAGCAACGGGTGGACATACATCCATGGAGAACTTACCCTTGAAGACAACGAGTTTTGTTAACGAGTAGGAACTCGTGGTTGATGTAGTCGTACGCTTGCCGATCTCAAGATCGTGTGGAAGTCCGAGCGCCGCAAATCAGCAGCGCATCCGTCCTCGCACACACGTTCAAGCCACCAGACAACCTCCACCTCCTCGCTCCAGCGAATCAGTGGAAGCAGCAACTCCTTCCAGACGCAAGGCCACCGGGAACATGTATCTCGCTAATCCGAGACCATGGGGGAATATCTAGAGGGGGAGAGAGATCCTTCACGAGGAGGTGTGAGGATGAAGGAGGGAATGGGTGGCCTTTTATAGGAGGAGGGGGAGGTGCCCCCTCTCTCCATGGCCGGCGCATGGGGGGGTGACCCCTCACCTCCCCCATTCATGTGGTGGTAACCCCTCCACATTAAAATGCCCCTTAACATTCTCTTTTAAAGTCTCCACTTTAAATGCATTAAATTTCTCCAAATTTAATGCTCTCTCATTTAATAAAACTCTTTTATTTATTTTATTCAGAATTTTGTTAATTACTTTAATTAACAAACATTCACATAAAACCCCTTGCAACATTTCAATATTACATGCAGAACTACTTTCTGCAATTTCACCCGAAACAATTCCGGTTTCTATCGAAACAATTCCTGCGCTTTGCAAACCTTTTGTCTGGAACATATGTGCTCCTAAATGGTGTCCGGCAACCCTTAAGTGTGTCACCCTACGGTTCGCGAATAATGCAGACATGATTGAGACTCCTCTCAGATCAATAGTCAGAAGCGGGACCTGGAGATCCATACTAAGTCCTGCACATTCAACGATGACTTCTGTGATCGTGAGAACCTTTAACGTCAGCAATTTAATCCCTTTGTCTCATGATATAATACATGTCCGAGATTCGATCATCGGTATCCAAATACCTAGTTTGATCTCGTTACCGACATGCACTCTTTTCTCGTTCCCGTGATATAACATTCTAGTGATCACATCACTTGCTTGCAAGCTATCTTAATGTGATATCACCGAGAGGGCCCAAAGTATATCTATCCGTCATCTGGATTGAAAAATCCCACTCTTGATCCATGAGCCTCAACATAACACCTTCGTAGTACTGAACCCATCTTTATAGTCACCCTATTACGGTGTGACGTTTGATGTTATCAAGATACTCTTCCGGTGTTAGCAATTAACATGATCTCATGGTCTAAGGACTAAGACTACTTTTTATGATGTTATAGCAATATAAACATAATGACTTGATCGTAATGCTATACTTCGGATGAATGTTCATCACATCATTTCACAAATGCTGTGACCTTGTTATTAACAACATCCAATGTCCATGATCAGGAAACTTTGATCATCTTGTTAATCAACAAGCTAGTCTATAAGAGAGGCACAACTAGGAACCCTTTTTGTTTATTAAACACACATGTATTGATGTTTCCTATCAATACAATTATAGCATGCAAAATAAGCATCTATCATATACAAGAAATATATAATAACAACTTTATTATTGCCTCTCAGGGCATATTTCCTTCAGTCTCCCACTTGCACTAGAGACAATAATCTAGTTCAGATAGTGATAAATCTAACACCCATGGAGTTCTGGTGTTGATCATGTTTTGCCCTAGGGAGTACTTTAGTCAACGGATCTGCTACATTTAGGTCCGTGTGCACTTTACAAATATTTATATCTCCATCCTTGACATGCTCGCGGATGGAGTGAAACCGACGCTTAATATGCTTGGAATTCTTGTGAGACCTTGGTTCCTTTGCGTTGGCTATAGCTCCATTGTTGTCACAATAGATCACCATCGGGTCCAACGCACTGGGAACCACACCCAGTTCTGTAATGAACTCTTTCATCCAAACTGCCTCCTGCGCTGCTTCTAAAGCAGCAACATATTCCGCCTCCGTTGTTGATCCAGCCACCACAGGTTGTTTGGAACTCCTCCAACTAACTGCTGCTCCGTTCAAGAGAAATACGTATCCGTATTGAGACTTAGAGTCATCCGGATCGGTGTCAAAGCTAGCATCGACATAACACTTAGCGACTAGCTCTTCTTCACCTCCGTATATAAGAAACATATCCTTAGTTCTTCTCAAGTACTTCAGGATGTTCTTTACCGCTATCCAGTGTTCTGAACCTGGATCAGATTGGTACCTACTAGTCAAACTAATAGCATGTGCCACATCCAGTCTTGTACATAGCATGGCATACATAATAGAGCCTATGGCCGAGGCATAGGGGATCTTATCCATCATCTCTCTTTCTTCCGCCGTAGCCGGACTTTTGAGTCTTACTCAATGTCTTGCCTTGCAACATAGGTAAGAACCCCTTCTTACTTTCATCCATATTAAACTTCTTTAATATCTTATCAAGGTATGTACTCTGCGATATCCCAATTAGGCGTCTTGATCTATCTCTATAGATTTTAATGCCTAATATATATGAAGCTTCACCAAGGTCCTTCATCGAAAATTTGCTGTTTAGATAACTTTTAACACTGTTTAAAAGATCTATATCATTTCCAATCAATAATATGTCATCCACATATAATATCAGAAATGCCACATTGCTCCCACTCATTTTCTTGTAAATACAAGCCTCTCCATAAGTTTGGACAAATCCAAACTCTTTGATCACCTCATCAAAGCGGAGATTCCAACTCCGGGATGCTTGCTTCAGTCCATAGATGGATCGCTGAAGTTTGCATACCTTATTAGCATCCTTAGGATCGACAAAACCCTTTGCTTGTATCATATACAACTCTTCTTTAATATTACCATTGAGGAACGCAGTTTTGACATCCATCTGCCATATTTCATAATCGAAATATGCAACAATTGCTAACATAATCCTAACCGACTTAAGCATCGCTACGGGAGAGAATGTCTCATCGTAGTCAACTCCTTGAATTTGTCGAAACCCCTTTGCGACAAGTCGAGCCTTATAGATGGTTACATTACCATCAACATCAGTTTTTCTTTTGAAAATCCATTTATTCTCAATGCCTTTCGATCGTGAGGTAAGTCCACCAAGGTCCAAACCTGGTTTTCGTACATGGATTCCATCTCAGATTTCATGGCTTCTAGCCATTTGTTGGAATCAGGGCTCATCATCGCTTCTTCATACGTCGCAGGGTCATCTATTTCATCAATCATGAAATTCATAACAGGATTGTCGTACAGTTCAGGAGCTGCACATATCCTGCTTGACCTGCGAGGTTTGGTAGTGTCCTCTTTCGGAGTTTCATGATCAATATCATTAGCTCTCTCTTCATTAGGTGAAGTCAACTCCGAAACAACTTCCGGTGCTGCGCTACTCGCCATTTCATGAAGAGAAGGTTCAATAACCTCTTCGAGTTCTACCTTCCGACTACTCACACCTTTCGCGAGAAACTCCTTCTCAAGAAAGGATCCATTCTTGGCAACAAAGACCTTGCCCTCGGATCTGTGATAGAAGGTATACCCAATCGTTTCCTTAGGGTATCCTATGAAGATGCATTTTTCCGCTTTGGGTTCGAGTTTATCCGGTTGAAGTTTCTTCACATAAACATCACATCCCCAAACTTTAAGAAATGATAGCTTAGGTTTGTTTCCAAACCATAATTCATACGGTGTCTTTTCAACGGATTTAGATGGTGCCCTATTTAAAGTGAATGTAGCGGTTTCCAGTGCATAACCCCAAAATGACAGTGGCAAGTCAGTCAGAGACATCATAGATCGAACCATATCCAATAAAGTACGATTACGACGTTCTGACACACCATTATTGGGTGGTGTTCCGGCAGGCGTGAGTTGTGAAACTATTCCACACTCTTTCATGTGTGTGCTAAACTCGTAACTAAGATACTCTCCTCCACGGTCAGACCGTAGAAATTTGATCTTTCTATTACGATGATTTTCCACTTCATTCTGAAATTCTTTGAACTTTTCAAAGGTTTCAGACTTATGTTTCATCAAATAGATATACCCATATCTACTCAAATCATCCGTGAAAGTAACAAAAATAACGATATCCACCTCGCGCCGACACACTCATTGGTCCACACACATCAGTATGTATGATTTCCAATAAGTCTGTCGCCCGTTCCATTGAACCGGAAAACGGCGTTCTAGTCATCTTGCCCATAAGGCATGGCTCACATGTATCAAATGATTCAAAATCAAATGATTCCAAAAGTCCATCAGAATGGAGTTTCTTCATGCGTTTAACGCCAATATGACCTAGATGGCAGTGCCACATATATGTAGATATATCATTATCAAGTTTAATCATTTTAGCATCAACATTATGAATATGCGTAATACTACTATTGAGATCCAATAGAAATAAACCATTCAACACAGGTGCATGACCATAAAAGATATTATTCATATAAATCGAACAACCATTGTTTTCAGATTTAAACGAATAACCACTTTGCATCAAACATGATCTGGATACAATGTTCATGCTCAGTGCAGGCACCAAATAACAATTATTCAGGTTTATAACTAATCCTGGCGGCATATGGAGAGGCAGCGTTCCGACGACGATCACATCAACTCTTGATCCATTGCCGACCCGCATCGTGACCTCATCCCTTGCTAGTTGTCGCTTGTTCCGCAGCCCCTGAACCGAGTTACTTATATTAGCAACCGATCCCGTATCAAATACCCAGGTGCTACTGCGAGTACTAGTCAAGTACACATCAATAACATGTATATCACATATACCTTTGTTTGCCTTGCCGGCCTTTTTGTCTACCAAATACTTGGGGTAGTTGCGCTTCCAATGGCCAGTCCCCTTGCAATAGTAGCACTCGGTGTCAGACTTAGGGCCAGCTCGGGGTTTCTTTTCAGGCGCGGCAACATATTTGCTGCCCTTCTTTCCCTTCTGCTTGCCTTTCTTGTCCTTCTTGAAACCGGTGGTCTTATTGATCATCAACACTTGATGTTCTTTCCTAATCTCCACTTCTGCAGTCTTAAGCATTGATAGAAGCTCGGGAAGAGACTTCTTCATGCCCTGCATATTGTAGTTCATCACGAAGCTCTTGTAGCTAGGTGGCAGAGATTGGAGAACACGATGTATGCCTAAGTCAATGGGAATCGTTATTCCCAAGGACACAAGCTTATCGGCGTACCCAAACATTTTGAGTACGTGCTCACTAACGGAGCTATTCTCTTCCATCATGCAGCTAAAGAACTTTTCAGAAGCATTATAACTCTCTACGGCAGCATGAGTATAGAAAATCATTTTCAATTCTCCCATGGTATCAAAAGCATTGCCATTTTCGAAACGTTTTCGAAGTTCTGGCTTTAGCCCATACAGTATGCCGCAATGAACTAAGTTGTGGTCCTCCTGACGAGTTATATAGACATTCTTTTCCTCGTCAGGGGCATCAGGAGCTGGTGGGGGGCCTAGCGGCGCCTCTAGCACATATTGCTTTTGTGCAGCAGTGAGGAGAATCCTCAAATTCATAGCCCAGTTGGTGAAGTTGCTACCATTCGCAGCAAGATTCTCTTTCTCCATGAACACATCGAAATTAAAAGCAGGTGGTGCCATCTACAACAGAATTTGTAAAATATATTTAGACTAAGTTTATGATAGATTGAGTTCAACTAATCCAAATTACTAATGAATTCCCACTCAAAAACGACATCCCTCGTGTCCTTTTGGTGATTACATGAACCAAATCCACTACACCAAGTCCGATCATCACGTGAGTCGGTGTAGCTTCAAAGGCGAGTATCTATATAGGCATCATATCAACTATATGACTCATGCTTAACCTTTCGGTCCGTGTTTCGAGGCCATGTCTGTACATGCTAGGCTCGTCAAGTAAGAACCTTAGTATTCACGTGTGTAAAACTGTCTTACACCTGTTGTATGAAAGCGTAGAGTCAAGAACACCCGATCATCACGTGATGCCTCAAAACACGATCCACAAAACAGTGCATACTTAAGGAAGAACACATTTTATCTTGATATCTAAATGAGGGATCATCTTATAATGCTACCAAAAGCGCCAAACTAGCAATATAAGATGCTAACATCTAATGTGTGAAGTGAGGTGATATGGTCCATGCATTTGATCTCTATCATTTGCATCGTGGTATGATCTCTATCATTCCTTTGTGTGTAAGGCCAAGGTCTATGGAACTTACACGTTAAGTGAGTTATAAGAGTATCTATCATACATCTACTTACAACAATACCATATCAAGACACTAGCCCAGCAACGATCTAAACTAGACGCCTCTAATTTATCAATTGCAAGTTTTACGTGGCTTAGGGCTTTCGGAGATAGAACCGGTCTTACCTACGAACATGAACCACAACGAGGATAACCAAGTTATTAGTAACTCGTTGTAAATCAGATATTGACTATAGTAGGAGAGACAGACACCCGCCAGCCACTTATGCAAAACAAGTTGCATGTCAGTCGTGGAACCGGTCTCATGTACGATGACATGTAAGGTTGGTCCGGGCCGCTTCATCCCACTATGCCACCAATATCCAAAGTACATAGAAGATACAATAACATGATCATCATCGCCCACATATAAACATATGTGTACTACCCGTGCAAAGCACCTACGCATAGATCAGGCTCGGATACCACTGTTGGGTCCGCAGCATAGAAAACAAATTTTTTCCTATGATGAGAACTATACGCCAAGATCTATCTACTAGATACAGAGCAACAGGTGGACATACATCCATGGAGAACTTACCCTCGAAGACAACAAGTTTTGTTAACGAGTAGGAACTCGTGGTTGATGTAGTCGTACGCTTGCCGATCTCAAGATCGTGTGGAAGTCCGAGCGCCGCAAATCAGCAGCGCATCCGTCCTCGCACACACGTTCAAGCCACCGGACAACCTCCACCTCCTCGCTCCAGCGAATCAGCGGAAGCAGCAACTCCTTCCAGACGCAAGGCCACCAGGAACATGTATCTCGCTAATCCGAGACCATGGGGGAATATCTAGAGGGGGAGAGAGATCCTTCACGAGGAGGTGTGAGGATGAAGGAGGGAATGGGTGGCCTTTTATAGGAGGAGGGGGGGTGCCCCCTCTCTCCATGGCCGGCGCATGGGGGGGGGTGACCCCTCACCTCCCCCATTCATGTGGTGGTAACCCCTCCACATTAAAATGCCCCTTAACATTCTCTTTTAAAGTCTCCACTTTAAATGCATTAAATTTCTCCAAAATTAATGCTCTCTCATTTAATAAAACTCTTTTATTTATTTTATTCAGAATTTTGTTAATTACTTTAATTAACAAACATTCACATAAAACCCCTTGCAACATTTCAATATTACATGCAGAACCAGTTTCTGCAATTTCACCCGAAACAATTCCGGTTTCTATTGAAACAATTCCTGCGCTTTGCAAACCTTTTGTCTGGAACATATGTGCTCCTAAATGGTGTCCGGCAACCCTTAAGTGTGTCACCCTATGGTTCGCGAATAATGCAGACATGATTGAGACTCCTCTCAGATCAATAGTCAGAAGCGGGACCTGGAGATCCATACTGACTCCTGCACATTCAACGATGACTTCTGTGATCGTGAGAACCTTTAACGTCAGCAATTTAATCCCTTTGTCTCATGATATAATACATGTCCGATATTCGATCATCGGTATCCAAATACCTAGTTTGATCTCGTTACCGACATGCACTCTTTTCTTGTACCCGTGATATAACATTCTAGTGATCACATCACTTGCTTGCAAGCTATCTTAATGTGATATCACCGAGAGGGCCCAAAGTATATCTATCCGTCATCTGGATTGACAAATCCCACTCTTGATCCATGAGCCTCAACATAACACCTTCGTAGTACTGAACCCATCTTTATAGTCACCCTGTTACGGTGTGACGTTTGATGTTATCAAGATACTCTTCCGGTGTTAGCAATTAACATGATCTCATGGTCTAAGGACTAAGACTACTTTGTATGATGTTATAGCAATATAAACATAATGACTTGATCGTAATGCTATACTTCGGATGAATGTTCATCACATCATTTCACAAATGCTGTGACCTTGTTATTAACAACATCCAATGTCCATGATCAGGAAACTTTGATCATCTTGTTAATCAACAAGCTAGTCTATAAGAGAGGCATAACTAGGAACCCTTTTTGTTTATTTAACACTCATGTATTGATGTTTCCTATCAATACAATTATAGCATGCAAAATAAACATCTATCATATACAAGAAATATATAATAACAACTTTATTATTGCCTCTCAGGGCATATTTCCTTCACAAACTCCATGATCTTACAAGTTCCACTTTTATTTCACACCGCCGGGATCCATAAGCAAAAGAACATGATGTCAACGAGGTACTAAGTACCAATGCAATGTTGAAAACATTCCCCATGGTACATGGTTCTGCTAACTTCAACTTATAAAGCGCAAGCATATACGTAACAAAGAAGGATGCAATGGTTCAGGTTTATTAAATGCAAGAAAATAAAGTGTGCCATCAAGTTCGTGAGAGCTTTACTAACTAACTTTCTCATAACAAGCAAACATTTTAATCGTAAGAAAGCAAGGCATATTGAATATGCACGGAAGTAGCAAATGATGCTAATAGGCAGCTATGGTGGACACTTTGGCAATATTTGGCTTTAGGGAGTTGGAAACATGAGTAAAACATACTCAACGAAAGCGAAGGCTAGCAAAAGTAAGGGAGCGACAAACGAGAGAGCAATAATGGCCATAATCATGCAGAGCGACAAAACATCATTGATCAAAGCATAAAGTAATACTACAAGTTGAAAAATAAATGATCATAAAGGCTTATGGTGACTTGGGATAGTCATAACATGGTGTGAGCATGTGCCAAGTCAACCCAAATAAAGCATCAAAGGAGAATACCAAAATACTATGCTTTAATATGCTAAAACAACGCATGATTCTTCCAAGGCACATTAAGAAATCTCAATTGTTTATAACAAGTCATGCTACAGCAAAGAATACTAAGCATAAAGCCAAAACAATATCAAGCATGGCATGACAAAGCATAGGCCACAGTCAAAAATAAGCTCTCTTTACCACTTAAGCATGAGCTTTCCTACTCTTTTCCAAACCAAACCAAACTATTTGAATCACTAATGTATGAAAGAGGGGGTCCAACCAATGTTGGGGGGATACCCCCGGGTAGGGTCACGCCGGGGTATAAATGCCGAGTTAGCCGAGTTTCGGCAAGGCCAAAGCAGATGCTGGCCGGGTCAACTCAAGGCAGGCCGAATCACGGGGGAACCCGGACCAGGGGCGTTCGCCTAACTAAGTCTCAACCGACTTAAGAAGTAAGTCGGAAGTGCATGTTTTACATATATGCAGGAACAGGTGTGGCCAGATCAACTATGATCCGGGTCACGTCTAGCTTCTAGGAGAAGGAAGGAATCTCGCTGGTCAAAAGAAGCCCCGGTACGCATTACCTGAGCGAAGCAAGCAAGGACAGGACCACCGGGGCATGGCCGACCAGGGTGACGACGCCCATGTCGGCTGACGCGGGCGCCGCAGAGGCTCACGTAGCCAAAGCATGTGTGACGCGGGGGAAAAGCACCCCAGTCGGCTTACTACTTTGGGGGGAAGCATATTCTTAGGAATATGCTTCCACGTATGCCCTAAGCAGAGACCGAGCTCCCTCTATAAAAGAGGGGCTAGGGTTTCTATAGAGGGGGGGGGGGGGTTTCTGCTGTTCCGTTTTGGCTAGGGTTTTAGGTGTGAATTGTGGGTGAGAGTAAGAGAGCTCCTTCTTCCTCGTCTCGCCAATACAGCTGAAGGAGAACTTGTAATCTTGGTAACAGAGCAATACAAACAACTGCGTGGAGAATCACTTCACTATCCCTCCCTAGATTCCCCTAACGTGTATTAGTCCCCACCTTTAGCCTATCCATGGCATCTGCCGTGACACCACCACGACAACCAATTTATTCAGCAAACTAAACAAATAAAGCAAACAAAAAACCAAAACGAAAACGAAAAAGAAGACGCTCCAAGAACAACACAACTATGCATGAAATAATAAAAATGAAGCGTTTGGAAGAAACCTGGGATTTTTATTGATGAAGAGGGGGATGCCTTGGGCATCCCCAAGCTTTGACGCTTGTAATTCTTGGATATTTCTTGGGGTGACATGCGTGGCATCCCGAAGCTTGAGCTTTAGTCCATCCTTCATCTCATTACTCATTTCTTCCATACACCTGAAATTTTTCCTTCATACAAAACATCACACAATCTTTATTAGCAACATTAGTGCACTCAAGATATATAAGTCTTAAGGTTTAGTTCTAACACCAAATAAACTTCCATTAAAAACACTAGCTACTGTAGCACTTCCCTCAAAAAGCTCAATTCTCCAAAAGAACTCAAAAAGGAACCAACAAGAAGCAAATGTAGAAAATGGCAGAAATCTGTCAAAACAGACCAGCAGGTAAAGACGAATTTTTTCGAAGGCCTTCTGTTGCTCAAATCAAAAAGTGTTGAACTAACGAAAGTTAGATAATAACCTGGGGCAGAATAACAAAAATTCATGCCTCAAAAATACGTTTAGAGATTTTACACGAATTTTTATGGTGAAGCACAGAAATCTGTTTCGGGACAACAACTTTCCTAACCATTACTTCTCTCTCATTAGAGGTTACTCTTAGCACAAAAAGCAAATAAAAAGGATAAGGAGTGGTTATTACTGAAGTAATAACTTCCAAGACTCATCTAAAACTTTTGGGTTATCTCCCAATAAGTACTTTTCTTTAATGCCTTTAAGTTAGGCATAAACAAAAACTAAAATGGATAGAATAGAAGTAAGCGGAGATAATCATGGTGAAAACATTGTTTTGTTCAATGAAATCCTTTTGTTAACAAGGTTGATCAGGTCTTGTTACCAAAACAATTCCATATGAGTGTATCCCACTAATGATTATGTTACCTCAACCTTGATAGCAATGGTCTCAATCATAATAGTTTCAAAATTTTCTCTTGGTATGGGACTATATATTTCTCCAACTTGAATGCCCTCAACATGTTCAATTGAATTCAAACCATAAGTCCTTTCAATCTTCTTGGGGAAATAGACAGTATGTTCCTTGTCATTAACATTGAAAGTCACCTTTCCTTGATTACAATTAATAACAGCTCATGCAGTATTAAGAAAAGGTCTCCCAAGAATAATAGACATATTATCATCTTCAGGCATTTCAAGCACAACAAAATCAATTAATATCAAGCAATTATGAGCCACTTGAACAGGTACATCCTCACATATACCAATAGGAATAGTGGTAGATTTATCAGCCATTTGCAAAGATAAATCAGTTGGTATTAGTTTCTCCAGTTGAAGCCTCTTATAGAGAGAAAGGCATAACACTAACTTCAGCTCCCAAATCACACAAAGCAGTTCTAACATAATTGTTCTTAATAGAGCAAGGGATAGTTGGAATCCCATGGTTTCCAAGTTTCTTAGGAACTTACCATTAAAGGAATAATAAGCAAGAAAAGAAGAAATTTCTTCATTAGGGATCTTTCTTTTATTCGAGACAATATCCTTCATATACTTAGAGTAAGGAGGTAATTTAATAGCATCAGTCAAAGGAATTTGCAGGAATTGTGGGTGAGATTAAGAGAGCTCCTTCTTCCTCCTCTCGCCAATACAGCTGAAGAAGCACTTGTAATCTTGGTAACAGAGCAATACAAACAACTGCGTGGATAATCACTTCACTATCCCTCCCTGGATTCCCCTAGCGTGTATTAGTCCCCACCTTTAGCCTATCCATGGCATCTGCCGTGACACCACCACGACAGTTGGCGCGCACCGTGGGGCTTGCGGCGCTAGCAGGGGTCAAGATCCGGACAGGAAACATCATCGGCACCAGCGAACGCATCGTCTTCGGGCTCGTTCAGCGCTTTGGAGCACTGGATTTCGTCAGCGACAACGCTGGCTGCTTTGGCACACGTCCTCTTCCGTGCAATGGCCTCTTCGTCAGGCTCGGCACGCACAAGGTCTATGTTGTTGTTGACGTGTTGTGTGTTCATCCGCGTTACGTCGTCGAGGCGGGGGAGCCACCCCTCACCGTGGTTCCCAGAACGTGTATCGCTCGCTCCCAGGACCATGCAGAGGTGATGATGACTGCGCCAGGTGCGGGTGCAAGCAAGGATCCGGTGCCAGATCCGGAGGTAACGCCTAAGGCGCCGAGGAAAGGTAGAGGTCCTCCACTTAAGAGGCTAGAGAACATGTTGAGGGAAGCAATGGACAGCTTGGCAAACCCTATAGTAGCAGCAGTAGATCCGGCTCGAGCGCAAGCCGAGCTGGAAGAAACTAGGTAGAAAATACTAGAGGGTGCAAAAAAGATAGCCGCGGCACAACAGTCGTTGAATATGACGCTGCGTGAGTACGCAAAGGCGAACAAGGTTGATGCTGTAAAAGTGAGGGAAGAAATCTCATGAGAGAGATGAACAGAAAGGGTGATATTGGAATTGAGGAATTAGAAAACTGTTTGTCCGTGGGGCTGCCGAGGTATAGTACCCCGACAAAGAACCTCAGAGCAGCGGATGCAGCTGTGTCCGAGCTAGAGGGTCTGACGGGTGAAGCCCGGCAAAGACAACATGATAGGGTTAATGAGCTGGTTCGGATCGCGAACAGGCAAAACGAGGAACTACTCAGAGCTAACCCAGAGAGAGCTGGAGCCTCCAAGATCGTCCATTCGGCGGTGGGTAACCCGGAGAAATCCGCTGGAGCCGCATCGTCTCCTCATGGTGATCCAAGGAGAGAAGAGGTAGTAACCTCGGCCAGACGGAACAAACATATCGTCCCGTATGACCCGACGCGGGCAGGGAAAGGAAAAGAAGCTCAGAAAAATGATGATCGCCGGAGTGTGAGCCGAGGTGACCGCGACCAAGGCAATGCCGGTCAAGGGAACGTTGTCAACGACAATGCCGGACAGCGAAACTCGGCTGGAGCAGGACAACCGCAGCAACGGAATATACCAAGGCAAGAGCAAAGTGCCGGCCGAGGTATGCAACAGAAAGGCGCTCCACGAGAGCAAGACAGGTATAATGATGGAGACTCGGAAATGGCAAACACGGGATACCCAAGGCTGGACTATCATGTGATAGGGTCAAGATTGGGAAGCAGGGATTTGATGCCGGATGATGCCAGGTTGAAACTGGATCGACTGTATAGGTTGGAACAAATTGAATTTCAAGGTCCACCGGGTCCAACATGTTTTGGACCCCGAATCATGAAGGAGCCACCGGTACCCAACTTCCAGCTACCCAGGGGCACAAAGACGTATGACGGCAATACAAAGCCGGAGGATTGGCTGATAAATTATGCTACAGCTGTGAAAATTGCCACTGGCAACCTGAGATGGGCTGTACGATATGTACCCTAGATGTTGGAAGGACCGGCGAGGGTATGGCTGAACAATTTGCCACCAGGAAGCATCAACTGCTGGATAGATTTCGAGGAAATGTTCATCAGCAATTTTTCGAGTACGTATCAGAGGCCAAATAGGCCGCAGACCCTAGCTATGTGCAAGCAAAGGCCAAATGAGACTGATCGGGAGTTTTTAACCCGGTGGTGCACTGTGAGAAACTTGTGTGAGGGCGTGATAAAATCATAGGCCATAGCATGGTTTGCACAAGGGTGCAGATATGTAAGCGAGCTGTGGCAGAAGTTGCAAAGGAAAATGCCAACTACGTTGGCAGAGATGATCCGAATTGCAGATTCATATGCTTTGGGTGATCCGACTCAACCTAGGCTCGTATCAAACGAGTCAAACGATGAGTACTATCAGAGAGATGGGGCCGGATCATCCCGGAGGAATGACTATAGAGGAAAAAGGAGAGATGATAGACTGGATCATCGATACGTTTCACACCAAGTTGCAGCTGTAAATCAAGATCAGCCCGGAGCAGGGGGCAGTCAACGCCAAAAAACTGGAGGGAAGTGGACTCCGAGAAACGATGGCAAGAAGACTTGGACACTAGAGCAAAAGAAGTGGCAAGAAAGGAAAGACCGTCCGAGGTATACTTATGAGTCGATGTTGGACCAGCCGTGTAAGTTTCACACGCCAAATCCGAATAACACAGTGGGTCATACGACGAGGCAATGTGAGTGGATGCGCAAGATTGAATAAGGTGGTTCGGGGAATGCTCAGGCACCCCGGAATGATCAGCCTCGGCAGGAGTTACCCCGGCAGCAATTGCTCTCCGTAACGAACACGCAACAGCTAATGTTGCCTCCCCCTCCGCCGAGGTATGATAACAATGAGAGAAGAGATGAAGTGCATCAAGTAGAAAATTAGCATCAGCCAGATCAGAGATACCCCGGAAATGAGGGGAGAAACGAGTATATAGAGCACCATCAGAGCTATTGTGTGTTTACCACTGAGGAAACAGATAGAAAGAGCTTGCAGCGTAGGCATATGGAGGTGAATGCAGTAATGCCTGCAGTGACGAGGTACATGCCTTGGTCCGATCAGGAAGTCACCTGGAGCATCAGGGATCATCCCAAGCTCATGCCAAGCCCTGGTTCGTATGCGTTGGTGCTGGATCCGACACTCATTGGACCTAGCATTAACGTAAGATTCTCAAAGGTGTTGATCGACAATGGCAGTAGCATTAACATCATATATGCAGACACAATGCGCTAGTTGGGTATCTCGGAGAACATGCTGCAGGCCACGAGGACAACTTTCCATGGTATTGTGCCCGGCATTTCTTGTGAGCCCATAGGCAAGGTCCGGGTTGACATCTTGTTCGGCACAAGGGATAACTGCCGAACCAAAAATTTGGAGTTCGAGGTGGTGAACTTGGAAAGTACCTACCACACATTACTCGGAAGGCCAGCCCTGAACAAGTTTATGGCAAGCTGTCACGTTATCTACTTGAAGATGAAGTTGCCCGGACCAAACGGGGTGATTACCATTGCAGGGGATTTCCGACATTCCATGGAGTGTGCGTCGGCCGGGTCAAACTTAGCCGAGTCACTTGTGATTGCGCAGGAAAAAAGGAAAATTCAGGAGGTGGCGGCATTGGCTCAGTCCACGCAGCAGTATATGCCGGCGCTGAGTAACCCGCATGGAAGTGTCTCCTTCCAGGCCACGAAAGATACCAATACGGTTCCTGTTGATGACATGTTCCCAGAGCGCACCGTATCAATTGGTGTCGGGTTAAATGATAAATAGGAAAGTGAGCTCGTCAGCTTCCTCCGTGAGAATCGGGACATTTTTGCTTGGTCCACACAGGACTTACAAGGTGTTCCGAGGGAGTTGGCCGAGCACTCTTTGAATGTGAGACCCGGAGCTAAGCCGGTGAAGCAACCTCTCCACCGCTTCGCCGAAGATAGGAGGAAAGTCATTGGGTATGAGATAGCTCGGTTGCTAGCTCCAGGATTTATCATGGAAGTTCTTTACCCGGATTTTCTATCTAATCCGGTGCTGGTGGAAAAGAAGGATGACCCGAATGTGGCAGTGGTTTGGCGCATGTGTATCGATTACACGAACCTGAACAAGGCGTGTCCAAAAGATCCATTTCCACTGCCAAGAATAGATCAGGTCATAGACTCAACTGCTGGATGTGAATTGTTGTCATTCATTGATGCATATTCTGGTTTCCACCAGATACCTCTGAATCCGGATGATCAAATAAAGACTGCGTTTATTACCCCGTATGGGGATTATTGCTATCGCACTATGCCATTCGGTTTATGTAATGCAGGGGCAACGTACCAAAGACGTATGCAAAAATGTTTGCACGACCAAATAGGTCAAAATGTACAGGTGTACGTGGATGATGTGGTTATCAAGACCAAGGAAAGCAAAACGCTCCTTGACGATATCAGGCAAACGTTTGCGAACCTAAGGAGGTTCCGGATGAAACTTAACCCGGAGAAATGCACCTTCGGTGTCTCGGCTGGCAAATTGCTTGGTTTTCTTGTTTCCAGCCGAGGTATCGAGGTTAATCCAACCAAAATCCGGGCCATCGAACGAATGGAACTGCCGAAGTGTCTTAACGATGTCCAGAAGTTCACAGGTTGCCTGGCCTCGTTAAGTCGGTTTGTATGTCGGTTGGGAGAGAAGGCATTGCCTCTTTACCAACTCATGAAAAAGTCGGATAAGTTCGTTTGGACGCCGCAGGCCGATGAAGCCTTTACCCACCCGAAGAAGATGTTAGCCACAGCACCAGTGCTAGCCTCACCATTATCAAAGGAGCCAATGTTGCTCTATATAGCCGCAACCAACCGAGTTGTAAGTGCAGTGATAGTGGTGGAGCGCGACGAGGAAGGTAAGTCGGTGAAAAGGCCAGTGTATTACTTGAGCGAGGTGTTGTCAGCCTCAAAGCAGAACTATCCACACTATCAAAAGGTGGCATATGGCGTGTACATGGCCGCCAAGAAACTGAAGCACTACTTTGAGGAGCATCCTATCCGGGTCATATGTGAGGCCCCCATATCCGAGATAATGAGTAACAAGGATGTGAGTGGCAGAATTGCAAAATGGGCAATTGAGCAAGCTCCTTATGCGCCGCAATATGACAGAAGAGAGGCCATCAAATCTCAAGCTGTGGTGAACTTTTTCATGGATTGGGCCGAGGTGCAATACGAACCGCGACTCCCAGATCCGAACTATTGGCGAATGCACTTTGATGGATCAAAAACCAAAACCGGGCTAGGTGCCGGAGTTGTACTTACCTCGCCAAAGAAGGACCAGCTGAGATACGTGCTGCAGATCCATTTCGCGGCATTAAACAATGTCGCTGAGTATGAAGCACTTGTCCATGGGCTCAAGGTGGCAAAAGAGATTGGGATACGTCAGATCGTATGCTTTGGCGACTCAGATTTGGTGGTGCAGCAAGTGTCGGGAGTGTGGGATGCCTTTGATCCAAACATGGCACTGTACAGATTTCATGTGCAGAAGATATCTGGTTACTTTGAGGGATGCGAATTTCACCACGTACCCCGGGTGGAAAATGAGGCTGCCGACATGCTGTCGAAGCTCGGGTCAACCCGACAAGCAATTCCACCGGGTGTAGCATTAGAGCACCTCAGGAAACCATCCATCAAGCCCTCCCTAGAAACCGACTCGATCTATGTCCCAGAAGACGCGGAATCCGGAGCTGTGCCCATGGACATTGACATGGGAAGTGGTGCGCGAAACCCGGGGACTGCCTCGGCAAACCCGAGGACTGCTTCACTGAACCCGGGGACTGCTCCGCAAGACCCGGGGACTGCTCAACGTGATCCGGTTGAAGTTATGCCAGTGGATCAGATGGAGATTGATGAGGACGTGTTCCCTGTGCGAGAAATACCGGCTTGGGCACTACCTATATTTCAATTCCTGAAAGATGGAAAGTTACCCACTGAGGAAGTGCTGTCCAGGCAAACACAGAGGAGGGCAAAGGCGTACACGATCAACAATTCCGAACTATACAAAAGAAGTGCGACCAATGTCCTCCAGCGATGTGTTGACCCGAAGAAGGGCTTGACATCCTCCGAGATATACATCAGGGGGAATGCGGGCTTCATGCCTCATCCCGAGCCTTGGTAGCAAAAGCTTTCCGGCACGGATTCTACTGGCCAAATGCCTTAGAGCAAGCGGAAGATCTGGTGAGAAAATGTAATGGTTGTCAGAGGTACGCTACCAAGACACATATGCCAATGTCGGAACTCAAAACCATACCAATTACTTGGCCATTTGCCATATGGTGTTTGGATATGGTTGGCCCGTTCAAACCAGCAAGGGGAAATATGACTCACATTTTGGTAACGGTGGAAAAGTTTACGAAGTGGATTGAGGTAAAGCCTATAAGAAAATGTGATGGAGCTACGGCCGTAACGTTTCTCAAAGATATCATCTTGAGGTACGGTTACCCTCACAGTATCATGACTGATAATGGCACAAATTTTGCGGAAGGAGCATTTGCGCGTTTCTGCCAGGATAAGAAGATCCGGCTGGACGTAGCCTCGGTATCCCACCCCGCATCGAACGGACAAGTGGAAAGATCCAACGAATTAGTATTATCTGGGATAAAACCCCGGCTCATTGAGCCGCTGCAAAGATCAGCGGGGTTCTGGATAGAAGAACTACCAGCGGTACTGTGGAGTTTAAGAACAACTCCGAATCGATCAACAGGCTACACGCCGTTTTTTCTGGTATATGGGGAAGAAGCTGTATTACCAGCCGACATAGAGCATGATTCGCCTAGGGTCACCCAATACACAGAAGCCAAAGTGCAAGAAGCCCGGCAAAATGATGTTGATCTGCTGGAAGAAGCGAGAGAATTGGCACTGTCCAGATCCACCATATATCAGCAAAATCTCCGACGCTATCATAGCCGGAAAGTGTGCCCCCGAGTCTTTCGGGAAGGCGATCTGGTGCTCCGGTTGGTACAACGTACTACTGGCATGCATAAATTATCCCCCCATGGGAAGGGCAATTCATCGTAAGCAGGGCATTGCACAATGATTCTTATTAACTTATAGATGCAAAGCCACAGGAAAAGAACAAGGTGGACAGGTCCGGAGAAGAATCCAAGCGACCATGGAATATAGCTCTACTCCGTCCTTTCTACACTTAGCTAAGAAGTGTATGTATCCGAGTCATCTCATATGTCGGTATGTATGTCGGCAATGAGCTTATAAATGAAATGTTGGCACCTCGAGCAGTAATTCGGGGACTGCCTTAGTAATGTTTGTTGTTTTTGTGCGTCAGCTGGAATAAGTTATTCTACGTAACTCGGATTAGTAATGTGTGAGCACCAAGAACCCAACTCTTCGACTTGCTGCTGTCCAACAAGAATTGGCTTCATGGCAAGCAAGAGAACAAGTTTGGAATTGCGTAGCACATGAAAAACGACTAAGGAAAAGAATTTATTCGAGCCGACGTTTGTTTTTCGGACTAACCCTGTCTTAATTTTCAAGTTATTATGCAGTTTTATTTTTGAGCTAAGTCTAAAAGTTTCCTAGTATTGTTAAGACAATTTTTGAAGCTCGAATTCGTAAGTCGTAAAACTGAATCAAGGTAGAAACGAACCGAGCCAAGAGATTGGACGAACAAGAAAAAGAAACTCGGGGACTACGCCCAAGTTAATCCGGCATAAGAACTTAGTAGCAAAATATCACATGTGTTTGGAATACAACTCCACCCGGCATACCGGGGATCTGATAAATTTTCGAGTTTTTTCGCTCAAGGAGCAGCAGGAGGAAGTTCGGCATCATCTTCGCCGCCATCAATATCCAAGGCGTCATCTTCTCCATCACAGTTCGAGCTATCCTCATCATTCTCAACCTCTTCGTCCCTAGCGGCTTCCATGAAGCTCGGCCCCTCAACCCATTCATGAATGGGAGCGTATTCGATGAGGCTATGGGCGCAAGCCTGGCGCCGAGCTACCCACTCCGGGTCATTGGTCCATCTGGATCCTATGCGCAGACGTGTCAGGAGGTTGAGATCGATCTTCTCATACCACGTGAGTATGTGGTGAAGAATGGTATCAGCTGCGGCACGTCCAGCGGACTCTCTCCAGAGGTCAAGCTGAGTCTCGGTTTCCATTAACTTCTCAATGAGAAGTGCGGTGGTCTCCGGGGCTTCTTCGCCGGGCCAGAACGTGTTGAAGATGCGAGCTGCAGCGCCGAGAATGTCCTTGCCATAATTTTTGATGAGCTCCACGCGAGATGACAAGCTGACCAATAGGTCCTCCAGGTCATAAGGTATCCCTTCACCATCAGGAGCGGCCGGAGTACCCCTTTGTTGGCAGAAGTTGGCAACTACTGCGCTCGCAATAGGAGTGCCTTCTGGAAATTTGCCTGGAAACGAGGCAAAGCAGGAAGGACATATGAAGTAACTCGGAGAAGTAGGTCGGAAAAGGGAAAGGAACTTACGTGATATATGACTGAGGATCTGGGTCAACTCCTTGGTGCAGTCATCACGTCTCTTCCGAAGCTGCTCAAGCTCAGCGTTCGCCGACCTAAGCTGAATGCCGGACTCCTTGAGAAGATCCTGGTCCTTGGCGATTTGGAGGTTGAGGCGCTTGCGCTCTTCTGTGTAATTCTGACCAGCCTTTTGAAGTTCAGATTGGTGCTGGGCCTTCATCTTCTCCATCTCAGCCTTGAGCTTGGCAATCTCATCGTCCTTGGTCTGGAGGAGGGCGAGCTCGTCATCTTTCTTCTTAAGCTCGGCTTGGTGCTGCCCTGCTTGTTCAAGAAAATGCAGCATCATATCAGGCATGGGCACACTATCTTCAAGCGATGCTGAAATAGTGTGTTGACCCGGCAGAGCCGAGGTATGAATGTTTGCCGAGCCAAGGAGAAAAGTAAGTGGAAAGCACTGCAAGGTCGGACAGAAATGACTTACCCTTGATCTGCTCTAGATTTTTCCGCATAATAATGTTCTCAGCCTCCACCCTAGCTGCGGAAACCGAAGGATGAGATTAGTTCGGCAAAGGAAGATGAAGAAAAATGAAGAAGTGATAAGGAAGAAATTTACCCCTTTTCTCATATTCCGCGATAAGTGCAGCCTGCTTTGCGCGTAGCATCTTGTGGGTATCCAGCAAGCGTTGGAATTCAGCACTCCGGCGATTGGTGGTCACCTGAAAGGGATACGGAAACACAAGTTAGCTCGATGAAGAAACACAAGTGTACTGAAATCCGGGCCAAGTGGAACTTAACCCGGCTCTAGGTGTGTGCATATTCGAAGTGTACTAAAATCCGGGCCAAGTGGAACTTAACCCGGCTCTAGGTGTGTGCATATTCGAAGTGTACTAAAATCTGGGCCAAGTGGAACTTAACCCGGCTCTAGGTGTGTGCATATTCGAAGTGTACTAAAATCCGGGCCAAGTGGAACTTAACCCGGCTCTAGGTGTGTGAATATTCGAAGTGTACTAAGATCCGGGCCAAGTGGAACTTAACCCGGCTCTAGGTGTGTGCATATTCGAAGTGTACTAAGATCCGAGCCAAGTGGAACTTAACCCGGCTCTAGGTGTGTGCATATTCGAAGTGTACTAAGATCCGGGCCAAGTGGAACTTAACCCGGCTCTAGGTGTGTGCATATTCGAAGTGTACTAAGATCCGGGCCAAGTGGAACTTAACCCGGCTCTAGGTGTGTGCATATTCGAAGTGTACTAAGATCCGGGCCAAGTGGAACTTAACCCGACTCTAGGTGTGTGCATATTGAAACTTCTCATGGAGCTACGTTAGTTTTCTAAAGAGCATCCGGCCAAGTAACAAGTTACTCCCCCGGAGGCTCGAGGACTAATGGTTATTATCTATAGCATGTAAAGGGGAAGCGACGTACCTCCATCATCTGCCCAGCAAGGTTAATTGCCTTTGCGGCTGTGTTCATCTGGGCAGAAAACTCGGCGGGGCCGAACTTCTCCGGGAGATCAGCATCTTGAACGATCTCTGCCTTATTCCAATTCATGACAAATTCAATCAAGCTCGGAGGGTACCGTTCACCGCTGGGCATATGGGGCGCCACCAAGCCCTTCGCGTGCGCTTCTTTCCTTTCAATCAAGGCAAGGGCTAGGCTGGTGTGCAGAACCATCTGCTGTGCATCAGTTGGCTCGGCAGGGGCGTCCTTCGCTGCTGAAGCTTTCTTGGGAAGCATTGATGCGAGGGTACGCTGCCCAGCCTCGACAAGTGTCGGCTTGGCAGCGTCCGGAGCCTTCTTGCCCTTGGCTTGCTGGGAAGAGGAAGCCGTCGTAGTGGAGTTCCCCTTAGGAGTGGCCAGGGTAGTTCCTCGCTGAGGCTGAGAAGACTCGGACGAGGCAGAGGAGCTAGGCGCTGGTGCTCTTGTTGCTGGACTTGGTGCCGCTGCTGATGCTTTTGCAGCCGGAGTTGGTGCTGATGCCGGAGTTGGTATTGGTGTTGGTCTGCTTGTTGGTACTGGTGCTGGAGCCGAGGTAGCTTTAGTGGCTGCTGGTTGCGGCAATGCCGAAGTGGTGGATGTCGTCGCCTCGGCTGGGCCGGTCTCCCCAGCTCCAAGGTTACCCTCCTCTTGCCGAGGTGGAGCAGAACCCGGAGCGGCCGCAGAACCCTCTGGAATAGGGCTCAGCGGACGTGACTCGTCGTTGCGACGGGAAGAAGGGCTAGGTCGGAGAGGAGAAGAGATGCTAGATCCACTTTGAGGGACCTCCACCGGAGCCCTGCAAAATCAAATAATGTCAGAAGAGAAAGTACAACGATGTAAGGAAGATCAAGTTACAGAAGGAAGAGTGACTTACGCATCCGAGGTTTGGGCCTCCTTGGGTTTCTGAGCCCTTCGTGCTGGGGCCTTGCCTGCTGGCTTGGAGGCGGTCTTGTCCCCGGACTTCTTTCGCCTTTTAGCGGGCTGAGAAGGTCCAGAGGAAGAACTTGGAGTAGCCCCGTGCTTCTTCTTCGGTGCCACCGGAACAGGTTCGCCCATAGCGAGGGGAGGATCCTCGTGAATATGACCGCCGGGGTGAGCTCATGCCGGAAAAGCAAAAGAAAGGGGGACAGCCTCAACAGGTTCAATCACCTCGACATCTGAGTCATCTTCATCATCGGGCCAATCTCTAATAGAAGAGGATTTACCCGTGGGTCGTTTCGTGGCGTCAGTCATCGGGAGGAACATCTCCTGGTCCGGCTCTTCCTCATCCGGAGTCTTCCGGTCCGGCGCCCACTTAAGGGTCGGATCGGTGCCGTCCTCGAGGGTCTGCTGAAGAAATTGCTGAGGAAAGGAATGAACAAAAGAGTCAAAAATGCAACAATAACTGACATGTAATTAGTCCGAGGTAAGATTGCAACATGAAGCTTACCGCGGGAGGAAGCCTATCGCGGCAATAATGCTCAATCCCCCAAGTCTACTCGGAGGAGAAGTCCTTGTGGGTGGTGAAGAGAGCCTTAACCCGACGATATATCTCCGTGTTGCTCAGCTCGAAGGATGAGGTCCGGTTGGGATCGCGGCCAAAGCTCATGTGGCACACCTTGTGGGTGCGCTTCTGGAGGGGGGAAATTCGGTTACGCACGAAAGTGATCATAGCATCCTCGTTGCATAGCCCGAGCTGCTTCAACTCCGCGAACCTTTTGTTGACCTGGTTAGCCAAGGCCGTGGGCTTCTTGGGAATGGCGTCCCACAGATCCGGGTTAGGTGGACCTGGAGTATAGGGGAGCAGCCGGATTAAGTCTTCGGTGCCTGTGTTCTGGATGTAAAAGAAAGTCCGGGCCCACCCTTTGCAGGACTCTAACCCGGTGACCCGGGGGAAAACGGAAAACCTCCGGGGTGAGATGGAAGCCACTCCGAATTGAGTGAGCTGCTTGTCCTCCGGATCGGTGTGGATGTTGGGGATGACGTTGCGACGAAGGCCGGAAAACCAGATCCATAGCTCCTTCATGGGCCACAGTCCGGCATAGCCTTCGATCGTGGAAGCAAAGGCAGAAAGAGAAGTAATGGCGTTGGCTGGAAGATGGTGCGGCTGGAGCTGGTAGGTACTAAGCCAGTCCCAGAAAAAATCACTCACCGGCAAGCCGAAGCCCCGTTGGAAGTGGGACAAGAACACGACATATTCACCCGGATTGGGTGAGGGGGTTAATTCGGAGGAGGCAAGGCGAGCCGCAACATCGGCAGGGATGTGCCTGGTGTGATAGAGCCAGTCTAGGTCGTCTTCGCAGACCCAGGACCCAGCCCACGCACCGCGGTCCGCCGCCGCGGCATCCTCCTCCATCTCCTGCTCAGACACGATGAGCTCCTCTTCCGTCATCTGGTCTTCGCTGCCCTCACTGGCGCTAGCGGTGGTGGGGGGCAGAGGCCTGGATTGGCGAGGACCCGTGGCGAGAGAGTTGCGTAGCGGTGGCTACGATGCAGAAGTGTGAGGGAAAAGCGCGGCAGCGACGCTGCTATTTGGAGCACTGGCGGCAGCGCGGTTGCAAGGAAGAGGAAGGAGAAGAGCAACGGGCAGAGGGGCGCGGAAGGAGAAAAATTCTAAGAGATGCGCCCCTCCGCTATTTAACCACTCCCTCAAGGGGTGAGTGGGATCGCATCCTGCGGATCGGCCACACGCAGTGGCCGTGTATCACCTGCCCGGGCCAATTAGTGGGGAGCCACACAGAGGGCCACAGAGCGGAGATGATCCCATGACGTGACACTGTGATGTGATAAACGAGGAGGCAAGCATGACGTGACCCGCGCACAGTGATAACTGACAATTACTGCGGCGGTTACTATGTAGGCCCTTAAAATAAGACAACATAATGATTACCCTTCACATGGGTTGGCGTACGAGAGAAGGAAACAAGACCCGGATGGAACTATGGTAACCTGGCCAGCAAGTGAAAACTTGGAATGTGCAAAGGGAATGTAAATCCATATAATCCGAGGTAAAGAAGTAACTCGGCAATAACGACCGGAGCTCGAAATGGAACCTGATGTGGCCTTAGCGGCCAAGGCAGCTAAGACCACACCAGCTTCTGGGACTAATGTTGGGGGGATACCCCCGGGTAGGGTCACGCCGGGGTATAAATGCCGAGTTAGCCGAGGTTCGGCAAGGCCAAAGTAGATGCTGACCGGGTCAACTCAAGGCAGGCCGAATCACGGGGTAACCCGGACCAGGGGGCGTTCGCCTAACTAAGTCTCAACCGACTTAAGCAGTAAGTCGGAAGTGCATGTTTTACTTATATGCAGGAACATGTGTGGCCAGATCAACTATGATCCGGGTCACATCTAGCTTCTAGGAGAAGGAAGGAATCTTGCTGGTCAAAAGAATCCCCGGTACGCATTACTTGAGCGAAGGAAGCAAGGACAGGACCACCGGGGTGTGGCCGACAAGGGTGACGGCGCCCATGTCGGCTAACGCGGGCGCCACAGAGGCTCACGTAGCCAAAGCATGTGTGACACGGGGGAAAAGCACCCCGGTCGGCTTACTACTTTGGGGGGAAGCATATTCTTAGGAATATGCTTCCACGTATGCCCTAAGCAGAGACCGAGCTCCCTCTATAAAAGAGGGGCTAGGGTTTCTGTAGAGGGGGGGGGGGGTTTCGGCTGTTCCGTTTTGGATAGGGTTTTAGGTGTGAATTGTGGGTGAGAGTAAGAGAGCTCTTTCTTCCTCCTCTCGCCAATACAGCTCAAGGAGCACTTGTAATCTTGGTAACAGAGCAATACAAACAACTGCGTGGAGAATCACTTCACTATCCCTCCCTGGATTCCCCTAGCGTGTATTAGTCCCCACCTTTAGCCTATCCATGGCATCTGCCGTGACACCACCATGACAACCAATTTATTCATCAAACTAAAAAAATAAAGCAAACAAAAAACCAAAACGAAAACGAAAAAGAAGACGCTCCAAGAACAACACAACTATGCATGAAACAATAAAAATGAAGCGTTTGGAAGAAACCTGAGATTTTTATTGATGAAGAGGGGGATGCCTTGGGCATCCCCAAGCTTTGACGCTTCTACTTCTTGGATATGTCTCAGGGTGACACGCGTGGCATCCCGAAGCTTGAGCTTTAGTCCATCCTTCATCTCATTACTCATTTCTTCCATACACCTGAAAATTTTCCTTCATACAAAACTTCACACAATCTTTATTAGCAACATTAGTGCACTCAAGATATATAAGTCTTAAGGTTTAGTTCTAACACCAAATAAACTTCCATTAAAAACACTAGCTACTGTAGCACTTCCCTCAAAAAGCTCAATTCTCCAAAAGAACTCAAAAAGGAACCAACAAGAAGCAAATGCAGAAAATGGCAGAAATCTGTCAAAACAGACCAGCAGGTAAAGACGATTTTTTTCGAAGGCCTTCTGTTGCTCAAATAAAAAAGTGTTGAACTAACGAAAGTTAGATAACAACCTGGGGCAGAAGAAAAAAAATTCATTCCTCAAAAATACGTTCAGAGATTTTACACGAATTTTTACGGTGAAGCACAAAAATCTGTTTCGGGACAACAACTTTCCTAACCATTACTTCTCTCTCATTAGAGGTTACTCTTAGCACAAAAAGCAAATAAAAAGGATAAGGAGTGGCTATTACTGAAGTAATAACTTCCAAGACTCATCTAAAACTTTTGGGTTATCTCCCAATAAGTACTTTTCTTTAGCGCCTTTAAGTTAGGCATAAGCAAAAACTAAAATGGATAGAATAGAAGTAAGCGGAGATAATCATGGTGAAAACATTGTTTTGTTCAATGAAATCCATTTGTTAACAAGGTTGATCAGGTCTTGTTACCAAAACAATTCCATATGACTGTATCCCACTAATGATTATGTTACCTCAACCTTGATAGCAATGGTCTCAATCATAATAGTTTCAAAAAAATTTCTTGGCATGGGACAATATATTTCTCCAACTTGAATGCCCTCAACATGTTCAATTGAATTCAAACCATAAGTCCTTTCAATCTTCTTGGGGAAATAGACAGTATGTTCCTTGTCATTAACATTGAAAGTCACCTTTCCTTGATTACAATTAATAACAGCTCATGCAGTATTAAGAAAAGGTCTCCCAAGAATAATAGACATATTATCATCTTCAGGCATTTCAAGCACAACAAAATCAATTAATATCAAGCAATTATGAGCCACTTGAATAGGTACATCCTCACATATACCAACAGGAATAGTGGTAGATTTATCAGCCATTTGCAAAGATAAATCAGTTGGTATTAGTTTCTCCAGTTGAAGCCTCTTATAGAGAGAAAGGCATAACACTAACTTCAGCTCCCAAATCACACAAAGCAGTTCTAACATAACTGTTCTTAATAGAGCAAGGGATAGTTGGAATCCCATGGTTTCCAAGTTTCTTAGGAACTTACCATTAAAGGAATAATTAGCAAGCAAAGTAGAAATTTCTTCATTAGGGATCTTTCTTTTATTCGAGACAATATCCTTCATATACTTAGAGTAAGGAGGTAATTTAATAGCATCAGTCAAAGGAATTTGCAGGAATAAAGGTTTCATCCACTCACAAAACTTATTATAGTGTTCATGTTCCTTTGACTTGTGTTTCTTATCAGGGAAAGGCATAGGTTTTTGGACCGAAGGTTCTCTTTCACTACCATGTTTCTTAGCAAGAAAATCTTCTTTAGTGTATTTAGTATTCTTAGTGTGGTTTTCAGGATCTTCTTCAACTTTTTCTTCATTAGGAACTTCATTTTCTTCATTACCACTTTCAGTTTCAGCATTAGAGATAGATATACTATTAGGATCTATAACAGGTTCAGAGGGTTCTACAATAGTTTTATGTTTCTTTTTCCTTTTCTTACGAGTAGAGCCACTATTTTTAGCTTGTTGAGAATCCTGCTCAATTCTTTTGGGATGCCCCTCAGGATAAAGAGGATCCTGGGTAGCAGCACCACTTCTAGTTCTAATTTCATAAGCATGTTTTTCTTTAGCAACATTAACTAACAAGTCTTTTTTCACTTTAATGAGTTGATCTATTTGAGTTTGAACTATTTGAAAGTGTTTAACAATCATTTTAACATCATTAGAGGTTCTTTCCACAATATCTTTCAACTCAACAATAGCTCTAGTGTTCTCCATTAGATGATTTTGTACCCTTTTATTAAAATTATCTTGCTTAACAATAAAGATATCAAATTCTTCTAAGCATTGATCAGGAGGTTTAGAGTAAGGGATGTCACCTTCATCAAAGTGTTGGAGAGAGTGTACCTCAATAGTGGGTGAGTAGGGAATAGGCTTACGCAATTCTTCTATAGGAGGAAAATTCTTGACATCTGCAGCTTTAATTCCCTTCTCCTTAAGACATTTCTTAGCTTCCCTCATCACTTCATTATTTAATTCAATAACTCCTCTCTTCTTTGATGTTGGAATAGGCACCGGAATAGTAGGTTCAGGTATAATTACTTCATGTATAGCTTTTTTAGGAGGAGTCCAATCTTCATAATTCTTACTTATTTTAGCCATTAATTCCTCAGCGTCCTTAGGAGTCCTATTCCTAAAAACACAATCAGCACAACTATCTAGGTATGTCCTAGATTCCTCGGTTAGTCCATTATAAAATATATCAAGAAGCTCATTCTTAGGTAATGGACTTCCAGCTTGTGCATGAATCAAAGCACAAAACCTTGCCCAAGATTCGGGCAATACCTCTTTTTCTCCCTGTTTAAAATCAAAAAGTTCCTGCAAAATAGCATGTCTAGCACTAGGAGGAAAATATTCCTGCAGGAAAGTACTAATCAAGCATTCAGGGCTATCAATAGATCTAGGAGGCAAATTACTAAACCAAGTTTTAGCTTCTCCTTTCAGTGAAAAGGGATAAATCTTAGCAACAAAGTAAGTACGTGATACATTGCAAATGTATCTATAATTTTTGATGCTCCATGCTTGTTTTTATCCACTTTCTTGTGTTTTGTCCACACTTTGGAGTACTTTTCATATGATTTCTTGGACTAACCTATTAACAAGAGCCATAGTGCCAGCTGCCTGTTTTCTGCTGTTTTTGGTTCCAGGAAAGTCAGAAAATGAATATTCTCGGAATTGGACGGGACAAAAGCCAAAGTGCCTATTTTTTCAGAAGACTCACAGAGCCAGAATACGAGAGGGAGGAGGGCCAGGGGATGGCCACACCCCCCAGGCACCCCCTCGGTCTCCCTCTTCGCCTATAAGAAGCCTTCTGACCTAAAAACTCCAGGGGGTTCGACGTTTTTCCATGAAAAGTTCGGCTGCGCCGCCGCCACCGAAGGGGAGATTTGGGGGACAGAAAGTCTCTGTTCCGGCACCCTGTCGGGATGGGGAATTGCCCCCGGAGCCATCTCCATCGATCTCCACCATCATCTCCATCGACCATCCATGTTTCCTCCATCTATGAGTGAGTAATCCCCCGCTGTAGGCTATGGGGATGGTAGGGATTGGATGAGATCGTTCATATAATGGCATCAGATTGTTAGGGCATAGTGCCTAGTATCTTTTATTAGTGCTTTATGACTTTGTTGCGACTTGTTGTGCTTACTTGTCACTAGGGCCCGAGTGCCATGATTTCAGATCTGAACTTATTATTGATTCATTATGATAATATTGTTCTTGGTCTTATCTGCAAGTTGTATGCACACGTCGTTGTCCGGAACCTATGGCCCCGAAGTGACAGAAATCAGGATAACCGGAAGGGAAAGGCTTTGATGTGAGGATCACATGTGTTCACGGAGTGTTAATTCTTTGCTCCGGTGCTCTATTAAAAGGAGCACCTTAATTGCCAGTAGTTCCCTAGAGGCCCCGCTGCAAACGGGCTGACAGGACAAAAGATGTTCTGCAAGTTCTCATTGCGAGCACGTATGACTATATATGGAACACATGCCTAGGATTGTCTAGTACTTGGGTGCTTTATCTTATTTATCTGCAATTGCCATATGTTCTGATTGCTATGTGAATTGTATTTTCCATGCAACGCCCGTCCATCCATCCCTATGCCTACCACACTCGAATCCCACTGTTTACTACTTTCGTTACTACTGTCTTTGCTTTGCTACTGCTGTTACTTTGCTATTCCTACTACAAAACTGTTGCTACTGATAAACCGCTGTGAGCAAGATTGTTTCCAGGTGCAGCTGAATTGACAACTCAGTTGTTAAGGCTGATAAATATTCTTTGGCTCCCCTTGTGTCGAATCAATAAATTGGGTTTCACTTCCCTCGAAAATACTGCGATACACCCCCTATACTTGTGGGTCATCAAGACTATTTTCTGGCGCCGTTGCCTAGGAGCATAGCTTTATTTATCAAGTTCACTTGGAATCACTATTGTTCAAGCTAAGTTTATCTTTCTCCTTGTTTGCTTGTTTCTTTATCAAAAATACAAAAAAATTAGTTCCTACTCTAGTTGTTATTTTCGTTGGTCTGTTATTGTCGTGCTTTATCATGCTTGATGTCAATGGTTGGTTTCTTTGAAGCTGAATCTTATTGGCAAGGTGGGTTCATGGAATATCAAAAGGATTATTATAAGGAACACCGCTTGTCACAAAAAGGGAAACACTTATGGGGACAAATTGATAGATTGTATACCATTGCTAGAAACGTGTGCTCTGCTTATAATGTTACTTATTGCCTTGATAAATCTTGTTGCCGCAGGAGGTACAAACACCTCCCTTTTCAATGTAAGTATAATGATAATGTTACCATATCTTTCTACGTTAAGGGAAATTATGACCTTTATGATGTGGAACAAATTGAGGAATTTATTACTTGGAAGGGTGCATTTGAACTTTCTAGTTTGCTTGAAAATATTAATGATTCACCTTATAAGTATGAGGTTTATGGTATACTTAAATTTTGCTTTGATAATTACAAGGATGAAAATGGCTATATTCTTGAATATTTTAATAGATGCTTTCCACAAATGGAAGAGACTAATGCCTTGCAGGATCCTATGGAAGAAGAAATTGATGAACCTGAAATCTCATTAGATGAAAAAGAGGAGGAGAGTGATGAACAAAATGAGGAAGAATGGATTAGCTACCCATGCCTACCTTCTAACAAGAGTAACTCTTTATCCCTTACATTATTTGATTGTCCCCTTGCTTACTAAAGGAGATGAATGTTATGTTCCTGAGGTTTCTCTTGATAGTGTTTATAATAAAGCTCTAGTGCTTGTAGATCATGAAGAGCATGCTTTATGTGATAGTTATATTGTTGAGTTTATTCATGAGGCTACTGAAAATTATTATGAGAGAGGAAAATATGGTTGTAGAAGTTTTCATGGTATAGAAACACCTCTCTATGTGCTGAAAGTTTTGAAGTTACTCTTGTTTTATCTTCCTATGCTTGCCACTTTGTTCTTTGTGAATTTATTTGCATACATGATTCCTATGCATAGGAAGTGGGTTAGACTTAAATGTGTTTTGAATTTGCTTCTTGATGCTCTCTTTTACGTCAACTCATATTTCTTATGAGAGCATCCTCTCAAACTTTTATGCCTAAAGATGATAATATGTCTATTATTCTTGGGAGACCTTTTCTTAAATACTGCAGGAGCTGTTATTAATTGTAATCAAGGGAAGGTGACCTTCAATGAACACATTGTCTATTTCCACAAGAAGATTGAAAGGACTTATGGTTTGAATTCAATTGAACATGTTGAGGGCATTCAAGTTGGAGAAATATATTGTCCCATACGAAGAGAAAAATTTGAAACTATTATGACTGGGACCATTGCTATCAAGGTTGAGGTAACATAATCATTAGTGGAACCCAAAGTTTTGTCTCATATGAAATTGTTTTGGTAACAAGAACTGATCAACCTTGTTAACAAAAGGATTTCATTGAATAAAACAATGTTTTCACCATGATTATCTCCGCTTACTTCTATTCTATCCATTTTAGTTTTTGCTTCTTATGCCCAACTTAAAGGCGTTAAAGAAAAGTTCTTGTTGGGAGATAATCCAAAAGTTTTAGATGAGTCTTGGAAGTTATCAGTAATAACTCCTCCTTATCCTTTTTATTTGCTTTTTGTGCCAAGAGTAACCTCTAATGAGAGAGAAGTAATGATTGGGAAAGTTGCTGTCCCGAAACAGATTTCTTTGCTTCACCGTAAAAATTCTTGTCAAATCTCTGAACATCGTTTTAAGGCGTGAATTTTTTTCTTCTGTCCCAGGTTGTTATCTAACTTTCGTTAGTTCAACACTTTTTGATTTGAGAAACAGAAGGTCTTCGAAAAAATTCGTCTTTACCTATTGGTCTGTTTTGACAGATTTCTGCCATTTTCTGCATTTGCTTCTTGTTGGTTCCTTTTTTTAGTTCTTTTGGGGAATTGAGATTTTTGAGGGAAGTGCTACAGTATCTAGTGTTCTAATGGAAGTTTATTTGGTGTTAGAACTGAACCTTAAGACCTATTATCTTGAGTGCACTAATGTTGCTAATAAAGATTGTGTGAAGTTTTGTATGAAGGAAAAATTTCAGGTGTATGGAAGGAATGAGTAATGAGATGAAGGATGGACTAAAGCTCAAGCTTGGGTATGCCACGCGTGTCACCCCAAGAAATATCCAAGAAGTACAAGCGTCAAAGCTTGGGGATGCCCAAGGCATCCCCTTCTTCATCAATAAAAATCCCAGGTTTCTTCCAAACGCTTCATTTTTATTGTTTCATGCACAGTTGTGTTGTTCTTGGAGCGTCTTCTTTTTCGTTTTGGTTTTGGTTTTTCGTTTGCTTTTGTTTGCTTAGTTTGCTGAATAAATTGGTTGGACCCCCTCTTTCATACATTGGTTTGCAAATAGTTTGGTTGGTTTGGAAAAGAGTAGGAAAGTTCATGCTTATGTGGTAAACATGGCTTGTTTTTTACTGTGGCCTATGCTTTTTCATGCCATGCTTGATATTGTTTTGGATTTATGCTTAGTATTCTTTTCTGTAGCATGACTTGTTATAAACAATTGAGATTGCTTAATGTGCCTTGGATGAATCATGCGTTGTTTTAGCACATTAAAGCATAGTATAGTGGTATTCTCCTTTGATGCTTTATTTGGGTTGACTTGGCGCATGCTTACACCATGTTATGACTATCCAAAGTCACCATAGCCTTTATGATCCTTTAGTTTTCAACATGTAGTATCACTTTATTCTTTGATCAATGATGTTTTGTCGCTCTGCATGATTATGGCCATTATTTCTCTCTTAGTTTGTCGCTCCTAGTCTTTTGCTAGCCTCCACAACCAAGTATGAGTTCCACTCATGCATCCAACTCCCTAAACCAAGTTATTCCAAAGAGTTCACCATACCTACCTGCTAGCTTATGCTATTCCAAGTATATTCATGCTTTTGTTTACCTTCCAAATTAAACTTGTTATGAGAAAACTAGTGATTAAAGCTCTCACGAACTTGAAGGCACACCTTACTTTTTTGCATCTAATAAACTTGAACCATTGGGTCCTTCTTTGTTGCCTATATGCTTGCGCTTTATAAGTTGAAATTATCACAACCATGCATCATGGGGAACGCTTTCAACATTGCACTTGTACTTTGTACCCCGTTGATATCATGTTCTTTTGCTTATGGATCCCGACGGTGTGAAATAAAAGTGGAACTTATAAGATCATGGAGTTTGTATGTGTGTTAGAGAACCGCCTGGGTCGCTAGCCTAAGCCATGCCTAATCATGGTGGAAACTTGCAGCATCACCATAGCGAGCACTCTATGAAGCATCCTCAATAAAAACCTATGCAAATAGAAAATAAAAAGATCGCTGAGATGCTCATTGTCTGCTTGCCTTGTCATTTTGATTATGGGATAGCTCCTGTATCATGTGCAAGGGGTACCCCGTTGGCGGTTCTTTATGATACACATGTACTTACAATGACAAGAGCTTACTCGTGACTAAAGTTGAGTAGCATGAGGTTCGGTCTTCGTAAGTAAGGGGCATGAGATTTCGGTTTATAACTTGTCAAGCATATCCTCTTAGTTGTGTCACTTTAACCTTAATCACCTTAAAGATGCTTATGATAGGGGCAATGAGAGCTGAATGCTATAAGTACCATAATTTTTGGAAGCTCTTTATGAGACTTGAATCCCTACTTCCTTCTATGAAGGCCTTTCTTCCACCATTATGTTGAGTCTCCACCTTCTACCTTTATGCACCTACTTTGAGAGCATAGTGGCCATTCTTAGTTCTATGTGCATTGTCCCAAGACTAGTTGATTGATGCATAACTTGATATTGCTTTTTTAAACTATTTGTATCTAGTCACTCTTATGAACTTTGAAGTGTCCTATGCATTTATATTTGCTACTCTATGAGGGACAAGCTGAATACTATTATGTTATGTTTTCTTTATGTGAAACAAACAAACGTCTTGCAAAGCATTGTTATTCATGAATCTTTTGTTTATGCCTTTTCATGTTGCATCATAGTTTCTTTGTCTTATTGCTACAACTTTGCCTTTCATGTTATGATTGAAGTACTATGATCCCAGCTTTGAATGTTTTACAAATACTTTGATCAAGTCTTTGATGGTGCATGTCACCTCAAAAATTATTCTTTCTTTTTATCACTTACCTACTCGAGGCCGAGCAGGAGTTAAGCTTGGGGATGTTGATACATTGCAAATGTATCTATAATATTTGATGTTCCATGCTTGGTTTTATCCACTTTCTTGTGTTTTGTCCACACTTTGTAGTACTTTTCATATGATTTCTTGGACTAACCTATTAACAAGAGCCACAGTGCCAGCTGCCTGTTTTCTGCTATTTTTGGTTCCAGGAAAGTCAAAAAATGAATATTCTTGGAATTGGATGGGACAAAAGCCAAAGTGCCTATTTTTCCAGAAGTCATCAGATGCCAGAATACGAGAAGGAGAAGGGCTGGGGGCAGGCCACACCACATGGCCGCGTGGCCAGGCCTGACCCGCGCCAGGGGGTGGTCTGGCCGACCTCAGCACCCCCTCGGCCTCTCCTTCCGCCTATAAGATGCCCTCGGGACGAAAACTCTAAGGACCCGATCAAAAATCCATGAAAGAGTCTGTAGCCGCCGTCATCTCCATCCCTAGATCGGGAGGGATCTGAAGCTCTTCCCGGCACCCTGCTGGAGAGGGGAATTCACCCTGGAGGCCTTCTTCATCACCATGCAAGCCTCCGGTGTGATGCGTGAGTAGTTCATCCTTGGACTACGGATCCATCTAGTAGCTAGATGGCTGGTTCTCCTCCTTTGTGCTTTCATGTCTAGATCTTGTGAGCTCCGTTCATGATCAAGATCATCTATTTGTAATTCTGCATGTTGTGTTTGCGGGAATCCGATGGATATTGAGATGCTATTTCAGATTGATTATTGATTCTATCATGTCTTTGTTATTTGTGATCTTGCATGCTTTCCGTTGTTAGTAGCTATCTTGGGTAAGTAGATGCTAGCAACTCCAAGAGTTAGTATTTATGCTCGATAGTGGGTTCATGCCTATGGTAATCTAGGGAAGTGACAAAAATATCTAAGGTACTAGATGTGCTATTGCTACTAGGGAGAAAACAACAATCCTTTGTTCATAGAACAATCGTATTGTTTACTTTACACGCAATTCGTAAAGCAATAATCTGTTGCTTGCAACTTAATACTACAGGGGGTTCGGATGATAACCTGAAGGTGGATTATTAGTCATAGATGCAGTTGGATGGCGGTCTATGTATAATGTTGTAATGCCCAATCAAGTTCCAAAGGAGTAAAGACGATTAGTATATGCATATATTGCTTTCTCGATGTGTGTCAATTGCCCCGCTGTAATTTGTTCACCCAGGATGTCATCTATTCTAAGGAGAGCCACCTCTAGTGAACTGTGGATCCTGGTCCTTTCTTTTACATACAATCTATAAAATGTTTACTGCTTTGTGTTTACTTTCTGCAACTATTACTTCCTTCCATTCGACACATTTAATCCTTTGTTTTTAGCAAAACCGGTGAGAATGACAACCTCATCGCAAGTTGGGGACAGAGTTCTGTGGTTGTTTTGTGCAGGTCTCCACGTTGCTGCTAGCACCGGTAGTGCGCCCTGCCAATGTTCAACTAGCTGCACCTTTGGGGTGTTTCCTTGCTCCTACTGGATTGATAACCTTGGTTTCGTACTGAGGGAAAACTTGATGCTGTGCTCATCATACCTTCCTCTTGGGGTTCCCCAACGAGCTCGATATATTTTGGGCCATCAAGCATATTTTCTGGCGCTGTTGCCGGGGAGTCAAGGACATCTTCACATGGGGAGTCCCTCATAACCAATCTCTTTACTTTGTTATTTTTGTTTTGCTTAATTTCCTTTTGCTTTGTTTGCTTGTTTTGTTATCAAAAACACCAAAAAATTAGTTTTACTAGTTTGCTTTCTTTATCTGAAAACACAAAAAAAATTAGTTCCTATTTTAAGTTTCCACTATGTCTAGCCTTGCTCCAATCACTATGTCACCCGAGGAAATGATTTTAACTTTTAAACAAGGAATTGAGGGAAGTTTTAAAGAAGCTTGGTCTAGAATCTCTGATCTACATGAAAAAACTGAGCCTAAAATGACTCAAAGCTTGTTCCTTAGCAGTTTTTACCTTGGAATTGCTCTTTGCTATAGATATGCTTTAGATGCTGTTGTGGGGGAGATTTCCTCCAATGTAATGAGGATGATGTTATTAATGCTATAAAGAAATTGATCCTCACTTACAACTTGCCTAGCCAAACTGATATTTCTTTCGCAAGAATATTTGCTAGATTGAACACTCTTGAGACTAGCACTGCTAGCTTAAATGATTGCTATAATACGCTTAATGATCATCATAATTATGTTCCAATAAATTCTGAACCATCAAAGTGGCTCCCTATAGTAAATATTGAGATAAATACTGAAACTTTTCAAGCTCGTCATTGATATCATGTCTAAATTTTGTCTTATGCCCAAAGATATTTATGAATCTCTGAATGTTTGGGGGCTTACTGAAGGAGGAAAATAAATATCTCTTGCTAATAATGCTACCATTTTACCTATTTGAATAGCTGAATGAGTGTTTACAAAGATCCTTGGGAAAATGATTTCTACTAATTATCTTGTTATTGAATGTGCAGGAAAAGGACAAATTACACTTGGAAGGTCCCTATTAGAACTCTTTGGAGCAATAATAGATGTGGGAAATGGGACCATGCGCCTTTCTTCTCCACCAAACAATCATATTTTCCCCAAGGTTAAGAATAAAAGTAAGAGAGGTAAGGGCAAGAAATTTGGTCTTAATGCTTCTTCATTTGAGAACACTTGATTCTTTCTTGCTTCTTATGCCCAACTTAAAGGCGTTAAAGAAAAGTTCTTGTTGGGAGATAATCCAAAAGTTTTAGATGAGTCTTGGAAGTTATCAGTAATAACTCCTCCTTATCCTTTTTATTTGCTTTTTGTGCCAAGAGTAACCTCTAATGAGAGAGAAGTAATGATTGGGAAAGTTGCTGTCCCGAAACAGATTTCTTTGCTTCACCGTAAAAATTCTTGTCAAATCTCTGAACATCGTTTTAAGGCGTGAATTTTTTTCTTCTGTCCCAGGTTGTTATCTAACTTTCGTTAGTTCAACACTTTTTGATTTGAGAAACAGAAGGTCTTCGAAAAAATTCGTCTTTACCTATTGGTCTGTTTTGACAGATTTCTGCCATTTTCTGCATTTGCTTCTTGTTGGTTCCTTTTTTTAGTTCTTTTGGGGAATTGAGATTTTTGAGGGAAGTGCTACAGTATCTAGTGTTCTAATGGAAGTTTATTTGGTGTTAGAACTGAACCTTAAGACCTATTATCTTGAGTGCACTAATGTTGCTAATAAAGATTGTGTGAAGTTTTGTATGAAGGAAAAATTTCAGGTGTATGGAAGGAATGAGTAATGAGATGAAGGATGGACTAAAGCTCAAGCTTGGGTATGCCACGCGTGTCACCCCAAGAAATATCCAAGAAGTACAAGCGTCAAAGCTTGGGGATGCCCAAGGCATCCCCTTCTTCATCAATAAAAATCCCAGGTTTCTTCCAAACGCTTCATTTTTATTGTTTCATGCACAGTTGTGTTGTTCTTGGAGCGTCTTCTTTTTCGTTTTGGTTTTGGTTTTTCGTTTGCTTTTGTTTGCTTAGTTTGCTGAATAAATTGGTTGGACCCCCTCTTTCATACATTGGTTTGCAAATAGTTTGGTTGGTTTGGAAAAGAGTAGGAAAGTTCATGCTTATGTGGTAAACATGGCTTGTTTTTTACTGTGGCCTATGCTTTTTCATGCCATGCTTGATATTGTTTTGGATTTATGCTTAGTATTCTTTTCTGTAGCATGACTTGTTATAAACAATTGAGATTGCTTAATGTGCCTTGGATGAATCATGCGTTGTTTTAGCACATTAAAGCATAGTATAGTGGTATTCTCCTTTGATGCTTTATTTGGGTTGACTTGGCGCATGCTCACACCATGTTATGACTATCCAAAGTCACCATAGCCTTTATGATCCTTTAGTTTTCAACATGTAGTATCACTTTATTCTTTGATCAATGATGTTTTGTCGCTCTGCATGATTATGGCCATTATTTCTCTCTTAGTTTGTCGCTCCTAGTCTTTTGCTAGCCTCCACAACCAAGTATGAGTTCCACTCATGCATCCAACTCCCTAAACCAAGTTATTCCAAAGAGTTCACCATACCTACCTGCTAGCTTATGCTATTCCAAGTATATTCATGCTTTTGTTTACCTTCCAAATTAAACTTGTTATGAGAAAACTAGTGATTAAAGCTCTCACGAACTTGAAGGCACACCTTACTTTTTTGCATCTAATAAACTTGAACCATTGGGTCCTTCTTTGTTGCCTATATGCTTGCGCTTTATAAGTTGAAATTATCACAACCATGCATCATGGGGAACGCTTTCAACATTGCACTTGTACTTTGTACCCCGTTGATATCATGTTCTTTTGCTTATGGATCCCGACGGTGTGAAATAAAAGTGGAACTTATAAGATCATGGAGTTTGTATGTGTGTTAGAGAACCGCCTGGGTCGCTAGCCTAAGCCATGCCTAATCATGGTGGAAACTTGCAGCATCACCATAGCGAGCACTCTATGAAGCATCCTCAATAAAAACCTATGCAAATAGAAAATAAAAAGATCGCTGAGATGCTCATTGTCTGCTTGCCTTGTCATTTTGATTATGGGATAGCTCCTGTATCATGTGCAAGGGGTACCCCGTTGGCGGTTCTTTATGATACACATGTACTTACAATGACAAGAGCTTACTCGTGACTAAAGTTGAGTAGCATGAGGTTCGGTCTTCGTAAGTAAGGGGCATGAGATTTCGGTTTATAACTTGTCAAGCATATCCTCTTAGTTGTGTCACTTTAACCTTAATCACCTTAAAGATGCTTATGATAGGGGCAATGAGAGCTGAATGCTATAAGTACCATAATTTTTGGAAGCTCTTTATGAGACTTGAATCCCTACTTCCTTCTATGAAGGCCTTTCTTCCACCATTATGTTGAGTCTCCACCTTCTACCTTTATGCACCTACTTTGAGAGCATAGTGGCCATTCTTAGTTCTATGTGCATTGTCCCAAGACTAGTTGATTGATGCATAACTTGATATTGCTTTTTTAAACTATTTGTATCTAGTCACTCTTATGAACTTTGAAGTGTCCTATGCATTTATATTTGCTACTCTATGAGGGACAAGCTGAATACTATTATGTTATGTTTTCTTTATGTGAAACAAACAAACGTCTTGCAAAGCATTGTTATTCATGAATCTTTTGTTTATGCCTTTTCATGTTGCATCATAGTTTCTTTGTCTTATTGCTACAACTTTGCCTTTCATGTTATGATTGAAGTACTATGATCCCAGCTTTGAATGTTTTACAAATACTTTGATCAAGTCTTTGATGGTGCATGTCACCTCAAAAATTATTCTTTCTTTTTATCACTTACCTACTCGAGGCCGAGCAGGAGTTAAGCTTGGGGATGTTGATACATTGCAAATGTATCTATAATATTTGATGTTCCATGCTTGGTTTTATCCACTTTCTTGTGTTTTGTCCACACTTTGTAGTACTTTTCATATGATTTCTTGGACTAACCTATTAACAAGAGCCACAGTGCCAGCTGCCTGTTTTCTGCTATTTTTGGTTCCAGGAAAGTCAAAAAATGAATATTCTTGGAATTGGATGGGACAAAAGCCAAAGTGCCTATTTTTCCAGAAGTCATCAGATGCCAGAATACGAGAAGGAGAAGGGCTGGGGGCAGGCCACACCACATGGCCGCGTGGCCAGGCCTGACCCGCGCCAGGGGGTGGTCTGGCCGACCTCAGCACCCCCTCGGCCTCTCCTTCCGCCTATAAGATGCCCTCGGGACGAAAACTCTAAGGACCCGATCAAAAATCCATGAAAGAGTCTGTAGCCGCCGTCATCTCCATCCCTAGATCGGGAGGGATCTGAAGCTCTTCCCGGCACCCTGCTGGAGAGGGGAATTCACCCTGGAGGCCTTCTTCATCACCATGCAAGCCTCCGGTGTGATGCGTGAGTAGTTCATCCTTGGACTACGGATCCATCTAGTAGCTAGATGGCTGGTTCTCCTCTGTGCTTTCATGTCTAGATCTTGTGAGCTCCGTTCATGATCAAGATCATCTATTTGTAATTCTGCATGTTGTGTTTGCGGGAATTCGATGGATATTGAGATGCTATTTCAGATTGATTATTGATTCTATCATGTCTTTGTTATTTGTGATCTTGCATGCTTTCCGTTGTTAGTAGCTATCTTGGGTAAGTAGATGCTAGCAACTCCAAGAGTTAGTATTTATGCTCGATAGTGGGTTCATGCCTATGGTAATCTAGGGAAGTGACAAAAATATCTAAGGTACTAGATGTGCTATTGCTACTAGGGAGAAAACAACAATCCTTTGTTCATAGAACAATCGTATTGTTTACTTTACACGCAATTCGTAAAGCAATAATCTGTTGCTTGCAACTTAATACTGCAGGGGGTTCGGATGATAACCTGAAGGTGGATTATTAGTCATAGATGCAGTTGGATGGCGGTCTATGTATAATGTTGTAATGCCCAATCAAGTTCCAAAGGAGTAAAGACGATTAGTATATGCATATATTGCTTTCTCGATGTGTGTCAATTGCCCCGCTTTAATTTGTTCACCCAGGATGTTATCTATCTTAAGGAGAGCCACCTCTAGTGAACTATGGATCCCGGTCCTTTCTTTTACATACAATCTATAAACTGTTTACTGCTTTGTGTTTACTTTCTGCAAACTATTACTTCCTTGCATTCGATACGTTTAATCCTTTCTTTTCAGCAAAACCGGTGAGATTAACAACCTCATCGCAAGTTAGGGACAGAGTTCTATGGTTGTGTTGTGCAGGTCTCCACGTTGCTGCTGGCACCGGTAGTGCCCCTGCCAACGTTCAGCTAGCTACACCTTTGGGGTGTTTCCTTGCTCCTACTGGATTGATAACCTTGGTTTCGTACTGAGGGAAAACTTGCTGCTGTGCTCATCATACCTTCCTCTAGGGGTTCCCCAACGAGCTCGATATATTTTGGGCCATCACACACATGCAATGACTCTAGTGGATCCAAGTGGTTTATGAAAAGTACACACATGCAAGTACTCTAGTGGTTGTTTAGGAAAAGAACACACATGCAATGACATGCAATGACACTGGTGGATCCATGTGGTTTAGGAATGGAACACACATGCAATGACACTGGTGGTGATTTATGAAAAGAACACACATGTAAATGGCACTAGTGGATCCATGTGGTTTTGTAAAATAACACACATGCAATGGCACTAATGGTTGTTTAGGAAAATAACACACATGCATTGTCTCTAGTTGTGGATTAGGAAAAGAACAAACATGCAATGACTCTAGTTGTGGCTTATGAAAAGTACACACATGCATTGACATTGGTGGATCCATGTGGTTTAGTAAAATAACACACATGCTATGACACTAGTGGTGGTTTAGGAAAAGAACACACATGCAAAGACATGCAATGACACTGGTGGATCCATGTGGTTTAGGAAAGGAACACACATGCAATGACACTGGTGGTGGTTAATGAAAAGAACACACATGAAAATGACTCTGGTGGATCCATGTGGTTTATGGAAAGAACACACATGCAAAGAATCTAGTGGTGGTTTATGAAAAGAACACACATGAAATGACTCTAGTTGTGGTTCCATGTGGTTTATGAAAAGAACAAACATGCAATGACTCTAGTTGTGGTTTATGAAAAGAACAAACATGCAATGATTCTAGTGGTGGTTTCAGAAAAGAACACATGTGCAATGACTCTAGTGGTGGTTTAGGAAAAGAACACACATGTAATGGCATGCAATGACATTGGTGGATCCATGTGGTTTAGGAAAGGAACACACATGCAATGACACTGGTGGTAGTTTATGAAAAGAACACACATGCAAATAACACTGGTGGATCCACGTGGTTTAGTAAAATAACACACATGCAATGACACTAATGGTGGTTTAGGAAAAGAACACACATGCAATGTCTCTAGTTGTGGTTTATGAAAAGAACAAACATGCATTGACTCTAGTGGTGCTTTATGAAAAGGACACACATGCATTGACATTGGTGGATCCATGTGATTTAGTAAAATAACACGCATGCAATGACAGTAGTGGTGGTTTAGGAAAATAACACACATGCAAAGACATGCAATGACACCGGTGGATCCATGTGGTTTAGGAAAGGAACACACATGCAATGACACTAGTGGTGGTTTATGAAAATAACACACATACAAATGACTCTAGTGGATCCATGTGGTTTATGGAAAGAACACACATTCAATGAATCTAGTGGTGGTTTATGAAAAGAACACACATGCAATGACTCTAGTTGTGGTTCCATGTGGTTTATGAAAAGAACATACATGCAATGACTATAGTTGTGGTTTACGAAAATAACACACATGCAATGACTCTGGTGGATCCAAGTGGCTTATGAAAAGAACACACATGCAATGACACTAGTGGTGGTTTAGGAGAAGAACACACATGCAATGACACTAGTGGTGGTTTAGGAAAATAACGCACATGCAAAGACATGCAATGACACTGGTGGATCCATGTGGTTTAGGAAAGGACACACGTGCAATGACACTAGTGGTGGTTACAGAAAAGAACACACATGCAAATGACTCTGGTGGATCCATGTGGTTTATGGAAATAACACTCATGCAATGAATCTGGTGGTGGTTTATGAAATGAACACACATGCAATGACACTGGTGGATCCATGCAGTTTATGAAAAGAACAAACATGCAATGACTCTAGTTTTGGTTTATGAAAAGTACACACATGAAATGACTTTAGTGATGGTTTAGGAAAGGAACACATATGCAATGACACTGGTGTATCCATGTGGTTTAGGAAAGGAACACACATGCAATGACACTTGTGGTGGTTTATGAAAAGAACAAACATGCAAATGACACTGGTGGATCCATGTGGTTTAGTAAAATAACACACATGCAATGACACTAGTGGTGGTTTAGGAAAAGAACACGCATGCAATGTCTCTAGTTGTGGTTTAGGAAAAGAACAAACACATAATGACTCTAGTGGTGGTTTATGAAAAGGACACACATGCATTGACACTGGTGGATCCATGTGGTATAATAAAAGGGATTCTATTTTCGTACCCTCGATTCGTTAGTTTTACTCAGTTTTCCCAGTCGCTTAGTTTTTCCTTACTTTTGCCCATCTCCTTGTCAGAAAATCTCACATGGTCAAAAACTCGTCGTCCGTCAGCCTTGTCGTTACGTGCTGACAAGTGGGGCTGCGTTCAGTCAGGTCCCGTAGTGGACCCTCGCCGTTACATGCTGACGAGTAGGGCCGCGTTCTGTCGGGTCCCGTAGTGTACCCTTGTCGTTACATGCTGACAAGTGGGGCCGCGTTCAGTCGATTCCTGTAGTAGCCATGACGAGGGGCAATCTCAGCAATGCCCATGGTGATGGACTTGGGGTTTCGCAGAAAAGAGAACGCTGGGGATTTCGTCCGATGTTAGGAAAACAATGAAGACAAAGTTGCCTGAATAATGAGAAAACACTCTATTACAAGTTGTCCTCTAGATTTCGGTACCCTCGCTTGGGCTTCTCCCTCCCTATATATAATAGGCTGGGTCTCAAAGCTGTATGCGGATAGGTTTCATACACGCGTGATTACAATACCAACATAATGTCGGTTCGTGGTTTCTTTCCTAATACAATAAAAAGTCTCCGTTGGTTCCTTCCTTGGGCCGTTATCTGGAATCTTTATGGGCTGTAAGCCTTTTACCCAATGTACGGTAGCGAATAATGAGCACCCGAGTAATCATACCCATGTCAGTAGCCCCCGAGACTCTACCTGAATCCACAGTTTTCAGGTTGAGTCTCAAAGTTTTCTTTCTTCTTTCTCTTATTCTGTTTGTTTTTATTTTTTGTAGGGATTTTGGTAAAATGAGTCTGATGCTTCCGATGGATCGGGAATCAGTTAATTGCTCCTAGGAAAAAACAAGGTTGACCAACGTCAGACTCAAGTCCCTAGGCTTGAATCCGGAATTTGTCGCTCGCGTAATTCAGTTCGAGCCGCTGAGGTCTTACCGAATACTGAATTCCAGTTTTCTATTTTTTATCAGGTACCCAACACGTCCGTCAGGATTTTTCATCGTATCGTTGATATGGATTTTTACTGGCTGAGCGCATTCTTGTGCGATTACCAGGCCACATAGGACGAATCCTGGGGTCTTACCTTAATGTTTCTGAACACGGCATTCGGATTTTTTCTCGCGTCTGAGCGTGATCCGAGATTTTTGGCTTGATTGGCGGTTGGCCTGCTGAGCCACCAATCTTTCTGATTGTATCAGATAATTTTACTATTTTACACTGTCTCCCGATGGGAGTAACACCTTTTTGAGGATACACTAGTGTAAAACTCAAAAAAGGTTTTTTTGTCAATGTACTTCATACACAATGGATTTTCTATCGGGTGCGCGCTAGCGCTCCTGATGGGAGTAGCCCCCGAGGCTATGTTTGGATGCTTGTATCTGGACATAGACTCATAGTTCCTGTTAGCTCGATGGAAAGTATTGATCTTTTTGAACATAATAAAAAGATTAAGGTACAAATAACTCATCTCTTTATATAGAAGGTGAAAATCAACGATACATTATTCCTTTAACATGTGGCTATTTTTCGCCTTTTCTCCTTGGCTGAAAAGCCGAACTGTGACTCTTATCATATTGCAAATAATCTTATGCGTAAACGCGTCGTTGTTGTGCTATGTTCCATGTATTTGAGTAATTTACTCATGTCTTCTTGTCTTGTAGCCGATATGCTCCTATGGGAATAACTTCTGTGACGATGTATGGTCCTTCCCATGGCGATTCTAGCTTTTTGTGGCCATCTTGCCTGAGGCGAAGAACTAGGTCCCCTACTGCGAAGGACCTAGGCCGCAATCTTCTACTACGATAATTGCGCAGGTTTTGCTAGTACATAGTTGCTCTTTGGAGGGCTTCATCTCGAGCTTCATCAAGTGCATCTACATCATCTTCAAGTGCTTCTCGTCATTCCTCCCCATTATATGCAGCTACTCTTGGTGATTCATGTGACACTTCAACTAGAAGCACGGCTTTCACACCGTGGACCAAAAAGAAAGGCGTTTCTTGTGTTGAATTATTTGGAGTTGTACGTAAACTCCGTAACACAAATGGCAATTTATCCATCCATGCTCCTTTTGCTCTGTCAAGTGGTGCCAGTAGTCTCTTTTTGAGTCCAGTAGAAACTAGTCCATTGGCTTTTTTGACCTGTCCATTTGTTTGCGGGTGAGCTACCGAAGTGTTGCTTATTTTGATGCCCATCTCTTGGCAGTACTCCTTGAATTCATTTGAGGTGAAGTTTGTCCCATTATCCATGATGATGTTGTTTGGTACGCCGGAAAACTAAGGATTTGATAAAATTCATAGCCGAGGTTCCATCTTGGGTGGTGACAGGCATTGCTTCAATCCATTTAGTAAATTTGTTGACTGCTACTAACAGAAAGACGTGTCCTCCTAGCGTTGATTTGTGAAGTTTTCCCACCATGTCAAGTCCCCACTGAGCGAAAGGCCAAGCCAATGGTATGGGATTCAGCTCAGCGGCGGGTGCTCCAGGCTTTTGTTGCAAATCGTTGACATGCTTCACATGTTCTAACAATGTCCTTTGCACCTTGTACCGCAGTGAGCCAATAAAATCCTGCCCTGAATGCTTTTGCAGCGATTGCTCGACTACTAGCATGGTGACCACAGACTCCTTCATGTATATCTTTTAGTATAATTTTTCCTTCTTCGGGTGTTACACAACGTTGCAACACACCCGAAATACTTCTTTTGTATAGTTCCCATTATCCTGAAAGCCTTTGATCGTCGGGTGACTCGTCGAGCTTCTATCACGTCCTCTGGTAGCTCTCCTTTAGTCATATATGCTATATACGGCTGCATCCATGTTGGCTCAATTAGCATAACCTCTTTGATTTCTTGTTCTTCTTCTTCTTCTTCGATGGCCTCTTCTATGTTCTTGGTTTCCGAAGGATCCCCTGACTCTTTTTGCGGGTGCTTATTCTTCCCTGTTTTTTGTGCTACAACCTCGGACACTCTTTTCGCTTTGATTGATCGCTCCACTATCTCCTCCCAAAAAACTCCTGGTGGTATTGGTAAACACAATGATGCGATGTTTGCTAGGTTAGCAGCTTCCTCATTGCTTGCTCTTCCTATATGTGATACTTCACACCCATCAAATTGAGCCTCCATAATGCTATATAAGTCGCGATAAGCAATCATATTTTTGCTGACAGCATCACATTTGTTCATTCCCTGCTATGCCACGAGATTGGAATCTCCAAAGATTTTTAGGTGAGTTGCACCGCAAGCTTTGGCCATACGCATGCCGTGCAATAGGGCCTTATATTCCGCTTCGTTATTGGATGTGTTTGTGAAGCTCATCCAAAGAATATAGCGCATTTTGTCGCCTTGATGTGATATCAGTACGACTACTCCTGCTCCCTCCGTTCTTTTTGATCCATCAAAGTACATTATCTATGTGCTAAAAAGGTCTGGTGGAACCGCACATTGCAATTCCATCCACTCTGTGATGAAATCCGGTAGAACTTTTGACTTAATTGCTTTGCGCTTCTCATAAGTGATATCCCGAGGGGATATTTCGATGCCCCATAGAGAAACACGCCCAGTTGCTTCTGGATTGTTGAGGATTCTTGACAAAGGTGCCTTGTTGACCACTATGATCGGATGCTCCAAGAAATAGTGGCGTAGTTTTCGTGCTGTCATAAATACCCCGTATGCTAATTTCTGGTAGTGTGGGTACCTTTGTTTGGATGGCGATAAAACCTCACTCACGAAGTAAACTGGTCTCTACACGCCGTGGGTCTTTCCTTCTTCGGGTCGCTCTACGACTAGGACCATGCTGACCACCTGATGTGTGGCAGCAATATAAAGGAGCAGAGGTTCCTTTTCTTTTGGTGACACGATGACATGAGATGTCGAAAGTGTTCTTTTAAGATCTTCGAAGGCACGCTGAGCTTCTTCCGTCCATTAGAATTTTTCTGATTTCCTCATGAGGGCGTGACGGCCCAAAATATATCGAGCTCGTTGGGGAACCCCAAGAGGAAGGTATGATGAGCATAGCAACAAGTTTTCCCTCAGTTATGAAACCAAGGTTATCAATCCAGTAGGATGAAGGAAACACCCCGAAGGTGTAGCTAGCTAAACTGTGGCAGGGCGCACTACCAGTGCCAGCAGCAACGTGGAGACTTACACAACACAACCACAGAACTCTGCCCCAACTTGCGATGAGGTTATCAATCTCACCGGTTTTGCTAAAAACAAAGGATTAAACGTATCGAGTGGAAGAAAGTAATAGTTTGCAGAAAGTAAACACAAAGCAGTAAATAGTTGATTGTAGATTGAAAGTAAAAGAAAGGACCGGGGTCCATAGTTCACTAGTGGTGGCTCTCCTTAAGATAAATGACATGTTGGGTGAACAAATTACAGCGGGGCAATTGACAAACATCGAGAAAGCAATATGCATATACTACTCATCTTGACTCCTTTGATACTTGATTGGGAATTACAACATTATACATAGACCGCCATCCAACTGCATCTATGACTAATAATCCACCTTTAGGTTATCATCCGAACCCTCTCTAGTATTAAGTTGCAAGCAACGGATAATTGCATTATGAATTGCGTGTAAAGTAAACAATACGATTGTTCTATGAACAAAGGATTGTTGTTTTCTCCCTAGTAGCAACAACACATCTAGTACCTTAGAGATTTCTGTCACTTCCCCAGATTACTAGAGGCATGAACCCACTATCGAGCATAAATACTAACTCTTGGAGTTGCTAGAATCTACTTGGCCAAGATAGCTACTAACAACGAAAAGCATGCAAGATCACAAATAACAAAGACATGATAGAATCAATAATCAATCTGAAATAGCATCTCAATATCCATCGAATCCCCACAAACACAACATGTAGGATTACAAATAGATGATCTTGATCATGAATGGAGCTCACAAGATCTAAACATGATAGCACAAAGGAGGAGAACCAGCCATCTAGCTACTACATGGACCCGTAGTCCAGAGATGAACTACTCACGCATCACACTGGAGGCTTGCATGGTGATGAAGAAGGCCTCCAGGGTGAATTCCCCTCTCCGGCAGGGTGCCAGGAAGAGCTTCAGATCCCTCCCGATCTAGGGATGGAGATGACAATGGCTACAGACCCTTTCGTGGAATTTTGATCGGGTCTTAGGGTTTCTGTATCGGAGGCATCTTATAGTGGGAAGGGGAGGCCGAGGTGGTGCCTGGGCTAGCCACACCACCCCCTGGCGCGGCCAGGCCTCCCCTGCGTGACTAGGTGGTGTGGCCGCCTCTGGCTCCTCTATGTCTCGTATTGTGGCTCCGTGTGTCCCTCGGTGAAAAACTGACGTTGGCTTTTGTCCCGTCCAATTCCGAGAATATTCATTTTCTGACTTTCCTAGAACCAAAAACAGCAAAAAACAGACAGCTGGCACTATGGCTCTTGTTAATAGGTTAGTCCAAGAAATCATTTGAAAAGTACTCCAAAGTGTGGACAAAACATAAGAAAGTAGATAAAACCAAGCATGGAACATCAAAAATTATGGATACGTTAGCAACATATCAACATCCCCAAGCTTAACTCTTGCTCGTCCTCGAGTAGGTAAGTGATAAAAAGAAAGAATAATTTTTGAGGTGACATGCACCATCATAAACTTGATCAAAGTATTTGTAAAACATTGAAAGCTGGGATCATAGTACTTCAATCATAACATGAAAGATATAGTTCTAGCAATAAGTCAAAGCAACTAAGTTGCAACATGAAAAGGCACAAACAAAAGATTCATGAATAACAATACTTTGCAAGACATTTGTTTGTTTCACATAAAGAAAACATAGCATAGTAGCATTCAGCTTGTCCCTCATAGAGTAGCAAATATAAATGCATAGGACACCTTCAAAGTTCATAAGAGTGACTAGATACAAATAGTTTAAAACAAGCAATATCAAAGTTATGCATCAATCAACAAGTCTTGGGACAATGCACATAGAACTAAGAATGGCCACTATGCTCTCAAAGTAGGTGCATAAAGATAGAAGGTGGAGACTCAACATAAAAGTAAAAGAAAGGCCTTCATAGAAGGAAGCAGATATTCAAGTTTCATAAAGAGCTTCCAAAAATTATGGTACTTATTAGCTTTCAGCTCTCATTGCCCCTATCATAAGCATCTTGAAGTGATTAAGGTTAAAGTGAACAAACTATGGAGTATATGCTTGACAAAGTATAAGTTGGAAATCTCATGTCCCTTTAATACGAGGGCCGCTCCTCATGCTACTCAAGTTTAGTCACCAGTAAGTTCTTGTCATCGTAAGTACATGTGTATCATAGAGAACCGCCAACGGGGTACCCCTTGCCCGATGATACGGAAGAATCCCCATATCAAAATGACAAGGCAAGCAAACAACGAGCATCTCAACAATCTTCTTATTTACCATGGGAATATGGTGCCTTTTTCTCTCTTTCCCCTTTTCATATATCTCTTTTTTTCTTTTCTTTTTCTATTTTTTCTCAATATTTGACTCTTTTTTTTATAAGAAGAATGCTTCATAGACAACTCATTATACCGGCTGGATTAGACCGGCGGACCAGGCGTTTCTCTAACACACATACATAACTCCATGGACTTGCAAGCCCCCCTTTCATTTCACACGGACGACATCCATTGACAAAAGAGCATGATATCAGCTAGGTACAAAGTACAAGTGCAATGTTGAAAGCGTTCCCCATGACAGCATGGTTCTGCTAATCCCCAACATATAAGTGCAAGCATATACAACATAGACGACACAATGGTTCAATTTTATTAAGGGCAAGAAAAGTAAAGTGTGCCATCAAGTTCGTGAGAGCTTTAATCACTTGTTTTCTCATAACAACTTTAATTCGGAAGGTAGATAAAACATGAATATACTTGGAATAGTGTATGCTAGTAGGTAGGTAAGGTGGACTCTTTGGAATAACTTGGTTTAAGGAATTGGATGCATGAGTAGAACTCATACTTGGTTACGGAGGCTAGCAAAAGACTAGGAGCGACAAACTAAGAGAGCAATAATGGCCATAATCATGCAGAGCGACAAAACATCATTGATCAAAGCATAAAGTGATACTACAAGTTGAAAACTAAAGGATCATAAAGGCTATGGTGACTTGGGATAGTCATAACATGGTGTTAGCATGTGCCAAGTCAACCCAAATAAAGCATCAAAGGAGAATACCACAATAATATGCTTTAATATGCTAAAACAATGCATGATCCTTCCAAGGCACATTAAGCAATCTGTCGTGGTGGTGTCACGGTAGATGCCATGGATAGGCTAAAGGTGGGGACTAAATGCACTAGGGGAATCCAGGGAGGGATAGTGTGGTGATTCCACACACAGTTGCTTTGTATTTGATTCACTTCCACAGTTTACAAGTGCTCCTTGAGCTGTATTGGGGAGAGGAGGAAGAAGAAATCTCTTACTCTCACCACTAGCTAGCCCTCAGGAACACACTAGTAAACCACAACCCACTCGAGAACAACCCTTTCTACAGAGGCCCTAGCCCTCCTTATATAGGGGTAGCCAGGTCTCCAATTAGGGCATACGTAGAGGAATATTCCTTGGAATATGCCTCCTCCCAAAATAGTAAGCCGACCGGGTCACTTTTTCCTAGCGTCATCCATGCAGAGGCTATGTGAGCCTCTGCGGCGCCTGCATCATCCAACATAGGCATCGTCACCTTTGTCGGCCACGCCTCGATGGTCCTGGCCTCTGTCTGCTTCGCTCACGCCCTGCACACAGTGGTCACCCTTTGACCAACAAGATACCTTCCTTCTCTTACAAGCTTGATATAACCCGGATCATACCTAGTTGATCCGGCCACACCTGTACCTGCATATAAGTTAGATACATCTCACCGACCTACGACATAACTCGATTGAGACCCAGTTAGGTGAATATCCCCTGGTCCGGGTTACTCCGTGATTCGGCCTGCCTTGAGGTGACTCGGCCAGCACTTGCTTTGACCTTGCTGTACCTTGGCTAACTTGGCCTTTATACCCCGACATGACCCTACCCGGGGGTATCCCCCCAACATTAGTCCCCGAAGCTGGTGCGGTCTTAGCTGCCTTGGCCGCTAAGGCCATAGCAGGTTCAATTTTACCGAGCCTCTTGCTCCTTTTCTGAGTTATCTCATAGTTCCGATTCCATGGGTTTGCTTTCCCTTGGCACATTCCGAGTTTTTACTCGCTGGCCGGGTCACCCTACTCTTATCCGAGTTATTCTTCCTTCTCTCGTACGCTTTCCCACGTGGAGGCTAATCATTACTTTGTCTCATTTTAAGGGCCTACGACAGTAACCGTCGCAGTTATTGTCAGAATTTACTGTAGCACACGTCACATCGCGCCTGCCTCCTTGTTAACTGTATCATAACGTCGCGTCGTGGGATCCGCTGCGCCCCGTGGCTCGTCGCTGATTGGTCGATCCGGGTCATACACGGCCACACCGTGTGGCCCGTCCGCACAACGCGATCCCACTACCTCTCTAGGGCGTGGTTAAATAGGGGAGGGGCACGCCCCTTGGGTCTTTTCCCCATTCGCGCGCCCCTCTGCCTCTTCTTATCCCTCTTCTTCCCCGTGAAAGCGCCGCCTCCACTGCACTTGCGCAGCTGCGCCACCGCTGCATCGCTTCCACGCGCACCAGCGTCGCTGCCACCTCCACGCATCTCCTCCGCCACGGGTCCTCGCCAGTCTAGACCACTGCCTCCCACTGCTGCTAGCGCCAGTGAGGATAGTGACCTTGAGATGACAGAGGAGGAGCTCGCCATCGCGGAGCAGGAAATGGAGGAGGATGCGGCGAACACCGACCGTGGCGCCTGGGCTGGGTCCTGGGTTTGCCAGGATGATCTGGATTAGCTGTATCGCACCAGGCGCATCCCGGAGGGGATCATCGCACGCCTTGCTGCTGCGGAGCTTGCCCCCTCACCCAATCAGGGTGAGTATGTGGTATTCCTCTCCCACTTCCAACGTGGGTTCGGTCTTCCTGTTAGCGATTTTTTCCACGACTGGCTCAACACGTCTGAGCTTCAGCCGCATCATCTTCTGGCTAACACCATCACCTCTCTCTCCACTTTCACTTCCACCATCGAGGGCTATGCCGGACTATGGCCCACGAAGGAGCTCTAGATCCGGTTCTTTGGCCTCCACCAGAACGTGATTCTGAATATAGATCTTAACCCGGAGGACAAGTAGCTCATGCAGTTCGGCGCAACTTCCATTTCTCCTAGGAAACAGTCTATTTTCCCCCGAGTCATGGGGCTTGACTCCTACAAGGGCTGGGCCCAAACTTTCTTTTATGTCCGGAACAGCACATCTGAAGATCTGATCCGGCTGCGCCCCCACGCTCCGGGTCCTCCTAATCCAGATCTATGGGACAAGGTCCCCAAGAAGCCCACTGTCCTGGCGAACCAAGTCAACAAAAGGTTCTAGGAGCTGAAGGATCCGGGATTGCGCAATGAGAACGCAATGATCACATTTGTCCGCAACCGGATCTCCCCCCTCCAGAAACGCACGCATAAACTCTGTCAGATGAGCTGGGGCCGTGACCCCAACCGGACCTCCTCATTCGAGTTGAGCAACACCAAGATCTACCGCCGGGTCAAGGCCCTCTTCACCACCCACAAGGACTTCTCTGTTGAGTGGACGTGGGGAATCGAACACGTCTGCCGAGATAGGCTTCCCCCTGCGGTAAGTCTCGTGCCCCAAACCTTTTCCGAATTAAATCATACGTCGGTTTTTGTTGTAGGTTTAATCCTGTTGCCTTTTCTTTCCCTTAGATGTTTCTTCAGCAAACCATTGAGGATGGCACCGAGCCTTCTCTCAAATGGGCGCCTGATCGAGATGGCTCGGATGAGGAGGAACCGGATCATGAGATGTTCCTGCCAATGGCTGATGCGACCAGGCGACACACCGATAAACTCTCTTCCATTAGAGATTGGCCCGACGATGAAGATGATTCGGATGTTGAGGTGATGGAGACATTTGACGCTATCCCCCTTTCTTATGCTTTTCCGGCATCAGCTAACCCCGGTGGGTAGATATATGAAGATCCTCCCCTTGCCACGGGTGAGCCTATCCCGGTCGCACCGAAGAAGACGGGGGCCGCGTCTGCTTCTTCCTCCGGACCTTCTCAGCCAGCTAAAAGGTGAAAGAAGTCCGCGGACAAAGCTGCCACCAAGCCTACGACCAAGGCGATAACCCGGAGGGCTCGGAAGCGCAAGGATCCTTTGACCTCGGATGAGTAAGCCACTTATCCATTTGCTATTCACTTGTTCTTGCTTTGTTATAGTTTCTCATCATTCATGACCTGATTCAGCAGGGCCGCGGTGGAGGTCCCTCAAAGTGGATCCGGCATTGCCTCGCCGCTCCGAGATAGCCCTTCTCCCCCTCGTGGTGACGATTCACGCCCGTTGAGCCCCATTCAGGAGGGCTCAGCGGCTGCTCCGGGTTCTAGCCCACCTCATCAAGAGGAGGGCAACCTCGGAACGGGGGGAAGCGGTTTTGCCGAGGCTACAGTTGCTCCTTCTTCGGCACAGCCGCAACCAGCCACCACCGAGGTTCCTTCAGCACCCCCGCCGAAACGGAAATTAGTACCAGCACCAGCAACAACAACAATGGCACCAGCAAAAACGCCAAGCCCCTCCGCATCGTCCGAGTCTTCCAAGACTCGGCGAGAAGGCATCAGTAGTACCAAGGCAAGCAGTAAGGCCGCTCCCAAGGGCAAATCCGCTGCATCAACTTCCACCTCACAGCAGCAACCCAAGGGCAAAAAGGCTCCTGACGCCACCAGGGCAGCGTCAATCGAGGCCGGACAGCGTACACTTACGTCCATGCTCCCGAAAAAGACTCCACCGCCGAAGGATGCCCCTGCCGAGCCAGCTGATGCGCAACTCGTTTTGCACACCAGCCCCGCCGTTGCCCAGGTTGAGAGGAGGGAAGCGCATGCTAAGGGTCTAGTGGCGCCCCACATGCTTAGCGGCGAACGATATCCTCCGACCTTGATCGAGTTCGTTAACAATTGGAACAAGGTGGAGTTCGTCCACAATGACGATCTCCCGGAGAAGTTCGGTCCCGCCGAATTTGCTGCCCAAATGAATACCGCTGCCAAGGCCATCAACCTTGCAGTTCGGATGATGGAGGTATGTTACTTTGCCCTTTCCTTAGCATTTAGTAGGTATTAGTGATATAACCATTAGTCCCTGAGCCTCCGGGGGAGTAACTTGTTACTCGGCCGGATGCTTCTTAGAGAACTAACGTAGCTCCTTAATAACTTCGAATACGCACACACCTAGAGCCGGGTTAAGTTCCACTTGGCCCGGATTTTGTACACTTTGAATATGCACACACCTAGAGCTAGGTTAAGTTCCACTTGGCCCGGATTTTGTACACTTCGAATATGCACACACCTAGAGCCGGGTTAAGTTCCACTTGGCCCGGATTTTGTACACTTCGAATATGCACACACCTAGAGCCGGGTTAAGTTCCACTTGGCCCGGATTTTGTACACTTCGAATATGCACACACCTAGAGCCGGGTTAAGTTCCACTTGGCCTGGATTTTGTACACTTTGAATATGCACAAGACTAAGCTATCTTTTTGTACTTTTTTCCCCAGGTGACCACCAATCGCCGGAGCGCTGAGTTTCAGTGTCTCTTGGATACTCACAAGATGCTGCACGCGAAACATAGTGCGCTTCTCGCAGAACATGAGAAAAGGGGTAAGTTTTCTCCTTGGCATTTTTCCGTTTTTCTTCGTCTTTTCCCGCCGAGCTAATCCATCGTTCGGATTTCGCAGCTGGAGTGGAGGCTGAGAATATCCTCATGAGGAAAAACTTGGAGCAGATAAAGGGTAAGTTATTCTTGCTTAACCTTGCTATGCTCTCTATCTCCTTTTCTCCTTGGCTCGGCAAATATTCATAACTCGGCTTTGCCGGGTCAACAAACTATTTCAGCCTCTCTTGAAGATAGTGTGCCCGTGCCTAACATGATGCTGCATTTTCTCGAACAAGCAGGGCAGCACCAAGCTGAACTCAAGAAGAAGGATGAAGAGCTTGCTCTCCTCCGGACTAAAGACGAAGAAATTGCCAAGCTCAAGGAACACATGAAGAAGCTCAAGGCGCAGCACAAGTCCGAACTGGAGAAAGCAGGCCAAGACTTTACTGAAGAACGAGAGTGCCTCAACCTCCAGATCGCCAAGGACCAAGAACTGCTTAAAGAAGCCGACATTAAGCTTGAGTCGGCGAACACTGAACTTGCGCAACTCCAGAAAAGGCATGATGACTGTACCAAGGAGCTGACCCGGATCCACAGCCACATTTCTCATAAGTTTTTTTCCTTCAGCCGGCATGAATCTCTCTGGGTTGCTTTACTTGTCTTTTCCTTAATTGCTTCACTTATCTTGTTTTCAGATAAATTTCCGGAGGGCAATGCCATTGCATCCACTACTATTACCAAGTTTCGCCAACAGAGAGGTACTCCATCTGGTCCTGACGCCATTCCTCTTAATCTGGAGGACGTGCTTGTCAGCTTGTCCTCTAGAGTTGAAATCATGAAGAACCACGGCAAGGATATTCTAAGCGCAGCAGTTCGGGTCTACAATGCCCTTTGGCCTGGTGAAGGCACTCCGGAGTGTTCTGCTGCTCTAATCAACAAGTTGATGGAGTGCGAGACCCAGCTAGACCTCTGGAGGGAATCCGCTGGACGTGTCGGAGCTGAGACTATTCTCCACTATGTGCTCACATGGTACGAGAAAATTAATCTCGATCTTCTCGAGCGCATGCGCACCGGGTCAAGGTGGTCCACTGATCCGGATAGTGTAGCTCGGCGCAAGGCTTGCGCCCATAACCTCATTCAATATGCCCCCATCCATCAATGGAATGAGGGACCAAGCTTTCTCGATACCGTTGATGACAAATACGTCGTAGGTGGTTCGGGTGAAGATGATGAGAGCGAAGCCTCTAACATCGAAGAAGATGAAGATGAAGCTGAGGCTGAGGCTGGAGCTGCACCTGCTGGCGCCGAATTACCTCCCCCTGCTGCTCCTTGAGCGAAAACACTTTAAAGTTTATCAGATCCCCGGGATGCCGGGTGCAATTGTATTAAGCACATAAGTGATATTTTGCTACTAAGTTTTTGTGCCGGATTAACTTGGGCGTAGTCCCCGAGTTTCATTTTCTTGTTTCTCCAATTTCTTGGCTCGGCTCGTGTCCACCTTGGTTCGGTTTTATAACTTACGAGTCTGAATTTCAAAAGTTGACTTAACAATACTTGGAAACTTTAGGATTAGCTCAAAATAATTCAGCAAAGTAAATTTAAAGTAAGCATAAGGTTAGTCCGAATAACAAACTTCGGCTCGATTAAGTTTCTTTCCTTAGTCGTTTTTCATGTGCTACGCAATTCCAAACTTGTTCTCTTGCTTGCCATGAAGCCAAATCTTCTTGGACAGCAGCAAGTCGAATAGTTGGGTTTTTGGTGCTTCGCACACTACTAATCCGGCTTAGGTAGAAGCAACTTACGCCAGCCGACATATAAATAATAAATACAGAAGACAACAAATATTATTAAGGCAGTCCCCGAGTTACTGCTCGAGGTGCCAACATTTCATTGATAAGCCCATTGCCGGCATACATACCGACATATGAGAGACTCGGATACATACACTTCTTTTCTAAGTGTAGAAAGGACGAAGTAGAGCTACATTCCATGGACGCTTAGATTCCTCGCCGGACCTGTCCGCCTTGTTCTTCTCCTGCGGTTTTGCATCTATGAGATAGTATGAGTCACTGTGCAATGCTTTTCTCACAATGAATGGCCCTTCCCATGGGGGGGATAACTTATGCATGCCAGCAGTACGCTGTACCAACCAGAGTACCAGATCACCTTCCCGGAAAACTCGGGGGTTTACTTTCCGGCTATGATAGCATCGGAGATTTTGCTGATATATGGCGGATCTAGACAATGCCAATTCTCTCGCTTCTTCCAGCAGATCAACATCATTTTGCCGGGCTTCTTGCACTTCGGCTTCTGTGTATTGGGTGACCCTAGGCGAGTCATGCTCTATGTCAGCTGGTAATACAACTTCTGCCCCATATACCAGAAAAAATGGTGTATAGCCTGTTGATCGATTCGGAGTTGTTCTTAAACTCCACAGGACCGCTGGTAGTTCTTCTATCCAGCACACCGCTGATCTTTGCAGCGGCTCAATGAGCCGGGTTTTTATCCCGGATAATACCAATCCGTTGGATGTTTTCACTTGTCCGTTCGATGCGGGATGAGCTACCGAGGCTACGTCTACCCGGATCTTCTTATCTTGGCAGTAACGTGCAAATGCTCCTTCAGCAAAATTTGTGCTATTATCTGTTATGATACTGTGAGGATAACCGTATCTCAAGATGATATCTTTGAGGAATGTCACGGCGGTAGCTCCATCAAATTTTCTTATTGGCTTCACCTCAATCCATTTTTTAAATTTGTCAACCATGACCAAGATGTGGGTCATGTTCCCTCTTGCTGGTTTGAAGGGGCCAACCATATCCAAACACCATACGGCAAATGGCCAGGTAATTGGTATGGTCTTGAGCTCCGACATTGGCATATGTGTCTTGGTAGCATATCTCTAACAACCATTGCACTTTCTTACCAGATCTTCTACTTTTTCCAAGGCACTTGGCCAGTAAAACCCATGACGGGAAGCTTTTGCCACCAAGGATCTAGACGAGGCATGATGCCCACATTCCCCTTGATGTATATCTCGGAGGATGTCTAGTCCTTCCTCCGGGTCAACACATCACTGGAGGACATTAGTCACACTCCTTTTGTATAGCTCGGAATTGATGATCGTGTATGCTTTTGCTCTCCTCTGAGTTTGCCTAGAAAGCACCTCCTCAATGGGTAAAGTTCCATCTTTCAGGAATTGAAAAATGGGCAGTGCCCAAGCTGGTACAGCTCGCACTGGGAACACATCCTCATCAATTTCCATCTGATCCACCGGCATAACCTCTGCCGGATTGCGCTGAGCAGTCCCCGGGTTTCGCGCACCACCTCCCATGTCAATGTCCATGGGTATGGCTCCAGACTCCGGATCTTCCGGGACGTAGATTGAGTCGGTTTCTGGGGACAGCCTGATAGATGGTTTTCTGAGGTGTTCTAATGCTACACCCGGTGGAATTGCTTGTCGGGTTGATCCGAGCTTCGACAATACGTCGGCAACCTCATTTTCCACCCGGGGTACAAGGTGAAATTCGTATCCCTCAAAGTAACTAGATATCTTCTGCACATGGAATCTGTATAATGCCATGTTTGGATCAAGAGCATCCCACAGCCCTGAAACTTGCTGAACTACCAAATTCAAGTTGCCAAAGCATTGGATCCGACGTATCCCAATTTCTTTTGCCACTTTGAGCCCATGTACAAGTGCCTCATATTCGGCGACATTGTTTGACGCTGCGAAGTGGATCTGTAGCACATATTTCAGCTGGTCCTTCTTGGGCGAGGTTAGCACAACTCCGGCGCCTAACCCGGTTTTTGTTTTTGACCCGTCAAAGTGCATTCTCCAGTAGTTCGGATCTGGCAATGGTGGCTCATATTGCACCTCGGCCCAATCCACAAAAAAGTCCACCACAGCCTGAGACTTGATTGCTTCTCTTCTGTCATATTGTGGCGAATAAGGGGCTAGCTCAATTGCCCATTTTGCAATCCTGCCACTTGCATCCTTTTTACTCATTATCTAGGATATGGGAGCCTCACATATTACTTTGATGGGGTGCTCCTCAAAATAGTGTTTCAGCTTCTTAGCTGCCGTATACACACCACATGCCACCTTCTGATAGTGCGGATAATTTTGCTTCGATGCGGATAATACCTCGCTTAGGTAATACACTGGCCTTTGCACTGACTTACCCTCTTCGTCGCGCTCTACCACAATTACTGCACTTACAACGCGGTTGGTTGCAGCTATATAGAGTAACATTGGCTCTTTTGATAGTGGAGAGGCTAACACTGGTGCAGTGGCTAACATCTTCTTTAATTGGATAAAGGCTTCATTGGGCTGCGGCGTCCAAATGAACTTGTCCGACTTTTTCATGAGTTGATAGAGAGGCAGTGCCTTTTTCCCAACCGACTTAAGGATGCCAGGCAACCAGTGAACTTCTGGACATTGTTAAGGCACTTTGGCAGTTCCATTCGCTCTATGGCCCGGATTTTAGTTGGATTGACTTCGATACCTCGGCTAGAGACAAGAAATCCGAGTAATTTTCCAGCCGGGACACCAAAGGTACATTTCTCCGGATTAAGCTTCATTCGGAACCTCCTTAGGTTCACGAATGTCTGCCTGATATCGTCAAGGAGCATTTTTCTTTCCTTGGTCTTGATAACAACATTATACACATATACCTGCACATTTTGACCAATTTGGTCGTGCAAACATTTCTGCATACATCTTTGGTATGTTGCCCCTGCATTACGTAAACCAAAAGGCATGGTGCGATAGCAATAAGCCCCATACGGGGTGATAAACGCAGTCTTTATTTGATCACTTGGGTTCAGAGGTATCTGGTGGAAACCAGAATATGCATCAATGAACGACAACAACTCACACCCAGCAGTAGAATCTATGACTTGGTCTATCCTTGGCAGTGCGAATGGATCTTTTGGACACGCCTTATTCAGGTTCGTGTAATCGATACACATACGCCAAACCACTGCCATGCTCAGATCATCTTTCTTCTTCTCCACCAACACCGGATTAGACAGCCAATCCAGGTAAAGTACTTCCATGATAAATCCAGTAGCCAACAACCGAGCTATCTCATCTCCTATGACCTTTCTCCTGTCTTTGGCGAAGCGGCGGAGAGGTTGCTTCACCGGCTTTGCTCCGGGTCTCACATTCAAAGAGTGCTCGGCCAACTCCCTCGGAACACCTTGAAAGTCCTATGTGGACCAAGCAAAAATATCCCGATTCTCATGGAGGAAGTTGATGAGCTCGCTTTCCTATTTGTCATTTAACCCGACACCAATTGTTACAGTGCGCTCTGGGAGCATATCATCAACATGCACTTTCTTGGTATCCTTTGTCACTTGGAATGAGACACTACCGTGCGGGTTACTCAGCGCCGGCATATACTGCTACGCGGATTGAGCCAATGCCGCCACCTCCTGGATTTTTATCTTCTCTTGCACGATCACGAGTGACTCGGCCAGGTTAGATCCGGCAGACGCACACTCAATGGAACGTCGGAAATCCCCAGCTATGGTAATTACACCATTTGGCCCGGGCAACTTCATCTTTAGGTAACTGATGTGACAATTTGCCATGAATTTGTTCAGAGCAGGCCTGCCGAGTAACGCGTGATACGCACTTTCGAAATTGACAACTTCGAATTCCAAGTTCTCAGTCCAGCAGTTATCTCTCGTACCGAACAACACGTCAACCCGGACCTTGCCAATGGGTTCACAAGAAATGCCTGGCACAATGCCAGGAAAAGTTTTCCTTGTAGCTTGGAGCATGTTCTCCGAGATACCCAACTTGCGCATCGTGTCCACATACATGATGTTGATGCTACTACCATTGTCAATTAGCACCTTCGAGAACCTCACATTGATGCTTGGCCCAATGACTGTTGGGTCCAACACTAGCGCATACGAACCAGGACTTGGCATAAGCTTGGGATGATCTTTGATGCTCTAGGTAATTTCCTGGTCCGACCAAGGCATATATCTCGTCACTGCTGGCATTATCGCATTTACTTCCATGTATCAGTGCTGAAACTCTTTCTGTCTGTCTCTTTTGTGGTGAACACACAATAACTCTGATGATGCTCTCTGTACTCATTCCTCCCCTCGTTTCCGGGGTACCTCTGATCCGGTTGACGCTGGTCTTCCACTTGATGCACAACATCCCTTCTCTCATGGTTGTCATACCTCGGCAAAGGGGGAGGCAATATTAACTGTTGCGTGTTCGCTTCGGAGAGCAATTGCTGCCGGAGTAACTCCTGCCGAGGTTGATCATTCCGAGGTGCCTGAGCATTCCCCGAACCACCTTGTTCTATCTTTTTCATCCACTCACACTGCCTGGTTGTGTGACCCGCTGGGTTACTCGGATTTGGCATGTGAAATTTACACGGCTGATCCAGCATTTCCTCATAAGTATACCTCGGACGGTCCTTCTTTTCTTGCCACTGTTTCTTCTGCTCTGGCGTCCAAGTTTTCTTTCCATCATTCCTTGGCGTCCATTGATGTCCTCCAGTTTTCTGACGTTGGTTGCTTCCTGCACCTGGTTGATCTTGATTCACAGCTGCAACTTGTTGTGAACTGTATCGGTAATCCAGTCTGTCATCTCTTCTTTTACCCCGATAGTCATTTCTCTGGGATGATCCGGCCCCATCTCGCTGGTAGTACTCTTCGCTTGACTCGTTCGACACGAGCCTAGGCTGAGTCGGATCACCCAAGGCATATGAATTAGCTATTCAGATTGTTTCTACTAAGGTAGTTGGCATATCTCTTTGCAACCTTTGCCATAGCATGCTTGCATATCTGCACCCCTGAGAAAACCAAGCTATGGCCTGTGACTCAATTACCCCCTCACAGGAGTTTCGCATAGTGCACCAACAGGTTAAGAACTCTCGGTCTATCTCATTCGGTCTCTGCTTGCACATTGCTAGGGTCTGTGTCCTGTTGGGCCTCTGATACGTACTTGAGAAATTGCTAACAAACATTTCCTCAAAATCGATCCAACAGTTAATACTTCCGGGCAGCAAATTGCTTAGCCATACCCTCGCTGGCCCCTCCAACATCTCGGGTACATATCTCACAACCAATCTCAAGTTGCCTGTAGCAATTTTTACAGCAGTTGCATAGTTAATCAACCAATCCTCTGGCTTAGTGTTGCCGTCATACGTCTTAGTGCCTCTAGGTAACTGAAAGTTAGGTACCGGAGGTTCCTTCATGATCCGGGGCCCAAAACATGCTGGACCCGGAGGACCTTGACATTCAATTTGCTCCGACCTATATAGGCGCTCTAGTTTCAACCTGGCATCGTCAGGCATCAAATTCCTGCTTCCCAATCTTGACCCTATCACGTGATAGTCCGGCCTGGGATACCGAGCATTCATCATTTCTGAATCTTGACCCTATCCCTCACGGTGGGCGCCAACTGTCGTGGTGGTGTCACAGCAGATGCCATGGATAGGCTAAAGGTGGGGACTAAATGCACTAGGGGAATCCAGGGAGGGATAGTGTGGTGATTCCACACACAGTTGCTTTGTATTCGATTCACTTCCAGAGTTTACAAGTGCTCCTTGAGCTATATTGGGGAGAGGAGGAATAAGAACTCTCTTACTCTCACCACTAGCTAGCCCTCAGGAACACACTATTAAACCACAACCCACTCGAGAACAACCCTTTCTACAGAGGCCCTAGCCCTCCTTATATAGGGGTAGCCAGGTCTCCAATTAGGGTATACGTGGAGGCATATTCCCTCCTCCCAAAATAGTAAGCCGACCGGGTCACTTTTTCCCAGCGTCATCCATGCAGAGGCTACGTGAGCCTCTGCGGCGCCTGCGTCATCCGACATAGGCATCGTCACCTTTGTCGGCCACGCCTTGGTGGTCCTAGCCTCTGTCTGCTTCGCTCACGCTCTACACACAGTGGTCACCCTTTGACCAGCGAGATACCTTCCTTCTCTTACAAGCTTGATATAAATCGGATCGTACCTAGTTGATCCAGCCACACCTGTACCTGCATATAAGTTAGATACATCTCACCGACCTACGGCATAACTTGGTTGAGACCCAGTTAGGTGGTAATCCCCTGGTCCGAGTTACTCCGTGATTCGGCCTGCCTTGAGGTGACTTGGCCAGCACTTGCTTTGACCTTGCCGTACCTCGGCTAACTTGGCCTTTATACCCCGGCGTGACCCTACGCGGGGGTATCCCCCCAACACAATCTCAATTTTTATAACATGTCATGCAACAACAAAGAATACTAAGCATAAAGCCAAAACAATATCAAGCATGGCATGACAAAGCATATGCCATAGTCAAAAACAAACTCTCTTTACCACTTAAGCATGAACTTTCCTACTCTTTTCCAATCCAAACCAAACTATTTGAAAACCAAAGCATGAAAGAGGGGGTCCAACCAATTTATTCAGAAAACTAAGCAAACCAAGCAAACGAAAAACCAAAATGAAAACGAAAAAGAAGACGCTCCAAGAACAACACAACTATGCATGAAACAATAAAAATGAAGCGTTTGAAAGAAACCTGGGATTTTTATCGATGAAGAGGGGGATGCCTTGGGCATCCCCAAGCTTTGACACTTGTACTTCTTGGATATTTCTTGGGGTAACACGCGTGGCATCCCCAAGCTTGAGCTTTAGTCCATCCTTCATCTCATTACTGATTCCTTCCATACACCTTAAATTTTTCCTTCATACAAAACTTCACACAATCTTTATTAGCAACATTAGTGCACTCAAGATAATAAGTCTTTGAGTTCAGTTTCAACACCAATAAAACTTCCACTAAAACACAAGCTACTGTAGCACTTCCCTCAAAAAGCTCAATTCCTTAGAAGAACTCAAAAATGAACCAACAAGAAGCAAACGCAAATAATGGCAGAAATCTGTCAAAACAGACCAACAGGTAAAGACGAATTTTTTCGAAGATCTTCTGTTGCTCAAATAGAAAAGTGTTGAACTAATGGAAGTTAGATAACAACCTGGGGCAGAAGCACAAAAATTCATGCCTCAAAAGGATGTACAAAGATTTTACACGAATTTTTACGGTGAAGCACAGAAATCTGTTTCGGGACAACAACTTTCCCTATCATTACTTCTCTCTCATTAGAAGTTACTCTTGGCACAAAAAAACAAATAAAAAGGATAAGGAGTGGTTATTACAGAAGTAATAACTTCCAAGACTCATCTAAAACTTTTGGGTTATCTCCCAATAAGTACTTTTCTTTAACGCCTTTAAGTTAGGCATAAGAAGCAAGAAAAAGAATCAAATATTCTCCAATGAAGAAGCATTAAAACCGAATTTCTTGCCCTTACCTCTCTTACTTTTATTCTTAATATTGGGGAACATATGATTTTTTGGTGGAGAAGCAAAATGCATGGTCCCCTTTCCCACATCTATTATTGCTCCAAGGAGTTTCAATAGGGATCTTCCAAGTGTAATTTGTCCTTTTCCTGCACATTCAATAACAAGATAATCAGTAGAAACCATTTTCCCTTGGATCTTTGTAAACACTCCTTCAGCTATTCCAATGGGTAATATTGTGGCATTATTAGCAAGAAATACTTCTTCTCCTCCTTCAGAAAGCCCCCAAAGATTTAAAGATTCATAGACATCTTTGGGCATAAGACAAAATTCAGACATGATATCACAACGAGCTTGAAAAGTTTCATTATTTATAGCAATCTTTACGGTGGGGAGCCACTTTAATGGTTCAGAATTTATTGGAACATAATCATGATGCTCTCTAAGCGTGTTATAGCAATCCTTTAAACTAGTAGTACGTGTCTCAAGAGTGTTCAATCTAGCAAATATGTTCATAAAGGAACAATCAAATTTGCTAGGTTAGTTGTAAGTAAAGATCAACTTCTTTATGGCATTAATAGCATCATCCTCATTACATTGGAGGAAATCGCCTCCCACAACAGCATCCAAAGCATATCTATAGCAAAAAGCAATTCCAAGGTAAAAACTGCTAAGGAACAAGCTTTGAGTCATTTTAGGTTCAATTTTTTCATGTAGATCAGAGATTCTAGACCAAGCTTCTTTGAAACTCTCTTGAATTCCTTGTTTAAAAGTGAAAATCATTTCCTCAGGTGACATAGTGATTGTAGCAATGCTAGACATAATGGCAACTTAAGATAAGAACTATTTTTTTGTGTGTTTTTAATAAAGAAAGCAAAACTAGTAAGACTATTTTGTGTGTGTTTTGATAAAGAAACAAGCAAACAAAGCAAAAGTAAACTAAGCAAAACAAAAATAACAAAGTAAAGAGATTGGTTATGAGGGACTCCCCTTGTGAAGATGTCCTTGACTCCCCGGCAACGGTGCCAGAAAAAGAGCTTGATGGCCCAAAATATATCGAGCTCGTTGGGGAACCCCAAGAGGAAGGTATGATGAGCACATCAGCAAGTTTTCCCTCAGTTATGAAACCAAGGTTATCAATCCAGTAGGAGCAAGGAAACACCCCAAAGGTGTAGCTAGCTCAACTTTGGCAGGGCGCACTACCGGTGCCAGCAGCAACATGGAGACCTGCACAACACAACCACATAACTATGCCCCCAACTTGCGATGAGGTTGTCAATCTCACCGTTTTTGCTGAAAACAAAGGATTAAACATATCGAGTGGAAGAAAGTAATAGTTTGAAGAAAGTAAACACAAAGCAGTAAACAGTTGATTGTAGATTGAAAGTAAAAGAAAGGACCGGGGTCCATAGTTCACTAGTGGTGGCTCTCCTTAAGATAAATGACATGTTGGGTGAACAAATTATAGCGGGGCAATTGACAAACATCGAGAAAGCAATATGCATATACTACTCATCTTGACTCCTTTGAGACTTGATTGGGCATTACAACGTTATACATAGACCTCCATCGAACTACATCTATGACTAATATTCCACCTTCTGGTTATCATCTGAACCCCCTCTAGTATTAAGTTGCAAGAAACGGATAATTGCATTACAAATTGCGTGTAAAGTAAACAATACGATTGTTCTATGAACAAAGGATTGTTGTTTTCTCCCTAGTAGCGTTATTTTTTCCCTAGTAGCAACATCACATCTAGTACCTTAGAGATTTCTATCACTTCCCCAGATTACTAGAGGCATGAACCCACTATCAAGCATAAATACTAACTCTTGGAGTTGCTAGCATCTACTTGGCCAAGATAGGTACTAACAACGGAAAGCATGCAAGATCACAAATAACAAAGACATGATGGAATCAATAATCAATCTGAAATAGCATCTCAATATCCATCGGATCCCCGCAAACACAACATGTAGGATTACAAATAGATGATCTTGATCATGAACGGAGCTCACAAGATCTAAACATGATAGCACAAAGGAGGAGAACCAGCCATCTAGCTACTACATGGACCCGTAGTCCAGAGATGAACTACTCACGCATCACACCGGAGGCTTGCATGGTGATGAAGAAGGCCTCCAGGGTGAATTCCCCTCTCCAACAGGGTGCCGGGAAGAGCTTCAGATCCCTCATGATCTAGGGATGGAGATGACGGCGGCTACAGACTCTTTCATTGAATTTTTATCGGGTCTTAGGGTTTCTGTATCGGAGGCATCTTATAGTCGGAATGGGAGGCCGAGGGGTGCCTGGGCTGGCCACACCACCCCCTGGTGTGGCTAGGCCTGACCCATGCAGCTAGGTGGTGTGGCCGCCCTATGGTTCCTCTTCGTCTCGTATTCTGGCTCCATGTGTCCCACGGTGAAAAATTGACTTTGGCTTTTGTCCCGTCCAATTCTGAGAATATTCATTTTTTGACTTTCCTGGAACCAAAAACAGCAGAAAACAGGCAGGTGGCACTATGGCTCTTGTTAATAGGTTAGTCCAAGAAATCATATGAAAAGTACTCCAAAGTGTGGACAAAACATAAGAAAGTAGATAACACCAAGCATGGAACATCAAAAATTATGGATACGTTAGCAACGTATCAGGGCGTAGAATGGCAACACTTTTTCTCCTAATCTTGCGATGAAATGACTTAGAGCTGCCACTCGTCCCGCCAGTTGCTATACACCACGTAGATTTGTTGGCTTCTTCATTTTGAGGATTGCTTGTATTTTGTCGGGATTCGCCTCGATTCCTATAGCTGGTACCAAATATCCGAGGAGTTACCATGCTAGGACTCCAAAGGAACATTTCTTCGGATTCAGTTTGATGTTAAACCTGTCAAGATTTCTGAATGTTTCTTCTAGGTCCTTTATCAGCACAAATCCTTGACCTGTGGTAACTATGCCGTCATCAATATATACTTGCACGTTTGTTCCTATTTGATTTCCCAGGCACTTCTGCCTCATCCGCTGATATGTTGCTCCAGTGTTCTTGAGGCCAAACGACATTTTTGTGTAACAGAATACGCCATAAGGCGTGATAAACACCGTTTTCTCCTGATCTTCTTCTTTCATCCTGATCTGGTGGTAACCTGAGTAAGCGTCCAAAACAGAAAGACGTTCTCATCCCACGGTTGCATCGATGATTTGGTCGATTCGTGGCACTGGGAAGCGATCTTTTGGACAATGTTTGTTCAACGCAGTAAAGTCAATGCACATCGGAAGTTCTATAGTGTTTTTCTTCAGAACACAAACTAGGTTTGGAAGCCACTCTAATTTTTTTAATTCTTTGATAAAATTGGCATCGGTTAGGCGATGGAGCTCCTTTCCTATGGCCTTGCATTTTGGTTCTGCGAAGCGTCGAAGCGATTGTTTTACTGGCTTCGCCTTTGGATTTAAATTTAGTGCGTGCTCAGCGAGTTCCCTGGGGATTCCCAGCATGTCAGAAGGTAGCCATGCAAAAATCTTCCAGTGCTCACGGAGGAACTCGATGAGCGCGCTTTCCTATGTGGGATCAAGGTTAGAAGCCACAAATGTTGTTTTTCACCGGGTCAGCAGGGTGGATTTGTAATTCTTTTGTGTCCTTTGCCGTCTCAAAAGCCTGATTAGGATTGACGCGTGCTACCTCCAGAGGTTGTTCGTTTGCTGAACTTTTGAGTTGCTCGAACTCTGTTGCCATCCCGAAAGATTCAGAAATTTTGCCGAACTCTCGATCACAGCTGTCCGCACGTGCGAAGCTTCCTTGTACCATGATAATTCCCTTTGGTGCTGGCATTTTCATTACTAAGTATGCGTAATGCGGCACTGCCATGAATCGTGCAAAGGCTGGTCGTTCTAGGATTGCATGGTATTGTGATGGCCAATCCATGACTTCGAATTCGAGTTTTTCTTGCCTGAAATTTATTTTGGAACCAAAAACAACATCAAGAAAAACTTTGCCTAAAGGAAATTTGGCTTTACCTGGTACTATTCCGTGGAAAGAGGTTTCTGTTGGAGCGAGATTATCCAGGGGATAGCCTATTATTCGCAATGTTTTTGTGTAGATCAGATTTATGCTACTCCCTGCATCCATGAAGACCTTGCTCATATCGAATCCGCCAATTTGTGCTTCGGCTATCAAGATTGAATGACCTAGTTGTGGGACCCGGAGTAGGTGATCTGCTCTGCTGAATTTGATTTCTTTCTCTGACCAATGGAGATATTCGGGTGTAGCTGATGTTTCCGCCATATTGATTTGTCTTGTGATGAGCTTCTGAATTATGTTGGGTGGATGCCCTTTCTGAATCATAGACATTATTCCTTTTGATCTGGGGTACTCGTTGTTTTGATCGTTTGAATTTTGTGGTGGTGCTATTTGTGGTGGTGCACCGATAGCTAGTGCACCAGGCGTGTATGTGTACCCTCGGTTTGCCGCTTCGTCTGCCTTTGCATTGCATAACTCCTGCATCTTGAAGAATATTCAATAGTCTTTCATCAAGTGATTGGATTGTCGCCTTCCTGCTGAGTCGACGTAAAAATGCATATTATAGGGTCCTTCCAGCATGTGTATTGTGGACATAGGTGGGTCTCGTGCTCTTGGCTGATATCGCCGTGCGGACTGGCTTCCTCCGACGATGTCCCTATTATGACGGTATCCGCCATTATTGTCATTACTTCTATTGTTACCTTCACCCGAAAAACCTACTGTGATGTAACTTGGTCCCACGTTCCCATCGTTGATCCTTCGTCTTCTATCATTGCCGCGTTTATCCCTATCTTCTTTGGGTGATCGCGTGCGCTTATTATGTAGCGTGTCTTCTCCATCAGCCTAACGGTTTGCTATTTCCATCAACTGTGATATTGTCTTTAGTTTAACCTGACCTAGCTCTTCTATGAATTCTCGGTGACGGAGACTGTCGTTGAAGGCATCAATGGCCCTTTCGTCGGATATGGATTCGGTGGAGTTTTTGATGATATTCCATCGCTGTATGAACGCTCTAATTGACTCCCAGATTTTTATCTACACGCTCGCAACTGCTCCAAGGATGCTGGTCTTTTGAACGTAGAATGGAAATGTCGGATGAACTTATCTTCCAGATCGTTCTAGCTACCAATTAACTCTCCGGGTAGCTGCTTCAACCATGATCTTGCGGCGCTGGTGAGGTGTAGTTATAGACTTTGCATTGCAGTAGTTGTGGAGCCTCCCTATAATTTGATGGTGGCTAGATAGTCTGCTAACCAAGCTACGGGTTCCTGGAGTCCATCGTATTTATGTCGGTCGTGTGGAAGTTTGAAGTCTTTGGGTACTAAATCTTTGCGAATCCTCTGTGTAAAACAGCTAACCCCGCATAGCCCATGGTCATCTTCGTCATCTTCGTCTTGATATCATAGGGTGCAGCTTTCGTCTTTGGGTCCACTGTTCCTATGCTGGGTGTTGTCATTTCTTGTGCTGCTTCATGACTCAGATCCTACGAGGTGCACCTGGTGTGGCGATCGAGATCTCCGGTGTGTCCTACTTGCCGAGGACTATTGTGATGGCGTGGGGATCTTTGTGTGAGTCCTTGATCTGCTTCCGCGAGTGAGGATCCTACCATGCCGAGGTTCATCAGAGCAGAGCCGTGGAGGGTCGCGCGTGGATCGTCCGGTGCGGGTTGAGTGGTGATCAGATATGTTTGCACGGCCACAATGGCTGCCTGAGCTGTTTTTGCCTTGATGTTTCCCGCTTGATCGATTGACATGAATGATAGGTCGAGATCTTAGATGATTCCACTTCTTTATGCTTCAGGGATATTCTGTAATCAAGATGTCGCCCTTCTTGGCGGTGCTGCTCCTGTCACACTTCTTGACCCTCGGGTAGACCTTAGTTGGGCCCGTCGTAAACTGGATTCGTCGACTAGCCTTTTTCTTTCATCGAGCTGTCTTTGCATCCGGAGTAGATCTATCTTCTTGTGGTGGAGCAAATATTGGTATGCTAGTAGATCCTCATGTGAAGCATCTGCTGTCATTGGGACTGCTCCTGAAATTGCCTCCCTTGCTTTTTGCCATGCCGATGCTGGTAGCCAAAGTCTTGGTCTCTCTCTTGTGTGAGGTTCTCTGCCTCCTCCTTGGACTATGCGATTATCTGCTGTTTCCCCTCCGTTTCCGTGTTATCCTCCATTGTTGTGTTCTCCTTCGTTGTCGTGGTTTCCTGCATGGTCATCTGATAAAATATCACCAGGGTTTATGATAGGATTACCGTTTTTGTCACGTGGTGTTGAGGTATCTCCATTGATCATGTACACTTGGTGGCGTGTTATGTGTGGCCTGGCGGCCTCGTCTTTTGCTTCTATGGGTGTGCTTGCAGTACTCTGAGATCGTTGTTCTAGATTTCGCCATCCTCTCTTCAAAGTCGACGTTTTCACTGCTTTCTTCGGGTTATGAGTTTGTTGGGTTTGCTCCATGTGGTGAGATTGATTGGTGACCTTCTTTTCCTGTTTCGATCTGAGCTGTGATGTCTGTCGAGGATCCGACGGGCGATGCTGGTACTGCTATAGGTGTGGACTTTTCCACCAACGGTTCTGATGCGATCAGTACTGAAGGGTGTGATTCCTGCATGTTGTCCGCTTGGAAGTGGAGGCTTCCGATGATTAGATCGGACCCGCCATTGAAATCGGCGGGTACCAATACAAGGGTGGGCGGGTGTGGGTTTGCTTTCGTCGAGTTGACGCTTGGTGGAGAGCGTTCCACCGAATCTGTGTTTCCAGCGTTCAAGTTTCCCACAGACGGTGCCAATTGATGAGGGGCAACCTCAGCAATGCCCATGGTGATGGACTTGGGGTTTCGCGGAAAAGAGAACGCTGGGGATTTCGTCGGATGTCAGGAAAACAATGAAGACAAAGTTGCCTGAATATTGGGAAAACACTCTATTACAAGCCTCTAGATTTCGGTACCCTCGCTTGGGATTCTCCCACCCTATATACAATAGGTCGGTTCTCAAAGCTGTATGCGGATAGGTTTCATACACGTGTGATTACAATACCAACATAATGTCGGTTCTTGGTTTCTTTCCTAATACAATAAAAAGTCTCCGTCCGTTCCTTCCTTGGGCCGTTATCTAGAATCTTTATGGGCCATAAGCCTTTTACCCAATGTAGGGTAGCGAATAATGAGCACTCGAGTAATCATACCCATGGTAGGCCACCTCTCTCAACTTATCCAGATCAACATCAGACCCACAGCTTATCCACGTGAGCGCCGGACCCACAGCTTATCCACGTGATCTTTGAACCCACAACTTACCTTTGCAAGATGGGACCCCAAGCCAGCCCCACGCCCGCGCCCGTGCCGTTGCTTTATTTTTATATAGTGAAATGTAATGCATATACGCAAATTATACACCTTTGAACTCTTTTAAATCGCACTTAGGACATGATAATGTTGTGCTAATAAAATCCTAATCATTTATAATTTCTATGGAGTGAAATATAATGCATAAACTTGCGTATACAAAAATTATACACCTTTGAACTCTTTGAAATAACACTTAATACGTGATAATGTCGTGCTAAGAAAATCTTGAGAGATTAGCATTTTCATAGAGTGGAATGTAATGCACAAACTTGCATATGCGAAAATTATAAACCTTTGAACACTTTTAAATCGCACTTAATACATGATAATGACGTGCTAACAAATTTTTGAGAGATTATTATTTTCTCCCCCATTTTCGTAGAGCAGAATGTAATGCATAAACTTGCATGTACGAAGTTTATACACATTTGAACTCTTTGATATCGCACTTAATACGTGATAATGTTGTGCTAAGAAAATCTTGAGAGATTATCATTTCCATGGAGTGAAATATAATGCATAAACTTGCGTATACAAAAATTATACACCTTTGAACTCTTTGAATCGCACTTAATACGTGATAATGTTGTGCTAAGAAAATCTTGAGAGATTATCATTTCCATGGAGTGAAATATAATGCATAAACTTGCGTATACAAAAATTATACACCTTTGAACTCTTTGAATCGCACTTAATACGTGATAATGTTGTGCTAAGAAAATCTTGAGAGATTATCATTTCCATGGAGTGAAATATAATGCATAAACTTGCGTATACAAAAATTATACACCTTTGAACTCTTTGAAATAGCACTTAATACGTGATAATGTTGTGCTAAGAAAATCTTGAGAGATTGCCATTTCCATGCAGTGAAATATAATGCATAAACTTGTTGTATACAAAAATTATACACCTTTGAACTCTTTGAAGTCACACTTAATACGTGATAATGTTGTGCTAAGAAAATCTTGAGAGATTACCATTTCCATGGAGTGAAATATAATGCATAAACTTGCGTATACAAAAATTATACACCTTTGAACTCTTTGAAATCGCACTCACTTAGGTCATGATAATGTTGTGGTAATAAAATCCTGATCATTTATCATTTCCATGGAGTGGAATGTAATGCATAAACTTGCGTATATGAAAATTATACACATTTGAACTCTTTGAAATCACACTTAATACATGATGTGCTAAGAAAATATTGAGAGATTATCATTTTCATAGAGTGGAATGTAATGCACAAATTATACACCTTCAAACACATTCCCTTCAAATTATATTCAAGGTCATTTGTTAAAGTACCAGTGGCATACTCGTTATTTTACATGGATAGAGGGGTGCCCCTGACAGATATAGGGTTATCCTGTCCGCTAGATCACAAAGGATCAACGGTAGGTGGGCACGATCCGTGTGACAACTGTCTCGACCAATTAGAGTGTAGCAGCGAAGATAAGCACAGGTGCGAGAGATGGATACAAAGAGGGGGGAAAACTGAGTAGCACTTAAGAACAAAGGGCAAAACTGAGTAGAACTTAAAAACCAAGGGCAAGACTGCCAAAGGGATTCAAATAGAAAATAGAAAAGGATTTAAAAAAATGGAAAATGCATATTTTATACAATAAAATACATCTTGGCATACATCAAACTATTTGCAATTCAAATATACACCAGTTTGACAATTATTGCCTCATTCAGACAAACTATTTTTTGGGGAGGGATGTTTTGGAAAGAGGCTTGAGTAGAAAGCCATGAACCTTCATAGATAGTAGGTGATTTGAGAAGTGGTGATTTAGGTTAAAACTTGGTTTATGTACATTTCTTATGGTGGCAGGTCACATAATAAGACTCCCTGGGGTAGATGCCATTGTGTTTTTCTCTTTTTGAATTTGTTGTGCATAAAATGACTCAATTAGCTAGCTAAAACCTATTCGTTGACTCTCTACTGACCAACCACCGGAGGGTAAAACTGAGTATATTGCACACGCAGTGTTAGTACTGGAGGGCAAAGCTGAGTACAACCAAACTGCTAGTGTTACACTCGAGGGAAAAATTGAGTACAGCTGAATCGCCAGGGTTAGACACGAGGGAAAAACGTGACTCACGGTATGCGTGTGCGGTGCACGGGGTGGTAACGGACACGTGTGGCCGTGCACGGTGCAGTAGCGTACGCGGTGCATGGTAGTGCAACGAAATATCTCTTCCCTTCTCCTTTAATAGAGGCCTCCCCACTCTCACTCGTCACTCACTCGCTCACTCAACCGTCTCCACTGTCCCATCACCTTCTCAAACCCCAAGAAAACCCCAACCACGCCGGCGATGGATGATGATCCATACGTATAGGGGGTGTATCACAGTATTTTCGAGTGAAGTGAAACCCAATTTATTGATTCGACACAAGAGGAGCCAAAGAATATTTACAAGCCTTAACAACTGAGTTGTCAATTCAGTTGTACCTAGAAACAATCTTGCTCATAGTAGTTTATCAGTAGCAATAGTTTTGTAGTAGCAATAGCAAAGTAATAGAAGTAGTCAAAGTAAAGACAATAGTAACAATTGCAGTAAACAGTAGGATTAAAGCACGGTAGGCATAGCGATGGATGGGCATTGCATGGACAAGACAATTCATATAGCAATCAAGACATAGGTCATTTACAGATAAATAAGATAAATCATCCAAGTACTAGATAATCATAGGCATGTGTTCCATATATAGTCATATGTGCTCGCAATGAGAACTTGCACAACATCTTTTGTCCTGCCAGCCCGTTTGCAGTGAGGCCTCAAGGGAACTACTGGCAATTAAGGTGCTCCTTTTAATAGAGCACCAGAGCAAAGCATTAACACTCCGTGAACACATGTGATCCTCACATCAAAGCCATTCCCTCCGGTTATCCCGATTATTGTCACTTCGGGGCCTTTGGTTCCGGACAACAATATGTGTATACAACTTGCAGGTAAGATCGTAAACAATACTATCATCATGAATCAATAACATGTTCAGATCTGAAATCATGGCACTCGGGCCCTAGTGACAAGCATTAAGCATAACAAGTTGCAACAAAGTCAAAAAGCACTAATAATACATACTAGGCACCATGCCCTAACAATCTGATGCCATTACATGAACGATCTCATCCAGTCCCTACCATCCCCATAGCCTACTAGGGGGATTACTGATACGTCCAAAATGTATCTACTTTCCCGAACACTTTTGCTATTGTTTCTCCTCTATACTTGTGTAATTTGGATACAACTAATGCAGACTGACGCTGTTTTCAGCAGAATTGCCTTGGTGTCTACTTTTTGTGCAGAAAATCAACTATCAGGAAAAATCCCGAAAAATATGCAGAAAATCCTATTTCACCCGAAGACTCCAGGAGCCAGAATACGAGACGAATAAGAGCCAGGGGTGGCCACACCACCTGGTGGCATGGGCCAGGCCAGGCCGCGCCAGGGGGTGGTGTGGGCCCGCCAGGCACCCCCTCGGTCTCCCTCTTCGCCTATAAGAAGCCTTCTGACCTAAAAACTCCGGGGGAGGTCGACGTTTTTCTAGAAGGTATTCCGCTCCGCCGCCACCACCAGATTCCACGAAATAGCACAAGAAACTCCGTTCTAGCACCCTGCCGGGACGGCGAATTGGAGGAGATCATCGCCATCATAATCACCATCGCTTCTCCATCGACCATCCATGTTTCCCCCATCTATGAGTGAGTAATCCCCTGATGTAGGCTACGGGGATGGTAGGGATTGGATGAGATCGTTCATGTAATGGCATCATATTGTTAGGGCATGGTGCCTAGTATCTTCTATTAGTGCTTTATGACTTTGTTGCGACTTGTTATGCTTAATGCTTGTCACTAGGGCCCGAGTGCCATGATTTCAGATCTGAACATGTTATTGATTCATTATGATAGTATTGTTTTTGGTCTTATCTGCAAGTTGTATACACACATTGTTGTCCGGAACCAATGGCCCTGAAGTGACAGAAATCGGGATAACTGGAGGGAATGGCTTTGATGTGAGGATCACATGTGTTCACGGAGTGTTAATGCTTTGCTCCGGTGCTCTATTAAAAGGAGCACCTTAATTGCTAGTAGTTCCCTTGAGGCCCCGCTGCAAACGGGCTGGCAGGACAAAAGATGTTGTGCAAGTTCTCATTGCGAGCACGTATGACTATATATGGAACACATGCCTAGGATTATCTTGTACTTAGATGCTTTATCTTATTTATCTGCATTGCCCTATGTTCTGATTGCTATGTGAATTGTCTTGTCCATGCAACGCGCGTCCATCCATCCCTATGCCTACCACACTCGAATCCTATTGTTTACTGCTACTGTTACTACTGTCTTTACTTTACTACTGCTGCTACTTTACTATTCCTACTACAAAACTATTGCTACTGATAAACTACTGTGAGCAAGATTGTTTCTAGGTGCAGCTGAATTGACAACTCAGTTGTTAAGGCTTATAAATATTCTTTGTCTCCCCTTGTGTCGAATCAATAAATTGGGTTTCACTTCCCTCGAATATACTGCGATACACCCCTATACTTGTGGGTCATCAAGACTATTTTCTAGCGCTGTCGCCGGGGAGCATAACTTTATTTATCAAGTTCACTTGGATTCTGTATTGTTCGCTGCTATCCATCCATCATGGGTAAGTCTCGTGATGGCAAGATTCCTATTTTACTATCCACTACAAGAAGAGGTATGGTTCTGAACACCGCTACTGCTCTTGATTCACCATCTGTTATAAGTAAGCTCGTTACACCACCACATACACATGCTACACACACTGCTACTACTGCTGAATCTGAAACTTCTGATGCTTATGATGCTGCTTCTACTGTGCTTGATAAGAGTGGTTCATTAGGTCCTTTCCTAGATGATATGATTGCTAGAACTATAGCTGGAAATACTGAAACTCCTAATGAAGACACTACCACACATGTTAGTTCACCTGAGTCTAGTGAAAGTTATGATATTGAAGATGGTTATGTTGAGATGACCGATGAATTTATTAAAGAATGTAAAAACACCCATGATAGGAGCGCTGCTAAGAGTCTCCTTGAGAGGCGTACTATAAGACCCAAATTGTCTCCTATTGCTAAGTTTGCTGCTTCTCCCATAAACATTATAGATGAAGAATATGATTTCTCTCTCGATCTATCTTACATAGCTATTATTGAGAAAGAACCTTTTTGTGGGACTAAGAATGAAAGTGCGGTAGCACATATGAATGAACTTTCTACCATGAGTGGTTTGTTTTCTGATGATATTAATATGCGTACTTACTTTGTTGCTAAGATTTCCCCTTTTCACTGAAAGGAGAAGCTAAAACATGGTTTAGTAATTTACCTCCTGGATCTATTGATAGCCCTGATTGCTTGATTAGTACTTTCCTGCAGAAATATTTTCCTCCTAGTGCTAGACATGCTATTTTGTAGGAACTTTTTGATTTTAAACAGGGAGAAAAAGAGGTATTGCCTGAATCTTGGGCAAGGTTTTGTGCTTTGATTCATGCACAAGCTGGAAGCCCATTACCTAAGAATGAGCTTCTTGATATATTTTGTAATGGACTAACCGAGGAATCTAGGACATACCTATATAGTTGTGCTGATTGTGTTTTCAGGAATATGACTCCCAAGGAAGCTGAGGAATTAATGGCTAAAATAAGTAAGAATTATGAAGATTGGACTCCTCCTAAACAAGCTATACCTGAAGTAATTGTACTTGAACCTACTATTCCTATGCCTATTCCAACATCAAAGAAGAGGGGAGTTATTGAATTAAATGATGAAGTGATGAAGGAAGCTAAGAAATGTCAAGAATTTACCTCCTATAGAAGAATTATGTAAGCCTATTCCATACTCATCCACTATTGAGGTACACTCTCTCCAACACTTTGATGAAGGTGATATCCCTTACTCTAAACTTCCTGATCAATGCTTAGAAGAATTCGATATCTTTATTGTTAAGCAAGATAATTTTAATAAAAGGGTGCAAAATCATCTAATGGAGAACACTAGAGCTATTGTTGAGTTGAAAGATATTGTGGAAAGAACCTCTAATGATGTTAAAATGATTGTTAAACACTTTCAAATTGTTCAAACTCAAATAGATCAACTCGTTAAAGTGCAAAACGACTTGCTAGTTAATGCTGCTAAAGAAAAACATGCTTATGAAATTAGAACTAGAAGTAGGGCTGCTACCCAGGATCCTCTATATCCCGAGGGGCATCCCAAAAGAATTGAGCAGGATTCTCAACAAGCTGAAAATAGTGGTTCTACTCGTAAGAAAAGGAAAAAGAAACATAAAACTGTTGTAGAACCCTCTGAACCTGCTTTAGATCCTAATAGTATATCTATCTCTGATGCTAAAACTGAAAGTGGTAATGAAGAAAATGAAGCTCCTAATGAAGAGAAAGTTGAGAAAGAACCTGAAAACCACACTAAGAATACTAAAGTTGAGGAAGAACCTGAAGAGCAAGTTGAAGAAGATTTTATTGCTAAGAAACATGGTAGTGAAAGAGAGCCTTGGGTCCAAAAACCTATGCCACTCCCTTATAAGAAACACAAGTCAAAGGAGGATGAACATTATAATAAGTTTTGTGAGTGGATGAAACCTTTATTCTTGCAAATTCCTTTGACCGATGCTATTAAATTGCCTCCTTACTCAATGTATATGAAGGTTTATTGTCTTGAATAAAAGGAAGATCCCTAATAAAGAAATTTCTACTTTACTTGCTAATTATTCCTCCAATGGTAAGGTTCCTAAGAAACTTGGAGACCCTGGGATGCCAACTATTCCTTGCTCTATTAAGAATAGTTATGTTAGAACTGCTTTGTGTGATTTGGGAGCTGGAGTTAGTGTTATGCCTTTCTCTCTCTATAAGAGGCTTCAACTAGAAAAATTAATACCAACTGATATATCTTTGCAAATGGCTGATAAATCTACCACTATTCCTGTTGGTATATGTGACGATGTACCTGTTCAAGTGGCTCGTAATTGCTTGATATTAACTGATTTTGTTGTGCTTGAAATGCCGGAGGATGATAATATGTCTATTATTCTTAGGAGACATTTTCTTAATACTGCAGGAGCTGTTATTAATTGTAATCAAGGAAAGGTGACTTTCAATATTAATGACAAGGAACATACTGTCTACTTCCCCAAGAAGATTGAAAGGACTTATGGTTTGAATTCAATTGAACATGTTGAGGGCATTCAAGTTGGAGAAATATATTGTCCCATACCAAGAGAAAAATTTGAAACTATTATGATTGGGACCGTTGCTATCAAAGTTGAGGTAACATAATCACTAGTGGAATACAAAGTTTTGTCTCATATGAAATTATTTTGGTAGCAAGACCTGATCAACCTTATTAACAAAAGGATTTCATTGAACAAAATAATGTTTTCACCGTGATTATCTCCGTTTACTTCTTTTCTATCCATTTTAGTTTTTGCCTTTGTTTAGTTTTCTTTTTGCTGTTAGTTGCTTGCATGTTAGAGTGTCTTAGAACTTCTGTAGTTCTAGCTTTGTTTTGTCCTTGCATCATGCTCCCAAAAAAAATCTATCTGTCAGAAAATCATTCTTCTATGCCTGAAAATGCCCAAAAATAAAGTATCTCGAAAAATTTCAGAAAATTCATATTAAATTTTTACGTAAAAAAGGGGCAGAGGAGTACCTGGGAGGTACTAGGGGGACCCACCAGGTAGGCACACCACCTGGTGGCGCGGCCTGCCCTGGGTGGCGCCATGCCCTGGTGTGGGCCACCCCTGGCCCCCCACTAACTCTCTCACCTGCCACTTTCTTCTCTCTCCCGAGCAAGCTCCAATTCATTGCTCAAAATCACGTTCTTGCTGTGCTTGCTCGTGATTTTTTCGATCTCCTTGCTCAGCCCATCTTTCTTGCTGAAATTTGGAGCATTTGTTCCTTGGTATGTGACTCCTCCCCTTGTCCAAGTAGATTTGTGTTTAGTGGATTATATCTTGAGTATTTTGCTGCTGTAGGTAACAGGTTTTGAGAGCTTGTAAGCTTGTTTGATGCTTAGAGATATAGTTTTGATGCATGTTTAGGCCTCTTACAAGTCCCTATGAGTAGAATCCTTCATTATATTCACTTTGCAATCACTTGTTTGATAGGTGTTTAAATTTCAGAATGGAAGATGAGTGAGCACCACCTAAACCAACATGAACTATGGGTGCCTGAGATCATGAAGGTCCACTGGGAGGAGGAAGTTTTTCCCTCCATTTATCCATGTTCTGAGTTCATGAGAGCTGCGGGAATTCTCCAAGATTTCCACACTTTGGTTTTTAATGCAGGGTTAGAGCACTTTTTGGAAGATGAGCCTTGTCAATTTGTGAAGCTAACCATGTTTGTGGTGCAGGACTTCCAATTTAGTCACTCTTTGCCTAACCCCATGGTACATTACAAAATTTACAATATTGTTGTCGACCTTTCTCTTGATGATTTTTGTGCAGCTATTAAGGTACCTCAATGGGGATCATGTAGAAGGATTAAGGAGCGACCTGAACCACTCATGGATTTATACACAATTTTTTTTCAAGGGAGTAGCTTCTCGAAGGAGAATGGAAAAATCTGTAACATTCATCTTCCCTCCATTCGTTACTTTGCCTACTTTGTTGCCAAGTGTGTTCTTGCTAGGAAAACTGCCAATAAATTATCTTCATATGATCTAGCATTTATCTCTGCTGCTCTTAAACGAGATAGGTCTTACAACTTAGGGGCTTTGATAGCTTTCCGTCTTGCTGCTAACCATGAGAAAGGTGGAATTTGTGGAGGCCTCATTGCTTCTCGTTTACTAGCATTGCATGGTTTAGTGCCTCATCATCTAGACCTACAGTTTCCCATAGAGAGGCTTGATCTTAATTCCATGATAAAACATAAATTTGCTTCCTCATGGGCTAGTATGAGTGAGTTATCTTATGAAATAACCTTTCTCAAAGCTGGTTGGAGAATGAGCAAGTCCGAGCGTGTTGTTCTTTTGCCTGCACCTATTTTGTTTAACCTTGATAACAGGGAAGAATTGTCCCTCACTGAGGAGGAGCTTGACACGTACTTGGGAGAGCTCTCCCAACAGGAGCAGGACACTAGAAGGGAGGTCACGGATGATTCGGTCCAGCCCTCGAATGAGGGAGAGTCTTCATATCCACAGCCTGCTTATGATTGGGGAGCTTCTTCTTCTTCCCACGAGCTCAACTACGACCATTCTTATCATGATCCGCCTGCTTGGAACCCTTATTCGTACATGGATTGATACCCACTTAGGCCAAAAGCCTAAGCTTGGGGGGAGGTACGCCGGCATCGCACTCATCTCCATATCATGTTGTGTCGGTACTTTGTATATTCATGTTTCGTTCTCTCTTTAGTTTTTGTTCTTTCTTTGCTTTTGCTTTCTAAAACACAAAAAGACCAAAAATATTTCCGTTGTTTCTCTTTGTTTGCTTATTCTTCTTTTTTCCTTGGTTTGTTTTTGCTCTTTTGCTTTGTTTGAACTATTTGAAAAACCCAAAAATATTTTGCTTTGCTTGTTTTTCCCTTTTGGTTCTTGTTTAAAAATTGCAAACACCAAAAATATTTGTCGTTCTTCTTTGGCTTCATGGGTTTGTTGCAGGGTTCAGCAGTCCTCAGTGGGATTCGGTTTCATATTATTATTATTCAAGCCACACAAGTGAAGAGCAATAATGAGGATTAATGACAACTTGAGGCATGGTAATAGGCTGGTAACGAACTCTATTTGTTTTCATTTTTGTACATATACTCATGATTGTGGGCTTGCTTAGCCTGTTTGTGTAGGGTGTATGTTATCTTTGGATGCTTAGTAGTTCTTGCTTTCTTATGATTAGCTCCAACTCGCTAATAGTTTGTAGCATGTTTTATGAATGTTTGCTTGCATTATTCTATTCATAACTTGGTATGACACCGTGGTATCCTCCTCTGAATGTTTCATTTGAATTGACTTGGCACATGCTCACGCATGCACATGACTGTAATAATTAGTTAAGCCTTGATGAATTATTTTGCCTTGAGGATCTTGAATCACTTTCATGCCATGATTAGTCCTGTTTTGTTGCAAGCATGATTATGACAGCTATCACTCTCTCGTTTGTCGCTCCCTCACTATTGCTAGCCTTCACTTACACTGAGTATGTTTTACTCAAGTTTCCAACTCCCTAAACCAAATATTTCCAAAGTGTCCACCATACCTACCTATTAGCATCATTTGCTACTTCTATGCATATTCAATATGCCTTGTTTTCTTCCGAATAAAATGTTTGCTTGTTATGAGAAAGTTAGTTAGTAAAGCTCTCACGAACTTGATGGCACACTTTATTTCCTGCACTTAATAAACCTGAACCATTGTGACTCTCCATGAAAGTTATATGCTTGCAAATTATAGGCTAGGGATTAGCAGAACCGTGCTATCAAGGGGAACGCTTTCAACACTTGTAAATATATACCCAGTTGATACCTTGCTCTTTTGTTTGCGGATGTCGTCGGTGTGAAATAAAAGGGGAGCTTGTAAGTCCATGGAGTTATGTATGTGTGTTAGAGAAACGTCTAGGCCGCTGGTCTAATCCATGCTGACATGGTGGAAACCTGCAGCGTAACCATAATGATATCTATGAAGCATTCTTATTATAAAAAAGAGAGATAGCTATTGAGAAAAAGAAAAAAAAGATTTGAGAAAATAGGAAAGTGAGAAAAAAGCACCATTTTCCCATGGTAAATAAGAAGATTGTTGAGATACTCATTGTCTGTTTGCCTTGTCATTTTGATATGGGGATTCTTCCGTATCATCGGGCAAGGGGTACCCCGTTGGCGGTTCTCTATGATACACACGTACTTACGATGACAAGAACTTACCGGTAACTAAAGTTGAGTAGCATGAGGAGCGGCCCTCGTACTCAAGGGACATGGGATTTTCAGTTTATAGTCTGTCAAGCATATAACTCAGATTGGACCTCACTTTCACCTTAACCACATTAAAGATGCTTATGATAGGGGAAATGAGAGCTCAAAGCTAATGAGTACCATACTTTCAGCATTTGGAAGCCTTTCAGATTATTCAAAACCTTTTCCTTTACTTGTTGAGTCTCCATACATTATCCGAGCACCTTCTTGAGAGCATAGTTGTCATTCTTTGTGCTTGTCTCATTACTTGATTATTTGCGTTATGACTTTGATGCTTGTATCTTTGATATCTTTACTTCTAGTCATCACTTGAACTTCAGAGGTGCCTTGGCATTCATAATCAAAGGCAAGCGAGATACCACTCTATCATACCTTTTTATGAGCATTGTAATGTTGCTTATGTTTATGCTTCATGCTACTTATTATTTTTGAGTTGGAATCTCTTCATAGCTTGCAATGCCTATTAAGTAAACTTAGTTGCCTACTCTTTATTATGAACTGTCTAAGTAGTTGATCACATTGCTGAGAATATTTACATCATATGAAGCAAATGTGTTCGTGAAAGTTCTTTTATCGCACTCAATTTTCAACTGAATTGCTTGAGGACAAGCAATAAGCTAAGCTTGGGGGGAGTTGATACGTCCAAAACGTATCTACTTTCCCGAACACTTTTTCTATTGTTTCTCCTCTATACTTGTGTGATTTGGATACAACTAACACGGACTGATGTTGTTTTCAGCAGAATTGCCTTGGTGTCTACTTTTTGTGCAGAAAATCGACTATCAGGAAAAATCCCGGAAAATATGCAGAAAATCCTATTTCACCCGAAGACTCCAGGAGTCAGAATACAAGACGGAGAAGAGCCAGGGGTGGCCACACCACCTGGTGGCGTGGGCCAGGCCAAGCCACGCCAGGGGGTGGTGTGGGCCCCCCAGGCACCCCCTCGGTCTCCCTCTTCGCCTATAAGAAGCCTTCTGACCTAAAAACTCTAGGGGGGGTCGACATTTTTCCAGAAGGAGTTCCGCTCCGCCGCCACCACCAGATTCCACGAAACAACACCAAAAACTCCATTCTGGCATCCTGCCGGGACTGGGAATTGGAGGAGATCATCGCCATCATCATCACCATCGCTTCTCCATCGACCATCCATGTTTCCCCCATCTATGAGTGAGTAATCCCCCGCTGTAGGCTATGGGGATGCCAGGGATTGGATGAGATCGTTCATGTAATGGCATCGGATTGTTAGGGCATGGTGCCTAGTATCTTCTATTAGTGCTTTATGACTTTGTTGCGACTTGTTGTGCTTAATGCTTGTCATTAGGGCCCGAGTGCCATGATTTTAGATCTGAACATGTTATTGATTCATTATGATAGTATTGTTTTTGGTCTTATCTGCAAGTTGTATACCCACGTTGTTGTCGGGAACCAATGGCCCCGAATTGACAGAAAACGGGATAACCGGAGGGAATGGCTTTGATGTGAGGATCACATGTGTTCACGGAGTGTTAATGCTTTGCTCCGGTGCTCTATTAAAAGGAGCACCTTAATTGCTAGTAGTTCCCTTAAGGCCCCGCTGCAAACGGGCTGGCAAGACAAAAGATGTTGTGCAAGTTCTCATTGGGAGCACGTATGACTATATATGGAGCACATGCCTAGGATTATCTAGTACTTGGATGCTTTATCTTATTTATCTACAATTGCCCTATGTTCTGATTGCTATGTGAATTGTCTTGTCCATGCAAGGCCCGTCCATCCATCCCTATGCCTACCGCACTCGAATCCTATTGTTTACTGCTACTGTTACTATTGTCTTTACTTTACTACTGTTGCTACTTTACTATTCCTACTACAAAACTGTTGCTACTGATAATCTGTTGTGAGCAAGATTGTTTCCAGGTGCAGCTAAATTGACAACTCAGTTGTTAAGGCTTATAAATATTCTTTGGCTCCGCTTGTGTCGAATCAATAAATTGGGTTTCACTTCCCTCGAAAATACTACGATACACCCCCTATACTTGCGGGTCATCAATACCGACCTTCCTAGGACTAATACATACTTGTGATTATACCCCTTGCAAACATTCGAAAGTACAAGAAAGTAATTAAGGTAGAAACCTAACCACAACTTTAAACTCTAAGACCCTAACATCCCTTGTGCAATGGTTTCCTAACGGGGGTTCAGGTTTCTGTCACTCTGACAACCCCTACGATTAGTAGCCAAATACACAATGCATTCCCCTAGGCCCATATAGGTGAAGTGTCATGTAGTCGACGTTCACATGACACCACTAGAAGAAGTACACCACAACTTAAATATCAAACTATTGAATCTTTCTCAACACAATTCCACTACTAACAACATGACTTCTCCCATGTCCTCAAGAACAAAACGAACTACTCACAAGACATTATTTGGATCATGATCAGAGATGGAATAATGATGTATAACAATCTGAACATAAACAATAATTCAATGGTTCCACTCAATAGCATCAACTACAAAGAGTAATCAACACCGGGAAAGTTTCCCCTAAGAACTATGCAAGATTCAACCAATTGTTACAACAATATGGAGATGGTGATGATGGTGGTGGTGATGATGATCCCGATGAAGTTCAGCTTAATGGTGGTGTTGATGGCGACAATCTCCCCTCTCCCGGAAGGAATTCCCCCAGCAAAATTCTGTCTGCCGGAGAGATCTTTCTCTCTCGGTGTTTTCCGCCCCGCAAAGGCGACAAAATCTTTCTGTGGTCGCTCCCCCAGTATTAGGGTTTCGGGAGGATTATATATGCCAGAGGGGAGAGCTAGAGGTGGACTAGGGAGGCCACACCACATGGTAGCGCGGCCTAGGCTGGCCCGCGCCAGGGGGTGGTGTGGCCCCCCTGTGGCCCATATCCACTCCTCCTTCTGGCTTCCTTCGTCTTCTGGGAAAATAGGATTTTCCGTATATTTTTCCGGAGTTTCTGATCTTTGCGAATTTTGCCTCCAAACAACACCTTTTCCATCAGAATCCTGACTGCAGCGGTCCATGCTCCAAAAGTCATCAACCATGCAAAAAATAGATGAAATAACATAAGTATCACTCTTAATATGAAATATATCAATGAATAACAGTGAATTATGATATAGAATAGTGATGCAAAATGGACGTATCAACTCCTCCCAAGCTTAGACTTCACTTGTCCCCAAGCGAAACTGAGCTCAATAAACATGACCTCAGGTTTATGGAGTGAAGATTCGATAAAAGAATACAGTTAGGAAGCATCACATTTATCAATACATAGATCATAATAGAAGACAACTCACTATTATATAACTTAACTTGCAATAAGTAAAGGAAACACAATAAAGATACATAAAGTAAATCATAATTGGTAATGGCAAACTTAGCTCTTGGTCGAAGAATAGTTGGCAATTTGCTGGAGTTCACAAATAACAGGTTTTCAATGATAGCTTTCAAAGTAGTAAACACCCAGATAAGAGCAATGTGCAAAACAAGGAACATCAGAAACATGATTGAATAAATCATCATATGAATGAATGAAACACAACAACTCAACATACTTGCTGAGATAGAAGGGAATAGGTTTACTGACTCAACTAAAAAGTAACAGAAAGGCCCTTCGCAGAGGGAAGCAGGGATTTCAAGTTTCATAAAGAGCTCCCAAAAATTATGATACTTATTAGCTTTCATCTCTCATTGCCCCTATCATAGGCATCTTTAGGTGGTTAAGGTTAAAGTGATCAAATACGAGGATATGCTTGACAAGTTGTAAATTGAGGGCCGCTCCTCATGCTACTCATGCTACTCATGTCCCTTGAATATGAGGGCCGCTCCTCATGCTACTCAAGTTTAGTCACCGGTAAGTTCTTGTCATATTAAGAACATGTGTATCATAGAGAACCGCCAACGGGGTACCCCTTGCCTGATGAGACGGAAGAATCCCCATATCAAAATGACAAGGCAAGCAGACAATAAGCATCTCAACAATCTTCTTATTTACCATGGGAATATGGTGCTTTTTTCTCACTTTCCTCTTTTCATAATATCTCTTTTTTTTCTCTTTTTCTCAATCTCTATCTCTTTTTTTATAAGAAGAATGCTTCATAGATGCTCGTTATGGTTACGCTGCAGGTTTCCACCATGACAACATGGATTAGACCAATGGCCCATGCGTTTCTCTAACACACATGCATAACTCCATGGACTTACAAGCTCCCTTTCATTTCACACCGACGACATCCATAGACAAAATAACATGATATCAACTAGGTACAAAGTACCAGTGCAATGTTGAAAGCGTTCCCCATGACAACATGGTTCTGCTAATTCTCAACTTACAAAGCGCAAGCATATACGCAACATAGATGGGCACAATGGTTCAAGTTTATTAAATGCAAGAAAGTAAAGTGTGCCATCAAGTTCGTGAGAGCTTTAATCACTAATTTTCATATAACAAGTTTAATTTGGATGGTAGATAAAAAGATGAATTTATTGGAATAGCAATAGTGCTAATAGGTAGGTATGGTGGACACAAATGGCATATGTTTTGGTTTAAGGAGTGCATGCACGAGAAGAATTCCCTCTCAGTACAGGTTTTTGGCTAGCAAGGCTGGGTAGCAAGTATAAGAATTGAAGGAAACAAACAAACATACAAGTGATAAAAAACAAACATGCAATCTTCCTTGGAAGCACAAAAGATCTTAACTAGAGAATATTGATACATTGCAAATGTATCTATAATTTTTGATGTTCCATGCTTAGTTTTATCCACTTTCTTGTGTTTTGTTCCAGCTTTGGAGTACTTTTCATATGATTTCTTAGACTAACCTATTAACAAGAGCCACAGTGCCAGCTGCCTATTTTCTGCTGTTTTTGGTTCCAGGAAAGTCAGAAAATGAATATTCTCGGAATTGGACGGGACAAAAGCCAAAGTGCCTATTATTCCGGAAGTAATCTAGTGCCAGAATATGAGACGGAGAGGGGCCAGGGGGCCACCACACCACCTGGCTGCGCGGCCAGGCCTGGCCCACGCCAGGGGGTGGTGTGGCCACTCCCGGCACCCCCTCGACCTCCCCTTCCGCCTATAGGATGCCCTCAGGGCGAAAACCCTAAGGGCCCGATCAAAAATCTACGAAAGAGTCTGTAGCCGCCGTCATCTCCATCCCTAGATCGGGAGGGATCTGAAGCTCTTCCCGGCACCCTGCCGGAGAGGGGAATTCACCCTGGAGGCCTTCTTCATCACCATGCAAGCCTCCGGTGTGATGCATGAGTAGTTCATCCTTGGCCTACGGATCCATGTAGTAGCTAGATGGCTGGTTCTCCTCCTTTGTGCTTTCATGTTTAGATATTGTGAGCTCCGTTCATGATCAAGATCATCTATTTGTAATTCTACATGTTGTGTTTGCGGGGATCCGATGGATATTGAGATCCTATTTCAGATTGATTATTGATTCTATCATGTCTTTATTATTTGTGGTCTTGCATGCTTTCTGTTATTAGTAGCTATCTTGGCCAAGTAGATGCTAGCAACTCCAAGAGTTAGTATTTATGCTCGACAGTGGGTTCATGCCTCTGGTAATCTTGGGAAGTGACAGAAATCTCTAAGGTACTAGATGTGCTGTTGCTACTAGGGAGAAAACAACAATCCTTTGTTCATAGAACAATCGTATTGTGTACTTTACACGCAATTCGTAAAGCAATAATCTGTTGCTTGCAACTTAATACTGGAGGGGGTTCGGATGATAACCTGAAGGTGGATTATTAGTCATAGATGCAGTTGGATGGCGGTCTATGTATAATGTTGTAATGCCCCATCAAGTCTCAAAGGAGTCAAGATGATTAGTATATGCATTTATTGCTTTCTCGGTGTTTGTCAATTGCCCCGCTGTAATTTGTTCACCCAGCATGTTATCTATCTAAGGAGAGCCACCTCTAGTGAACTATGGATCCCAGTCCTTTTCTTTTATATACAATCTACAAACTTTTACTTCTTTGTGTTTACTTTCTGCAAACTTTTACTTCTTTCCATTCGATACGTTTAATCCTTTGTTTTCCGCAAAACACGGTGAGATTGACAACCTCATCGCAAGTTGGGGACAAAGTTCTGTGGTTGTGTTGTGCAGGTCTGCACGTTGCTACTAGCACCGATAGTGCGCCCTGCCAAAGCTCAGCTAGTAACACCTTTGGGGTGTTTCCTTGCTCCTACTGGTTCAATTAAACCTTGGTTTCATAACTAAGGGAAACTTGCTGCTGTGCTCATCATACCTTCCTCTTGGGGTTCCCAACGAGCTCTACATCAACACCGCCATTAAGCATTTTTCTAGGCACCGTGCATTGAGCCATCAAGCATTATTCTGGCGCCGTTGCCGGGGAGGTAAGGTAAAAGGTATTCACACCGGAGGATTAAAGAAGAAGAACCTCCCACAGCAAACGCCTATTTTTTGGCGCCGTTGCCGGGGAGTCAAGGACATCTTCATAAGGGGAGTCCCGCATAACCAATCTCTTTACTTTGTTATTTTTGTTTTGCTTAGTTTCTTTTTGCTTTGTTTTCTTGCTTTTTTATTCAAAAACACAAAAAATAGTTTTACTAGTTTGCTTTCTTATTTGAAAACCCAAAAAAATGACTACTCTTGAAAACACCAAGTTGTGTGACTTCACTAGCACCAACGACAATGATTTTATGAGCACACCTATTGCTCCACCTGTGGCTGAAAATACTTTCTTTGAGATAAAACCTGCTTTACTCAATCTTGTTATGAGAGAACAATTTTCTGGTATTGGTAATGAAGATGCTGCTTCCCATCCAAATAACTTTGTTGAACTTTGTGAGGTGCAAAAGCATAGGGATATAGATGGTGATATTATTAAGCTGAAATTGTTTCCTTTCTCTTTGAGAGGAAAAGCTAAAGAATGTTTGAATTCCTTAACTAGGAATAGTATTGATTCTTGGACTAAATGCAAAGATGCTTTCATTGGAAAATACTATCCTCCTTCTAAGATTATATCTATGAGAAGTGAAATAATGAAGTTTAAATAACTTGATAATGAGCATGTTGCTCAAGCTTGGGAAAGAATGAAATCTTTGGTAAAGAATTGTCCCACTCATGGACTGACTGCTTGGATGATCATCCAAACTTTTTATTCAGGATTGAACTATTCTTCAAGGAACCTATTGGATTCTGCTGCTGGAGGTACCTTTATGACCATCACTTTGGGTGCTGCAACGAAACTTCTGGACAATATGATGGTTAATTATTCTGAATGGCATACTGAGAGAGCTCCACAAGGTAGGAAGGTAAATTCTGTTGAGGAAACTTCCTCCTTGAGTGATAAGATTGATATTATTATGTCTATGCTTGTGAATGGGAAAACCCATATTGATCCAAATAATGTTCCTTTAGCTTCTTTGGTTGCTCAAGAAGAGCAAGTTGATGTGAACTTCATAAGAAATAACAACTTTGGCAATAATGCTTATAGGAGTAATTTTGGAAACAACAATTATAAGCCATATCCTCCCAACAATGGTGATGCTTATGGAAATTCTTACAACAATAATAGGAGTTCTCCCTCTGAACTTGAAACTATGCTTAAAGACTTTATTAGTAAACAAACTGCTTTCAGTAAAACTATTGAGGAAAAACTCTCTAATGCTGAAAGAAATATAGCATCCTTGGCTGAAGCTCAATCTTCTTTGAATAAAATGGTTGCTAAACCTGAAATTAATGATAATCCCTTTGCAGCTACTAATGCTATACAAGTAAGAATTGATGAAAATGTTAGACTATTAGCTGAATTACATGCTAAGTGGGAAAGAGAAGATGAAATTGCTAGAAACATTAGGGTTTCTACTATTACCACCACTAGTGTTGAGGCTAGTAATAGTTCTACTACTCTAGATGATAAATTTGATTTTGATCTTGATGGTTGCAATATCTCTGAAGTTATTAAGTTCCTACAAAAGCTTGCTAAAAGTCCTAATGCTAGTGCTATGAACATGGCCTTTACAAAACACATTACTGATGCTCTCATAAAGATTAAAGAAGAAAAGATGAAACACAAAGCTTCTATTCCTATAAAACAAGAAGATGGTTGGGAACCCATCATTAATATGAGAGTGAATGACTTTGATTTCAAAGCTTTATGTGATCTTGAAAGTAGTGTTTCTATTATGCCTAGAAGGATTTATGATATGCTTGATTTGCCTCCTCTTGAAGATTGCTATTTGAATGTCCCACTTGATGATAATGCTAAAAAGAAACTCATGGGAAGTCTTATGATGTTCTTATTATGGTTAACAATTCCTATGTCCTCGTTGATTTCTATGTTTTGGATGTTGAATACAATGCTTCTTGTCCTATTATTTTGGGAAGACCTTTTCTTAGAACTATTGGTGCCATCATTGATATGAAAGAAGCCACCATTAAATATCAACTCCCACTCGATAAAGGTATAGAACACTTCCCTAAAAAGAGAGAAAAGTTTTCCTTTGCTTCTCCTAAGAAAACAAAATTTGGTCTTAACGCTTCTTCATTTGAGAACACTTGATTCTTTCTTGCTTCTTATGCCTAACTTAAAGGCGCTAGAGAAAAGTACTTATTGGGAGATAACCCAAAAGTTTCAGATGAGTCTTGGAAGTTATTACCTCTGTAATAACCTCTCCTTATCCTTTTTATTTGCTTTTTATGCCGAGAGTAACCTCTAATGAGAGTGAAGTAATGATTGGGAAAGTTGCTGTCCCGAAACAGATTTTTGTGCTTCACCGTAAACATTCGCGAGAGAGCTCTGTATGTCGGATTGATCTGTAATTTGTTATGCTTCTGCCCAGGTTGTTATCTAACTTTCGTTAGCTCAACACTTTTTGATTTGAGCAACAGAAGGTCTTAGAAAAAATTCGTCTTTACCTGCTGGTCTGTTTTGACAGATTTCTGCCATTTTCTGCATTTGCTTCTTGTTGGTTCCTTCTTGAGTTCTTTTGGGGAATTGAGATTTTTGAGGGAAGTGATACAGTAGATAGTGTTCTAACGGAAGTTTATTTGGTGTTATAACTGAAGCTTAAGACTTATTTATCTTGAGTGCACTAATGTTCCTAATAAAGATTGTGTGAAGTTTTGTATGAAGGAAAATTTTCAGGTCTATGGAAGGAATGAGTAATGAGATGAAGGATGGACTAAAGCTCAAGCTTGGGGATGCCACGCGTGTCACCCCAAGAAATATCCAAGAAGTACAAGCATCAAAGCTTGGGGATGCCCAAGGCATCCCCTTCTTCATCAATAAAAATCCTAGGTTTCTTCCAAACGCTTCATTTTTATTGTTTCATACACAGTTGTTTTTTTCTTGGAGCATCTTCTTTTTTTGTTTTCGTTTTGGTTTTTAGTTTTCTTGGTTTGCTTTGTTTTCTGAATAAATTGGTTGGACCCCCTCGTTCATACATTGATTTGCAAATAGTTTGGTTTGGTTTCGAAAAGAGTAGAAAAGTTCATGCTTATGTGGTAAAAAGAGCTTGTTTTTGACTGTGGCCTATGCTTTGTCATGCCATGCTTGATATTGTTTTGGCTTTATGCTTAGTATTATTTGCTGTAGCATGACTTGTTATAAACAATTGAGATTGCTTAATGTGCCTTGGATGAATCATGCGTTGTTTTAGCATATTAAAGCATAGTATAGTGGTATTCTCCTTTGATGCTTTATTTGGGTTGACTTGGCACATGCTCACACCATGTTATGACTATCTCAAGTCGCCATAGCCTTTATGATCCTATAGTTTTCAAATTTTAGTATCACTTTATGCTTTGATCAATGATGTTTTGTCGCTCTGCATGATTATGGCCATTATTGCTCTCTTAGTTTGTCGCTCCCAGTCTTTTGCTAGCCTCCACAACCAAGTATGAGTTACACTCATGCATCCAACTCCCTAAACCAAGTTATTCCAAAGAGTCCATCATACCTACCTAGTAGCTTATGCTATTCCAAGTGTATTCATGCTTTTGTTTACCTTCCAAATTAAACTTGTTATGAGAAAACTGGTGATTAAAGCTCTCACGAACTTGATGGCACACTTTACTGTATTGCCTCTAATAAACTTGAACCATTGGGTCCTTCTTTGTTGCGTATATGCTTGCGCTTTATAAGTTGAAATTAGCAGAACCATGTTTCATGGGGAACGCTTTCAACATTGCACTTGTACTTTGTATCCCATTGATATCATGATCTTTTGCTTATGGATCCCGACGGTGTGAAATAAAAGTGAACTTGTAAGATCATGGAGTTTGTATGTGTGTTAGAGAAACGCTTGGGCCGCTAGCGTAAGCCATGCCTAATCATGGTGGAAACTTGCAACATCACCGTAATGAGCACTCTATGAAGCATCCTCAATAAAAACCTATGCAAATAGTAAATAAAAAGATCGCTGAGATGCTCATTGTCTGGTTGCCTTGTCATTTTGTTTATGGGAAAGCTCCCATATCATGTGCAAGGGGTACCCCGTTGGCAGTTCTTAATGATACACATGTACTTAGAATGACAAGAGCTTACTTGTGACTAAAGTTGAGTAGCATGAGGATCGGTCTTCGTAAGTAAGGGGCATGAGATTTCAGTTTATAACTTGTCAAGCATATCCTCTTAGTTGTGTCACTTTAACCTTAATCACCTTCAAGATGCTTATGATAGGGGTAATGAGAGCTGAAAGATATAAGTACCATAATTTTTGGAAGCTCTTTATGAGACTTGAATCCCTACTTCCTTTTACAAAAAGTTCTTTCTTCCACCATTATATTGAGTCTCCACCTTCTATCTTTATGCACCTACTTTGAGAGCATAGTGGCCATTCTTAGTTCTATGTGCATTGTCCCAAGACTAGTTGATTGATGCATAACTTGATATTGCTTGTTTTAAACTATTGTATCTAGTCACTCTTATGAACTTTGAAGGTGTCCTATGCATTTATGTTTGCTACTCTATGAGGGACAAGCTGAATACTAATATAATATGTTTTCTTTGTGAAACAAACAAATGTCTTGCAAAGCATTGTTATTCATGAATCTTTTGTTTGTGCCTTTTCATGTTGCATCATAGTTTCTATGTCTTATTGCTAGAACTTTGTCTTTCATGTTATGATTGAAGTACTATGATCCCAGCTTTGAATGTTTTGCAAATACTTTGATCAAGTCTTTGATGGTGCATGTCACCTCAAAAATTATTCTTTCTTTTTATCACTTACCTACTCGAGGATGAGCATGAGTTAAGCTTGGGGATGTTGATACATTGCAAAAGTATCTATAATTTTTTATGTTCCATGCTTAGTTTTATCCACTTTCTTGTGTTTTGTTCCAGATTTGGAGTACTTTTCATATGATTTCTTGGACTAACCTATTAACAAGAGCCACAGTGCCAGCTGCCTATTTTCTGCTGTTTTTGGTTCTAGGAAAGTTAGAAAATGAATATTCTCGGAATTGGACGGGACAAAAGCCAAAGTGCCAATTTTTTGGAAGTCCTCTAGTGCCAGAATACGAGACGGAGAGGGGCCAGGGGGCCACCACACCACCTGGCCGCGCGACCAGGTCTGGCCCGCACTAGGGGGTGGTGTGGCCGCTCCCGGCACCCCCTCGGCCTCCCCTTCCGCCTATAAGATGCCCTCGGGACAAAAACCATAAGGGCCCGATCAAAAATCCACAAAAGAGTCTGTAGCTGCCGTCATCTCCATCCCTAGATCGGGAGGGATCTGAAGCTTTTCCCGGCACCCTGTCAGAGAGGGGAATTCACCCTGGAGGCCTTCTTCATCACCATGCAAGCCTCCGGTGTGATGCGTGAGTAGTTCTTCCTTGGACTACGGATCCATGTAGTAGCTAGATGGCTGGTTCTCCTCTTTTGTGCTTTCATGTTTAGATCTTGTGAGCTCCGTTCATGATCAAGATCATCTATTTGTAATTCTACATGTTGTGTTTGCAGGGATCTGATGGATATTGAGATCCTATTTCAGATTGATTATTGATTCTATCATGTGTTTGTTATTTGTGATCTTGCATGCTTTCCGTTGTTAGTAGCTATCTTGGCCAAGTAGATGCTAGCAACTCCAAGAGTTAGTATTTATGCTTGATAGTGGGTTCATGCCTCTGGTAATCTGGGGAAGTGACAGAAATCTCTAAGGTACTAGATGTGCTATGCTACTAGGGAGAAAACAACAATCCTTTGTTCATAGAACAATCGCATTGTTTACTTTACACGCAGTTCGTAAAGCAATAATCTGTTGCTTGCAACTTAATACTGGAGGGGGTTTGGATGATAACCTGAAGGTGGATTATTAGTCATAGATGCAGTTGGATGGCGGTCTATGTATAATGTTGTAATGCCCCATCAAGTCTCAAAGGAGTCAAGATGATTAGTATATGCATTTATTGCTTTCTCGTTGTTTGTCAATTGCCCCGCTGTAATTTGTTCACCCAACATGTTATCTATCTAAGGAGAGCCACCTCTAGTGAACTATGGATCCCAGTCCTTTTCTTTTACATACAATCTACAAACTGTTTACTTCTTTGTGTTTACTTTCTGCAAACTTTTACTTCTTTCCATTCGATACGTTTAATCCTTTGTTTTCCGCAAAACACAGTGAGATTGACAACCTCATCGCAAGTTGGGGACAAAGTTCTGTGGTTGTGTTGTGCAGGTCTGCACGTTGCTACTAGCACCGGTAGTGCGCCCTGCCAAAGCTCAGCTAGTAACACCTTTGGGGTGATTCCTTGCTCCTACTGCTTCGATTAAACCTTGGTTTCATAACTGGGAGAAACTTGCTGCTGTGCTCATCATACCTTCCTCTTGGGGTTCCCAACGAGCTCTACATCAACACCGCCATCAAGCATTTTTCTGGGCGCCGTGCATTGAGCCATCAAATAATAAACTTATGAGGAAATCAAGAATAGAAAGATGACAAAATTATATTTCTTTAGAGTACTTTTATCTTTTCATTCAATTCTCAAAAATAGTGTTGCTACTGACCAAGCCAGGTTTGCCAAAACCAACTAAATTAACTCAATGATCCCAAAGTGACACCAATACTAACAACAAGATCAATCATATAACCTCGAATTGAAAACTAATGTAAGATATGCAAAACAGTAAATGATAGAACTTCTCATTAATATTCATAACGGCAACTCACACCAAGGGATACATATCTAACGAGAGAGGGGACACTTCCAAAATACAAACCATGCTACATGATAACTTCTCTATTCATGATATGGCTCTACTAAAAGGGTAAAAAGATAGAAGATAGTGATGTGATACCGCGGCCCCCCAAGCTTGGAACAAACCAAGGGGATGCCAAACCTGAGCCAAACCTGATGACGAATTACTCCTTTGGTGGTGGTGGTATTCTCTCGATGAGCTCTTTGATCATTTTCCCCAAGTCCTCAATCTTGAACGTGAGAGTACGAATCAACCTTGAATTTTCTTCGATGCGGCTCATGATCGTGTCGGCTGCGGATCCCAGCTCTTGCGATTTCCCCCCACTCTACCTCCTTGAAGTCTTCTTTCCCTGCATAGCTAGAACGAGGCAAATCCCAATTGGAGGGTAGTTTCTCCTTGGGCATATTCTGGTATTGATGCTCATGGATAAGGGTATGGAAAGGATTCTTGGTGCGTGGAGGAAGTGACCAAGGATCTGAATAGTGAGGAGACTTCCCTCTAGTTGACATAATCCCGGCAGGGTTTGCCACCACTCCAATGCTTGCAATGGTAGTGCCAATGTGCTTTGCCTCCTCTTCATCTTCACTCTTGATCTCCTTCTCCTGCCCGGGGTCTTACAGATCTTCTTCCATAGGCAACTTCCCCTTATCCTTGGTGGACACCATTGTGCTTCGAATCTTTCAAGAATAGTTCCTGGCAGAAACAGATCAAAACAAAAACACGATGAGAACACGATATACGAACCTCGATGGATCCGGGGGATTATATATTACGAAGTTTCACAACAAAAGGGAGGTACTGTGAGAAAACGGGTCAGAGACGGAGGCTGAGGTGGCCACACCACTTGGTGGCGCGACCAAGGGTGGGCCCGTGACACAGGGTGGTGTGAGCCACCATGGCTCCGTTTCCGTCCCTCTTTCGCTTCATAGCTTTCCTTGTTGGATAAAAACTGCAAAAATATAACTGGATTGAATTTTCGCGGAACTTTTCTTACCAGAACTATTACCTATTCGAAAACGGACTCTGCAGGTCTCTGAATTTGATCTTTGATGAATTTTTCCGGAGTTATAACTTGAAAAGCATCAACATCTTAATGGTAAGAATCTCCAGCAATATAGTGCTTGAGTCGCTGCCCATTCACCACTTGTGTAGTGTTATCTTTTAAAGAAGAAATTTTTATTGCTCCTGAATGGTACACTTCCTCAATTATAAAAGGTCCTTCCCATTTTAACAGTAGCTTGCCTGCAAAAAATCTGAGACGAGACCTATACAATAGAACTTTCTCACCAACATGGAATTCTCTCTTAAGTATTCGCTTGTCATGCCATCTTTTGACTTTTTGCTTAAAGAGTCTAGCATTCTCATAGGCTTCACTCCTCCACTCATCCAGAGAACTTAAGTCAAATAATCTTTTTTCACCAACAAGCTTACAATCTCTATTAAGTTCTTTAACTATCCAATAAGCTTTATGTTCTAATTCTAAAGGTAGGTGACAAGCTTTCCCATAAACCATTTTATAAGGAGACATCCCCATAGGGTTTTTATAGGCAGTCCTATAAGCCCATAAAGCATCATTCAACTTTTTAGCCCAGTTTTTTCTAGATCTATTAACAGTCTTTTGCAAGATGGATTTAATTTCTCTATTTGATAACTCTACTTGCCCACTAGTTTGGGGGTGATAGGCTGAAGCAATTCTATGATTAACATCGCATTTAGCAAGGGTTTTTCTAAAACCACCATGAATGAAATGAGAACCTCCATCAGTCATGAGATACCTAGGCACTCCAAACCTAGGAAATTTAACATCCTTAAGCATTTTTAGGGAGGTCTCCCCATCAGCACTCTTCGTAGGTATGGCTTCTACCCACTTAGTAACATAATCAACGACAACAAGAATATGAGTATAACCTTTCAAGGGAGGAAAAGGACCCATAAAGTCAAATTCCCAACAGTTAAAGGGTTCAATAACTAAAGAGTAATTCATAGGCATTTCATTGCGTCTAGAAATATTACCAACACGCTGACACTCATCACAGGATAAGACAAATTTTCTTGCATCTTTAAAGAGGGTAGGCCAGTAAAACCTAATTGTAGTACCTTCTGTGCAGTTCTATCTCATGCATGATGCCCTCCATAGGCACTACCATGACATTTCCACAATATCTCCTTTTGTTCATATTCTGGAACACATCTTCGCTTAATACCATCCACTCCTTCTTTATATAAGTGTGGGTCATCCCAAAAATAATGCCTCAAATCGTAAAAGAACTTCCTTCTTTGCTGAGCTGTGAAAGTTGGAGGAAAATACTTGGAGACAATAAAGTTAGCATAATCAGCATACCAAGGGCTCCCTCGCGAATTCACCCCTACTGCAGCCAACTGTTCATTTGGGAAACTATCATTAACAGGCATAGGATCAAAAGAGATGTTTTCCAATCGATATAAATTATCAGCTACAGGATTTTCAACACCTTTCCTATCTACAATATGCAGATCAAACTCTTGTAAAAGCAGCACCCATCTAATAAGCCTAGGCTTAGCATCCTTCTTCGTCATAAGGTACTTAATAGCAGCATGATCAGTATGAATGGTGACTTTCGAGTCTACAATATAAGGTCTAAACTTATCACAAGCAAAGACGACAGCTAGAAATTCTTTTTCAGTAGTAGCATAATTCCTTTGAGCAGCGTCCAGAGTCTTACTAGCATAATGAATAACATTTAACTTTTTATCAATTCGTTGCCTAAGGACAGCACCTACAGCAAAATCACTAGCATCACACATTATTTCAAAGGGTAAACTCCAATCAGGTGGTTGAACGATAGGATCTGTAGTTAAAGCCTTCTTAAGAGTTTCAAAAGCTTCCTTACAATCATCATAAAAAACAAAGGGTACATCTTTTTGAAGAAGATTAGTGAGGGGTTTTGATATCTTAGAGAAATCTTTAATAAACCTTCTATAGAAACCAGCATGACCAAGGATACTACGAATACCTTTGATGTCTCTTGGGCAGGGTATTTTCTCAATTGCCTCAACTTTAGCTCTATCCACCTCTATGCCTCTTTCGGACACCTTATGCCCAAGGACAATCCCTTCATTAACCATGAAGTGGCATTTCTCCCAATTAAGAACAAGATTAGCTTCTTCACATATCTGCAAAACTTTATCAAGGTTGTGCAGACAATTATCAAAAGAAGTCCCATAGACGGAGAAATCATCCATGAAAACTTCCACAATTTCCTCACAAAAACCATGGAAGATAGCAGGCATGCATCTCTGAAAAGTGGCAGGAGCATTACACAAACCAAAAGGCATACGTCTATAAGCATAGGTTCCATAAGGGCATGTAAAAGTAGTTATTTCTTGATCTTGTTGTTTAACAGCAATTTGAGAAAACCCAGAGTATCCATCAAGAAAACAAAAATGAGTCTTTTTAGACAACCTTTCTAACATTTGATCAATAAAAGGAAGTGGGTAATGATCTTTCTTAGTAACTCTATTAACCTTTCTGAAATCGATACACATCCTATAGCCTACTACTATTCTTTGGGGAATAAGCTCATCATTATCATTAGGCACAACAGTAATACCTCCCTTTTTAGGGACACAATGAACATGACTAACCCATTAACTATCAGCAATAGGGTAAATAATACCAGCATCAAGGAGTTTCAATACCTCATTATCTTACCACTTCCTTCATCTTTGGATTTAAACGTCGTTGGTGCTCTACCACTGGCTTTGCATCTGGTTCTATATTGATAGCATGCTGACATATAGTAGGAGAAATCCCTTTTAAATCATCCAGGGTATAACCCATAGCCCCTCGATGTTTCTTCAGTACCTCCAATAACCTTTCTTCTTCCTTCCTTGAAAGATTAGAGCTAATAATAACAGGATATATCTTATTATCATCAATGTAAGCATATTTAAGATCATCGGGTAAGGGTTTTAGATCGAAGACCGGATCCTTTTTAGGTGGCAATGTTGTACCCAAGTCTTCTACAGGCAAGTTATGCTTAAGCATCTTAGGTTGATTACGGAGGATCTCGTCAATCTCATTCCTTTCTTCCATGAAGATTTCAATTTCATGATCTTCCATAAATTGCTTAAAGCATTGTTAGGAGCAAGAGAAATAGAAGCAAGTTGTTCAACTCTAAAATCCTCATTATGGATTTCATCTTCACAAGGTTCTTTAGTAAATTTCGAAAAATTAAACTCATAAGATTCCCCATCAAACTTAGTCAAGATTTTCTCCCTTTTGCAATCTATAATAGCTCCACAAGTACTCAAGAAAGGTCTAACAAAAATGATAGGATAAGTTTTACTAGCAGCTGAACCAAGTACTAGAAAATCAGCAGGATACTTAATCTTACCACAAAGAACTTCCACATCTTGTACAATACCAATTGGAGAGATGGTCTCTCTATTAGCAAGGTGAATAACCACATCAATCTCTTCCAATTCACAGGGACTGATTTCATTCATAATTTAGCTGTAAAGCTCATAAGGAATAGCACTAGAACTTGCAGCAATATCACATAAACCATAATAGCAATGATCACCAATTCTAACAGAAAGCACATGGACACTAGTTGTTTTAGCTCTATTAGGATGTGAAACAATATTAGAAGCATCCTCACAAAAGACTATGTGTCCATCTTCTACGCTTTTAGTGACAAGGTCTTTCACAATTGCTACAACAGGTTCAATGTTTATTTGTTCATCAGGTTTTACAATTCTCTTTGCACTTTTAGTGATTACACTATTTATCATAGGATGGTCCTTTACCTTATCCGGGAAGGGTTTCTCGATATAAAGTTCACGTAAGATGTGATCAGTAGTGTAAAACTCAGTACTCCCAACATGAACACAGTCAACAATATCTTTATAAGGTGCATGGTACTTGCTCCATCCCCTTTTTGGGATTTCAATATAAGAAGGAAAAGCCTTAAAGCAATTTGTAATAACATGTAAATCAAGACCATAAGTATTATTAATATTTCGAAAGTCATCTGTTCCCATAAAAGATTCAATGCATTCATAATCATAATTTATACCCGACTTTCTACCTTTGTCATTCTCCCATGCTTCAGCATTATCTTGAATACGGTCCAGAAGATCCCATTTAACTTCTTCTTCCATGCGAGTGAGTGATCCAGCACAAGAAGCATCCAATAAATCCTTATCATGAAGAGAAAGCCTTGCATAAAAGTTATTGATAATAATATTGTTGGGCAGCTCATGAATGGGATATTTGAGCATTAGTAACTTCAATCTCCCCCAAGATTGAGCTATACTCTCTGCATTAAGAGGTCAAAGCTGTATATTTGATTCTGATCTTTATGAATCTCACTAGGAGGATAAAACTTTGAATAAAAGAGAGGTACTATTTCCTCCCATTTCAAGAGCTTGACTATTCTTCAGCAGCTTATACCATTCCTCAGCTCTTCCTTTCAGTGATAGCGAGAATGCCTTCTTCTTAACTTGATCTGTAGTAATACCTGCACACTTGAACAACCCGCATAATTCATGTATAAAGAGTAAATGATCACCGGGATGGATAGTTCCATCCCCAACATAGTAGTTATCCATAACACGATCAGTAATTCTTGTAGGTATTTTAAAAGTATCATTCTCAGTAGGTGGTGGTTCATCTACTACCTTAGCAGTGGTAGTAGCATTACGAAATAAGAAACTCAGCGAATTATCCATAACGAAAATAAAGCAACTAACAGAAGTAAACAATACTCATAGTAGAAGTCTCCTTTACCAGTTCCACTCTCCAATAGTGCTTCACTCCCCGACAATGGCACCGGAAAATAGTCTTGATGACCCACAAGTATAGGGGGTGTATCGCAGTATTTTTGATAAGTAAGAGTGTCGAACCCAACAAGGAGCAGAAGGTGCTGGCTAGTGGTATGGATCAGGAATTCTCTGCAAGTACTTAGCAAACGGATTTTTAGGGGTTTTTGATAATGCAAGTAAATAAAGTACGAGTAAACAAAAGACAATAAGAATAAATGCAGCAAGTGGCCCAATCCTTTATTCAGCAAAGGACAAGCCGGTTGTATTACTTAAGATGACCAAACGTTCTCGAGGACACATGGGAATTCTGTCAAGTGCTTTCTCTTCATATAGTTGATTAATATTCTTTAGATTGCTAAGTGTTGTGTGGGTGAACCTGTGCTAATGTACCGACCTTCCTAGGACTAATACATACTTGTGATTATACCCCTTGCAAACATCCGTAAGTACAAGAAAGTAATTAAGGTAGAAACCTAACCACAACTTTAAACTCAAAGACTCTGACGTCCCTTGTGCAATGGTTTCCTAACGGGGGTTCAGGTTTCTGTCACTCTGGCAACCCCTACGATTAGTATCCAAATACACAATGCATTCCCCTAGGTCCATATAGGTGAAGTGTCATGTAGTCGACGTTCACATGACACCACTAGAAGAAGTACACCACGACTTAAATATCAAACTATTGAATCTTTCTCAACACAATTCCACTACTAACAACATGACTTCTCCCATGTCCTCAAGAACAAAACAAACTAATCACAATACATAATATGGATCATGATCAGAGATGGAATAATGATGTATAACAATCTGAACATAAACAATAATTCAATGGTTCCACTCAATAGCATCAACTACAAAGAGTAATCAACACCGGGAAAGTTTCCCCTAAGAACTATGCAAGATTCAACCAATTGTTACAGCAATATGGAGATGGTGATGATGGTGCTGGTGGTGATGATGATGATGATCCCTATGAAGTCCAGCTTGATGGTGGTGTTGATGGCGACGATCTCCCCTCTCTGGGAAGGAATTCCCCCGGCAGAATTCTGTCTGCCAGAGAGATCTTTCTCTCTTGGTGTTTTCCGTCCCGCAGAGGCAGCGGAATCTTTTTGTGGTCGCTCCCCCAGTATTACGGTTTCGGGAGGATTATATACGCTAGAGGGGAGAGCTGGAGGTGGACCAGGGCGGCCACACCACCTGGTGGCGTGGCTTAGGCTGGGCCGTGCCAGGGGGTGGTGTGGGCCCCCTATGGCCCATCTCCACTCCTCCTTTTGGCTTCCTTCGTCTTCTGGAAAAATAGGATTTTCCGTATATTTTCTTGGATTTTCTGATCTTCGCGAATTTTTCCTGCAAACAACACCTTTTCCATCAGAATCCTGACTGCAGCGGTCCATGCTCCAAAAGTCATCAACCATGCAAAAATAGATGAAATAACATAAGTATCATCTCTTAATATGAAATATATTAATGAATAACAGTGAATTATGATATAGAATAGTGATGCAAAATGGACGTATCAATGTATAAAAATGAAAACAAGTAGAGTTTGTTACCAGCCTCTTACCACACCTCAAGTTGTCATTAATCTTCATTATTAACCTTCACTTGTGTGTCTTGAATAATAACATGAAACCCAACTCCACTGAGGACTGCTGAACCCTACAACGAACTTCACAAAACCACAGAAGAACAGAAAATATTTTTGGTGTTTTTGATTTTTAAAGGCAAGAGCAAAAAGGAGGAACAAGCAAATCAAAATACTTTTGGGTTTTTTGAATGGTCTAAGCAAAGCAAAAAGGAAGAAGCAAACCAAGTCTAAAAAGACAAAGAAGCAAACAAAGAGAAACAACGAAAATATTTTTGGTCATTTTGTGTTTTGGAAAGCAAAAGTAAAGAAAGAACGAAAACTAAAAAGAGAACAAAACATGGATATGCAAAGTACCGACTAAACATGATATGTAGATGAGTGTGATGTCAGTGTACCTCCCCCCAAGCTTAGGCTTTTGTCCTAAGTGGGTATCAACCCCAACGCGGGTAGGAACTCCAAGCTGGTGGGTCATCGTAGGAATGATCATAGTTAGGCCCTTGTGTAGAACAAGAAGCTCGCCAATCTTAGGTGGGCTACTGGTACGAAGACTCCCCCTCATCTGAAGCCTCCCTTCTAGTATCCTGCTCCCGCTGGGAGAGCACCCCCAGATATGTATCGAGCTCTTCCTCGGTGAGTGACCATCCTTCCCTGGTATCAAAGTTAAACAAAACAGGCGCAGGCAAAAGAACAACACGCTCGGACTTACCCCTTCTCCAGCCATCCTTGAGGAAGGTTATTTCATAAGATAAATCACTCAGATTAGCCCAAGAAGAAACGAATTTATGTTGTATCATGGAATTAAGGTCAAGCCTCTCTATGTGAAACTGTAGGTCTAGATGATGAGGCACTACACCATGCAAAGCTATTAAACGAGAAGCGATGAGGCCTCCACAAATTCCACCTTTCTCACGGTTAGCAGCAAGATGAAAAGCTATTAAGGCACCCAAATTATAAGTCCTATCTCGTCTTAAAGCAGCTGAGATGGAGGCTAGATCATATGAGGATAATTTATTAGCAGTTTTCCTAGCAAGAACACACTTGGCAATAAAGTAGGCAAAGTATCGAATAGACGGGAGATGAATATTACGAACTTTACCATTCTCCTTTGAGAAGCTGATCCCTTGGCAAATTTCCGTGTACAAGTCCATGAGTAGTGTAGGTCACTCTCTAATCCTTTCACACGAACCCCACTGTGGTACTTTAATAGCCGCACAAAAGTCATCAAAAGGGAGATCGACAACTACATTGTAAATTTTGTAGTGGACCATGGGGTTAGGCAAGGAGCAACTAAATCAGAAATCCTACACCATAGACATAGTTAGTTTCACATATTGGGTAGGTTCGTCTCCCACAAAATGCTCCAATCCTACATTAGTAATCAAAGTATGGAAATCTTGAGAAATCCCTGCAGCTCTCATGAATTCGAGGCATGGATAGGCTGAGGGAAAGACTTCCTCCTCACGGTGAACCTTCATAACTGCAGGCACCCTCAATTCATGTTGGTTGAGTTGGTGTTCATTCATATTCTTATCTGAAATTTTTAGACAACCATCATACAAGTGATTGCAAAGTGAATACATAATGAAGGGAACTACTCATAGGGACTTGTAAGAGGCCTAAACATGCATCAAAACAATTTTTCTAAGCATTGAACTAGATTACAAGCTGTCATAACCTGTCACCTACAGCAGCAAAATACTCAAGATATAATCCACTAAACACAAATCTACTTGGACAAGCGGGGGAGTCACATACCGGAGAACAAATGCTCCAAATTTCAGCAACAAAGGTGGGTTAAGAAAGGAGATCGAAAAATCATGGACAATAACAACAAGAACGCGATTTCGAGCAATGAACTGATGTTTTCTCGGGAGAGAGAAGGAAGTGGCAAGTGAGAGAGTGAGTGGAGGGCCAGGGGTGACCCACACCATGGCCAGGCGTGCCCTTGGGGTGGTCGCGCCACCAGGTGGTGTGCCTGCCTGGTGGCCCCCCCTGGGTCACTCTAGGCACTTCTCTGTCCCTTTTTTCACGTAAAAAATTAATATGAATTTTCTGGAATTTTTCGAGACACTTTATTTTTGAGCAATTTTCAGGTATTTATGAATGATTTTCTGACAGAAAGATGACTTTGGAATGATGCAAAAACAAAACAAAGCTAAAACTTCAGAAGTTCTAAGACACTCTAATAAGCAAGCAACCAGTAACAGAAAAAATGAACTAAGTGAAAGCAAAACAAACATGGGTAAAATAAAAGTTAACGAAGATAATCATGGTGAAAACATTGTTTTGTTCATTTAAAATCCCTTTGTTAACAAGGTTGATCAGGTCTTGCTACCAAATTTTTTTTATATGAAACAAAACTTTGTATTCTACTAATGATTATGTTACCTCAACCTTGATAGCAATGGTCCCAATCATAATAGTTTCATATTTTCTTGCGGTATGGGACAATATATTTCTCTAGCTTGGATGCCCTCAACATGTTCAATTGAATTTAAACCATAGGTCCTATCAATCTTCTTGGGGAAATAGATAGTATGCTCCTTGTCATTAACATTAAAATCACCTTTCCTTGATTACAATTAATAACACCTCCTGCAGTATTAAAAAAAGGTCTCCCAAGAATAATAGACATATTGTCATCTTCAGGCATTTCAAGCACAATAAAGTCAAGTAATATCAAGAAATTATGAGCCACTTGAACAGGTACATCCTCACATATACCAACAGGAATAGTAGTAGATTTATCAGCCATTTTCAAAGATATACCAGTTGGTATTAATTTTTCCAATTGAAGTCTCTTATAGAGAGAAAAAGGCATAACACTAACTCATGCTCCCAAATCACACAACGCAGTTCTAACATAACTAGTTTTAATAGAGCATGGAATAGTTGGAATCCCTGGGTCTCCAAGTTTCGTTGGAACCTTACCATTAAAGGAATAATTGGCAAGCAAAGTAGAAATTTCTTCATTAGGGATCTTCCTTCTATTAGATACAATATCTTTCATATACTTTGAATAAGGAGGCAATTTAATAGCATCGGTCAAAGGTATTTGCAAAAATAAAGGTTTCATCCACTCACAAAACTTATTATAGTGTTCGTCTTCCTTTGACTTGTGTTTCTTATCAGGGAAAGGCATAGGTTTTTGGACCCAAGGCTCTCTTTCACTACCATGTTTCTTAGCAACAAAATCTTCTTTAGTGTATTTAGTATTCTTAGTGTGTCTTTCCGATTCTTCTTCAACTTTTTATTTATCAGGAGCATCATTTTCCTCATTACCACTTTCAGTTTCAGCATCAGAGACAGATATACTATTAGGATCTTTAACAGGTTTAGAAGATTCTACAATAGTTTTGTTCTTCTTTTTCCTTTTCTGAGGAGAAGTACCATTATTTTCAATTTGTTGAGAATCTTGCTCAATTCTTTTAGGATGCCCCTCAGGATATAGAGGATCCTGGGTGGCAGCACCACTTCTAGTTCTAATTTCATAAGCTTCTTTTTCCTTAGAAGCATTAACTAGAAAATCTTTTTGCACTTTAATAAGCTAGTCAATTTGAGTTTGAACCATTTGGAAATGTTTAACAAGCATTTTAACATCATTAGAGGTTCTTTACACAATATCCTTCAACTCAATAATAGCTCTAGAGTTTTCCATTAGATGGTTTTGCACCCTTTTATTAAAATTATCTTGCTTAACAATAAAAACATCAAATTCTTCCCAGCATTGATCAGGAGGTTTAGAGTAAGGAATATCATCTTCGTAAAAATGTTGGAGAGAGTGTACCTCAACAGTGGATGAGTGGGAGATTGGCTTACATAATTCTTCTATAGGAGGTAAATTCTTCATGTCTTCAGCTTTAATACCCTTCTCCTTTAGACATTTCTTAGCTTCCTTCATCACTTCATCATTTAGTTCAATAACTCCCCTCTTCTTTGATGTTGGTGTCGGCGCAGGCACAGTTCTCAGGTGTAGCTGTCTCGGGTGTAGTTGGTTCAGGTGGAGTCCAATCATCATAATTCTTGCTTATTTTAGCCATTAATTCCTCAGCTTCTTTGGGAGTTCTATTCCTGAAAACACAATCAGCACAACTATCCAGGTATGTCCTAGATTCTCCAGTTAGTCCATTATAACAGATATCAAGAAGCTCATTTTTAGGTAATGGACATCCAGCCTGTGCATGAATCAAAGCACAAAACCTTGCCCATGATTCAGGCAATATCTCTCCCTATTTAAAATCAAAAAGTTTCTGCAAAATAGCATGTCTAGCACTAGGAGGGAAATATTTCTAAAGAAGGTACTAATCAAGCAATCAGGGATATCAATAGATCTAGGCGATAAATTATTAAACCAAGTTTTAGCTTCTCCTTTTAGTGAAAAAGGGAAAATTTTAGCAACAAAGTAGGTGCGCATCTTAATATCATCAGAAAATAAGCCACTCATGGTAGAAAGCTCAGTCATATGTGCTACCACACTTTCATTCTTAGTCCCACAAAAAGGTCCTTTCTCAACAATAGTTATGTAAGATAAATCAAGAGAGAAATCATAATCCTTATCTTTAATATTTATGGGAGATGTAGCAAACTTAGCATTAGGAGATAATTTAGGTCTAACAGTATGTTTCTCAAGAAGACTCTTAATAGCACTCCTACCATGGGTGTTTTGGCATTCTTTAATAAATTCATCAGTCATTTCTATATATCCATCTTCAATATCATTGCTCTCTCTAGACTCAGGTGAACTGACAGGTGTAGTAGTATCTTCATTAGGCGTTTCAGTATTTCCAGCTATAGTTCTAGCAATCGTAGCATCTAGGAAAGGACGTAATGAACCACTTTTATCAAGCACAGTAGAAGCAACATTATAAGTATCAGAAATTTCAGATTCAGAAGTAGTAGTAGTGTGTGTAGCATGTGTATGTGGTGGTGTAAGGAGCTTACTCATAACAGATGGTGAATCAAGAGCAATAGAGGTATTCAAAACCATACCTCTTCTTGTAGTGGATGGTAATATAGGAACCTTTCCATCACGAGATTTACCCATGATGAATGGAGGGCAGCGAACAATAGTGATTCCAAGTGAACTTGATAAATAGAGCTATGCTCCCTAGCACTGGCGCCACAAAATAGTCTTGATGACCCACATGTATAGGGGGTGTATCGCAGTATTTTTGAGGGAAGTGAAACCCAATTTATTGATTCGACACAAGTGGAGCCAAAGAATATTTATAAGCCTTAACAACTGAGTTGTTAATTCAGCTGTACTTGGAAACAATCTTGCTCACAATAGTTTATCAGTAGCAACAGTTTTGTAGTAGCAATAGCAAAGTAATAGAAGTAGTAAAAGTAAAGACAGTAGTAACAATTGCAGTAAACAGTAGGATTAAAGCGTGGTAGGCATAGGGATGCATGGACGGGCGTTGCATGGACAAAACAATTCATATAGCAATCAAGACATAGGGCATTTGCAGATAAATAAGATAAATCATCCAAGTACTAGATAATCATAGGCATGTGTTCCATATATAGTCATACATGCTCGAAATGAGAACTTGCACAACATCTTTTGTCCTGCCAGCCCGTTTACAGCGGGGCCTCAAGGGAACTACTGGCAATTAAGGTGCTCCTTTTAATAGAGCACCAAAGCAAAGCATTAACACTGCGTGAACACATGTGATCCTCACATCAGAGCCATTCCCTCCAGTTATCCTGATTATTGTCACTTCAGGGCATCTGGTTCTGGATAACAATATGTGTATACAACTTGCAGGTAAGATTGCAAACAATACTATCATCATGAATCAATAACATGTTCAGATCTAAAATCATGGCACTCGGGCCCTAGTGACAAGCATTAAGCATAACAAGTTGCAACAAAGTCAAAAAGCACTAATAATAGATACTAGGCACCATGCCCTAACAATCTAATGCCATTACATGAATGATCTCATCCAATCCCTACCATCCCCATAGCCTACAGCGTGGGATTACTCACTCATAGATGGGGTAATCATGGATGGTCGATGGAGAAGCGATGGTGATGATGATGGCGATGATCTCCTCCAATTCCCCATCCTGGCAGGGTGCCAGAATGGAGTGTCTGGTTCTGATTTGCGGAATCTGGTGGTGGCGGCATAGCGGAACTCTTTCTGGAAAAATGTTGAACCCCCTGGGTTTTTAGGTCAAGAGGCAACTTATAGGCAAAGAGGGAGGCCGAGGGGGTGACCAAGGCAGCCACACCACCCCCAGGCACGGCCTGGCCTGGCCCACGCGGCCAGGTGGTGTGGGCCCCTCGTGGCCTTCCTCCGTCTCGTCTTCTGGCTCCGTGAGTCCTCTGGTGAAATAGGATTTTTGGTATATTGTCCCGGATTTTTCCTGATAGTTGATTTTCTGCACAAAAACTAGACACCAAGGTAATTCTACTGAAAACAACGTCAGTTCGTGTTAGTTGTATCCAAATCACACAAGTTTAGAGGAAAAACAATACCAAAAGTTTTCAGGAAAGTAGATACGTTTTGGACGTATCAATGGAGGAGAATGGCATGGTGGCCATCGACGCCTCCAAGGCCGCCGGCGAGGAGGCCTCCGTCGCCGTACAAGCCCCTTCCCTGTCCCTGCATCCGTCGTAGCCGCCGGCAAGGAGGCCCCCACTGGTCTCGGGAAGATCCCGCTCGGCTGGGACCCCTACGAGGAGGTTGGCTACATAAGGCCGGAGAACCCTACGACATCAGCATCGCTGACCCATGGTCGGAGGTAACCAGGGTTTTCTCCCCTTCCCTTGTTCTTCCCCCGTTCCCATCGTTGGATGCTAGATCTTATGTTATTAGGGCTCGACTGTTCGTATTTTTACAGTAGCTAATCCTCTTGTGTTAGATCTCGTATTTCGATGAATCCCCTTGTTTGTATTTGAACCCCCCTATTCGTAGTTGGGATTAGTATTCGATTTGGTTTGAGATTTGGGGAATAATCACGAGATCTCAATCGGTTAATTTATGCAAATAATCAATCCTGATAATCAAAGTATCTCAATCGTGTCCTTATTGCACTCTACTGTTTTTCACCAACACGAGGATAGTAGCGACGTCCGCAACGACAACGAGTCCAAGGACACCAAGACTCGTCATGTGTTGAGGAGGCTGAAGTCCGGCCAGTACAACAACTTATTCACCGACGACATGTACATGTGCCCCTTCTTCCCCAGCAGGAGGCTCTGTGCCACGGACTTCAACTCCCTCGTGAAGCATGCCAAGGACGTGAGGACCTACCGCGAGTTCGTGAACGTCCACGACTTCATAGCCAAGCACCAGGCGCTCTATCTTCACCTCCGCAACCTCTAGAAGGTGGCTATCGAGGAGGGTCGCATGCCCTGATCAAGCCCAAGGCACCAAAGGTCAAGGGACTGGGCAGCAAGAAGTGGAGGAGGCTCTAGAGGGAGGAGGCGGAGGCTCTCCTGGCAGAGGCCATGAGGGGCCACTGATCTATTGTTGCTGCTGTAAACAAGCTTCTTTTGTCTTGTCTATGTTGAACTTGTCAGCTACTGCTACTGACCAGCCTAATTGTTGAACCTCGTTAAGTACCATACTATATAACCTATATTAGCTGCTTTAACTACATATGCTCTGTTTACTGAATTTATTTATGGTGCTGGTTAGTTTTGCTACTTTAGATTTTCTACCAGATTGGGAGAAAACAAGGGCCAAAGGAACAATGAATGAAGAGAGAAGCTGCTCTAGATTCGCTACCTTTTTGGAAAAAAAAACACAACTATTAGCGAGAGAGAGGGGAAAAGGTGCTCTTAAAAAGGCCAATCATAAACATACCAAAAAAACTTCCAATTTAGGCGATAGGACGCACGTAACCATTCATTGTTCCAGTTGCGCAGTTGATTGATTGCATCTACCAAAATACAACTGCAAAACAGAGGCGAATATGTTGTTTCAGACTTTCAGTCAGTCAAATGGTGATTTGGCCTTAGATGATAAGTATACGGCTGAGAAGCTGCTGCTGTTGCTGCCACCCAGGCCCTGTCGGCATGGTGGCGTGCTCGACGTCGACGTGATCATCGTCGGCATCGCAGCGTTGCAGTTAGCCTTGGTCGGCGAAAATTGAGTAGAGCATTCTTGTAGAGAGGGGGAAAGAAGAGAGCGGGAAGTGTACCTGTGGATGGGGAGGTGGTCGTCGACGAGGGTGACGGCGGTGCTCCTCCTAGGTCGTAGGCGAGGCGGGGCGGGCCTCCTCCTCCTAGGGTTTGCACGCGGGCGAGATGAGGGAAAGAAATGGAAGAAGGTAGTAGCAGGGGCCAAACCGTTTATTTTGGCTAAGTGTGAAAGTTCTGTGGCGCATTCCTCTAAAATGCGCCACTAAATTTACAACTTTTGTGGCGCATTACTATGTTATGCGCCACAAAACGTTTGGGCATAGTCCAAAACAAAGTGGCATCATAGTTTGACAAGATCAGCTACATGTCCTAGTGGTCTTGCTCGCCAGCTTTCAACCTGGGGCAGCCAAGTTCGAATCCTGGCTGTCTCAGACTTTTTTTCCTTTTTAAAAAAATATTTTATTTATTCAAAAAAATCAAGAACCTATACACACATATGCATATTTATTCAAAAAATCAAGAACATATACACATGCATACTTATCAAAAAAACCTCCTGAATCATATATATGTGTGTGCTTGTCACACATAAATGTGAATTTGTCGAATATCACATTATATGTTTTTGTCTCTAACTAATACCCCCACACTAATAATATCACATAATACCCACACGAATTAATACACCAAAAAGTCACACAATTGCTAGGGTCTCTTCACAATCTTCTTGCCCTTTTTCGTCGCGGTTGAATATTTTAGCCCGTGCACTTTGAGATTTCTTCTTGTGAAGGGACAACCTTTAGTAGGCAGTGTGGTCTTCCTTCTTACTTTAGTAGTAGTAGGCATGTCGAAGTACTTGTCGAATTCCTCTTCGATCTTCGGGTCACCATTTTTGTCGAAGTTTTGCTCGTTGGCGGCTCCTTCCATTCCGATGATGCTCCTCTTGCCCCTCCTAACTACAACACGGTTGGGCTTTGACGGGTCGGTAACAAAAAAGCATTGATCAACTTGGCTAGCGAGTACCCAAGGCTCATTTTTTGCGGAGGCGTTCTTTGTTGATTTGGCATCTGGTATAACCATTGTGGTGAAATAGCGGCCTTCTTTTTCCACGTTCTTGGCCCATCTAACACGGAACATCAGTATGATCTCTCCACAGTAGTCGAGCTCCCATATCTCCTCGATCCTTCTGTAGAATCTTTCCATCACAGTAGTCTCGTCATCAGCAAAGGATAACATAGTTACTCCTGAGTTTTGATATTCACTATTCTTGTCCTTTTCCTTGGTGTAGAATCTGTAACCGTTGATGTCGTATGACTGATAGGTCCTTAGGTTGTGCCCTGGGCCCTGCGACAAGGAGAATATGAGTTTTTGATCTTCCGTAGAAGGCGTATGTGGGGGACTATCCAGTTGCCTTTTCTTGAACTAACCTGTGAAGCTAGAGTTGTGCTCTCTAGTTACGTGTCCCTTCTTCCTCGGCCAGCCCTGGTCGACGTACTCCTGCTCGATTAAGCTTATGTTCTCTTCGACCCAAGGGACGACCACTTCAATGTGTTGTAGCGCGACTCGGTGTGCCCTTTCAAAATAAGTGCGTTGACCATCAATGCCGACATGTAGTGAGGGGCAGCCCTCGCGGTGACCATATCCACCGAGCCTGCCGAGGTGCTTCTTTGTGGGTATTCCAACATCCTCGTTCTCGGTGGTTAGATAATTCTAGCAGAAGGAGATGCACTCGTAGATCAGAAAGCCCTTGGCTATGCTTCCATCTGGACAAGACTTGTTGCGAACGAATCCTTTGATGACACCGTTTAGCCTTTCAAACGGCATCATGTTGTGCAGGAATGTTGGCCCGAGCTGGATGATGTTGCCCACGACATGTACAAGCAGATGCACCATGATGTCGAAGAATGCGGGCGGGAAGTAAATCTCAAGCTCGCATAGTATCATCACGATCTCTTCCTATAGCCTGTCGAGCTGCTTCACACCGATCGACTTCCTAGATATGACGTCGAAAAAGTTACAGAGGCCAAAAAACGTCTCATGGACATGCTCGTCCATTATCCCATGGATCGCAACGGGGAGTATCTGCGTCATCAACATGTGACAGTCGTGAGACTTCATACCGTTGAACCTCTTCTTCGCCATGTCCAGATATCTGCTTATCTTCCCCGAGTAACCGTGAGGAACTTTCACTCCTAAGAGGCACCTGAAAAACTGCTCGAGCTCCTCCAGACTCAGAGTGAAGCAGGCAGCGCGAAGCACCACCTCATTCTTCTTAACTGTTTTGCGGTGACCTTGAGTCCCTTCCTGATGATGATGATGATCATCATCATCACTATCAGGGTACTGAAGATCTTTCTTTATGCCAAGCAATTTAAGGTCCTTTCTTGCTTTCAGCCCATCCTTGGTCCTCTCTGGCATGTTTAGTAGAGTGCCAAGCAGACTCTCGGTAAAGTTCTTCGTGATGTGCATTACATCGAGGCTATGGGGAGTGTGAAGGACCTTCCAATACGGCAGGTCCCAGAAAACAGACCTTGCTTTCCATACACCCAGCAGCGGCTTTGTCCTTGGTCGTTTTTTCTAGGCGCAGGGCAATCTACCCAATTATTCAAAAGCTCTTCGATTTCTTCGCCGCTCCTCGGACGCGGGGCTCTTTCGAGCTCGTCCTTACCATTGAACAGGTCACCATGTTTTCTCCACGGGTGATCCATGCGGAGCCACTTTCGAGTACCTTGGAACACGGTTTTCGAAGACCCGGGATCCCTTGGTAGCTGGAGATGCGGTGTCTCATCCATGCACTTGACGCATGCATTGTGTCCGTGGTTCACCTGGGCCGATACATATGCGTAACCAGGATAGTCCTGCACGGTCGTGAGCAACGCGGTTCTCAGATGGAAATATTCTTTAGTGTAGGCATCCCACGTACGGGCCGGCGTCTCCCACAAGCTGGCTAACTCCTCTCTCAATAGCCCGAGATACAGATGCATATCGATACCTGGTTGTTTCGGCCCCTGAATGAGAATGCTCATGTGTACATACCTTTGCTTCATGCATAGCCACGGGGGGAGGTTGTATGGCCATACAAACACGGGCCAGGTGCTATGCGTGCTACTCTGGTTTCCAAAAGGATTGAGTCTATCGGTGCTCATACCCAGCCTGGCGTTCCTTGCATCGCCCCCGAACTCTTCGAAATCAATGTCTAATGCATTCCACTGGCTAGCGTCTGAAGGGTGTGTCAGAATCTTGCCCTTCTCTGGATCATCTTCGGGTTTCTCTCTTTCCGCATGCCATTGCATGAGCTTTGCTTCCTTAGGATCTACGAAATATCGCTGCAGACGAGGGGTGATAGGAAAGTACCATACCACTTTTCGAGGAACTTTCTTGTTCCCTCTCTTGTACCGTCCTCGGCCACACACTGGACAAGTGGTTCTATCCGCGTACTCGTTCCGATAAAGTGCGCAATCATTGATGCATGCGTAGTATTTAATATGTGGTAGGTCGAGAGGGCACACGATTTTCTTGGCCTCCTCGATACTTGTTGGCAATGTGTTCCCCTTAGGAAGTCAGTCGTGCCAGTATTCCATGTTCGCGTTGAAGCTCACATCGGTCCATTTGTGTTCGGCCTTCATCTCTAGAGCCTTGAGAGTTACACTCAAATGTGTATCCTCGAGGCGACACTCAGGATACAATGGAGTCATCCCGTCTACCTCCATTTGGGCCAGCTTGGCTTCCTCTCTGGCTGCAGCTTTGTCGTTGCTCGTCTCCTTGAGGAACAGTTCTTGAACATGAGGGTCCTACAAGATCGAAGTTAGCAGCGTCTGTGTGTTCGCGTCTTCTCCTTCTTCATGATCATGCCCGTCGTCATCTCCTTCTCCATGCTGATCATGCCCGCCGGCATCTCCTTCGTCATGATGATCATGCCCGCTGGCATCTCCTTCATCATGATGATCATGCCCGGTAGACTCTTTGTCTTCTCACCCGCCCATGTCTTCATGACCACCACCATGTCCTGCCGGTGCCTCATTGAGGTCGCGCATGAAACCGCGCCTAAGAAGGTGACCCTCCAATTGTCTAGATTCAGGGTCGATCCAGCGCTGCAGTTTGCATGTTCGACATGGACATCTTATCATGGTCTTGTTGTTCAGAATCATGTCCTCCTTCGCGCCTTTCTTGTACCTAGCAATTGTACCTTCGCTCATCGTGAGGACCATGGTTGCCTGAGCGGTCAAAACAGAGAGTATAGGTGAGAACCACACCATATGAACACACACATGCATGAATGCTAGCCGGAGAAAATTTGGCATGACCTTTCCTAAAATTAGGACATATGGGTAGTGCAAAAATTTGCCGAAATGAAAATGAATCAACATTTCGGCAAACATCCATGCAACCACACCGGGTGGGCCTGACAACAACAAGCAAACAACAAAAAACTTCCTCCCATTGCAAACATTCATGCACCACACACAAGCATCGTCTCGCCATGGATCACACACACACACCGCCCGCGCGACAAGCTTCACCTACATGTTCATGATGGCCAAGTACTCACCTATAGTAGACACAATAATAGCGAGACGAGACCGCGCGATGAGAGAGTATGGACAAATAGATCTACAATGCAAGTTGGTGGAGAGGAAATTAGTAAACAAATAGAGAGATGTGAGAGAGAAAAGTAAGGAACTTTTAGATCTAGAAGTTGGAGCGAAGCTTCTACTTACCAATCTATGGATTAAAGTAGGTTTAGATATAATAAAATGGAGAAACTATGGGCAAGATGGGGTGTGAGGGAGGAGGAAAACGAGTTGGGAGGAGGTAGAGATGTGAAATGGGTGGTGGTGGATAGATAGATAAGAAAGCTAGCTCTTGTCACCTTTTTAACATGGATCTAGACGCCCTCATCTGTGGCGCATATGGAGGAAATGTGCCACAGATGCTGAAACTTCTGTGGCGCATAACCCCATATGCGCCACAGAAGTGGGTGAATAAGATTCCCTGTGTGGGGCCCACCTCCAAGTTCTGTGGCGCATGTTGGACTTATGCGCCATAGAACTTGGGTGAATTAGATTCCGTGGTGGGGCCCCACTCCATGTTCTGTGGCGCATGAGTAAATATGCGCCACAGAAGTTGCCTCTTCTATGGCGCATATTTCAGAATGCGCCACAGAACTTGGGTCATCCCCCCCGCCGGCGGGTCCCACCCATCTTCTGTGGCGCATGCTCTGGAAAATGTGCCACAGAACTTCCAATCTTCTGTGGCGCATGCTTTCTGGTGCGCCACTGATGTTTTCCTGTGGCGCATAGTTTGGCTTATGTGCCACTGAACATCTTGTCTATCTATAGGCCGTTTCCTAGTAGTGCTTCCTCTGATGACTTGACACCGCCCCGTTCTTCGTATAAGCGACTATCTCGTCGGAGTCCTCCTCCTCCTCTTCATAGTCCCACGGGTCCATGTCACTCTCCTCCGCTTCTTCCTCCAACTGATCTATGAATGCCTCCTCGTTGGCTGAGTCTGACTCGTCCAAATAGTTGTCTCCTCTCTTCTTCCTGGTCTTCCTCTCGTTCCTCTTCTTGTCCGTACCCGCTGGTGCAACACACACCCCCATCTTGGTTGCTGCTTTGCGCTCGACCCTCGCTGCAGGTACCCCACACTCCTCCTACGCGGCCAGTATGAGCTTCGATGTTGCGGTGTCCTCGAGTGCCGATGTCGATGGATCTTGGCACGGTCGGATACGACGTGCTACCTCAGTAGGCGACTCGCGAGCGCGAACAATGCCGCGAAGAGCAGGGGATGCAGGACGGTCAGTGTCTGGCTTGGATCTGCCATTGCCACGACGAGGGGCCATCATGCTCGAGGAAGTTGTTCGAAATGAGCGATGGCAGGTACACAAAGTTGGGTGCCGATCTGATCAAGGGGCGAGTAGTGGTTTCATGCGTCATGTACACGCATGCATTTGTCGATTATTAAAAAATGTAATATCTCGCGTACTGAACATAATTTGATCACAACAAAAGTGGCACAATGTATTCTAGACTCGTAAATATCCCGTACGTGCCTGTCGACGTGGAGTTCAACGTGCGTTCAATCGATGTGGAGTTCGACGTGCCGATGTGATCGTGCGGCAGTTGCGTGCGTCATTGCCCCATCAACACGTGACACACGCACGTGGGACGTGCACACCGATGCCCGTGATTACCACCCGACCCCACTCATTTTTAAGGGTAAGATCACACTCCTTTTATTATATACTAGATTTTAGGAGGTGCCGAAGACCATTAAACTGTCCATCACAATAAAGACAAGTCCCATCGATTCCCTATCCCTAGCTTCTTTGAGAAGGTAAACCATACACGGTGGTCTTGTATAATAGTAGTAGTAGTACTGGACTACGACCTGTACTCTTTGACTCTTCTCCCATACTAATCACTATCTTCTTCCTCCTGCCGCAACCTCCCTCCCCCTGCAAGCCATGGCTCCCTTGAGGACAGGCTGGTCGGCCATCCCCGCAGAGAAAAAGGAGATAGCTTGCCGCCAGGCAGTTCATTCTCTACCAGCCCCTCAACCCCCCTCTCATTGAGGCCCAATTCCCCTCGACAATAGCGCCGAATGTTCTAGCAGGCGAGGGCTCCTCCCGGTACGCTCTTCTTGTTCTACTTCTTCTCCATCTCCTTCTCCATCATGATCTTATTCTGCTTCTTCTTGTTTTTATTCTTCTTCTTGCTCTTCCTCTTCTACGTATTACAAGACGGTCGTGGAGCCAGAATCCACCATGACAGAGGCGTTGTAGGACCCGTTCGGTCCCATTCCACGTCTCAGTGAGGTAGCAAATCTCCACACTGTTATTTCTCTGAGTTGTAATGTGGATTTCTTAGATCGTGTCCGCCCTGCATTGGTTTTTTGTGAGTTGTATTACTTTTCATGATTAAGGCTAGATCTCTTGGTCTTTCCTTAATACCATTGTTCTTAGATTCAATAGGGATTTTGTGATTAGGATTAGTTTATCGTGATTATGACTGGATCTCTAGGTCCATTTTTAATACTGTTGTCCATAGATTCAATGGGGATTTTTTTGATTTGTATTAGTATTCACCTAGAACTTAGAGTGTAATTATAGAATTTCTATTTCAATTGACATGAACGATGCAGCGATCGAAGGTCGAGTACCGTGACAAGGTGGTCGCGATCAGTGCCAAGATTGACAACCAAGAAGAGCTTGCACGCTCCCTCACCCAAGCTAATGAGAGCCTACTCAAGCGATTATCTGTGCAAAAGGAGATCTCGCTAGATTTTGCACGTGACATCATGAGGCTATAGAAAGTGCTCGACCTTAACTTGAATAGGCAAGAACATGCCATCAAGATAATCAACGAGCTCATGGAGGAGAAGAAGAATCTCAAGAAAAGGTGCACCCTCCTGCAGGACGAATTCACCGAGGCACTCAAAGGACGCATCGACGAAACCAAGGCTGCCATCTGTGTCGTCGGATTGAGGACAAGTACGCCATGAGGGGGTCCTCGAGGCGTGCAGAAGAGAGGGGTGTGAGACGTACGGTATTCCGGGACGGTGAGCACACAAGTTTACCCAGGTTCGAATCCGCCGGCTTTGGATGAATCCTACTCCTGCTAGCAATCCAGTAATACGGCAGGGCCGGAATATGGGTTACAAGGGTATCGCCTGTGCGAGTTGAGATTGTAGACTATTGAGGTGTAAGGTGTTTCCCTAAAGGCTCTCCCTAGGATGGCTTATATAGATATCCGGTCTAGGGTGAAGGAAATATGCCCTGAGAGGCAATAATAAAGTTTTTATTATGTATTCCTTATATATGATAGATGTTTATTTTACATGCTAGAATTGTATTGATCGGAAACATCAATACATGTGTGTTTAATAAACAAAAAAATGGTTCCTAGTTATGCCTCTCTTATAGACTAGCTTGTTGATTAACAAGATGATCAAGGTTTCCTGATCATGGATATTGGATGTTGTTAATAACAAGTTCACACCATTGGTGGAATGATGTGATGAACATTCATCCGAAGTATAGCATTACGATCAAGTCATTATGTTTATATTGCTATAACATCATACGAAGTAATCTTTATCCTTAGACCATGAGATCATGTTAACTGCTAACACCGGAAGAGTATCTTGATAACATCAAACATCACACCGTAACAGGGTGACTATAAAGATGGGTTCAGTACTATGAAGGTGTTATGTTGAGGCTCATGGATCAAGAGTGGAATTTGTCAATCCCGATGACGGATAGATATACGCTGGGCCCTCTCGGTGATATCACATTGAGATAGCTTGCAAGCAAGTGATGTGATCACTAGAATGTTATATCACGGGAACGAGAAAATAGTACATGTCGCTAACGAGATCAAACAAGGTATGGAGATACCGATGATCGAATCTCGGACATGTAATATATCGAGAGACAAAGGATCACAGAAGTCATCGTTGAATGTGTAGGAGTCAGTAGGGATCTCCAGGTCCCGCTGCTGATTAGTGATCGGAGAAGGGTCTCGATCATGTCTGCATTATTCGCGAACCGTAGGGTGGCACACTTAAGAGTTACCGAACACCATTTTGGAGCACATATGTTTCAGACGAAAGAATTGTAAAGGCAGGAATTGTTTCAATAGAAACCGGAAATTGTTTCGGGTGAAATTGCAGAAAGTGGTTTTGCATGTGATACTGAAATATTGCAAGGGGCTATATGTGAATGTTTGTTAATTAAAGTAATTAAAAAAATTCTGAATAAATTTAATAAAAATAGTTTTATTAAATGAGAGAGCATTAAACTTGGAGAATTTTAATGCATTTAAAGTGGAGACTTTAAAAGGGAATGTGAAGAGGCATTTTAATGTGGAGGGGTTACCACCACATGAATGGGGGAGGTGAGGGGTCACCCCCCCATGCGCCGGCCATGGAGAGGGGGGTACCCCCTCCTCCTATAAAAGGCCACCCATTCCCTCCTTCATCCTCACACCTCCTTGTGAAGGATATCTCTCCCCCTCTAGGATTATTCCCCCATGGTCTCGAATTAGCGAGATACATGTTCCCGGTGGCATTTCGTCTGGAAGGAGTTGCTGCTTCCGATGGATCACTGGAGCGAGGAGGTGGAGGTTGTCCGGTGGCTTGAACATGTGTGCGAGTGCGGATGCGCTGCTGAGTTGCGGCGCTCGGACTTCCTCACGATCTTGAGATCAGCAAGTGTACGACTACATCAACCACGAGTTCCTACTCATTAACATAACTCGTTGTCTTCGAGGGTAAGTTCTCGTTGGATGTATGTCCACCCGTTTTCTTTGTACCTAGTAGATAGATCTTGGCATGTAGTTCACATCGTAGGAAATTTTTTGTTTTCTATGCTGCGGACCCAACAGTGGTATCAGAGCCTGATCTATGCGTAGGTGCTTTGCACGGGTAGTACACATATGTTTATATGTGGGCGATGATGATCATGTTATTGCATCTTCTATGTATTTTGGATATTGGTGGCATAGTGGGATGAAGCGGCCCAGACCAACCTTACATGTCATCGTACATGAGACCGGTTCCACGACTAACATGCAACTTGTTTTGCATAAGTGGCTGGCGGGTGTCTGTCTCTCCTACTATAGTCAATATCTGATTTACAATGAGTTGCTAATAACTTAATTATCCTCGTTGTGGTTCATGTTCGTAGGTGAGAACGGTTCTATCTCCGAAAGCCCTAAGCCACGTAAAACTTGCAATTGATAAATTAGAGGCATCTAGTTTAGATCGTTGCTGGGCTAGTGTATTGATATGGTATTGTTGTAAGTAGATGTATGATAGATACTCTTACAACACATTCAACATGTAAGTTCCATAGACCTTGGCCTTACACACAAAGGAATGATAGAGATCATACCATGATGCAAATGATAGAGATCAAATGCATGGACCATATTATCTCACTTTACACATTAGATGTTAGCATCTTATACTGCTAGTTTGGCGTTTTTGGTAGCATTATAAGATGATCCCTCATTTAGATATCAAGATAAAATGTGTTCTTCCTTGAGTATGCACCATTCTATGGATCGTGTTTCGAGACATCATGTGATGATCGGGTGTACTCGACTCTACGCTTTCATACAACGGGTGTAAGACAGTTTTACACACGCGAGTACTAAGGTTCTTACTTGGTGAGCCTAGCATGTACAGACATGGCTTCGGAACACGGACCGAAAGGTTAAGCATGAGTCATATGGTTGATATGATGCCCATATAGATGCTCGCCTTTGAAGCTACACCGACTCACGTGATGATCGGACTTGGTGTAGTGGATTTGGTTCATGTAATCACCAAAAAGGCATGATGGATGTCGTTTTTGAGTGGGAGTTCATTAGTAATTTGGATTAGTTGAACTCAATCTATCATAAACTTAGTCTAAATAAACTTTACAAATTCTGTTGTAGATGATACCACCTGCTTTTAATTTCAATGTGTTCATGGAGAAAGAGAAACTTGCTCCGAATGGTAGCAACTTCACCAACTGGGCTATGAATTTGAGGATTCTCCTCACTGCTGCACAAAAGCAATATGTGCTAGATGCGCCGCTAGGCCCCCCACCAGCCCCTGATGCCCCTGACGAGGAAAAGAATGCCTATGTGACTCGTCAGGAGGACCACAACTTAGTTCATTGCAGCATACTGTATGGGCTAGAGCCAGAACTTCGAAAGCGTTTCAAAAATGGCAATGCCTTTGATACCATGGCAGAATTGAAAATGATTTTCGATACCCATACTGCCGTAGAGAGTTATAATGCTACAGAAAAGATCTTTAGCTGCATGATGGAGGAAAACAGCACCGTTAGTGAGCACGTACTCAAAATGTCTGGGTACGCCGATAAGCTTGTGTCCTTGGGAATAACGATTCCCATTGACTTAGGCATACATCGTGTTCTCCAATCTCTGCCACCTAGCTACAAGAGCTTCGTGATGAACTATAATATGCAGGGCATGAAGAAGTCTCTTCCCGAGCTTCTGTCAATGCTTAAGACTACAGAAGTGGAGATTAGGAAAGAACATCAAGTGTTGATGATCAATAGAATCACCGGTTTCAATAAGGACAAGAAAGGCAAGAACAAGGGAAAGAAGGGTGGCAAATCTATTGCCACGCCTGAAAAGATACCCCAGGCTGGCCCTAAGTCCGATACCGAGTGCTACTATTGCAAGGGGACTGGTCATTGGAAGCACAACTGCCACAAGTATTTGGCGGACAAGAAGTCCGGAAAGGCAAACAAAGGTATATATGATATACATGATATTGATGTGTACTTGACTAGTACTCGCAGTAGCACGTGGGTATTTGATACGGGATCGATTGCTAATATATGTAACTCGATTTAGGGGCTGCGGAACAAGCGACAACTAGCAAGGGATGAGGTCACAATACGGGTCGGCAACGGATCAAGAGTTGATGTGATCGCCATCGGAACGCTACCTCTCCATATGCCATCGGGATTAGTTATAAACCTAAATAATTGTTATTGGGTGCCTGCACTTAGCATGAACATTGTATCCAGATCGTGTTTGGTGCAAAGTGGTTATTCGTTTAAATCTAAAAACAATGGTTGTTCGATTTATATGGATAATATCTTTTATGGTCATGCACCTGTGTTGAATGGTTTATTTCTGATGGATCTCGATAGTAATATTACGCACATTCATAATGTTAATGCTAAAAAGATTAAACTCGATAATGATATATCTGCATATATGTGGCACTGCCGTCTAGGTCATATTGGCGTTAAATGCATGAAGAAACTCTATTCTGATGGACTTTTGGAATCACTTGATTTTGAATCATTTGATACATGTGAGCCATGCCTTATGGGCAAGATGACTAGAACGCCGTTTTCCGGTTTAATGGAACGGGCGACAGATCTATTGGAAATCATACATACTGATGTGTGTGAACCAATGAGTGTGTCGGCGCGAGGTGGATATCGTTATTTTGTTACTTTCACGGATGATTTGAGTAGATATGGGTATATCTGTTTGATGAAACACAAGTCTGAAACTTTTGAAGAGTTCAAGGAATTTCAGAATGAAGTGGAAAATCATCGTAATAGAAAGATCAAATTTCTACGGTCTGACTGTGGAGGAGAGTATCTAAGTTACGAGTTTAGAACACACATGAAAGAGTGTGGAATAGTTTCACAACTCACGCCTGTCGGAACACCACAGCGTAATGGTGTGTCGGAACGTCGTAATCCTACCTTATTGGATATGGTTCGATTTATGATGTCTCTGACTCACTTTCCACTGTCATTTTGGGGTTATGCACTAGAAACAGCTACATTTACTTTAAATCGGGCACCATCTAAATCCGTTGAAACGACACCGTATGAATTATGGTTTGGAAACAAACCTAAGATGTCATTTCTTAAAGTTTGGGGATGCGATGTTTATGTGAAGAAACTTCAACCGGATAAACTCAAACCCAAGGCGGAAAAATGCGTCTTCATAGGATACCCTAAGGAAACGATTGGGTATACCTTCTATCACAGATCCGAGGGCAAGGTTTTTGTTGCCAAGAATGGATCCTTTCTTGAGAAGGAGTTTCTCGCGAAAGGTGTGAGTAGTCGGAAGGTAGAACTCATAGAGATTATTGAACCTTCCCTTCATGAAATGGCGAGTGGCGCAGCACCGGAAGTTGTTTTGAAGTTGACTTCACTTGATGAAGAGAGAGCTAATGATAATGATCATGAAACTCCGAAAGAGGACACTACCGAACCTCGCAGGTCAAGCAGGACACGTGCAGCTCCTGAACTATACGGCAATCCTGTTGTGAATTTCATGGTTGATGAAATGCATGACCCTGCAATGTATGAAGAAGCGATGATGAGCCCGGATTCCAACAAATGGCTAGAAGCCATGAAATCCGAGATGGAATCCATGTATGAGAACCAAGTTTGGAACTTGGTGGACTTACCTCACGACCGAAAGGCCGTTGAGAATAAATGGATTTTCAAAAGAAAAACTGATGCTGATGGTAATGTGACCATCTATAAGGCTCGACTTGTCGCAAAGGGGTTTTGACAAATTCAAGGAGTTGACTACGATGAGATATTCTCTCCTGTAGCGATGCTTAAATCGGTTAGGATTATGTTAGCAATTGCTGCATATTTCGATTATGAAATATGGCAGATGGATGTCAAAACTGCGTTCCTCAATGGTAAGATTGAAGAAGAGTTGTATATGATACAACCTAAGGGTTTTTTCGATCCTAAGGATGCTAATAAGGTATGCAAACTTCAGCGATCCATCTATGGACTGAAGCAAGCATCCCGGAGTTGGAATCTCCGCTTTGATGAGGTGATCAAAGAGTTTGGATTTGTCCAAACTTATGGAGAGGCTTGTATTTACAAGAAAGTGAGTGGGAGCAATGTGGCATTTCTGATATTATATGTGGATGACATATTATTGATTGGAAATGATATAGATCTTTTAAACAGTGTTAAAAGTTATCCAAACAGCAAATTTTCGATGAAAGACCTTGGTGAAGCGTCATATATATTAGGCATTAAAATCTATAGAGATAAATCAAGACGCCTAATTGGGCTATCGCAGAGTAGATACCCTGATAAGATATTAAAGAAGTTTAATATGGACAAAAGTAAGAAGGCGTTCTTACCTATGTTGCAAGGCAAGACATTGAGTAAGACTCAAAGTCCGGCTACGGCGGAAGAAAGAGAGATGATGGATAAGATCCCCTATGCCTCGGCCATAGGCTCTATTATTTATGCCATGCTATGTACAAGACCGGATGTGGCACATGCTATTAGTTTGACTAGTAGGTACCAATCTGATCCAGGTTCGGAACACTGGATAGCGGTAAAGAACATCCTCAAGTACTTGAGAAGAACTAGGGATATGTTTCTTATATACGGAGGTGAAGAAGAGCTAGTCGCTAAGTGTTCCGTTGATGCTAGCTTTGACACCGATCTGGATGACTCTAAGTCTCAATCCGGATACGTATTTCTCTTGAACGGAGCAGCAGTTAGTTGGAGGAGTTCCAAACAACCTATGGTGGCTGGATCAACGATGGAGGCGGAATATGTTGCTGCTTCAGAAGCAGCGCAGGAAGCGGTTTGGATGAAAGAGTTCATTACGGAACTAGGTGTGGTTCCCAGTGCGTTGGACCCAATGGTGATCTATTGTGACAACAATGGAGCCATAGCCAACACAAAGGAACCGAGGTCTCACAAGAATTCCAAGCATATTAAGCGTCGGTTTCACTCCATCCGCGAGCATGTCAAGGATGGAGATATAAAGATTTGTAAAGTACACACGGAACTAAATGTAGCAGATCCGTTGACTAAAGTTCTCCCTAGGGAAAAACATGATCAACAACAGAACTCCATGGGTGTTAGATTTATCACTATGTGAACTAGATTATTGTCTCTAGTGCAAGTGGGAGACTAAAGGAAATATGCCCTGAGAGGCAATAATAAAGTTTTTATTATGTATTCCTTATATATGATAGATGTTTATTTTACATGCTAGAATTGTATTGATCGGAAACATCAATACATGTGTGTTTAATAAATAAAAAAAAGGTTCCTAGTTATGCCTCTCTTATAGACTAGCTTGTTGATTAACAAGATGATCAAGGTTTCCTGATCATGGACATTGGATGTTGTTAATAACAAGGTCACACCATTGGTGGAATGATGTGATGAACATTCATCCAAAGTATAGCATTACGATAAAGTCATTATGTTTATATTGCTATAATATCATACGAAGTAATCTTTATCCTTAGACCATGAGATCATGTTAATTGCTAACACCGGAAGAGTATCTTGATAACATCAAACGTCACACCGTAACAGGGTGACTATAAAGATGGGTTCAGTACTACGAAGGTGTTATGTTGAGGCTCATGGATCAAGAGTAGAATTTGTCAATCTCGATGACGGATAGATATACACTGGGCCCTCTCAATGATATCTCATTGAGATAGCTTGCAAGCAAGTGATGTGATCACTAGAATGTTATATCACGGGAACGAGAAAAGAGTACATGTCGATAACGAGATCAAACAAGGTATGGAGATACCGATGATCGAATCTCGGACATGTAATATATCGAGAGACAAAGGGATTTAGTTAGAAGCGTTAAAGGTTCTCACGATCACAGAAGTCATTGTTGAATGTGTAGGAGTCAGTACGGATCTCCAGGTCCCGCTGCTGATTAGTGATCGGAGAAGGGTCTCGGTCATGTCTGCATTATTCGCGAATCGTAGAGTGGCACACTTAAGAGTTACCGGACACCATTTTGGAGCACATATGTTTCATACGAAAGAATTGCAAAGGCAGGAATTGTTTCAATAGAAACAGGAAATTGTTTCGGGTGAAATTGCAGAAAGTGGTTCTGCATGTGATATTGAAATATTGCAAGGGGCTATATGTGAATGTTTGTTAATTAAAGTAATTAACAAAATTCTGAATAAATTTAATAAAAAGAGTTTTATTAAATGAGAGAGCATTAAACTTTGAGAATTTTAATGCATTTAAAGTGGAGACTTTAAAAGGGAATATGAAGAGGCATTTTAATGTGGAGGGGTTACCACCACATGAATGGGGGAGGTGAGGGGTCACCCCCCCATGTGCAAGCCATGGAGAGAGGGGGCACCCGCCCTCCTCCTATAAAAGGCCACCCATTCCCTCCCTCATCCTCACACCTCCTTGTGAAGGATCTCTCTCCCCCTCTAGAATTATTCCCCCATGGTCTCGGATTAGCGAGATACATGTTCCCGGTGGCATTTCGTCTGGAAGGAGTTGCTGCTTCCGCTGGATCGCTGGAGCGAGGAGGTGGAGGTTGTCTGGTGGCTTGAACGTGTGTGCGAGTGCGGATGCGCTGCTGAGTTGCGGCGCTCGGACTTCCTCACGATCTTGAGATCGGCAAGTGTACGACTACATCAACCACGAGTTCCTACTCGTTAACAAAACTCGTTGCCTTCGAGGGTAAGTTCTCGTTGGATGTATGTCCACCCATTTGCTTTGTACCTAGTAGATAGATCTTGGCATGTAGTTCACATAGTAGGAAATTTTTTGTTTTCTATGCTGCGGACCCAACATAGGGTTTATAGGAGAGATCAATCCGGCTACGACTAAGAGTTGGTTACAGAGTACATCTTGAACTACAAGTAACATTATGGGCCTAAGTCGATAAGTCTTCTGGGCCTTCCCATAGCTGGATTGGACTCCGTCTTTCTCCCTGACTTGGCTGCCTGTGAAGCAAAGCTCTAACCTGAAGTGGGCACCCGGGTCAGTGAGGAACTGTGAGGATACCCAGAAAGTATATCCCCAACAGTAGCCCCAAGAGGCCTCCAAGATCCAAAGTCGGATTTTATCATCGTCTAGCTTGATCTTCGGCTTGCAGAATCTTGAAGGGTTCCTGAAACTTCACAACAAAAAATACGATCCGGGTCTTAAAAATAAGTCGGACCTATCAACAGGTTACTCGGATGTTCCAGCTCGATTTCAAACTAAGCCGGAACTTGGTTTCTAACGCCACCTGACACAAGTCATGGTCAAGTCACGTCATCTGACAGGCGTGCCGTCAGCATGACCGTTGGTGGGTCCGCAGTTCGCGGAACCGAGGCACCGTTTCAATGCGTGCGTGGAGATCGAGGAGACGCAATCATCATGTGGGTCCTTCCCAGTTCCTTCCACGATGTGTGGCGGTTATACTGTAGCATTTGCACGAATATTTGCGTAGTTAGGTGGATATAAGGGGTTAGGATTTTTCCTTCTCCTTTCCACCAGTCCTTTGCCGTTTCCTTTCCTCCCAATCCTCCTGCGCGCACAGAGCTTCCTCGTTCTTCCCCCACAGAACTCCCAGTGCCACCCCTTTTAGGTCAATCTCTCGCCGGAGAAATGGCTTCATCTTCTTCCTTCGGCTTGGCGTCGGCAGCGACGGTGGAAGCAGCAGCGAAGAAAGAGAGCTTCTGTGGGATCTGGATTCCCTATGCTCTCAATGAAGAGGGCCTCAAGAACATGGAGAAGGAGGGGCTTCTCGTTGCCGGCGACTGGCGGAGCGGCTCCGGGGAAACCGTCCCCAACCCGTGCGACGGCGAGCGGGTCCACTTCGGCACCCACCTCGATAGAGGTCTGTATTTTCCTCCCTCGGAGTTCTTCTCCAAGGTGATAGGTCATTTCGGAGTTCAACTCCATAACCTTCCTCCCAACTCTCTCTTAGAGATGAGTGCATATGCTTCACTTTGTGAGGGATTTCTCGTCATTAGGCCTAGTTTGACTCTCTTCCGGTATTATTTCCATGTCCGAAGAAATTCCATTACCGTCGGTGTTCCTTACATCACCGGCACTATCAGTTTTTCACTTAGACGCGACCGGGCTTATCCCAAAATTCTAGCCAGTGACTCGATCAAACAATGGCCAGCCACATTTTTCTATCATAGGGATATTCTGGCTCCCGGCAAAGCCACTGCTTTGCCGGATTTTGTCGACGGCGCTGCCACGGCCAAACCTTACTGGGACGAGGCTGCTCCGGCTCTCACCGACGATCTGATCCTCGCGAAGAAGCGGATCGAATATTTGATCTAACACAAGGGTCTGAAGGGATCCAACTTGGTCCAATGCTGGGTCTCACGTCGGATCGAGCCCCTTCAGTACCACGGGGATCGACTGATGCACTCCATCACGTCATCCAAAAAAGATTCCCTCCGCATCAGCCCCAAAGCCTACACCACTCAAGGCTACATAAGCCAGATGTAGTGGCTAATCAAGGAGCAGATCGAGAGGAGAATTCCGGAGGTTTCTCTGGATATGCACACAGCGGAAAACCCCGTAGTGTCGGTAAGTTTCCATCAGTACACCTTTTATGTGTTTCAATCTTCGAGTTATATTGCAATACTGATATGTTTTCTTGTTTTCCGCTTGCTGACCTCCCCGAGTCGGAACTTGCTCCGCTCAAAGGATATCCTCCTGAGTTTTCTCAGGAGATAGAGGTGGTCCCATTGCCGGACCCTGCGCTCAAGAAGCGCAAAGCTCCGACAGTGGCTGTTGGCACAAAGGAGGTGCCTGTTGTGAAGAGGTAACTTTCAATCACAATTTCCGCCTTTGTACCTTTCTCGAATTTCTTTTCGAGATGTAATATTTCCGAATTTACTACATTCTCAGAGCAAAGCCGCTCATCAAGGGAAAGGGGAAAGGGATTCCTTCGAAGCCCCTGCGACAGCCGAAGCTCACCATAGCTTCCCCTGCCGTGGCTCCTCCGACTCCTGCGCCTCAACCTTCTGCAACTCCGGCGATCATTCCTTCTCCAGTGGTTGCAGAAGATCCGGCTCCTCCAACGGAGCCTGCGATCCTTGGGTCGCAAACTGACGTCACCATGGGTGCGTCAGATCAAGATAGGGGTGAACCCTCTTCGGGTAATGATCCCTCAGCAGAAATCTTTGCCGAAAACCTCATCAGCAATCCGGGACTTGCCAAGTTTGGCTTGTCCCAGAAATCTGCAGAAGAGATCCAGCGGCTAGCCAGGCAAGTCCTGGAGAAAAGCGATTTATCTCCCGAAGAAGAAGCGCAAGAAGCAGAGGACGTCAAGTTCTCTGACCTTCTTGCCCAAGTCCGCCTTCGCGACGAGAAGATTAGGACTGGCGAGCTTCCAACTCTTGCCGAGAAGGTGGCCGCTGAAGTGAACGTGGGTTTGGATAAACTCACCGGCGAGCAATATGTAAGTCGGAATTCCAACTCTTGTTTTTCCATTATGTTATATCATATCCTCTAGCCCCCAAGCATGAAGTAGGATATATAATCCGGGTTTATGCTTAATTAGGATGCCAAAGAACGAACCAGTGTAGCCCCCAAGGCTCGTGCTAATATTTTAGCAAACATATTATCCCGAGTCTTAAGTAGCTTTCTGACCTTGGGTATTCTGACTTACAGAAAGTATGTTCCTATAACCAGGAATTATTGACCAATGTCTGTGATAAGCGGACAGAGATCAAAGCTCTCCGGCTTAAAAATGCTGAACTTAAAGTAGGCAAGGATGAAGCCGAAGGTAAACATTCCAAGATTCAAACCTTGTCCCTTGCTTTTTTTTTCAATGTCGAATTTTTCTGAACTGTTGTTCTTTTTTGACTTACAGCACTGGTGAAACAATCCATCGCCATGATGGAAGAGGCCGAGAACCTCAAGACCCTAGTGGTGGAGAACAAGGGACTTCGCCAAGAGCTGGATAAGCTCAAGGTGGATCATGAAAGGAGCATAGCTCAAGTCCTTGAATCCTCCTCCATGGCCACCGAAGAGCGTGATCGCAAGATCTCTGCTCAAGATAAAATAATCTCAGACCTCAGGAATGAGCTTGGTAGAGAGAAGGACATCTCCCAAGCGCTCCGGGCTGAACTCCAGAGTCTCCGGGAGGAGAAGACCAAGATTGACGACGTCATTCTCGGTACGTCCCATCTGTCTGAATTATCTTTTTTTCTTCGACTTCTATCAATGTCGGATTTTTCTTAACTTGTTTTTGTGTATAGGTCCTCTGAACTTGACGGACTCTTCCTCCTCCGAGCCCCGCACCCACCGGCCTACCCAAGTCGGTGACCTTCTTCATGACTTCCGCCAGTCCCTTGAGGACATTGGCCAAGCTCTAAAGATTCTGGACATGCCAAGCATATCGGATTTTCAGGTGCGGGACAAGGCAAAGGAGATGCCGCAACTTGTTCGGGACTGGAACATGTCCTATGCACGGACCGCTGCGCAGAACGCTCTCACCATGGTCATGAGCCATCATGGAAACATGGAGATATGGCAAGTGACCAGAGGGTACTACAAGGTAGACGAAGACGGCCAGGAGCAAGACCTTCAAGTCATCATGCACTCCTGCGTCGGATATGGGTGTCACGTGGCTAATCTGACCAGCTACGAGATCCCCTTCTTCACCCGCGTAGCTAGTCCACCTCCTCCTCCAGAAGAAACCGAAGAAGTTTCCGATGATGAACGCACCACCTCAGATGTAGACATCTCGGAACGATATCAAGGCGGAGTAACCAGCGAGCCGACAGCTCCTTCATCTCCTCCTGCATCATAGACCAGAAACTTATGTATTATTCCGGGAAAAACATGATGCATTTGTAAATATTAAGTACTATTTAATTTGCTAGTGCTAAGCTTTTGATCTATTCAGCACTTTTGGCTTTGATTTTTTTTGTGTGCCTAAAATGTTTACATAAGAACTTGTATTTTTTCGTCTTCACTTATCGTTTATCTGGGTTTTCGCCTCGTCCCTTTCGTGAGCCGGCTAAACCTTCGCCCGGAAACTTTGCCGAGCAACGGAGCTCAATTGCTAAACCAGTTTAAACTTGGAAACAAAGCTGGCTTCCAATACCAACAATTCACTACTCGGAAAATACCCGCATCCAGCAATCAGACAAATAACCAAAGTAAAGACTAGAAATTTTAGAGTTATACCTGAAGGTAGCAATTTTAGAATCAGAAATCTAGACCAGAAGAACATGAGCATAAAGTACTTTCAAGCATTCTAAGATTTTCGACTATGACATGATCATTTGGAAATAAGATGGTAAAAACTTCTCACAAAAACTTGAGGCAACCAAAACTTTTATTTCTCAGAGAACATGTACATATGTATGATTACAAAGAAGGATAAACTAAGAATAAAAGGGATGTAGCTCAGCAATATTCCATGGCCTGTCTAACTCATCCAGATTTGTACTGCCTCCAGCTCTCTTTCTCTTCTTAGTAGCAGGTCTTTCTTTGACTGGCCTCATGTTAGTTAAGTAATACGATCCATTGTGCAATACTCGACTAACTAAAAAGGGCCCTTCCCATACTAGGGAAAGTTCGTGCTTTCTTTGTTGCACAAGCCGGAGAACCAAATCACCTTTATTGAAAGATCTATTTCGGACTCTCTGGCTATGATACTTCCGTAACATCTACTGATAGGCTGTAGATCTCATTTCAGCAACAACGCGAACTTCTTCGACTAAGTCGAGATCATTTTGTCGAGAAATCTCGGCATCCTCTTCGATATACGCGGCCAATCTAGGAGAAGTATGAATAAAATCACTAGGAAGAACTGCTTCTGCGCCATAGACCAAGAAGAAAGGTGTGTATCCTGTTGACCTGTTCGGAGTTGTTCGTAAACTCCAAATTACAGAGGGTAATTCCTCTGCCCAAGCCCCCGCAGCATGTCGTAGTGGTGCTTCTAGCCTTGCAGGATTAAACCATATGCTCTTTCGACTTGTCCTTTAGCCTGTGGATGTGCGACTGGCGCAATGTCAAGACGGATATTTTGCTCATCGCAGAATTCAGCCAATTCTCCCATAGAGAAGTTACTCCCATTGTCCGTGATAATGCTATGCGGATAACCATACCGGATTATAACATCCTCGACAAATCTTTTGGCTGTTGCTCCATCACAACTAGTGACAGGTTTAGCCTCAATCCATTTGGTGAATTTATCCACCATCACTAAGAGGTGAGTAAATCCACTTGGAGCTCATTTAAATGGTCCTACCATATCAAGCCCCCAGACCGCAAAGGGCCATGTTATAGGTATTGTTCGTAGCTGATCAGCCGGAACATGAGCTTGCTTGGCGTACTTTTGGCAGCCTTTGCACGTCTTGACTAATCGTTCGGCATCTGCCTAAGCTGTAAGCCAGAAAAATCTGTGTCTAAAAGCTTTTGCTACTAAATATTTGGCTGCAGCGTGGTGACCACACTCGCCTTCGTGGATTTCCCTTAAGATTTCCCCTCCTTCTTCTGGAGATACACAGCACTGAAAAACCCCAGAAACACTCTGTTTATGGAGCTCACCTTTAACAATAGTATAGGCTTTTGCTCGTCGGATAATCTGCTGGCTCAACACCTCGTCTTCGGGTAATTTACCATCTACCAAATAATCGAGGTAGGGTTGAGTCCAGCTGGGAATTACAGCCAGAACTGCTATCAAGGGTGAGTCGGATTTGGTCGGATATTCCTCATCTACTCCCTTTATTGAGGGAACTTTGAGGTGCTCTAGAAAAGCGCCATCTGGGACCTCTTTCCGCACAGAGCCTATCCGAGATAGTGTGTCTGCTTCCTCATTTTCTGCTCGAGGGATGTGTTGAACTTCAAACCCTTCGAACGATTTAGATAGATCATCCACGATAGATTTATATGCTGCCATGTGTTTATTTGCATTACAAATATCCGACACTTGTTGAGCAACAAGATCCGAATCTCCTTAACACATCAAACATCGGATGCCAATATCCTTAGCAATCTGGATTCCATGCAGAAGTGCTTCATACTCGGCAATATTGTTTGTCGCTGTGAAGTGGATCTGCAATATGTATAAAAGTTTATCTCCTTGGGGTGATTTGAGCACCACGCCAGCCCCCGAGCCCCCTCGAGCCTTAGACCCATCGAAAAAGAGGGTCCAATATTCGGACTTAGGGAGGACCATGTTCTCCTTCGTCTCTGTCCAATCAGCGACAAAGTCAGCAAGGAACTGGGATTTAATTGTTGTTCGAGGTTTATACTCAATATCGAAAGCTGAAAGCTCTATTCCCCATTTGGCGACGCGTCCTGTGGCGTCACTATTGTTTATTATGTCTCTCATGGGAGCTTTGCTCACCATGGTAATTGGATGCTCCTGAAAATAATGTCGTAGCTTACGAGATGCTAGAAAAACACCGTAAGCCAACTTTTGATAATGCGGATACCGCTGTTTGGACTCTGTCAGGACCTCGCTGACAAAGTAAGTCAGACGCTGCACTAGGTGTTCCTGATTTTCTCTGGTCTCTCCACCACCATGACGATACTGACGACCTTATTTGTCGCAGCAATGTAAAGCAACATCGGTTCCTGAGGTTCTGGCGCTGCAAGGATAGGAGCAGATGAGAGTACTCTCTTCAGATCTTGTAGTGCAGCTTCAGCTTCGTCAGTCCAGACAAAATCCTTGGTCTTTTTTAGGAGTTTGTATAATGGTGCGGCTCTTTCACCAAGCCGACTTACAAATTGACTGACCGCAGTGATGCAACCAGTTAATCTTTGTACGTCCTTCAGGCGAGTTGGCCTGGAAATATTGAGTATAGCCTTGATTTTGTCTCGGTTCACCTCTATGCCTCTTTGAGACACAATGAAACCTAACAATTTTCCGGCTGGTATTCCAAAGAAGCATTTCTTCGGGTTAAGCATGATGTTGTATCTTCGTAGATTGGCGAACGTTTCCTCCAAGTCGGAAATCAGTGTTTCCTTCTTTTTGGACATCACCGCGATATCATCCACGTATGCATGTACATTGCGTCCTAGTTGGTCATGGAGGCAACGCTGCATCGTGCGTTGGTACGTAGCTCCTGTGTTCTTCAGCCCAAAGGGCATCGTAACAAAACAAAAGGTTCCGAAGGGGGTTATGAATGAAGTTTTGACTTTGTCAGATTCCTTCATCCGGATTTGGTGATAACCGGAATATGCGTCGAGAAAACAGAGGAGTTCCGAGCCTGCCATAGAATCGATGACTTGATCAATTCTAGGCAGAGCGAACGGATCTTTTGGACAAGCCTTGTTCAAGGCAGTATAATCAACACACAAACTTAAATCAGTGGTGTCCTATTTAGGGACCATTACAGGATTGGCCGACCACTCCGTGTGGATACCTCTTCTATGAATCCGGCTAACTCGAGCCGCGCTAGTTCCTTAGTATTGCCTTACGGTTTTCGTCGCCAAATCGTCGTAAGGACTATTTGACGGGTTTAGCGTTCGGGTTTACATTTAGAGAGTGCTCGGCAAGTTCCCTAGGTACTCCGGTCATGTCAGATGGCTGCCATGCGAAGATATCTTGATTTGCTTGGAGGAACTTGACGAGCGCGCTTTCCTATGCGATACTTAGCCCTACGCCTATCTGGGTCACCTTGGAGGGGTCCTCATCCTTAAACGGCGTCTTCTTCGTCTCTTTTGATGCCTCGAACTCCGGATTTGGCTTTGTCACCTCCTTCTTCATTGCGGGCATCTCGGACGGATATATGCTCTTCTTGATCTCCTGGTACTCCTGGGCGTGCAGCACGGCTTCGGCAAAGGCGGAATTTCCATCCTTGCACTCTTGCGCTTTCTTCGGGTCTCCCCTAATGGTGATCACGCCGTTGGGACCTGGAATTTTCATCATATTGTAAATGTAACACGGACGAGCCATAAAAGCCCAGTAAGCCGGACGTCCGAATATAGCGTGGTATGTGCTCTTGAACGGGACCACTTCGAAGGAAAGTGCCTCCGTCCGATAATTCTTCGGAGTTCCAAAGGTAACATCCAAAGTAATCTCTCCCAGGGAATTAGCTTGTCTTCCTGGGACAACTCCGTGAAAGATCACAAAGCTATGGTTCAGCTGTGTTTCCGAGATCTTCATCCAGCGTAGCGTCTTGACATAGAGAATATTGATGCTGCTACCACCGTCCATGAGGGTATTGGAGAAACCATAACCGTCAATAAGTGGATTGACGATTAAGGCGTATTTTCCTCGCCTGTGCAACTTAGGCGGATGATTAGCGCGGTCAAATGTGATTGCCACTTCCGACCAGTCCAGATATTGGTGGACGGATGGAACTGTTGCATTGAGCTCGTGGAGAACTTCTTTCTTGACCTTTGCTGGTTGAGACCCGAGGAAGGTGACGCAAGTGTCCTTTTTGGTGGGAAAAGTTTTCTTCCCTTCCGGCTTGGGATTTGAAGCATCAGCTTCCTCCATGTCGAAATCTTCCTTGGTCTCTTTGTCCTTTTTGGGATTTTTCTTTCCCTTCTTCCGCTTAGCTTTGTAGCCCGCGGTATCATCTCTCTTGATGTCGTCATTAAAATGACATTCAGCGTTGGTGTGGGACGAGCCCCCATTGGCGTCTAGGTGATGCACACATGGGTTATTGGCAATGTCGGCCCAAGTGTAGGTTTTTCCTGGTTGTTGTTCTCCTCTACCTTGGACCCTTGATGTCCCACGGCCACGCCCGCGGCCTCCGCCACATCCTCCTCGTCCTCCAGTGTTTCCGCGTTGGGTTTCTCTTCCGAGGTATTTTTGTGCTTCTGAGCTTGTTGCTTTGGTTGTCTTGCCGACTGAGGCACAGCCAGGACGTTGAGTAATCCCTCTGCATCGTCGTCAGCATCTGCATACTTGCTCGCTGTTTCTATCATCTCTCCCAAATCAGTGACTTTGTCACACTTCAAGCGGTGATGTAGTAGACCAATTGGGAGTCCTGCGATGAAGGCTTCAATCGCGTTCTGATCGTTTACTCCTTCACAGGAGTTCTTGGTGTCGATCCATCGTCCGAGGTAATCCCGGCAAGTTTCTCCGGCTTTCTAGGTGCAACGCTGTAGGTCTCCAACCGTATAGGGCCTCCGATACGTGCCTTCGAAATTCTGAAAGAACGCACTTTGCATGTCATACCAGTTATGGATGGTGTTCTCCGGAAGTTCCTTGAGCCATGATCGTGCCGTCTTCCGCAACATAAGTGGGAGATATCGGGTTGCGACCAGGCTGTTTCCGCCTTTGGCGATGCAGCAAGCTTGGAAAAAATCCTGTAGCCAGGTATCTGGCCGAGCAATGCCGTCGTAGGCCTGGATGTGCCTTGAGATAGCAAATCCTTCCGGGAATCTTGTAGCTCTGACGCGTGGTCCGAAACACTTTGGGCCCACGTAGAAATCATCGTTTTCGTAGCGCCGCGCCTCTATATTGGAGTTGATCCTGTGCCTTGCGTCGTTCGGGGATAGAGATTGTCCTGATTGTCGGTTGTGGCTGCGGTGCCTTGGAGCCGAACTTCGGCTTCTGCCACCACCTCCTCCGCCATGTCGTCCTCTTTGCCCTCCTTGGGGGTCATTATGATGACTGCTTGGTGGAGGGGGTGGGGCAGCTGAATTGTTTCCGGCTGATCATCGGCCTCCGTCCGGAGCGTCATTATTCCGGTTCCGGGGAGGATCTTGACTACGACGAGCCCCCCTGCCGGCTTGTCCCAACATGGTTTCCGTCGTTCCTTCATCCGTCGTTCCCACCATGGTGAGGCTCAGCCGGACAGTTTTCATGTCTGGGAGGTGGCATTCTTTGACGATCCTCCTCCCGACGTTTCTCTTTATCTTCTCCCCTTCGATCATTAGAATCTCGTCGGGGAGGGTTCCTCGGATTCAGTGCAGCGATGGCATCTTTCTTGGCCGCTGGAGCGACATTGCTCTAGTTATGCGTGGTTCTGTGATGCTGTCCTGATGATCCGGTTCTTGAATAATTGTCTTCCCTTTGTTTGGGGTGATGATACTGCGCCCGGACGTAATGGGATCTTACGCCAGCCCATGCCGGATCTGTGCGACATTGGTTGGAATCCGAGACCAGCTTTTGACTTCCGAACAGGGCGACCTTTTGTTGCTCCAGTCCCTTGTTGAGTAGCTTGATACCCAAACGAATCTCCTCTGGTCCTGGATTAGCCGATAGAATTTCTCGGGCTGCCACGGTATTCTGTACTGGGTATACCCAATCTCCGTTGCTATCTTTTCGTGGCTTCCCCATCTCATCCCCAAAAAGGACGGCACGAACACGTGGGAATTGGTCGTCATTGGTGTGACGCTTCCGTGTCTTCTGATGCAACCGAGACATGTAGTCCTCAGTTGACATGCGTTTCTTCTCCACCTCGATGTTTTTGCCTTCATCGAGGAGTTGTTGACGACGTGCTTCTAGGGCTTGCGCCCTTTCGTCTAGCTCATCCGCAGTAAGTTCTGCAGCTGTAGGGATAGGTGGGGTTAATGCGGCATCGATGAGTTTACACGCACCTTCGGTGATCACGTGTCCATCCACCGACACTTCTTTTTTCGGCTCGTCTGGGATAAGTGCTCCATCCGAGACTTCCTCATATTCCTCGGCAATCACCTCCTCTGTGAGAGGGTCTTTTGTCAGGGTCTTGTTCTTCTTGTTCTTCTTCTTTGCCTTCTTGGCAGCGCCGGTAGCAAAGACGGCTTTGGGTCCGTTTCCCGGAGTCAAGCTCTGATCGGTACTTTCGGACATCTGGACCTCGGGATTATCTCTGACGTCCATGTCATCCTGCGCTTTGGGAGAGTGTTCCCCGGATCCTTCATCCATGGCTTCTCCTTCTTCTGCAGCTTTGGAGTTATACTCCTCTTCATACTCCGCGAAGAACTTTCGGAAATCTGCCGACGTCATAGATTCATCCGAGGATGCGGGAACGTCGACGTTTGTTCCAATTGCCTCCAACACTGAGTTGGTGTTTTGGCCAGCATCGGCAGAGCCGGATCTAGATCCCATGTATCCGACAAGTGCGATGCGTGCTTCCTGAGGTACCTGCGGCTTTCACGATCAGCCATGTTGAAACTTTTAATGGTCTCGAGGATTGCATCTACGCTTTCGCCTTGTAGTATCATACGTCTTAGTGTGTACCTTAGGAAAGGCCTGTTTGTCCCGACGTCGTCAGAGCCGGAATCAGTGTCATTGATATGCTCCTCCTTGATTTCGACTTCCACGGGTGGGTCGATCTGGGATCTGGCTTCTCCGGGGAGATCCACTCCAGATTCGACTTGGTCCGCTAGGTCTTCTTCAGGCTCGAATTTCTCCACTATCTCCACAACTGGTGCGGGCTGGGTGGGATTAGGGATTTCTGAGATCCGGCACTCTGCCGCCTCTACGGACAAAGGGGACCCAGAAGATTCTTCTGCCTCTATCATCACCGCTGGGGTGGGTTGGGCAAGTTCAGCGAAACCGATGTAAACATCGATCTCACCAAAAGACATGATTGTGTAGGCAATCACGGCCTCCTTAGCCGGAATCCAAGTCTCGTCGAGAATGATGAGAGGGACGTCGCTGGCGTAGAGGATGCGACCGACGACGATAGTCTCGCCGATTCCGATTTTCACAGATTCCGCTCGGAACGCAGATCCGTAGCTCACTTGCCCCACGGTGGGCGCCAACTGTCGTCGGATTGAGGACAACTACGCCATGAGGGGGTCCTCGAGGCGTGCAGAAGAGAGGGGTGTGAGACATACGGTATTCCGGGACGGTGAGCACACAAGTTTACCCAGGTTCGAATCCGCCGGCTCTGGATGAATCCTACTCCTGCTAGCAATCCAGTAATACGGCAGAGCCGGAATATGGGTTACAAGGGTATCGCCTGTGCGATTTGAGATTGTAGACTATTGAGGTGTAAGGTGTTGCCCTAAAGGCTCTCCCTAGGATGGCTTATATAGATATCCGGCCTAGGGTTTACAGGAGAGATCAATCCGGCTACGACTAAGAGTTGGTTACAGAGTACATCTTGAACTACAAGTAACATTATGGGCCTAAGTCGGTAAGTCTTGTGGGCCTTCCCATAGACGGATTGGACTCCTTCTTTCTCCTTGACTGGATCGCCTGTGAAGCAAAGCTCTAACCCGAAGTGGGCCACCCTGGTCAGTGAGGAACTGTGAGGATACCCGGAAAGTATATCCCCAACAATCCGAGCCTACCATGACAGGAACCGTTGCCTAGATGTAGTGAAAGAGATGAAGGAGGACATGAGCAGAGGGATCACCGTACTCGAGGATGTTCGTAAGGAGAACAAGGAGCTAAGGACTTGTCTGGAGGCGTACCAGAGCAATGCCCAAGTCTGATTCCCATTAGAGGGGGCATGAATATCAGTTCGTGCTCCACTCTTTTTGTAATATTTAGGGTTCAGGGAGCAATGCCCAAGTCTGATTCCCGTTATAGGGTGCAAGAAGAGATAATCCTAGGGCAACTCCTTATCTATCTAGACATGTATAGGTGTTCATATTCATGAATGAACACCATGATCTCTTTCCATTCTGTATCTAGACATGGGTTTCTGCATTATGAGTTTGCCACTACTATTTGGTGAGATGGGAAAAACCCACAACAAACTAAACTGCAGATAAACCTTATTTGTCATTGAAATTGAAATTATGACAGTGCCACTAGTCGATTCATAAAATGTTGATTAGTCCTAGATTGCTTATTCCTTGAAATTATGTTAGTGCCACTAGTCGATTCAGTTAATTATGGAAACTAATCACCTTGTCCTGGTGAACTGAACAAACCATACTATATATTTTTGTTGCAGGGAAAGAGGCAAAAGCTCAACCAGGACCTAGTGACCTGGCTAAATGACAAGATAACCATCCAAAGGGAGAAGTAGAATTCCCAGAAATTGGCCTTTGACCATCTGCGTGTTGAAGTCGCGGTCTTTTTTGACAAGTGCTAGAAACTGAAGGAGGTGAACACCGGCTGGGAGAAACTTCACAGGGAAGGTCGCACCTCGGCTAGTAAGCAGACGAAGATCATGATAGGGATCATGAAGGAAAATTGTATGGTTATAGATCAACTTCTCGAATCCCTCACGGAGCGCTACAACCTGCGGCAGGCACACGACAAAGTACTGAAGGAGCTGGCCGATCTTAGGGAGGAAAACAAGCAGCTCCGGGCTAGGCTTGCTTGAACCCAACATATGTCTATTTAGTACTGAACTGCCTATTTTATCCTCTATAGTGGTGATTTTGGAAATGTGAACTTAACTCTATGCATGATATGTGTGTTCGTTTGAAATTAATTTGCTCGAGGATTGAGTTTGGCTTAGTTAAGAAAGTGCAACTGCAAGTCTTACAGTTAACTAGTTTCAGGCATTGGCATGACATAAATTATTCATCTCGAATTTCCTTTATCCTCTGTAGTCTGTCCTTGTTCACCCTCACGCTACTTCTTCAGTTCCTTCAACAGATCCACAATGCAGTACTCTAGATTCTTCTTGTCTTCCCTGAGCTGATCTCTCTCCTTTTCTGCATTAAGAGTCAGCAACCTATGACTACCCTAAAGCTTCTTTGCAGTTCCAACAACCAAGCTCCCATTGATTCGGTCACTTAGTTCTAACTACAAATTCTCGATTTCTTGTTCTAGCTCCTTTTCATACCGACAGCTTGTAATTTTTTCAGCTGCATCACAAGCATCCGTAAATCTCCCTGACCTTTCCAACTCATACATCTCCAATAACTAGGCCAAACATTTCTTAAGTGCATCTGGACACTCAATATCCACCCACTCTATTGATTTACACACCGGGCCAACCTAAAAAAACACACACTATCGTGTTATGAACACACATGATACATTTTTATTCATGTCACTGTTGCACATAGTGTAAACAAACCTGATTTGTATTGCCCAAAAACCTTCTCCCAATGTTACTGTCTTCGAATGCAACATATCTTCTCAGTTTTAGCACATGGTCACATGGTACTTCTCCATCGAGATCTAGGCCCTCCCATTCGGAGTCGTAGATCGTTTGTGGTACCTATAAGTAAACGCAAAGCTGGAATTGAACATGATTGCATGAACATATGGAGCTCAAATTGAGGAATTTACCAATGCCTAACCCTAGCCCAAGAAAACAGAGTAACTCACATCATGGAAGGAATACTCGATGTTAGGGAGAAGGCTGTCGCTGCTCGACTAGTCATCCTCGTCGTTCCAGGACAGCATGGCGAATGTGTCGTCGTCAGCATTGGTGAGGAGAGGGAGAGAGAGAGAGAGAGAGAGAGAGGGAGAGAGAGAGGTGAAAGTGAAGTGCGTCATAGCTCCAACAATCACTAAATTGGCATGTTACAATAGTTTAATGGATACCATGCCCTTTATGTGGATTACTGTCTCCTGCCTAATAGGGTTTCTCTTCATACATTCTTATTTCAAATATTAAACCTGTACTCCCTCCATCTCAATTTCATTGCCTAGGAAAATATACCAGTATATTACATCATCTAAAGAAACAAAATCATGTCAACTACAAGTTACTTATGCATCACTTATTCAGTCATGATTTCACAAAACATTACATTACAATCTCTCAACAAACATAATCATAGAAACAAGTATATTACATCAACTCAAGAAACAAAATCATGTCAACTACAAGTTACTTATGCATCACTTATTCAGTCAAGATTTCACAAAACATTACATTACAATCTCTCAACAAACATAATCACAGAAACAAGTATATTACATCAACTCAAGAAACAAAATCATGTCAACTACAAGGTACTTACGCATCACTTGTCCAGTCATGGTTTCACAAAACATTACATTACAATCTCTCAACAAACAAAATAACAGAAATAAGTACAGCACATCATCTCAAGAAACATAATCATGTCAACTACAATGTATTTATGCATCACTTGTCCAGTCATGGTTTCACAAAACATTACATTACAATCTCCCAACAAACATAATAACAGAAACAAGTACAGTATGTCATCTCAAGAAATATAATTATGTCAACTACAATGTACTCATGTCTTATTACAACAACGATGGTTTTAGTGAGTGACATGTCCAAAAATCTCAACAGCTCGCACAACATTATATTGCAATCTCTCAACAAACATAATCACGGAAACACGGTCTAAATGCAATAGCAGTCAATGTTACAAATACAGGCAGGGGAACCCCGCGGTCCATATGACAAGCCTAGGGTAGCAGCTCTCATCAGATCTCATCAACGTCGACCACCTCATTCTGTTCCACCACTACAGGGGCCTCTACATCCACTATAACCTATTCAACAACATTAGAAATGGTACCAACGAAGAACACCTTCCTGGTTTGCTTCTTTTGTTGCATAATCTGCATAAGATCTTCAGTATCCAAAACCTCTATGAATTCCTGCTTCTTATGATGCCACCACCAGATTTGTGCCATCTGCTTAGGGCCAATACTGATTTCCTTACCAATCATCTCTCTCATTTCATCAAGAGTGTTTTTGGAATCGACAATGATCTCCACAATACATGACGAAACTGGCTTATTAACTCCCTCATCAAGTTTTGTCATGTATGAATCCACCTCTAAGTGTATACTGAACTTATCTAGATCATCATCTATTGGTCCATAGTCTCTAGCAGCCAAAGCTCTGGCAGCAAGATCTCCAGCATCTACATACATATCATCAATCACCAATTCAACTTTCTGCTTACGATCAGCTGCACAATACTCCCAAACCATCTGAAGCTCATGGGAATGTTCAATTTGCATATAGGTATCATTCATGTTGCGCCACAACAATTTTGCCCTCTGTCTAGAACCCTAGGGAATCCTAGCATGAAGCATATCTACCAGCTACGAAACAGACACAACCTCTTTGCAATTCACAAGCAGATGCACATCTTGCCCGAACACAACCCTCTCGCAACAAAAATCTAGTTTTGTAGTGTACTGGCGAACATGAACTATGAACTCATATAGGTCCCTTGTATGAAAGTTGTGCCTAATTTGATTAAAAAGGGGAACTTTTCAGTTCATCCAATTATATTATGTCGTAACTAATCTACTTGTAATATAAGACACAGATAAGAAAAATTCACCTCTCGCTCTTCTCCCGGGTTTTTTATTCGAGATCTAGGTGCCGCATCCGCCCACCGGAGCCGAATAATCTGTCGCCGACCTTACTTTTTTCTTCAACCCGCTGCTCATAGGTACCTTGAGAGCAGAATCCTTGCTAACCTCCTTGCTAACTGGGGCTGAAGACCTCGTTGTTGCTTCATGTTGAGCCCCAGACTCTGGCCCGATGGACCCGGATCAGTCGGCAACGTAGCTACAACCTTCACCTTGCAAGACATGCTGGGCCACCGCTGTCGGATTCAGTGTCGGGGGAGGGAGAAAAAAGGACCTCCGTCGCCGACAGATTCAGGGTCGGGAAAGGGAAGAAAAAAGATTGCCGCTGCCGCTGCCAGATTCAATTTCAGGAGTTAGGAAAGTACAGTAATAGATTTGCCCCTACGACACATGCAGGGTGGCTAAGAAGAGAGGCCGGTGAAGAAGGGGCACAACAGGAACTAGTGTAACGAAATATCCTGACTTAACGAACGTGATATGAAAATATTGGGTTTGGCCATCATTCACTCAAAACACCCCTCTCAATAATTGGCACCCCAACTTTTCTAATCACGGTGATTAAAATCAATGCAAGTACCGCGGTGCACTGGTGTCTCAACTTTCGGGCCGCAAAATGGTATTCTCATGGGTGGGATCCCCACTTCGAGCATTTTAGCGTTAAGAGATGGCTTCAATATCATATATGGGCTCTGTCATATATGAGCTCCCTAAGATCCATTTTGGTTACACAAGGAAGATTCGTATTTGACATCTTAATCATTGTGTACCAAAACTATGCTCATGGGCTTTACATTGTGGCAGCCTAAGGTAAGGTTGCTTTTTTATTATTTTTCTTTGTTTTGTCTTTTAGGATTTCTATTTATTTTAGTTGTTTGTTTCGTCGTCTAAATTTTTATTTTTTACTAGATTTGCCTTTTTTTAATGGTTCCATTTTTCTTATTTTTTATTTTGTGCCATAGTTTTTCTACTCATTGGCATTTAACCATGCGTGTTGAGATTTTACCAATTATTTGACTTCATATAAGATTTAAATGCGAATAAAGATGACTATTTTCATAGCCATCAACATCCCCAAGCTAAAACCTCGATCGTTCTCGAGTAAAAAACAAAAAATCATAAGAAACTCATAGTTTAAACTGAAACAACGAGAAATCAAGTTCACTTATAATTGGTAGTCTCATGCCTTCATCACTTATTTCACATGAATACTTAGCAAAGAAAGAGTAGTGGCAAGAGTATTATACAAGCTTTGTTAAATCAAGACAATTACAATAAAGGTTTTATAAGCATGAATAACTAGATGTGAAGAAATTATTCCAATTCCTCTAGTTAACTCTTAGCTTGCCAAGGAATACTTGGGGATTTCACATTAGCATATTAAGAGTGAGAGATCATGTCGAAAGAAGCATAACATTGGAGTGTCTCATTAACACCCACATCAATAAATCAAGGCTATCAAATACTTCTTTTCTATTCTTTACTTCTTAAAAAACTTTTCAACTTAGTAGTAACGAGACCATGGGAAATACTTAGTGAGTTTAACCGGACTATGTAGGCTAGGATAGAATTTTGTAACCATTTTAGTCAAAAGGGTTTTTCTTTCTTTTGCTTGCACCGCAGACCATGAGAGTGTCATACTTTTAATCATAATAGTAGTTGTCTGCTACAAATGTTCAATCAACTCATAGCAGAAATCCAAGAGTTTTCTCTATACGGATCGTTCGTAGGGCTAGCGGAGTTATGGCATACTATGAGTGCGATAGTGATGCAGACACACATAAAGCAATATCATACTTTGATTAACATGTCAAGTTTTGGAATGCATCTCAATTACTGCAAAGCATTAGTTCCATCGAACATAATTCTTTCAAGAGAATCATCAAGTCTATCAGTATATCTATGGAGTTGCCTATCTTCAGGGTTATACTCTTAGGACAATTAAACATCACTCAAGTCATAATTTGAGACTTTTTCTTATTGTAGTTGTTTGACAATATTTTTTCCAAGGCAGGTTTTCGGTTAACTGCAAGAACTAGAGCAAGATCGAACACAACCAATTAATCTTACAAATAAAAGCTTTACTCTAACTCTTAAGATTTACTCCCACTAGCATAACATGTTAACAATACTACAAAGTAGCATAAGCATTCAAAGTTCTAAAGTGGGAGATATGGGGCATACCTCTCATGAGTGACTTCACAATTCTCTTCCATATGATGTGTTCCTTCAAAACTCATAGTAGGTCACTCTCATTAATCAAATTGAAACAAAGAGGCAAATGGCAATCCACTTTTCACAAATAAAGATAAAAGAAAAAATATTTTTGTATTTTTGAAGACTGGGTTTAAAGAAAAGAAGGATTGGCAGAAAATCAAGGTACTAAAAACAAATACAAAAACGAAAGAAAAGAAAAACAAGGTGTTGGGATGATCCCAACACAAAGTACAACCTCATTATTACATAAATAAATTACTTAGGGAACACCCCCCAAGATTAGGCTTTTGCAAGCCCTCTTGATGCTCACTATGGTGGTGGAGGAAAACCATTCATGTTCCATTGGCCACTCCATTGGTTAACTAGGATGAGAGGTGCGTGGTGTTGTGTTGAAGGTTGATGGCAAGGTTGCTCATGTTCTAAATGCTGCCTTCGAGCGCGTATAGGTCCTCATATGTGGTGTAGGGGTTTTGTGGTTCTTGCTCCTGCTTGGGTCCTTCTTGTTCTTCTTCTTCTTCATTTTCTTCTACTCTAAGTACTTCCTCATTTGGTGAATTTGTTAAACCTTTTCTTCATAATGCAAATGTCCCTCCTTGATGGAGAAGAGACCGTGAGGTAGATGAGCTTTGATCCAATGAACACCTCTAGGTATATCAACAAAATATCTACCATGTATCTTTTTAACCATGCCACAAGCATTAAGAGTAGAAAACCCGAGATGGTGAACACCTACCAACGGTTGCAAGTTACCTATGTTGATATTGAGTGATCGGGCGAGGACGATGATCACTCCTCCGCAACAAATGGGTCCACTGGTTTGATGAGACTGATACTCTATATAAAATACGAGAAGAGCGCAAGTTTGGTGTCAAGTTGCATCAAGCGATGGCAGCTCTTCTGAGGACCATCATGTCCTCATCGTTGACTCTTGTAAATTTACCACAGGTCTGTAGGGTATTAGCAATAACATAATACAAATAGCGTACTATAGGACATCCAATATGATTACCCTTAGGAACATGATCATTTGTTCTCATCCCATTGAAATAAGTAGAAGGGGTAGGATCAACCATAAAAGTCAGAGCACGAATGTCAGTGCCATTGTTGATGAACCCAGAGCAATGGATCCATTGGTCAAGTGGCAAAGTATACTCACAATTCATTAGATGGAAAGAGACCAGGTCTCCTCCCGGTCTATCTTCCTTGGAGTAAAAGCTCTGGCCCACCATATGCTTCCAGGTGCTAAGGAACTCGAGAGTAAGCCAGCGATAGGTGGTAGTGATACATTGCAAATGTATCTATAATTTTTATTGTTCCATGCTTAGTTTTATCCACTTTCTTGTGTTTTGTTCCAACTTTGGAGTACTTTTCATATGATTTCTTGGACTAACCTATTAACAAGAGCCACAGTGCCAGCTGCCGGTTTTCTACTGTTTATGGTTCCAGGAAAGTCAGAAAATGAATATTCTCGGAATTGGATGGGACAAAAGCCAAAGTGCCTATTTTTCTGGAAGTCATCAGATGCAGAATACGAGCCGGAGAGGGGCTAGAGGCCGGCCACACCACCTGGCCGCGTGGCCAGGCTTGGCCCGCTCCAGGGGGTGGTGTGGTGGCCCCTGGCACTCCCTCGGCCTCCCCTTCCGACTATAAGATGCCCTCGGGACGTAAAACCTAAGGGCCCGATCAAAAATCCACGAAAGAGTCTGTAGCCGCCGTCATCTCCATCCCTAGATCGGGAGGGATCTGAAGCTCTTCCCGGCACCCTGCCGGAGAGGGGAATTCACCCTAGAGGCCTTCTTCATCACCATGCAAGCCTCCGGTGTGATGCATGAGTAGTTCATCCTTGGACTACGGATCCATGTAGTAGCTAGATGGCTGGTTCTCCTCCTTTGTGCTTGCATGTCTAGATCTTGTGAGCTCCGTTCATGATCAAGATCATCTATTTGTAATCTTACATGTTGTGTTTGTGGGGATCCGATGGATATTGAGATGCTATTTCAGATTGATTGTTGATTCTATCATGTCTTTGTTATTTGTGATCTTGCATGCTTTCCGTTGTTAGTAGCTATCTTGGCCAAGTAGATGCTGGCAACTCCAAGAGTTAGTATTTATGCTCGATAGTGGGTTCATGCCTCTGGTAATCTGGGAAGTGACAAAAATCTCTAAGGTACTAGATGTGCTATTGCTACTAGGGAGAAAACAACAATCCTTTGTTCATAGAACAATCGTATTATTTACTTTACACGCAGTTCGTAAAGCAATAATCTGTTGCTTGCAACTTAATATTGGAGGGGGTTCGGATGATAACCTGAAGGTGGATTATTAGTCATAGATGCAGTTGGATGGCGGTCTATTTATAATGTTGTAATGCCCAATCAAGTCTCAAAGGAGTCAAGATGATTAGTATATGCATGTCTTGCTTTCTCGGTGTTTGTCAATTGCCCCGCTGTAATTTGTTCACCCAACATGTTATCTATCTAAGGAGAGCCACCTCTAGTGAACTATGGATCCCGGTCCTTGTCTTTTACATACAATCTACAATCTTTTACTGCTTTGTGTTTACTTTCTGCAAACTTTTACTTCTTTCCATTCGATATGTTTAATCCTTTGTTTTCCACAAAACACGATGAGATTGACAACCTCATAGCAAGTTGGGGACAAAGTTCTGTGGTTATGTTGTGCAGGCCTCCACGTTGCTACTAGCACCGGTAGTGCGCCCTGCCCAAGCTCAGCTAGTAACACCTTTGGGGTGTTTCCTTGCTCCTACTGGTTCGTTAAACCTTGGTTTCATAACCGAGGGAAACTTGCTGTTGTGCTCATCATAGCTTCCTCTTTGGGTTCCCAACAAGGTCTACATCAACACCGCACCAACACTTTTCTAGGCGCCGTGCATTGAGCCATCAAGCATTTTTCTGGCGCCGTTGCCGGGGAGTCAAGGACATCTTCACAAGGGAATTCCCACATAACCAATCTCTTTACTTTGTTATTTTTGTTTTGCTTAGTTTCTTTTTTGCTTTGTTTGCTTGTTTTGTTCTTCAAAAACACAGTAAAATTAGTTTTACAAGTTTGCTTTCTTATTTGAAAACCCAAAAAAATGACTATTCTTGAAAACACTAAGTTGTGTGACTTCACTAGCACCAACAACAATGATTTTATGAGCACACCTATTGCTCCACCTGTGGCCGAAAATACTTTCTTTGAGATAAAACCTGCTTTGCTCAATCTTGTTATGAGAGAACAATTTCCTGGTATTGGTAATGAAGATGCTGCTTCCCATCTAAATAACTTTGTTGAACTTTGTGAGATGCAAAAGCATAGGGATATAGATGGTGATATTATTAAACTGAAATTGTTTCCTTTCTCTTTGAGAAGAAAAGCTAAAGAATGGTTGAATTCCTTAACTAGGAATAATATTGATTCTTGGACTAAATGCGAAGATGCTTTCATTGGAAAATACTATCCTCCTGCTAAGATTATATCCATGAGAAGTGAAATAATGAAATGTAAACAACTTGATAATGAGCATGTTGCTCAAGCTTGGGAAAGAATGAAATCTTTGGTAAAGAATTGTCCCACTCATGGACTGACTCCTTGGATGATCATCCAAACTTGTTATGCAGGATGGAACTATTCTTCAAGGAACCTATTGGATTCTGCTGCTGGAGGTACTTTTATGACCATTACTTTGGGTGCTGCAACAAACCTTCTGGACAATATGATGGTTCATTATTCTGAATGGCATACTGAGAGAGCTCCACAAGGTAGGAATGTAAATTCTATTGAGGAAACCTCCTCCTTGAGTGATAAGATTGATATTATTATGTCTATGCTTGTTAATGGGAAAACCCATATTGATCCAAATAATGTTCCTTTAGCCACTTTTGTTGCTCAAGAAGAGCAAGTTGATGTGAACTTCATAAGAAATAACAGTTTTGGCAACAATGCTTATGGTAATAATGCTTATAGGAACAATTTTGGTAACAACAATTATAAGCCATATCCTCCCAACAATGGTAATGCTTATGGAAATTCTTACAACAATAATACGAGTGCTCCCTCTGAACTTGAAGTTATGCTTAAAGAGTTTATTAGTAAACAAACTGCCTTCAATAAAACTATTGAGGAAAAACTCTCTAATGCTGAAAGAAATATAGCATCTTTAGCTGAAGCTCAAACTACTTTGAATAAAATGGCTGCTAAACCTGAAACTAATGAGAATCCCTTTGCAGCTACTAATGCTATACAAGTAAGAATTGATGAAAATGTTAGATTATTAGCTGAATTACATGCTAAGTGGGAAAGAGAAGATGAAATTGCTAGAAACATTAGTGTTTCTACTATTACCACCACTAGTGTTGAGGCTAGTAATAGTTCTACTACTTTAGATGATAAATTTGATTTTGATCTTGATGGTTGCAACATCTCTGAAGTTATTAAGTTCCTACAAAAGCTTGCTAAAAGTCCTAATTCTAGTGCTATGAACATGGCCTTTACAAAACACATTACTGATGCTCTCATAAAAATTAAAGAAGAAAGGATGAAACATAAAGCTTCTATTCCTATAAAACAAGAAGATGGTTGGGAACCCATCATTAATACGAAAGTGAATGACTTTGATTTCAAAGCTTTATGTGATCTTGATAGTAGTGTTTCTATTATGCCTAGAAGGATTTATGATATGCTTGATTTGCCTCCTCTTGAAGATTGTTATTTGAATGTCCCACTTGATGATAATGCTAAAAAGAAACTCATGGGGAGTCTTAATTATGTCCTTATTATGGTTAACAATGCCTACATCCCCGTTGATTTCTATGTTTTGGATGTTGAATACAATGCTTCTTGTCCTATTACTTTGGGAAGACCTTTTCTTAGAACTGTTGGTGCCATCATTGATATGAAAGAAGGCACCATTAAATATCAACTCCCACTCAAGAAAGGTATAGAACACTTCCCTAAAAAGAGAGAAAAGATTTCTTTTCCTTCTTGATGTGCTCGACTTTCGACGTAGAGCTCGTTGGGAACCCCAAGAGGAAGGTACGATGAGCACAGCAGTAAGTTTTCCCTCAGTTATGAAACCAAGGTTTAATCGAACCAGTAGGAGCAAGGAAACACCCCAAAGGTGTTAGTAGCTGAGCTTTGGAGGGCGCACTACCGGTGCTAGTAGCAACGTGGAGACCTGCACAACACAACCACAGAACTTTGTCCCCAACTTGCGATGAGGTTGCAAATCTCACCGTGTTTTGCGGAAAACAAAGGATTAAACGTATCGAATGGAAAGAAGTAAAAGTTTGCAGAAAGTAGACACAAAGCAGTAAAAGATTGTAGATTGAATATAAAAGACAAGGACCGGGATCCATAGTTCACTAGAGGTGGCTCTCCTTAAGATAGATAACATGCTGGAGAACAAATTACAGCGGGGCAATTGACAAACACCGAGAAACAAATACATGTATATACTAATCATCTTGACTCCTCTGAGACTTGATTGGGCATTACAACATTATACATAGACCGCCATCCAACTGCATCTATGAATAATAATCCACCTTCAGGTTATCATCCGAACCCCCTCCAGTATTAAGTTGCAAGCAACAAATTATTGCTTTACAAACTGCGTGTAAAGTAAACAATACGATTTTTCTATGAACAAAGGATTGTTGTTTTCTCCCTAGTAGCAACAGCACATCTAGTACCTTAGAGATTTCTGTCACTTCCCCAGATTACCAGAGGCATGAACCCACTATCGAGCATAAATACTAACTCTTGGAGTTGCTAGCATCTACTTGGCCAAGATAGCTACTAACAATGGAAAGCATGCAAGATCTCAAATAACAAAGACATGATAGAATCAATAATCAATCTGAAATAGCATCTCAATATCCATCGGATCCCCGCAAACACAACATGTATGGATTACAAATAGATGATCTTGATCATGAACGGAGCTCACAAGATCTAAACATGAAAGCACAAAGGAGGAGAAACTAGCCATCTAGCTACTACATGGATCTGTAGTCCAAGGATGAACTACTCACGCATCACACCGGAGGCTTGCATGGTGATGAAGAAGGCCTCCAGGGTGAATTCCCCTCTCCGGCAGGATGCCGGGAAGAGCTTCAGATCCCTCTCGATCTAGGGATGGAGATGACGGCGGCTACAGACTCTTTCGTGGATTTTTGATCGGGTACTTAGGGTTTTCGTCCCGAGGCCAACTTATAGGCGGAAGGAGAGGCCGAGGGGGTGCCGGAAGCCACCACACCACCCCCTGGCACAGGCCATGCCTGGCCGCGCGGCCAGGTGGTGTGGCCGGCCCCTAGCCCTTCTCCGTCTCATATTCTAGCACTTGATCCCTTCCGGAAAAATAGGCACTTTGGCTTTTGTCCCGTCCAATTCTGAGAATATTCATTTTCTGACTTTCTTGGAACCAAAAACAGCAGAAAACAGGCAGCTGGCACTGTGGCTCTTGTTAATAGGTTAGTCCAAGAAATCATATGAAAAGTACTCCAATGTTGGAACAAAACACAAGAAAGTGGATAAAACCAAGCATGGAACATCAAAAATTATAGATACATTTGCAATGTATCACTTCTCCTATGAAAACAAAATTTGGTCTTAATGCTTCTTCATTTGAGAACACTTGATTCTTTCTTGCTTCTTATGCCTAACTTAAAGGCATTAAAGAAAAGTACTTATTGGGAGATAACCCAAAAGTTTTAGATGATTCTTGGAAGTTATTACCTCTGTAATAACCTCTTCTTATCCTTTTTATTTTCTTTTTGTGCCGAGAGTAACCTCTAATGAGAGTGAAGTAATGATTGGGAAAGTTGCTGTCCCGAAATAGATTTTTGGGCTTCACCGTAAAATTCGTGAGAGAGCTCTGTAGGTCGGATTGAGTTGTAATTTTTTGTGCTTCTGCCCCCGGTTGTTATCTAACTTTCGTTAGTCCAACACTTTTTGATTTGAGGAACAGAAGGTCTTCGAAAAAATTAGTATTTACCTGCTGGTCTGTTTTGACAGATTTCTGCCATTTTCTGCATTTGCTTCTTGTTGCTTCCTTCTTGAGTTCTTTTGGGAAATTGAGATTTTTGAGGAAAGTGCTACAGTAACTAGTGTTCTAATGGAAGTTTATTTGGTGTTAGAACTGAACCTTAAGACTTATTTATCTTGAGTGCACTAATGTTGCTAATAAAGATTGTGTGAAGTTTTGTATGAAGGAAAATTTTCAGGTGTATGGAAGGAATGAGTAATGAGATGAAGGATGGACTAAAGCTCAAGCTTGGGGATGCCACGCGTGTCACCCCAAGAAATATCCAAGAAGTAAAAGCGTCAAAGCTTGGGGATGCCCAAGGCATCCCCTTCTTCATCAATAAAAATCCCAGATTTCTTCCAAACGCTTTATTTTTATTATTTCATGCATAGTTGTGTTGTTCTTGGATCGTCTTCTTTTTCGTTTTTGTTTTGGTTTTTCGTTTACTTTGTTTTCTTAGTTTGCTGAATAAATTGGTTGGACCCCCTCTTTCATACATTGGTTTGCAAATAGTTTGGTTTGGTTTGGAAAAGAGTAGGAAAGTTCGTGCTTATGTGGTAAAAAGAGCTTGTTTTGACTGTGGCCTATGCTTTGTCATGCCATGCTTGATATTGTTTTGGATTTATGCTTAGTATTCTTTGCTGTAGCATGACTTGTTATAAACAATTGAGATTTCTTAATGTGCCTTGGATGAATCATGCGTTGTTTCAGCATATTAAAGCATAGTATAGTGGTATTCTCCTTTGATGCTTTATTTGGGTTGACTTGGCGCATGCTCACACCATGTTATGACTATCTCAAGTCACCTTAGCCTTTATGATCCTTTAGTTTTCAACTTTTAGTATCACTTTATGCTTTGATCAATAATGTTTTGTCGCTCTACATGATTATGGCCATTATTGCTCTCTTAGTTTGTCGCTCCTAGTCTTTTGATAGCCTCCACAACAAAGTATGAGTTCCACTCATGCATCCAACTCCCTAAACCAAGTTATTCCAAAGAGTCCACCATACCTACCTACTAGCTTATGCTATTCCAAGTATATTCATGATTTTGTTTACCTTCCAAATTAAACTTGTTATGAGAAAACTAGTGATTAAAGCTCTCACGAACTTGATGGCACACTTTACTTTATTGTCTCTAATAAACTTGAACCATTGGGTCCTTCTTTGTTGCGTATATGCTTGCGCTTTATAAGTTGAAATTAGCAGAACCATGTTTCATGGGGAACGCTTCAACATTGCACTTGTACTTTGTACCCCGTTGATATCATGTTCTTTTGCTTACGGATCCTGGCGGTGTGAAATAAAAGTGGAACTTGTAAGATCGTGGAGTTTGTATGTGTGTTAGAGAAACGCCTAGGCCGCTAGCCTAAGAGATGCCTAATCATGGTGGAAACTTGCAGCATCACCATAATGAGCACTCTATGAAGCATCCTCAATAAAAACTTATGCAAATAGCAAATAAAAAGATCGCTGAGATGCTCATTGTCTGCTTGCCTTGTCATTTTGATTATGGGAAAGCTCCCGTATCATGTCCAAGGGGTACCCCGTTGGCGATTCTTAATGATACGCATGTACTTACAATGACAAGAGCTTACTCGTGACTGAAGTTGAGTAGCATGAGGATCGGTCTTCGTAAGTAAGGGGCATGAGATTTCGATTTATAACTTGTCAAGCATATCCTCTTAGTTCTGTCACTTTAACCTTAATCACCTTAAAGATGCTTATGATAGGGGCAATGAGAGCTGAAAGCTATAAGTACCATAATTTTTGGAAGCTCTTTATGATACTTGAATCCCTACTTCCTTTTACAAAGGCCTTTCTTGCGCCATTATATTGAGTCTCCACCTTCTATCTTTATGCACCTACTTTGAGAGCATAGTGGCCATTCTTAGTTCTATGTGCATTGTCCCAAGACTAGTTGATTGATGCATAACTTGACATTTCTTGTTTTAAACTATTGTATCTAGTCACTCTTATGAACTTTGAAGGTGTCCAATGCATTTATATTTACTACTCTATTGAGGGACAAGTTGAATACTATCATGCTATGTTTTCTTTATGTGAAACAAACAAACGTCTTGCAAAGCATTGTTATTCATGAATCTTTTGTTTGTGAATTTTCATGTTGCATCATAGTTTCTTTTCTTATTGCTAGAACTTTATCTTTCATGTCATGATTGAAGTACTATGAACCCATCTTTGAATGTTTTACAAATATTTTGATCAAGTCTTTGATGGTGCATGTCACCTCAAAAAGTATTCTTTCTTTTTATCACTTACCTACTCAAGGACGAGCAGGAGTTAAGCTTGGGGATGTTGATACATTGCAAATGTATCTATAATTTTTATTGTCCCATGCTTAGTTTTATCCACTTTCTTGTGTTTTGTTCCAACTTTGGAGTACTTTTCATATGATTTCTTGGACTAACCTATTAACTAGAGCCACAGTGCCAGCTGCCTGTTTTCTGCTGTTTTTGGTTCCAGGAAAGTCAGAAAATGAATATTCTCGGAATTGGACGGGACAAAAGCCAAAGTGCCTATTTTTCTGGAAGTCATCAGATGCAGAATACGAGACGGAGAGGGGCTAGAGGCCGGCCACACCACCTGGCCGCGCGGCCAGGCTTGGCCCACGCCAGGGGGTGGTGTGGTGGCCCCTAGCACCCCCTCGGCCTCCCCTTCCGACTATAAGATGCCCTCGGGACGTAAAACCTAAGGGCCCGATCAAAAATCCACGAAAGAGTCTGTAGCCGCCGTCATCTCCATCCCTAGATCGGGAGGGATCTGAAGCTCTTCCCGGCACCCTGCCGGAGAGGGGAATTCACCCTAGAGGCCTTCTTCATCACCATGCAAGCCTCCGGTGTGATGCATGAGTAGTTCATCCTTGGACTACGGATCCATGTAGTAGCTAGATGGCTGGTTCTCCTCCTTTGTGCTTGCATGTCTAGATCTTGTGAGCTCCGTTCATGATCAAGATCATCTATTTGTAATCTTACATGTTGTGTTTGTGGGGATCCGATGGATATTGAGATGCTATTTCAGATTGATTATTGATTCTATCATGTCTTTGTTATTTGTGATCTTGCATGCTTTCCGTTGTTAGTAGCTATCTTGGCCAAGTAGATGCTAGCAACTCCAAGAGTTAGTATTTATGCTCGATAGTGGGTTCATGCCTCTGGTAATCTAGGGAAGTGACAGAAATCTCTAAGGTATGTACTAGATGTGTTGTTGGTACTAGGGAGAAAACAACAATCCTTTGTTCATAGAACAATCGTATTGTTTACTGTACACGCAGTTCATAAAGCAATAATCTGTTGCTTGCAACTTAATACTGGAGGGGGTTCGGATGATAACCTGAAGGTGGATTATTAGTCATAGATGCAGTTGGATGGCGGTCTATGTATAATGTTGTAATTCCCAATCAAGTCTCAAAGGAGTTAAGATGATTAGTATATGCAAGTATTTCTTTCTCGGTGTTGGTCAATTGCCCCGCTGTAATTTGTTCACCCAACATGTTATCTATCTAAGGAGAGCCACCTCTAGTGAACTATGGATCCCGGTCCTTGTCTTTTACATAGAATTTACAATCTTTTACTGCTTTGTGTTTACTTTCTACAAACTTTTATTTCTTTCCATTTGATATGTTTAATCCTTTGTGTTCCACTAAACACGGTGAGATTGACAACCTCATCGCAAGTTGGGGACAAAGTTCTGTGGTTGTGTTGTGCAGTTCTCCATGTTGCTACTAGCACCGGGAGTGCGCCCTGCCCAAGCTCAGCTAGTAACACCTTTGGGGTGTTTCCTTACTCCTACTGGTTCGATTAAACCTTGGTTTCATAACTGAGGGAAACTTGCTGCTGTGCTCATCATACCTTCCTCTTGGGGTTCCCAACGAGCTCTACATCAACACCACACCAGCACTTTTTTGGGCGCCGTGCATTGAGCCATCAGGTAGCATCCTGAAAGACAAAATCAAGCAAACCAACATTGTTGCAAAGTAAATTAAAATCAAGGCCAATGCCTAGTTGGTTCAAAGTATATGGACATGCCCATTTGGTGGGCATGATCTCCGGTCCTTGATATCGTTCAAATGGTTGCGGTGCGATTCCTTGCTGAACTGGATGCCAAGTGATGCGACCCCCTTAACAAGAATCTCGTCCTGAGGTTTCGAGTGTCTTTGGAATAGATATGAGTACTCTTCCCATAGGGAATGTTCTCTTTCCCAAGTGGCCTCTTCCTCGGTGTGCTTGTCCCATTGAAATTTGTAAGACCTGTTGACTTTTTCTGGGTATGCCATTCTGACTCTGCCAAAATCCTTATTGGCTTTCCCTCATAACTCAGTTACGGACTCAACTACAAATCTGTATATTCAGCCCGCTTGATTGGAGGTGAGATGCATCTTATTAACTAGGATATACGGAACACGTCGTGTACCTCACTCAAGTTCTCAGGTAGTTCCAACTGGTATGCGATGATTCCTATGCGGTCTACTACTCTAAACGGTCCAATGAATCTGGGGGTTAACTTTCCTTTGACATGAAATCTTTTGAGACCTTTGAGGGGTCACACCTTGAGGTAGGTGTAATCATCTATTTCAAAATTCATCTCATGATGTTTGCCATCATAATAAATCTTTTGACGGGACTATGTTGTCTTGAAGTGCTCACGGATAAGGTAAAGTTTCTCCTCGGCCTCAACCATTACACCAAGTCGAAAGATTTTGCTGTCCTGGTTTAGGACCAATTTAGTGGGGTTTGACACTTCCTTCCATAAAGGGCGTCAAAGGGGACATCTTTATGATTCCTTGGTAACTATTATTGTAGGAAAACTATACATATGGAAGACTACCTTCCCATCCTGCCCATAGTCCAACACGCAAGCATGTAGCATATATTTGAGTATCTCGTTAACTCACTTTGTCCGACCATTAGTTTGCGGGTGGCATGCGATGCTGAAATTGAGTTGATGGGTTCCCAAGGCATGCTTTAAGTCAGTCCAACACTTAGAGGTAAACTGGTTACCTCTGTCTGATACTATTATCTTGGGCACACCATGAAGTCTGATTACTCTGTTGACATACAATTGTGCTAGTTTATCCGACCAGAGGGTGGTTTTCACTAATATGAAGTGAGACACTTTGGTGAGGTGATCAACTATGACCCATATGGAGTCATTACTCCTGCTGGACTTCCCAATGCTCGAGTTTCCTTTCTAGGCTTCCTTTATCTCGTCCTTGAGATTTTTCTTAACTTCCATAGCATCAAGATAAGCTCTTGTTCCGACACAAAAAATTATCTTTGCTAGATCGATACTCACTTAAATCCGGGTGGATTAGGTTGGGGGTCTCCTGCTAAGAGCATCTGCAACGACATTAGCCCTTCTAGGGTGGCAACGAAGACCAACACCATAATCCTAGATTAGCTCCAACCAGCTTATCTATCTAAGGTTAAGGTCATGTTGGGTGAAAATGTATTTCAGGCTCATGTGTAGATTTCGCATCTTTGACCAATGAGGTGATGCCTCCATGTCTTAAGGCATAGACCATAGCTACTAGTTCCAAATCATGGGTGGGGTAATTGAGTTCATTGGGTTTGAGTTATCTTGACCCATAGGAAATCACTTTTCCTTCTTACATAAGGACGGATCCAAGACCTCTTATGGACACGTCATAGTACACATCGAAGGTCATGGTATTATCTGGCAGTACTAGCACGTTGCGATAGTCAACCGGGTTTTCAGCATGTTGAAGCTGGCTTCACAAGCATCGGTCCATAGGAACTTGTGATCATTCTTTAACAACTTTTTCACAGGCTTGGCTATCTTGGATAAATTATCAATGAATCGTCAATAATATCCGGCTAATCCCAACAAGCTGCGGTTTTCACCCACATTATGCGGTGACCGCCATTCCACAATGTTAGATATTTTGTTTGGGTTAACTATGACTCCGGCCCCGGATAAGACGTGTCCAAGGAATTCCACTTCCTTCAACAAGTACTCACATTTACTGAAGTTGGCATAGAGTTGCTGGTGTCTCAGTCACCACAGAACAATGCAGAGGTGTTTTGCATGATCTTTTTCATTCTTGAAGTACACGAGGATGTCATCAATGAATACCACCACAAACCTATCCAGGTATTCCATGAATACCTTATTCATCATGCCCATTAAGTAAGCTAGGGCATTGGTTAATCCAAACGACATCACGGTGCACTCATACAAGCTATATCTTGAGGTGAAAGCGGTTTTCTCGATATATTCTTCGCAGATCTTTCGCTAGTAGTAGTCGCTGCGTAAATCAATCTTGGAGAACACACGGGAACCTTGCAGCTGCTCAAACAAATCGTTTATCCGAAGAAACGTATACTTGTTCTTGATGGTGACTATTTTGAGGGAACGGTAATCAACGGACAAGCGCAAACTTCCATCGAGTTTCTTAACAAACAAAACTGGTGCTCCCTAGGGCGAGGTGTTGGGTCGGATAAATCCTTTCTCAACCAACTCATCGAGCTATTTGTTTAACTCGGTGAGCTCATGGTTGGTCATACGGTAGTGCTTTTTGAATGAAGGAGGTGATCCTAACATAATCTCAATAGAAAACTCAACAACTCTATCGGGTGGCATTCTGGGTAACTCCTCTAGAAAAACTTCCAGATATACACTGACTAAATATACTTGTCCAATCTCAGGGGTTTGCAAGAGGAATACTTTTGCGTATCCTTGGGGAAATTCACTCGGGACATAGGTAGTTGTGATACCTTCCGGGTTGGTGAGTGTCATGGCTTGGGTGGCAAAATCTATCTTAGCTGCATGCTTGATTAACCAATCCATGCCTAGGATGACATCAAGACCAGGTACATTGAGGGTGTTGAGCTAGGCTAGAAACTGAACTTGGTTGATGCTGATTGTCAGATCTCGGCAGACTATCGTTGTTTTCATTTCTGAGGCGGGGGTTTGCATAACCAAGAGATGGTCCAAAGGGGAAACTGGAAAATTCTAGGTGGTGGCAAAAATTTTGGAGACAAAAGAGTGGGATGCTCTAGAATCAAATAAAATGAGTGCAGATTTAGTGTATATAGTACACACGTTCCAAGCACTACATTGGCATCCTAGCGTGTTTCTCGAGGGAAATGTGGTGCACGCATCCGTGAATGGACGACCTGGGTGCCTAGGGGTTGTTGCCATTCTAGGTGGGGCAGGTCGAGATGAAGTGCCTAGGTTTACTGCACTTGAAGCAAGTGCCTTTCTCCTCACAATCATCCACACTCAGACGCTTGTGGTAAAACGATTCATAGTTCACATCTTCCTTCTTGGGAGTAGTCCAAGTAGGTGATGGCATGGTTGGCCGCAGGCTGGTCTGCCATAGACAGGGACGCGACGAACCAGATTCATGTTGGTTCTTGAGAGGCTCAAACTTCCTACTGTGATAATCATACACATTATAGTTTCCCTTCTTGAAAATCAGGGCGGTGTTCACCAAGTCCTGAAAATCAGCCAACTTTAGGACATTGAGCTGGGTCTTCAAGGTTTGGTCCATTCCGAATATGAACCTATCTTTCTTATTTTTATTTAGTGTTGGTGTCATATCGGGCATAGTGAGCAACGTTTTTGAACTTATTCAGTTATTCTGCAATGCTCAGGTGTATCTTATGCGTTGTAAACGTATCTATAATTTTTGATGCTCCATGATTGTTTTATATCAACTTTCTTATGTTTGTTTACACTCTGAGGTATTTTTATACATTTTATAGAACTAACCTATTGACAATATACCCTAGTGTCAGTTGCCTGTTTTCCGCTGTTTTTGGTTTCAGAAAAGCTAGTAAGGAAATATTCTCGGAATTGGACGAAACAAAAGCCGAAATTCCTATTTTTCCAGAAGACAAAGGAGGCTAGAAGGAGGACTGGAGATGGGCCACAGGGGACCCACACCACACCCTGGCGCGCCCTCTTGCCGCACCACCAGGTGGTGTGGCCACCCTGGCCCACCTCTGGCATCACCTCTTCGCCTATACAAACCCCCCGAGACGAAAACCCTAGGCACATGATTAGAATTCCATGAAAAGTTCCGCAACGCCACTGCCACCGAAGAGGAGATTTAGGGGACAGAAGTCTCTGTTCCGGCACCCTGCCGGGATGGGGAAGTGCTCCCGGAGCCATCTCCATCGACTCCACCGCCATCTCCATCGATGTTGCTGACTCCCATGACGAGGAGGGAGTATTTCTCTCTCGAGGCTAAGGCCTCTACCGGTAGCTATGTGTTCATCTCTCTCTATGTGTGATCTTATTGAGATCATGAGCTTTGTAATCTAGTTAAATAAGTAGATCTATTCTGCTACTCAAGTGAGTTAATTAATCTCTGCTTATCCCCACGTGTGTGAAGTTGACAGTGTGCACACCATGTGGCACTTAGGATAAGGTTACAAAAATACTTATCATGAGTATAATTTGAGTTGGATGTCTCTATGAGATTGTGGTGTTTGTTGGAACCATCTAGCGCTCAAGGTGATAGTGAGGGGTTATCTAGATGGCGAATGCGAACTTTAAGGTGTGTTGTTATAGCCCTACATTGTCCAACCGGAGAGTAGTTCAGGGTAGCATAATGAAGAGAAGATATTTATATGAGAGTGTCCACTAGTGAAAGTATGATCCCTAGGCCTTGTTCTAAGCATTGAAACACCATTTACAATCAGTCATGTTACATGTTTGCTTGTTTCCACTCTTATTTCAGATTACAATTACCACTTATAATCATCCATATTACTTGTATTTCACTATCTCTTCGTCTTACTAGTGCACCTATACACCGGACAAGTGTATTGGGTGTGTTGGGGACACAAGATATTTCTTGTATCTTGATTGCATGGTTGCTTGAGAGGGATACCTTTGACCACTTCCTCCCTAAGATCGATAAAACTTGGGTGATCCACTTAAGGGAAACTTGCTGTTGTTCTACAAACCTCTGCACTTGGAGACCCAACACTGTCTACAAGAATAGAAGTGTGCGTAGACATCAAGCTATTTTCTGGCGCTGTTGCCGGGGAGGTAAGGTAAAAGGTACTCACATCCTCTGGCTACTAAGCTATCTTCTAGTACTGTTGCTAGTGTGTGAGTGCTCGAAGTTATTTCCTTTAGAATCTCCAATTATATCTTTTTGTTTCTTGTTTTTATTTTCACTAGTTCGGCTTAATGGAAAACAACAACAAAATTAGAGAGATTTATAGTATTTATCTTGAGTTAGGACATGAAGTGTTTGAAGAGAAAATTAAAACACCTATGGAACTTTATTTGCATGCTAATAGCAATGTTATTAGTATGAATTATTTGAACACCATTATTGCTAATGCTATGGAAAATATAAGCCTGGGGAAGCTACTTTTGATGAGCATGGTATTTTTAGTCCCCCAAGCCCGGAGGAGAAAATTTACTTTGATGATACTATACCTGCAATATATGATGATTACAATGATGAATATGATATTTTCAGTACACCTACTATTGAGGAGAAAATTAATTATGATTACAATATGCCTCCTATATTTGATGATTATGGTGATGAGAATAATAATGATATCTATTTTGTTGAATTTTCTCCCACTGCGATTAATAAGAATGACTATGCTTATAGGGAGAGTAATAAATATTTTATGCATGTGGTCATGATAAGAATGTTTTATGTGATATTTATATTGTTAATTTTATTCATGATGCTAATGAAAGTTATTATGAGAGAGGTAAACATGGTTTTATGTATCACAACAATATTAAGTTTCCCCTCTTTATGTTGAAATTTTTGAAGTTGCACTTGTTTTGCTTTCCTATGCTTGTTGCTTTGTGCTTTTATGACTTGTATCTTTACAAGATTAATTTTTATAGGAAGTGGGTTAGACTTAAATTTGTTCCATATTTTCTTCTTGATTCTCTCTTTTACTTCAATTCATATTTCTTATGTGAGCATCATCGAAATTAGCATGCATATCTTAATGGCTATAAAGAAAGAGCTTTTGGGAGATAACCCATTATATTTTTACTTTCAGTTTATTTTTGTTTTGTTGAGTCTTGAAAGTTATTGCCTCTGTAATAACCTCTTCTTATCCTTTTCGTTTGGTTTTTTGTGCCAAGAATAACCTCTAATAAGAGGGAAGTAAGATATGGGGAAGTTGCTGTCCCGAACAGATTTCTGTGCGTCACTGTGAAAAATCGCGAAAAATATCACTACCTCGGATTGAGCTGTAATTTTTTGTGCTTATGCCCCAGGTTATTACCCAAATTTCCTTAGTTTTGCACTTTTAGATTTGAGCAACAGAAGATTTTCGAAAAAATCGGTCTTTACCTGCTGGTCTGTTTTGACAGATTTCTGCCATTATTTGCATTTGCCTCTTAATCGGTTTCTTTTTGAGTTCTCTTGGATCACTTGAGTTTTTAAAAGAAATTTCTAAAGTAGCTTATGTTTTAATGGATGATTTACTTGAATTGAAACTGAACCCAAAGGATTATTATTTTAAATACACTAATGTTGCTAATGAAGATTGTGTGAAGTTTTGTATGAAGGAAGTTTCAAGTGTAGGGAGAGAATGATGTGATGAGATGAAGTATGGAAAAAATCTCAAGATTGGGGATGCCACCCATGTCACCCCAAGAAATATTAAAGAAGTACAAGCATCAAAGCTTGGGGATGCCCAAGGCATCCCCTTCTTCATCAATAATCTCAGGTCTTCTTTTAAGACACTTTATTTTTATTACCTTATGCACTATGTGTTGTTCTTGGAGCGTCTTTGTTTTTAGTTTTCCTTTTCTTTCTTTGCGAGCAATAAGTTAGTTGGATCCCAACCCACTTCTTTTGGAGAGAGACACACCCCGTTATTCATTGCCTAGAACACTCTAGTTTTCACTCTTATTGTTCTGTGAGTGTTCTCCTTTGCTAGCACTGCGTTTATCTTTAGTTTATTTTGCCTTAGAACTTTTTAGTTCTTATTTGAAGATGGGTGAGACATGCTCTCTAGTATTAATTGATTATTAACTTTGAGAGTTGTTTCAAATAAGTCGATTGGTGTTGGAAAAGAGTAGGAAATTTCATGCTTATAGTGGTACAAAAGGAAGCTTGTTTTGACTGTGACTTAGAATTTATCATGTCATGCTATATGTTGCTTTGACCATATGCTTAGTGATTATTGTTGTAGCATGACTTGTTTCAAACAATTGATATTTCTTAATGTGCCTTGAAAGAATCATGCGTTGTTTTAGCATACAAAAGCATAATATTGTGGTATTCTCCTTTGATGCTTTATTTGGGTTGACTTGGCACATGCTTACACCATGTTAAGACTATAAACCAGTCACCATAGCCTCTATGATCATCTAGTTTTTGACTTGCAATATCACTTTATGCTTTAATTAATAATGGTTTGTCGCTTTGCATGATTATGGCCATCATTTCTCTCTTAGTTGGTCGCTCCCAGTCTTTTGCTAACCTCCACCTATACTGAGTATGAGTTCTACTCATGCATCAAACTCGCAAGAAACCAAGTTATTCCAAAGAGTCCACTATAAATTCCTATGCATGGTGTGTTACACCATTCCAAGTATATTCATGTGTTTATCAATCTTCCAAATTAAAATTTTGTTATCTGAAAATTAGTGATTAAAGCTCTCACAAACTTTTGTTATCTGAAAATTCCTATGTGGCGCCCGCCCAGCCGCACCCCGCTCCCCACACTGCGCAGGATCCTTTGTGCAGGAACGAGACACGCAGACGATCCCGGAGCAGAAACTAAAGAGGTAGACGGCAGTTCCCGAGGCGACGTGCGACAGGACGTTACGCTGCCCGCCGCGGTGTAATGATGGCGTGTGCGCGCGTGGCCAGCATCAGCACTGATGTCACGGGTAGCGCAACCGCCAGGCGTAGCCGGCCGCAAAATTCAAAGTTGGAGAGGAGCGCGCGCACATTTCACCTAAGGGCGAAATCTACACGCGCTCGGGGGGGCTAGTGTTGGGGGGATGACCTCCGGATACCCCAACCAGACAAGAATCACGGCATTTGGATCGCATCCAGCTGGCTGAGCGCAGCCGGACATAAGCAAGTCAAGCCGGCTACCTCACGGTAGCCGGAACCGCGAGGAGCAGCAAGGCATGGGGTCGGCTACATCACCGTAGCCAGACTCAATCAAGAGGACAGAGCGACGTGCTGCACAATGCATGGTATGCCCTAGTACGATGACAAGACTCGCAACTACCCAGCCATACCGAAGACTTTTCAGGGTGACGCGAGAACAGTGGCCACACGCTAACGACGGGCTCGCATGGTGTTCACTATACCCTCAACGACCATACCGCTCGAAATCTGATGGGATGTAAGTGTATCGAGTACTGTAGATGACCAGCCGGCTGGGACCCGCCTGTGGGGCCCACTAGCCGGACTGGCCAGTGAGACCGCTGCCTCTTTGCCTATATAAGGAGAGGCAAGGTTCCAGTAGAAAGGGTTGGTCTCAGTGCATTTAAGGCAGTAGCTAGAGAATACAGCTGAAGGAGCGATTGTAGCCCGTATACCACTCATAGTCAGATCGGTAGGAGTAGGAGCTTTACCTCATCACGAGGGCTACGAACCTGAGTACTTCCTGTGTCCAGCTACACTTGCTTGTATCCAATCCCGCCTGTAGACGCCGTCGATAGCTTCCCTGCTAGTACCCACACCTCTATCTAACCTGCTTAGGTACTACCGTTCCCAATACAACGACATGGGTCCAGATCTCCCGCAAAAGTCAGGGCATGCCGAGCACCTCAGGCTCATGAGTTTCTTAGACAGATTTTCTTTCCATCTGAGAGGAGTGGAGGCAGATGTGTGAGATGAAGGTATGCATGTCTATAGCACAAAAGTAGAGAAACATCGATAGAAAGCAAGCAAGTGCAGCAAGTAAATGTAGCTAGTACTAGCTAGGACTATCTAGCTAATGAGTCCATTTCTAGGGGTCTCCTGGAGGAAACCAGGCTTAGATACCAAGCTCTTATGTTCCCCAGTCCAGTTGACCGAGTAACCTCATACTCTAGCCCTAAGAACACTGGCAATATGACACTTGATAAACAAATATGAAACCAATATTTATTTAGAGCTGCAAAATCTGATAGGTGCAGGGATTACAACAAGATGGGGAGGTGACATGGGGTTAACACATCAATGCCCATAGTTTATGGACTTCGCTTTTGAGGAAGAGGGAGAGCTGGAGACTTCATCGGCTAACAAACAAGCAACACGGGGACACGGTGTTTACCCAGGTTCAGGGCCCCAGAGGGAAAACTCTACTCTTGTTTGTCAACTCTTGATTAATGGAGAATCGAAGGTTACAAGGGTGCCTTGATGGCGATGGTGCGCAGGTTGGATCTGGTGGGTGTATGTATGCTAGGGTTTTCGGTGCCTCCCTCTCTGGTCCTTCTTGGCCTTTATATGGGGAGGCCAGGTCTCAGGACGCAACTGAGTTGGTTACAAGCTAAGAATCTATCTCTTCAAACTTTCTATCTAATGTTTGTCGTGTCCACCAAGGAGTTGCATCCTTCATGGGCTTGGGGCCACCCAAATCTTTATGGGCTTCACCATCAGCAGCGGATCGTTACATGGGCCTCTAATGGACTGAACCAGGTAGGCCAATCTTAGGTACCCGCATGGCATACCTATGTCAGTAGCACCAAGTGTCCATTCGAATCATAGATTCGGATGGAGACTTTGAAGCCATCAGAAGTATATGCCCAACACCTGAAGGTCAATCGAGTTGCATCATTCGAGTCATAGGGATGATTTATGTACGTTCCTGGCTCATCTGACTGATCAGTACTAGTTGATTGCTCTTGGGAAAAAACAACGTCATCTAATCAAACTCGAGTCCCCAAACTTGAATTCATAAATTGCTGGCGTAATTCGACTCATGCCACAGATGCCTTACTGAGCCGAATTCCAGTAGTAATGGTTATGTACCCAACACGTCCGTCAGGATTTTTCATCATGCCTGCAAGTGTGGTATTTATCTGGTAGAGCGTAGTGGATACGATTGCCAGACCATTAGATTGTATCTATAGGTCTTATCTTTACATCGTAGATGCAACATTTGGATTTTAGTCACCGTGGAAGCGATTCGGGTGGCCAAGGAGACGTTGTCTCTTCTCTTGACATTGTACTGTACAGTAGGCGGCGTCGCCAAAGGGTTGAATTGCCATGGACTAGATCGTTAATGTGGACGTCGTTGATATAGAGGATCCGAGAAGCAAAGCATAGTTTTCCATAGGGTGCGCGACTAGGCCTCCCTATGGGAGTAGCCCCCGAGTGTCTACTCGAGTAATAGACTCAAGCAGGGAGTTCTAATCAATGATTGCTTGTAGTATTTGGTTCGAAGCTTCTTTAGGTGAACCTTGCGGATGCCATTGGTAACCATATTTTTTTGAATGCGTGGCCAACGCTCCCTATGGGAGTAGCCCCCGAGTCCTTAGTTGTATCGGACCACTCAAAGGTTGTGATTGTTGGGTTGTACACTAGACCCAGAAGTACATCGGGTGCGCGACCAACACTCCTGTTAGGAGTAGCCCCGAGTGTTTGTTCGAGTCATAGACTCGAGCAAAAACTGAGTAGTTGTTTCTCAAGGAGAGGTTGTACAATTGAGGAAAAGTTGTTGTTGGCCTTAATGCTGATGAGAGCGTGAGCTCAAATGACATCATAGGTGACGCCTGGTGAGCTCAACCGTTAGTGTGAGAAGTTTGATGGGACCTGAGAGTGTGGGACCTAGAATAAAGATGACCAGATTTGACCATTCAATGCATAAAAATGGGCATTTAACCGTGCCCCCTTGATTTCCACGCGTCGTGGAGAAAGAGCAGCTATAGTTTGGTTTTGGGCCGCCACGTGTTTGCTCTGATATACTCCACGTGTCACGAGTTGCGGATGGATGGCTGAGATTGCCCGGCTTCCATATTAAGTATCAGGTTTTGCTGGTAATTTCCCCTTCCTTCGTCGTTTTCATATTCGTATTCCTCTCCTCTCTGCATTTGCTCTCCTGTGTGTCATGCCATTGTTCTTCTTTGGTCTTTGTGTTGTACGTACTCCGCTTCTTCCCCAGTTCATTACTACGGTCCCAGTGGAAGAGGCGTGTCGTGGCGATAGGGAAGAGGAAGAAGACCACGAGTGCTGGGTCAAGTACCGTTGCTGCTCCCAAGGAGAAGGTTGTCGGGACAAGGGTCGCAAATGGCAGCTGGTGACACTCGACAGTGAAGATTTCTAATTTGCGGCAGCTTCGTCTGGCCATCCAGATTCCTACGGAGGAAGAAGAATGCAAGATTCCTGGCACGGAGGTAATCCCTGACCCTCTCGTTGGGATTCGGGTGATGTTCATTGCTTTTGTTCTACGAGGGATTTCTCTCCCCCTCCATGACTTTGTTCGTGGGTTGATTTTTCTGTATGGGATACAACTATATAAGTTGTCCCCAATTCCATCTTGCATATTTCCTACTTCATCACCATCTGCGAGTGTTGGCTCGGAATCGAGCCTCACTTCAGGCTCTTTAAGAAATTGTATGGAGTGAAGAGGCAGTATGATGTAACCCGTTGTACAGACATTCCTACATCCTCACCACCAAGTTCCCCAAGTGGACCTGTGACTCATGCCCGAGCTAAACTACTCCATGATAAGTTCAATTCGCTCCTCTCATTGTGTGACTTCGATACACCCTTAAATGGCTTGCTACTTCATGCCCCAACATTGTGCATACTCAGGTACAAAGGCCACTCGCAAGCTAAACCAGGAGCTAGACACGAAGATGCTGCAGCTAGAGCTGGAACCCCTGGAGCTCCGGCCTGTGCACCCTGGAATCTCTGCGCCAGGTCTCTGACCTAGGACTCCGGCAAAAATGACAGAAGCTCCCGAGGCCACCCTGGAATCCAAGACTGAGTCTCAGCCCCCGCACCCTGGAGTCCCCGGCCTAAGTGGACCGACCTGTGAGTCAACTGCTAATCCTGGCCCATGTAACACCCCTACTTTGTCCAGACTTCACCTTTTATCCCCAAATTACCCGTGTTTGAGTGGTTGGACTATATATAGCCCCGCCCCTCCATTGTAAACCCTAGACTTGATGATAGAATTACATGAAGACACCCTCATAGTGTATCTCTCTAGTTGGTCTCATGATCCTTGACAAGGAGCACCTATTATCCCCACCACTTGGATTTTGTCATCGTGGCATTCAAGTTGTACAAGACCTACACCCATGCGTGATCGTGAGTGTAGTTGCCGAGATCTCACCAAGATCCTTGTCCTCACCATTTTGGTTGAGAGAGAGTCTTGCCCAACGTTGATCCAATGGATTGTGTTGGATTGTTAGCCACCGACTTGAGCCACTGGCTTGTAGTGTGTTTGCATTTTGCGTGAGTTTTCCCCGCGTGTTTCTTCATGCGTGCGTTTGTCAAGTTCATCCTATTCCTCTCCCCCTTCAAATCCACCGCTATTCTTCAAATTCTTGAAAGATCGGGCCAACCCAAGGGTCACCCCTAACACAGTCGGGCCCTGGTGGAGTAGTTTATGAGGTTAGTGGATGTGGCATACCCATTCACCTAAGTCAGTAGTACTTCAGCTTCAAGATTGTCGATTACGCACGATGATGGAGGTCCAAATGGTTCTACATTCGTGACCAGAAGCTTGCGAATTAGAGGTATGGTCTTGCCCCTTTTTAAGTGAATGTCGAGATGAGGAAGAAGCTATCATGGAGGAATGAAGTGCCTCCGGGTGAGGCTGCTGAAGTCGAAGCTTTGTATAAGCGGGTGAAGGATCTGAAACTTGTGTGTGGCAAGGAGGTGCTAGTGTTGACATCATTCGGACATTCCTGCAACGTCGGGTGCAGCCCCTACAGGCCAGGGCTTACCCGATGTTCCTGTATACTGGTCCATCAGACCCGACGCGCACCCCAGGAGAAAATTTGTCATCCGCATAATTGGAGAAGAAAATCGAGTCCTTGACCAGCCTTATTGGCGAGGAGGCTCTTCCCACAGAAACACTGATTGTTATATTCTGTGCCGCCAAACAAGTGCCGAAGGTAATGGTAGTGCTATATTTGCTTTTTTCCTCGAATGTGTGGTGCAGACTTGATAGTGTAATTGTTGTTCTTGCAGAATCTAAAGGTTAAGGGTACGATTCCTCCTTTACCAGAGGTCTTCAATGTGGATGAGGGTGTAGAGCCAGATGAGTTGGACTCCAGTGCCCCAGAAGCTTAGTCGCAAGAGGCCACCGATTCTAGCGACGATGACATTCACGAGAGGGGCCAGAGTGAAGATTTAGATGCCTCAACTTCTGAGATGCCTAAGGAGCCTGCTCCTGATGTGGGTGCCACTAGGCCTATTCCTGCAGTGCCCATTCGGGCCGCACCACCAAGAGATAGAAGAAGGAGGTGTTTGATCTTGATGACTTCAGATCGTAAGTGTCTTTGACTCTTATTGTGTTAGTCAAAGTACACTACTTGAAGTTGAAAGATATTTTGTCTGTTGGATTACTAGGGAGTCCACTCCAGAGGAGATCGCCAAGGATGAAGTTGAGGAGGGAGTCGTAGACTCCAAGGCTACAAGTGCTTAAGCTGTTGCACCTTCCCTGAAGGCGACAACTGCCGATGGTGATAGTTCCTCGAGCTCTTCCAAGTTAGGCAAGCGCATGATTATTATCACCCGGAGTACAATGCAATATCCGCCAGAATCTTTGGGTGACCATGTAAGTTTTCCTTGCTTCCTCCAGGGAGCCCCGGAGTCCTCTGGTATGACCCGAATGTTTTGTGCAGTCGTATTTGCGGAGCTTGGTGGATATGGGACAACAATACGTGTGGTTGGAGGCTGATTTCAAACAGCTCTAGGGTAAGTTAATCTGCACTTGTGTCTTATTTTATTGCTTTGTGTGCTAGTTGATGGACACTTTGCTATTGTTTGTCCAAGGAGAACAACCAGGCTCTGTGTCGCCTTGAAGCACTCGAGAAGAGTATTAGCAGCTCTGAGATGAAGGAGAAGAACATTGTGGAAGCCCTCGAGCACCATAAGTTTGAGTCGAAGCAGCGTGAGGAGGGCTTCGCTACAGCTACTGCAGAATGTGAGAAATCCTTAGGAGATCAACTCATGGCTGTTGCACATGCCTTGTCTAGTGAGCGACTAATGTATATTCTTTGAATGGTTCCGTTTCTTTGCGTGTGTGTGCTAAACTCTGGTTGTTGTGCATCTATAGATGCTGCTGGTGTTGACTTTGATCACCAGGTGCTTGAGCGTGATGACCCCTGAAGGAGGTATGCCCTAGAGGTAAATAATAAAAGGGTTTTATTATCATATCTCATTAGTTCATAATATTTTTATATCATGCTATAACTATATCAAGTGGAAACATTGATATGGGTGTGGTATATAAGCAAACCCAGGTCCCTAGTAGCCTCTATTCAACTAGTTCATTGGGTAGCTGATGATAAAGGTTTCCTGATCATGGTGCTATGAAATCCAACTGACAATGAAGTCATATCATCTGGATTGATGTGATGGACATTTCCCACCAATGATTGCTGCAACATGATCATGACACATAGTTCATAGTTGCAATTGTCAGAAACATAGTATCTTAATCCTTAAACTGTGAGATCATATTAATCATTGTTACTGGAGGATTGCTTTGACTGCATCAACAGTCATTTCTGTGACTGGGTGACCATAAAGGTGCATGTTGGGTGTCTGAAGGATCATGTAGAGGCCTATGCATCAATATCAGGATTTGTTCTCCTGTGTGACGCGAAGGTACACTGGGCCCACTCGGTGAATTACATCCATAAGTTGCGCAACGTATGACTAGGTCATGGGGATGGAATTTCACATGAACGAGTAAAACAGTACTTGTTGGAAACGAGACTAAACAAGGTACCATGATACCGATGATCAGATCTTGGACAAGTCTTGTATCGCGTAACAAAGGGAATTTGACATATCGTTTAAGGTTCGACACAATGGTGATTCGTGGAGTGCATAGGGGTCAACATGGGCATCCTGGTCGTGTTGTTGATAATTGATAGAGATCATGTCTATGACATTCCTGAACCATAGGGAAACACACTTAAGGGTGATACGACGCTTGGAGATCCTCCTGAGAGATGGAATCATAGAAAAGAGAGAAAGCATCATTCCAGAGAGATCCAGAGTTGTTCAGAGAAAAAAGGAAAGGAAAAGGCCAAAAGGAGTTTCGGATAAATGCCAATTTATAATATAAATTTATTATATGTTAATTATGAATTAACTTATACTAAATAAATATTTAAATTTATAGGGCAACTTCCTCAATAGGCCAAAACCCCGTAGTGAATTGTCCCAGGAGGAAGCCACCCTAAAAAGAGAAAGAAAATAGTAGCTGAAGATACTGTTGGGCTGTTTATGACCGGCCCAGCGAGCAACAGGGCACATAAGGTTGAGGGCACAAGGCGACGTGGGGGGGAAGCTAGCCCGCTACCTCTCATGGGTCGTAGGCCTTCCACCCACCTGGGCGAGCTGATAGGTGGGCGACGCGCCACGCGTGGAGGGCCATCACCGCGCCAAACCGGCCCACCTGGGGCAGCCTTGCCTCGCGCCCGCCTGTAGAGTTGGGCCCCACCACACGCGCGCGATGTGGGTCGCTGGGGGACAGCCACCGCTACCACAGCTACTGGGCAGCTGGGCGTGCAGGGGAGCGCAACACTGGCCCACCCGGTAGCCTCACGATGCAGCTGACTGCCTGCTGTGTTGGGATGCTACAAGAAGGGCCCATTCGGGTGCCCTAGTGGCCCAGCCGGCTAGAAGTCTATTTCCCTTTATTTCCTTTGCATCTTTAGTCCCATGTGGGTAACCCAAAGGAGAGGGTACTAATACCTTCGATCCGGATTGCGAATGTAGTGTAGCTTCTTTTTCCATAGTAGACCTAGGTTATCGAATCCTCAGGAAGCGAATGCATAGTAAAGTTATTTTAATGGACCTTTAGGAGTTTTAGAATTCCTTTTGTGTTTTTACTAGACCAATAGCTTGCGTCTTTTTATTGTTGTCGATGATGGAGAGAGAGGGCCTAGGGCGTTCGGTTTCACCTATAGTTGTGCAAAACATCTGATGGGAATAAAATATAGAAATAAAGTATGCATGTACTTGTTAGAGCAAGATAAATTATATGTGGGCAGTGCATCCATAATTGCTATTGCCTCCGCAACCGCAAGATAAATTACAACATGTTGGACACATCTTTTCTTTCATACAGAATTTCAGTAGTAATCATTGCACTTTCTAGGACTTTACAAAATAGATAAACTCCCATAGGATAACTAGTTACAAGAAGAGAATAGTTATAACAAGATAGACATAAAGTTCAACTCGTGTTGAACACTTTCACCACTTGTATGGTATTAATTAATGGATTTGTATCTCTAGCATACACTTTATTTATGGATCTTTCAATCATGTCATGGCTTGAAAATACTGAGGGGGGATAATGCTAGATCCAGTGAGGGACCATGTGGACTTCTTCTGTCACTATCTCTCCAATGAAGAGTAAATTCACTAAGAGGACTTGAACTTTGGAATACATCACTGAATCATCATCTTCTTCTACTTTCAATTATCTCTATCCATGTATTTAGTTGTTGTATATTATTTCATAGTACATAAGGATTATTCACCTAGTTGATTATTCACCTAGTTATTTTTGGTCACTTTATTTATCCATAGTAATCACAAAAAACAACAAAAATAGTTAAATTTGTAGCCACCTATTCACCCCTTAGGCCCCATCTTTTATCCTTCATCTACGTAGGCATCAAAATCTAGTATTAGTAGTTTTAGGTAGCCTTTATTATTTTCATGTGGTTGGTAGTTGTATTATGTATTTGGAAATTTCTTTGTGAACCATTGATTTTGTTGAATTTTGTGCCTTAAAAATATAGAGCTTATATGTTTACCCGGGCCATCTCAGGCCTGGCTTCGCCACTGGTTGTACCGATACTGTAAACTTGCACCATGCGCTACAAGAGCATTGTCTCCCTATCACAAGTCTGATGGTAGCAACAAATATAAAAGATAGAGAAGTTTAATTAGTGTTTTATCTCCCTTATTAAGGCAACAGTCAAACTTAGGTCATGTTCATGACCATTGACTGCATGTCTAATGAGTTGGGAGGCCGTCTCCACATGGGTCTTTATATGCCCCATAGTTATGGACAAACCCTACAAGGAGGCTCCGGCTTTGTCATGCATCAAATCTTAAGAATATTTTATATATCCCCTCCCACCCTTGCACCTCTCCTAGCTCATCACAAATGAAAAATCCCCTTCCATACACTGTCACATCAGCCCGCATACCCTTGTCGACATCTAGTTTCAAGGGGCACGTTTTGCTAGCATGTGTTTCCACTTCTCGCACCCAACGCATAGAAATAAGCCTGTTTTCTAAGATGTGTCTGGCCCGTGGCTCGCATGGCACAGGTTTTAAAGCATGGAAAAAGTTGTCCACTGGAAACACCCAAATCGAGCGTTTCCATGGAGCCAGGCTCTAGCGAGCACCGCGTGCCTCGTGGTTGCACGCATTGGGAAGTGCGGGAGATGGGACGTTTTTGTCTTAACTCCCACTCCACTCCCCTCATCGCCTAAGCCACTCCCTCACCCCAATTTGGTGTTGCCCTCCAAGCTCGACGCATCTCCTCCTCTCCCTCCGCTTCGCTCCCTCACCATCGGAGAGATGACAACCCAGGAGAAATGGGTGACCGCCCAACTGGACAAGCTTGCCGCCAGAGGCGAGGAGGCCTTGGTGAGGGCACTCAAGTCTCCCTCCCCCATCCGTGCGAGGCCTCGAGCAAGTCGGGTAGCAAAGACTGTAGTGGCGGTGGCCTCTTCTTCATTGGCGGTTGTATCTTCTTCATCTACGGCCGCATCTATGGCCAAGGCGACCGGAAAGGCCCCTGCATTAGTCGGGCTAACCTTGATGATTTCATGAAGTTTTTCTGTCCCCCACGGTCGGTATGTTTTCTCTCGCTCTGACGCCACCTGCAACTGCTCCAGGATCATCCACGACACCGCATTCTCCACTATAAGTTCTCGATCTCCTCATATTCGTTTCGCGGTTAGGGTTTGCGTGATTGGGTTACACAAATCAAAGAGAAATTTAGGATTAGGTTATTATTAGGGATTGAATGAACCAATTTAGGATTCGATAATGGTTAGGAATTGAAATTTGGGTTTTTAATTGCAGTTGCTATTTACGGATTTGGTTGTGTGCATTCCAAATTGGGATTCAAATTAGTGAAATGCCCCAAATTGGGTATGTGATTACTACTTGTTCATGTGCATTGTAGTAATTCATGTGTACCCGATTTGGTAAATTTTGTGATTACTACTTGTTCACGTGCATTGTAGTACTTCATGTGTACTTTTATTCATGTGCATTTCCCCATCTGGGAAATTTTAGCAGCATTGCCCAATTGGGGAATGCTTCATATGTTATGGCTGATCTTTTTTTGCTTCTTGCCAAGGTTCTAAAGCTGGACTATGATACAGTTGGGAGGGTTTGACATCCCCCATCGGGGTATCAAGACGTGCTCCCTGTAAACCGCTGTGCTCGGGTAATGAAGCCAATGGTGCACGGTAGGTTGGAGGAAGCGCACCAGCTGGCCAACATTCATGGCCATCAGACCAATCTTGGATACTACCCCAGGGCCTAGGTCCCTCGCCGGTTCATCATCCAAGTTGGAGGAGGCTAACCTCCACTTGGTTCTAATACCACCGACGTTCCAGAAGGACCTGGGGGACTGGATCAATATCCCACTGCTCTGCATCGTGCCGGTGTTAGCCTATCGTTGATGCATGAATGGGTCCAAGTGGACTGGTTTGACGGCCAGGTGGTGCTAAGGAAGAACTAGCCAGAGCTAGTCTACAAGTACGACCTGTAGTGCGATGACATTCTGGAGTTCCAGCTTAAGGCATTCATTGTCAAGATGATGATCTACAAGGCTAGCTCCTCCAACGTCAGACGGTTGACCTACCTTGACCATGGCTAGACGACGACCTGGTGTTCAATTGTGTTTAAGTTAGCTATGTAAATATGTAGTTGTAGTTAGTGATGCTGAACCTGTGATGGTGAACTTCTCTAATGATTCTTTATCAGGGGTTAAACCCTTTGTGGTTCAGGGGTATGGGATGCCCTTGCTGATGCTACTTCTGATTAGGGGTGTTAGTAAGAACCCCTCGCTTGCAGGTGTTTTGGAACCTGCTAAGTAAGTATTAAGTAGTTATGTCCTAATCTGTGTGATGTGTGTGCTATGAGTGTTGTGCCTAATATATGTGTGTTGTTGTTGTCAAATGTGGTGGTAAGATCACCCAATTTGAAATGGGTGACCATAATCCATGTGATAAGGTGTAAATAAAAGTACAAAACACCTGTAAATTGCATCAACTAGGAAATAAAGCACAAATGCATGCAAGAAAACAACTGGGCAAAATTGCAGAAAACCTAGATGCTGGAAACCAAATGAAATGCCAATGTTGTCCCAAGCCCAATCTCACTAGATGTAGCATCCAGCGTGTCAACTACCAAAACCATAAAAATTGATCCTGACCAAGAAAACAAGCCCAAGATGTCAGGTGCATGTTTCTGCCATACTCGTCTCTCCTTATTTTGGCCATTCTCTTCGGAAATCCTAGAAGAAGGTCAACCTTCTCAAAGGTCCGTTCCGCGCGTCGTCATCGCGCTAAGTGTCGTCTCTTCCATCGCACAGTCCTCTTAGTGAGGCTATGCATGTTTGCCAAGTATTGCAACGAGAATGAAATTGGTATTTAGATGAGAGAGAGGGACATACAGGAGCGAGCATACATATTTCTTCTTTTATTTTTTCAAATTCGATGATTTAAAACAAAATATTTTGAGAACCGCTTGTCCAAATTACGAAACATTTTCACCTTTGAGCTCCTCGATCCGAGAGCTTTAAAACTAGATCCCATGTTGATAAGTTGAACAATTCTTTTTTGTAGTTTCAAAACTGTTGCATTCATACTTTAGATTAGTTCAGTTCTGTATTTATTGTACTTCGAGTTCTTAGTGTACTTTGTACTTGGGTTGGTACACACTTGTACTTTCATGTAATTTGATAGTGAGTACACTTGTATTTTTCTGTACTTTGGCTTTGAGTATGGTTATACTTTCGTGTACTTTGGATGTGAGTAAACTTGTACTTTTCTGTACTTTGGCTCTTAGTATAGTTGTCCTTCATACTTCAGTTGTGAGTAAACTTGTACTTTTCATGTACTTCTATTGTGAGTAAACTTGTACTTTTCTATACTTTTGCTGTAAGTAAACTTGTGATGGGTTCGTAGCATGGAAAACAAAAAATTTCTACCGCAAGAACGAACAAAACCCAGATCTAATCTAGATAAAATCCAAGATCTAATCTATTAGACATGTGCAACGAGATAGATCTGTACTAACCCTTGTAGATCCGAAAGCGTTACGAGATTCGGATCTCGTGGTCGATGTAGTCGATCATTTGCCGATCTCAAGATCGAGTAGACGATCCTTCCGGCGCCGCGTTCCGTTAGCGCTTCCGCAGTCGGTCACACGTGCGGAATCGAAGCAGACCTTCCTCTCCCCGTTCCAGCGAGCAGTGGAGGTAGTAGATCTCTCCACGGAATCCTAGCAGCATGACGGCGTGGTGGTGGTGGTGGAGTAGAGAATTATGCAGGGCTTCGCCTAAGCCAGAGCAGAAGGAAGGAGGAGAGAGGCGGCTAGGGTTTGGAGTGGAAGGAGGCAAGGGGGTGGCGCCTCCACCCCCTCTATTTATGGGAGGGAGGCGCCATGGGGAGGTGGAGTCCTTGTAGGACTCCCCTCTCCCTTGGCCGGCGGATCAAGGAGGTGGCGGGAGAGTCCTACTCCCCCACGAATCCTTGTCTTACCCTACATGGATTCCTTGATCCTTTCTTGGTTTTCAAGCAAACTCCAAGAAATCTTCTAGAACCTTCCGGAACGTTCCGAAACCTTCTAGAATCCCCATACAAATACTCCGGAACATTTCCTAACTTAGAAAATGATCCCCAATATATGAATCTTATTCCCCGGACAATTCTGGATCTCCTCGTGATGTCCCGGATCCGATCCGAGACTCCGAACAACATTTGGTCTCCAACGCACATTCCATATCTACTTAAAACAACTTCGAACCTTAAGTGTGTCATCCTACGGTTCGTGAATATGCAGACATGATGGAGACACCTCTCCGATCAATAACCATCAGCGGGATCTGGAGATCCATAACGGCTCCCACATACTCAACGATGACTTCGTGATCGATAGAACCATTAACATACGAAACCAATTCCCTTTGTCATGCGATACTCGACTTATCCGAGGTTTGATCGTTGGTATCTCCATACCTAGTTCTACCTCGTTACTGATAAGTACTCTTTACACGTTCCATGTTATGTCATCCCTTGTGACCCAGTCACATGCTTGCAAGCTAATTAGATGACATTCCACCGAGAGGGCCCAGAGCATATCTATCCGTCATATGGATGGACAAATCCCAATCTTGGTCCATGCGCTTCAACACATACTTTCAGAATACCCAATGACACCTTTATGACCACCCAGTTATGAAGCGGTGTTTGATGTCATCAAAGTACCCATCCGGTGATGGTGATTAACATAACCTCATGGTCGAAGGATTAGGTTACTATGTATTTTAAAGGTTATAGCAAACAAACTTAATGACTTGATCTTATGCTATGCTTACTACGGGTGTGTGTCCATCACATCATTCTCCTAATGATATGATCTTGTTATTAACGACATCCATTATCCATGATCATCCATTAATCAACAAGCTAGTTTAACAAGAGGCTTACTAGGGACTCTTTTATGTTTACAAAACACACAAGTATTAATGTTTCCGGTTAATACAATTATAGCATGGGATGTAAACATTTATCATAAACATAAAGATATAATAATAACCACTTTATTATTGCCTCTTGGGCATATCTCCAACAACTTGTACTTTCGTGTACTTCGGCTGTGAGTAAACTTGTACCTTTTTATACTTTGGCTCTCAGTACAGTTGTACTTTCGTACTTTGGCTGTGAGTAAACTTGTACTTTCACGTACGTTGCTTGCGAGTACATATGAACTTTTGTGTACTTGTATTCAGGTGTTTGTATACTTTGATCCAAGATTATGTATGAGAACAAACTTCCTCCTACGCGTGACACGTGGCGCACTCCCTAGGAGCATGGCGCCTAAACATTTATCATAAACATAAAGATATAATAATAACCACTTTATTATTGCCTCTTGGGCATATCTCCAACAGTCTCCCACTTGCACTAGAGTCAATAATCTAGTTAAAAACCTTGTGCATTCAACACCTATGGCTTTCTGGTGTTGTATAGACACTATTGCTAGTGGTAAACATAATCTTCGGATCTGACACTTCCAGGTCCATGTGTATTTGCATGTCCTTGCGTCTCTACGCATTAGTCATTCTCTAATGAGATGGCATTGTATAAATTTGGTACTTTGGTGAGACCTTTAGTTCCTTGGGATTAAATCATGTTGATACAATTGTCGTACAATGTATCTTCATAGTATTATCCCGCTATGAACCACGCCTAGTTTGATAACAAACTACTTAACACAAATGCCCTCCTTTGCTGCTACAATAGTAGTCATATACTTAGCCTTTTGTTGTAGTATCTGTCACAATGTTTTAAATTTGGTACTCAACCAAATCCGTTATGGAACTTCCTTTCCATTACATTGTGCCACCCATAGTTTAAATTGAGATAAACTTAATTTTGTGACAAAACTAGTATCAATGTAACAATTTACAATGAACTATTTGTCACCACTATATAAATAATATATTCTTAGTTCTTCCAAAGATCATAGGAATATCCCTACTATTGTCCAGTGATCATCTTATGAGTCATTCTGGTATATGCTCATAACATTTAGAGCATAGGACATATCTGGATGTGTACATCTCAAAGAATGATTGATCAAAATATTCTTGTGATTTCACCAAGTGTCAAAATACTTGAATCTCGTGTCAACACACTTGAATCTTGATTCAGTCCTTTCCGTGCGTCAAGAACCTTTCTTGTTGTTTCCATATTGAACTCATTCAACATCTTATCTATGTACCTTTGGCAAAACCATATTAGCGCCTCAATCTATTCATATAGACATTGATGCCTAATTCTTGGGTTATGCCTAAGTCTTTCATCGAAATGAAATTCTTAACTTGTGTCAATAAAAGATACATCATTTCTAATCAACAATATGTCTTTCACATAATGTATTAGAAATATGTCTTGGCGCTCCCACTTAATTTCTTGCAAAATGCAAACATCTTCATTGTCTCTGATGAAATTAAACCTTTTAACGGTTTCATCACGGTGAAGATTCCAACTGCGCGATGCTCACTTCAACCATTGAAGTTTTGCATACTCTTTTAGCATCCTTTTAATTTAACAAAACCCTTTGGGTCGTGTCATGTACACGTCCTAGGTAACCATTCTATTAGAAGAACTTGTTTTGTTTGTTCAACTACCATATACCAAAATATATGTAGTGGTTGCTACATTAATCCGTCCAGACTAAATATTGCTATGAAAGATCAAATCTTATCATAGTCAATTCCTTGAACATTGTCGTAAACTCTTTCCGACATGTCGACTCTTTCCAACATTGTCGTAAACTCTTTCCGACAGGTTCAACAATCTTGTCAAAGTTCTATTGTCCTCCCACTTAACTTTTCACCAAAAATTCCTTCTCAAGAAACTCGACATTCTAAGCGAAAAGCACCTTTTTTTTCTTCGGTGTTATGGAGGAATACCCAATGGTTATTCGAAATAACCTACAAAGACATGCTTATCCGACTTTGGTTGTAAACATTTTACTTATGCCTAGCATACCAAAAATTTAAGAAAGGACAACCTGGGTTTTATCCCAAACCATAACTCATATGGTGTCATTTCAACGGATCACGATGGAGCTCTTTTCAGTGTAAAAGTGGTAGTCACTAAAGCTTTAATCTTTAAAATATAATGGTAGTTTTATAAATGATACCTTTGATCTTACCATGTAAAACAAGGTTTCATTACATATCTCGAACACTCCATACTCCTATGGTGTTTTGGGAAATGCAAATCCATGGAACGATTCCTCTAATCTTAGGTGTTTTGCTAAACTTGTAACTCAAACATCTTTCTTTATGATCCAATCATAAACTCTTTTATTTACAATGATTTTCCACTTCATCTTGAAAGTCTTTGAACATTTTTAAAATGTTTCATACTTCTTCCTTAATTGAGTAAGTATATACATATACTCACTCAAATCTTCGGAGAAAGCATATGAAGTTGAAATCCATCGCCCACGACTACACATAATGGACTATATACATCAATATGTACAAATTCCAATCAGTTAGTCGTCCGTTCCTCTTTTGGCCTACGAACGGAGTTTTAATTATCTCCAGGAAAGTATCACAAGCGTCATTTGATCCAAATCAAAAACTCCAAAAATTCATCAACATGGAGTTTCTTCATATATCCTTTCAATATAATTTAAACGACGATGTCACTTCGCAAGTGATCTTTCAATCATTTGTCTTGCGACATTTTAGCATTAGTTTTATGGTCATTATTTCTCCTACCAGACTTGTATATTATCCATCTATTATGGAATACGGTAATTATTTGAACAACCTTTTGTCATCATAATACCTGATCAAAATAACAATTATTGAAACATATCTTGAAGGAAAGCTTTGATGTTAACGAGCAACACAACAACCCTTTGTTTGTTTTCGATGAACATCATCACATTTTCTCTTGCTAGTTACTTAGGCCATTGACACTTCATACCAACCAATTCGGTATCCAATACCTAAGAACCAAATTGTTTAATAAGCAAGGAATATAGCCATAACATGTATCTTCTATATACCTAAGTTGGACATCTCCAATCTTTTCTTTTCTGCCAAATATTTTATAGATTCTCTTTCAACAATTCCTTTTCTTTTAAAAGAGTGTATCAACATCAATAGTGGTGTCATTCACATGACACATAGTACAGAGTGTGTATAGTTAAATACCAATACCTTTGGACTTGCAATTTGAAGTGGATCACCTTCATCAAATGTTTGGCATTCTTTCAAAATTCCATTCTTTAGTAATATTTTAGTGTAGTAAACATTTTACTTACATCTTCTATTCATCCTTATCATGACAACTTTCACGATCAAGCTGCTATAGCTTATAAAGGTGAATTGCGAGTATAATGTTTCTTTTTCAAAACCTTTTGGAGGATTAGGACGACTAGCATCTCCAATCTTCACAAATTCTCATCAAATATGAGGACGTATACTCTATCATGTTGTAACCAACACATTGTTTTAGATATCGCAATACCTTTCACATACGATGGTTTCTGAAACATTGCTTTCAGCTCTTAGATAAACTTGATATTAAAAACAATCTTTTGAGTATCAAGAATCATGGAAGCAAACATGATACATTAGATACTAACACTGGAATTGTTACTCTTGATTTAATACTATTTATTAAACTTCACAGAGTAAACGGAGTTTGCTGAAAGTTTGCAACAGGACTTTTAAACTTTAGATTGACAGTCAAAACAATACGATACCAGTTCGTAAAGCAAATATCCAGAATTCCTATAGTTCCACTATCTCAACTATAACTAAGCGTAAGGTGGTGAACGGATGCCAATGACTACAACAAACTATGCAAATTCACTTTGATTATATTTATGATAAATTGAGTTCGACTAATCCAAATTACAAATGAACTCCCACTCAAAACAACATCCCTCGAGTTGTTTTAGTGATTACATGAACCAAATCCACTACACCAAGTCCGATCATCACGTGAGATGATGTAGCTTTAAAGGCGAACAATCAACATGTTCATCATATCATCCAAATGACTCATGCTTTACCTTTCGGTATTCCGTGTTCCGAGACCATGTCTGTACATGCTAGGCTCGTCAAGGTTAACCTTAGTTTCCGCATGTGCAAATCTGGCTTGCACCCATTGTATGCACACGTAGAATCTATCACATCCGATCATCACGAGATGCTTCGAAACGACGAGTCTTAGCAATGGTGCCAACTAAGGACGAACAGTTTATTACTTGATATTTGGTGAGAGGGATCATCTTATAATGCTACCGTCGTGATCTAAGCAATACAAGATGCATAAAGGATTAACATCACAGGCAATTCATAATATGTGATATGATATGGCCTTTCTTCTTGTGCCTTTGATCTCCATCTCCAAAGCATGGACATGATCTCCATCATCACCAGCGTGGCGTCAAGGTCCGTGGCGCCGCTTTATGGTTGTCCATCACCAACAGCAACTATTACAACTACTTGGAATAAAGCTATTACATGATGAATAGACACGCAGGTCTTAAACAAAATTTAAAGACAACCATTAGGCTCCTGCCGGTTGCCATATTACAATAAGGATCATTGCATACATCAAATATAATCACAATCACATAATGGCCATATCACATCACAAAACCCCTGCAAAAATGAGTTAGACGCCTCTAATCTTCTTTGCATGTTTTACGTGGCTTGGGGCTTTCGAATAAGAACGGATCTTACCTAAGAACATGAACCACAACGTTGATACAAGTGCTATCAAGTGCAAAGTGTAGATTGGATCTATACTATGGTGGGAGAGACAGACACCCGCAAAGCCACTTGTGCAAAGCAAGTTACACGTCAAGCGTGGAGCAAGTCTCATGTGCGATGACATGTAAGGTTAGCCCGAGCCTCTTCATCCCACCATACCGCAAGATGCAAAGTACACAAAGCAAAAGACGGCACGAGCACCAACGCCCACAAAACCATTGTGTTCTACTCGTGCAACAGATCTACGCATAGACACGGCTCTGATACCACTGATGGGTTCGTAGCATGGAAAACAAAAAAATTCTACCGCAAGAACGAACAAACCCCAGATCTAATCTAGATAAAAGCCAAGATCTAATCTATTAGACATGTGCAACGAGATAGATCTGTACTAACCCTTGTAGATCCGAAAGCGTTACGAGATTCGGATCTCGTGGTTGATGTAGTCGATCACTTAGCGATCTCAAGATCGAGTAGACGATCCTTCCGGCGCCGCGTTTCGGCAGCGCTTCCGCAGTCGGTCACACGTGCGGAATCGAAGCAGACCTTCCTCTCCCCATTCCAGCGAGCTGCGGAGGTAGTAGATCTCTCCACGGAATCCTAGCAGTACGACGGCGTGGTGGTGGTGGTGGAGTAGAGAATTCTGCAGGGCTTCGCCTAAGCCAGAGCAGAAGGAAGGAGGAGAGAGGCGGCTAGGGTTTGGAGTGGAAGGAGGCAAGGGGGTGGCGCCTCCACCCCCTCTATTTATGGGAGGGAGGCGCCATGGGGAGGTGGAGTCCTTGTAGGACTCCCCTCTCCCTTGGCCGGCGGATCAAGGAGGTGGCGGGAGAGTCCTACTCCCCCACGAATCCTTGTCTTACCCTACATGGATTCCTTGATCCTTTCTTGGTTTTCAAGCAAACTCCAAGAAATCTTCTAGAACCTTCCGGAACGTTCCGAAACCTTCTAGAATCCCCATACAAATACTCCGGAACATTTCCTAACTTAGAAAATGATCCCCAATATATGAATCTTATTCCCTGGACAATCCCGGATCTTCTCGTGATGTCCCGGATCCAATCCGAGACTCCGAACAACATTCGGTCTCCAACGCACATTCCATATCTACTTAAAACAACTTCGAACCTTAAGTGTGTCATCCTACGGTTCGTGAATATGCAGACATAATGGAGACACCTCTCCGATCAATAACCATCAGCGGGATCTGGAGATCCATAACGGCTCCCACATACTCAACGATGACTTTGTGATCGATAGAACCATTAACATATGAAACCAATTCCCTTTGTAATGCGATACTCTACTTATCCGAGGTTTGATCGTTGGTATCTCCATACCTAGTTCTACCTCGTTACTGATAAGTACTCTTTACTCGTTCCATGTTATGTCATCCCTTGTGACCCAGTCACATGCTTGCAAGCTAATTAGATGACATTCCACCGAGAGGGCCCAGAGCATATCTATCCATCATATGGATGGACAAATCCCAATCTTGGTCCATGCGCTTCAACACATACTTTCAGAATACCCAATGACACCTTTATGACCACCCAGTTACGAAGCGGTGTTTGATGTCATCAAAGTACCCATCCGGTGATGGTGATTAACATAACCTCATGGTCGAAGGATTAGGTTACTATGTATTTTAAAGCTTATAGCAAACGAACTTAATGACTTGATCTTATGCTATGCTTACTACGGGTGTGTGTCCATCACATCATTCTCCTAATGATATGATCTTGTTATTAACGACATCCAATATCCATGATCATCCATTAATCAACAAGCTAGTTTAACAAGAGGCTTACTAGGGACTCTTTTATGTTTACAAAACACACAAGTATTAATGTTTCCGGTTAATACAATTATAGTATGGGATGTAAAAATTTATCATAAACATAAAGATATAATAATAACCACTTTATTATTGCCTCTTGGGCATATCTCCAACAACTTGTACTTTCGTGTACTTCGGTTGTGAGTAAACCTGTACCTTTTTATACTTTGGCTCTCAGTACAGTTGTACTTTCGTACTTTGGCTATGAGTAAACTTGTACTTTCACGTACGTTGCTTGCGAGTACATATGAAATTTTGTGTACTTGTATTCAGGTGTTTGTATACTTTGATCCAAGATTATGTATGAGAACAAACTTCCTCCTACGCGTGACACGTGGCGCACTCCCTAGGTGCATGGCGCTCCTCAAACAGACCTTTACGATGCTCGAGATACCTCCTTCTCTTTATTTTCTTGAAACCGCTCAAAAGCATATGCTTGAGATTTGTCTTTTCATTTTTGAACCCAGCAGGAGAGGATCCTCACAATTTTTTTTCGAGAGCACGCCAATGACGTGCCATATCTTTATAGAAGAGGCGCAAAATATTTACAAGAAGTACCGTGGCCCAAGTTGTGGACAATTGGGACGGTATACAACTCCACACACTATAATCCCCTACTCCTCTAAGCCTACATTCTCGCTAAAGTTGAGCTCCCTCCTGCATATGCAATCTCCTAGGTGTTGAAATCCTCCTTGATGACACTAGTAGTTGTTCGATTCCGTGCTATGAGCGAGGGTTGTTAAACACTCTCACATTCCTCTATTTCCACAGTCGCTAAGCCACTAGAATAACTAGCGTGTCGAATCTCCTCCGGTCACTCGCTTGTATCTTATCTCTTGCTGTCCGCCACCAGCTCGCCCATGTGCTGCCCAATTGTGTTTCCTGAATGTGTAGCTCAACTCCTCGCAGATAGCTGAACCATACTTGCCTCGCGTATAGGCATTACATCAGCACATGGTACACTGTGGCTTCCTCTTGCAGACAGGTGAAGCAACTCTCCGTGTGATCTTGCAAACCATGCCTGAATCTTCTGTCCGAGGGCCACATCCTGTAGCAAAGCGCCAAGCAGGTGAAGATCTTGCATTTGAGGGGTGTGATGACCTCCATATGGGCTTGTACATGTTGTCTGGAATGCTTCCATGGCAAAGGAAGTTGTAGGTTTGATTTGCTAAATATTCTCCTGAATCTGAAGCTTTCCACACAAATTTGTCAGGGGCATGTACATCTCTTTGGACACTCTCAATCTCCTCCCAGAGTTCCACACACTGTACACAACTCTCTACTGTCATCTCTACTGCAATGTCCTTGATCCAAGTGTTCGCATGCAGCACATCTGATACATGCCTATTATTCCTCCTTCTAGTACTGACCAGAGCCGTAACCACTGGCGCAACTTCCTCTGCCGTACACCCTTTGATCCATCTGTCGGTCCAGAACAACACCCTGCTCCCCTCCTAAATCACTATCCTAGCCATGCTTTAAAATCGCTCTACTGCGTCCGGATCCTTAATCTTCTGTAATCCTTGCAAAGGCATGTCCGGATCTATGCGTACAGTCCACTCCCACCTTTCTCTCAAGGCGAGTCCATGGAGCTTCATATTTTTTACACCTAAGCCTTTGGAGCATAGCGGCCGACAGATGCTTTCCCACGCTACCAAGAATTGGCCGCCATTGACCTCTTTCTTACTAGCCTAGAAAAATGCTCCCAGCCACTTGTTAATCTCCTCCAAAAGCCAAGCTAGCGCGTCCGCTGTCAGCAGATGATGGATAGGTCTTGCCGATATCACTACCTTGATCAGAATGAGTCTACCTACTCTTGTGATCAGCCTCCTCTACCATGTCGGCACCATATGAATAAAGCTGTCTAGGATTGGTTGCCATTCCGCCTTGATCAGCAGCCTCAGAGCTAGTTGCAGTCCCAAGTATATGATTGGGAATGTTGCTAGATTGCATGCCAAAATTTCTTGCACCCTTTGTTCTTGGGGCAGTGTACCTCTAATCAGGGTAGCCGTGGTCTTGGCATAGTTTACCTTGAGGCTCGATGCTTCCCCAAAAATCTCTAGCATGTTCCTGATTGCAATTAGCTCCTACGCGTCGGGCCTGGGAAAAAGCACAACATCATCGGCATAAATTGAGATGCGTTGTCATGGTGAGATGCCTGCCAGGTTCTTGAAAAGGTTTTCCTCCGTGGCCTTGGTGATGATCATCGTCGTCAACACCTCCATGCCTGCCACGAAAAGCAAGGGGGAAGTTGGGTATCCCTGGTGATGCCTGGATTTCCTATGATCAATAATAGGGTTATTGCAGTACTTGTAGCAGCAAATATTATTTATAAAGTGCATCTCTTGTAAGCTTTGCAAATGGCAACAACACAATCCCACAGCCATGTTGTGAATGCGGCCACGTTCGCACCCAAAACTATGTCTAGAAACAGTCTACTCTATAGGTTGCTAGGATAATGGTAATTGAGAGAGGATTCAAGTAACTAACAATAAGGAACTAAACGAGAACAAGGTAAAGCAATACTGAAAGTAAATGGAGGGGGGTTGTAGATGTAGAATTGACTAGAGTAAGGCGGTGTCTAGGCTTTCGATTTCACTAGTACTAGAGGGGCAACTATGTAGCCATTTATTAGAATTACAAAAGATACATATTTAGATAAATAAATGATCCCCAATGATTCCGGGTTGTCACATATGTGTACTACATAGAGCCTCGTGTCGTTGTCACTCACGCAAATCAATAATACACTCCATACCAAAGGATCACATGAACTCATATATCTCCTCCTTGTCACTAGGGAGAGAGTAATATAATAGATCAAGCCACAAAGTCTAGGGTTACATACTAGATCATACCTCAACCTAGAACCGAATCAATTACTCAATCATATATGAATAATATCACAAAGAAGAATTCATGGAGATCATCGTCATGTTCAATCTAACAAAAACTAAATACAAGAGGGAGGGAGATGGAGGCGTTGATGGAGATGGTGATGGAGTCGGCGCTCGATGCATGGTGGTGGTGATGGCGATGGTCTCCTTCTCTTCTTAATCTTGCTTGAATGGTGTGGGGGTGTAGATGGAGATCTGGATATTGGAGGTGTGGCAGCTATGGATATGGCACAGTGGCAGGGCTCCGTTATGGATGTCTATGGAGTGACAATATGAATAATTTATATACTTAAATATGTCTCAATTTTGGACTCATCAACTTCCCCAAGATAGACTCTTTCTTGTCCCTGAGCAAGAAGGTGGCTTATGGGCAAGATCATCATGTTCATGAGACACGACTCGATACTTTAAATGAGGCAAAAATTGAAACAAAAGTATAATATCGGATGTATAAGATCGATGCCTTGTATCCTTATTTTATCTGCAAGCTTAAAGTAAGAAATAACATATTCATACAAGGCAACACAAGCTTAGTTATGTCAATCCATAAAATATCAATTAAAACTTCAACGCTCCATGTCAAGAGGGAATCTAGCTTTGAATGTAAACTTGTGATCCTCTTATTGCGCCTTGTATGTTTTGTATCTCCTAACTTTTGTAAAGTAAGAGATTCAAAGAGAATATGAATTAACTTACGGTTGGTTGGCAGTCATATATGTCCAGCACTCTATCCATTTGAAAGGCTCATCAAAGTTAGAGAGATGACAAGAACACTATACAAGCTTCGGTAAATCAAGTCAATCAAAGTAGAGTTTAATATAAGTATAAATAACTAGAAGTGTAATGATCAATCCAATTCTTCTAGTTAACTCTCAGCTTGCCAAGGAACACTGGGATGTTTTAATAGAAAAATTAAGTAAGAGAGTTCATGTCCTAAGTAGCATAATAGTAAAGTGTCCTATTGACACCCACATAAGTACATCAAGGCTATCAAAACACTTCTAATCCAATCATTGTCTTTCAAGAAAATTCATAAAGTAGTAATGAGACCATGCCAAGGACTTGTTATGTGGATCTTCATATATATATATATATATATATATATTCTTATTCCTTCTTTTCAAGGATCATTGAATGTTTCTTTTTAGAATTTCTTGCACAACCTTTGAGAGTACCAATACTTTTTCCCATTACAGTGACATTTATGCCACTCATGTCATCAACTCATAGCCGAAATCAGGGGTTATACCATAGATCGTTCGTAGGCAAGCGGAGTTGTTGGCATCCAAATGTGTGCATGAGAAACATAGAACTTTTTTAACTAGTACCACGATTTGATCCACAAGGTTAGCTTTGGCATGCATCACAATTACCGCTAGACTTTATTTCAATCAAACAACTCCTTTCAACAGTGCCATTAAGTCTATCAAAACATCTATGGGGTTAAGTATCTTCAAGGGTAAACTCTCAAGACAATCATTCATCAAACAAGTCATAAATTTCATACTTTTTCTTGTTGTACTAATATTATTTCCAAGGCAAGAATCGGTTTAGCTAAAAGAACTAGAGCAAAAGCTTCCACAACTAATCACTCATTCAAATAAAAAGATTTACTCTAACTATTTTGAATTACTCCCACTAGCATGACATCTTCACAAATCAACCAACTAGGATAAACAATTCAAACTTCAAAAGTGGGAGACAAAGGTTTTAAGTGTAGAAATCATGGCAATGTATTTTTAGAGGATCACAAAATTCTTCTCAAGTTGGATAAAGATTTTAACAACGTGCATCAAGCTCTAACTCAACTCCTATGAATCCCAACAAAAGCAAGTGCATCCATTATATAAACATGAAACATAACTTACCCAAGCAAGCATTCAAAAACAGTGGGATACATGATTCCACAAAATTTTCATCGAACAAGAACATTGCACAAGACTCTACAAATGCATAAGTAACTTCCCCAAGCTAGAATTTTACAAGAATCAAAATTCAATAGGTTACCAAAAAGAAAATACAAAATGCAGTTATCAAAAGAGAGTATGAGAAGTGGTTACCTCCCCAAGCTTGAATAAAGCAAGGGTGACACACTTTGCCGTTGAAGTACGAGTGATCTCACTTTTGATGGACCTGGACCTTTGGTTCAATGAACACTTCCTTGTTGAAGCATTGAGTTGAAACAACCAAGTTGCTTGTGCAAGTATTTACATGGTTGGCACAAACCATGCACGTCATCACACAAGGTTCAAGTCCCTGCAAAAATAACAAATGAAGTAAAAGCAAACAATTCAGTGTACGAACAGAGTTTGCTCGCCGAACCGTGAGCAAAATAAAAGAAACATGAAACACCACAGAGAATTATAGGCTAGGGAGTTTCGAAGGTAAGTAAAGGAAAATGAAGTATAAAGGAACATATAGAAGGTAACCCTCTGACATGAGATTATCAAAATAAAAAGATTGGAGGGGTTATAACCTTTTTGTACCTATTCCTTCCCTTGTTGCGTGGTGTCGCTCCTTAGTATGGGCGCGTGGTATAGACGCGCTTCGTCCCGTACTACACCTCATCTTCTCCCTTTTTAAGGGTTCCGTCGAAGTTGGTACGACCGGGTGGTATGGGCGGGATGCACCCGTACGGGTGGTCGTTACACCTTTTGGGCCGTATTCATGTTTCCTTTGCCTGGTAACAAGGTCGGTATGGGCGGATGGTACGGACCCGTCCCACCGTACCGATGCTCGTTAATCTTGTAGTCACCTTCCTAGAAATTTTTCTGCTTGTTTCGATTTGTCACATGAATGGTACGATCACATGGTATGGATGGGTCCACCCGTTGACGAGGGGTAACCTCGGCAATGCCCATGGTAATGGACTTGGGGTTTCGTGGAAAAGAGAATGCTGGGGATTTCGTCGGATGTTCAGGGAAACAATGGAATCAAAGTCGCCTAAATATTGAGTAATCGCACTATTACAAGTTGTCCTCTAGATTTTGGTACCCTCGCTTGGGCTTATCCCTTCCTATATATAATAGGTCAGATCTCAAAGATGTACGCGGATGGGTTTCATACACGCCTAATTACAATACAAACATAATGTCGGTTCATAGTCTTTTTCCTAATACAATCAAAGTCTTCGTTGGTTGCTTCCTTGGGCTATTATCTGAAACCTTCATGGGCCGTAAGCCTTTTACCCAATATACGGTAGCGAATCATAATTATCCAAGTAATCATACCTATGTCAGTAGCCCCCAAGACTCTACTTGAACCATAGTTTCAGGTTGAGTCTCAAAGTATCTTTTCCTTTATTTCTATCACTTTTTGTGTTTTGTAGGGATTTGGTACAATGAGCCTGATGCTTCCGACAGATCAGGAATCAGTTAATTGCTCCTGGGCAAAAACAAGGTTGTCCTACATCAAATTCAAGTCTCTAGGCTCAAATCCGAAATTGGTTACTGGTGTAATTCAGTTCGGGCTGCTGAGGTCTTACCGAATACAGACTTCTAGCTTCTTATTTTATCAGGTACTGTAACACCCTAGTTTTAGTTAATCTTATATTTAGGGTTGTTTGTGCATCATGAGCATCATTCCTCAAAATGCATGCAAAGAAAATAAAGCAAAACCCGAAATCCCTAATCCTTCCCTCTCTTTGAAAGCCTTCCAAATGGTTTTTGTATTTCGAAAATTATCAAAATGCATGAATCCCAAATGGACTAAGAGGGCCCCATAATGTTTTTGATATTTACAAATGTTCTAGTATTTTTTGAATGAGCCAAAATAGATATGAAATTAAATACAAAACACAAAACACAAAACAGAAAAGGAAAAAGGTTTTCTGTAAATAGAGCAGCAGTCGAATCAGGCCCAACCTAGCTTGCCTCCTCCCTCTCTGCCTAACATGGGTATACCCTATAGGTACTCGAGCTTGGTATATACGGTCCAAATACGTACAGGCCCACGGTGTTGCCAAGGTCCAGATGAAAGGACTCGAGTAACCTGCAGACTCTCGATTGCTTGAAGAACAGGAAGAAGCTAAAGATAGAAAGTTTGAAGGGGAAAACCCTAACTTGTAACCGACTCGACCTGCTACCCTAGACCTAGCCTATCTATATAAAGGCTAGGAGGGGGCGGCGAGGAGGACACACGCAACCCTAGCTTCCATAACGCTCGCCAGATTGCATCTGAGCACCAGTATAACTTTCGACTTCTTCGATAATTCCACGAGCAGACAAGCAGGAGTAGGGACCTCTACGAGGCCTGAACCTAGGTAAAACCTTTGTCCCCTGTGTGCCTTTTTGCTAGCCGATAGATGTCTCCAGCGCTCCCTCCTTCTCCAAAACCCAAGTCCATAATAATGGGCATTGATGAGTTAAACCCTCGTCAATTGGCGCCGTCTGTGGGAATTGGGAGTGCTGATGTTGTGGCTTCTTCGGCCCCATCAACTGCGATCTACAACTCCGCAACAGCGGAGATTCGCCAGCCCTTCGGCGCCTTCGACTTCACCGTCCACACGCCGGCCACCCGCCCGGCTTTCGAGTCTGTGGGCGACGGAATCAGCCTGGCGATTGGGAGCTTCCACTTCCAAGTTGGTCAGATGGGCACGCTTCGCATGCCTGATCAACCGACAACATCGACAATTGCCCCGGCATCGTGGTTCCCTCCATCGATCGGCACCCTAAGTGAGCTCAATGCCACGGTGGCAGTCGAGAACACGGTCAGTGACAGCAGTCGCGATTCCGATCTGAGCGATCTGGCCACTGAAGATGGAACCTATGGTTCCGGATCTGAAAGTTGTGGAAGCAACGGCTTCCCCAATCACTTCATGTGCGCTGTCATCAACGCAGGCGACACCTCCGCCAATCGCGGCAACGGTGGTAACACAGGTAATGGCACCGATCCACCCAACGCCGGCAACGGTGGCAACGGGGGTAATGGCGGAAATCACGCTCCCGACAACAACGGAGGAGCAGTCGAACCTCCCAGCATGATCAATGAGCAAATCGGCGAACGCGTCGTAATCAAGCTCAACGAGCAAGAGTGGGATCGCTGCCGCGAAGCCCTACGGGGTGCACCTCTACCCTTTGGGTCCCCGCAGGAACTGCTGATGGGCTATCACTGGCTTCTAAAGGAAGAATTCAAGCGCCAAAAACAAGCAATCGCGCAACTTGAGGCGTGTAAAAAGGTAGCGGACGAATCAAGCCTTCGTCATGCTGGGCTCTCCTCCTACGGAGGATCCTCCTCAAGAGGCAACGAATATCTCGCCAAGAAGAGGCAGTCGCGGATGGCTCACCTCACCGAACAAGAGCGCATAGAGGCTGCGAAAGTCCTTGACTTCGGCTCTATGACAGTCGACACGAGAGGCAACGTGGTTCCCAGGACGCCGCAGGTTGCGGTGACGGCAGCCACCATGTACCTCCTCAATAACCAGCCGCCAGCTGGAGATCCCCGAACTGCTATGCACCGATCTACGATCGTGGGATTGGGGTTAATCGAGGCCGCCCTCGACAAGGAACCAGTACCAGACCTAAAAAAGGGCAAAGCTCTAGCAAAGCGCCACTCCTCACCCTCATTTAGCGATGACAGTCACGACCTGTCTCGACGCCGCCGCTCACGGCGACACGACCGCGACTACGATGCGCGCGACGACCTCACATAGCGCAAGATCGACAAGTTAAGGGCACGATGTGCTTGGTTGACTAACTCGGAAGAGGAAGATGGGGAGCTCTGCGGTGCCAGATGCTTCAGCAGATCCATTAGGCAGAAGCGAATGCCTAAAGGGTTTAAACTCCCATCGGAGAACCCGAAATTTGACGGTCTACAGGACCCCAAGATCTGGCTAGAGGATCACATCTCCTCCGTCAGACTCCACGGAGGCAGTCGAAGTACTACCATGCAATGCTTGTAGCTACAGCTGCAGGGCGCCGCCCGAGCATGGCTCAATAACCTCCCACGTGGATCCATTCGCAGTTGGGATGAGCTGGTTTACAGCTTCGTGCGCAACTTTAAGGGCACGTACAAACGGCCCGCATCAATCGAAGAGCTAAGATGCTGCCAGCAAAGATCTGGCGAATCGCTGCGCTCCTACATCCAAAGGTGGTCCATCATCAAGAACTCCGCGGAGAACATCTTGGAAGACCGCGCGATTGATGCATTCAACGGTGGCATCCACCGCCTAGAGCTTAGGGAGGAGTTGGGCCGCTCAAAGCCCCAGACCATCGACCACCTGATGGAGATTGCAAATCAGTGGGCCGACGGAGAAGATTCGGTGAAGAATCGTGCTCACTCCAATGAGGAGGCGGAACTCGAACGCAGACGCGACTGCCGAGGCAAGCGTCGCATGCGTATCTACGACGATCGCGACGACGTCAACATGGTCGTAGCCGGCTACGCCGATAGACGCGACGATAACCGCAACATCGGATACCATAGTGGCGGATACCGGACTCCGGGAAAACCACGCAAGTGTGGCAACACCGCACTCGCGATGAGGCACCGGTGACCTCCATCGAGGACAAACTGTCCGGGCCATGCACGGTACACTTTTACATCGACAAGCATGATGGCAAGAGAAAATCCAGCCACCTCCTCAAGGACTACCGCGAGTTCCTCAAGCTACACGAGGGATTGGTTCGGATGAACCGCAATGCAGTCAAAAGAGGCTACGGAGCCGCTCTAGGCGTTGTGGCACATGGCGCACTGATGGGTTCGTAGCATGGAAAACAAAAAAAAATTACCGCAAGAATGAACAAAACCCAGATCTAATCTAGATAAAAGCCAAGATCTAATCTATTAGACATGTGCAACGAGATAGATCTGTACTAACCCTTGTAGATCTGAAAGCGTTACGAGATTGGATCTCGTGGTTGATGTAGTCGATCACTTGCCAATCTCAAGATCGAGTGGACGATCCTTCCGGCGCCGCGTTCCGGCAGCGCTTCCGCAGTCCGTCACATGTACTGAGTCGAAGAAGACCTTCCTCTCCTTGTTCCAGCGAGCAGCGGAGGTAGTAGATCTTCTCCACGGAATCTCAGCAGCACGACGGCGTGGTGGTGGTGGTGGAGTAGAGAATTCTGCAGGGCTTCGCCTAAGCCTAAGCAGAAGAGAGGAGGAGGAGAGAGGCGGCTAGGATTAGAGTAGTGGAGGAGGGCCAGGGGGTGGTGCCCCACCCCTCTATTTAAAGGGGGGAGGCGCCATAGGGAGGGAGAGTCCTAGTAGGACTCCCCTACCTCCTTGGCCGGCGGATTGGGGAGGGGGGGAGGAGTCCTTCTCCCCCACGACTCCTTGTCTTGCCCCACAAGGACTCCTTGATCCCTTTCTTGGTTTTCAAGCAAACTCCAAAAAATCTTCCAGAACCTTCCGGAACATTCCGAAACCTTCTAGAATCCTCATACAAATACTCCGGAACATTTCCTAACTCAAAAAATGATCCCCAATATATGAATCTTATTCTCCGGACAATTCCGGATCTCCTCGTGATGTCCTGGATTCAATCAGAGACTCCGAACAACATTCGGTCTCCAACGCATATTCCATATCTACTTAAAACAACTTCGAACCTTAAGTGTGTCACCCTACGGTTCGTGAATATGTAGACATGACAGAGACACATCTCCTATCAATAACCATCAGTGGGACCTGGAGATCCATAATGGCTCCCACATACTCAACGATGACTTCGTGATCGATAGAACCATTTACATACGAAACCAATTCCCTTTGTCACGCGATACTATACTTATCCGAGGTTTGATCGTCGGTATCTCCATACCTAGTTCTACCTCGTTACTGATAAGTACTCTTTACTCGTTCCATGTTATGTCATCCCTTGTGACCCAGTCACATGCTTGCAAGCTAACTAGATGACATTCCACCGAGAGGGCCCAGAGCATATCTATCCGTCATATGGATGGACAAATCCCAATCTTGGTCCATGCGCTTCAACATATACTTTCAGAATACCCAATGACACCTTTATAACCACCCAGTTACGAAGCGGTGTTTGATGTCATCAAAGTACCCATCCGGTGATGGTGATTAACACAACCTCATGGTCGAAGGATTAGGTTACTATGCATTTAAAAGCTTATAGCAATACGAACTTAATGACTTGATCTTATGCTATGCTTACTATGGGTGTGTGTCCATCACATCATTCTCCTAATGATATAACCTTGTTATTAATGACATCCAATATCCATGATCAGGAAACCATGATCATCTATTAATCAACAAGCTAGTTCAACAAGAGGCTTACTAGGGACTCTTTTACGTTTACAAAACACACAAGTATTAGCGTTTCCTTATAATACAATTATAGCATGGGATGTAAACATTCATCATAAACACAAAGATATAATAATAACCACTTTTATTATTGCTTCTTGGGCATATCTCCAACAGTCTCCCACTTGCACTAGAGTCAATAATCTAGATTACATGGTAATATACCGAACACCCATGGCGTTCTGGTGTTGGTCATGCTTTGCCCTAGGGAGAGGTTTAGTCAACGGATCTACCACATTCAGATCAGTGTGTACTTTGCAAATCTTTATGTCACCATCTCGGACATACTCGCGAATAGCGTGGAAACATAGCTTGATGTGATTCAGCTTGCTATGTGACCTTGGCTCCTGTGCATTAGCTATGGCACCTGTGTTGTCACAGTAGATGGCCATCGGGTCCAACGCATTGGAAACCACGCCAAGTTCAGTAATGAATTCCTTCATCCATACGGCTTCTTGTGCAGCCTCCAAAGCAGCTATGTATTCCGATTCAGTTGAAGATTTCGCCACAACGCTTTGCTTGGCACTCCTCCAGCTCACTGCAGCACCATTCAAAATAAATACGTATCCCGACTGTGACTTCGAGTCATCCGGATCGGTGTTCCAACTAGCATCGGTGTAACTATTTACAATAAGTTGTTCATCACCTCCATAAGAAAGAACCATATCCTTAGTCCTCTTTAGGTACTTTAGGATATTCTTGACCGCTGTCCAGTGCTCCATTCCAGGATCACTTTGATATCTGCTAGTCAAACTAACAGCATGTGCTATATCCGGTCTTGTACACGGCATGGCATACATGATAGAACCTATGGCCGAGGCATAGGGAATATTATTCATTTTCACTCTATCTTCTGCCGTAGCTGGACTTTGAGTCTTACTCAAGGTCTTACCTAACAACATGGGCACGAACCCTTTCTTGCTATCTTCCATTCTAAACTTCTTTAGAACTTTGTCTAAGTATGTACTTTGTGAAATCGCTATTAGGCGTCTTGATCTATCTCTATAAATCTTGATGCCTAGAATATATGCCGCTTCGCCAAGATCCTTCATCGAAAAACTATTATTCAAATAGGTTTTGACACTATTAAAAAGTTCTATATCATTCCAAATCAACAATATGTCATCTACATATAGTACTAGGAATGCTACAGAGCTCCCACTCACTTTCTTGTAAATACAAGCTTCTCCATAAGTTTGTATAAACCCAAAGTTTCTGATTACTTTATCAAAACGTTGATTCCAACTCCGGGATGCTTGCTTCAGTCCATAAATGGAGCGCTGAAGTTTGCATACCTTGTCAGCATCTTTAGGATCGACAAAACCCTTGGGTTGTACCATGTACAACTCTTCCTCAATGTCACCATTAAGGAACGCCGTTTTGACATCCATCTGCCAAATCTCATAATCGAAATGTGCAGCAATTGCTAACAAAATCCTCACAGACTTTAGCTTCGCTACTGGTGAGAATGTCTCATCATAGTCAACTCCTTGAATTTGTCGAAACCCTTTCGCGACAAGTCGAGCTTTGTAGACGGTAATATTACCATCAGCATCTGTTTTTCTCTTGAAAATCCATTTGTTCTCGACAGCCTTACGGCCATCCGGTAAGTCCACCAAAGTCCATACTTGGTTTTCGTACATGGATCCCATTTCGGATTTCATGGCTTCTAGCCATTTGTCAGAATCTGGGCTCACCATAGCTTCTTCATACGTCACAGGGTCATCAGCGTTGTCCACCAACATGACGTTCAAGGCAGAGTCATACCAATCAGGAGTGGTACGAACCCTCGTTGACCTACGAGGTTCAGCAGTAACTTCGTTTGAAGTTTCATGATCATCATCATTAGCTTCCTCTCCAATTGGTGCAGGCGGCACAAAAACATCTTCCGGTGCTGCGCTACTCTCAAATCCGAGAGAAGGTTCAATAACCTCATCGAGTTCTACTTTCCTTCCAGTCACTTCCTTCGAGAGAAACTCCTTCTCAAGAAAGGATCCATTCTTGGCAACGAAAACTTTGCCTTCGGATCTATGATAGAAGGTGTACCCAATTGTTTCTTTAGGGTATCCTATGAAGACGCATTTCTCCTCTTTGGGTTTAAGCTTATCAGGTTGTAACTTCTTTACATATGCTTCGCAACCCCAAACTTTAAGGAACGACAACTTAGGTTTCTTACCAAACCACAATTCGTACGGTGTCGTTTCAACGGATTTAGATGGTGCCCTATTTAAAGTGAATGCGGCTGTCTCTAATGCATAGCCCCAAAATGATAGCGGTAAATCTGTAAGAGACATCATAGACCGAACCATATCTAAGAGAGTTCGATTACGACGTTCGGACACACCATTACGCTGTGGTGTTCCCGGCGGTGTCAACTGCGAAAGTATTCCACATTTCTTTAAATGCATGCCAAACTCATAACTTAGATATTCACCTCCACGGTCAGAACGCAGAAACTTAATCTTCTTGTTACGATGATTTTCCACTTCACTTCGAAATTCCTTAAACTTCTCGAAAGTTTCGGACTTTTGTTTCATAAAGTAGACATACCCATATCTACTTAAGTCATCCGTGAAAGTGAGAACATAACGATATCCACCACGCGATGTTACACTCATTGGACCGCACACATCGGTATGTATTATTTCCAATAAGTCTGTAGCTCGCTCCATTATTCCAGAGAATGGAGTCTTAGTCATTTCTCCCATTAGACATGCTTCGCATCTTTCAAGTGATTCAAAATCAAGTGATTCAAGAAGTCCATCAGAATGGAGTTTCTTCATACGCTTCACTCCAATGTGACCAAGACGACAGTGCCACATGTATGTAGAATTATCATTCAATTTTGTTCGTTTAGCATCTATGTTGTGAACATGTGTATCACTACTATCGAAATTCAGTAAGAATAAATCATTCATCTCAGGTGCATTACCATAAAATATATTACTCATATAAATCGAACAACCTTTATTCTCGGACTTAAAAGAGTAACCGTCTCGCAATAAACAAGATTCAGATATAATGTTCATGCTTAACGCAGGCACCAAATAACAATTATTCAAATTTAAAACTAATCCCGAAGGTAGATGTAGAGGGAGCGTGCCGACGGCGATCACATCAACCTTGGAGCCATTTCCAACGCGCATCGTCACCTCATCTCTCGCCAGTCTTCGCTTATTCCGCAGCTCCTGTTTCGAGTTACAAGTATGAGCAACCGAACCAGTATCAAATACCCAGGCACTACTACAATTACTAGTAAGATACACATCAATAACATATATATCAAATATACCTTTCTTCTTGATGTTGCCATTCTTCAGATCTGCCAGGTACTTGGGGCAGTTACGCTTCCAGTGACCAGCACCCTTGCAGTAGAAGCATTCAGTTTCAGGCTTGGGACCAGCCTTGGGCTTCTTAGCAGGTGCGGCAGCTTTCTTGCCGTCCTTCTTGAAGTTGCCCTTGTTCTTAGGCTTGCCCTGTCTCTTGAAATTGGTGGTCTTATTGACCATCAACACTTGGTGCTCCTTCTTGATCTCCACTTCAGCAGTTTTCAGCATGGACGATAGTTCAGGCAACATCTTGTTCATGCAGTGCATATTGTAGTTCATCACAAAGTTCTTATAACTTGGTGGCAGTGATTGGAGGAGACGGTGAATCCCTAACTCATTAGGAATTGATATCCCCAACTCTTGGAGCTTGTTTGCCTACCCAGACATGGTGAGCACGTGCTCGCTAACGGAGCTTCCCTCTTCCATCTTACAGTTAAAGAACTTTTCGGAGGCCTCATAGCTCTCCATGGCCGCGCGAGTCTCAAAAATTAGCCTGAGCTCCTTAATGATCTCGAACGGGTCGTGGTGCTCAAAACGCTTCTGGAGCTCCGCTTCTAAACCGTACAGGATGGCACACTGAACTGTGGAGTAATGATTTTTCCGAGTGGCGTAAACATTCTTTACGTCATCGGTGGCATCTTCTGCAGGTGGGTCACCTAGCGGTGCTTCGAGCACATAGGTCAACTGACCAGCCCTGAGGAGGATCTCCAGTCCACGGAACCAGTCCGTGAAATTGCTTCCATTGTTCTTAAGATTTTATTTCTCTAGGAACGCATTGAAATTGATGGAGGGGTTCGCCATAATCTACAACAAATTTGCAAGTAGTTTAGACTAAGTTTATGATGAATTGAGTTCAAATTTAATACTTAAATTAACTAGGTGAACTCCCACTCAAAACAACATCCCTCACATTGTCTTAGTGATTACACGAACCAAGTCCACTACACCAAGTCCGATCTTCACGAGAGAAGATGTAGTTTCATCGGCGGACAATCTTCATGTTCATCATATCATTTATATGACTCATGCTCTACCTTTTCGGTATTCCGTGTTCCAAGACCATGTCTGTACATGCTAGGCTCGTCAAGATAACCTTAGTTTCTGCATGTGCAAATCTGGCTCGCACCCGTTGTATGCACACGTAGAATCTATCACATCCGATCATCACGAGATGCTTCGAAACGACGAGTCTTAGCAACGATGCCAACTAAGGGTGAACACTTTATTACTTGATATTTAGTGAGAGGGATCATCTTATAATGCTACCGTCACGATCTAAGCAATACAAGATGCATAAAGGATTAACATCACAGGAAATTCATAATTAGTGTGATATGATATGGCCCTTTCTGCTTGCGCCTTTGATCTCCATCTCCAAAGCACGAACATGATCTCCATCATCACCAGCATTGCGTCAAGGTCAGTGGCGCCGCTTCATGGTTGTCCATCATCACTAGCAACTATTACAACTACTTGGAATAAAGCTATTACAAGATGAATAGACACGCAGGTCTTAACAGAATTAAAGACAACCATTAGGCTCCTGCCGGTTGCCATATTACAACAAGGATCATTGCATACATCAAATATAATCACAATCACATGATGGTCATATCACATCACAAAACCCCTGCAAAAACAAGTTAGACGCCTCTAATTTTCTTTGCATGTTTTACGTGGTTTGGGGCTTTCGAACAAGAACGGATCTTACCTACGAAACTGAACCACAACGTTGATACAAGTGCTATCAAGTGCAAAGTGTAAATTAGATCCATACTATGGTGGGAGAGACAGACACCCGCAAAGCCACTTGTGCAAAGCAAGTTACGCGTCAAGCGTGGAGCAAGTCTCATGTGCGATGACATGTAAGGTTAGCCCGAGCCGCTTCATCCCACCATGTCGCAAGATGCAAAGTACACAAAGCAAAAGACGGCACGAGCACCAACGCCCACAACACCATTGTGTTCTACTCGTGCAACAGATATACGCATAGACATGGCTCTGATACCACTGATGGGTTCGTAGCATGGAAAACAAAAAAAAAATCTACCGCAAGAACGAACAAACCCAGATCTAATCTAGATAAAAGGAAAGATCTAATCTATTAGACATGTGCAACGAGATAGATCTGTACTAACCCTTGTAGATCCGAAAGCGTTACAAGATTGGATCTCATGGTTGATGTAGTCGATCACTTGCCGATCTCAAGATCGAGTGGACGATCCTTCCGGTGCCGCGTTCCGGCAGCGCTTCCGCAGTCGGTCACACGTACGGAGTCGAAGTAGACCTTCCTCTCCTTGTTCCAGCGAGCAGCGGAGGTAGTAGATCTTCTCCACGCAATCTCAGCAACACGACGGCGTGGTGGTGGTGGTGGAGTAGAGAATTCTGCAGGGCTTCGCCTAAGCCTGAGCAGAAGAGAGGAGGAGGAGAGAGGCGGCTAGGATTGGAGTAGTGGAGGAGGGCCAGGGGTGGCGCCCCCACCCCTCTATTTAAAGGGGGGAGGCGCCATGGGGAGGGGGAGTCCTAGTAGGACTCCCCTCCCTCCTTGGCCGACGGATTGGGGAGGGGGAGGAGTCCTCCTCCCCCACGACTCCTTGTCTTGCCCCACAAGGACTCCTTGATCCCTTTCTTGGTTTTCAAGCAAACTCCAAAAAATCTTCCAGAACCTTCCGGAACATTCCGAAACCTTCTAGAATCCTCATACAAATACTCCGGAACATTTCCTAACTCAGAAAATGATCCCCAATATATGAATCTTATTCTCCGGACAATTATGGATCTCCTCGTGATGTCCCGGATTCAATCCGAGACTCCGAACAACATTCGGTCTCCAACGCATATTCCATATCTACTTAAAACAACTTCGAACCTTAAGTGTGTCACCCTACGGTTCGTGAATATGTAGACATGACAGAGACACATCTCCTATCAATAACCATCAGCGGGACCTGGAGATCCATAATGGCTCCCACATACTCAATGATGACTTCGTGATCGATAGAACCATTTACATACGAAACCAATTCCCTTTGTCACGTGATACTATACTTATCCGAGGTTTGATCGTCGGTATCTCCATACCTAGTTCTACCTCGTTACTGATAAGTACTCTTTACTCGTTCCATGTTATGTCATCCCTTGTGACCCAGTCACATGCTTGCAAGCTAACTAGATGACATTCCACCGAGAGGGCCCAGAGCATATCTATCCGTCATATGGATGGACAAATCCCAATCTTGGTCCATGCGCTTCAACACATACTTTCAGAATACCCAATGACACCTTTATAACCACCCAGTTACGAAGCGGTGTTTGATGTCATCAAAGTACCCATCCGGTGATGGTGATTAACACAACCTCATGGTCGAAGGATTAGGTTACTATGCATTTAAAAGCTTATAGCAATACGAACTTAATGACTTGATCTTATGCTACGCTTACTATGGGTGTGTGTCCATCACATCATTCTCCTAATGATATAACCTTGTTATTAATGACATCCAATATCCATGATCAGGAAACCATGATCATCTATTAATCAACAAGCTAGTTCAACAAGAGGCTTACTAGGGACTCTTTTATGTTTACAAAAAACACAAGTATTAGCGTTTCCTTATAATACAATTATAGCATGGGATGTAAACATTCATCATAAACACAAAGATATAATAATAACCACTTTTATTATTGCCTCTTGGGCATATCTCCAACACGCACCACCACCACCACCTGGGCCACCCCCAAACGGAGCCGCACCGGACCAACACCACGGAGGAGAACCGTACCCACGAGCCATGGGTACCATGATGATCCAAAAAGGACGCCCCTCTAACAGGGTGTAGAAGGCCATCACTCGCGAAGTCAACTTGGCCACGCACTCGCCACCATCCACCACTGAGTACCTCAGTGGCAGCGAGTCGTGCATCACATTCGACAAACGCGACCACCCGCCTCAGATACCTCGCCCAGGTCATTGCCCCCTCGTACTCGAGGCGCAAATTGGAGGTTTCGACATGAGTCGCGTCTTCATGGACGGCGGAAGCGGCATCAACCTCATATTCGCGAGTACCTTGCGAGCGATGAGAATCCCTCTAACCTTCCTGGAGGCATCGGACACAACGTTCCACGGCATCGTCCCAGGGAAAGGCGTATACCCCTGGGCAAAATCAACCTCGACGTCATATTTGGCACGCCGAAACTTCCGGCGCGAGCGCATCGACTTTGAGGTCGTCGATTGGCCCTCACAATACCACTGCATCCTCGGGCGCGTCGCGTTCGCTAGGTTTATGGTAGTGCCCCGCTACGCCTACCTGCAGATGAAAATGCCAGGTCCCAACGGCGTCATAACGATCAACGGGAGCTTCGAGCGATCTGACAATTGCGACAGGGAATTCAACAGAATCTCCCAGTTCTTCAGCATGCAGGAGGAACTCGCAAGACTGAAAGAGACGACAGACAATAGTCTGCCTCCCCTAAGTAGGCCAAGCTCACCTGACCTCTCCTTCGACTCATCTGTGCACACAAAAAAGGTGCAGGTCCATCCGTCGGATCCCGCCAAGACGGCCCTCATCGCCAACAACTTGAGTCCTGCATATGAACTTGTGCTCGTCGAATTCCTCCGTGAGCACTGGGAAATTTTTGCCTGGTGTCCTGCGGACATGCCAGGAGTTCCTAGGGATTTTGCCGAGCACGCACTCAACGTCAACCCCGATGCAAGGCCAGTCAAGCAAACAATCAGGCGACTGTCTGAACCACAAGCGCAGGCAGTCGAAATGGAGATCAACAGACTCCTCGAGGCCAAGTTCATACGCGAGATAAAGGAAAGCACTTGGCTCACCAATACGGTACTGGTACCAAAAAAGGACACAGATATCCTACAGATGTGCATGGACTTCACTTCTTTAAACAAGCACTGCCCAATAGATCACTTCCCGCTGCCACAGATCGACCAGATCATCGACTCCACCACTGGGTGCGAGCGCATCTGCTTCCTCGACGCCTACTCAGGCTATAATCAAATTCGAATGAAGGAGGAAGACCAGGAGAAAACAGCATTTACAACGCCCTTTGGTGTGTTCTGCTACAACACAATGCCCTTCGGGCTAAAAAACGCGGGAGCCACCTACCAGCTATGCATGCAAGCTTGCCTCAAGGAGCAACTGGGTCGCAACATCCAAGTCTATGTCGACGACATAGTAATCAAGACCAAGGAGGAGGCCTCTCTAATCGACGATTTGCACGAAACCTTCGCCAACCTCGATCGCTACCAGATTAAGCTCAATCCGGACAAATGTGCCTTCGGCGTACCATCTAGGCAGCTACTCGGATATCTCATCTCCGCGAGGGGAATCGAGGCAAACCCGAAGAAGATAAAATCCATACTGGCCATGGAGAAGCCGAAGAACATAAGAGGCGTCCAGCAACGGGCCGGGCGAATCGCGGCCCTCAGTAGATTTATCAGTCGGATGGGTGAAAAGGCGTTGCCCTTCTACTAGCTCCTCCGCAAAGTTAACAAATTCGAGTGGACCAATGAAGCGCAAGAAGCATTCGAAGATCTCAAGCGCCTGCTATCCACTTCGCCAGTACTGGTGACTCCACGAGAAAGGGAACCACTGTTGTTGTACATCTCCGCCACCAACCAGGTGGTCAGCACAGTGCTCGTCGTCGAGCGAGCTGAGGAAAACAAGGTCCATGGCGTACAACGCCCGGTATACTACCTCAGCAAGGTCCTCATGCCAAAAAAACAGCGGTACCCACACTACCAGAAGCTGGCGTACGGCGTCTTCATGACTGCCCGGCGACTGCGCCACTAATTCTAGGAACAGCCAATCGTGGTAGCCAGCGACGCCCCGTTGGGACATATCCTCAACAACCCCAACGCCACGGGGCGAGTCATGCTTTGGGGAATAGAACTGTCTCCACGAGACATCACATACGAAAAGCGCGACGCAATCAAGTCGCAAGTTCTCCCTGACTTCCTCGTGCACTGGATGGAGAACCAACTCCCGGATAAGCCATATATGTCCTACCTCTGGACAATGCACTTCGATGGGTCCAAGCGGAAAGACGGAGCAGGCGCAGGTGTCATACTGACATCACCTCAAGGGGACAAGCTGAAGTATATCATGTGAATACAGTTCACATCCTCAAACAACGAGGCTGAATACGAGGCACTGTTGCACAGGATGAGCATGGCAAAAGCTTGCGGCGCCAAGAGGCTCATCATATATGGCGACTCCAAGCTGGTCGTCAACCAAACAATGCACGAGTGCGACGCACTGAACGACAACATGATCACATACCGTGACCTCTACGACACACTCGAAGGAGACTTCGATGGTTGCGAGTTGCGACACGTAGGTCGCGAAAGCAACGAGGAGGCGGACGCACTCGCCAACATAGGCTCTACCTGCGCCCCCATACCACTTGGGGTATTTCTCGAGCGCATATGCGAACGCTCCATCAAGCCAAAAGCCGTAGAGAAGAAAACAAGCGCAGCAACGGACTCAGGGGCTGCACCACCCAGTGAGTCAATAGCACTCGATGACTTGGAGCTGGACACAGGACTCGAGGGACCAATGAGCGTCATGATGATCGAGCAATCTTGGACGCAGTCATACATTATGTACCTCCTCAGCAAGAGACTACCAGACAACCCGACAGATGCACGGCACATCGTGCGGTGCTCCAAGGCATTCGCCGTTATCAACAGCGAACTGTATAAACGCAGCATCACAGGAGTGCTACAACGATGCGTCTCCATGGCCGATGGAAGAGCAGTTCTCCTCGACATCCATGAAGGGACCTGCGGGCACCACGCTGGCAGTCGCGCCCTCGTGGCCAAAGCTCTATGAGCTGGATTCTACTGGCCTACGGCCATGCGCGACGCCAAGGACATTGTCCAAAAATGCAACGCTTGCCAGCGATTCGCGGACAAGCCGCACGCACCAGGCACAGAGCTACGGCCAATCCCATTGGTCTGGCCCTTCGCGCAATGGGGGCTTGACATGGTCGGCAAGCTTCCAAGGTCCTCGCGGGGAGGCTATGTCTACCTCTTGGTCGTAGTCGATAAATTCACCAAGTGAATTGAGGCCATGCCAGTAACCAACCAATCCGCGCATAGCGCAGTCAAATTCTTTGGGTCCATCGTCTACCGCTTCGGGATGCCACACAACATCATCACCGACAACGGGACGAACTTCACATCCAAGGAGTTCCAAGAATTCTGTGAGAACCTAGAGATCAACATCAGCTACGCCTTAGTAGCACATCCACAGACCAATGGTCAGGTGGAAAAGGCAAACGGGCTCGTCTACAGCGGCATTAAAAAGCGACTCCTTCGGCCACTCGAACAAGCTGCGGGCTGCTGGCCGGACGAACTGCAATCGGTGCTCTGGAGCCTACGTATAACTCCAAACAGCGCCACAGGCTACACGTCATTTTTATGGTGCACGGAGCAGAGGCAGTGCTACCAGCTGAGGTACAGTACAAGGCGTCGCGCGTGGTCGCTTACAGCGAACAAGAGTCATCCCTTGCACTCGAAGACTCAGTCGACCTCCTTGACGAAGCAAGAGAAATCGCCACAGAAAGATCCACGATCTACCAGCAGAACCTGCGCAACTACCACAGTAGAAGGCTTCTCCCCAGATCCTTCGTCGAAGGTGACCTGGTCCTGCGACTGAAGCAGCAGGGGCATCTCAAGCTCGAGTCCCCCTGGGAAGGACCATACGTGATTACAGGAGTAATCCCAGGTGGCGCCTACTGCCTTCAAGATTTAGAGACAGGAGTCGCATACTCCAACCCTTGGAACGTCGCACAACTGTGACGCTTCTACCCCTAGTCGTTTTTTACTTTTACATCGCAAATAAAGCTACTCAGCCAAGGCTACTTAGCCGCACATTGTACCTTGCACTGTTCTTCGAATAAATAAAAGCTAAGTGCCGCAAAACTCCGTGTTCTCTCTCACTTTGTCAATTTTTTATACTCGGGGGCTGCGCCACCCTACATACATCTGTTCTCCGAACCAAAAACGCGGTATCCTGAGTAGCTGGCGCATCAATCGAATCCCTTAACACAAACTCAACCCAGCTGCAACGCACCTGACAGGTTGACAAGGGACTGAGATAAAGGATGGCCAGGCTAACGAAAAGGACTCGCATAGTGCAACGCACCTCACGCTCACAAATCTCTTTATACAAATTCGACAATAAATTATCTACAACATCTATACGAACTTTACAACACAAGTACACTTATGTGTAGGACACAAATTTGTCTACTCTTGCAACAGAAGAATGGTGGTTTGTCCCTCGAAGAAGTCGACGATCTCCTCTGCTAGACGGTCCACCACCTGATAGTGCGGTACCATATTCCAGGCAGATCCTGCTAGTGGCGCTGGCGGCCCAGAGGCAATGGCGGCAACATCCATGTCAGGTCTGTGCAACAGCACCATTGAGAGGGCAGCCTTGGCACCAGCCACCAACTGCTGCCTCACGCACTCGCGAACCGCGGATAGATCTTGAAATTTGGCAAGGAGAGCCAGCAGGCTTGATGGAGTATCATCCAGCGGGAACATCGCCCAATAAATGTTCTTCAAGCATGACTGTGACTTCTTCAGGAAGAGCAGCACTCGCGATGCGCGATCCTGCAGGGTCGCCAGCGCAGTCGCACGATCATGATCTACCCAGAAGTACCCACTCTCTTGAAGTTGCTCCTGGGTGAGATCATGAAGGCGAATGGCAATTCTGTCCTTCTCCTCCTGCGGATGGCGCGCGCTAACAACTACACGAAGCAACATCAATAGCATGAGTACAACGTACCTCTGCGACTAACTATAAAGGAAAAGATGAGAATGAGCAAACTAACACTTAAACTGGTCGTCCAGCTGCGTCACCTCGCCAAGAAGATATTGCTCGCGGGCGGCGGCTTTTTCCGCCTTCAACTTCCACACGTCGGCGCTACCGCGGATCACGGGCAACTCATGCTCTAGCTGCTTCACGCGGTCACGAAGTCGCGAAAGCAAGGATAGCTCCTCTACCCTGGAGCGCAGTGGTGCCACTGTATCATCAAGAGTTGGCGAGTCCTGGTTTCCCCTCATAGGATCACTTGATGTACCCTACCACAAGTCAAGATAGAAGCAAATAAGACGACCAAATCAACACAAAGACAAAAGGGTCAGATGCATTCAAGACCGGCATAAGTATCAACAGACACACTCGCCAGCGGCATGTTCTTAAACAAAAGGGCAATTAATCAACTATTACAAAAGCTAACTACAAAGCAGCTGGCTTCTTCGACTTCGATGGCTTCGGGGGCTTCATCAAGTCCGTGGCAGTGTCAGACGCCACTGACTTTCCGCCGGCCCCTGAGGCCGAAGCCTTCGCCGCCTTCTTGGCATGTTGGAGCTCCTCCGAGTACTTCGCGACAGTATTTATCAAGTGATGCCCATATTTGCCACAGGCAGTCACGAAGGGAGCGAAGACTACCTGCTGACCGTTTGTGCCAACAGGCATCACCTTCGACACCGCAGAGGGATCTATCTCGACTATGTGGGCTTGCACCATGGCAAGTGACAAGGTCATGCGAGCCGCGCGGAGGGAGTTCTTGTAGGTGGTAGGCACACCCCCGGCGAGTGACTCCACCAGCTCGTCCATATTATCGACCAGCTCCGCCTTCGGCATCAACTCCTCCCGGAGGCGACTGAGGGTGACCTTGGCCTTGGACAATGTATCTTGGACGGCGGCGCTACGGTCCTCGACTGTAGACACCACGCCTGCCAGAGCGTCATCGCGACGAAGGGCCTGCGGGTCAAAGCTCAAATCACTAGCATCTGCAGAGAAAACCCACACATGGATCAAATCTTTAGTGCCACCAGCAAAACTCTAGATGAAGAGAAGGACAACAATAAATATCTACCAGCGAAGGTACCTGAGAGGGCCTTGGCGACTGAGAACAGTTGATCTTCGAACAACTTTTCTCTAGCCACAAAGGAGGCACGCAGATCCTCTTCGCGTTTCTGTGCCTCGTCACGAGCCGCGATTGCCTCGTCGCGCCCCTTCACAGCTGCGGCCAATGTCTTCTCCAAGGTGGCGACGTTACAGAGTAAGGCATTATGTTTAGCTACATGGAAATCAAAAGTTGATTATCAGTCAACTATACCACAAAGGAGGAGACGAAAAAGAACAAATATAGAGCACTCACTTTCGACTATGCAGTGACGCGTCTCCAGCATCGCATGCTGGCGGCCCATTGCCATCACCTGCTCCGCCACTTGTGTGGCCTCCTTTACAAGGAGCTGTCACACAAACAAGGAATCAGTGAAGGCAACAGAGAACGACGACTGCCAGACTGAAAAGAGGGAAAGATATACTTACATGGTCCTCCAATGACTCCGAAGAAGTTTGTTGTACCGTCATCCGAGCAACTATTCGATGCTCCCCTACGTGGGGAGAACTCGAAGAATTGTGCCCGGAGTAGGCCGCCACCGGAGGGGAAGGAGCACGCTCGACCTCTTCCTTGGCCCTTGAGGTCACGACTCTCGATTCCTTCAAAAACTCGACATCGCCAGAACATGACGACGCCTCTTGACTACAAGACAAAATCCACATTGAGAAAGGGCAAACTCCAGGGCAAAGCCAACAAGAAGAAAACAGAGAAGAACGAATGTACTCGCAAACTTACCAGTCAGACTTGTCAAGATCAAACGTGGCCTCCGCCGACTCCGACGAAGACTCCTTGGGAAATCGCATCTTCTTGCGAGAAGACGGTGCCACAACCCTCACAGGAATGGCGGGAATTGGCGACTCCGCGCCAACAGCCGTGCATGCTGGAGTCGAAGGAGACGACGCGTCGGAATCCTCGTTGCACGAACGCTTGCGAGTATCCGGGCTCTCGGACTCGGGGGCTTCCTCTTCCACATCAGAAGGGACAGTCGACTCAGACTCGTCCTCTTCCAAAGCTTCGCGAGGAATAATCCCCTCAGGGAGAGGGGGCATACAAGGCGACACCGCCCAATCCTGTGTACAGATAGCGAAGATCAGCAAAAAGAACAAGTAAGCAACAGAAAAGCAATCGAGAAAATAAGCTACTGCGTAGCACAACTATACCTCGGGAGGAGGATTCGAAGCATCAAAATGAGGAACAACTGGCTCACTTGGAAGCACATCCTTAACAGTGTACTTCGTGACCAGATGAACCCTCTTATCCACCTCACTCGTAGACATGCCATCGGCAGACACGCAAATGGTATCATCAGCGCAAGCCCACTGAAACATGGGATGGGCCCTGGCTTGAAGAGGCTGGATGCGACGGCGTAGCCAGGTTCGGATAAGGGCACAGCCTCCCTCTTCTGCGCCTATGCGACTCTCGAGGTCACAGACGCGTTGATACAGCACGTCTGTCTCCGCGAGTTCGGCAGGCATAACCACGTTCTTCCAGGAACGCATCTTCTTGTAGGGAGTCGTGGGATCAAAGGGCGCGAGTCCAAAGTGCTCATCTTCGGACTTCTGATCGCGGACATAGAACCATTTGTCCCTCCATCCCTAGACAGACTTGGTGAGGTTGATGTCGAAGTAGGTGGCGGATGGGTCGACGTGGATTCCGCAACCACCTACGTCATAAACTAAAGAGCTAGATGCGGACTGACGATTCAATTTAAATATGCGCTTGAAAAGACCAAAGTGTGGCTCGATTCCGAGCCAGCACTCGCAAAGAGTGATGAAGCAGGTGATGTGGAGGATCGAATTTGGGGACAGCTGATGGAGCTGGAGCCCGTAGAAACAAAGAAGACCCCTAAGAAAGGGGTGGAGAGGCAAGGAAAGACCGCGAATGACGAATGCAAGAAACATCACTCGGAAACCAGTGGGAGGAACAGTAATGGTCTCACCGCTGGGGACACACGCATCGGCGACTACCGCGGAGATAACTCCGTCTTGGCGAAGAAGACGGAGATCCGACGCCTTGATGACCGAAGGGCGCCATGCACCATTTGTCACGCGGGTGCCCGCGACCTTCTTCTTCCCGCCGGCAGTGGCGCTGGTGCCCGCAGCAGCGGAGCCACCCTTCTTCTTCGCCGCGGCAACGGTGGTCGCGGAATCAGCAACGGAGCCTCCTTTCTTCTTCCCCATTGAACGGCGGCGATGCGAGCGTAGAAAGTAGCTTGGAAACGAGCGGAGGTGGTCCAGCGCTGTGAAGGAAACGAGCGTAAGGAAAAGCAAGAGCAGCAGCAATGGCGATGGCAGCAAGGAAGAAAGAGCGCAGATGGGAAATTACCGTCGTGGCATCGCTACTTAACCCCTAGAAGATGCAATCCAACGGCTCGGAAAAACCCTACTGGACGCGTGGCACACATCGTGTTGGACACGTGGAGAAGGGGAAGCGCGAACCGTCCCTCCACTGCTCCCATTACGCGTGCAAATCGAGGAGGCGTAGTTAAAATAAAGATTACGCACGCCCAGTCAAATCAAAGTCAGGAAGTGGGACCCACCGCTCGTCACGTCCCGTCAAACTTGCTCGCGTGGGCAACTGAGGTCATACAAGCGTCAGCACTGACGTCATCAAAGCTACGCAATGGAAAAATTCGAATACTTTAGTCCTTGCTGGAGTCTTCGACTCCATCAAGCACTCGGGGGCTACTCCCATAGGGAGCGCTGGCCGCGCACCCTACGATTTTTTCTTTTCTTGTTGCAGGAACGTGGACAATCACAAAGCAAACCCAACCACTTGAAACAAGGTTCGACTACGGACATGGGTTACTCCCATAGGGAGCGCCAGAAACAAATTCGACTGAAACAAGCAACCAAAAGACGACAGCAGTCGCAAACGTTATTTAGTCCCTGCCTGAGTCTTCGACTCAACCAAGCACTCGGGGGCTACTCCTATAGGGAGCGCTGGTCGCGCATCCTATGGTTATTTATATAGAAAATTGTGTGTTGATAACGTCCGCACTCACAGCTCATGGCGACACCGCCTCATAATTTTTTCCCTACAAAGAGACTATGTCTCCTGGGTCACCTGAATCGTCTCCGCGATGATAAAATTCGGATGCCGCGCTTACAGCATGAAGGTAAGACCTGAATAAGGCCTGGCAACGCATTTAGCAGCGCACTACCAGAAATATATTTGTGCCTGCAAGCACGATGAACATGCCTTGACGGACGCGTCGAGTGCTCACACCCATATAACTAGAATTCGACTCCTGTAAGACCTCCGCGGCTTGAGTCGAATTACGCCAGCACTTTTCCGGATTCGAGTCCGGGGAGTCGAGTTCGAGTAGATTGCGTTGTTTCACCCTAAGGTCGTTAACTGATACCGATACTTCAGTTATATCAGGCACGTATATCAACAATCCCTATGACACAAATAAAAGCAGTCGAAATGTACTCGTTCAGGCACTCGAAGACTTCAAAAAGTCCCCAGTCGAATATGCGATTCCACTGGACACTTGGGGGCTACTGACATGAGTATACCCTACAGGTACTCGAGCTTGGTATATATGGTCCAAATACGTACAGGCCCACGGTGTCACCAAGGCCCAGATGAAAGGACTCGAGTAACCTGTGGACTCTCGATTGCTTGAAGAACAGGAAGAAGCTAAAGATAGAAAGTTTGAAGGGGAAAACCCTAACTTGTAACCGACTCGACCTGCTACCTGAGACCTAGCATATCTATATAAAGGCTAGGAGGGGGCGGCGAGGAGGACACACGCAACCCTAGTTTCCACAACCCTCGCCAGATTGCATCTGTGCACCATTGTAACTTTCGACTCCTTCGATAATTCCACGAGCAGACAAGCAGGAGTAGGGACCTCTACGAGGCCTGAACCTGGGTAAAACCTTTGTCCCATGTGTGCTTGTTTGCTAGCCGATAGATGTCTCCAGCGCTCCCTCCTTCTCCAGAATCCAAGTCCATAACAATGGGCATTGATGAGTTAAACCCTCGTCACTACCGCTCGCGCGCCAGCTCCCCACGGTCCAGAAGCAGCCCAGCAAGGCCTAGCCTAGCACTCCTTCGTTCTGTGTCATCTTCATCCCCGACGGCGAGCAGTTCGTTGTCGCTGCCCGCACCGTCGATCCACGCCGCTCACTCACCGCCATATGTCGTAGCTATAGAGGGGATAAGACCCCAAGCCATGGCCATCTTCCCCTGCTCCTCTTGCTCGCCCTCTCGCCCTTGGTTTCGCGATCCCCTCTGGCCCGAAACCCTAGTCGTATGGCCGCCACTAGACACCGCCATCTCCGGCCTTCCCTCGTCCACCCGAGTGTGTAGGAAGCTCCGCCTCGTCGCCGTGACCATCCTCGCTAAAGGAATCGGACGCAGGGTGCCCCCTATCGAGCTCCAGCAACCGTTCCTTCCTCGCCTCCGACGAGCACCTCTGCCGCCATTACTGTCGGCTCCGACCACGCCCTGCCTCGCCGACCGCCTCTTCGTGCTCCTGGTGATCTTGTGGTCCTCCCGGACCCCTCCACCCTCTCCCTCTCACTTCGGTTAGAACTCACGTCGCGCGCTGTCGTCTGCCTCCGCCGCTCACCGTCGCAGTCGCATCCCCAGCGACCATTAACCAGCGGCGCCGCCTTAGTTTGAACTGCCCAGTCGCGCTCATCCCGAAGCGTCGTCCTGAAGTGTCGTCCCGTGCTTCCTGACTCGTCCTAGATCGCCGGTTCCGGCCATCGTCTGTCGGTCAATGGCCAGGTGACGTGGCATCGACCAAGCTCCGCCACGGTGGCACCTGACGTGGCCCATGCCCACCCGTCAGTCTCTGTGGGTAGCCTCTGCCCCGGTAGAAAACAACCACACCCTTGTGCTGATGTCAGCCTCCACCTGTGCAGACACAGTAAATCTTTTAAAATGGTTTAATAATTATAGAAAAGGTTTAAATATTGTAAACTCAATATCTTTTATTCTGTAATTCAGAAAAATGTGTATAATATATTAAAATGTTCAAAAAAATGAGATCTATCTATTTAAACTATAATCATGCATCATTAAGCAACTTAAATTACAAGTTTAATTATAGAACTAAATCAACCCCTCATAGGTGTTCCGGGTCTCTCCTGTATTAGGGTTTGCACCCCTCGGATGCCGCTTAAATTGCCAAGCATGCTCTAGGGTTACATTTCAATACACTTTAACTTGTCATATCATCGTCATTGATTGAGCATTGCATCAATGCCATGTGTTGATTGTTGTTCCCCCTTTCTTTCTTGTGTTTGCTTCTTCCCGGTAGAATATGATATCGAGATCGAGATCGAAGACTGAGGTTAACATCATCGAAGATTGAAGAACAATACTTGACCAACTCTAACCAAGTCAAGTCCAAGGCTTCCAAAGATCTATATCTGGGTATGAACAAACAAGACAAGCATAGCCCCACCATTATACAAACCTATGATTTCAAAAGCATTTCAATTATTGCCATGATGCATACGATTCTGCTGTGGTATTTATCGATAGATAGAGTATCCTATCAGTTGCATTACTCCCTTGAGCTTATATTACCTAATCCACTCCTCCTATCATAACTAGGTTTGGCCTGTGTGCACTGCTAGAGCTTATATTTGCGTCTTGCTTAGCCATGCTTAGCTGCCAGTACTGGTTCATCCAAAAGATGTACCAAATGCAGAGAATCTAGTATGATAGGAGAACAAGGTATACTGATGAGGTAAGATCAGTGGTAAAGGTTAAACATGCTAAGGCTTGGATGGGAGGCCACGATGGGATGTGGTTTTTGTAGTCCCATGCTCGCCACCATTAGGACCCCAGTTCTTGCCCTCGGAACCAAGACGAGCGCATAGCAACACGGGGTTTACGGGGACCTCTCGACTAACTAACTTGCCTAGTATATTCCATGAGTCACATAGTTTGGGTGTTCCATTTGACATATGCATGAAAAACATTTTGAAAGATTTTTCAGGTGAAGGTGCATCATAATAGGTAGGTAAGCATGGCTGGGGTTGCTTGGGGTTGATGGTGCCCCTAGTAAACCAACCTCGCCTCACATCTCTAGGGACCAGCTTCGGGATTTGACCCGTTACGGCGGAACCATCCTTAGGGCGTGACTCATGGTCTCGGCGAAAGCAAGGTAAAGATCGTGTCTAACCACCCTCTATTGACCTTCCAAGGAAGAGGGCTAATGATTCTAGCATTAAGAGTCGGTTGGTACGTGTGGGTAAAGTCGTGCACCCTTGCAGGGTTCAATCTTTTCAAAAAGCCGTGTCCATGGTTATGGACGACTTGGGAACGAACGTGAAGATCATAGAGAACTATACATAATCGTAAAACTTGGCAACTAATGTTTGTTAAGGATGCTTCCTCATGGGTACGAGGGGACATCCTAGTTGTGAGATGAGGATTACTTTGGTGGATATCAAAAGATGATGATCAATTCTTCGGAGATGTCGCTCTCTTATCCCCTTTTAAAATACTCTAATTAGACAAGCTTCTTCTCCCTCTTGTTTTATAAACAAAGATGGCTTTATGCAAAATAACCCCACCAGCTATAAGTCTTTCGGACTACACCCTGTAGTCACCCTTGCTTTGTTGATACTTTGTAGCAGAATAAGTGTTCCCCTGAAGACGAGTTTGGTACGACATCGACACTGACGAGTAGCTTGGGGTTCCCGGCCGGCAGCCTGAAATCTATGGGTTGGGATGTCATCGTTATGCTTCAGGCCTCTTAGACCATTTTTTCAGTTTGCTATACTTAATAGCATAATTTGCCTTCCGTTGTTTGATGTTTGTGGTCAGTGACCTCTGCTTGTAATATTTTGGTCCTTCGCTCAATTATGAGCTTGCTGTAATAATTTTTGTGTCGCAGGTTACTGTTGTGTTACTGATTTATCACTTGATATCCTTGAGCTCTTGGTTAATCTTATGTCAGGCTAAGGTCTGGGATTTGTTTAACCCTGATCCCAGGGGTGTTATAGGTACCCAACGCGTCCGTCAGGATTTTTCATCGTATCATTGATACGGATATTTTACGGGCAGAGCACATTCTTGTGCGATTACCAGGCCACACAGGACAAATCCTGGGGTCTTACCTTCATGTTTCTGAACACAGCATTCGGATTTTTGTCATGTTTGAGCGTGATCCGAGATTTTTGGCTTTTTCGTCGATTACCCTGCTGGGCCAATTTACCGAATAGTTTTAATGGTTTATACTGGCTCTCGATGGGAGTAATATTTCTTTTGAGAATACCTTTTTGAGGATACATTGATGTAAGACTCAAAGTTACTTTCCAATCATAAATATTCTTGTTTTATATACAATTGTATTTTTATCGGGTGCACGCCAGCGCTCCCGATGGGAGAAGCCCCCGAGGCTATGTTCGGATGCCTATACCTGGACATAGGCTCATAGTTGTTGTTAGCTTGATGGAAAGCATAGATCTTTTGAACAATAATAAACAACTATAAGGCACAGAAAACTTATCTCTGTATACATAAGGCGAAAAATTCGATGATACATTATTCTTTGGGCGGATGGCATCTAGCCATTGACCTGGATATTCTAGCTTTAAGGAGCCGAACTGTAAGTCTTATCATATTGTAAGTAATCTTATGCATAAAATCGTCGTATCTATGCTATGTTCCATGGATTTGAGTAATTTACTCCTGTCTTCTTGCCTTGTAGTCGATATGCTCCTAACTTCTGTGACAACGTATGGTCCTTCCCATGGCGATTCTAACTTCTTGTGGCCATCTTGCTTGAGGCGAAGAACTAGGTCCCCTACTGCAAAGGATCTAGGCCGCAATCTTCTGCTATGGTAATTGCGCAGGTTTTGCTGGTACATAGTTGCTCTTTGGAGGGCTTCATCTCGAGCTTCATCAAGTGCATCCACATCATCTTCAAGTGCTTCTCTTGATTCCTCTTCATCATATACAGCTACTCTTGGGGATTTGTGTGACACCTCAACAGGAAGCACGACTTCTGCACCATGGACCAAAAAGAAAGGTGTCTCTTGTGTTGAATTATTTGGAGTTATACGTAAACTCCATAACACGGATGGAAATTCATCAACCTATGCTCCTTTTGCTCTATCAAGTGGTGCTAGTAGTCTTTTCTTCAGTCCAGCAGTAACTAGTCCATTGGCTTTTTCTATCTGTCCATTTGTTTGCGGGTGAGCTACCGAAGTGTAGCTTACTTTGATGCCCATCTCATGGCAGTACTCCTTGAATTAATTGGAAGTGAAGTTGGTCCCATTGTCCGTGATGATGTTGTTTGGTACGCTAAACCGAAATACTATGGATTTAATAAAATTCACAGCCGAAGTTCCGTCTTGGGTGGTGACAGGCATTTCTTCAATCCATTTAGTAAATTTGTCGACGGCTACTAGCCGAAAGACATGTCCTCCTAGCGATGATCTATGAAGTTTTCCCACCATATCTAGTCCCTACTGAGCAAAAGGCCAAGCCAAAGGTATAGGATTCAACTCAGCGCGAGTGCTCCAGGCTTTGTTGCGAATCATTGACATGCCTCACATGTTCTGACAATGTATTTTGCATCTTGAACTGCAGTGAGTGAGTAAAATCCTGCCCTGAATGCTTTTGCAGCAATTGCTCGGCTTCTAGCATGGTGACCACAAACTCCTTCGTGTATATCTTTGAGTATGATTTTTCCTTCTTCAGGTGTTACGCAATGCTGCAACACGCCCGAAATACTTATCTTATATAGCTCTCCTTTGATTATTCTAAAGGCCTTCGATCTTCGGGTGATTCGTCGGGCTTCTATCACATCTTTGGGTAACTTTCCCTTAGTCATATGTGCTATATACGGCTGCATCTAGGTAGGCTCAATTAGCATGACCTCTCTAGTTTCTTGTTCTTCTTCTTCGATGGCCTCTTCTATGTTCTTGGATTCTGATGGAGCCCCCGAGTCTTTTTGCGGATGTTTCTTTTTTCCTGTTTTGGGTGCTACAACCTTGGAGACTCTTTTTTCTTTGATTGATCGCTCTGTTATTTCTCCCCAAAAGTCTCCAGGTGGTATTAGTAAGCACAAGTATCCGATGTTTGCTTGATTGTTGGCTTCTTCATTGCTTGCTTTCCCTATATGTGATACTTCACACCCATCAAATTGAGCTTCCATAACGACATACAGATCGCGATAAGCAACCATATTTTTGCTGACGGCATCGCACTTTTTCATTGCTTGTTGTGCCACAAGATTGGAATCTCCGAAGATTTTTAGGCGATTTGCACCGCAAGCTTTGGCCATTCGCATGCCATGCAACAGGTCCTCGTATTCTGCTTCGTTATTGGATGCGTTTGCAAAGCTCATCCGAAGTATATAGCACATTTTGTCGCCTTGAGGTGATATTAATATGACTCCCGCTCCTGCTCCTTCTATTCTTTTTGATCCATCAAAGTACATTGTCCAAGCACTAGAAAGGTCTGGTGGACCCGCACATTGTAACTCTGTCCACTCTGTGATGAAATCTGGAAGAACTTCTGACTTGATAGCTTTGCGCTTCTCATACGTGATATCTAGAGGGGATAATTCGATGCCCCATAGAGAGAAACGTGCAGTTGCTTCTTGATTGTTTAGGATGCTTGACAAAGGCGCTTCATTGACCACTATGATTGGATGCTCCGAAAAATAGTGGCGTAATTTTCGTGCGGTCATAAATACCCCATATGTTAGTTTTTGGTAGTGTGTGTACCTTTGTTTGGATGGCAATAAAACCTCGCTCGGGAAGTAGACTGGCCTCTACACACCGTGGGTCTTCCCTTTTTCGGGTTGCTCCACGACCAAGACCGTGCTGACCACTTGATTTGTAGTAGCGATATAACGTTGTAAAGGATCTTTCTCTTTTGGCGACACGACGACAGGAGATGTCGAAAGTGTCCTTTTAAGATCTTCAAAGGCGCGTTGAGCCTCTTCCGTCCATTCGAATTTTTCTGATTTCCTCATGAGGGCCTAAAATGGCAGTGCTTTTTCTCCTAACCTTGCAATGAAACGACTGAGTGCCGCTACTCGCCCTGCCAATTATTGTACGCCACATAGATTTGTTGGCTTCTTCATTGTTAAGATTGCTTGTATTTTCTCGAGATTATCCTCGATTCCTCTAGCTGATACCAAATATCCGAGGAGTTACCCTGCCGGAACTCCAAAGGAGCATTTCTTCAGGTTCAGTTTGATGCTGAACTTGTCGAGAATTTTGAATGTTTCTTCAAGGTCCTTGAAGAGCGCAGATCCTTCTCTTGTTCTAACTATAACGTCATCAATATATACATGTACATTTGTGCCTATTTGGCTTCCCAAACACTTCTGCATCATCCATTGATATGTTGCTCCGGCGTTCTTGAGGCCAAAAGGCATTGTTGTGTAACAGAATACACCATAAGGCATGATAAATGTCGTTTTCTCCTGATATTCTTCCTTCATCCTGATATGGTGGTATCCTGAGTAAGCATCCAGGAAAGAAAGACATTCGCATCCCGCGGTTGTGTCGATTATTTGTTCGATTCGCGGCAATGGGAAGTGATCTTTTGGACAATGTTTGTTTAGTGCAGTAAAGTCGATCCACATCCGAAGTTCTGTAGTGTTTTTCTTTGGAACACATACTAGGTTTGCGACCCACTCTGCTTTTGTTAGTTCCTTGATAAAATTGGCATCAATAAGGTGATAGAGCTCTTTTCCAATGGCTTTACGCTTTGGTTCTGTGAAACGATGAAGCGGTTGCTTTACTGGCTTCGCCTTTGGATCCAGATTTAATGCGTGCTCAGCGAGTTCCCTGGGAATCCCCGGCATGCAAAGATATCCCAGTGCTCACGGAGGAACTCGATGAGTGTGCTTTCCTATGCAGGGTCAAGGTTGGAAGCCACAAATGTTGTTTTTGTTGGGTCGACGGGGTGGATATGTACTTCTTTTGTGTCCTTTGCCGTGTCAAAAGCCTGATCGGGATTAACACGTGCTACTTCCAATGGTCATGCGTCTGCTAAAGTTTTGAGTTGTTCAAACCTCGTTGCCATCCCGAAAGATTCAGAAATTTTGTTGAACTTTTGATCACAACTGTCGGCACATGTGAAGCTTCATGTTACTATGATGATTCCCTTTGGTGCTGGCATTTTCATTACTAGGTACGCATAATGCGGTACTGCCATAAACCATGCAAAGGCTGGCCATCCCAGGATCACATGATATTTTGATGGCCAGTCCATGACTTCGAATTCAAGTTTTTCTCGCCTGAAATTTACTTTGGAACCAAAAACAACGTCAAGAAACACTTTGCCTAAAGGAATTTCGGCTTTACCTGGTACTATTCCGTGGAAATATGTTTCTGTTGGCGCGAGATTGTCCAGTGGGTAGCCTATTATTCTCAGTGTTTTTGCGTAGATCAGATTTATGCTGCTTCCTGCGTCCATGAATGCCTTGCTCGTATCGAAACCGCCAATGTGTGCTTCTACTATCAAGGATGAATGGCCTGGTCGTGGGACCCGAAGCGGGTGATCAGCTCTCCTGACTGTGATTTCTTGCTCGGACCAGTGAAGATATTCGGGTGTGGTTGATGTTGTTGTTTCCGCCATATTGATTTGTCTTGTGATGAGCTTCTGAATTCTGTTGGATGGACGCCCTTTCTGAATCATGGATATTGCTCCTTTTGACCTAGGGTACCTGTTGTTTTGATCATTTGTGTTTTGTGGCGGTGCCTCTGCTGGTGGTGGTGGTGCGCCATTGGCTAATGCGCCAGGCGTAGATGCATATCCTCGGTTCACCGCTTTGGTTGCCTTTGCGTTACAAAGCTCCTGCATCTTCAGGAATGTTCAGCAGTCTTTCATGAGGTGGTTAGATTGTCGTCTGCCTGCTGAGTTGACATAAAATGCATATTACAGGGTCCTTCTAACATTTGCATCGCAGACATAGGTGGGTCTCATGCTCTTGGCTGATACCACTGTGCGGACTAGCTTCCTCCGACGTTGTCCCTATTCTGGCGGTATCCACCATTGTGGTCGTTGATTCTGCTATTACCTTCACCCAAAAAACCTGCTGCGACATAATGATGGCCCAAACTATATCGAGCTCATTGGGGAACCCCAAGAGTAAGGTATGATGAGCACAGCAGCAAGTTTTCCCTCAGTTATGAAAACAAGGTTATCAATCCAGTAGGAGCAAGGAAACACCCCAAAGGTGTAGCTAGCTGGACTTTGGCATGGCGCACTATCGGTGCCAGTAGCAACGTGGAGGCATGCAAAACACAACCACAGAACTCTACCCCCAACTTGCGATGAGGTTGTCAATCTCAACGGTTTTGCTGAAAACAAAGGATTAAACGTATCGAGTGGAAGAAAGTAATAGTTTGCAGAAAGTAAACACAAAGCAGTAAACATTTGATTGTAGATTGAAAGTAAAAGAAAGGACTAGGGTACATAGTTCACTAGTGGTGGCTCTCCTTAAGATAAATGACATGTTGGGTGAACAAATTACAGCGAGGAAATTGACAAACATCGAGAAAGAAATATGCATATACTACTCATCTTGACTCCTTTGAGACTTGATTGGGCATTACAACATTATACATAGACTGCCATCTAACTACATCTATGACTAATAATCCACCTTCAGGTTATCATCCGAACCCCCTCCAGTATTAAGTTGCAAGCAACGGATAATTGCATTATGAATTGCGTGTAAAGTAAACAATATGATTGTTCTATGAACAAAGGATTGTTGTTTTCTCCCTAGTAGCAACAACACATCTAGTACCTTAGAGATTTCTATCACTTCCCCAGATTACTAGAGGCATGGACCCACTATCGAGCATAAATACTAACTCTTGGAGTTGCTAGCATCTACTTGGCCAAGATAGCTACTAACAACGGAAAGCATGCAATATCACAAATAACAAAGACATGATGGAATCAATAATCAATCTGAAATATCATCTCAATATCCATTGGATCCCCGCAAACACAACATGTAGGATTACAAATAGATGATCTTGATCATGAATGGAGCTCACACGATCTAAACATGATAGCACAAAGGAGGAGAACCAACCATCTAGCTACTACATGGACCCGTAGTCCAGAGATTAACTACTCACGCATCACATCGGAGGCTTGCATGGTGATGAAGAAGGCCTCCAGGGTGAATTCCCCTCTCCGGCAGGGTGCCGGGAAGAGCTTCAGATCCCTCCCAATCTAGGGATGGAGATGACGATGGCTATAGACTCTTTCGTGGAATTTTGATCGGGTACTTAGGGTTTATGTATCGGAGGCATCTTATAGTCAGAAGGGGAGGCCAAGGGGGTGCCTGGGCTGGCCACACCACCCCCTGGCGCGGCCAGGCCTGGCTCGTGCGGCCAGGTGGTGTGGGCGCCCTCTGGCTCCTCTTCATCTCGTATTCTAGCTCTGTGTGTCCCTCAGTGAAAAACTGACTTTGGCTTTTGTCCCGTCCAATTCCGAGAATATTCATTTTCTGACTTTCCTGCAACCAAAAACATCAGAAAACAGGCAGCTGGTACTGTGGCTCTTGTTAATAGGTTAGTCCAAGAAACCATATGAAAAGTACTCCAAAGTGTGGACAAAACATAAGAAAGTAGATAAAACCAAGAATGGAACATCAAAAATTATGGAAATGTTAGCAATGTATCAACATCCCCAAGCTTAACTCCTGCTCGTCCTCGAGTAGGTAAGTGATAAAAAGAAAGAATAATTTTTGAGGTGACATGCACCATCATAAACTTGATCAAAGTATTTGTAAAACATTTAAAGGTGGGATCATAGTACTTCAATCATAACATGAAAGATAAAGTTCTAGCAATAAGACAAAGCAACTAAGTTGCAACATGAAAAGGCACAAACAAAAGATTCATGAATAACAACACTTTGCAAGACGTTTGTTTGTTTCACATAAAGAAAACATAGCATAGTAGCATTCAGCTTGTCCCTCATAGAGTACCAAATATAAATGCATAGGACACCTTTGAAGTTCAAAAGAGTGACTAGATACAAATAGTTTAAAACAAGCAATATCGAAGTTATGTATCAATCAACAAGCCTTGGGACAATTCACATAGAACTAAGAATGGCCACTATGCTCTCAAAGTAGGTGCATAAAGATAGAAGGTGGAGACTCAACATAAAAGTAAAATAAAGGCCTTCATAGAAGGAAGCAGAGATTCAAGTTTCATAAAGAGCTTCCAAAAATTATGGTACTTATTAGCTTCCAGCTCTCATTGCCCCTATCATAAGCATCTTGAAGTGATTAAGGTTAAAGTGAACAAACTATGGAGTATATGCTTGACAAAGTATAAGTTGGAAATCTCATGTCCCTTGAATACAAGGGCCGCTCCTCATGCTACTCAAGTTTAGTCACCGGTAAGTTCTTGTCATCGTAAGTACATGTGTATCATAAAGAACCGCCAACGGGGTACCCCTTGCCCGATGATACGGAAGAATCCCCATATCAAAATGACAAGGCAAACATACAAATCTCAGCAATCTTCTTATTTACCATGGGAATATGGTGATTTTTTATCTCTTTCCTCTTTTCATAATCTCTTTTTTTTTTCCTTTTCTCAATATCTGACTCTTTTTTTATAAGAAGAATGCTTCATAGATAGCTCATTATGGTTACGCTGCAGGTTTCCACCATGACAGCATGGATTAGACCAGTGGCCCAGGCGTTTCTCTAACACATATAAATAACTCCATGGACTTACAAGCTCCCCTTTCATTTCACACCGAGGACATCCATAGACAAAAGAGCATGATATCAACTAGGTACAAAGTACAAGTGCAACGTTGAAAGCGTTCCCCATGACAGCATGGTTCTGCTAATCCCCAACATATAAGTGCAAGCATATACAACATATATGACACAATGGTTCAAGTTTATTAAGGGCAAGAAAAGTAAAGTGTGCCATCAAGTTCGTGAGAGCTTTAATCACTAGTTTTCTCATAACAAGTTTAATTCGGAAGGTAAACAAAAACATGAATATACTTGGAATAGCATATGCTAATAGGTAGGTATGGTGGGCTCTTTGGAATAACTTGGTTTAAGGAATTGGATGCATCAGTGGAGCTCACACTTGGTTACGGAGGCTAGCAAAATACTGGGAGCGACCAACTAAGAGAGCAATAATGACCATAATCATGCAGAGCGACAAAACATCATTGATAAAAGCATAAAGTGATACTACAAGTTGAAAACTAAAGGATCATAAAGGCTATGGTGACTTGGGATAGTCATAACATGGTGTGAGCATGTGCAAGTCAACCCAAATAAAGCATCAAAGGAGAATACCACAGTAATGCTTTAATATGCTAAAACAACGCATGATTCTTCCAAGGCACATTAAGCAATATCAATTGTTTAAAACATGTCATGCTACAGCAAAGAATACTAAGCATAAAGCCAAAACAATATCAAGCATGGCATGACAAAGCATAGGCCACAGTCAAAAACAAACTCTCTTTACCACTTAAGCATGAACTTTCCTACTCTTTTCCAATCCAAACCAAACTATTTGAAAATCAATGCATGAAAGAGGGGGGTCCAAACAATTTATTCAGCAAACTAAGAAAACCAAGAAAACAAAAAACCAAAACGAAAATGAAAAAGAAGATGCTCCAAGAACAACACAACTATGCATGAAACAATAAAAATGAAGCGTTTGGAAGAAACCTGGGATTTTTATTGATGAAGAGGGGGATACCTTGGGCATCCCCAAGCTTTGACGCTTATACTTCTTGGATATTTCTTGGGGAGACACGCGTGGCATCCCCAAGCTTGAGTTTTAGTCCATCCTTCATCTCATTACTCATTCCTTCCATACACCTGAAATTTTTCCTTCATACAAAACTTCACACAATCTTTATTAGCAACATTAGTGCACTCAAGATAATAAGTCTTTGAGTTCAGTTTCAACACCAATAAAACTTCCATTAAAACACAAGCTACTATAGCACTTCCCTCAAAAAGCTCAATTCTCCAGAAGAACTCAAAAAGGAACCAACAAGAAGCAAATGCAAATAATGGCAGAAATCTGTCAAAACAGACCAGCAGGTAAAGACGAATTTTTTCGAAGACCTTCTGTTGCTCAAATAGAAAAGTGTTGAACTAATGGAAGTTAGATAACAACCTGGGGCAGAAGCAAAAAAATTCACGCCTCAAAAGGACGTACAAATATTTTACACGAATTTTTACGGTGAAGCACAGAAATCTGTTTCGGGACAGCAACTTTCCCAATCATTACTTCTCTCTCATTAGAGGTTACTCTTGGCACAAAAAACAAATAAAAAGGATAAGGAGCGGTTATTACAGAAGTAATAACTTCCAAGACTCATCTAAAACTTTTGGGTTATCTCCCAATAAGTACTTTTCTTTAACGCCTTTAAGTTATGCATAAGAAGCAATAAAAAGAATCAAGTATTCTCATATGAAGAAGCATTAAAACTAAATTTCTTGCCCTTACCTCTCTTACTTTTATTCTTATTCTTGGGGAACATATGATTGTTTGGTGGAGAAGCAAAATGCATGGTCCCCTTTCCCACATCTATTATTGCTCCAAGGAGTTTAAATAGGGATCTTCCAAGTGTAATTTGTCCTTTTCCTGCACATTCAATAACAAGATAATCAGTAGAAACCATTTTCCCTACGATCTTTGTAAACACTCCTTCAACTATTCCAATGGATAATATTGTGGCATTATTAGCAAGAAATACTTCTTCTCCTCCTTTAGAAAGTCCTCAAAGATTTAAAGATTCATAGACATCTTTGGGCATAAGATAAAATTCAGACATGATATCACATCGAGCTTGAAAAGTTTCATTATTTATAGCAATCATTACGGTGGGGAGCCACTTTGATGGTTCAGAATTTATTGGAACATAATAATGATACTCTCTAAGCATGTTATAGCAATCCTTTAAACTAGTAGTATGGGTCTCAAGAATGTTCAATCTAGCAAATATGTTCATAAAGGAACAATCGGATTTGCTAGGTAAGTTGTAAGTAAAGATCAAATTGTTTATGGCATTACCAGCATCATCCTCATTACATTGGAGGAAATCTCCTTCCACAACAGCATCCAAAGCATATCTATAGCAAAGAGCAATTCCAAGTTAAAAACTGCTAAGGGACAAGCTTTGAGTTATTTTAGGTTCAGTTTTTTCATGTAGATCAGAGATTCTAGACCAAGCTTATTTGAAACTCTCTTCAATTCCTTGTTTAAAAGTGAAAATCATTTCCTCAGGTGACATAGTGATTGGAGCAATGCTAGACATAATGGCAACTTAAGATAAGAACACATTTTTGTGTGTTTTTAATAAAGAAAGCAAAACTAGTAAGATTGGTTATGAGGGACTCCCCTTGTGAAGATGTCCTTGACTCCCCGGCAACGGCGCCAGAAAAAGATCTTGATGGCCCAAAATATATCGAGCTCGTTGGGGAACCCCAAGAGGAAGGTATGATGAGCACAACAGCAAGTTTTCCCTCAGTCATGAAACCAAGGTTATTAATCCAGTAGGAGCAAGGAAACACCCCAAAGGTGTAGCTAGCTGAACTTTGGCAGGGCGCACTACCGGTGCCAGCAGCAACATGGAGACCTGCACAACACAACCACAGAACTCTGCCCCCAACTTGCCATGAGGTTGTCAATCTCATGCTGAAAACAAAGGATTAAACGTATCGAGTGGAAGAAAGTAATAGTTTGCAGAAAGTAAAGATAAAAAGTAAACAATTGATTGTAGATTGAAAGTAAAACAAAGGACCGGGGTCCATAGTTCACTAGTGGTGGCTCTCCTTAAGATAAATGACATGTTGGGTGAACAAATTACAGCGGGGTAGTTGACAAACATCGAGAAAGCAATATGCATATACTACTCATCTTGACTCCTTTGATACTTGATTGGGCATTACAACATTATACATAGACCGCCATCCAACTACATCTATGACTAATAATCCACCTTCAGGTTATCATACGAACCCCCTCTAGTATTAAGTTACAAGCAACGGATAATTGCATTACAAATTGTGTGTAAAGTAAACAATACGATTGTTCTATCAACAAAGGATTGTTGTTTTATCCCTAGTAGCAATAGCACATCTAGTACCTTAGAGATTTCTGTCACTTCCCCAGATTACTAGAGGCATGAACCCACTATCGAGCATAAATACTAACTCTTAGAGTTGCTAGCATCTACTTGGCCAAGATAGCTACTAACAACGGAAGGCATGCAAGATCACAAATAACAAAGACATGATAGAATCAATAATCAATCTGAAATAGCATCTCAATATCCATCGGATCCCCACAAACACAACATGTAGGATTACAAATAGATGATCTTGATCATGAACAGAGCTCACAAGATCTAAACATGATAGCAGAAAGGTGGAGAACCAGCCATCTAGCTACTACATTGACCCGTAGTCCAGAGATGAACTACTCACGCATCACACCAGAGGCTTGCATGGTGATGAAGAAGGCCTCCAGGGTGAATTCCCCTCTCCGGCAGGGTGTCGGGAAGAGCTTTAGATCCCTCCCGATCTAGGGATGGATATGACGGCGGCTATAGACTCTTTCGTGGAATCTTGATCGGGTACTTAGGGTTTCTGTATCGAAGGCATCTTATAGTCGGAAGGGAAGCTGAGGGGGTGCCTGGGCTGGCCACACCACCCCCTGGCGCAGCCAGGCCTGGCCCGCACGGCCAGGTGGTGTGGCCGCCCTCTAGATCCTCACCATCTCGTATTCTGGCTTCGTGTGTCCCTCGGTGAAAACTGACTTTGGCTTTTGTCCTGTCCAATTACGAGAATATTCATTTTCTGACTTTCCTGGAACCAAAAACAGCAGAAAATAGGCAGCTGGCACTGTGGATCTTGTTAATAGGTTAGTCCAAGAAACCATATGAAAAGTACTCCAAAGTGTGGACAAAACATAAGAAAGTAGATAAAACCAAGCATGGAACATCAAAATCTATGGATACGTTAGCAACGTATCACGTAACTTGGTCCCATGTTTCCATCGTTATTCCTTCTTCTATCATTGCCGCGCTTATCCCTGTCTTCTTCGGCTGATCGCACGCGCTTATTATGCAGCGCATCCTCCCCATTAGCCCAGCGATTTGTTATTTCCATTAGATGTGAGATTGTTTTGGGTTTAACCCGTCCCAGTTCTTCTATGAATTCTCGGTGATGGAGGCCGTCATTGAAGGCGTCGATGGCCCTTTCGTCGGATATGGACTTGGCTGACTTTTTGATGATATTCCATTGCTGGATGAATGCTCTTATTGATTCCGCAGATTTTTGCTTGCACGCTCGCAACTGCTCCAAGGATGCTGGTCGTTTAAATGTGGATTGGAAGTGCCGGATGAATTTATCTTCCAGGTCGTTCTAGCTACCAATGGAATCTTCAGGTAACTGCCTGAGCCATGACCTTGCGGTGCTGGTAAGATGTAGTTGTAGGCTTTGCATTACGATAGTTGTGGAGCCGCCTTGTAATTTGATAGTGGCCAGATAATCTGCTAACCAAGCTTCGGGTTCCTGGAGCCCATCGTACTAGTGGCGGTCATGTGGAAGTTTGAAGTCCTTGGGTACTGATGTCTTGTGAATCCGCTGCGTGAAATAGCTGGCCCCACATAGCTCGTGATCTTCTTCATCGTATCCATCATGATATCGTTGGTTGCGGTTTTCATCCCTTGATCCCTCGCTCCTATGTTGCGTGTTGTCGTTTCTTGTGTTACTTCACGGCTCAGGTCCTACGTGATGCACCTGGTGTGCTGATCGAGATCGTCAAGTGTGTCCCACTTGCTGAGGACTGCTGTGACGGCATGGGGATCTATCGGGTTGTCGCATGATTCCTTGCTCTACTTCTGCGAGAGAGGCTCCCACCATGCCAAGATTCATCAGGGCAGAGCGGTGGAGGGCCGATCGGGGATCGTCAAGTGCGAGCTGAGTGGTGATTAGATATGTTTGTGCAGCCACAATGGTTGCCTGAGCTGTTTTCGCCTTGATGTTTCATGCTTGGTCAATTGACATGAATGATAGGTCGAGATCTCGGATGAGTCCACTTCTTTCTACTTCAAGGATATGCTGCAGTCGATATGTTGCCCTTCTTGGTGGTGCTCCTCCTGTTATGCTCCCTGGTCCCCGAGTAGAGATTAACTGTGCCCGTCTTAAGCTGGATTTGTCATCTAACCTTTTCCTTTCGTCGAGTTGCCTCTGCATCCTAAGTAGGTCTCTCTTCTTATGGTGAAGAAGGTACTCGTATGCTAGTAGATCCTCATGTGAAGCATCCGTTGTCATTGGAACTTCTCCTGAAATTGCCTCCCTTGCTTTTTGCCATGCCGATGCTTGTAGCCGAAGTCCTTGTCTCTCTCCTCCGTGCGGTTCTCTACCTCTTCCTTAGACTATGCGATTATCTGCTATTTCTCCTCCATTTTCATGGTCTCCTTCATTGCCGTGATTTCCTGCATTGTCATCTGATAAAATATCGTCAGGGTTGAGGATAGGATTACCATTTTCGTCGCGTGGTCTTGAGGTATCCCTGTTGATCATGTACACTTAGTGGAGTGTTATGCGTGGTATGATGACGTCATCTTCTGCTTCAAAGGATGTGCTAATAATATTCTGAGCTGGTATTTCTGGATAGATCTTCGTCATCCTTTCTTCGAAGTCGATGTTTTCGTTGCTTGCTTCGAGTTCTGAATTTGTGGGGTTGGCTGATGACCTGACCCAAGGGAGAGATTACCGTGAAGGCCATCAAGATCCCCCAGATCCATCTCGATTCGCTTTCCTTCTTCGTCGGCTTCGATTTGTGCTGTGACATCCATGGAGGATCCGACGGAAGATGTTGATGCCGCCGTAGGTGCAGGTTTTTGTACCGACGGTTCTAATGTGATCGGGGCCGAATGGTGCGATTCTTGCGGGTCGTCTACTTGGAAGTGGAAGCTTCCGATGATTAGATCGGATCCGCCGTTGAAATTGGTGGGTACCAATACATGGGTGGGCGGGCGTGGATCTGCTTTTGTCGAGTTGATGCTTGGTGGAGAGCGGTATGCCGAATCCGTGGTTCCAGTGTTCAGGTTTCCCACAGACGGCGCCAATTGACGAGGGGTAACCTCGGCAATGCCCATGGTAATGGACTTGGGATTTCATGGAAAAAAGAACGCTAGGGATTTCTTTGGATGTTCACGGAAACAATGGAATCAAAGTCGCCTGAATATTGAGTAATCGCACTATTATAAGTTGTCCTCTAGATTTCGGTATCCTCGCTTGGGCTTCTCTCTTCCTATATATAATAGGTCGGGTCTCAAAGCTGTATGCAGATAGGTTTTATACACGCGTAATTACAATACCAACATAATGTCGGTTTATAGTCTTTTTCCCAATACGTCAAAGTCTTTGTCGGTTGCTTCCTTGGGCTGTTATGTGAAACCTTCATGGGTCGTAAGCCTTTTACCCAATATAGGGTAGTGAATCATATTTATCCGAGTAATCATACCTATGTCACCCGTACTACTGCTTGTTAAGCTCACTTTGAACTCCAGAACAAGTTATTTTCTCCGAAATTTTTACTAAGGACCTAAAATGTTAGTCCAGCATCCAAACAAAGCAAGGATATTTTTTTGTTGAGAAGATTTAACCAAGATAAGCAATACATGATTAGAGCAACGAACAATTCTACTTTCTGAACAATGTACCAAGCCAACTCTAATAGCAAAACATGCAATATGCCAATGCAACAGTAATGCAACTAACTAAAGATACAAAATTAAGAAAGACACCTAATGACTTGTCGGTTGTCTCCCAATAAGATCCCAATTTAAAGCCATAGAGCTAGGCTACAAGAACCATCTATAGTCAGAGAAAAACCCTCTTGCGGTGCATTGGCATCATATAAATAAATATGTATCCGCATGTTAGCAAGAATTTATACACAAGGTGTGGTGACCGTGTACTCTTATTTTTCTGCCAAGATAAGGTTATGGATTTATGATCAATCCTCGAATCTTTACCCTGGATAATATTTCGAGGATACAGTTTATAATATTCTTCTACATCTAGTAGTATTTTCCTTGTAGCAATGGACTTTCCTGCACGTCATTAGTAAAACAAAGGGCATAGCAAACCGATATGGAAGGCATACAAGCTTTCATATTGGGCTCATCTTCACCAGTATTCCCAAAAAGAGTATCTAAACAAACACTACTAGAATCATCAAAAAAAATTCAGGGAAAACATCAAGAATTCTAGAATTATATAAGTCATCATCATCACTAGAGTCATATACATCATAAGATGTAGAATAAGTATATGGATAAGGTTTGAGAGCGGGATACTTTACTTCCAATTCTTCTTCTTCTTTCTTCCTGATTTTTGGATCTCTTCTGTTCATAAGAGTGACCCGCCCTTTATCCAGCCTCATACTCCCCGCGTGTATACATCTTAAAAGATTTAGTTAATTCACGATTCTCCTTGCCTTCTTCGAAGCTTGTCGCGGGTATGATATGTTCAACACAAGGCTTCTTGGTTTTAGTCTTCTTGGTTTTAGGCTTCTTGGTCTTAGGCTTCTTGGTTTTAACCTTCTTTCCTGCCTCAATAGTACAACAAGTGGAAGATATAGGAGTAACAGTAGAGGGTTGTTCTCCATTGTTAGTTATAGCGGTTTTAATATGATTAAAATAATTATCTATGAAAGGCATTGCTTTCGAAAGAACATTTCTAACTATGGTGTCACCATAAGGAATCTTTCCTCTACTGTTTTCATCTTTGAAGAAATCATTGACCAAACTTTCAACATCAGTAGGGAGAGGTTTCTCCTCATGCACAATATTAACATGCCATTGATGAAAATTATTTTGCATTTTATTCAAAAGCTACCAAGCTTCATCCATATTTTTGCTAAGGCAAGAACCATTAGACGTCATGTCTAACTTATCTTTAGAAGTATAATTTAAGCCCCCATAAAATATTTTCAACAATAACCAATCATCTAAATTATGTGGCAGACAATAACGGAATGAAGTTAAGAACCTATTATAAGCTGGCATTAAATATTCATTGTTGCTTTGCTTAAAAGTCATGATTTCAAACCTCCGGTCATAAATTTTCTTTTCTAAAAAATAGTAATTGAGAAAAGCATCAGAGATAGTTTGCCATGATTTGAAGCATCCTACAGATTGTGAATGTAACCACTCTTTGGCTTCCCCTTTCAATGAGAACAGAAACAACATTAATTTCAACTCATCATCTATCCAAATGGCCAACCTCACAGCAGAACACAATTCAGTGAAGTTCTCAATATGCTCGTATGGATCATTCTCTGGATCTCCTACAAAAGCTTTGCTTTCGATGATTTGTATTAGTTTAGGATTAATTTCATAATTCTCCGTTGTGACAGCAGGCTGAGTAATAGGTGAACATGAACAAATACTATTGAAAGTACCATACTCCCCAAGATCCTTGTGTGCCATAGTTCCCATATTTTAGTATTTTTTATTAAGACAAATAACAAGACTAGCAATAAAAAATTAACTAATTTTTTTGTTCTTTTCAAATGAATAAAAGCAGTAAGATAATAGCAACAAACGGAAATAAACTATGTGCAAGTGGGTAGAAAATAACCAAACGCTATGCTTCCCGACAACGGTGCCAAGTTGCCTGCATTTCCTATGATCAATAACATGGTTATTGCAATACTTGTAGAAGCAAATATTATTTATAAAGTTCGTCCCTTGGAATCTTTGCAAATGGCAACAACACAACCTCGCAGCCACATTGTCAATACAGCCACGTTCACACCCAAAACTGTGTCTAGAAATAGTCTACTCTATAGGTTGCTAGGATAATGATAATTGAGAGAGGATTAAAGTAACAAATAATAAGAAACTAAACGAGAACAAGGTAAATCAATACTGAAAGTAAATGAAGGGGGGTGTAGATGTAGACTTGACTAGAGTAGGGCAGTGTCTAGGCTTTCTGTTTCACTGGTACTAGAGGGGCAACTATGTAGCCATTTATTAGAATTACACAAGATACATATTTAGATAAATAAATGATCCCCAATGATTCCGGGTTGTCACACATGTGTACTACATAGAGCCTCACATCGATGTCACTCACGCAAGTCAATAATACACTCTAGACCAGAGGATCACATGAACTCATATATCTCCTTCTTGTCACTAGGGGAGAGAGTATTATAATAGATCAAGCCACAAAGTCTAGGGTTACATACTATATCATACCTCAACCTAGAACCGAATCAATTAATCAATCATAGATGAACAATAACACAAAGAAGAATTCATGGAGATCATCATCCTGTTCAATCTAACAAATACTAAATACAAGAGAAAGGGAGGTGGAGGCGTTGATGGCGATGGAGATGGTGATGGAGTCGGCGCTCGATGCGTGGTGGTGGTGATGGCGATGGCCTCCTTCTCTTCTTCCTCTTGCTTGAATGGTGTGGGGGTGTAGATGGAGATCTGGAACTTGGAGGTGTGGCGGCTATGGAGATAGCACAGTGGCAGGGCTCCGTTGTGGATGTCTATGGAGAGGTATCGATCTCCCTTGGCTCCTTGAATCTTTACATAGGCCTATGGGTGCCTGCAATAGCCGCCAATATGTTCCTTATGACCTACGGAAGGTTTAGGAACAAACGGGGATGAATTCCGTGAAGAAACGCATCCAGAACAGTTGTTTCTGTGCGTCCAGGCCTATGGTACGGGCGGACGGTACGACCGGTACCTGTCCGTACAAGTGGTCGTTACGCCCTCTGTATGCTTTCGTATTTTGGCCTCCATTTCTTCATACAAACTTCTATTTGGGTGTTCTTTGGCTTGTTGGAATCATATGGATGAGGGCTACAACACCATGGCCTTGGATCTTTATTTGGAGTTTATGAAAAAATTGACTTTTTCCACCTCTCAAATGGCTAAGTCTAGTGCCCGCGGTTCCTCCATATTGCATCTTATTGGTTCCTTTTGCCTTGCTTTATCCATAATCTAACACAACACCTACACACAAGTAAAAGACAAGAAAAAGTAATAAAATCCTAATAAAACTACTAGTTGTGAAAAGTCCATGTCGAAATGAACGAGAACTAGTAATTATACATAATAGGCATAGTTGTACGTAGATGCAGCATATGTGACAATATGAATAATTTATATACTTAAATATGTCTCAATTTTGAACACATCACCTGGCGTCCCTCTGGCATGGTTAATCCTCCTCCCTGGCATACAGCAACAAGGCTATCCATTTCCGAAATCTCTCTCCAAATCACATATGCCTCAGCACGTCGAAGAGGAAGGCCCAGGAGATCGAGTCGAACGCTCGGGAAATATCAAGCTTCAGTAGCACCCCTGATTGCCTCCTCGAGTTTATGTTTTTTTCCACCTAATGGACCAACAAAAAATTATCGTGTAGGCTCCTCTCCTTGATGAAGGCCGACTGGTTTTTTCTCACAAGTTGTCCTAACCTTCCTCGCAGTCCCCACATTTTTCAAATTAGAAGAGGTGAGACGGGGATCGAATCTTCACGGGCTGCATGCTCAACGACGTTGCTAGTCACCTGAGAACTTCTTGGTTCTCGATCTCTCTCCTTTCTAGACATTATGTAGACTAGTATGCGATGCTCCAACATTTACTTTGTACCTAAGTTCCCACAAAACATTCGAAAGGGAAATGCACAAAAACATTGTATTGTCTCCCTCTTGGAGAACCGTAGAGATGACCTTCGGTGTGTCTTGGCAATTAAAAAACTTCTCATATGATCTAGTTGGAGATCCTTCAGTATCGGTCTCACTGGTTGCACTTGATGAACATATAACCCCCATATTCATTGATTCGGTAACATAACAGGAAAATAGGGTTGATTCAATTCCCCTCCAAAGTATATGTTAGATGTGGAGCAAATTGTTATGTGCCAACCTCCGCAGAAACTTCTTTGCCAATGGTGATGATTGGGTCTTTCACATTGAGTTTCACTGGATGCTAGTGCCATCCCTGCTTAACTATTGTGCGGATGGCAAATGTGGACTCTTGCATTAATGTTTATATGCTGATTTCAGATAGAAACATCCTTTTGGATCAATTATCATGCCCAACTATCTCCAACATTTGAGATGCGTGGTTTTTTATTCAAAAGGGGGTGAGGGGTGAGGGTGTGTGGGTGTGTGTGGGGGTGTGCGGACATAGGTGTCGGGTGGGGGACACGTGTATAACTTGAAATGTCAGTTTGGTTAGGCATGCTCGGTTTGGTGTTAAAATAACTGTCTATCGCTATTTTCTACAAAGTGTCGAATTAATTGTGGATACAACCATGAAGGAGGGCGATGCTTTTGATATTTCTACAAAACGTCGAATTGATTTTAATAAGACAACCCCTCAGATTGATGAGCATGAGTCCTTGAAGGATATGAATATGGAGACTGATGCAGAAGCATCACCGGTTCTAAACCCTCCAACTACGGTGGAGAAAGATCGCACGAAGAGGACAAAGGTGGATGGTGAGAATTCAGGTACTACCGTAGGATTGGTGGGCTCATGTGAGCATGTCCGGTCGCAATGAAAATATTAAGTCTTAACTGCCACGGGTTACGTAAATCCACAGCAGTTCGTGTGCTCATGGTTATTTAGGGGTGACACAAACTAGATGTTCTTTTTCTATCCAAGACACATCTGAGTAAGACTATGTAACATCCTAGGATTAGCACCTAGGAATGTAGAGGACACATGTGTGTGCATTGTATTATGCATAAGAAAATCGGGGCAATTTTCGCGCAAAGTTAAGGAAATTATAGAGGGATTGAGATCTCTCTTGTTCCGATGGAAACATCCGGACAAGTGACAGATTTCGACATGACCTCTAGGGTACCTTTGTGTTTAAAGAGAATCATTTCAAATCTGAAGATTCAAATGATATATTTGAAATCAAAAGAAATTTGAAATTGAATTATAAATAAAGAATTGAATTGAATTCATGAATATGATATAAATATTACAATATTTAAAGTGCAAAAAGAAAAGGATTTGAATTATTATATAATGGATAACACAATCACTATTATCATTGAGTAAATTGAAATAGTTAAATACAAAGGAAGGATTACAATAACCAAATAAGAATGCCTTTATTACATGATATATGATATTACAGTATATTACAGGCGTACAAATAAAAAGGAAGTTACAAAAGAATAAACAATAAATATTTATAACACAAGGATATATTGCTATTATAGTAAGAGTAATACAAGGAAATTCAACTTTATTAATTAGAACAAATAATATTACATTGTATTTATAGTAAATAAATGAGTAAATTACAAAAGAATAAAAATAAAATTACAACAAATTGAAAATAGAAGAGTCCTAAACTAACTTCTAAATTATTCCTTTATTTTTATATCTTCTTAATCTTCAATTCCTGCAAAGTGAAAATATAAATACAAATAAATGGTTAGTGTTAGTTTTACTCTCAGGTTAGCAGTGAGATGCACTTGCTATTATCATCATTGAGTAGTATTGGAAGGGGCCAAATTACTATATGTTCTTATTTTAGGAATTTGCCTCAGACCGTTGCATCATAGGACAAGATGGGGCAAGTTTCACCATTTCTAATAAAAGGGATATCTCAAATTAGAGAGTATGAAAAATATAGTCAATCCCATCCAACCAGTCAAGTTATAATCCATCTGTGAGTTCAAATACGACAAATAGAAGGAATAATATCAACTGAGTTGATACTAAAATAGCAAGTACATCCGAGTGGGAACTTGCCCACTTTGTCCCAAACCACCAAGAACCTCACAAGCAGCACACTCATTGCATGTAGTTATGTGTTGTCACCACCACAAGAACTAAGGCAACAGTATAAAAGTAGCAGTGGAGTAGTTCCAGCAACCTTTCTGACCTATCCATCCTTTCCAGTTGAAACCAATAGTTCTTCTTAGACTATCCCTCTGATCCAAGAAAAGAAGCAAGCCAACAACTTAAAGAAGGCCAGGAGAGCAAGGAGGAGCAGGTCAAGCACTAGATCTGGAAACAAAATAGAATCACCACAAGAACACCTGTATCAGCAACAAGACTGTTTGTCCACTCTTCTTAACAGGTTAATCTTCATGAACTATCTTAAGCATCTGCATCTATCAATTTTTTCCCAAGACATTTAATGAGGGGGAGAGAGCTCTCGGTATGCATAGGTGCTATGCAAATCATCATAGAGACTGAAGGAACTAGTAGTATACATTCTCATTTTATATTAAGGCCTCGGTCTATGCATCATTGGCAGGGACATAATAGCAGATCATGCTTATTCGATTCCATGTTGTGCACTCACCTCAAGGGGCACCACATCAGTAAATCTAATGACCACAAAATCCACTTAAGATCATGTGCTAATGAAATTAAATATATTTCTCATCCTCTTCCTAGCTAGTCTAGCTAGAAATCATTGCACACACTTAAAATATATTTATATCATATTCCTTTGATAAAAGCATCTGTATGTTCCTGAAGTAATGATGTTCTATTAGCACATCACAAGCACAGGGAAGCTATGCTTGTACAACATATACACATGAGGTAAAACATCTTTTTATTTCAGCATATGGAGGTTACCACTATGTACCATCCAGTAAGAGGTTTCACAGTGGCATCCATCCAAACCAAGACAATCCTCAAATTCAAACAAGTTAAGCAATCATCTTCCTAATCATCTAAGGAATCATCCATATAAATTATCTACCACAGGTTAGATACAACAAGGTAATTAACCTAAATAAAGGAACCATTGTTTTTCAACCATGGTTCACAAGTATAAAATCCATATCATTTATCTAGCTTAGGAGTTAGCAATCATTTGGGTTGATTCAGTAGACATGGGCACATAATGATATCATCAGGATATCATGGATATGAATTAATATTCAGCATGCCATACTGTTTAAGTACAAGGGCCACTAGTGCTAAAGGAATCATTCTAGAGATCTTGAGCTGAGCAAGATCATCATCAGTAGCACAGTAAAACACATCCATATACACCATAGGAATAGTACATAGATAGCCAATAGTCAGTAACAATACTGAACCACCTCAACCTTGAGCAAGATCATAGTTTAGGAATAAAGGGTAAAACCAGAATTCATCACTTCTAAAGTAATCAAGCCACAAGCCACATGTAGTATTGATCAGCAGAAGAACCCTAGAACAAACCCTAGTGCTAACTAGAAGGAATCCATTACCACAGTGAGGGATTCTAGAAGGAATCGAGAGAAGGAAGGGGAAAATCACCACCTACTCGAGGTCCTCGCTAAGAAATTAGAAGAGGAAGTAGAGGCCAGCATCGGGGATGAACATGGCGACACGGGGAGCACCTAGAGGGCGTTGCAACCCATGCCAAGCCGCATCCATGGCGGCTACAGAGAGGAAGGCAGTACCACATCGTCATCAAGGCACCAGGCCAACACTAACAGCGTGTCCACACATCGCGTCTCCGGCAAGGGCGAAACCCTAGGCACAAAGTAGGGGACAACGTGGTCAAGGGAGGCCATGAGCGATGAATCGAAGAGGATAGAACGACATAGCGTCATCGACTTCATCACCCTGCACTACGACAGCGGCCGGGAAGATCAGAGATGGGCAGGAATCAGTGGCGATGGCGAGGTGTCTCTCGGTCGCCAAAGAGAGGAACGAGCGCGTGAGGTTGAGCGAGAGAGAGAGCACTGGGTCGGTGGGTCGGTGGGTCGGTCCAGTGGTGGATGGGTGGTTTGACCCCAGGCCCAGCAGGGCTGGATTGGGCTGAACCGACGTGTGGGCCAGAATAACCCATGGGTCAGGCCCAATAAAAATTAAATATTTAGAAATAAATGAATAGAGAATATGTAAATTACCAAAATACCCCTAAACTTTATTTATCTCTAGAAAAAATATAAACAAATCATAAAAATATATGTAATAGTTTAAAATAATCACAAAAATAATAATTACCTAAGAAAAATATAACTTTACTTGTTTAAGATAAATAAAATACAAATAAATGTTAAGGACACTAAAACCCTAATTGAAATTTAATAAAATAAGTAAAAGTCCTAAAAATGAATAAAATCATTTCTAGCATATAAAAAAAGTCTACCATTTTATAAAAATACTAACTTAATTTTTACAAATAAAACTCGAAACTTAGATCTAAGAACATTTACCCTTTGAGGATTTTTATAAAAATAAGAACACTTCTTAAATATAAATAAAAACCATTTTTAAGAACTTGAATAGTTATAGTTTACTAGAAAAATACTAAATATATTATTCCCAAGGTTTTTAAGACTTTAAAATTAATAAATCCTTATTTATTCCATAAAAGACCTATTTTTGTAAATTCTAAAAAGCATTTCTTAAGTAAGAAATAATCACAAATCTATATGAAACCTTAAGTCATTTATGCTAATTCAAAAACCATAACTAGGATCTACAATAAAAACTTCAGTGTTATTAACCTTATAAAACTCTTTTAAAACCATAACTCCAAAATTAAACCAACAATCTTAAGTAATTTTAAACATCATTCACTTATAATAAAAGTCAATGCTCTTTATCTTTTAACCATTTTTAACATGACTTCAAACTCTAACAGGTCCATCAAATCATCCAAATTTGTTTCCATTAATAAGTTAAATTATCTTCATAATAGGAAACCATATTTAAACTCATTATTCACTTTGAATAATCTCACACTCTTGATCATACCTACCATAACCCTAAAACTTGATAATAGTTTAGACACGTCCTACTTAAATCTATTTTTGTTACTAAAGTTAACTTTGGTCCACAAGATTACAAATGCATAATGACTAAAGTATATTTATGTTTTTATAGCTAACTTTAGTTTGTTCCAATTAAGTCGTAAGGCATCTCAACTCCGAGCTTAACGAACAAACGCAAACAACATCGATCACATTCTGCTAACCATCAACATTGTTTAAACCTTCTCAAAGAAATCTTTCCTTCAAAAGTTATTCATTTTGCCAGTTCAAACAACAATCTAATAATAAGTTCTTCAACTCTTATCAACCTAAAACATGTACATTCATAATGGTTACATGATACCAATTAACCTTAATCAGGTGTTGTTATTATGCTTACTTTGGTATCATACATGCTAGTTTTAAGATTCTAGTATATACATATTAACTTGTGCAGTAAACTTGAAGATAAACCAAATCTTAAAGAAATCACCTAAGTTTAACTCTTCCACATTTATTAGGAAATTGTCTCGGGGTTTTACGAAATGCATTACATTACTTATGCATCACAGCATATTGCTTATTTAAACATTAGTCCTTACCGGACCAATGATGCTATTTACAGATTTGGATCTTCTATTGTCTTGAAGACCAGGAGTGCATAATCTTGCAATCACAAAAGGCAAGTTCCCACTTGCTCATGTCCTTTGATTATTTTCTATCAAACACTTGTAACTCAAATGTTGTCATCACCAGCATTTCAAAAAGGTCCGAAAACACTATTTTCATAATAATATGGTTATGGATTATTTACCAAATGGTAATAATCTACTGATACAGTTCCAGTGGAAAAGGAACATAATATCTAGGACTTAACAACCAATGTCTCCAGTGATCCTCGTGTCGTATATTACGCGTTAACCATAAGACTTGGAATGGGACAGGAAAGTTAGTTGTATCTTCTTCCTTTCGCATGGATGGATGAACTTATCGTGGGGCTGTTGATTTCTCGTGGAGAATCCATCACATGGGTGTGACCCCACAGTGCCCCGCGATATTGGTGTCTAGATTATCTGTGAGGAGCTGTCGGAGGTATTTCTGCCACTTTGGTGGGGGTTGCTAGGGCATAACCTGCTCACTGGAGTCTCTAAGGGGTTGCCAGGGTTATATCAACCTATATGGGGATTAACAGAGGTATTCTTGCTTGGGGGCTCGTGTCTTCATGCGGGGTCATAGAGAGGGCAGTGATTGGCTTGGATCAGACTGGGCCCCATACCAAGGAAGTATGGACAAGCTCGTGACTTGGATGTGCAACATGGCTAAGGTCTCTTATGGGTAAAGTAACACACCTCTGCAGAGTGTAAGAATTGTGACATGTTACTCTATGTTCCGGAAAGGAGCTAAGAATGCGGTAGGAAAGGAACTCCACAAAAGTTCTAGTAAACCTGTGAAGGCTGACGGGCATAGCTTTTCAGAATAAAAGCAACCTTTGAAGAAATGCTTACTAAAACCTACATAGCCTATCATTTATGGTCTGTGGTTGTATATAGTGCATAAAACACTCCTTTTTAGTGAACTTGCTGAGTACGCTCGTACTCAACCATACCTTCTTAACCCTTGCTAGATTCTGAAGTTAATAAAGACGACGTCAACACCAACTTAAGCTCAAGATATCGACATCAAAAGCTCAAGTTCTTCAAAGAAGTCAATGGAGACATCATATACATCAACAGAAGTGAAGACGAAGTTGCTGATTAGATAGAAGTATAACCTCTACCCATAGAACCTACTTCTGTAGAGCAATGCAATAGCAGAATTTGCAAGCCAAATCGTTTAGATACTAGTCTATTTAGTAGGATGTTTATGATTTGTTTATTTCTGATTCTTCTTCGTAAGAAGTTTCTTTCTTCCTCTTTAACATAGAGTGTTCTCTAGATATTTTGTAAATAGTCGAGTTGTAATCTATAGTCATGTCTTGGACCTGCTATGTTTCTGTTGTACCACTCTGAGGGATGTAATACTGGTGGAACGGTGTTTCATTGGTGTTATGTCAATGACTATAGTGTACTATATCATGCAGTGGTATGCTGGATCACCATAGACTAGGGCGGAGAATCTGAAACGACAAATGGGCTTTGATCATCTTATCATGTCTGAGAGTGATGGTCGGAGCGGGGGTCTTCTTTTGCTGTGGAGAAATGACTTGAATGTGTCTTCTCAAAGAGTTCATACAAATTATCTGGATATTCGAGTTGACGAGAATACAAGTGAGGCTTGGAGGATCACTAGTATCTATGGCAAACCCAGTGGCAGCAGGAAACACCTGATTTGGGACTATATGCACGAACTCCACGAAATGGCTAGCCTACCTTGGGTAATGCTAGGCGACTTCAATGAGATCATAGTTGGTGTTGAGAAAGAGGAGGGAATCTGCGACCTCGGAGTTGTATGCAAGGTTTCCAAGACTCCCTCCAGGACTGCAACTTGGAGGACCTAGGGTTCATCGGAGATCGCTTTAAATGGAGAAGAGACAGAATGAGGCAAAGGCTAGACCGGGCAATGGCAAACCCGGAATGGTGCAACAAGTTCCCTATGTTAGCATGAACTCATGAGATTTTTTCTAAATCTGATCATCGACCAATCCTATTGGATTGTTCATACATGGATTCACCTCAGGTTAACAGACCGAGCGAGAGGAAATATTTCGAAGCTAAATGGATATTGGAGGAAGCTTTCAATTTGGTTGTTGGCTTGGCCTGGGCAAAAGCCCATGGAAATCAGAAGGGTAATATAGCTCACAAGCTAAAGGAGGTCCATCAGGCCCTGCATGCATGGGACAAGGATACTCTGATGAAACCACGACATAGGCTTGCTGAACTACAGAGGGATCTGAGCGTCGTCATGGATGGCCCTTTATTGGATGATACAACAAAACGGCAACATGAGATCCAGATTGACATGGAGAACATCCATGAGCAAGAGGAGATTAAATGGGTCCAATGCAGTAGGGCCAATTGGATGAAATACGGCGACCGCAACACATCGTTTTCCATAATTCTGCGTCAGCCAGGAGGAAGAAAAACCTCATTAAAAATTGAAAGATGCTAACGGAAATTGGTTAGAAGAGCACTGAGAGCTCTCTGATCATACTAAGGATTACTTTGCAGGACTATTCACATCGGAGGTGGCTGAACCTCATCCGGAGGTAATAAATAAGGTGAAACCGTGTGTCACTCAAGAGATGAATGAAGTCCTTTGTGCTGAGTATACTAGAGAGGAGGTGAAGAAGGCTTTGTTCCATATTGGGGACCTCAAAGCCCCTGGTCGAGACGGACTCCATGCTATTTTCTTCAAAAAAGTATTGGAGTTTGTTTGGTGAGGAGTTGACTGATGAAGTTTTATTTGCTATAAACACTAAAAATATCCCTAAGGGGTGGAATGATACTATGGTGGTCTTAATATCGAAGGTGGATAATCTAGAAAAGGCAACTAAATATCGTCCCATCAGCCTTTGCAATGTAGTCTATAAAGTTATATCCAAAGTTGTGGCGGCTAGGTTGTAAAATATTTTAAATGAGATCATATCCCCTACTCAAAGCACCTTCGTCCCGGGAAGGCTCATTACTGACAATTTTCTGGTGGCGTATGTATCTTACCATGCTATAAATAATAAGAAGAAGGGGAAGTATGGCCTCTATGCGATTAAACTTGGTATGCACGTGGCATATGACCGTGTGGAGTGGTCTTTTTCGGAGAAAATCTTGCTTCGTTTGGGTTTTAAGGAGGAGTGGACACAATTGATCATGAGATGTGTCAAATTTGTTAAGTACCAAGTCAGGATTAATGGTGATGATTCTAAAACCATTACACCGACTAGGGGCCTCCGCCAGGGAGATCCCCTCTCTCCTTATTTATTTCTCCTATGTGCAAAGGATTTTTTTAAGTCTATTGAAGCATGAAGAGGATGTTGGGAACCTTATTGGGGTCAAGGTGTGCCGGAATGCACCAGCAGTGTCCCACCTACTGTTTGCGGACGACTTGCTGATTTTGTTAAGGGCTGATATCTCTAATGCTTCAACTCTCAACAAAGTTCTTCATGATTATTGTTCCTCATCGGGACAGCTCGTGAGCGTGGACAATTCCAGTGTTTTCTTCAGCCCGTGTACACATGTTGATACCAAGATTGCTATTTGTACAGAACTGAATATTCTAACCGAAGCAATTACAGACAAGTATCTTGGGCTGCCACCGATTGCTGGCATGGATAGATCGGATTGCTTCATGCATCTGGTTGATAGGATCATCAAACGATTGAGTGGATTCAAATAAAAGCGATTGTCCTATGGTGGTAAGGAAGCTCTTTTAAAAGCTATTACTGCATATGCGATGTCAGTATTCAAACTCTCTAAATAAGTAATCAAATGGATAAAAGATGCTATGTCCCGTTACTGGTGGGGATATGATGATGATGAAAAACATATGCATTGGTTCACGTGGTGGAAAATGTGTGTTCCAAAAAAGAAAGGCGGTGTGGGGTTTAGGGACTTGCATTGTTGTCAAAACAAGCTTGGAGACTGTTATGTGAACCAGAATCTCTATGTGCCCGTGTATTGAGAGCTAAATATTATCCATCGAGTGACTTACTGAATGCGGAGTTGAAGAAAGGATCTTCATACACCTGGCAGAGTATGTGGGCTGGGATCCAAACTTTCAAGAAGGGGTATATTTGGCGTGTTGGAAGTGGAGAGAACATTAATATTTGGAAGGATCCATGGATCCTATCTAGTTCAACAAGGAAGATTGTGACTTGTCAGGATGATATTGATGTCACCAAGGTTTACGAGAACATGGAATGAAGAGTTGTTGTGGATCCTCTTCTTGTTGGTTGATGTCAAAAGGATACTGAGGATCCCTCTAGCCATTGGGATGATGGAAGACTTCGTGTCCTGGCATTTTATGGTATATTCTCCGTTAGATCTGCTTATTATGTGGAGTGGGATTTTCAGCTTGTCAAAAAATTAACTCGCACTAATACACATGGCCTTGCTGATATTAACCTTGTCTGGGCCAAAATGTGGTCGTTGAGAATTGCTCCCAAGGTCAAAATATTTTCCTGGAGAATGCTGCATGGCACTATATATACCCTGCAACAACGTTCTTGCAAATAGACATATCATTCCCAGTGGCCAATGTCCTATGAGTGAAATATATTGTGAGGATATACTACATGCTTTCTTCCAGTGTCCGAGAGCTCAAGACATCTGGTCAAATCTTGGCATGCTGGACTACATAAAAGTGGTATCGCTTATTGACAGATCAGGGTCTTCCGTGCTTGAGGAACTCATTCGAGCAGGGGATCGTCCAACACCGAGGCTTGTGGACATTGACGTCAAGGAGTGGATTGTTACTGCATGCTGGCATATGGTGGCAAAGGAGATTCATCTCTCGCAGCGAGAGTGTGGTGTCACCGGCGCGCTCGGCACAAGCCATTCTTGCCATCACAGCGAACCATGTACGATCAAGAAAGAAGAACGTCCAGGAGCGGAAGGATGGGTGGAGAAAACCAAAAGAAGTGTATTGTAAGTTGTCGCTGATCTTTGTACATGAGCAACATGAGCAGTTACTCGAGACTCCAATGGGATGTTTATTGCAGCTAGTAATTGCGGCATTCCAAGCATCCAGGATGCTGCCATGGCCGAAGCAAGAGCCTTGCGGGATGGGCTTCTGCTGGCGGGACAAGTCGGCTGTTCGAAGCTGGTGGTGAGCAGCGACCGCATGAAAGTCATTGAAACAATGTTAGATGGAGGCAACTCTACTGGAGCATCGGCAACCCTTTATGAGGAATGCACTTTTCTTGCTAAAGGTTTTGCTCACGTTGTTTTTGAACATGCCTATAGGGAAAGTAATAGAGTAGGTGATTTTCTCGTTAGTAGGGCGGAGGGACCCTAGACCACTTGGGTGGAGGATGCGTAGATTTTGTCTTTGAGCTACTTACAAACGATGTAACTGTGTTCCCACAGCAATAGCTTTTTGACGCACTCTTTTCCTTCCAGGCTACCTAAGAGGACTGGAACATTTTTAATGAGGCGGTCTATTTGCTTAATATATTGTGTTTTACTCGGAAAAAAACTGTCTGTCGCTGTTAAGTTATCTTATGATCTTTTGTGGAAAAGTAGTCATATATGCACCTAAATGCTAAAAGGATCATCCTTATTTATTGCCATCTATGCATACAAATATTTTCACCTGTGACTAGAAGATGTTACTAAAGCTAGTACATATTCTCCTACTGCTGCAGTAACTGAACTTCGTAGCTATTTTTCACCGACTTCTCTGAACAAGTGCACTCAACACGACTGTAATCATGCCGAGTAATGAATATAAAGCTCTCGAGTCTAAAAAGCTAAAATCCACGGCTCACAAATTCTTCAAACGATGTATTCTTGCAATGGGTGTTGCGCTCCATGTTAGAAGCACGCGTCCATGAGGCAGCAGCAACAACAGGCTGCAAGGCTGAAAGCGAATCAAGAAACAGATATCAGAACAGCAGTACATCTTGTGCTGACAAGCAAGGTGTTACTACTTGCAAACAACTAAATAAAGCAACCCAGCAATTGGTATTTGGCAGGTTGTGTTAGTTATCAGTGGATGGTGATCAGGGGACAATTAATGTTGGGTATAGTTAATGGCGTCCATTGGGTTGGCGTCCTAGCCCCTTCTGACAATTCTTTACATGATACACCACTCTGAATATAATTTGGCGGGTTTTGAAGTTGTCAATGGTTTCCAAGTCACGATCGATCACACAGATGAGGCGGGAAAGATCGACGTGGTGATGAGACGAGGTCGAGGGTACACGTACCATCCTTGGCAGAAGGACGGGCCCTCGTGCCGGTGCGGCGGCGGCGGGGGAGGCTGCGCGTACGGAGGAGGGTACTGCGGCGGTGCGTAGCCGTAGGGCTGCGCGTACGCGTGCGCCGGGTACGCCATCGGCGGCGGCTGAGCGTACTGCTGGTTCGGCGGAGCGTACTGCCCGCAGTTCTGCTGCTGCGGCGACGGCGGGTACGGCTGGTTCGGTGACGGCGGGTACGGCTGGTTCTGCGGCGGCGGCGGGTACGGCTGGTTCTGCGGCGGGGGCGGGTACGGCTGGTGCTGGCCCTCCTCCATGCCGCTCTTCGCGTAAGGGTCCATCGGGTACCCTGCTCCGCGATCGCGTAGATGTCAGTGTCAGTGCAAAGAGAGCGAGCAATCTCAGTTGTTTCTCTAATAAGAAAATCAAATGTCAAATGCTGCAGAAAACGCAGTTCTAATTTTAAATGTCACAAATGCTGCAGAAAAGGAAACATACATAACCGACTGCTGCAAACTGTCTGCCACAGTTGTTTAACAACAAGGCAATGTCAACGAGATTTCGTCCACGAGAAAAAACAAAACAAAAAAAGAACAAAATCAAATCGAAGCATGCCATTCACGATACAGCGTTGAAATGTGCAAATTAAATCAAGGAGCTGATTATAACAATTGAAAATCAGAGTGGTGATTGGGAGGCACGTCTGACCTTGTGGCGGGGGAGCGCCGACAGGGGCGTGCGGATTGTAGTAGCTCATCGGTCCTCGGGTTACTTCTCTCCCGCCGCGCGCGGCGACGACGAAGAACTGAAGAAGACGGAAGAAATCTGTCGTGCTTGGTCGCAAGACGCCAAGGGAGAGAGAGAGAGAGAGAGAGAGAGAGAGAGAGAGAGAGAGAGAGAGAGAGAGAGAGAGAGAGAGAGAGAGAGAGAGTGCTGCTAGCTAGGCTGAAGAGAGAGAGAGAGATAAGCCTAACTTGAAGGGGAGGTGAACCGTAGCAAGCTAAGCAATGGTGCTATTATTGGCAGTCTCTTGGCAGCAAGATGAGACAGCCAATGCTCCACCCCGTGCATGCCAAGAGCACGACGAACGGTTGCTGTTTTACCGGATATTTGCTATAGAGAATTAGAGGTCGGTAAAATTATTATTTTTAATCAGTTTTCTTGCTTCAGTGTGACGTGGCGTGGTCAAGTTCCTCCTATCCGGCCTACCGGCATTGCCGGGTCAAGCTAGCACTCGGCCGTTTGGGTCCGTGCTCAGCCGGTGCAACAAGACGGAGATGGCTGTGTGAGTCACACAGTGTGAGGTATCATTACTTTCAGACGAGCGATCAGATACAGCACTGACTGGTTACATGACACCACAATGCCCAGCGGAGAACAAATCGATTCCAGGCGCGGCTAGCCGGCTGCTAGGTCTAGCACTAGTCCGGTGATGGACTCTGATCCGTCCATCAGGTTACCAGGAGAAGGAATCTTTTGCCGAACGACGCTCGTGTCTACGCTGCGCCAGGAATTTTGCCTCCGGGAGCTATGTATCCATGGCGCAAGCAGACGCTGCCGCGCGCAGGCACTTTTCTTGTCGACCTTTCTTGTCTGGGACGCTAGGCAAAGCTGGAGCCCTGAGCTACACGCATGCTGCTGCGTCGCAGATACCGGGTGCAGTGCAAGTGCAGGGCGATCAAGTCGCCGCCGGTCTCAAGTCCGGTCAGGTCAGGTCACAGTCACTCCAGCCCATCTCCCACACGCATCCGTCTATCCGTCCGTCCGTTCGTTCCATCCCCTGGAACACTGACTGACGGATCCCTGGCGCACAGGGCCTTGTCCCGTAGCCCAGTCAGGAACACCAGGGATTCCCCTGTGGAGATCGCCGCGCGCGTCGCTACCAGTCCGCATGCTGCCCTGCCCTGCGCCGGACCGAGCTCGCGCTGCACGTGTTCGCTCCCGTGCCTCCGTCGGGACCGGCGAAAGGCAAGTCTCTGCTGCCTACACACGTGCATGATGGGCGCTCGGCGCTTGGACCGGCTGGTGCATGCTCAGGTGCCAACATGAGCCGTCTTCTGACCAGTTGAGCATCCCGATTTTGCTCGAGTGAAATTGAGCCTCCCGATGCGTAATAATGTCCCAGGCTCGCCCTCCCGCGCCGTGATGCTAGCTCGCTCCATCCGAAAACCTCGAGGAGTTCGTCGATCGCCATACTCCCAACTTGGCAATGCTGATATGCACGAAGAGTAGTACTAGTCAAAAGCCACGCAAGGTTACTCTGTCTGTCACGTTACACACTTTTACAGCCATCGGTCCATACATGAACACGGTACAACTACTACCGCTGCTGCTGCTAAACATCTGGAGGATCACCCGCAAGGTACAAACTTATTTTACACACCCTGCCGCGCTACACGCGCCCAGTATCACCCTGCTACTACGTAAGTACGTACCACATAGTACAAAACACCCACTGTCTTTAATTTGTCCGTGTACTGGACTGCACTGATCAGCAGCTCGTCGGACTTGGACGCGTGCCGTCGGCGCGTCAGTCTCGCCCTTCCGCGATGCTCTGGAGCGCGGGCTTCCACTGCCGGCCCATCCGCCGGCCGAGCGACAAGCCGTGCGGCAGCAGCGCCTCCAGGTCGCAGTCGTCGGCGTCGTCCATGCCGGGCTCCGACGCCGCAGCGTCGCGGTGGGCCTCGTCGCTCCCCGGCTTAGGCGCGGTTGCAGCTGCGGCCTCCTCTTCCTCCTCCTCATTCGACTGGCGCATGACCTGGATTGATACACCAGTTCAGGGTTGTTGGCACGGCCGTTTCGCGACATTAACTAGTTTGGAGTACTCATAAGTGTCGCTGCTGATTACAGTATTTTGTTCCGATCGATCGGTGGATGATTCGATGGCGACCCAACGGATCAGCCAAAGATTTGGCGAGCCGGTGGTTGGAATGACGCCGTCTGAGGCTATGTGCGAGAGTGAATAATGTGGGACGGTAGGAGACACGAACGCACCTTGGCGAGTGATCGGTCGGACTCCTCGCGCGCGCCGCCCCCGCCGTTGGTGCCACGCCGGCGGCGAGGCTTGGCCGGCTTCTTGGCCACCTCCTCGTCCTTGGCCTTCACCATGACGCGGCTGAGCTTCACGTGCCGCTTCGTCGCGAACTCCTTGAGCACCTCTGCTCGATCGATCGCACACCAGAAACCGACAGAGAAACTTTCGTTAGTTGATGGCAATAGCGGCCGGACGAGATCGATCGATTAAGAGATGATAGATAGTGACACTAGCTAGAGCGCCAACTCGGTCCAGAAAATTACTAACACAAAAGCTCCACTTAATCTGCCGCTCTATACTAGTAGTCCAAAAAAGGCATTTAAGCGGACGGCGACAGGCAGGAATCGCACGTTAATCCTCGTCCTGACGCACCGCCCGCCGGTTAGCACGGCCACGGAGTGGTACACGCGCAACAAGTTAATGCCGCAAGCATTTTCGGTGCGACGACGCGACGCAAGCGGGAACGCAGCCCGGCCGCAAGAGGGGCGCTTCCTTGGACGTACCTTCGAAGCTGACGAGGCGGTAGACGCGGCCGAGCTGGAGCGTGTCGTCGGGCCGGAGCAGCTTCAGGTGCTTCACGGGCGCCGCCGCCGCCGTGGGGCCTCCCTTCGTTGTTGCGCCGGAGGCGGCGGGGGTTTGCGGGACGGTGATCACGGCGGCGACGTAGTGGCCCGGGTTGGCCGCCATGACCTCCCCCGCCGGGAGCGCAAAGTAGGCCAGCTCCGTGCGGCCGCCGCCCGGGTGCTGGATCACCACCGTCGCCGCATCCACCGCCTGGCAGTTACCCATGTATGCAGTGCACGCGCGCCGTCCCTCGATTTGTTTTCTTATGTGTCGAGAGAGCTGCGGGGAGAGGTGGGCGGGCGGGCGAGTGACCGTCGCAGGTGGCAGTGGCGACCGTTTTATAACCCGGGTGGGATGGGGTGGCGCTGGGAGGACGAATAGCTCGAGGACGACGGCTGCGCGCTGTAGCACGCTACTTGGCTGGCTGCCCTGCCCCCGTCTCCGATGTTTACATGAGCAGATACGTGGACGCGGCCGGCTAAGTGCGACCCAAGTTAATAATTAGGTATTTTTTCCTTCCAACCCGTCCGGTTCCGACGCCTAACTCGACCGGGCCGGTGTGCCGAATTTAGCTACAATCCACGTTACTTGACCGTGCACGCATCACGCGCACGCGGTCGAGGTCGGCCAATCCACCGTTACTTTTCCTAGCCGTCGCGTGTGTAGAGTGGGGGTCGACCGGTCGAGCGTGCAGCGGCATGAATGAGACAACAAGCCTGTAAACCCGTTAAATTAATGTGGTAATGTAGAGGGAACATGTTTTGTTGTCTGCTAAAATATGATAAGCCATACCAATTTTGATGGAAATTGGTCACGACTGTTGTGGTAGAGTTGGCAAAGACCAGCGAGTATTTGACACGTACTCCGGTGAGAGCAATGCTGAAAAAAGTATGGCATTGCCTCTTGTATGGAAATGAAGAAAGAATACAAATCACAAGATTGTTTTTATACTCGTCCCAAACGGCGACATTTATTATGAACAGGCGCTATGACCAGTTGCGGTCATGTGGTTTGGTCGATTTTCATTCTGAACAAGTTGTCTTAATTGTGGCTGCCACGTATGGGCCTATATTACTCTACTCCGGATGTGTATTATTATTACTCACTAGTTAGTGTAGATTATGTTTTGTCACAGAAATATAAGGCCTCGTTCAGATTTTTTTCAGGGAGCGGTCTTGAACGGTGGGGTTCAGGCGGCTCCTGATGCGGCACTGGTGGTAGAGCCATAGCTCACGCGCCGTTTGTTGCTCGAGGTGAAAATTTTCACGCTCGGCCTGCTCCCTGATCTTTGCCACCTCCAGCTGTTGGCGGTATTCCTCGATCTCTTCCACCATCGTTGTCGGTGGGAGGGGCGTGGAGAAGGGATCTAGAGGCGCGCTGCTACCCGCCATGTAGATGGCATTGTAGCGATTGGATTTGGCTCACACCTCGTTAGGGAACTCCGATTCGGAATCTGAGTCAAAGATACCGACGATGGAGGGAACCTCAGCGTTGGAGACTCGTGCGATGGAGTCCTCGTGCGATGCGACGGTGATGGATCCGGCGGCCGAAGTAGGGGCCGCCGAATCGGCGTCTTCGTGGAGAGCCACATCGCTCCCGGCCGAGTCGTATTCGGAGGCGAGGTGGGTGATGGAGCGGACCTACTCCTCCGAGAGCAGATCGCGTGGAGGTGATCCATTGGTGGCGATGAATCCCGCCGTTTCCGCCGGGTCGACGACGTCTGTGAACCCGACGAAGAGGTTGATGGTGCCACTGGCATCACGGCGACATGGGTGACCGGGCGCGACGCCGGTATGTAGCTGATGGGCACGATCTGGAGGAATCCGCCGCTAGCATCCATGCGGCCGGTGGCGATCAGCCGGTCGATCGTAGTGTAGGGTCTTGTCGCAGATCTCAGGCTTGATTGGCCAGGCCCCACAATGGGCGCCACTGTCGTGGGAATGGCCACGGCAGTCACTACCAGGGGTAGCGATTGATACGATTGGGGGCAAGAGCGAGTCGCCATTCGCGGAATGAGATTGGGAGCAAACACATGGGTTTACCTAGGTTCGCCCCCTGTAGGGTAAAGACCTACTTCCTACTAGATTGTATTATCGGCGAGTGGATTACAAGATCAGCAAGCTCGGCGGCTAGGCAGCGATTCGCTTGGATGGGTTAGCTAGTAGGATGTGAAATGGATCGTATGGGCACCTAGAGGGGGGGTGAATAGGTGATAGTTCAAATTTTAATGTTTTTTAACACAAAAGGTAAATTCTCTAGATAACTATTTAGAAGAATTTCCCTATATGCAAACCTTTCTACTAGCGAGTAAGAGGCGAGTGGAAAGAGGAACAAGTGAACCGTAGTGAAGCACGCGGAGACACAGGATTTGTTTTACCGCAGTTTCTTCCTTGTTAAGGGAAGTACATATGCGTTGGAGAGGTGGGCGGTACTAAGACCACCACGCCACAATAGGCCTCACCCTGTTCTCCGATGGATCCCGCCACCGAAGTCCTGATCCACCTTTCCACTATAGGAACCCTTTGAGGCGGGTACCGGCTCCTTTACACAACTAGTAGGGCACAACTCCACAACCAAATTGGAGGTTCCCGTAATAACAACAAGCTGCCACAAGAACAAGTTATCCATAATCAAATGCAAGATCTAGATATTAGTAAGAATAGTAGATCAGGGATTTCTCCAAATGAATGGAGAGGAGTTGATGCGCTTGATTAGTGATGGCGATGAAGATAGTCTCCTCCTTCAATTCCCCCAAAGATCGAAGCCTTCGGGTGGTTGAAGTGGGAGATCTAGAGAGAGAGCTCTTGCAAAGGGTCTGACAATTTTTGAATGAATCAAGAGTTCTGCACGATGGGGATGAGGGGGCTTTTATACCCCTTGCACCCACTGAGCCGTTGGAGCCATTTGGGGCCGGATTATCCGGTCTAGGGAAAAACTCCGCCCCAGCTCGGATTATCCGGCAGATAAACCGCCCAAACTCAGAGCGACGCGCCAAGCCTGCCCTTGATCGCCTCCTGGGGGGCGGATTATCCGGCCCCATGCGAGGGCCAGATTATCCGGCCAAGGGAGGAAAAACCGCCCCTGATCAGATTTTCCTGGAGAAAATCCGACCGCACTCCGAGCGTCGCGCCTTGCCAGCCTTTGGTCAATTTCTGGTGGCCGGATTATCCAGCCCCATGCGATGGCCGGATTATCCGGCCTGGGGAGGAAAAACCGCCCCGGTTCGGATTTTCCGGGAGAAAATCCAACCGCACTCCGAGCGTCGCGCCTTGGTTGCGTTTGATCGATGAGTTAATCCGGCCCTTGGTGGGACGGATAATCCGGCCTCCCAAAACACCAGAACAGTCCCTGCACACTTAGCGCACATGAGAAAAGTCCACAATATTGTTATCTAACACTCAAAACACACGGAACCATGAAATGTTATTTCAATCTCCCTCTTTTTGGTGTTAGATGACCATACTGGGATTGGCAGGAAAGTTCTCAAGGCAACGAGATTTAATGAAAGACAAAGACTCCCCCTCAATGTGTGCATACAAACAATTCAAGTTGATTACAAATACACACAAGAGGGTAGAGTCTAAACCATTGGAAAAAGTGTGAAAAAAACTCATACCACCGGTAGGGGGATAGGAGCGTCCTCAATACATTATAAGAATATCCAATGATAGCCATAGAGCGCGCCTTCCTTGATATAGATATCCAATAGCCATAAGAATATCCAATACGATAGATGATTCCATAAGAATAATCCACAAAACCACAGCCACAAAGTTTCATACAAACCACAAGATAAAGTTCAACGCTAAACGGGCACAAGCGAGAAAATGTCGAATAAGAAAAAGTGCAAATGCTTGTGCCCGACCCATACAAAATCCTCGAAGACCTAATAGAACTACTTCTCCCCCTTTGGCATCGAGACGCCAAAAAGGAAGAAGAGGGATGCTAGCGCCCCAAGGTATCACTCGTAGTCCTCATCCTCGTCCTCGTCCTTGTTCCCATCCTTGTCCTCATCCTCAAGCTCCTCGGTTTCATCGTCCTCATCATCAGCAGTGGCCGCGGAAGGAAACATGTGACACTCCAGCTCTCCATAGTTAAGCCTAGAAGAGGATTTCCACCGAGCATATGGTGTGGGAGGAGTAGGAGCAGGGGGATCGCCAGAAGCACCGGACACATGGTGAAGGATGAGCTGATGAGAGTGAGACAACTCATGTGGCTGCTTGTACGCCTCGTACTGGCCCTTGCGTGTGTCCACTCCCATGCAAAGGATGTTCCGCTGGAACCAGTTCAACTGCTTGATCTCATGAGCAACGAGAGGCACTGGAAGCCTGCGAGCATCCCTCATGAGACCCTCAGTAGCAGAAGAGGGGTGAGAGGTCTTCTGAACCTTGGTATATATCTTCTTTGCCTTGTGCACAACATCAATGTTGAAATCCTCAGAGGGAAGTAGGTGCTTGATGAGCATAATAATATAGGGAGCATAAGGAATGGACAGCCGGTTGAACATAGCATTAGTCAGTTCATGGTAGATGAAGTACATCAAATCCATCTTTTACTGCACGGGCTCATCCTCGCACGAGGCAACCTCATGAGAGAAGGCTAGGAGCTGGAAAGGGTGACCACGGATGCTGTCATTGTTGCCTCCACTCGGAGTGATGGAATCACGGAAGAGGCCCACCAAGGCAGCATAGATTGGAGCAAGACCAGCAAGAGTGCCCACAATGCCATTGTCCATCGTGCAAGGAGAGAGAACTGCATCTTTATGGGGCTTCAGTTGAGTGATGATGCGATGGCCACTGGCCCTATCCTTGCTGCAGAAAGAGTATCCAAGCACCTCAACAAACACACAGAAATCAGCAGTCATAGTCCTGTCACGAGTCATCCACTTCATAGTGCGATGCTCATCTCCACAAATAACCAAAGTGGAAAAGAACTGCTTCACCTCCTCAGAATCATATGAGCACTGGAGAGCCATGAGATGGTGCAGCCCCGTCCGCTCAGCCACATACATGGCATCAACAAGGTGGGGCTTCTCCAAAGCCTCAGCAAGAATCAGCGGGTGCATAGGCCTAATGTTCAGCCTGGCATACACATCTTCATAAATTCCTTTCTGTTCAGCACACCAAAAGGGAGAATCCCCCAGCTCAGAATCACGTGGCAACTCAGCAAACAAATCATGGTGATGGATCGAGGAATAAGTGACGGGATCCAAAGCCTTGTAGTTGATCTTGGGCTCTTTGCCCTTTCTTTTGGACACACCCTTTCTTGCCCTCTTTGCCTGTTCAGCCATGCGCTTCTCTTCGTTCTTTCTTCTGCTCAGCTCAACCTCGTCCACTAAGTTACCCTTGCCGTTGTCCCGAAAGTATTTAGCACGAGGACGGTGCTTGTAAGTCTTGGGAGCACTGGAACCACCTGTGAGGAGAACAAGGGCGATAGCATGGGGATAAGCATACACACAATTCCAAGAGAGAGAGAGTGGAGAAAAAGTAGGCAAACAGTTCATAGTCCAATCCTACACAGAGCATACAATAAGGCAAAATTGAAGCAGTTTTTAGTCTGTCAGGCCGGATTATCCGGCCTGGCCAGGGGCGGATAATCCGACCCTGGCAGAAATTTTCATATTCGCCTAGATTTACTGCAAAGGAGTAGATCGGACCTAGAAACTGTAAGACCATGATTTCTACGCGAAACAACATCCTTCTAGACAACGTTCCACCCAACAAATAACACATCTAGCCAAAGATGGGGAGAGAGGGAGTTACCCTCACTCATTGGAGCAAGAACACGGAGGAGAAGGTACCCGGAGGCGGGGAGAAGAAGATCCAGGGTGGCCTAGAAAATCCGGTGGCTAGAGAGGCTCCGGGGAGGGCACGGAACGGCAGGCGGCGACTGAGGAGAGGGAGAGGGTTGGGGGAGAAGTGCTGCTCGTTATGAGCCCTTCCCCCTGATCCCTGCCCTTAAAGATGAAATCCGCCAGGGCCAAATTATCCGGCCTATACTTGGGCTAGATTATCCGGCCAAAAATCTGAGCTTCTGTTACACACAGAGTCAGGCTCGCGCGTCCCTAAACAACACCCCCACAAGGTGTACAAAGGACTTGTGTGCAAGAATAGATGGCTTGGGGTAGGGAAAGGCTTAGGATTAAGAGAACCAAACTGGGATGGTACTACACACCCAAATTTGCAAGAACAAAGCAACTAAATGCCAAAAGTGAGTGTGCTTCCCATAAAAACAAGAGAGCTAAAAACGATCAAGGAAGATCCAAATAAATCCAACTCTTCTCATGGAAGAGGGCGGTGGCCGAAGCCACCTTGTTGGAGTGTATGGTATGACACCGCGAAGATATATCTTGGGTTCATGACCAATACTCATAATAAGCTCACATATCACAAAATGATATTAAGAGAAATGATTTATCTTGCTTTCAGCATTATGGGGGAGGGTTAGCCCAAGTAATTAGGACCACACTCCCCCTATATCCATGCCCACATCTAGACCAAGTAAGACTGAGATGTATGAGTGAGTGCATGGGTAATCAAGACAAGCTCCTTGAATCAACGATATTTAGCTCATTCCTCAAGTAGCAAAACCTTGCTTCATCAAGTGGCTTCGTGAAAATATCAGCAAGTTGGTTCTTTGTGCTCACAAAAGATAGATCAATATCGCCTCGAGCAACATGGTCCCGAATAAAATGATTCCAAATCTCAATATTCTTTGTCCTTGTGTGTTGTACCGGATTGTACGCAATTTTGATTGCACTTTCATTATCGCATAAAAGAGGCACTTTGTCACAATTGACACCGTATTCCTTTAAAGTTTGCCTCATCCATAATAACTGAGTGCAAGCACTAGCAGCAGCAACATATTCAGCTTCGACGGTGGAGAGAGAAATACAATTCTGCTTTTTAGAAGACCAACAAACTAGAGATCTTCCTAGAAACTGACAAGCACCAGAAGTTGATTTCCGATCATCCTTATCACCGGCCCAATCTGAATAAGTATAACCACATAGAGAGAAATTGGAGCCCTTGGGATACCATAGACCAAAGTTAGGAGAATGAACCAAATATCGGAAGATCCTCTTGACCGCCACTAAGTGGCTTTCTTTAGGAGCTGCTTGATACCTTGCACATGCCCCCACACTCAAGAAAATATCGGGTCTAGATGCGTAGAGGTAAAGAAGAGAGCCAATCATGGACCGATATACCTTTTGGTTCACATCTTTACCATGGGGGTTAAGTTCAAGGTGACATTGTTTGCATCGGAGTGGCGACACCATTAAGATTCGTCACCTTGAATCTCTTGAGCATGTATTGGACGTACTTAGCTTGATTGATGAAGGTTCCTTCTCTAAGTTGCTTGATCTCGAATCCAAGAAAGAACCGTAGTTCCCCTATCATAGACATCTCAAACCTATCAGTCATAATCTTTGAAAATTCATCATTAAAAGCTTTATTAGTAGAACCAAAGATGATGTCGTCTACATATAGTTGGCATATGAAGAGCTCCCCCTTAACCTTCTTAGTAAAAAGAGTGGGATCGATTTACCCAACTTCAAAGCCACGGTCGAGCAAAAGCTCTTTAAGGTGCTCATACCACGCACGTGGGGCTTGTTTAAGGCCATAGAGTGCCTTATCGAGTTTGTAGACATGGTTTGGGAAGTTAGGATCCTCAAATCCCGGGGGTTTCTTTACATATACCAACTCATGTAGAGGACCATTAAGAAAAGCACTATTGACGTCCATTTGCTGCAATTTAAAAATGTTATGGGCAGCATAAGCAAGAATGATACAGATGGACTCAAGCCGAGCCACAGGAGCATAGGTCTTGCCGAAGTCAATGCCCTCAACTTGGGAATAGCCTTATGCCACAAGTCTCGCCTTGTTCCTCACAACAATGCCATTCTCATCTTGCTTGTTTTTAAATATCCATTTAGTGCCGATAACATTGCGGAAATCCTTGGGCTTATCCACGAGTTTCTAGACCTTGTTGCGCTCGAAATTATTCAATTCTTCATGCATAGCAGCAACCCAGTCTGGATCTTCAAGAGCTTCAAATACTTTCTTGGGTTCCACCATTGAGATGTGAGCTTGATGCTCACCAAAACTTGCCAATTCCCTTCTTGTGGAAACCCTTCGTCGAAGATCACCTACAACTTTATCGAGAGTATGACCCCTTAACTCAAGGTTCCGATCAGCACGAGCCTTGCGACGAATTTCAATAAGCTTGTTGTCTCTTGGTGGAATAGTTTCATCACTTGAGTCTTCGTTGGAATCATTTGCTTGACCTTGATTAGAATTTTGAGTATCAGTAGAAGGAGATGATGAAGCATGCCCTTGAGGTGGGTCAGCAGCCGTAATAGGAGGCTGCTGAACATCTGGTGATTCAGGGCCGGATAATCCGGCTGAAGGTGGGGCCGGATAATCCGGCCTGGGAGAACTTGTTGCAACTTCATCAGGCTACCTGGGACTTGCTTGAATTGGCGAGGGGCCGGATAATCCGGGGTCAGCCGGAAAATCTGGCCTGGAGCTTGCAGCAGTTTCTTCGCTGGGATGCACAGTTTGGTCATCAGGGGAGTGGTGGCCGGATAATCCGGTGTCGACCGGATAATCCGGCCTAGAGCATCCATGAGCATGTTGACCTTCAGCAATTGGTGGAGTTGGTGTAGAGGTTACTCCCGTGGTTGGAACATGTTGAGTATGTGTAGATGAGGGCTCTTCATGAGTAGAGCATTGTCCTTCCCGATCTGCCACAAGGGGTTCCTCAATGGGGTAGAAAAATCCCACGCCCATTCTTCTTATGGCATCTTGGGGTATTTCAACATCTGCATCACAAACATCAACTTGCCCCACACGGGAGCCGTCATTTTCTTCGAACACCACACTACAAGATTCTACAACAGTTCCGGAGAGCTTATCGTAGACTCTATAAGTGTGGGATTCGGCACCATAACCAACAAAAATACCTTCTAGAGCCTCAGATTCAAATTTAGATAAACGAACTCCCTTGATGAGAAAGAAACACTTACACCCGAATACCCAAAAGTATGAGATGTTTGGCTTGTTACCGGTAAGTATTTCATATGGAGTCTTGTCCAAGATTTTACAGAGGTATAACCGGTTGGATGAATGACAAGAGGTAGAGGTTGCTTCAGCCCAGAAGTTATATGGAGACTTGAATTCGGTTAGCATTGACCTTGCCATATCCATTAGAGTCCGGTTCTTCCTCTCGGCAACACCATTTTGTTGAGGGGTGTACGCAGCGGAATATTGATGCCTTATCCCCTCTTCACTTAGGAACTCATTTACGGTGTAGTTCTTGAACTCGGAGCCGTTATCACTTCTTATAGCCAGAATAGGGACGTTGTGTTGATGTTGAACCTCGTTGGCGAAGTCGATGACCGTTTGTTGAGTTTCGCTCTTCAACTTGAAGAAATAGACCCAAGTGTATCTTGAGTAATCATCAATGATCACAAGACAATACTTCTTCCCACCGATGCTTGCATGAGATGGAGGTCCAAAGAGGTCCACATGAAGGAGCTCTAAGATCCTTTTTGACGAAATAATAGTCTTCCTTCGATGAGGAAAGTCATGCATTTTCCCTTCAACACAAGCCCTGCAAACATGATCTTTGGCAAATGAGACATTTTCTTTTAGCCCAAGGATGTGGCCACCCTTGTGGAGACTTTGCAAAGTTCTCATATTAACATGGGCTAGTCGGCGATGCCATAACCAACCCGTGTCAGCCTTTTCGAAAAGACACATTGGTCCTGTAGTGGTTTTCCCCGAAAATTCCACCACGTACAGGTCATTTTCGACATATCCCACGAAAGCGACTTTTAGAGACTTGCTCCACAAGAGTACCACCAAATCAGCATCAATAAAAACTGCAAATCCCATCTTACCAAGGGTGCGAACTGAAAGTAAATTGTACCCGAGGGTCTCAACAAGCATGACGTCCACGAGAGAGATATCGTGAGCCACCACGACTTTTCCGAGACCCAATACCTCAGATTTTGACTTGTCACCATAGGAGATGGTTATATTATCATGATTTGGCCGCATCTCCGTGATGATCTCCTTGCTTCCAGTCATGTGACTCGTGCATCCGCTATCGAGTACCCATTTAGACCCACCGGAAGCATAGCCCTGCAAGAAAGTTACTTCTTGGTTTTAGGTACCCATTTTTCAATGGGTCCTCTCATGTTAGTGACAAGGGTCTTGGGAACCCAAATAGACCAAGGAATGTAACAATCATAAGGACCTACATAACTAGCATAAACATCACCATAATGATTGGAATATAACTCAAAGTTAGGATTGTTAGCCCCTGCAAAACCATCATAATTAGACTTGTCATTGGTGGTGGTGCTAGTCTTTGGTTGAGCAGTCTTGCTCTTCTTCTTCTTGTTGTTGTTGTTCTTCTTGTTCTTTGTCTTGGGGATATAACCAAGACCCTCTTTTCCATTGTTTGATCTTTGCTTGCTAAGTATCTCATCTAGAACTTCTTTACCTTTGTGTTGAGATCCTTTTGCAAGTTCTTCTTTTTCATATGATGATGTGGAGGTGTTGGGCACATCATACTTCCTCAATTGAGTTTGGAGCTGGTCATGAGACTCATTTAAATTGGAGTGATCACTCTCCAATGCCTTGTGAGCAATGTCAAGTTCCTCAAACTTCTCCGAGAGTCTAGCATGAGCAGCCCCAAATTCAATCTTTTCTTTCTTTAGTTTCTTTACCTTGGCAAGAGCGTCGTCACGATCTTTGATGAGCTGAGACACAACTTCTTCATGTGACTCCTCAATGGATTCGAGTCTCTTTTCTAAAGATACTCGAGCTTCCTCTTCTTCTTCCAAGGCATTCTTCAAAGAGGCTATCTCCAAGGCATCTTCTCTTTCAATTCTGCCATTTTCTTCAAGAAGATCTTCGGCTTGGGCAAGTTGACTCATAAGAGCATCAAAATGAAGTTTGTGCTCACCTTGCAGGTTAGTGAAAATTTGTCCAAAACAATAACTTCTTTTTTCATTTTAAGACTAGTATGATCATCCATATCCAAATTTATGTTAGTCTTAGGAAATGAAGAGCTAGAAGTTGATACCTCGGACCCTCTTGCCATAAGGAAAGTGACGTTGTTGTTGATGACGTTCTCGTTTGGCGAGTCGAAGAGAGATGATGGAGTCGATGTGGTGGATATAGCAGCCACCTCGCGAGAACTATCTTCATCCTCTTCATCTTCACTTGCAGATGAGTATTCTTCTTGTGCCACCAATACAATCTTGGGTTGCTTCTTGTAAGGGCCATTCTTTTTGATAAATGGCTTCTTCTTAGGTGCCTTGGATTTTTCTTTAAGGATGAGCATGCCACCATTGTCTTCTCTATTTTGATATGGACACTCAGCCACAAAGTGCAGCCTATCTCCACAATTTTAGCATGTTCTCAGTTTTGGGCCACTTTCTCTTCTTCCACTTGACCCATTCTTGCGATCGAGTTCTGACTTGGCCTTGGCAGGATCTTTCCAAAAGTTCCTTGCATAAAACACCATGTATTCACCATGAGCACGTTTGACTTCATCAGGGTAGTCCATGGAGGCACCCTTGAAAGCTCTTTCATCCTCATCTTGCTCAACAACATTATCCTTTAGAGCAACATTGACCCCTTTTTGCATTCTAATGGCACGAGCACGGGCATCTTCAGCGTTCTTTGCAGCAACTTTGAATGACGCCATTTCTTGCATGACTTCATTGGATGTTATTTGATGGTAGTTATGTCTACCTTGCAAGCTCTTCAAGTCTGTTGGCTCAAAAGGGATTAAAGCACTCACATATTTCCTTTTTATCCAAGCATCATCAATATGAGTGGCTCCAGGCTTTTTAAATGTTGTTACAATGCCCTTGAGTCTTCTATACATGTCTTCATGGTTTTCACCATCCAACATGTAGAATCCTTCAGCTTCATTACTAAGGGCATCATACCTATTCTTTCTCATGCTTTCATTCCCAATGAAGAGATCGGTGAGGGCATCCCAAGCTTCTTTAGATGTGTTGAGATGTTCAATGTGGGGCATGTCTTTGGGACACACTCCGAGCTGTATCGTGTGGAGAGTCGTAGCATTCAATTGGCTGTCCACAACTTCCCTTCTTGTCAGGTTGGTATGATCTCCAATATGAAGACCCTCTTCGATAATCCTCCAAAGTTCAATATATGAGCTGCAAACATGAGACTTCATTAAGAATTGCCATTGATTAAAAGAGGATGCAGTAAGCTTGGGTGGAGCACCCTTATTATTTATATGAGGATGAGGGATAGGTGGGTCAGGGGAATATAAGTGATGAACCTCACTATATTCCTCCTTACCACTTCCCTTCTTGGAGGTGGAACCATTATGTTTTTCACCTACCACTTCATCTTCCTTGGATCTGGTGTTAGCCTTATCCTTGGATGATGGAGTGGAAGCCTCAGAGGAGGATGGAGATGGGGCTACGGATGTTGTGAGGCGAGCAATCATTTGATGCATCTCCTCCATCTTGGTCTTAAAGAATTTCAACAAGGTTGTTTCCAACGTCTTGAGGTCATCCATTGTGACCTTATCCACAACCTCATTTCCATTCTCCTTGGTACCCATACTTCTCTTAGGCGGTTAAGCCCGAATAAAGAGCCGGGGCTCTGATACCAATTGAAATGGATCGTATGGGCACCTAGAGGGAGGGTGAATAGGTGCTACTTCAAATTTTAATGCTTTTTCAATTTTAGGCTTAACACAAAAGGTAAATTCTCTAGATAACTATTTAGAAGAATTTCCCTATATGCAAACCTATCTACTAGCGAGTAAGAGGCGAGTGGAAAGAGGAACAAGTGAACCGTAGTGAAGCACGCGGAGACACAGGATTTGTTTTACCGCAGTTTCTTCCTTGTTAAGGGAAGTACATATGCGTTGGAGAGGTGGGCGGTACTAAGACCACCACGCCACAATAGGCCTCACCCTGTTCTCCGATGGATCCCGCCACCGAAGTCCTGATCCACCTTTCCACTATAGGAACCCTTTGAGGCGGGTACCGGCTCCTTTACACAACTAGTAGGGCACAACTCCACAACCAAATTGGAGGTTCCCGTAATGACAACAAGCTGCCACAAGAACAAGTTATCAATAATCAAATGCAACATCTAGATATTAGTAAGAATACTAGATCAGAGATTTCTCGAAATGAATGAAGAGGATTTGATGCGCTTGATTCGTGATGGCGATGAAGATAGTATCCTTCTTCAATTCCTCCAAAGATCGAAGCCTTCGGGTGGTTGAAGTGGGAGATCTAGAGAGAGCTCTTGCAAAGGGTCTGACAATTTTCGAATGAATCAAGAGTTTTGCACGATGGGGATGAGGGGCTTTTATACCCCCAACACCCACTGAGCCGTTGGAGCCATTTGGGGCCGGATTATCCGGCCCAAGTGAGGGCTGGATTGTCCGGTCTGGGGAAAAACTCCACCCCAGCCCGGATTAACCGGCAGATAAACCGCCCCCACTCAGAGCGACGTGCCGAGCCTGCCCTTGATCGCCTCCTGGGGGCCGGATTATCCGGCCCCATGCGAGGGCCGGATTATCCGACCAAGGGAGGAAAAACCGCCCCTGATCAGATTTTCCGAGAGAAAATCCGACCGCACTCCGAGCGTCGTGCCTTAGCAGCCTTTGGTCAATTTCTGGGGGCCGGATTATCCGGCCCCATGCGATGGCCGGATTATCCGGCCTGGGAAGGAAAAACCGCCTCAGTTTAGAGTTTTCGGGAGAAAATCCGACCGCACTTCGAGCGTCGCGCCTTGGTTGCCTTTGATCGATGAGTTAGGCCGGATTATCCGGCCCTTGACGGGGTGGATAATCCGGCCCCCAAAACACCAGAACAGTCCGTGCACACTTAGCGCACATGAGAAAACTACACGGTATTATTATCTAACACTCAAAATATAGGGAACCATGAAATATTCTTTTAGGATGTAAGTACAATGTGAGCGCTAGGGAGCTTTATATGGAGTCACCTCGCTAGGGTTTACAGCATTACAACCGAATCAGTTTAGGTTTCGGAGGATTTTACCTAATTCGACTGGGCCTAGCTAGAGTCTTGGGCGTCCATCTTCAGTCGCCGGGCTTCATCCGAAGCCTCCTTCCAGTCGCCGTGCCAGTAGGCCCACTCGTTGTGGTCCTGGGCCAGTCGAATCTTCCTTCTGGACATACCCCGATCGGTATATCCCATCATTCGTTGCACGGATTGCAGCAGAGAGCTGATATTTATTCGCCCTGTGAATTTGTTGCAACTTAATTTCCTAAATAATTGATTGATTCCTATGCATGTAAGGACGCTATCAATCCTCAAAGTTACTGATATCTATTGTTAGCCTTTAGATATATACCTTAGCTCTCTATTAGTTGTTGCTGCTTACTGTTCGTACTGCAGATAAGGGGATTTGATCGACCTTAGCTCTCTATTACTCTCATTGTCACTTGTTTGTTTCTTCTATAAAGTAGTGTCTAATACCTAGAAAGAGAATCTGACTCGGCCTTTGCGTGTGAAAAACATGTTGCGAGGGAGGTGGGCATGAGTAAGGAGTTGAATTCTGGTGAAGTTTACACGGACGGGGTGGTGGGATTTTCTAATTGCTGCTTTCTTGCCAATCGATGTTGTTTGCAAAATTGCAGGAAAACGTTCTGCTGATTCTTATATTAAATCATCTATATTCTTTACCTTGGAGGCGTTGATTGATCTATATGCTTTACCTTAGAGGAGTTGATTGATGTTGTTTGCAAAATTGCAGGAAAACGCTATGCTGATTCTTATATTAAATCATCTATATGCTTTACCTTAGAGGAGTTGAATTCTAGCGAAGTGGGCAGGTTGGCGAGACGACAACGAGGGAGTTCGGACAAAGTGTTGAGACCGGAGAGACTGGCAATTTCGAGCAGGGGGGAACAATGCTTTACCTTAGAGGAGTTGAATTCTGGCGAAGTGGGCAGATTGGCGAGACAACCGCGAGGGGGTTCGGACAAAGTGTTGAGACCAGGGAGACTGGCAATTTCGAGCACGGGAGGAACAATGTCGAGCACGAGCGAAAAGTTTTGTTTTCTTGGTCGAAGTAGTCGGTTCCTTCTGTTTCGTTGGAGGTATTCTAGGTTTTCCTGTTGGAGTAGGATTGCTATCCGGTTTTGGTCGTGACGTGGTTTGTGGTGCCCGATCCGGTTTTGGTCATGACATGGTTTGTCCAATTTGATGTGGTGCCCGATCCGGTTTTGCGTCTGGTATCAAGATCTCAAGCAATTTAATAGTACACCATGAACTTATAAAATGCTCTCCGTACATTAAAGATGATGACCTCGTATTTGCAAGAGAGCACGATGTAGTTGCTCTAAAAGTAGCAAATCTGGATGAAGTCTTGAAAGGACTGTCATCCACCCAATTTTGTTTTCTCTATGCTTCTTTTCTGCGTGAACCAACATCACGGTGGGACGCGTTGACGCCCTCGATAGTGTCACCCATCTGGAACAACAGTCGACGCGTGACGCGTTGGCGCCCTCGACAATCTCACACTCACGGTGATGCCGATCGACGGACGAGGCCTCGTCATATATAAAGAACGGGACGACGGTTCGGTATTTCCACCCGGAGACAGTAGAGTGTTGACAAAGAAAACGCGGTGCGTTCTTATAATCAAGAAGTAGATGCAATTTAGTAACTAAATGTAGTTTCTTGAATTTAAATGTAGATCTTAATGTCACTGAGGATAATACGGAAGATGAAACATTATTATCATTGGTCTCATTAGAATTATTTCTTATTTGAGATAATTAAACTGGTAGTAAATACTATTTATTATATTTGTGACTAAAATGTATGGTTAGATGTTAGTTTTTATTTTGGAAGTAAAAATGGGAATACATATATCTATATTTTTTTTAGATATGTCTACATATACATTAGTCTTAGGGCCTCATTCGGTCGACTTTGCTTAGAGCCCCAAAAACATAGAGCCGGCTCTGAGCATAGATAACCATGAACTTATGAAATGCTCTCCACACATTAAAGATGATAGGCTCGCATTTGCGAGGGAGCACGATCTAGTTGCTCTAAAAGAAGCAAATCTGAATAAGTCTTGAAAGGACTGTCATCCAGCCAATTTTGTTTTCTCTATGCTTCTTTTGTGCGTGAAGCAACATCACCGTGGGACGCGTTGACGCCCTTGATAATGTCGCCCCTTTGGAGTCTGGAACAACAGTCTACGCGTGAGGCGACGCGCGCGTTGGCGCCCTCGACAGTCTCACACCCACGGCAACGCCGGTCGACGGACGAGGCCTCGTTGTATATAAAGAACGGGACGACGGTTCGCCATTTTCGCCCCGAGACAGTAGAGTGTTGGCAAATAAAACGCGGTGCGTTCTTATAATAACCAGGAAGTAGGGTTTTTGTCTGTTAGCTCAAATGTGGTTTGGCACCGCTCAACGCGCTACTATTTCTGGACAGCTTGGGTTTCTATTAATGGATATATCTGGGAGGCCGCTTGCTGGTCGAGAAGAGAAATTAAAGTCATCAAGACAGCTGATCAACCTCGGCTCATCGTTTCAGGATTCAGTTGAGCAAAGTATGGTGAACTTGGCCGTGCATGCATAAATATCGGGGCGTACTGTACACTAGACAACAAATCGCGTGAGTAGCTCATAATTAAGGTGGACAAAACTCGCTAAGGGCACGTACAATGGTCTTATCTTAGCAATGCCACATAAGATGATTCCTGAGTTGGAGGAGAGAGAAACGAAAAAAAGACGTATGCTTTCTCTTGCCTAAGAGACCAATATGACTCACCACATATTTAGGAACATCTAGTGCTAGAGATAAGACTAAAAAAACGATCTATTATATGTTATATTTTGTTATCATATCAAATGATGTGACATGTATAAGATAAGATTGTTTTATCAACTATTGTACATGCCATAAGCGCACAATTAGTACTACTCCTACTAGTAGTAGCGTAGTGGAGGGGCAGTGCTGAGTAGACAACATATGGGGCGGCATTTTTTTTTGGAGCATTGTAAGAGAGCTATAGCTTTCTCGATCTTTGTTAGCTGATGAACTCTGTTTTCCGGAAACACAGTTCACAACCAAACTATGGCGAGTTCGTTAAGGGTTTTCGTGTCTTGCGCTATGGCGATATGGACGATCTCGTCCCGCCGCCACCGTCTTTGTATGTGAGTCTGTCGGAACGCCGACGGGAAGCAGCTGCCAAGGAAAGATTGGAGTCCAGGGTCCATACGCGAGTGGGAGAAGGCAACAGATCGGAAGGAGTCCGATCAGAACACGTCCTGGGTACGGCGACGATAAAACCCCAAGCAGCCAAGGACCTCGGTAGCCATAATCGTGGGTGCCTCGATCTGACGAAAACCCTCGATCTGGGGATTCGGGTGGATCTGGACGACGTGTGCGAGATGGAGCCATCGGGGAAGGAAAGCGCAAGGGAGGACGGAAGCACGCAGGGTTTGCAGCTTGCTGGGGGCAAGTCCCCTCAGCGTAAGGTTCGTGATCAGATCTCTCAGCAACGGCTTCGCGATCAGCGCCCCCAGGCTGCTGGAGGGGCTGGCCTAGTCTCCGCCATGGGTCCAGTGGGACTGTTGAGGGAATCAATGGCCGGTTGGGGCGATCAAAGGGGACTCGCTGAGAGACCTTCCCGCCCGACGCTGGCCGGAGATTCCCCGACAGTGCCGCTGCTACGGTGGAGGGCGGACCCAGAGGAAGATGTACGGGAAGCGAAGGAGGGTTACTGGGATGATGAGGACGGTATGGAACGGGAGCCAGGGCTGCAGTAAGGTACGGAGGCACAGATCAGAGGAACCGTCAATATGGAAGATGATGTTGTTCTGGAGTTTGATGACGAGGAAGAAGAGGAGGATGTGGTACCGGCTAGGCCCAACACATGGCAGCTCATGGCGAGATATATGGCGAACTTTAAACCAAACACAAAGACCATGTTTGATCGGCTCGTAGAAGAAGCTTGGCATCTGCGTACAGGGATCGAGTACTCGGAAAAAGGGAAGAACTACTACATGATCACCCTATTCTCGCAAGGCGATTTTGACTTTGTTAGACGCGGAGGGCCGTGGATTTTCAACAAGAATGCTCTTGTGGTCAAGGCCCTAGATGCTACTGCCCGGCCGTCGGATACAGTGCTGGACTCAGTGCCAGTTTGGGTACGAGTTTATGATGTTGCATGGGACAAGCAGACTAAAGCTACTGGCATGAAATTTGGCAACGGCCTTGGAGAGGCGATGGAGGTGGATGTTCCTAAAACTGAGCAGGAGAAGAAAGAATTCCTGCGTGTCCGGGTGGAGCTGCCGTATAACCGTAGGCTCCGCTGCAAACTCAGATCACAGCTGGTGTGAAGGGTAAACCATGGGCCACAAAAGTGCACAAGCTAAAGTATGAGCGTATACCGCACTACTGTTCACACTGCGGGTTCATGGGGCATCGGATGAATGAGTGCGAGAAGAAACGACAAGGTGTGCCGTCCCTGGATTATAGGGTGTACGAACTGAGGTGTAGCCCATACAAAAAGTACGAACACCGTGCACACTTCATACCACCCCAGGGGCAAGCTAAAGCCCGAAGGGGAATCAGCTTTGCTGGCTTTGGAACTGCTGAGTCCCATGAGTCGGTGCATGGGAGAAGCTCCACGCCAGTGCACATGGCCAGGCAGCAGGCTTTTATACCAGAACAGGTGGGCTCGCGTGATGACTTCGACGAGGTAGCGATGCCACCGCTGGAGGACGATGTCGAGCAACAGCTGTTAGCCCAGGTCGGTGCCATGAAGGTTGATGCTAAGCCTGGGGACGCTGCTACACAAGAGGGAGCTAGCAATCAGATGCGACAAACGGATGACTGTGAGCCAATCGTGCAGATGCCTGACGAGGAGTGCCAGGACCTTGTGGCCTAGCTGGATGCAAGGACAGATGACACTAGGAATGTGACAAGGTCAGGAATGGCTAGACGTGGACATGGCTACCGGCGTCAAGGTCTGACTTTTGACCTCAACACTAGCAGCGAGCAGTCAAGTCATAGCCTGAATATACATATACAGACTGGGGAGAAGGGCATTCTGGGAGAGAAGCTCAAACTCAATCTTGCACCGGGTGTGCAAGAAAATTGGCAAGCTGCAGGACGAGGCTATGGGTCAAGGAGTGGACCACACAGCAGCGAGATGATACCTCTAATGCGCAACTTATCAAACACTACCGTGTCCTTCGGGAGTGACACTGACACACACATGACACATGCAGACTCCATCTTGGGCAAGCGTGTAGCAGGAGAGGAAGGGACACATGGAGAGAAACTAGACCCAACACTAACGCTGGAGTATGAGCAGCAAGATGGCGGCGTGCAGAAGAAGGGAAAGAAGGTTGGAGTCAAACCAGGACGTGGAGAGCATGGCAATATGACAAGAACTATCCAGGCCAGGGGAGGAAGAGGCAGGGCGGTAACCGGTCGTGGGGCCTCCGGTCAACTGGCGAGACCACATGTGTGGTCTCGCCAGCAGCAATGAATTGCCTATCGCTCAACTGTCGGGGTGCTGGGAATTCTTCGACAGTGCGAGAGCTAGCTTCGCTTGCCCAGCGTTTTAGTCCTAAGTTGTTTTTTATTTGTGAAACTAGGCAAAATAAAAATAAGATGCGTCGTCTTCGGCATAGGCTAGGTTTAAAAGGTTTTGCTGCCTCTAGTAGTGTAGGGTTTAGTGGTGGTCTTGCTCTTTTTTGGCATGAGAGTTTGCTTGTAGAGGTAAAAGAAATTAATGAAAGATTTATTGATGCGTATGTCCGTGTTTCAGCTACTGGGCCGTTATGGCGTTTGACGTGTGTCTATGGTGAACCTAGACCTGAAAATCGCCATCGCATGTGGGAGATTATTCGAACTTTACATGCTGCCTCAAATCTGCCTTGGCTTTTAGTAGGGGATTTTAATGAGGCCTTATGGCAGGAGGAGCACCTCTCGTGTACCCCCAGATCGGAGGGGCAGACACGAGACTTTCGGGAAGTTTTAAATGAGTGCAACCTGCATGACTTGGGCTTTACGGGCGCCCCTTTTACTTATGATAATAAGAGAAGTGGACGGGCTAATGTACGGGTGCGTTTGGATAGGGCTGTCGCAAATTCAGCTTGGCGCGACCTGTACGGGGATACCAAAGTAAAACATCTGCCCACGCCTTGTTCTGATCATTGCCCTATTTTAGTTGATATTGTGCAGGATGAGAAGCCAAGAATAAGCCAGCTAAGGAGACAGTATGAGATCGCCTGGGAGCGTGCTCCAGAGCTGTCTGAGAAGATCACTCAAGCATGGGAAACGGCGGGCAGCAAGAAGAACCTGGGCGTATTGCCACATGCTTGGGCAGTGTCATGGCTGAGCTGCAAAATTGGAGCAAGATAAAGTTTGGGAATACTGCGAAAGAGCTAGAAAAAGCAAGGAAGAATTTGGAGGAGCTATACCATGCTACTGCGGAACCGCATGAAATAAGAAAGGTAACGGACTATATGAATGAGTTATTGTATAGAGAAAAAATGCACTGGCTACAGAGATCAAGAATCACTTGGTTAAAAGAGGGCGACCGTAATACCAAATATTTCCACAAGCGGGCTGGGTGGCGTGCAAGAAAAAACAGAATTAAAAGGCTCAAGGAGGAAGATGGAGTGTGGCAGGATACGCCAACAAGCATGGAACGAATGACTACGAACTATTTTAAGAGCCTGTTTACACGTGACCTGTCTTTAAATTCAGACAACTTAGTTTTCAGGAGAAAGTAACTATTCAGATGAATGAAGAATTATGCCATGAGTTCACAGATGAAGAAATTGGGGATGCATTGTTCCAGATTGGGCCACTGAAGGCCCCAGGGGTGGATGGATTCCCCGCAAGGTTCTATCAAAGGAACTGGGCTACATTGAAAGCTGAAGTAACGAACGTCGTTAAGTTGTTCTTTGTGACTGGTAAGATGCCAGAAGGGGTAAATGATACGGCCATTGTTTTAATACCCAAAGTTGATCAACCAGAGACTCTAAAAGATTTTAGACCCATTAGTTTGTGCACCGTTCTTTATAAGATCGTGGCGAAATGCATGGTAAATAGACTTAGGCCTATCTTGGGGGAGATTATATCAAAGAATCAGAGCGCCTTTGTGCCGGGTAGGCTAATCACTGATAACGCCTTTGTCGCATTTGAGTGCCTGCACTTCATGGAGAACAATAGGAATCAAACAAAGAACTTTTGCGCTTATAAACTGGATTTGTCAAAAGCCTACGACAGAGTGGACTGGGGTTTTCTAAAGGAAGCGATAAAAAGACTGGGTTTTTCTCACAGATGGGTGGATTGGATTATGGAGTGTGTCACCACTGTGAGGTACAAGGTAAAATTTAATGGAACCCTTCTGGAGTTGTTTTCGCCTTCTCGTGGACTGCGACAAGGTGACCCCCTCTCGCCATTCTTGTTTTTGTTTGTGGCTGATGGACTTTCCGCCTTGATTCAGAGGGAAGTGCAAAATAATAACCTTGAACCTATCCATATTTGTCGTAGAGCACCAGGAGTTTCTCACCTGTTATTTGCAGACGACAGCCTTCTTTTCTTCAAAGCTTGCCCCTAGCAGGCGAATATTGTCAAGCAAATTTTGGATAGTTATGCCAACAGTACATGACAACTATTGAATCGGGAGAAGTGTTCCATACTTTTTGGGGAACTATGCCCAGATGATATAAGAACAGAGGTGAAACAAGTACTTCAGGTGTCCAAGGAAGCTTTCGAGGCAAAGTACTTAGGGCTGCCAACTCCGGAGGGGAGAATGAGCAAAGAAAAGTTCAAGAGTTTAAAGGAAAACTTGGCAAAGAAGCTTGTGGAATGGGATGATAATCACCTGACGCAAGCGGCAAAAGAAATACTCATCAAGGCTGTGGCACAAGCTCTGCCCCTGTACGTAATGGGAGTATTCAGACTTCCATTTGGGCTTTGCGATGAGCTTACACAAATGATTAGAGACTATTGGTGGGGGAAGGAAGATGGTAAAAGAAAAATGCCCTGGATTGCATGGGATATAATGGGGCGCCCAAAAAATCAGGGCGACATCAGCTTTCGGGACATGCGAACTCTCAACCAAGCGTTACTTGCAAGACAGGCATGGCGCCTTGTCCATTGCCCTGACACCCTATGTGCGCAAGTGCTGAAAGCAAAATATTTTCCTCACGGCTCCTTGCTTGATACAGTTTTTGCAGGTGGCAAGTCTCATGCCTGGAGCGCGATCGAATATGGCCTCGAGCTGTTTAAAAAGGGTGCTATTTGGAGAGTCGGAATAGGAGCCAACATCCGAGCCTGGCGCGATCCTTGGATCCCGAGGAAGACAGTCTACCAACCTATTACGAAGAAACCACGTGATTGCAGATATAAGTGGGTCTCGGACTTCATTCAAGCTGATGGCACGTGGGACACTGACCGCCTTGAGCGATTCTTCCTGCCCATGGATGTGGAAGCGATCCTCAAAATCAAGCCATCTAAACACAATGAACCAGACTTTGTAGCTTGGCAGCCCGATAAGCGTGGGATGTTTACGATGCGAAGTGCTCACCAGCTGGCTCTAGAGGAGCACCTGAACGAGATGGATGTTGGGACTACGAGTGCAAGACCAGGCGGGGACAGGCCAGCCTGGAAGCTTATTTGGCGCTGCCCTGTGCCGCCAAAAGTGCGTACATTGGCATGGAAAATCACGCGTAATGCGCTGGCGACACAAGCCAATAAGCACATGCGTGGAATTAAGACCCCTGCGACTTGCCTGATATGTGGGCAGGAAGACGAAGACACCTTCCATGTTTTCTTACGCTGTCCCCATGCTAGAAGCCTATGGCAGGTAATGAGCCAGGACTGGGATATTCCTGAAGCTATGACAATCATACACTCAGGCACCGAATGGCTGTTACAACTGTTACAGAGCCAAACGGAGACGAGCGTGCCCGTATCCTCATGATGTTTTGGCGTGTTTGGTTTGTCCACAACGAAATAACTCACTCTAAACCAATGCCCTCAATTGAGGGATCGCGTCGCTTTCTAATAAGCTACCTTGATTCTCTAACCCTTTTGAAGCAACACCCTAATGCAGATGCGATTAAAGGGAAGGAGGTGGTACTGCAAGATCAAGGCATGGAGAGACCTGGGACAAGTAGCGACGGGCGCCTGAAAAGTAAGAAGAACTGGGTACCCCTGCGCAAGGACAGGCCAAACTAAATGTGGATGGTTCCTTTACTCACGATGGGGCAGCTGGCACGGGCATGATTCTGCGGGACAGTGAGGGTGGTGTCATCTTCTCGGCCTGCCGACAACTTCTCAACTGCACTGATGCAGTGGAGGCGGAACTGGCAGCCCTAGAGGAAGGCCTCAACCTCTCTCTACACTGGACGACGCTGCCACTCATTGTTGAAACTGATTGCGCGGAGGCATGTGTGTTGATCGAGGAGAAGACACCCAATACATCCATGTACTCTACACGGGTAAGGGGGATTAGGGAGTTGCTTGGAGAGAGAGTTATCACCATTGCTAGAATTAGTAGGAAAGTAAACTGTGTGAGCCACGAACTAGCAAAGTATGGTAGAGGGAAGCCTAGAACGGCTGTATGGTTGGGCAACTTCCCCCAGGAAGTAAGCCGATACATTGCTGCAGATTGTAACCCTATCATTATCTAAATAAAACTCTCTTTTCTGTCAAAAAAGAAAGAACTCTGTTTTCCGGAAAGAGGAATTAAGTTGCTACTACAAGTGGGAAGGGCAGGGCATGGACTTGCGTTGCGTGTGCCGCCACAGGTGTGTCCACCCACACGCTGAAGCCTGAACGACTCCGAGACCACATTCAGATTCTGGCCACTAACCTAACGCGCGCAGCAAGCAGGCACACAAACAGAATGCACCAAACACAGCTCCATCCGGAGCCTGCAGCAAGCAACTAACCAGGACGATCCGATCTCCCCGGCCTCCTCGCCGGCTCCTAGTTGCATTTCCTAGCGCGGTGGTTACCTCATAGCTTTCATCGTAAGGAGAGGCAGTTGGGGTTTCCGTGTTAAAGCGGCGTCCGCTAGGGACGCGCGCCTCCACTCATCGGCTGACGCCGCCCCAGCTAGCTGCGCACACATCGATCCCCTGAAGAAAGTGTATCTGACTGATGAGCGTGTACAGCGCCCAGGGAATCGATTGATCGGTCGACCGGGCCGTAGGTTGAGATGGGCGTGTCACCGGTGGCCACCTTGCGGCTTGTCCCGTTGCGCCGCGTGAGTCGTGACCGGCGACGTTCGCAGGGGATACATTGGTGCTCAAGCAACGGTGCACATCCCGGTTGCGTATCTCGCGACGCATCCTCCGGTGGCCCGTGCGTGGTCGATCGATCCAGCAACAGCAAGGGACAAGGGAAAAGGGTCCGCGCCAGCACTTTCTTCTGCCTCAAGAGTGCTGCGGGCGAAGGGAACGGCACGAGGGCGGGTAAGAAAAGCGCGCGTAGGATAGGAGGGATAAGAATTTGCGAGCCTAAGCAAAGGCCAGCTCGATGGATCGACCGACGTGGAGCGTGCATGGTCCCGGTCGGCCTGCAGCAGCAAACAGCACGATCTTCTCGCGTTTATGGCGGGGACGTGTAAATCGTACGTCGACGCGCGGTGTTTGTTACTAGTGGATTAATGCTCAAGTTAATACTACTACTCGCTTTTCCGGTTGGCCGGTTGGGTTCCGTGCGACGTGGCGCGTGTCTGTCGTCGGCGCTCGGTGCTTTCCCTCGTCGTTTGCTTCACACGGGGATTCTATCTTGATAAACCAGCTTCGTTTCGGGTCGAATTTTCGTCATCGCCTTCACAACGCTACCACTAGTGGTCTTCCACGACACATGACATTATATACTGATTACTGTGCTATTAGCAAGATATAGTACTCCCATCTATCCAAATTAATTGATTCAGATTTGTCTAGATTCGATATACGTAGATCAATCTATCTAAATTTAGATAGGGAGAGTATAGTGATTAGTTTCAAATATGCTACTCCCTTCAGTCCATATTATTATTCTTAACTTTATCTAGATTCGGATTGAAAACAATAATATGGTCCGGAGGGAGTATATCGCTCTATTTGTATAGAAATGCCCTGCTATTTTTTCCATGCATGACAGGGACAGATTTCTTTTGGGCGAAATTGCAAGGCGGGCAGGAATTAGATTCGTCGTAAACGGGCCACGAGGCTTGTACATATATACCGCCCGCCCTAAATTCTGTGCCGGCCGGATCAGAGAGTTGCCCGACCCTGAGTAACGGGCCATACGGGCCAGGCCAGAGTATTTTGCAACAGCCTGGTTCAGAGCACATTCAGTTTTGGCCCTATATGATGGAACCTATTATATGAGACCAAATTCACTCGATCCGGAGTTTCCGGACCCAGAAATCATGTCCGTCTATCCGGCTAGAGCCAGTTTACCATCGCTGGCCGTGCAACCTGCACCATACGCGCTCCATGGGTGCGCGATTGACTTATTATGTATCCTTGGATCTGTCCACACCGACGCAGCATAGGTTAATCCGCCCACCGTTCACATCCCCTGTCGGAGATCAATTGTCGTGTTTGCACGCCCGACCGATTAACTGTTTTAGAGATACTCTCTCCATTCAGTAATATAAGACATTTAAGTTTGTGAAATAAATGTATGTAGATACTTTTTTAGTTTATATGTTCACTATAAATCTCTACGAAGCTATACTTTAAAAGACGTCTAGATACATTCGATTACAAAGCTAAAATATCTTATATTACTGAGCGGAACGAGTATTTGATACTTTTTTTCTAGGATATACCAAATACATAAAAGAGAAGACCGGCAGCCGACACAACGCTAAAAGTCTACAACACCACACACACAACACGATATAACACACGTGATACAACGCCAAGTGGCACACAACACGCCCTCCACCACAACCCGACAGAGAGACCTCGTCTTGCCAAGTCCCCTACCAAGGTGAGGGGACGAGACACTAAGCAAGCGGACCGCGTCACGATCAAAGCGAGACTCCATCGTAGCACGATCATGACTCCAAGGCCGAAGAGATCGGCCAGAAGTCAGCAGGATCCACCCGGACTTGAGGAAGACGTCGACTAGGAAGCGTTCACCATGATGTACATTGCACCCCTGAAGCTCACTCCTCGAGCAGCATCCAACACCGACAGCACCTCGCCACCCCAAACTCCTAAACATCGGGCCCTTCCCGGGTAGCCTTGACGACGTCTTCAAAAATATCACAACGTCGTGGCGTCGCCGCCGCGTGGTCTGGTGACCCGGACCTAGGGTTTCCCCTGACACCCGAGAAGAGGAAGACACGATACCGGCCATGACCACTCCCCAAGGAGGTAGCGGCACCCGCAGGCGTTGCCGCATCCAGCAACACCTCAAGCTGAGCAGGGCCTTCACCCGGCCATGGATCGTGTCCTCGAATCTCTTCCAAAGGGGCACATGGAGAAGGAGGGCAGAGACACAAGACGCCAGTTTATTTGATAGTTGTATATTGCACGGGATGAGATTGGAATTATATTTTATTATCTTTAGGAGCTTTCTTGGCATTCAAGTGTTGTACTACTATATAATTCGTCTTGAGAGGTTCAATACAAACTTCTACCGCATTTCCTCAATCTCATGCTTTTTTCCCAACTTCTACGTCTGCCTCCATCATGACTCTTTTCTTTTGAAAAGTGGTATTGTAATTATGAAACAAAGGTTTGATTACAATCTTTTCAAGCCGATCTCGATGCGCAGGTCCGGACCGTACTTAGTAAAACACCACTACTCAACCCTCAATGACTCAACTGACACAATTCATAAGCAACCTTGTTGCATCTTCTATCAATCTTCACTAGAGAAACTTGATGATTTGGAGGCTTTTTTCATTTAAATTCTCCTACAATTAAGCATAACTCAGATCTATCAGGGTTGTCATCTTTGAAAGCCTCCAAAACAGCAGAGCAATCAGTTTCAATGATCAAGTTAGCTGAGAAATCTTGAGGGCAATTTCAAGACCCTGCATACAGGCAATGCCTTCATCTATAGATGTTGGTCAACAATAGGCAATGACACCCCAAGCCGAACAGACCACTTGGCCAGCATGATCTCGATGGACCGCGCCCCAAGCTCCTTTCTTTTCCTCATCCATATAGCTTGCGTCAACATTACATTGTCGAATAGACCACTTTTCCACCATGACTATGTCGCCAACATCATTGTCTCGTCCTCAACTACACCTGCTTGTCTACTCCGACAACCGTGGACTACATCGACACCTCTCCCTCTTCATCGCTCTGCTCCTCGCAATCGCTCGGAGGTCTCCTCTGCTAGTTTCTCTGACATAGCACAAAGTTCACGATGATCCCTGCCCTTGCACGTCATGTACTGGGAACACCAGCACGTGCCTTCGTCCTCGACGCGTTCTTGGGTCTAGCAAACTCGGTTAGGCGTTTCATCTTCATCAGCTTTGACAACATATTCGTCGACATCAACTACCTCCTCGATGACTACCTTGGCCGCGTCACCGATGAGTTATTTTCCGCATACTCGGTTCCGGCAAAACCGGAGTATGCCATCGTCCCCTATATGCGCCTAGTTCTGAAAAAACTATGACCACACATAGTCCTCGACGGCTCGGACTACATCGATTTCGGCATCGACAACCTCGACGACTGCCTTGGTGCGTCCCCTTATTTCTCCTCGTGCACTATGTGCTCAAATTTGAACTACAGGTACATGCTTTGATGCTCATGATTTTTTTGTATAAGTCATTTTTAGGTCCATAATATACTATTTTATCATGGATCCAATGCAAGTTTAGCGAGTCTTAGCTCCTAGCTAATAATCTTCATGTCCGTCGTTTTGATCACAGTTTGAAACGAGCAAAATAAATTCAAAAATGATCTAAGCAATGTAAAATCTTCACCTGGTGTCAAATTATGTGACATATTTAAAAGGAAAATATCAAATTTGGTATATTGATTGCATTTCAAAAAAAACTTCTTAGAAATGAGCTATCATGTTAGAGGTTTTATGGCTTTTAGACCAAAAAACCTTTTTTGTCGCACATGTTTGCGATAATATGCCCATATAGTGCACACATGTACATCATGGAATGAAGAAGAATACAGGAGGAAATTTTTCTTTTTGTCGCACAAAATATCTATTTTCCATTTTTCGAGTGCCAAAAATAAGGTGTTTTGTGAAGCAACCACCAAATGAAAGTATCAAAATGGTATCACCCTATTTTTAAAAAATACTAGACCACCTTCCATGTACAATGTCCCAATCGGGGTGTCTCAAACCTTTCCATCCATCTCTCGTGAAAAAAAGACAAATTCCTGCTGAATTGGTAGGAAGTGGGTCCGTTTTAAACTATAGATACAATATCTATTGTTCATGATTTTTTTGCAAAAATCATATTAGGTTCATAATATGCCGTTTCATCACAGATCTACTAAAAGTTTAGCAAGAAGCAATCCCTAGACAAAGATGATCACCCCCGCCGTTTTGACCGTGTTTTGAAACCGGCGTAAATCATTAAAAAATGAAAAAATTAGGCCATGCACACAAGATGATGTAAAATGATAAATTAGCCAACACAAAAGTTATACATCTATTTGAGATTAAACAAATTTATTTTTGTACCATCTCGATCCGAGGTTATATGCACAAATGACGGGAAATTTCTGTTTATAGACTTTCCAAAAAAAATGAAGTCCTTTCATTCATGTGGACTCAAAACTAATAGAATGCCCATATTTTCCACCCAAATCAGCCTTCTATTTGCCTATGAGCCTTGGCCTTGTCTTGATCCGCAGAGAAAAATTATCAGATTTTTTTTTGCTATAGGCTCGTCCCACCGAGGCCCAGGCCCATTAATGCAAATAACTCTTTATATGGTACCGATGCCCATTTCTAACACCGTTGTCCGTTGCGAGGGTCGATGGCTTAGTGGAGGACTGCGGTTCGACTCCGAGCTTCTCCTGTTTTTTGCCACATTATTTAGAAAAACGTGGATGGGTCCCACGTGTCATTGGATAGGATGTCTAGCTGTACTAAATTTTAAGAGTCAAAGAGTGGGTCACACATATCATTAGTAGATTAAAATCTAGTCCTATCCACAGACGTAAGCAAAAGACATATGGACATGACACGCAAGCGAAAGTTGACGCCTGGGCATGACACGCAGGTAAAATCGCTAAGGTGGCTGAGAAGTCATTTAAAAGCATCATGTGTGAGATGTCATGACCATTTAAATTGGTCGTAGTCGTCTAAAATAAAGGTCGTAGACCGCTGATATCCATGTTACGACCAATTGGTGTAAATAAGTTATATTCTTCCAAAAAAAAGTCGGAGTTTTTGAGGGTTTGGACCCTTCAAAATTTCCTATGACCATTTTGTTCGAAATGGTCATAGATCTATGACCAAACAAAACCATGGTCGTTAAGAAAAGATCACTAGTCAACATATTTCTTGTAGTGATAGAACATAAATCTGCCCTATCATGGGTCCACTCATTTGCCCACAGTAGTAGCCAGTGGCTCCATATTAGCAATGAGTCTCTTGTCACTCATAGGAAAGCCCATGTATCTGGAGGGGAATGCCATATTGGCAGTTAAGCAGATTTGCCACTCTGCCATGTTTAACGCTCCAAACCCCTATGACGATAAATTCACTCTTGTAGAAATTGATCCTAAGGCCAGACAAAAGCTCGAAGCATATAATCAAAAAACTTGAGATTGGCAATGCCTAGCTCACTATTCTGGATCATGGTCATGGTTTCGTCAACGTACTGGAGGTGGGCAATCCCTCCTGCGATAAGGTGGGGGACAACACCTTGAATGTGGCCTGCCCGATTAGCTTTGGACAGAATAGTGGCCAGGGCATCTCCGGGGAAGTCAAAAAGCAAAGGTGAGAGTGGGTCCCCCTGACGCACTCCATGCTTATTCCTAAAGTAAGGGCACACTTCATCGTTAATGGCGATCGCCGTCTGGCCCCCGGTCACCAACTACATGTATCTATGCACCATACTAGAATCAAATCCTTTCCTAATCAAAACCTTTTGGAGAAACTTCCGGTTCTCCCTATCATAGGCCTTTTCAAAGTCGAACTTAGGAAGAACTGCCTCATGTTTCCGCACTTTGATTCATTCATGAATGATCTCGTGAAGGGCCAATGCCCCATTCACAACCACTCTACCTTTAACAAATGTCGTCTGGGATGGAGCAGTGATTCTGTGCGCCATAGGTGACAGTCTAGAGGTGAAAGCTTTGGAAATAATCTTGAAAATTATATTGATCAATGCATTGGACCTAAACTGCTTAATGAACTCTGCCCCAACTATCTTGGGAACCAGAGACAGAATCCCAAAGTTCAGTCTTGAGACATCCACTCTGCCTAGGGCAAAGACATTCAGAATCTGCAAGACTAACGCTTTAGTCAAATGCCAAAACTTCTTGAAAAAGGCCACTATGAAGCCATCTGAACTCGGTTGCAACTAATATGCAACCTTTCATGTTAGCACGAATTATGACACAATCTAAAAGCCTGGTACTTTTTTATGAGTTGCAAGTAATGAGAACTAAGCTAACTCTCACTCTGACCGAGAATTAGCAAAATAAAATTTGTACGAGTATAGGATCATTGCGATCGTCGACAAAATAAGAAACAAGTATCTCGAGAACCAACCCGTGGTTGGATGGTTAGGAGGGCAGTGGTACCCCTAGCCACCAGAGTTCAAACCCTAGGTTTGACGCTTTTGTGTCTCGTAAAGACGGAATATTTTTTCAGTGAAAGGCGACGTTCCCGCCGATAGCGAGACGCCTGTGGTGACTTCGTCAATCTCAAGACCCGCCGGCTCAGTCTCGGAGGTGCTCATAGGAGTAGGGTGTGCGTGCGTGTTCTCATAGAGATGAGTGTATGTACGCACTGTGAGCGTCTGCGTTTGTACTGTTTGTTTTAAAAAAAAACAAGTATCTCGTACTCGAAGAAAAAGAATAGAATATAGAGCTTAGCTCTGGATTTGTGCATATATTGAATCAAAACTGGGCTGCGCGACCTTTTTGCTTCTGAAAAATGGGACCTAAAAAAAATTCGATCATCGCGAGCACATGTCCATATCCCTCCAGCTCAAGTAAACCAGGCCGGCGTGGTAGTGCGTGTAGGCGCCGGCGATGACGAGCGCGTGGAACAGCTGGTGGCTGTGGCCGAAAAGGTCAAACTTGCCTGGCAACCACCTTTCCGGCACCCTGGCGCCGTACACGACGACGCCCGCGAGGTAGAGCGCCCCCATGGCCACCTCGTACCCCGTGGTGAGCACTGCCTCAGGCCTCGCGCCGAAGACGAGCAACTTGTGCACGATGGGCACGAGCCCCGACGCGGCCATGCACGCGAAGAGCGCGGCGCGCGTCCAGCGCAGCTCCGGCGCTTCGAAGACCGGCAGCATCGAGACGGCCACGGCGGCGGCGCCGAAGACGGTGATGGCGCCGAGGTAGAGACTGCGGTAGAAGGGGTCGCAGAGGAAGGTGTAGTAGACGAGCGGGTAGAAGGAGGTGACGATGAGGCCCGTGATGCCGGCGTAGTCGAGGCGGAGCAGCACGTAGCAGGCGTGCTCCGAGTGGCACGACAGCAGGTGGCACCCGCTGCTCATCAGCAGGCAGAACATGGCGCCGCACAGGTACGCGTAGAATGGCCACCGCGTGACGACCATGTGTCCCGCCGAAGACGACAGCGCCGCCGCTGCCGCGAGCTCAGCCTCGACGGAAACGGACACGTTGTGGGGGAGTAGCGCCTGCATTGCCACGGCCGCTCCGTGCGTGCCGTAGTAGGCAGTCAGCACCGTGTGGTTGCCGGTACAGTTCGCCAGGTGGCCTGCCGATGTCGTGAGGCCGCTGGCTTGCATGGGAACCATCGTGGCCGCGCACACGGTGAGCGCGAGGAACACGAAGAAGCCGATCAAATGCCTGTGAAAGTACATAGGAGAAAACGATCGAGCGTCAGTTAAAGCGTATGCGTGGTGTGTGACACGGGTTCGTACGTGACAGAGAAGGGAAGGCACGCTTACGTCCAGACGTTGATGGTCTCGTTGTGGAGGGCGAAGACGCTGAGGAGCGCCTGCTTGATGGGCCACTCGCTGCGGTAGTAGTCGAGAACGAACTCGTTGTGCTTGAGGAAGTCGGGGAGCGCGTCGTAGCCGACGAGCTCGTGCCCGCAGCACCGCTTCGCCACGTCGCTGCCACCGCGTTTGGTTCCCCCCAGCAGAAGAGACGCCATCGTCGACGTTGGCGACACCACGGCGGCGAAGTCGCTCATCCGTATGGTGGTCCTCCTCTTCAGTAGTGTCACCGTGGAAGCCATTGCTTGATCGAGCTGGCTTAGGACAGGCTCTTGGAGTGACTCGAAGGAGAAAGGAGCAATTGGAGTGTGGTTTCAGTGGTTGGGTTTCGTTGGGTATATATACCCGTTTGTAGTTGACTTATTGTGACAGGGTACGGTTCTTCGTACTCTACGGAAAATGGGTGTCTTGAAACCGTCCGATCAGGCGAGCCGCGCACGCCAGGAAGTTAAAAAATGTCGCATTGTGGTGCAATTAGCGCCGGTTAATTAATTAATTCTAACAGACCACGAGTGCTCTAGTGTGCTACGCATTTAGCCTGTCGTTGTTCCGCGTGTCTATTTTGTGCGCATTGGCGGCGGCTTCTTGCAACTCCAATCAATAGCAGACGGTATGTAGTGTGTGAACTACGAGCAGCTTGATGATCACGAACAGCACTGGTTTGGTCGGGGGCTCGTACTGTCAGCCAACCGGCTGGCGACATGCAAGCAGACTGCTGGACTTGTGTGCAGTACGGCAACCGGCCTCCGTTCACCTTTGGCGGCTTAATACATTTGAAAAAAACCACTCCTCAAAAGAAAAACGATGATGATCATAGAACTTCGTCAGAGAAACGTTGCACAGTTGCTACCACTGGGGAAGTAGCATCCCAAATCCGCCATGGCCCAATACTCGATGCATGTCTCGAGTGAGCTGCAGCACGCATGCCTGGTCAATTTACGGAAGCGCCATACTATTATTTTGTAGATTTAAATTCGGGAAAAAAATCGTACTAGCATCGAACTTATCCTACAGTGTCTACGGCTATGTCATGGTGGACGTATGTGGAGCCACACACTAGAACTCTTGTACATGTCTCCATGTTTCTCGCCGTACGAGTGTGTATCTCCGCTGCTAACATGGAACCATCGTCGACAAGTTCTATGCCTGCGCACACCAATCCAATTTTGTCTTTGGGGGTACCTCCGAGAAAGAGCACACCTTGTTGCTTGTCTCGTCTATGCACACGTCGCTATTCGCTTGGACTTTTTTGCTGAAACAAAAAGTGTTCTCGGTCCTTAGCAATCCCCAAGAAGTTGGGCTTGTTGTTGTCTACGCACTTTCTTTGGATCTTCGCCCGATTCCAAATTTCAAGTCGACCTTATTATTGTCATAAGTACTGGTGTACTTTTGCAAAAGGGAGTGTGGAACTTTTTTTACTTTATATTACTCTCTCCGATTCAAATTAGTTGATTTGGTTTTGTCTAGATTCGGATGTATCTAGCACTAAAATTCGAATCTTAGACAAATCTGGATCAACTAATTTGGATTGGAGGGAGTAACAAATGTTTGTTCAAGCTAGTTATCGTAGGACATGGCTATTGCAATGTCACACTAAACCCTTAGGACGAGTTTGGTAGGCTGCATGCGGCCGAGTCAAGCCTGGTAGCCACAGAAACGAGCCGTTTAGTTCCCTGCAGGTCCTCTCTCTAGCGTTTCTTAAAGCAGCCCAGAGGAAGGCATGTGGACAACGCTCGACTCAACCGTTTTAGTGGAGCCTGCCCAGTTGAGCGTAAAATGGGTTGCCACTGCCCAACGGTTGCATGCGTGGGAAGCGAGAGAGACGCATCAATAACTCCATGCCGACTCTCTCCCTCTACTATGACCACCCGCCGCTCTGTCTCGCTCTCTCTACATCCTATCAGAGAGACCGATGGCCTCCTTGCCTCCTCCGCTGCCCCCTCCGGCCATAGTTCTCGTCCACAAGCTTCAGTCCCGCCCTGACTGATCTACCGTGCACGCCTTCACCGAGTACAAGATGGGTGGTGAGGAGTGCGGCCACACCTGTTGACCTAGACTTCGTTCCCTCCTTGAGGTGGTTGTGGCTGATTTCCCATCGGCCTCACGCACCTCAGACTAGGGCAACAACAGTGGCGGTGATGGTATCGATGGATATCAATGTGGGATTCCTCCCCATGTAGACAATATTTGGCCCCGTGCTGACCCTGGATGCATTAAGGGAGGCGGCCATCGCCACCGGGGCTCTGGGGTTGAGCCGGGAGATGGCTCAACCATTGGGATTCATCTGTGTGCCACAACCGGAGATGCTCACCCGCCGTGTTGGGGAACGCGCTACGCAAAACAAAAATTTCTAGCCCATAACCAGGATCATATGCAAGGAGGAGGTAACAGATTATACTCTCGAAGATCGATCTAGCATAAGTTGTCGATGACGAGGTTGAACGAGCGTTGATCCCCGCAACAAGCCTTAGCGAGTCGCGAGAAGATGTATTATCCCACGGACGGCTCCCATGAACATGCACCGATGAAGACGCCGTTGTTGAAGTAGTCAGTGTGTCGATTCCCATAGCTAATCAATTAGCCACGAGAAGATTTCTCCTTTGCGAAGATCCACGCGATCAAGTGCTCCAAGTGTATCACCTCCACTGGTATCCACACGTACGAGATCAGTGACACCACGTAGAGGTGTGATCAATCACACAGTCAAAGCGGGAATGTGTCGATGAAGATCCGATAGCACTTTCGCAGTCCCATCTAGCTTGCATCTAAATAGAGGTAGAAATCGGACAACGCTCCGGCGTCGTAGTAGAAGAAGAACCTAGGGCACGCCCCCTAGGCTTTAGTTCACCACCATATAGGACATGGAGAGATAGAGATAGAGAGAGAGAGGAGATGATGGCGCACACGGCGGTGGCGTGCGGATGGTGCACAACTAGGATTTGGAGGCGGCGGTGGTGCCATGGCTTGGGAGGGGAAAAGGTCACGGCTTCTACACCTCTTTGGGTGCTCGTGGGTCTCATTTTATAGGTCCCCAATCCCCTTGGGTCGTTCAAGACCCAGCCCAAGTTTGGACGAGTTCTGGTAGGTTTAGGTCAACCGAAACCTACTAGAAAACAACCACCTTTGACCAATCCGAATTGGGATAGGGAAACTTTTCTTGCCCCTAGGGCAACGTGTCTGCACCTATTATGGAACCTTATGGACATCCTAAGATGTCCGAGTCACCCCGCTACCTTCCGGAACCTTCCATAACCTTCTAGACCCTTCTGATTCTTCCAAAACCATCCATATATGCTCAGAACCATTCCGGACACTTCCAGGATCATCTGGGACATCTCGAAACCATTTTGAGACCATCTGAGACACTATAGGAACACTTATCTCATCTTATTAATGCTCAAAACTTATTTTAAACACTCTCGACAATATTCCGGATACATCCAATATATTCCGAGACACTCTGGACACCTTTGAAATTATTTTTATACTAAATCTTCATTCATACTCACATTCTAAATGCCATTGAAATCTTAAGTGTGTGACCCTGTGGGTTTGGATATTTACGGATCTATCTTGAACTCCTTCCGAGACAATGATTACTATTGGCATCTTGATACACGTAGTAATCCCCGCAAATAACACGAAGATCTTTATCGTGTGAATCATAGTATTATGTTCGATACATATCACATTGCTTTGTCGATACTTTACATTGTTCGAGATGAAAAACTAGGTTATTGTTGTTACCTAACATGTACTCTTTACTCATACCGTACCATCGATGTTCATGTGATCAATAACTTGATCACGTGTCCGATCAGACGATGATGAACATCATAGCACATGAGTGGGCCCAGCGTGTATCTCTCCATCGTCAGGAGTAGCAATTCTCGCAAGCACACCATGCGAATACTTAGCGTACCATCCGGTAAGAGAAATCTACTTTATAATTACTCTTGTTCAAAGCAACATTTGAAGAATCCTACCATGTCTATATTATACGCAAGTTTACATGTGTCTCGTGGTCTAACGATCTTTAGTAAAGGCAATACATTGTTTATGAAAAAATACCGATAATAAATATTGATGATGTGTTTCACGGTATATCATGTTGGGTCTATCCATCGTCATTGTTCTTCCAACAACTCCAATAACATATATCATTGGCAACTCCACAACACCTTTTCGTTTTGCCTATAGTCAGGAAACCAGGACTATTGTTGATACATGAACTAGTCTTAGAGGCAAGACCAGGGATGTATTATTGATGTTTATAACTCCACACATGTATTAGGGTTTTCCTATAAATACTCATTGACGACGGGTAACCTCGGCAATGCCCATATTTATGGACTTAGGGTTTTGTGAAAAAGAGAACGCTGAGCATTTCTTCGGATGTCAGGCAAATAAGGGAGTCGAAATTGCCTAATTATCGATGGAGCATACTATTACGGATTTCTTGGGAGTTTTTCGTTACTTTCCCATTGGCTTCTCCCAGCCAATATATAATAGGCCAGATCCCAAAGACGTATATGGATAGGCTAGATATTCATGATTACAACACCAACACAACGTCGGTTCCTTATTTCCTTATTTAATACTACTAAGGCTTCCATCGGATTCTTTTTGGGCCTTCATTTTGAGTCTTCATGGGTCGTGAGATTTTATATAGCCAGGGCAGCAAAACATAAGCACCCGAGTAATCATACCCATGTCAGTAGCCCTCGAGACTCTACCCAAATTATAGATTCTGGTTGAGTCTCAAAGATGTTTTCAGTCTTTATGATTTGAGATTTTTCGAAATGTCTTTATTTTTCTAGTTTTGTAGGGATTTGGTACAATAGGCCTGATGCATCCGACGGATCGGGAATTGATGGCTCAATGGACGGCGCCCAGAAAAGTGTTGGTGCGTGGTTGATGTAGAGCTCGCTGGGAACCCCAAGAGGAAGGTATGATGAGCACAGCAGCAAGTTTCTCTCAGTTATGAAACCAAGGTTTAATCGAACCAGTAGGAGCAAGGAAACACACCAAAGGTGTTACTAGCTTAGCTTTGGCAGGGCGCACTACCGGTGCTACTAGCAACGTGGAGACCTGCACAACACAACCACAGAACTTTGTCCCCAACTTGCGATGAGGTTGTTAATCTCACCGTGTTTTGCGGAAAACAAAGGATTAAACGTATCGAATGGAAAGAAGTAAAAGTTTGCAGAAAGTAAACACAAAGCAGTAAAAGATTATAGATTGAATGTAAAAGACAAGGACCGGGATCCATAGTTCACTAGAGGTGGCTCTCCTTAAGACAGATAACATGCTGGGTGAACAAATTACAGCGGGGCAATTGACAAACATCGAGAAAGCAATACATGCATATACTAATCATCTTGAATCCTTTGAGACTTGATTGGGCATTACAACATTATACATAGACCGCCATCCAACTGCATCTATGACTAATAATCCACCTTCAGGTTATCATCCGAACCCCTCCAGTATTAAGTTGCAAGCAACAGATTATTGCTTTACGAACTGCGTATAAAGTAAACAATACGATTGTTCTATGAACAAAGGATTGTTGTTTTCTCCCTAGTAGCAACAACACATCTAGTACCTTAGAGATTTCTGTCACTTCCCTAGATTACCAGAGGCATGAACCCACTATCGAGCATAAATACTAACTCTTGGAGTTGCTAGCATCTACTTGGCCAAGATAGCTACTAACAAAGGAAAGCATGCAAGATCACAAATAACAAAGATATGATAGAATCAATAATCAATCTGAAATAGCATCTCAATATCCATCGGATCCCCGCAAACACAACATGTAGAATTACAAATAGATGATCTTGATCATGAACAGAGCTCACAAGATCTAGACATGAAAGCACAAAGGAGGAGAACCAGCCATCTAGCTACTACATGGATCCGTAGTCCAAGGATGAACTACTCACACATCACACCGGAGGCTTGCATGGTGATGAAGAAGGCCTCCAGGCTGAATTCCCCTCTCCGACAGGGTGCCGGGAAGAGCTTCAGATCCCTCCCGATCTAGGGATGGAGATGACGGCGGTTACAGACTCTTTCGTGCATTTTTGATCGGGTACTTAGGGTTTTCGTCCCGAGGGCATCTTATAGTCGGAAGGGGAGGCCGAGGGGGTGCCAGGGGCCACCACACCACCCCCTGGCGCGGGCCCAGCCTGGCCACGCAGCCAGGTGGTGTGGCGGGCCTCTGGCCCTTCTCCGTCTCGTATTCTGGCACTTGATGACTTCCGGAAAAATAGGCACTTTGGCTTTGTCCCATCCAATTCCGAGAATATTCATTTTCTGACTTTCCTGGAACCAAAAACAGCAGAAAACAGGCAGCTAGCACTGTGGCTCTTGTTAATAGGTTAGTCCAAGAAATCATAAGAAAACTACTCCAAAGTTGGAACAAAGCACAAGAAAGTGGATAAAACTAAGCATGTATCATCAAAAATTATAGATACATTTGCAATGTATCAACATCCCCAAGCTTAACTCCTGCTCGTCCTCGAGTAGGTAAGTGATAAAAAGAAAGAATAATTTTTGAGGTGACATGCACCATCAAAGATTTGATCAAAGTATTTGCAAAAACATTCAAAGCTAGGATCATAGTACTTCAATCATAACATGAAAGACAAAGTGCTAGCAATAAGCAAAGAAACTTTGATGCAACATGAAAAGGCATAAACAAAAGATTCATGAATAACAATGCTTTGCAAGACGTTTGTTTGTTTCACATAAAGAAAACATGGCGTAATAGTATTCAGCTTGTCCCTTGATGACCCACAAGTATAGGGGGTGTATCGCAGTATTTTCGAGGGAAGTGAAACCCAATTTATTGATTCGACACAAGGGGAGCCAAAGAATATTTATAAGCCTTAACAACTGAGTTGTCAATTCAGATGCACCTGGAAACAATCTTGCTCACAGCAGTTTATCAGTAGCAATAGTTTTGTAGTAGGAATAGTAAAGTAACAACAGTAGTAAAGCAAAGACAGTAGTAACAAAAGCAGTAAACAGTGGGATTCGAGTGCGGTAGGCATAGGGATGGATGGACGGGCGTTGCATGGACAAGACAATTCACATAGCAATCAGAACATAGGGCAATTGCAGATAAATAAGATAAAGCACCCAAGTACTAGACAATCCTAGGCATGTGTTCCATATATAGTCATACGTGCTCGCAATGAGAACTTGCACAACATCTTTTGTCCTGCCAGCCCGTTTGCAGCGGGGCCTCTAGGGAACTACTGGCAATTAAGGTGCTCCTTTTAATAAAGCACCGGAGCAAAGCATTAACACTCCGTGAACACATGTGATCCTCACATCAAAGCCTTTCCCTTCCGGTTATCCCGATTTCTGTCACTTCGGGGCCATAGGTTCCGTACAGCAACGTGTGTATACAACTTGCAGATAAGACCAAGAACAATACTATCATAATGAATCAATAATAAGTTCAGATCTGAAATCATGGCACTCGGGCCCTAGTGACAAGCATTAAGCACAACAAAGTTGCAACAAAGTCATAAAGCACTAATAAGAGATACTAGGCACTATGCCCTAACAATCTGATGCCATTACATGAACGATCTCATCCAATCCCTACCATCCCCATAGCCTACAGCGGGGGATTACTCACTCATAGATGGGGAAACATGGATGGTCGATGGAGATGATGGTGAAGATCGATGGAGATGGCTCCGGGGGCACTTCCCCGTCTTGGCAGGGTGCCGGAACAGAGACTTTCTGTCCCCCGAATCTCCCCTTGTGGCGGCGGCGCAACGGAACTTTTCGTGGAAAAACGTCGAACCCCCCTGAGTTTTTAGGTCAGAAGGCTTATTATAGGCGAAGAGGGAGACCGAGGGGGTGCCTGGGGCCACCACACCAGGCCCTAGCGCGGCCAGGCCTAGCCCGCGCCTGGGGGGTGGGGCCAGCCCCTGGCCCTCCTCCGTCTCGTATTCTGGCTCCGTGAGTCTTCTGGAAAAATAGGCACTTTGGCTTTTGTCCCGTCCAATTCCGAGAATATTCATTTTTTGACTTTCCTGGAACCAAAAACAGCAGAAAACAGGCAGCTGGCACTGTGGCTCTTGTTAATAGGTTAGTCCAAGAAATCATACGAAAAGTACTCCAAAGTTGGAACAAAACACAAGAAAGTGGATAAAACCAAGCATGGAGCATCAAAAAATCAATCAACAAGTCTTGGGACAATGCACATAGAACTAAGAATGGCCACTATGCTCTCAAGAAAGTGCTCATAGTATGTGTGGAGACTCAACAAGGAAATGAAAAGGTTTTGAATAGTTTGAAAGGCTTCCAAATGCTGAAAGTAAGATACTCATTAGCTTTGAGCTCTCATTGCCCCTATCATAAGCATCTTTAATGTGATTAAGGTTAAAGTGACACAACTAAGAGGATATGCTTGACAAATTATAAATCAAAGTCTCATGCCCCTTACTTACGAAGACCGATCCTCATGCTACTCAACTTCAGTCACAAGTAAGCTCTTGTCATTGTAAGTATATACGTATCATAGAGAACCGCCAACGAGGTACCCCTTGCACATGACACGGGAGCTATCCCATAATCAAAATACAAGGCAAGCAGACAATGAGCATCTCGGCGATCTTTTTATTTACTATGTGCATAGATTTTTATTGAGGATGCTTCATAGAATGCTCATTATGGTTATGCTGCAAGTTTCCACCATGATTAGGCATGGCTTAGGCTAACGGCCCAGGCATTTCTCTAACATACGTACAAACTCCATGATCTTACAAGTTCCACTTTTATTTCACACCGCCGGGATCCATAAGCAAAAGAACATGATATCAACTAGGTACAAAATACCTATGAAGCGTTGAAAGCGGTCCCCATGATACATGGTTCTGCTAACTTCAACTCATAAAGCGCAAGCATATGCACAACAAAGAAGGACGCAATGGTTCAGGTTTATTAAATGCAAGAAAATAAAGTGTGCCATCAAGTTTGTGAGAGCTTTACTAACTAACTTTCTCATAACAAACAAATATTTTATTCGGAAGAAAACAAGGCATATTGAATATGCACGGGAGTAGAAAATGATGCTAATAGGTAGGTATGGTGGACACTTTGGAGATATTTGGTTTAGGGAGTTGGAAACATGGGTAAAACACTCAGTGGAAGTGAAGGCTAACAATAGTAAGGGAGCGACAAACGAGAGAGCAATAATGGCCATAATCATGCAGATCGACAAAACATCATTGATCAAAGCATAAAGTGATAATACAAGTTGAAAACTAAAGGATCATAAAGGCTATGGTGACTTGGGATAGTCATAACATGGTGTGAACATGTGCCAAGTCAACCCAAATAAAGCATCAAAGGAGAATACCACAATACAATGCTTTAATATGCTAAAACAACGCATGATTCATCCAAGGCACATTAAGCAATATCAATTGTTTATAACAAGTCATGCTACAGCAAAGAATACTAAGCATAAAGCCAAAACAATATCAAGCATGACATGACAAAGCATAGGCCACAGTCAAAAACAAGCTCTCTTTACCACTTAAGCATGAGCTTTCCTACTCTTTTCCAATCCAAACCAGTATTTGAACACCAATGTATGAAAGAGGGGGTCCAACCAACTTATTCAGAAAACTAAGCAAACTAAAAAACAAAACAAAAACGAAAAAGAGGACGCTCCAAGAACAACACAACTGTGCATGAAACAATAAAAATGAAGCGTTCGGAAGAAACCTGGGATTTTTATTGATGAAGAAGGGGATGCCTTGGGCATCCCCAAGCTTTGACGCTTGTACTTCTTGGATATTTCTTGGGGTGACACGCGTGGCATCCCCAAGCTTGAGCTTTAGTCCATCCTTCATCTCATTACTCATTCCTTCCATACACCTGAAATTTTTCCTTCATACAAAACTTCACACAATCTCATTAGCAACATTAGTGCACTTAAGATAAATAAGTCTCAAGGTTCAGTTCTAACACCAAATAAACTTCCATTAGAAAACTAGCTACTGTAGCACTTTCCTCAAAAACCTCAATTCCCCAAAGGAACTCAAGAAGGAACTAACAAGAAGCAAATGCAGAAAATGGCAGAAATCTGTCAAAACAGACCAGCAGGTAAAGATGAATTTTTTAGAAGACCTTCTGTTGCTCAAATCAAAAAGTGTTGAACTAACTAAAGTTATATAACAATCTGGGGCAGAAGCACAAAAAATTACAGCTCAATCAGACGTACAGAGATCTGTTTCGGGACAGCAACTTTCCCAATCATTACTTGTCTCTCATTAGAGGTTACTCTTGGCACAAAAAGCAAATAAAAAGGATAAGGAGAGGTTATTACAGAGGTAGTACATTCCAACTAAAACTCTTGGGTTATCTCCCAACAAGTACTTTTCTTTAACGCCTTTAAGTTAGGCATAAGAAGCAAAAACTAAAATGGATAGAATAGAAGTAAGCGGAGATAATCATGGTAAAAACATTGTTTTGTTCAATGAAATCCTTTTGTTAACAAGGTTGATCAGGTCTTGTTACCAAAACAATTTCTTATGAGACAAATCTTTGTATCCCACTAATGATTATGTTACCTCAACCTTGATAGCAATGGTCCCAATCATAATAGTTTCAAATTTTTCCTCTTGGTATGGGACAATATATTTCTCCAACTTGAATGCCCTCAACATGTTCAATTGAATTCAAACCATAAGTACTTTCAATATTCTTGAGGAAATAGACAATGTGTTCCTTGTCATTAACATTGAAGTTCACCTTCCCTTGATTATAATTAATAACAGCTCCTGCAGTATTTAAGAAAAGGTCTCCCAAGAATAATAGACATATTATCATCTTCAGCCATAAAAGTTTGAGAGGATGCTCTCATAATAAATAAGAAGTGAAGTAAAAGAGAGCATCAAGAAGCAAATCCAAAACACATTTAAGTCTAACCCACTTCCTATGCATAGGAATCGTGTATGCAAATAAATTCGCAAAGAACAAAGTGACAGGCATAAGAAGATAAAACAAGAGTGACTTCAAAAATTTCAGCACATAGAGAGGTGTTTCAATACCATGAAAACTTCCACAACCATATTTTTCTCTCTCATAATAATTTTCAGTAGCCTCATGAATAAACTCAACAATATAACTATCACCTAAAGCATGCTCTTCATGATCTACAAGCACTAGAGCTTTATCATAAGCATCTTCAAAAGAAACCTTGGGAACATAACATTCATCCTCCTTTAGTAAGCATGGAGGACAATCAAATAATGTAAGAGATAAAAAGTTACTCTCACTAGAAGGTAGACATGGGTAGCTAATCCATTCTTCCTCCTTTTGTTCATCACTCTCCTCCTCTTTTTCATCTAATGAGATTTCAGGTTCATCAATTTCTTCTTCCACAGGATCCTGCAAGGCATTAGTCTCTTCCATTTGTGGAAAGCATCTATTAGTATATTCAAGAATATAGCCGTTTTATTCCTTGTAATTCTCAAAGAAAAATTTAAGTATACCATAAACCTCATACTTATAAGGTGAATCATCAATATTTTCAAGCAAACTAGCAAGTTCAAATGCACCCTTCCAAGCAATAAATTCCTCAATTTGTTCCACATCATAAAGATCATAATTTCCCTTAGCATAGGAAGATATGGTAACATTATCATTATACTCACATTGAAAAGGGAGGTGTTTGTACCTCCTACAGCAACAAGATTTATCAAAGCAATAAGTAACATTATAAGTAGAGCACACGTTTCTAGCAATGGTATACAATCTATCAATTTGTCCCCATAAGTGTTTCCCTTTTTGTGACAAGCGGTGTTCCTTATAATAATATTTTTCATCTTCCGTGAACCCACCTTGCCAATAAGATTCAGTTTCAAAGAAACCAACCATTGACAACAAGCATGATAAAGCAAGACAATAACAAACCAACGAAAACAACAACTAGAGTAGGAACTAATTTTTTTTGTATTTTTGATAAAGAAACAAGCAAACAAGGAGAAAAATAAACTTAGCTTGAACAATAGTGAATCCAAGTGAACTTGATAAATAAAGCTATGCTCCCCGGCAACGGCGCCAGAAAATAGTCTTGATGACCCACAAGTATAGGGGGTGTATCGTAGTATTTTCGAGGGAAGTGAAACCCAATTTATTGATTCGACACAAGGGGAGCCAAAGAATATTTATAAGCCTTAACAACTGAGTTGTCAATTCAGCTGCACCTAGAAACAATCTTGCTCATAGCAGTTTATCAGTAGCAACAGTTTTGTAGTAGGAATAGTAAAGTAACAGCAGTAGTAAAGCAAAGACAGTAGTAACAAAAGCAGTAAACAGTGGGATTCGAGTGCGGTAGGCATAGGGATGGATGGACGGGCGTTGCATGGACAAGACAATTCACATAGTAATCAGAACATAGGGCAATTGCAGATAAATAAGATAAAGCACCCAAGTACTAGACAATCCTAGGCATGTGTTCCATATATAGTCATACGTGCTCGCAATGAGAACTTGCACAACATCTTTTGTCCTGCCAGTCCGTTTGCAGCGGGGCCTCTAGGGAACTACTGGCAATTAAGGTGCTCCTTTTAATAAAGCACCGGAGCAAAGCATTAACACTCCGTGAACACATGTGATCCTCACATCAAAGCCTTTCCCTTCCGGTTATCCCGATTTCTGTCACTTCGGGGCCATAGGTTCCGTACAGCAACGTGTGTATACAACTTGCAGATAAGACCAAGAACAATACTATCATAATGAATCAATAATAAGTTCAGATCTGAAATCATGGCACTCGGGCCCTAGTGACAAGCATTAAGCACAACAAAGTTGCAACAAAGTCATAAAGCACTAATAAGAGATACTAGGCACTATGCCCTAACAATCTAATGCCATTACATGAACGATCTCATCCAATCCCTACCATCCCCATAGCCTACAGCGGGGGATTACTCACTCATAGATGGGGGAAACATGGATGGTCGATGGAGATGATGGTGAAGATCGATGGAGATGGCTCCGGGGGCACTTCCCCGTCCCGGCAGGGTGGCGGAACAGAGACTTTCTGTCCCCCGAATCTCCCCTGCGGTGGCGGTGGTGCAGCGGAACTTTTCGTGGAAAAACGTCGAATCCTCCTGAGTTTTTAGGTTAGAAGGCTTCTTATAGGCGAAGAGGGAGACCGAGGGGGTGCCTGGGGCCACCACACCAGGCCTTGGCGTGGCCAGGCCTAGCCCGCGCCTGGGGGGTGTGGCCAGCCCCTGACCCTCCTCCGTCTCGTATTCTGGCTCCGTGAGTCTTCTGGAAAAATAGGCACTTTGGCTTTTGTCCCGTCCAATTCCGAGAATATTCATTTTCTGACTTTCCTGGAACCAAAAACAGCAGAAAACAGGCAGCTGCCATTGTGGCTCTTGTTAATAGGTTAGTCCAAGAAATCATACGAAAAGTACTCCAAAGTTGGAACAAAACACAAGGAAGTGGATAAAACCAAGCATGGAGCATCAAAAATTATAGATACATTTGCAATGTATCATCCCTCAATAGAGTAGCAAATATAAATGCATAGGACACCTTCAAAGTTCATAAGAGTGACTAGATACAATAGTTTAAAACAAGCAATAACAAGTTATGCATCAATCAACTAGTCTTGGGACAATGTACATAGAACTAAGAATGGCCACTATGCTCTCAAAGTAGGTGCATAAAGATAGAAGGTGGAGACTCAATGTAATGGTGGAAGAAAGGCCTTTGTAAAAGGAAGTAGGGACTCAAGTCTCATAAAGAGCTTCCAAAAAATATGGTACTTATAGCTTTCAGCTCTCATTGCCCCTATCATAAGCATCTTTAAGGTGATTAAGGTTAAAGTGACACAACTAAGAGGATATGCTTGACAGGTTATAAACCGAAATCTCATGCCCCTTACTTACGAAGACCGATCCTCATGCTACTCAACTTCAGTCACGAGTAAGCTCTTGTCATTGTAAGTACATGTGTATCATTAAGAACCGCCAACGAGGTACCCCTTGCACATGATACAGGAGCTTTCCCATAATCAAAATGACAAGGCAAGCAAACAATGAGCATCTCAACGATCTTTTTATTTGCTATTTGCATAGGTTTTTATTGAGGATGCTTCATAGAGTGCTCATTATGGTGATGCTGCAAGTTTCCACCATGATTAGGCATGGCTTAGGCTAACGGCCCAGGCATTTGTCTAACACACATACAAACTCCATGATCTTACAAGTTCCACTTTTATTTCACACCGCTGGGATCTGTAAGCAAAAGAACATGATATCAACGGGGTACAAAGTACAAGTGCAATGTTGAAAGTGTCCCCCATGAAACATGGTTCTGCTAATTTCAACTTATAAAGTGCAAGCATATACGCAACAAAGAAGGACCCAATGGTTCATGTTTATTAGATGCAAAAAAGTAAAGTGTGCCATCAAGTTCGTGAGAGCTTTAATCACTAGTTTTCTCATAACAAGTTTAATTCGGAAGGTAGATAAAAGCATGAATATACTTGGAATAGCATAAGCTAGTAGGTAGGTATGGTGAACTCTTTGGAATAACTTGGTTTAAGGAGTTGGATGCATGAGTGGAACTCATACTTGGTTGTGGAGGCTAGCAAAAGACTGGGAGCGACAAACTAAGAGAGCAATAATGGCCATAATCATGCAGAGCAACAAAACATCGTTGATCAAAGCATAAAGTGATACTACAAGTTGAAAACTAAAGGATCATAAAGGCTATGGTGACTTGGGATAGTCATAACACGGTGTGAGCATGCGCCAAGTCAACCCAAATAAAGCATCAAAGGGGAATACCACTATACTATGCTTTAATATGCTAAAACAACGCGTCATTTATCCAAGGTACATTAAGCAATCTCAATTGTTTATAACAAGTCATGCTACAGAAAAGAATACTAAGCATAAAGCCAAAACAATATCAAGCATGGCGTGACAATGCATAGCCACAGTCAAAAACGAGCTCTTTTTACCACATAAGTATGAACTTTCCTACTCTTTTTCAAACCAAACCAAACTATTTGCAAACAACCGTATGAAAGAGGGGGTCCAACCAATTTATTCAGCAAACCAATCAAACAAAAAACTAAAAAAAAGACGCTCCAAGAAAAACACAACTGTGCATGCAACAATAAAAATAAAGCGTTTGGAAGAAACCTGTGATTTTTATTGATGAAGGAGGGGTGCCTTGGGCATCCCCAAGCTTTGACGCTTGTACTTCTTGGATATTTCTTGGGGTGACACGAGCGGCATCCCCAAGCTTGAGCTTTAGTCCATCCTTCATCTCATTACTCATTCCTTCCATACACCTGAAATTTTTCCTTCATACAAAACTTCACACAATCTTTATTAGCAACATTAGTGCACTCAAGATAAATAAGTCTTAAGGTTCATTTATAACACCAAATAAACTTCTATTAGAACACTAGCTACTATAGCACTTCCCTCAAAAAGCTCAATTCCCCAAAAGAACTCAAGAAGGAACCAACAAGAAGCAAATGCAGAAAATGGCAGAAATCTATCAAAACAGACCAGCAAGTAAATACGAATTCTTTCGAAGACCTTCTGTTGCTCAAATCAAAAAGTGTTGAACTAACGAAAGTTAGATAACAACCTGGGGCAGAAGCACACAAATTCATGCCTCAAAAAGATGTTCATAGATTTTACATGAATTTTTACGGTGAAGCACAGAAATATGTTTCGGGACAACAACTTTCCCAATCATTACTTCTCTCTCATTAGAGGTTACTCTTGGCACAAAAAGCAAATAAAAAGGATAAAGAGCGGTTATTACAGAGGTAATAACTTCCAAGACTCATCTAAAACTTTTGGGTTATCTCCCAATAAGTACTTTTGTTTAACGCCTTTAAGTTAGGCATAAGAAGCAAGAAAGAATCAAGTATTCTCAAATGAAGAAGCATTAAGACCAACTTTCTTGCCCTTACCTCTCTTATTTTTATTCTTAACCTTGGGGAAAATATGATTGTTTGGTGGAGAAGAAAGGTGAATGGTCCCCTTTCCCACATCTATTATTGCTCCAAGGAGTTCTAATAGGGACCTTCCAAGTGTAATTTGTCCTTTTCCTGCACATTCAATAACAAGATAATCAGTAGAAATTATTTTCCCAAGGATCTTTGTAAGCACTCCTTCAGCTATTCCAAGAGGTAATATGGTAGTATTATTAGCAAGAGATATTTCTTTTCCTCCTTCAGTAAGCCCCCACGTATTCAGAGATTTATAAATATCTTTGGGCATAAGACAAAATTTAGACATGATATCACAACGAGCTTGAAAAGTTTCAGTGTTTATCTCAATCTTTACTGTAGGGAGCCACTTTGATGGTTCAGAATTTATGGGAACATAATTGTGATGCTCCCTAAGCGTATTATAGCAATTTTCTAAGCTAGTAGTGATAGTCTCAAGAGTGTTCAATCTAGCAAATATTTTTGTGAAAGAAATATCAGTTTGGCTAGGCAAGTTGTAAGTGAGGATCAACTTCTTTATAGCATTGATGGCATCATCCTCATTACAATGGAGGAAATCTCCTCCCACAACAGCATCTAAAGCATATCTATAGCAAAGAGCAATTCCAAGGTAAAAACTGCTAAGGAAAAAGCTTTGAGTCATTTTAGGCTTAGTTTTTTCATGTATATCATAGAGTCTAGTCCAAGCTTCTTTAAAACTTTCCACAATTCTTTGTTTAAAAGTGAAAATCATTTCCTCGGGTGACATAGTGATTGAAGCAAGGCTAGACATAGTGGAAACTTAGGGTAGGAACTATTTTTTTTGTGTTTTTGAAATAAGAAAGCAAACTAGTAAAACTAATTTTTTGTGTTTTTGAATAAAGAAAACAAGCAAACAAAGCAAAAAGAAACTAAGCAAAACAAAAACAACAAAGTAAAGAGATTGTTTATGAGGGACTCTCCTTGTGAAGATGTCCTTGACTCCCCAGCAACGGCGCCAGAAAAATGCTTGATGGCTCAATGCACGGCGCCTAGAAAAGTGCTGGTGCGTGGTTGATGTAGAGCTCGTTGGGAACCCCAAGAGGAAGGTATGATGATAACCTTGGTTTCCCTCAGTTATGAAACCAAGGTTTAATCGAACCAGTAGGAGCAAGGAAACACCCCAAAGGTGTTGCTAGCTGAGCCTTGGCAGGGCGCACTACCGGTGCTACTAGCAACGTGGAAACCTGCACAACACAACCACAGAACTTTGTCCCCAACTTGCGATGAGGTTGTCAATCTCATCGTGTTTTGCGGAAAACAAAGGATTAAACGTATTGAATGGAAAGAAGTAAAAGTTTGCAGAAAGTAAACACAAAGCAGTAAAAGATTGTAGATTGAATGTAAAAGACAAGGACCGGGATCTATAGTTCACTAGAGGTGGCTCTCCTTAGATAGATAACATGCTGGGTGAACAAATTACAGCGGAGCAATTGACAAACATCGAGAAAGCAATACATGCATATACTAATCATCTTGACTCCTTTGAGACTTGATTGGGCATTACAACATTATACATAGACCGCCATCCAACTGCATCTATGACTAATAATCCACCTTCAGGTTATCATCCGAACCCCCTCCAGTATTAATTTGCAAGCAATATATTATTGCTTTACGAACTGCGTGTAAAGTAAACAATACGATTGTTCTATGAACAAATGATTGTTGTTTTCTCCCTAGTAGCAACAGCACATCTAATACCTTAGAGATTTCTGTCACTTCCCCAGATTACCAGAGGCATGAACCCACTATCGAGCATAAATACTAACTCTTGGAGTTGCTAGCATCTACTTGGCCAAGATAGCTACTAACAACGGAAAGCATGCAAGATCACAAATAACAAAGATATGATAGAATCAATAATCAATCTGAAATAGCATCTCAATATCCATCGGATCCCCGCAAACACAACATGTAGAATTACAAATAGATGATCTTGATCATGAACAGAGCTCACAAGATCTAGACATGAAAGCACAAAGGAGGAGAACCAACCATCTAGCTACTACATGGATCCGTAGTCCAAGGATGAACTACTTACGCATCACACCGGAGGCTTGCATGGTGATGAAGAAGGCCTCCAGGATGAATTCCTCTCTCCGGCAGGGTGCCAGGAAGAGCTTCAGATCCCTCCTGATCTAGGGATGGAGATGACGACGGCTATAGACTCTTTCGTGGATTTTTGATCGGGTATTTAGGGTTTTCGTCCCGAGGGCATCTTATAGTCGGAAGGGGAGGCCGAGGGGGTGCCAGGGCCACCACACCACCCCCTGGCGCGGGCCCAACTTGGTTGCGTGGCCAGGTGGTGTGGCCGGCCTCTGGCCCTTCTTCGTCTCGTATTCTGGCACTTTATGACTTCTGGAAAAATAGACACTTTGGCTTTTGTCCCGTCCAATTCCAAGAATATTCATTTTCTGACTTTCTTGGAACCAAAAATAGCAGAAACAGGCAGCTGGCACTGTGGCTCTTGTTAATAGGTTAGTCCAAGAAATCATAAAAAAAGTACTCCAAAGTTGGAACAAAACACAAGAAAGTGGATAAAACTAAGCATGGAACATCAAAAATTATAGATACATTTGCAATGTATCAGGAATCGGTTAATTGGTCCTGGGCAAAGACACTATAGACCTACATCAAATTCAAGTCCCCAGGCCTGAACTCGGAATTTTAACTGGCGTAACTTAGTTCGAGCCGTTGAGGTCTTATCGAATACTAAATTATAGTTCTATTTTATCGGGTACCCAACGCGTCCGTCGGAATTTTCCATCATAGCGTCGATACAGATATTTTACTGGCAGAGCACATTCTTGTGCGATTACCAGGTCACATAGGACAAATCTCGGGGTCCTACCTTCATGTCATGGACACGACATTCGGAGTTTTATTGCTTCGAGCGCAATCCAAGATTTTTGTATAATTTTCTATCGACTACCTTGTTTGGCTGTTGGAATTGCTGAAGTTTACCATCTTTTTGTTTTGTCTGATGGTTTTTACAGAATCTTCCAATGGGAGTAACCTTTTGAGGATACACTGAAGTAAAACTCACAGGATTTTTGATATTTCTCTAGGTCGCAATTGTTTGACCTTATATGCGTAATATAATTTTCTATCGGGTGCACGCCTGATTATCGATGGACAATACTATTACAGATTGCTTGGGAGTTTTTCGGTACCTCTCTGCTGGCTTCTACCAGCCTATATATAATAGGCCAGATCCCAAAACCGTATACAGATAGGTTACATATTTACGATTACAACACTAACACAATGTCGATTCCTTATTTCCTTATCTAATACCCCGAAGGCTTCCATCGGATGCTTCTTAGGCCTTCATTTTGAGTTTTCATGGTTCGTGAACTTTTATACGGCCAGGATAGCAAAACATAAGTATCCAAGTAATCATACCCATGCCACTCATTATCCAGAACCAATACAATTATAACACGGAATAATAAACGTAATCATGAACAGGAAATATAGAATAATACAATTTATTATTGCCTCTAGGGCATATTCCCATCAGTATCCCACTTGCACTAGAGCCAATATTCTAGTCAATATCTCAACACTCAACACCTATAGCATACTGGTGTCTGTCATGCCTTGAATGTGTTAACTTCTTCAATGGATCTGACAAGTTCAGGTTTGGTCAACTAGTGGGACCTTAGTTTCTCGGTCAGAACTATGTGACCTCTATTGTCACATAATAGATCTTCATAGTTTTAGCATGCTCAGAACTAAACTAAGTTAAAAATGAACCTTTTGACTCATAATGTCCTCCTTTTGCTGTTATCACAATAACGATATACTTAACCTTTTGTAGTAGTATCTGCCATAGTGTTTAACTTTAGAACTCATCCAAATTCAACATGGAATTTACTTCTAGACCATTGCGCCATGTTCTATTAAACACATAGCCTAACTGAGACAAAATTATTTGTATATGTAATAGGATGAGTATAGATGTAGCACTGTACAATGAATTGTTTGTTACTTCTGCATACAAAACATATTTTTTCCTTCTAAAGAACATAAGAATATACTACCTCTGTCCCAAGACTTAAGGCATATAATTTTTTGAAAAAGTCAACTATATAAAGTTTGACCAAGTTTTTAGAAAAATATATTAATATTTACAATATGAAATATATACCCTTGGATACATCATGAAACATATTTTCACGTGGTATTCATATAATATCATAGTTCCTTATAGTTTTTTCAAAAAGTTTGGTCAAACTTTCCGTAGCTTGACTTTTGAAAAAAATTATATGCCTTAAGCCTTGAAACGGAGGGAGTACTTACTATTGTCATGTGATCATCATATGCATCACTCTGATATATGCTCATAGCACTTTAGAGCATAAGAATATCTGCTTATTTACATATCATGGTGTTCATGATGGATATAATGTTCATGCGGTTTTATTCATCAAGTGTTAAAACACTTGATTTTTGCTCCAACCTTTTACATGCGGCAATAACTCTTTCTTTTCATTTGCATATTGAACCAATTCAATATTTCATTTATATACTTTGTCGTAACTATATTAGGCATCTCAATCTATCCATATAAATATTGATGCCTAATATTCTGGTTTTGTCTAAGACTTTCACACAAAATCTAATTTTAGTGAAATCGTACTTGTGTCAAGAAAAGACACATCATTTCCAATCAACAATTTGTCATCCACATAAAATATTAGAAATATGTCTTAACATTCTGACTTAATTTCTTTTAAACATACAAGCATCTTCATCGTTCCTGATGAAAATAAACACTTTCAATTTCATCAAAGTGAAGATTCCAACTCCGTGATGCTAACTTCTACCATTGAAGTTTGCACCCATTTATAGCATCCTTTAAACTAACAAAACCCTTGGGTCATGCCAATAAACGTCCTAGGTTAAGACTCCTTGAAGTAACATTGTTTTGTTATTCAACTACCATATTTGGTGAATATGTAGCGGTTGCTAGAATAATCCATACAAACATAAGCATCGCTATGGAAGATCCAATTTTATCATAGTCAATTCTTTAAACTTTGTCGTAAACTCCTTTTCGACAAGTCGAGTTTCTATGGATGTCAACAGCCATGACTGTTTCTTTATATATCCATTCACGTTCAATAGGATTCATGCCTTCCAAAGGGTATACCAAGTTTCAAACTTGATTCTCGTTTATGGATAATATCCTGGATTTAATAGCATCTAGCCATTTAATGGATTCAGGGCCCATCATTGCACCTTTGTGTGTAGTTGGTTCATCATTGTCCAATAATAATATTTTGTTCTCAAATCAACATATTTGAGTACAAACTTTACCCAACCTACTTGGTTCATCAGGAACTTCGATTTTCGGGACTACAAAGTTTTGTAGGCGCAAGAGCCTCAGGAGCCATAGCTATCTCCAGAACGCTTTCCAGTGTTGCGCTACATTGTTCATCCTGCTCAAGTTTTAATAACCTCATCAAGTTCTATTGTCCTCCCACTTAAACCTTTCGCGAGAAACTCCTTCTCGAGAAATATGTCGTACTTGGCGACAAATACTTTTACCTTTGGTTTTAAGGTGGAAGGAATACCCAGAGGTTTCCCTGGGATAACCTACAAAGACACATTCGTCCTATTTTGGTTTGTAAACAATTTACATATGCCTAGCATACCAAAAATTTAAGAAAAGATATCTTGGGTTTCTTCCAACGCCATAACTAATATGGTGTCATGTCAACGAATTATGATGGTGCACTATTCAGTGTAAAGCGGTACTCTCTAAAGTGTAATCCACAAAAATATAATGACACTTTTATTCGTTTCATCATAAGTCCAACCATGTCCTACAAGGTTTGATTGTATATCAAGAACACTCCACACTCTTGTGGTGTTTCAGGAGGTGCAAGTTGTGAATTAATTCTGCAACACTTAGATGCTTGCTAAACTCGTAACTCAAATATTTTCCTCTATGATCCAATCATAGATTATTTATTTTCTTGTTATGATGATTTTCTACTTCATGCCAAATCACTTTGAACATTTTAAAATATCTCACAACTTTTCCTCATCAAATAGATATACCCATATATATCCACTCAAATCATCGATTAAAGTATATGAAGTAGAAGAATCCAGCACACGCAGCTACACATAATATACCACACACATCGACATGTATGATCTCCAACAAGTTAGCCGTCCATTCAATATTGGCCTGTGAACGGAGTTTTGGTCTTTTAGATAAGTCTCAAAAGTGTCAATTGATTCAAAGTCAAATGACTCCAAAAGTCCATCAACATGGATTTTCTCCATGTGTTTCTTTCTAATGTGACCTAAACGATGGTATCAGAATTAAGTGAAGTTCAATCATTGTCTTGCGATATTTAGCATTAGTGTTATGATGTGTGTATCACCATGAGTTGGAAATCCTAGCACCATTCAGTATAGTCACCGAACCGGACCTAGCAGTCCACCGTTGGTGCTCCTCCTTGTATGTGTGTATAGAGGAAAATGTGTTATACGTTCAACACTTCGACTATCATGGAATCAGATCAGATCATGGGACTGCACTGCTTCGACACGCTTCATCGATAATCCGCACATGTGCGTCTAGTGATAATCCTTGTGGCCATTTACCTTGGATATATTTTGGGAGTTCCGTTTAGAAAAGTTTTTTATCTCTATGCGACCCAACAGCCCTATGACACGAGGTTTTCCTCCCTTTCATGGTTTTGTCCTAGCCGGATTTGTGGCTCCTAGTGCGGCCGCCGCATTGTCGGGACCAATCGCCACGACCACGCACACTCTGGCCGCCGCCGCAGTGGCCGCTACAAGTGGATGTTCTACTTCTTCGCCCGCATGAATTGCTTACTTCGCGATAAGTCCGTCTAGCCAAAGTTAAGGTTTTTCCTTTTAGAATCAATTTGGTAGATCCGTTGCATTTCTTGCTTGCTTGCCTTGCATATGAATTTTATAATTGCCATTGATGAAGATACCCTTAATTGCCATTCATATGGATGCTATGATTGCCATGGATGAAGATACCCTTGATTGCCATCTGTACGGATGTCTTGCTTGCTTGACATGCATGTTGCCATTCATAACCGTTGATGCATGTCCATGTAGATAGTAGTAGTGATTTGTGTTGCTAGGTATGCTTGTCTTGGTTGTCATCGATCAACATTGATCGGTACTGCAAGCATGTTCTAAATCATCTTTTTGTTGTTTTATATGTTTATATTGAACGATTCTATATCTAATTTTTGTTTAAAAAATATCAAGATTCATTAATACAATTTTTATCTATAAATGTGCATTTTCACAGGTGGCAAATACAGAAAACACTGTATTTTAGGCGAAGGGATCCTATAACGGTAAACCCTATATGCCGACCCGCGCGCGGTATGTGCTAGCCCAGTGGGCATTCCCTTCACATTTTTTCTATTTTTGCTTTTGCTTTTTCTTTTATGTTTTTTTTTTCAATTTGAACGATTTTTTTCCTTTTTACTTATATTTTTATAAGCATATTGGAAAATATTCAAATATGGAAATTTTCAAATTATATTTTGAAAAAAGATTGAAAAATGTGCAGTATTTGAATTTGTTCATTTCTTATAATGTTCAAATTTCAAAAAAAGTTTGAAAAATGTTTTAGTTTTTGAAAAAGATATTAATAAGATTTAAAAAACGAAAAAAGAAGAAAAAACGATAAGCCGGCACGGGCCAGCCCAACACGGTAGGTTGTGCGGCACGGGAGTCCCGGCCGCGCTGGTCGGAGTACAGGAGTCACGAGCGCCCTCCTATTACACGCCACGGGCGACTGACAGGAGCCCTGCAGGTCCGTCGAGGGTTTGGGCACTGGTTCCCATCATCCCATGTCTTTTTCTTGTTCAACAGGGCTGTCTGTTTTCTGTGAATGAAATGGGTTGTTGTTGGGTGTTTTGCTTGCAGGCGATGCTAGGCCTGGTTTTCTATGCCGCGATGGCGTTTGATAATGTTTGATTCCGAATGGAACGCCCGTCTTTTCCCTCGAAAAAGGAAATGGAATGGAACGCCCGCCTCCGCTCAAAATAAAATAAAATACTTTCTCCGGTTCATATTAATGATCTTAACTTTGTCTAAATATGAATGCATTTTCTCTAAATATGTAACTAGATTCATACGAATTTATTGTTTACCCTGATTCTGACTATTTCGTATACTTCCCCAGAAGACCATCACACCACGCGCGCGCGCGCAGGCACACCACCGGGACCGCCGGATCAGGCATCGGCGATCGTGTCCGCATCTCACCTCCACGCTCTGCAACCCCGAGCTGCAAGCACCGCGCTCACCGTGCGTCGAGTCCAGCTGCGCGGCGCTAGCTTTCACGTTTCTCCTATGGCTGACGCAGAGCTGAACATCGCACCAGCGGGATCCGACCGTATCCGTTAGCGTACGTATATATGTACATAATCAGTACACGCGCTGTTTCGCTGGACGGCTGGAGCCCGCGGGCAAACATGGAACCAGAAGGCGTTGCTGCAGGCGTGCAGCGCGCATCGACCGATCGCGTCACGGAATAAATCTCGCACATGTAAGCCATTACCGTGAGCGCTCATGTCATGCTCAATCGAAAACGTAGATGATGCGTATGGTCCCAGGAATCCGTTATGCTTACAGCTAGCCAGCTATATATACATCCCTTCGGAGCACTGTAGATCTGTCTGTACGTGTATGTACGCGCCCTGCGGAAAGATACCCATCTCTCACTGCCCGTATATATCCGTGCGTACAAAGTTTTTCCCGTAACTCTTGGCGTCTCTCTCGGAGGCGACTAATGTTTGTGGACCGGCGGTGCACGTCGATCTTCGGCGGAGCGAATCAGATCTCCGGCGAGATGGCTTCATCGGAGCGCCGCAAAGGGAAGGAGAAGGATGCCTTGTCGCCAAGGACGGCTAGACTGGAGGAGTAATTGGGGAGGATGGGCATCACCGACCTGGAGGCGACTCCGTTGGTGATTGACGATCACGACGAGGGGGCGCAGAGGAAGAGGCTGTTGGCGGGCATGGTGCTTCACGGGCATGTTTTCCACATCCAGACTATTATCAGTGCTCTCCGTCCTACATGGGGAAATTCGAAGGGCTTGCAATTCCGATCTGTTAGAGAGAACATGTTCATAGCTGAGTTTGCCACACAGAGGGACCGGAGTCGTGTGTGAGATAGCTCCCCATGGCACGTAAGTAAGAATGCTGTGATTCTTTCTGAGTTCGAGGAGTGCATGCAACCCTCTAAGCTTAGATTTGATTGTCTCCAATTGTGGGCTAGGGTTTCGAACCTAGCCTTTAATCTAAGAGAGAAGAAGTGGTGGCTACCGATCGCACGCCAGATTGATGAGAAAGTGAAGGTTGTACAATTTGATCATGTCGGAGGATTCCTCATAGCAAGGGTTACCATTGATGTAGCAAATCCACTAAGACGATGGATATTGATTGATTCAGCTAGGAGGCAGTGTGTGGACATGTATGAGATACAATATGAACAGATCCCACATTTTTGTTTCTCATGTGGACATCTTGGACACTCGGATCTCCTTTGCCCTACACCTGGTACCCGTGATGCTAACGACGATCTTTAGTACATGAAGGGTTTAAGGGCACCCGATGAAAGGAGGAGAATGTATAGTGAGGGATCGATAGAGGAGTAGTCCTTTACTCAGACTAGTAATGCAGACACACATAACTTGACACTGCTGCTAAAAAGGTGTAGAAGCGACATCCCCACTGAAGAATAACAGGAGGGTGGAAGTACCGCGTCTGATGATTACGTCTTCAGCTGCTACTAATGATGGTCATGACACAGATCCACCGGGGAAACCATCAGAGGTGGAGCTGAAAGAGAATATAGCTAGGGAGGATACTAATTGTGATCCTAAGAAGAAAGACACATCCCAACAAACTAAGGAAAATCGGCAACGGCTGCTAGTCAGCCCTTCCTAGAGCAATGAGTTGTATGAGCTAGAATGACCGGGGCTTGGGAACCCACCTTCCATTTGTGAGCTTCGCAAGGTTGTGAAGCAAGAAGGTCCTAGTCTCCTTTTTGTGATGAGAAAAAATCTCAAAGGAGAGGGTTGAGAGTCTAAATTTTTTTCTTGTCTATGCTGGATGTTTTAGTGTATCTAGTGAGGGTCTAAGTGATGGTATTTCTCTTTTCTGGTAAGAAAATATGGTTGTTGACATTAAGAAATTTAGTTCCTTCCATATAGATGCTATGGTGAGGAAGACTGCACAAAATAGTTTTGAATGGAGATTTATGAGATCCTATGGAGCTCCTAGGGAGGAGGATAGGCACCATAGCTAGATATTCCTTCAGACCTTGTTTGAGATTAAGCATTCAGCTTGGATCTATATCGGAGATTTTAATGAAACACTATTCGCTTCTAAGCAATTCTGCAAATCAACAAGGCCTGAATGGCAAACGAGAGCGTTTCAGGAGGTGGTTGACCATTGTTTTTTTATTGATGTTGGGTGGTCGGGAGTAGAATACACTTGGGATAATGGACAAGTTGGCTGAGTCCAATGTCAAAGCAAGACTAGATCGAGCATTTGGGAATGCGGATTTCCTGAATAAGTTTGAGTATACTTCTATTCGACACATTGTCGCGACTGAATCCAAATCACTATTTTTTATCAGTTAATTTTCGTGAGGTCAAGGAGATAGGAAGGGGAGGCAGGAAGTTCAGATATGAAAATGTCTAGCGGACTCATGTGGATTATGACAAGATTGATCTTGATTCATGGCAAAAGGGGGTTGGAACAGATGGCCTTGGAAGCGTGGTTCAGGCATTGAATATAGTGCAAACTAACCTGAGCTCACGGGGAGCCAAGGAATTTGGTGATTTGACATGCAGAGGCCGCCAAACTTAGGCAGAAGCTTCAGCGGTTGGGGAGTCGATCGGTGGGCAGAGGCCCTATGGAAGAGAAGGCAATTGTGAAGCAACTACATGATGCTCTTCGTCGGGAGGAAATCTGGATGAGACAGAGATCTAGAGTACAATGGCTCGCGAAGGTGATCGAAACACTAGTATTTTCATTCCCAAACTACATAGAGGAAGCGTACGAACATTATATCAGACCTAGAACGATTTGATGGCTCAAAGTGCGGTACATGGGAAAAGAACTTGATGAGATGCAAATATTTTACCAAAACCTCTACTTGTCGCAGGGGTTTAAGCCGATGGAAGATTTGTTAGACATTGTTCCGACTAGGGTAACCCAGCTATGAATGGGGATTTTGATAAACCATATACAGAAGAGGAAGTGAAGGTGGCTCTGTTTCAGGTGGCACCTGAAGGAGATATGCCCTAGAGGCAAATAATAAATAGGTTTTTATTGTCATATCTCAATTAGTTCATAATAGTTTCATACTGTGCTATAACTGTATTAATACGAAACGTTAATACACGTGTGGTATGTAAACAAACTGTGTCTCTAGTTACCTCTAGCGAACTAGTTCATTGGTCATGAGGACGATCTAGGGTTTCGAGATCATGGGCATTTATGCCAATTGACAATGAGGTCACATCATTAGTTGAATGGTGTGATAGACAAACAACCCAACCAATTGTATCTTAATGAGATTGTCGTGGTGGTGTCACGGCAGATGTCATGGATAGGCTAAACGTGGGGACTAATACACACTAGGGGAATCCAGGGAGGGATAGTGAAGTGATTCTCTACACAGAAGTTTGTATTGATTTTCTTCCCAGGTTACAAGTGCTCCTAGAGCTGTATTGGCGAGAGGAGGAAGAAGGAGCTCTCTTACTCTCACCCACAGATCACACCTGAAACCCTAGCCAAAACAGAATAGTAGAAAGACCAACCCCCTCTACAGAAGCCCTAGCCCCCCCTTTATAGGGGAGACTCGGTTTCTGCCTAGGGCATACGTGGAGGCATATTCCTGAGAATATGCCTCCTCGCAAAGTGGTAAGCCGACTGGGGTGCTTTTTCTCCCGCGTCACACATGCTTTAGCTACGTGAGCCTCTGCGGTGCCCTCGTCAGCCGACACGGGCGTCGTCACGCTTGTCGGCCACGCCTCAGTGGTCCTGTCCTTGCTTGCTTCGCTCAGGCAGTGCGTACCGGGGCTCCTTTTGACCAGCGAGATTCCTTCCTTCTCCTAGAAGCTTGCTGTGACCCGGATGATGGTTCATCCGGCCACACCTGTTCCTACATATAAGTAAAACATGCACTTCCGACTCACTGCTTAAGTCGGATGAGACCTAGTTAGGCGAATGCCCCCAGGTCCGGATTACCCCGTGATTCGGCCTGCCTTAAGGTGACCCGGCCAGCATCCGCTTTGACCTTGCCGAACCTTGGCTAACTTGGCCTTTACACCCCGGCGTGACCCTACCCAGGGGTATCCCCCCAACATTAGTCCCCGAAGCTGGTGTGGTCTTAGCTACCTTGGCCGCTAAGGCCACACCAGGTTCAATTTCCAGCTTTGGTCGCTATTTCTGAGTTAGCTCTTTTACCTCGGATTTTATGGATTTACATTCCCTTCGCGCATTCCAAGTTTTCACTTGCCGGCCGGGTTACCACTTTAACTCGGATCTCATGGTTTTACTTTCCCTTCGCACACGCCAAGTTTTTACTCGCTGGCCGGGTTACCATAGTTCCATCCGGGTCTCGTTTCCTTCTCTCGTAAGCCATCCCATGTGAAGGGTAATCATTTTGTCTTCTTATTTTAAGGGCATGCACAGTAACCGCCGCAGTAATTGTCAGTTATCACTGCGCGCGGGTCACGTCATGACTGCCTCCTCGTTTTTCGCATCTCATCATCACGTCATAGGATCCTCTCTGCTCTGTGGCCCTCCGTGTGGCTCCCCGCTGATTGGTCCGGACAGACGATACACGGCCACTGCGTGTGGCCGGTCCATAGGACGCGATCCCACTCATCCTCGGTGGGAGTGGTTAAATAGCGGAGGGGTGCGTCCCTTAGGATTTTTCCCCCTCCGCACCCCTCTGCCCGTTGCTATTCCTCTTCGTCATGCTCGCGACCGCGCCACCGCCAGCACTGCCAAAAAGCAGCGTCACCGCCGCGCTTCTCCGCTGCACCTCTGCGTCACCGTCGCTGCGACGCAAATCCCTCGCTACGGGTCCTCGTCAATCCAGGCCACTGTCCCCCGCCGCCTCTAGCGCCAGCGAGGGCCTCGAGGAGCAGATGACGGAAGAAGAACTCGCCATTGCTGAACAAGAGATGGAGGAGGACGCCGCTGCGGCGGACTGCGGTGCGTGGGCCGGCTCCTGGGTTTGCCAGGACGATCTGGACTAGCTCTACCGGGCCAGACGCATCCCCGCCGGCGTCGCTGCTCGCCTCGCCTCCGCCGAGCTAGCTCCTTCACCCAATCTTGGGGAGTTCGTCGTGTTCTTGTCTCACTTTCAACGGGGCTTCGGACTACCGGTGGCGATTTCCTCCAGGATTGGCTCAGTACCTACCATCTCCAGCCGCACCATCTTCCAGCCAATGCCATTACTTCTCTCTCTGCCTTTGCTTCTACGATCGAAGGCTACACTGGACTGTGGCCCATGAAGGAGCTGTGGATCCGGTTTTTCGGCCTTCGTCGTAACGTTATCCCTGACATCCACACTGATCCGGAGGACAAGCGGCTCACTCAGTTCGGAGCGGCCTCCATCTCTCCCTGGAGGTTTTCTGTTTTCCCCCGGTTCACTGGGCTAGAATCCTACAAAGGGTGGGCCCGGACGTTCTTTTACGTTCGGAACACAGGCACCGAAGATTTGATCCGGTTGCTTCCCTATACACTGGGTCCACCGAACCCGGATCTGTGGGACGCCGTTCCCAGGAAACCTACGGCCCTGGCCAACCAAGTGAGCAAAAGGTTCGCGGAGCTGAAGGAGCTTGGGTTGCGCAACGAGGATGCAATGATCACTTTCGTGCGCAACCGGATCTCCCCTCTCCAGAAGCGCACCCACAAGGTGTGACATATGAGATTCGGCCGCGATCCCAACCGGACTTCATCCTTCGAACTGAGCAACACGGAGATTTATCGCCGGGTTAAGGCTCTCTTCACCACTCACAAGGACTTCTCCTCTGAGTGGACTTGGGGGATTGAGCATTTCTGCCGTGACCGGCTTCCTCCCATGGTAAGTTTCATGTTGCAAACTTACCCCGAACTAATTACGTGTATGTTATTGTTGCATTTTTGACTCTTTTGTTCGTTCTTTTCCTCAGCTATTCCTTCAGCAGACCCTCGAGGACGACACTGATCCGACCCTTAAGTGGGCACCGGACCGGGTGACTCCGGATGAGGAGGAGCCGGACCAAGAGATGTTTCTCCCCATGACCGACGCCACGAAACGACCCACGGGTAAATTCTCTTCTATTAGAGATTGGCCCGATGATGAAGATGACTCGAATATCGAGATAATTGAACCTTTTGAGTCTGTTCCCCTTTCTTTTGCTTTTCCGCCATCAGCTCATCCCGGTGGTCACATCCATGAGGATCCTCCCCTCGCTACGGGCGAGCCAGTTCCGGTGGCATCGAAGAAGAAGCGCGGGGCTTCTTCAAGCTCTTCCTCCGGACCTTCTCAGCCCGTCAAAAGGCGAAAGAAGTCCGGGGACAAGACGGCCTCCAAGCCAACAGGCAAGGCCCCAGCGCGAAGGGCTCGGAAACCCAAGGAGGCCGAAACCTCGGATGCGTAAGTCATTCTTTCTTCCGTAACTTGTTCTTCCTTACTTCGTCGTAATTTTTCTTCGAACACTGCTTGATTTTGCAGGGCTCCGGTGGAGGTCCCTCAAAGTGGATCCAGCATCTCTTCACCTCTCCGGCTTAGCCCTTCACCCCGTCGCGATGACGAGTCACGTCCGCTGAGCCCTATTCCGGAGGGCTCTGCGGCCGCTCCGGGTCATCTTGGAGCGGGAGGAACCGGCCCAGCCGGAGCAACGGCACCCACCACCATGGCAACGCCACAACCAGCAGCCACTAAGGCTACCTCGACTCTAGCATCCGTTCCAGTACCAGCAGCCAAACCAGCACCATCTCCAACTCCGGCATCAGCACCAACTCCGGCTACGAAAACATCAGCGCCGGCACCAAGTCCAGCAACGAGAGTACCAGCGCCCAGTTCCTCTGCATCTTACGAATCTTCTCAATCTCTAAAAACCGCTGCTACGGCTTCTTCTTCCCAGCAAGCCAAGGGCAAGAAGACTCAAGACGCTGCCAAGCCCAGCGCCGTCGAGCCTGGGCAACGTACCCTCATATCGATGCTTCCTAAGAAAACACCAGCGGCAAAGGACGCCCCTGCCGAGCCAACCGATGCCCAGCAGTTGGTCCTGCATACCATCCCTGCCCTTGCCTTGGTGGAGAGGAAGGAAGCACATGCAAAGGGCTTGGTGACGCCCCATATGCCCACCGGAGAACGGTACCCCCTGAGCCTGATGGAATTCGTCATGAACTGGAATAAGGCAGAGGTAGTTCTGGATTCTGATCTCCCAGAAAAGTTCGGCCCTGCTGAGTTTTCCACTCAGATGAATACCGCTGCAAAGGCAATTAACCTCGCTGGACGAATGATGGAGGTACGTCATTTCTCCTTTGCAAATTGTAGATAATAACCATTAGTCCCCGAGCCTCCGGGGGAGTAACTTGTTACTTGGCCGGATGCTCTCTTATAGAACTAACGTAGCTCCATGATAACTTCGAACATGCACACACCTAGAGCCGGGTTAAGTTCCACTTGTCCCGGATCTTAGTATACTTCAAATATGCCCACACCTAGAGCCAGGTTAAGTTCCACTTGGCCCGGATTTTAGTATACTTCGAATATGCACACACCTAGAGCCGGGTTAAGTTCCACTTGGCCCGAATTTTAGTACACTTCGAACATGCACACACCTAGAGCCGGGTTAAGTTCCACTCGGCCCGGATTTTTGTACACTTCGAATATGCACTAGGCTGATTTAAGTTTCTGTATCTCTTTTAGGTGACCACCAACCACCGGAGTGCTGAATTCCAACGCTTGATGCATACGCACAAGAATCTTCGCGCAAAACAGGCTGCACTCATCGCGGAGTACGAGAAAAGGGGTTAATTTCTTCCTTATCCTTTCCTTATTTTTCTTCAATTTCGTTTGCCGAATTAACTTGATTGTTTAGTTTCTGCAGCTGGGGTGGAGGCTGAGAACAAGATAATGCGGAAGAACTTGGAGCAGATCAAGGGTACATCCTTTTTGTCTGCCTTCACCGTGCTTTCTGTCTCCTTTCTCCCTTGATTCGACAAATATTCATACCTCGGCTCTGCCGGGCCAACACACGATTTCAGCATTGCTTGAAGAAAGTGTGCACGTGTCTGACATGATGCTGCATTTTATCGAACAAGCAGGACAGCACCAAGCCGAGCTGAAGAAGAAAGATGACGAGCTCGCCCTTCTCCGGACCAAGGATGATGAGATTGCCAGGCTGAAGGCTGAGATGGCGAAGATGAAGGCGCAGCATCAAACCGAGCTAAAAAAGGCTGGCCAGGACTACACCGAAGAGCGTGAGCGCCTCAACCTCCAAATTGCTAAGGACCGTGAGCTTCTTCATGAGGCCGAGGTTAAACTTGAGTCGGCGAATGCTGAGCTTGCGCAGCTTCGGAAGAGGCATGATGATTGTACCAAGGAACTGACCCGGATTCACAGCCACATCTCACGTAACTTCTTTTCCCTTATCCTCCTTATTTCTCCGGGTTACTTCATACGTCTTGTTTTCTCAACTTCGTCCTTTGCCTTGTTTCTCAGGCCACTTTCCAGAGGGTACTGCTATTGCGAGTGCTGCTGTTGCCAATTTCCACCATGAGAGGGGTACTCCCATCGCTCCTGACAGTGAGGGCATTCCCTTCGATATGGAAGACCTATTGGTTAGCCTGTCCTCTCGCGTGGAAATCATTAAGAACTACGGCAAAGATCTCCTTGACGTTTCAGTCCGAGTCTTCAACACGTTCTGGCCCGCTGATGACGCTCCGGAGAGAGTTACACATCTCGCTGAAAAACTTTCGGAAATCGAGACCCCGCTCGACCTCTGGAGAGAGTCCGCCGGACGTGCCGCAGCTGATACTATCCTTCACCACATTCTTACGTGGTACGAGAAGATTGATCTTAGACTCCTTACACGCGTGCACACAGGATCCAGATGGACCAATGACCCGGAGTGGGTGGCTCGGCGCCAGGCTTGCGCCCATAGTCTCATCGAATATGCCCCCATTCACGAATGGACTGAGGGTCCGAGCTTCCTGGAAGTCGCTGGTGATGAAGAGGTCGAGAATGTTGAGGATGATTCGGGTGAGGACGAAGAGGACACTGCCTCGGATACCGAAGAGGGCGAAGATGATGCCGAACTTCCTCCCGCTGCTTCTAAGTGAAAAAAAACACTTGAAAACCTATGAGATCCTCGGTATGCCGGGTGGAACTGTATTCCAAACATATGTGATATTTTGCTACTAAGTGCTTATGCCGAATTAACTTGGGCGTAGTCCCCGAGTTTCTTTTCTTGTTCGTTCAATCTCTTGGCTCGGTTCGTGTCTACCTTGGTTCGGTTTTACAACTTACGAATCTGAGCTTGAAAAATTGTCTTAACAATACTGGGAAACTTTTAGGCTTAGCTCAAAAATAGAACATCATAATAACTTGAAAATGAATACTGGGTTAGTCCGAAAAACAAACGTCGGCTCGAATAAATTCTTTTCCTTAGTCGTTTTTCATGTGCTACACAATTCCAAACTTGTTTTCTTGCTTGCCATGAAGCCAATTCTTGTTGGACAGCAGCAAGTCGAAGAGTTGGGTTCTTAGTGCTTGCACATTACTAATCCGAGTTAAGTAGAATAACTTATTCCAGCTGACGCGCGAAAAACAACAAACAATATTAAGGCAGTCCCCGAGTTACTGCTCAAGGTGCCAACATTTCATTGATAAGCTCATTGCCGACATACATACCGACATATGAGAAGACTCGGATACATACGCTTCTTTAGCTAAGTGTAGAAAGGACGAAGTAGAGCTATATTCCATGGTCTCTTAGATTCCTCTCCGGACCTATCCGCCTTGTTCTTTTCTTGTGGCTTTGCATCTATAAGATAGTAAGAATCATTATGTAATGCTTTGCTCACGATGAACGGCCCATCCCATGGGGGGGATAACTTATGCATGCCCGTAGTTCGTTGTACCAACCGGAGCACCAGATCGCCTTCCCGAAAGACCCGGGGGCACACTTTCCAGCTATGATAGCGTCGGAGATTTTGCTGATATATGGCGGATCGGGACAACGCCATCTCGCTTCTTCCAGCAGATCAACATCATTTTGCCAGGCTTCTTGCACTTCGGCTTCTGTGTATTGGGTGACCCTAGGCAAATCATGCTCTATGTCAGCTAGTAATACAGCTTCTGCCCCATATACCAGAAAGAACGGCGTATAGCTTGTTGATCGATTCGGAGTTGTTCTTAAACTCCACAGTACCGCTGGTAGTTCTTCTATCCAGCACCCCGCTGATCTTTGCAGCGGCTCAATGAGCCGGGGTTTTATCCCGGATAATACTAATCCGTTGGATCTTTGCACTTGTCCGTTCGATGCAGGGTGGGCTACCGAGGCTATGTCCAGTCGGATCTTCTTATCTCGGCAGAAACGCGCAAATGCTCCTTCCGCAAAGTTTGTGCCATTATCAGTTATGATACTGTGGGGATAACCGTACCTCAAGATTATATCTTTGAGAAACGTTACGGCCGTAGCTCCATCACATTTTCTTATAGGTTTTACCTCAATCCATTTCGTAAACTTGTCCACCATGACCAGAATGTGAGTCATGTTTCCCCTTGCTGGTTTGAACGGGCCAACCATATCCAAGCACCATACGGCAAATGGCCAAGTGATTGGTATGGTCTTGAGTTCCGACATTGGCATATGTGTCTTGGTGGCATACCTCTGACAACCATTACATTTTCTCACCAGATCTTCCGCTTGCTCTAACGCATTCGGCCAGTAGAATCCGTGCCAGAAAGCTTTTGGTACCAAGGCTCGAGATGAGGCATGATGCCCGCATTCCCCCTGATGTATATCTCGGATGATTTCAAGTCCTTCCGGGTCAACACATCGCTGGAGTACATCGGTCACACTCCTTTTGTATAGTTCGGAATTGATGATTGTGTAGGCATTTGCCCTCCTCTGTGTTTGCCTGGACAACACCTCCTCAGCGGCAACTTTCCGTCCTTCAGGAATTGAAATATAGGCAATGCCCAAGCTGGTATTGCTCGCACAGGGAACACATCCTCATCAATCTCCATCTGATCCACTAACATAACTTCAACCGGACCATGCTGAGCAGTCCCCAGGCCTTGCGAAGCAGTCCCCGGTTTTACCGAAGTAGTCCCCGGATTTGCCGAGGCAGTCCCTGGGTTCAGCGCTCCACTTCCCATGTCCACATCCATGGGCACAGCTCCTAATTCTGTGTCCTCCGGGACGTAGATTGACTCGGATTCTGGGGATGGCCTGATGGATGGTTTCTTGAGGTGCTCTAATGCCACACCCGGTGGAATTGCTTGTCGGGTTGACCCAAGCTTCGACAGCATGTCGGCAGCCTCATTTTCCACCCGGGGTACATGGTGAAATTCACATCCCTCAAAGTAACCAGATATCTTCTGCACATGAAATCTGTACAGTGCCATGTTTGGATCAAGGGCATCCCATACTCCCGACACTTGCTGCACTACCAAATCCGAGTTGCCAAAGCATATGATCCGACGTATCCCAATTTCTTTTGCTACCTTAAGCCCATGCACAAGTGCTTCATACTCAGCGACATTGTTTGATGCGGTGAAATGGATCTGCAGTACATATTTCAACTAATCCTTCTTTGGCGAGGTGAGTACAACTCCGGCACCTAGCCCGGTTTTGGTTTTTGATCCGTCAAAGTGCATTCGCCAATAGTTCGGATCTGGAAGTGGTGGTTCGTATTGTACCTCAGCCCAATCCACGAAAAAGTCCGCCACGGCTTGAGATTTGATGGCCTCTCTTCTGTCATATTGTGGCGCATAAGGAGCTAGCTCAATTGCCCATTTTGCAATTCTACCGCTCGCATCCTTGTTACTCATTATCTCGGATATGGGGGCCTCACATATGACTCGGATAGGGTGCTCCTCAAAGTAGTGCTTTAGTTTCTTGGCGGCCATGTACACGCCATATGCCACCTTTTGGTAATGTGGATAGTTCTACTTTGAGGCTGAAAGCACCTCACTCAAGTAATACACCGGCCTTTGCACCGACTTACCTTCCTCGTCGCGCTCCACCACTATCACTGCACTTACAACTCGGTTGGTTGCGGCTATATAGAGCAACATTGGCTCCTTCGATAGTGGTGAGGCTAGTACTGGTGCTGTGGCTAACATTTTCTTCATGTGGGTAAAGGCTTCGTCGGCCTGTGGCGTCCAAATGAACTTATCCGACTTTTTCATGAGTTGGTAAAGAGGCAATGCCTTCTCTCCCAACCGGCATACAAACCGACTTAACGAGGCCAAGCAACTTGTGAACTTCTGGACATCGTTAAGACACTTCGGCAGTTCCATTCGCTCGATGGCCCGGATCTTAGTTGGATTAACCTCGATACCTCGACTGGAAACCAGAAAACCAAGCAGTTTTCCAGCCGGGACACCGAATGTGCATTTTTCTGGGTTAAGTTTCATCCGGAACCTCCTTAGGTTCGCAAACGTCTGCCTGATATCGTCAAGGAGCGTTTTGCTTTCCTTGGTCTTGATAACCACATCATCAACGTACACCTGTACATTTTGACCTATTTGGTCGTGCAAACATTTTTGCATACATCTTTGGTACGTTTCCCCTGCATTACGTAAACCAAACGGCATGGTGCGATAGTAATAAGCCCCATACGGGGTAATAAATGCAGTCTTTATTTGATCATTTGGATTCAGAGGTATCTGGTGAAAACCTGAATATGCATCAATGAACGACAACAGTTCACATCCAGTAGTTGAGTCTATGACCTGGTCTATTCTTGGCAGCGGAAATGGATCTTTTGGACACTCCTTGTTCAGGTTCATGTAATCGATACACATGCGCCAAACCACTGCCACGTTCGGGTCATCCTTCTTCTTTTCCACCAGCACTGGATTGGATAGCTAATTCGGGTAGAGAACCTCCATGATAAATCCTGCAGCTAGCAACCGAGCTATCTCATCCCCAATGACTTTCCTCCTATCTTCGGTGAAGCGGCGGAGAGGTTGCTTCACCGGCTTAGCTCCGGGTCTCACATTTAAAGAGTGCTCGGCCAACTCCCTCGGAACACCTTGCAAGTCCAGTGTGGACCAAGCAAAAATGTCCCGATTCTCACGAAGGAAGCTGACGAGCTCGCTTTCCTATTTATCATTTAACCTGCCACCAATCGTTACAGTGCGCTCTGGGAACATGTCATCAATAGGAACCTTCTTGGTATCTTTTGTGGCCTGGAAGGAGACACTTCCATGCGGGTTAGTCAGCGCCGGCATATACTGCTGCACGGACTGAGCCAACGCAGCCACCTCTTGAATTTTCCTTTTTTCCTGCGCAATCACCAGCAACTCAGGTAAGTTTGACCCGGCCGACGCACACTCCATCGAACATCGGAAATCCCCTGCAATAGTTATCACCCCGTTTGGTCCGGGCAACTTCATCTTCAAGTAGCTAACGTGAGAGGTTGCCATGAACTTGTTCAGGGCTGGCCTTCTGAGTAATGCATGGTAAGCACTTTCCAAGTTCACCACCTCGAACTCCAAATTTTCGGTTCGGTAGTTATCCCTCGTGCCGAACAAGACGTCGACCCGGACTTTGCCTATGGGCTCACAAGAAATGCCGGGCACAATGCCATGAAAAGTTGTCCTCGTGGCCTGCAGCATGTTTTCCGAGATACCCAACTTGCGCATTGTGTCCGCATACATGATGTTAATGCTGCTGCCATTGTCGATCAACACCTTTGAGAATCTTACGTTAATGCTAGGTCCAATGAATGTCGGATCTAGCACCGACGCATACGAACCAGGGCTTGGCATGAGCTTGGGATGATCCCTGATGCTCCAGGTGATTTCTTGATCGGACCAAGGCATGTATCTCGTCACTGCAGGCATCACTGCATTCACCTCCATATGCCTACGCTGCAAGCTTTTTCTATCTGTTTCCTCAATGGTGAACACGCAGTAGCTCTGATGGTGCTCCCTGTACTCGTTTCTCCCCTCATTTCCGGGGTACCTCTGATCTGGCGGATGCTAATTTTCCACTTGGTGCACCGCGTCCCTTCTCTCATTGTTATCATAACTCGGCGGAGGGGGAGGCAACATCAGCTGTTGTGTGTTCGCTCCGGAGAGCAACTGCTGCCGGGGTAACTCCTGCCGAGGCTGATCATTCCGGGGTGCCTGAGCATTCCCCGAACCGCCCTGTTCAATCTTGCACATCCACTCACATTGTCTCGTGGTATGACCCGCTGGGTTATTCGGATTTGGCGTGTGAAACTTACACGGCTGGTCCAACACCGACTCATAAGTGTACCTTGGAAGGTCTTTCCTTTCTTGCCACTTCTTCTTTTGCTCTGGTGTCCAAGTCTTCTTGCCATCGTTTCTTGGGGTCCACTGCCCTCCAGTTTTTTGGCGTTGACTGCCCCTTGCTCCGGGCTGATCTTGATTCACAGCTGCAACTTGGTGCGAACCATATCGATGATCCGGTCTATCATCTCTCCTTTTTCCCCTGTAGTCAATCCTTCGGGATGATCCGGCCCCATATCTTTGATACTACTCATCGTTTGACTCGTTTGATACGAGCCTAGGTTGAGTCGGATCGCCCAAAGCATACGAATCCGCAATCCGGATCATCTCTGCCAAAGTAGTTGGCATTTTCCTTTGCAACTTCATCCACAACTCGCTTCCATACCTGCACCCTTGTGCAAACCATGCTATGGCCTGCGATTCAATCACGCCCTCACACGAATTTCTCACAGTGCACCACCGGGTTAAAAAATCCTGATCCGTCTCATTTGGCCTTTGCTTGCACATAGCTAGGGTTTGTGGCCTGTTCGGCCTTTGATATGTACTCAAAAAATTGCTGATGAACATCTCCTCGAAATCTATCCAGCAGTTGATGCTTCCTGTTGGCAAATTGTTCAACCACACCCTTGTCGGGCCTTCCAACATCTGGGGTACATACCGTACAGCCCATCTCAGGCTGCCATTGGCAATTTTAACTGCTGTAGCATAATTTATCAGCCAATCCTCTGGCTTTGTCGTATGTCTTCATGCCCCTGGGTAACTGGAAGTTGGGTACTGGTGGCTCTTTCATGATCCGGGGTCCAAAACATGATGAGCCCGGTGGACCTTGGCATTCAATTTTTTCCGACCTATACAGTCGATCCAGTTTCAATCTGGCATCATCCGGCATAAATCTCTGCTTCCCAATCTTGATCCTATCACATGATAGTCTTGCCTCGGGTATCCCGCGTTTGCCATTTCTGAGTCTCCATCATTATACCTGTCTTGTTCTCGTGGAGCGCCTTTCTGTAGCATACCTCGGCCGGCACTTTGCCCTTGCCTTGGTACATTCCGCTGCTGCGGTTGTCCTGCTCCAGCTGAGTTTTGCTGTCCGGCATTGCTGTTGACAATGTTCCCTTGACCGGCATTGCCTTGGTCGCGGTTACCTCGACCAGCTTCACCTCGGCTCACACTCTGTCGATCATCATTTTTCTCCGCTTCTTTTCCTTTCCCTGCCCGCATCGGGTCATACGGTACGATCTGTTTGTTCCGTCGGGCCGAGGTTACTACCTCCTCTCTCCTGGGGCCGCCATGAGGGGATGATGCGGCTCCAGCGGATTTTTCCAGGTTACCCACCACCGAATGGACGATCTTGGAGGCTCCAGCTCTCTCCGGGTTAGCTCTGAGTAGTTCCTCGTTTTGCCCGTTCGCAATCCGAACCAGCTCGTTAACCCTATCTTGCTGTCTTTGCCGGGCTTCACCCGTTAGACCCTCCAACTCGGATGCTGCTGCATCCGCTGCTCTGAGGTTCTTGGCCGGGGTACTATACCTCGGCAGCCCCACGAACAAACAGTTTTCTGATACCTCAACTCCAGTATCGCCCTCTCTGTTCATCTCACTCATGAGATTTATCCCCTTCACTTTTACTGCATCCACTTTGTTCGCTTTCGCGTACACACGCAGCGTCATATTCAATGACTGCTGAGCCGCGGCTATTTTCTTTGCGCCCTCTAGGATTTTCTGCCTAGTTTCTTCCAGCTCGGCCTGCACTCGAGCCGGATCTACCGCTGCTATTACAGGGTTTGCCAAGCTATCCATTGCTTCCCTCAACACGTTCTCTGGCCTCTCTAGTGGAGGACCTCTACCTTTCCACGGTGCTTTTGGTGTTACCTCCGGATCTGGCGCCAGATCCTTGCTCGCGCCCGCACCTGGCGCAGTCATCATCACCTCTGCGCGGTCCAGGGAGCGAGCGATACGCGTCCTGGGAACCACGGTGAGGGCAGGCTCTCCTGCGTCGATGACGTGACGCGGATGAACACCTGACACGTCCACAGCAACGTAGACCTTGTGCGCGCCGAGCTTGATGAAGAGGCCGTTGCGCGGAAGAGGGCGCGTGCCGAAGCAGCCAGCGTTGTCGCTAACGAAGTCCCACGCTCCAAAGCGCTGAACGAGCCCGGAGACGATGCGTTCGCCGGTGCCGATGATGTTTCCCGTCCGGATTTTGACCCCTGCTAGCGCCGCTAGCCCCACGGTGGGCGCCAACTGTCGTGGTGGTGTCCAGATGCCATGGATAGGCTAAAGGTGGGGACTAATACATGCTAGGGGAATCTAGGGAGGGATAGTGAAGTGGTTCTCTATACAGAAGTTTGTATTGATTTTCTTCCCAGGTTACAAGTGCTCCTAGAGCTGTATTGGCGAGAGGAGGAAGAAGGAGCTCTCTTACTCTCACCCACAGATCACACCTGAAACCCTAGCCAAAACAGAATAGTAGAAAGACCAACCCCCTCTACAGAAGCCCTAGCCCCCCTTTTATAGGGGAGACTCGGTTTCTGCCTAGGGAATACGTGGAGGCATATTCCTGAGAATATGCCTCCTCCCAAAGTGGTAAGCCGACCGGGGTGCTTTTTCCCCCGCGTCACACATGCTTTAGCTACGTGAGCCTCTGCGGCGCCCTCGTCAGCCGACACGGGCATCGTGACGCTTGTCGGCCACGCCCCGGTGGTCCTGTCCTTGCTTGCTTCGCTCAGGCAGTGCGTACCGGGGCTCCTTTTGACCAGTGAGATTCCTTCCTTCTCCTAGAAGCTTGCTGTGACCCGGATGATGGTTCATCCGGCCACACATGTTCCTACATATAAGTAAAACATGCACTTCCGACTCACTGCTTAAGTCAGATGAGACCTAGTTAGGCGAATGCCCCCAGGTCCGGATTACCCCGTGATTCGGCCTGCCTTAAGGTGACCTGGCCAGCATCCGCTTTGACCTTGCCGAACCTAGGGCTAACTTGGCCTTTACACCCCGGCGTGACCCTACCCAGGGGTATCCCCCCAACAGAGATCTAGTTACAAAGTTCACCATTAATGATAAAACTAAGGAAACCTCGCGACCTGTCCTTAGACTGTGAGATAATGCAAATCACCGTTCTGGAGGGAGCTTAGATGGTTATCAAGTATCACTTCGTGACTGGGTGATCAAAAAGGTGCTACTCAGTTTTCCCAAAAGAGCGTGTAGAGGAGTACATATCAAGACCAGGATTTTCCAATCCATGTAACAGATAGATACATATGTGGCCATCTTGGTGACGTTGCATTAACGAAGCTTGCAAGCGTGTGATTGGGTCACAGAATGCAACGACACGGAAACGAGAAAACAAGTTCATCGGTAACGAGATCGAACGAAGGTATGGAGATACCGTAGATCAAATCTCGGATGAACTAGGTATCAAGAGGCAAAGGGAATGGGAAACGACTATTTACGGTTCAAACGACATTGTCATCGTGGAATGCACAGGGGTCAATATGGGCATCCCGGTCCCGCTATTGATCATTGATGGAGATCATGTCTGTGCCATTCTCGAGCCGTCGGGAAATACACTTAAGGGTACGATGAGCTAGAGATCCTCTGTAAGTTGGAATCACCATATGAAAGAGAAAAGGAAACCGGAAAAGTTCCGTGAGAGAACCGGAATCGTTCCGGGAAAGTTCCGAAGTCGTTCGGAAGAAATTGAAAAGGGAACCGAAAGGTGTTTCAGGTCAAATCAGATTTTGTAATATGTATTTACATATTAATTAATTTAATTAATATTAAAATCTAATTTGAAGGGGTATTCCACTAATGGGCCAAACTTCCTAGGGAAAAAGGGCCCATTAGGGAAAACCGAAGGAGGGAAGGGCCAAGGGCCAAAGGGCCAAGGCCCAGGCGGCTCAAGGGGCCCCACCCGGCCAGCCTAGGGCTGTGCGTGGGGTGGGGCCCACCCCAGGTCGGCTGGCCCATGAAGGCCCATGCGCCCCCTCTCCCTTGTTTAGTCCCACATGGGAAACCCAAAGGGGATGGCACACCCCCTCCCCCTATATAAAGGGGTGCCCATGGGTGGGAATAAAAACACCAATATTTGGAGAAGTCCTTTGGTTGACTTTCTCCTTCCCTCTCTCTCTCTCGTCTCCATGCATTGGTACGGTCCCAAGTAAGGACTGTCCGAGCATGAGACACCACACCTGCAACACGCCGTTGCGCTGCAGGGATTCCAAGCCGGAGATGTACTTCCGCACTCCCGGCAGGGATCAAGGAGTCGGAGGTCGTCATCATACACCGTATGTGTACGAAACCATGAGGGGCCTCACTTGAGGCACCTTGGATGTCGTGAGCCAGAGCTGCTGCACGATGAAGAAGGAGCAAGGGGTGACCTGCGAGGAGCATCGCGACCTTGAGGTCGGCTACGGCTTCGACTACTTCAACCACGTTCCCCTTGGAACGCTAACCGTGTATGGTCTACAAGGGTATGTATTCTATACGCTCCGACCGTTACTACATTACTACATAGATAGATCTTAGGCGTTAGGAGGTTCCAACGTAGGAAATTTTTTGTTTTCTGCCGCGGAACTCTTTAGTGGTATCAGAGCCGATCTATGCGTAGGACTGCTGTACGGCCAGTACGCACAAGTATTGTGCGGGCATTGATCCCTTAGTTGTTACCCTCTAATGTGTACTTGTTTATATTGCGGTATTGTTTGATGAAGCGGCTCGGATCAACCTTACACATATTCGTACGCGAGACTGGTTCCACGCTCAACATACGGCTTGTACCATATAAGTGGCTAGCGGGTGTCTGTCTCTCATTCAATAGTTGATATTACATTTACAACGGAGGGCCCCGAAAGGGGTGTAGTAGAGACAACTGTTGGATCCATGTTGTGGTTGGAAAGTTCGTAGATTAGAAATGGTTCTATTGCGAAAGCCCTAACAACCACGTAAAACTTGCAAAAGATAAAGTAGAGGCGTCTAACTTTATTTTGCAGGAGGGCTTGTGTTATGATATGGTATTAGTCGTTACAAAGGTAAAGTAGTTTACTTTTATGTTACTAAGTTAAGTAGTAATAGCCATCGTTCTGATGGACGACCGGGTGGTGGCGTCGTGGACTTGGCGTCAAACCAGGGGGCAAGATGGAGATCATGCCAGAGCGCTCGATGGAGATCAAGGCGCAAGGAGAAGGACCATATCATATCACAAATTTACATGTGATGTTGATACCTATTTTATATCTTATTATATGCTAGTATTAGATACTCAACGGTGGCAAATAGGATAATCCCTATATAATTCCAATGATAGTGTTCCCCTTGTGGGTGCACCACCAAGAAAATTTGCCGTTATGAAGCCGGCCGTGACGATCGGGGGCTAGACATATCTACATTCGCATACAATGGGTGTAAGCCATGTTGCAGAGCAAATACACACAAGTTAGATTTGGCGAGCCTAGCATGTGTAGTCATGGCCTCGGAACACAAGAGACTGAAAGGTCGAGCATGAGTCACATGGTTGATGTGATTGACATTAGGGAATGTCTACCTTTGATGCTGCACTGATGGCCGTGACGATCGAGGGAGGTGCAGACGATTGGGATCATGTGATCACTAAAATCGTCCAAGGGATGACAATTTTAGTGGGAGCTCAATTAGGATTGAACTCATATTATGAACTTAGTCCAGATGTCTGTTTGCAAATATCTTAGTAGATCATGGCCTATCCTATTGAGGTCCTTTGCGACCATGGGAATATACTTCTTGATATGGAACTTAGCAAAAGGGTCCAACTTCATAGATTAATACCCACGCCTGAGGGATATCCTCGTAAAAGGTGATTCTCTTCTTGATACTATGACCATTAGGAGATAATCCGATGACTCCATAATGTTTGTGTGTTCTCTGTAATCATCCAATAATCCATTCTCCATTCGATGGAAAGTTGGATTATAATCTCGTATTCTGCAAGATCAGGCACATAAAGTATGAGCCATTGGATGAGCTTTCATCCATGATAGATGAAAAAGGGAATATTTGGAGAAACACTTAGCAATCTTACATTAGAGTTATGAACTCTCAGAAGGTCTTGATTGCAATGGAGGTCATGAAGGAAAAAGGGTATATGTTGAATATACAAATTATAAATGTGGTTCTCGCAAAACTCGTTGTAGTTTGTAAAGTATTTGATACTTGTCCCGTTTTGTGAAAACACGATGGTCTGCTTGAGAATTGCTGGAATTGAGGCAATGTGGCTTGATGACAACAAGCAAAATAGTTGATGGTCGACATCACCCCCCTTTCCTCAAAGGTTTATCATTTGGATTAGTGGACTTGAAAATAATTTTGTAATCCTTGTCTGTGTGTCTTGCTTTTGGCGAGACAATTGTTCATATGAACGAGTTACAAGACAGTTGTACTATTCTTATGAACAATACCGTTATGGTCACATTACAATTTTATAAATGAGTTATTCTCAACACTATGTTAACGATAATAGTTTAAACATTTATAAAAGGATTAGAATGCTAAAATATATCGAAATTTTGATTATGATATGACACTAGTGTTTAAGTAATTTTGGTTATTGCATGTTCTTCATTCTAAATGAAGATCGGGGTCTTAGATGCTTGATCTAGAGACTTTGCAAAACCATGCCGCGTTGGGCAGAATGACTAAAAACTCCGCATTCTGGTAAAACGGTGATATGCGAAGAAATGTTGAACTTTATACATAACGATGTATCGTATTTTCAACAAATAGTGGAAATCATTATTTCACACTTCATTATGGATTTCAATGAATATGAATATTTACTTAATGAAGCATCAGTTTGAAACTGTTTTGAATTGTTCAAAAGATTTCAAAGTGAAGGAGGATATTGAATTAACAAGAATACAAAAGTCTTTTCGATTTGATTGACATGACTAAAGTATTTAATTTAATTTTAACATAAAAGGACATGTGAAAGAGGTTTCACCAATTATGATAATCAGGGCAATTCCAAAGTGTATTGAAATGACTAAACATCATAATCATTATATATTAGGTACATATGTTATAATATTATCTCTTATTGAGTTTATAGTTATCGTTTAGATTTAGAGATCGAAATGAGCGAACACTCGATTGAAATACAAAGGAACATCTAAAGATTCGTGGAAACAACACCATAAGTGTTATGGCATGTTCGAGTTTCTGGAGATTTCGATAAGTTGAAATTGTGGCGAATAAACAAGTCTTTGTAGAGAATTCTTAGGAAGCTATGAATGCATCTTCCACAAAGAACAAACCTACTGTTGTCCAAAGTTGACGTGTCTTAATGAAGATAGAGGTGGAAGAAAGTAAAAGATCAAAACAAGGTATTTGACCTTGCCTCCGAATTGTTGAGTGGCGCAACAGAATTTGTTTCGTGAAACCAAACTCTACAAATAGAGGAGAAACTAATGATAATGATCATAAAAGTTTCAGCGAATACTTTTACTAAAGAAAGTAGGATTCAAAAATATATACTCTGCAAGTTCGTGGAAATATATTATTGATTCACTTGTCATGTTTATGAACAAGACATACCTACGAATTACAAAGAAGCGTGATGGACCTAAGTGCGAGAAATGACTAGGAGTCATAAAATCCTATATTAAGTTACATTTAAGATTGCAAAGTAGTATGTTACTTGATCTTATTAAGTAAAGTAGTTTACTTGATATTTCTGAATGACTTCAAAGACATAAGATGGAAATGAAACTTAATGAAGACGTAAAATCTCGATTTGTCTCAAAGTATGGACAAATTCAAGGAGTTGACTACAATTGTAGTGATGCTTGAGTACACTAGCAATATATGGATATTGAAGTCTCGTAGCTGGAATTCTCAATTTGATGATGATCACATAATTTTGGAATGTCCAAGATTATAGAGAAGACCTGCATTTGAGTGGGAGCTAATTAGCTTGGCCAAATCTTAATATGTAAGAGACATATTTTGAGTGGGATCTAAGTAGCTTGGCTGAATCATAATATGTATCAGACATATTTTGAGTGGGAGCTAAGTGAAATCCCTGGATCTCAAATATGGATGTCATATTTGAGTGGGAGCGTGAGATCATTCTAGGATATGTGGACAGCATATATGAATGATGTGATTGGTATTGATAACATTTAAGTTAGTAAATATGGATGAAGTTGAACAAGTTATTAAACAATGAGATCTATCGAGATAGATTGGTAAGTTTAATAAACATCATAGTTGAATGCTTCCTAGACTTGATTCTGAAGATGTTCAGAATATCCTAGATGAGATTCTGAAGTAGTTCAGAATGGAACAAGGAAAATAAAGAGGTTCTTACTTGTATGAAGCATTGATTTAGTCTTAGTATTGCAACGATGGTTAAAATGAAGAAAGAGATGTGTTGCATCTCCTATGCCTCAGCCATAGGTTCTTCCATACAACCATATTGTATACTCGACGTAATGTGACCCAAAGTTTTGGTTGGAAGAACATGCTCTTAACTGTAAGAACATGTCTTGAAGTGATTCTTGAGTTAATCACTAAACCAGAATTAAGTTTGTACTTAAATGGCAAGAAGCAAAGTAAGTGGCATAGTTGCATTTAATGAACTGGGATCTACATAGATATAGAAGTATAAAGGCTCCATCTGATATGATGTATATTGTTATGGCGGGGCTAGTTCACTTTCAACGTAGAATGATGTGTCCCAGGGCACAGTGCCCATGAGAAAGCCCTCGAGGTTAATCTAAAGTCACTGTAGGCTCCTGGAAACCGGCCTCGTTCTGCTGCCATAACTGCCATATATGCACAAAGGATTGCAAAGTGTGTTTCGAAGTTTAGATGACAACAGTGACAACGACTGTCATTATAAACAGTAGAAACAAAATCTCACTTTGCTGCCAAACGAATACTTCGACCCATTATGAGATAATGGTGTGAATGTCAAAGTTAGGAAGACATTAACGATTTGCAAAGACATAATGATCTGGTAAAACAGAACATGGACATGACGTTTTCCATAAGCATGCATGATCAATAAACACATATGTGATATGGTTTATGATGAGTAAAATGCAAGCTAGATTATTTGTACTCTAGTGCAAGTGGGATACTGAAGGAGATATGCCCTAGAGGCAAATAATAGGTTTTTATTGTCATATCTCAATTAGTTCATTATAGTTTCATATTGTGCTATAACTGTATTAATACAAAACGTTAATACACGTGTGGTATGTAAACAAACTGTGTCTCTAGTTACCTCTAGCGAAGTAGTTCATTGGTCATGAGGATGATCTAGGGTTTCGAGATCATGGGCATTTATGCCAATTGACAATAAGGTCACATCATTAGTTGAATGATGTGATAGACAAACAACCCAACCAGTTGTATCTTAATGAGATCTAGTTACAAAGTTCACCATTAATGATAAAACTAAGGAAACCTTGCGACCTGTCCTTAGACTGTGAGATAATGCAAATCACTGTTCTGGGGGGAGCTTAGATGGTTATCAAGTATCACTCCATGACTGGGTGATCAAAAAGGAGCGCGTAGAGGAGTACATATCAAGACCAGGATTTTCCAGTCCATGTAACGGATAGATACATATGTGGCCATCTCGGTGACGTTGCATTAACGAAGCTTGCAAGCGTGTGACTGGGTCACAAAATGTAACGACACGGAAACGAGAAAACAAGTTCATTGGTAACGAGATCGAACGAAGGTATGGAGATACCGTAGATCAAATCTCGGGTGAACTAGGTATCAAGAGGCAAAGGGAATGGGAAACGACTGTTTACGGTTCAAACGACATTGTCATCGTGGAATGCACAGGGGTCAATATGGGCATCCCGGTCTCGCTATTGATCATTGATGGAGATCATGTATGTGCCATTCCCGAGTCGTGGGGAAATACACTTAAGGGTACGATGAGCTAGAGATCCTCTGTAAGTTGGAATCACCATATGAAAGAGAAAAGGAAACCAGAAAAGTTCCGTGAGAGAACCAGAATCTTTCCGGGAAAGTTCCGAAGTCGTTCGGAGGAAATTGAAAAGGGAACCGAAAGGTGTTTCGGGTCAAATCAGATTTTGTAATATGTATTTACATTAAATATAATATTAAAATCTAATTTGAAGGGGTATTCCACTAATGGGACAAACTTCCTAGGGAAAAAGGGCCCATTAGGGAAAACCAAAGGAGAGAAGGGCCAAGGGCCAAGGCCCAGGCGGCTCAAGGGGGCCCACCCGGCCAGCCTAGGGCTATGCGCGGGGTGGGGCCCACCCGGCCAGCCTAGGTCTGTGCGCGGGGTGGGGCCCACCCCAGGTCGGCTGGCCCATGAAGGCCCATGTGCCCTCCCTCTCCCTTGTTTAGTCCCACATGGGAAACCCAAAGGGGAGGGCACACCCCCTCCCCCTATATAAGCGGGTGCCCATGGGTGGGAATAAAAACACCAATATTTGGAGAAGTCCTTTGGTTGACTTTCTCCTTCCCCCTCTCTCTCTCGTCTCCATGCATTGGTACGGTCCCAAGTAAGGACTGTCCGAGCATGAGACACCGGACCTGCAGCACGCCATTGCGCCATAGGGATTCCAAGCCGAAGATCTACTTCCGCACTCCCGGCAGGGATCAAGGAGTCGGAGGTCGTCATCGTACACCGTATATGTACGAAACCACGAGCCTCACTTGAGGCACCTTGGATGTCGTGAGCCGGAGCTGCTGCACGATGAAGAAGGAGCAAGGGGTGACCTGCGAGGAGCACCGCGACCTTGAGGTCGGCTACGGCTTCGACTACTTCAACCATGTTCCCCTCGGAACGTTAACCGCGTATGGTCTACAAGGGTATGTATTCTATATGCTCTGGCCGTTACTGCATTAGTACATAGATAGATCTTGGGCGTTAGGAGGTTCCAACATAGGAAATTTTTTGTTTTCTGCCGCGGAACCCTTCAGCACCATCCAAGGCGCTAGGAGTGGATGACTTCACGATCGTTTTTTTCCAGAGACACTGGGGCCTTTAGCATGAGGATATTGTACCAGCTATCTTGGGCTTCCTAAATGGTTGCAAATTACTTTTGGGGCTGAATGTCACATCCATTACTCTCATACCCAACGGAAAACACCCGCAATGTATTTCCCAATACAGGCCTATATCTCTATGCTCGGTTTTATATAATATAGCATCCAAGTGCATTGCAAATAGAGTAAGAGTTTCTCTGGTTGATATTATTGGACAAGAGCAAAGTGCTTTTGTCCTCGGATGTCTCAGTACAGATAATGTACTAATTGCATATGAGAGTGTGCATGCGATGAGGAAGGGAAAGAAGGGGAAGAATTTTGTCAGTGTAGTCAAGCTTGACATGATGAAAGCGTATGATCAAGTGGAATGGAATTACCTGCAAGCAATTATGTTGATGATCGGTTTTAGTGCTAACTTCATTCGTCTGATAATGACGTGTGTGACCACGGTCTGATTTACTATTAGAGTGAATGGAGAGATGCTTCCCTATATTACTCCATCAAGAGGTCTACGGTAGGGTGATCCCATGTCACCTTTTATATTCCTCTATTATGTGGAAGCCATCAGAATCTCGCGTGATGAGTCCTCTGGCAGTGGGGTGCCTTTGAAGGCTAGTTTGAACCTCTCCCACTAATCGTTCGAGAGGTGGATCTGTGGGTGTTCATTGGGCTCGTCGAGGTTGGTGCCATTTTCGAGTCTGATGCTGGTGTTGCTGGTGTAGGCGGTGATGACATCGTAGTGGTAGTGATTGATGTAGATGTTGCTCCCGTAGCTCTCTGGGTCGGATTCAACGTCGTCTTCTCCTTCGAGCAGGTTGCTCAGATCGGAGTCGCAGCTGTTGTTGATATCCGAGCTGTAGGTCGAGGAAGAGGCGTTGAGCTCACTAAGGGGGCCAAGTGGTGGTGGGATCCATGAGGCGGGTGCAATTGATGAAGGTGTCGACTTCTCTGGGACCGAACGGATCTGGTCTGGGAGGCGCAGAGTGTCGGCCTTGCTGACTAGGAAGTGGAAGTCGCCGATCGTCATATCCTCCCCATTGTTGAGAGAGTCGAAGGCCGGGCGGGTGGACGGTGAAGTTGAAGAGCCGAATTAGATATGATCCTCTGATGCCTCCAAGTCATAGATCATCCGGATGGGGTCGCAAAAGTCGCGACATCAGCGTGCGGGCTTCCCACGGACGACGCCAATTAACGTGGTGTGAACATGTATTCATGTGAATGCCCATACTTGATGGACTTAGGTTTTAGGGAAGAGCGGCATGCCGGAGACTTCGTCGGCTAACAAACAAGCACACGAGGACACAAGGTTTACCCAGATTCAGGCCACCGGAGGGAAAACTCTACTCCTGCTTGTATGTTCTTTGTTGATTGATGAACCGAGTTACAAGGGTGCCGAGATGGCTATGGAGCACATATTGAATCTGGCGGGTGTGTGAAATAGGGTTTTGATGATCTGATACGTCCATTTTGCATCACTATTCTATATCATAATTTACTATTAGTCATTGATATATTTCATATTAAGAGACGATACTTATGTTATTCCATCTGTTTTTGCATGGTTGATGACCTTTGGAGGATGGACCGCTGAAGTCAGGATTCTGATGGAAAAGGTGCTATTTGGAGGCAAAATTCACGAAGATCAGAAAATTCCAGAAAATACATGGAAAATCCTATTTTTTCAGAAGACGAAGGATGCCAGAAGGGGGAGTGGAGTTGGGCCACAGGGCCCCACACCACCCCCCTGGTGCGGGCCACCCCTAGCCACGCCACCAAGTGGTGTGGCCACCCTGGCCCACCTCCAGCTCTCCCCTTTGGCGTATATTATCCCCACGAAACCTTAAGCCTGGGGGAGCGACCACAGAAAGATGCTGCTGCCTCTGCAGGGCGGAAAACTACAGAGAGAGAAAGAGCTCTCTGGCAGGCAGAAATCTACCAGGTAAATTCCTTTTCGGAGAGGGGAGATCATCGCCATCAACACCACCATCAAGCTGGACTTCATCATCTCCATCATCATCTCCACCAGCACCATCATCACCACTCCATACCGCTGTAACAATTGGGTTGAATCTTTTATAGTTCTTAGGGGAGACTTCCCGGTGTTGATTACTTGTTGTAGTTGATGCCATTGAGTGGAACCATTGAATTATTGTTATTTCTAGATTGTTACTTATCATTATATCATCTCTGATCTTGATCCATATGATGTCTCGTGAGTAGTTCGTTTAGTTCTTGAGGATATGGGAGAAGTCATGTTGTTAGTAGTGGAATTGTGTTGAGAAAGATTCAATAGTTTGTTATTTAAGTTGTGGCGTTATTCTTGTAGTGGAGTCATGTGAACGTCAACTATATGACACTTCACCTTTATGGGCCTAGGGGAATGTGATACATTGCAAATGTATCTATAATTTTTGATGTTCCATGCTTGGTTTTATCTACTTTCTTGTGTTTTGTCCACACTTTGGAGTACTTTTCATATGATTTCTTGGACTAACCTATTAACAAGAGCCACAGTGCTAGCTGCCTGCTTTCTGCTGTTTATGCTTCCAGGAAGTCAGAAAATGAATATTCTCGGAATTGGATGGGACAAAAGCCAAAGTTGCTATTTTACCGGAAGACATCTGGAGCCAGAATACGAGACGGAGAGGGGCTGGGGCCTGGCCACACCACCTGGCCGCGCGGTCAGGCTTGGCCCACGCCAGGCGGTGGTCTGACCGACCCCAGCACCCCATCGGCCTCTCCTTCCGCCTATATATTGCCTCTGATACGGAAACCCTAAGGACCTGATCAAAAATCCACGAAAGAGACTGTAGCCGCTGTCATCTCCATCCCTAGATTGGGAGGGATCTGAAGCTCTTCCCGGCACCCTGCCGGGGAGGGGAATTCACCCTGGAGGCCTTCTACATCACCATGCAAGCCTCCGGTGTGATGCGTGAGTAGTTCATCTCTAGACTACGGGTCCATGTAGTAGCTAGATGGCTGGTCCTCCTCCTTAGTGCTTTCATGTCTAGATCTTGTGAGCCCCGTTCATGATCAAGATCATCTATTTGTAATTCTGCATGTTGTGTTTGCGGGGATCCGATGGATATTGAGATGCTATTTCAGTTTGATTATTGATTCTATCATGTCTTTGTTATTTGTGATCTTGCATGCTTTCCGTTGTTAGTAGCTATCTTGGCCAAGTAGATGCTAGCAACTCCAAGAGTTAGTATTTATGCTCGATAGTGGGTTCATGCCTCTGGTAATCTGGGGAAGTGATAGAAATCTCTAAGGTACTAGATGTGTTGTTGCTACTAGGGAGAAAACAACAATCCTTTGTTCATAGAACAATCGTATTGTTTACTTTACACGCAATTCGTAAACCAATAATCTGTTGCTTGCAACTTAATACTGGAGGGGGTTCGGATGATAACCTGAAGGTGGATTATTAGTCATAGATGCAGTTGGATGGAGGTCTATGTATAATGTTGTAATGCCCAATCGAATCTCAAATGATTCAAGATGATTAGTATATGCTTGTATGCTTTCTCGATGTTTGTCAATTGCCCCACTGTAATTTGTTCACCCAGCATGTTATCTATCTTAAGGAGAGCCACCTCTAGTGAACTATGGAACCCGGTCCTTTGTTTTACATAGAATCTACAATCAACTGTTTACTGCTTTGTGTTTAGTTTGTGCAAACTATTACTTCCTTCCATTCGATACGTTTAACCCTTTGTTTTCAGCAAAACAGGTGAGATTGACAACCTCATCGCAAGTTGGGGACAAAGTTCTATGATTGTGTTGTGTAGGTCTCCACGTTGCTGCTAGCACCGGTAGTGCGCCCTACCAACGTTCAGCTAGCTACACCTTTGGGGTGTTTCCTTGGTCCTACTAGATTGATAACCTTGGTTTCATAACTTAGGGAAACTTACTGCTATGCTCATCATACCTTCCTCTTGGGGTTCCCCAACGAGGTCGACATCAACCACGAGCCAATAGAATGCATTGTGTATTTGGCTACTAATCGTAGGGGTTGCCGGAGTGACAGAAACCTGAACCCCCGTTAGGAAACCTTTGCACAAGGGAGGTTAGAATCGCAGAGTTTAAAGTTGTGGTTAGGTTTTAGCTTAATTACTTTCTTGTACTTGCGGATGCTTGCAAGGGGTATAATCACAAGTATGTATTAGTCCTAGGAAGGTCAGTACATTAGCACAGGTTCACCCACACAACACTTATCAAACTTAAGAAGATTAATCAACTATATGAAGCGAAAGCACTTGGTGATATTCCCGTGTGTCCTCGAGAACGTTTGATCATCATAAGTAATACAACCGGCTTGTCCTTTGCTAAATAAAGGATTGGGCCACTTGTTGCATCTATTATTATTGTCTTTTATTTACTCGCACTTTATTTACCTGCATTATCAAAAAAACCTAAAAATCGGTTTTCTAAGTATTTATAGAGAATTCCTGCTCCAAGACACTCGTCAACACCTTATGCTCCTCGTTGGGTTTGACACTCTTACTTATCGCAAATACTGCGATACACCCCCTATACTTGTGGGTCATCAAGACTATTTTCTAGCGCCGTAGCCGAGGAGTGAAGCGCTATTGGAGAGTAGAACTAGTAAAGGAAACTTCTACTGTGAGTATTGTTTATTTCTGTTAGTTACTTTATTTCAATATGGATAATTCGCTTAGTTTCTTATTTCGTAATGCTGCTACCACTGCTAAGGTAGTAGATGAACCACCACCTTCTGAGAATGATACTTTTAAAATACCTACAAGAATTATTCATCATGTTATGGATAACTACTATTTTGGAGATGGAACTGTCCATCCCAGTGATCATTTGCTCTTTATACACGAATTATGCAGGTTGTTTAAGTGTGCAAGGATTACAACAGATCAAGTCGAGAAGAAGTTATTCTCGTTATCACTAAAAGGAAGAGCTGAAGAATTGTATAAGCTGCTGAAGGATAGCCAATCTCTTGGATGGGAGGAAGTAGTGACTCTCTTTTATTCCAAATTTTATCCTCCTAGTGAGATTCATAAAATCGGAATCAAATATACAAATTTTGGCCTCTTGATGGAGAGAGTACAGCTCAAGCTTGGGGGAGATTGAAGTTACTAATGCTCAAGTGTCCTATTCATGAGCTCCTCAACAATATTCTTATCAATAACTTTTATGCAAGGCTTTCTCTTCATGATAGGGATCTATTGGATGCTTCTTACGCTGGATCATTTACACGCATGGAAGAAGGAGCTAAATGGGATCTTATAGACCGTATTCAAGACAATGCTGAAGCATGGGAGAATGATAAAGGAAGAAAGTCAAGTATAAATTATGATTATGAATGCATTAAATCTTTTATGGGAACTGATGACTTTTGTAATATTAGTAATGCTTACGGTCTTGATTCTCAAGCTATTGCAACTTATTTTAAGGCTTTTGCTTCCTATATTGAAATTCCTAAAAAGAAATGGAATAAGTATCATGAGCATATAAAGATATTGCTAATTGTGTTCCCGCAAGAAATACTGAAGTTTATACTGCTAATCATGTTTTACCTGAACCTTACATTGAGAAAATGCCTTTTCCAGTTAAGATAAAGGAACATTTTATGATAGCTAGTATGGTTAATGAAAGTACAAATAAAGTTGTTGAACCTGATGAACAAGTGGCCGTTGAACCTGTAGTAGTAAATGTGAAAGACTTTGTCACTAAATATGTAGAAGATGGACACACTATCCTCTGTAAGGATATCCCTAATATTGTTTCACAAAGTAGTGTTATGAGAGCTAGTATCCCTGTGTTTTCTGTTAGGATAAGTAATAATTGCTATAATGGTTCTTGTGATAGTTATATCGTTAAATTTATGCATGATACTGAAAGTTATTATGAGAGAGGGAAGACTATTCTTATGCGTCTCAATAATATCAAGTTTCCTTGTTTTATGCTTCAAGTCTTTATGTTGCACTTGTTTTGCCTTCCTATGCTTGTAGCCTCTGGTTTCAACAATTTATTTTTCTTACAAAATTCCCTTGCATAGGAAATGGGTTAGGCTTAAACATGCGTATTTTTGCTTCTTGATGCTCTCTTTTACTTCCATTCATATTCTTATGTGAGCATCATTAAAATTATCATACCCATCTTAATGGCTATAAAGAAAGAGCTTTTTGGGAGACAACCCAATATATTTGTGCTTTCAGTTTGTTTTTGTTTATTCGAGTTTTAGAAGTTACTGCGGTGATAACCTCTCCTTATCCTTTTGTCTGGTTTTTGTGTCAAGATCAACATCTAATGAGAGAGAAGTAATATTTGGGAAAGTTGCTGTCCCGAAACAGATTTTTGTGCTTCGCGTAAAAATTCGTGAAAAATCTCTGTATGTCGGATTGAGCTGTAATTGTTTGTGCTTCTGCCCCAAGTTGTTATTTAACTTTCGTTAGATTTGCACTTTTTGATTTGAGCAACATAATATTTTCAAAAAATTGATCTTTAGCTGCTGGTCTGTTTTAACAGATTTGTGCTACTCTTGCATTTGCTTCTTATATCGATTTCCTTTTTTGAATTTATTTTTGGGCTTTCGGAAGGGGTTGCTACAGTAGCTTATGTTTCGATGGATTTCAGTTGAAATTGAACTTAAAAGGTTTATTACCTCGCTTGCACTAATGTTGCTAATGAGAATTGTGTGAAGTTTTGTGTGAAAGAAATTTCCAGGTTATATGAGAAAATGGTGTTAAGATGGTGAATGGTTAAATGACTCAAACAATATGTGTATAAAGATAAAGATATTGATGTTATTCAAGCGGTGACTCCGGAAGAATTTATTAAATGCCAAGTTCAGAGACCTGCAGAGTCCGTTTTCAAATAGGTAACAGTTCTGGTAAGGAAAGGTCCGCGAAAAATCTGTCAAGTTATATTTTTGCGGTTTTTATCCAACAAGGAAAGCAAAGAAGCAAAAGAGGGACGGAAACAGAGCCAGGGTGGCTCACACCACCCCGTGGTGCGGGCCCCTTGGCCACGCTACCAGGTGGTGTGGCCACCCCGGAGCCCGTCTCCGACCCGTTTTCTCCCAATACCTTCCTTTTGTTGTAAAAATTCATAATATATATTCCCTCGGATCCCTCGAGGTTCGTATATTGTGTTCTCGTGTGTTTTCGTCTCGATCTGTTTCTACCAAGAACTATTCTTGAAGTTTAGAAGCATAATGGTCTCCGCCAATGATAAGGGCAAGGAGCCTGCGGAGGAAGATCTCCAAGACACTAAGCACGAGGAGGAGATCGATAGTGAAGTTGAAGAGGAGGCAAAGGAAGACAGCATCCGCACAACAGCACCACCATTGCAAGCATTGGAGTGGTGGAAAACCCTGTCAAGTTCAAAAGGGCTGCACGGATGTCCACCGGAGGGAAGACTCCGCATCATTGTTTGGCGGTGCGGTCACCTTCTCCACGCACCAAGAATCCCTTCCATAGCCTTATCCATGAGCATCAGTTTCAGAATTTACCAAAGGAGAAACTACCCTCCAATTGGGATATGCCCCGTTCTAACTGTTGGAAATATGCCCTAGAGACAAATAGTAGTAAGGACTATTATCATATTTCATATAGTTTATGATTAAGTTTTATATCATGCTATAACTGTATTGAGTGGAAACATCAATACACGTGTGATATACAAACAACTAGGGGTTCCCAGTAAACTCTAGTCACTGCTTCATTGGTCAACAGATGATCAAGTTTCCTAATCATGTGGCATTTATGCCAGTTGGAGATGGAGTCATCTCATTCTCAGAATGAGATGATGAACCAATACCCAACCTAAACATCGTGACCCGATCATGTCAAGAAGTTCAAGTTATGATGATTAGAAATGGATCCTCTTAGACTATTCCTTAGACCGTGAGGCTATATCAATCACTGTCTCCTGAGAGTGCTTTGATAGCATCAAGCTCCACTTGGTAATACAGTGGTTATAAAGGTGTGTTCAGGTACTCGGAGGAAACTGTTGAGGCAATATATGTCAAGAGCGGGATTTTCCGTCCATGTGACGGGAAGATACTCGAAGGGCCCACTCGGAGAAGTTATATCCAATAGCTACTCAGCGTGTGATTGGATCACAAGGATATCACTTGTCGGAACGAGTCAAGTAGCGTTGTTCGTTAACGAGATTGAACACAACATGGTGATGTCATTGATCATATCTCGGGAAATGCAAGTATCGAGAGACAAAGGGAATAAGACACGATTGTCCCGGTTCAAACGACAAAAGATCTTCGTGGAACGCATAGGGGTCACATGGCCATCCAGGTCCCTCTGTTGATCATTGGTGCAGGAGTGTCCCGACCATGTCTGGAGTGTTCCCAAACCGTGGGGTATCACTCTTAAGGGCTTGATGATGCTTAGAGAGTGTTTATAGGATCGGTAGGATCGCCGAAGAATAGTAGAGAGAAAACCGGAAGGGTTTCAGTAAGTTCAGAGGATGTCCGGAGTGGAGGTGGAAGGTGTTCCATAGCCACGGAGGTTGAATAATATGTGAATCAATGTTAAATGTTGATTTAATCACTTATTCATAATTATTTAATAAAGAGAAAATCAATTTAAATGGTCAAAGGCTTAATGGGCCAATTTCCGGAGGGAGAGGGCCCATTAGGGAAAGGAGAGAGGGGGAAGGGGCAAGGGGCTGGCCGGCTGGGCCTAGCCCCCCGCGTGGACCCCACTAGGGGCTGGCCGGCGGCCTCCCCTCCCCCCTCATCTCCTTTAGTCCCACCCCGGGACTTTGAGGGAGGTAGTACCTCCCCTCCCCCTATATATAGTAGGGGTATTTGGCCAAGTTAAATACACCAATAATCAATAAAGGTCTTCTCACTTTTGGGAGGACCTCCAGTTTATATTTTCTCTCTCCCCCTTTCTCTCTTGTGACCGTGGTCCCAAGTCTGGACTGCACGAGCGAGAGACATCTTCACCGCGGAGCACCATCGCGCTGCGGGTTCGGATCCGGGAGCTCTACTTCCGCAACTGCTGTTGGATCGGGGAAGCAGGAGTCATCGTCAGGCACCGGACGTGTGTAACTCCCCGTGAGGTGTCGCACTTGAGGCACTCAAGTCATTGGAGCCAAGGAGCGCAAGGACTTCATCACGACCTTGAGGTCGGTTTCGGCTCGTCTACATCAACCATGCTCTCCTGAGCATTGACAATGCTTTTCGGTCTTCAAGGGTAAGTTCGCGAAAAGCCCCTCCCGTTACTGTATTACTAATAGATAGGTCCTGGCAGCTTCAGGGGTTCAGGGGCGTAGGGTAAAATTTTATTGTTTTCATACGCGGAACCCCTACAGTGGTATCATAGCTGGATCTATGCGTAGTAATGCTAGTACGAGTAGAACACACGAGATGTAGCGTGTGGGCGTTGATCTTTTAGTTGTTACCCTCCCACATGTACTTGTGTATACGAAAGTAATGCTTGATGAAGCGGCCCCCAATCGACTTTACGCGTTCATTCGTGAGACTGGTCCACGCTTGACATACGGCTTGTACCGTATAAAGTGGCTTAGGGGGGTGTCTGTCTCTCTCACATTAGTTGGTATGCCATTTGCAACGGAGGGTCCCGAAAGGGGTGTAGTAGAGACAACTACTTGATCAGCGTTGTGCTAAAAGTTCGTAGGTAAGAATGTTTCTTGTGCGAAAGCCCATTCAGCCACGTAAAACATGCAAAGATAAAGTAGAGGCGTCTAACTTTGTTTTGCAGGGGGGCGTTGCTTTGTGATATGGTTGTGGCAAAGGTAAAGTGATTACCTTTTGTTACGTAGTAGTAGATAGTCACGAAGGTGATGGACTACCACGCCGGAGTGACACCGGTACCCTGGTGTCTACGGTGCCGGAACCCTGGCGCCGGAACACGGTGACGGTGGATGGAGATCACGACGTGAAGGACCATATCACATAGCATTTACATTAAATGTTATTGTTTGTATGTCTTATTGTGTGCTAGTATTAGATACTCAACGGTAGCCTAATAAGATGATCCCTGTTAAAATTACCAACGATTGTGTTCCCCCTTAGTGTGCACCACCAAGAAAGTTCTTCGGTATGAGGCAGGCCATGATGATCGGGTGCTAGACATATCTATGTTCGCATACAGTGGGTGTAAGCCATGTTGTATATCGAATACACTAAGGTTGAGTTGGCGAGCCTAGCATGTCCAGACATGACCTCGGAACACGGATGGTCGAAAGATCGAGCACGAGTCGCATGAATGATGTGACCGACGTTTAGCGTCCACCCTTGAACCCACATTGATGGTCGTGATGATCGGGGGAGATGTGGCTGATGGGGGCCGTGTTATCACTAGGAACCCTTTTGGCGATAGGTGTTTCTGAGTGGATTTATTATTAACTCATTTAATTATAAACTTAGTCTAAATTCCTTTTGCAATTATAAATGTAGATGGCTCACCGTGAAGCTTACTTTGTCATTGAGGATTGGGTAAAGGGTGAGAAACTTAGACTTGATGGATCCAACTTCCCTAGTTGGCTTGTGTGCCTGAATGATCTCCTTAATAGGAATCATGTGGTAGATTACATACGCCGCACGATGGATTTGACTGAGCCAGATTACTATGAGACCCCACAAGAGCTGGCAGACCGCTACTACCGTCAGGAGATGTCCACCTACATTCAGATAATAATGCGCTACGGGATGGGGGATGAACTACATCCGCTCATGGGTGATCTTGATCCATATTCAATGGTGGATCAGCTGAGAGCAGAGTTCATAGGCCATGTGCACATGTGGAAGCATGAGCTGCTTGGAGAGTTCCTTTCCATACAGATGGAGGAGCATACATGTCTGAAGGGTCACTTGGAGCGCATGCTTGATGCACACATGAGACTGGTTCATTTCGTGGATTACTGGATGGCTGATCCATTTCCGATAGACGTACTTCTTCGATCGTTGCCTCCCAGCTACGAAGGACACGTCCGGAGTAGCATCATGAGTGGTGATACGGAAACATTGGATTTCCATGAGTTCATATTATGTTTTAGGAACGTAAAGGTTGAACCAATCACCGGAGAGGTCGTCGATGACAAAGGTATATATTTGATATACAATTTTATAAATGTTATAATCTTGCAAACGCATTTGCAATGTTAAGTATATCTGATAGTTGTTCTATTTTGCTGAAAACAGGTCCTTCTGCCTAAGAGGTTCTTGCTGGAGAGGAGGTGACGTTGCGTGTTGATGGAAAGCATGACGACAATGGTCGACGACACTCTCCCTCAACATTTATCATTTAGTTTGTGTTTTAGGATGATTATTGTAATCAAGAGATTGCGAACTTCTTTAGTTTGTCTCACACTTTGTGAGACGGTTATCCATATAAGTTTGTAACAAACAGTTGTTCTACTTTTATGAATGATTTCTATTCGCGTTCATATCTTGTTTGATTATATGTGAATTATCCTTGTTGTTTGAAACTAATCGATAATGCATGAACATTTGTAAAATATTGAAATGCCTTAAAATACCCAACTTAAATGATATTCATTACTGAATGAAAACCATTGTTTAAATTCAAAGTTATAATGATAATATGTGAAAGTCATTCGATTTCTTATCACATATAAATCATGCCTTAGTTCAGCAAATTAATTTGAACATCGTGTATTACTTGAATACAAAGAGTTTAATGAATTGTGAAAAGTAAATACATATTCGATGTATTATGCTTTGAAAAAATGGTAATTATCATTATAAGATTGTTTAAAAGTGTAAAGAAGTTTACCAAAGGAAACATGAATATGAAACTATTTGATTTGATCAAAGTGTTTCATCAATAAAAGGGTATGAATATAAAAGAGAATCTAATTGCTATGATTTGATCAATAGTAACAAAATTCGACTTTATAAGAATAGCATAAAAGTAATTGTGAAATGCAAAGCGTTTTGAAACGTCAAAATGCAAAGCATAATAATGTGATATTATATATCAAAATGGGTTGAATAGAAGGCACCAAATAAATCGTTGTAGTGTAGATGTAGAGACCATTAGTTAGAAATAGTTAACACTCAATTAGAATGTAGTGTACCATTTGAATTCGTGAAAGTTTTGGGGTTATTCGATATAATGAAAACAATAGCGAATAAGTCCTTGTAGATTATTCATTGGAAACTTTGAATACGAAATCCATAGCTGAAACCAAAAGGAAAAGCAAGATTCGTACTGCTTGGATTTTGGTGCATTCTTGAGAAAGCTCACTTCTAGTGATGTTTCTCAATTATGAAGCAAATGGAAAATAGTGGAAAACACGACGAGGATTCAAAACCCTGCATCAGAGTGTTGAGAAGCGCAACGGACAATGTTCCTGAATGATTCTCTTCACAGAAGGAAAGAATCAATGATATTGATCATTGTGTTTTCCCCACTAGTGTTTCACCACATGAAGTAGGATTCAAAATGTAAATCCATATCTAGTATGGAGACATTTGTGAATCATTTGTCGTGATTCTTGGAATGTGACATACCTACGAACTACAAAGGAAATAATGGTAAACTAGAATTATGCGAAATCCTAAAAGCAAAATTCCCTTGAGATTAGAAAGCAATTCGTTGCTCAATCTCACAAGTAATAGGGTTATTGGATTTTCCCAAATGACTGCAAAGTCATAGTGGAAAAAGGGGTGAATGAAAAAAGCACAATTTGTCAAGTATTGGACAAATTCAAATGAATTTGATTCAAATATGCTGAATGTCTAGTGGATTGAAAACTAGTAAAGTACTAGTATCTCATAGTAAATCTCCAAATTTGATTTTTGATCAAAGGATTTTGAAGTTGTTCAAAATAGTGAGTAGATGTGCAATTTGCATAAAATTGAGTGAGAGCTATTTTAGTCTTCCCAAAATGATATGTTGGTAACATATTTTTGAGTGGGAGCCTATACAGTGATTGTTAAGGGTGTTAAGAATGAAAGCGCAAATACTTGAAAATAATGATTTATAAGATGTAGAAGTTGATAATAGGTGTATTATGATATTATGTAGTATTCCTTAAGGGATTCTAAAAGGAGTTTCAAAATAGAAGTTAATTAAGGAACTAGTTCTTAATGACTCAAATTAGGAATAGTATTAAGTTTAACATCAATGGTTAAAAGAAAGAAAAGGATGATCATCATCCACTATGTTGATACATAGGTTCTATCTTAGAAAACCATGATGATAACTTAGCATAATATGCAATCGAAATAAGGAACATTTAAAAGTGATTAAGTTTGAATCACAAAACGTTGAGCTGAGTTTGTCCGCAGTGTCTAATAGAGAACTGTAGACATGTTTTCCAAATCCATAAAGGATGACATATCTTAAAGCATAAAGAGTTATGTTATAAGGGAATATGTTGGAAACTCCTGTAAATACCGATTAAAGACAAGTAGGAAGCGAGGTGAACTAAAACATCAAAAGTTGCACAGAGTGCACTAGTGTTTCGATGAATACATTTATAATAATAGATAAGGGTACCATCTAAAGTATTGTATAAAGTTATGGCGGGCTAGTTCGTTTTTAAAGTAGAATGATGTGTCCCAGGGCATAGTGCCCATGAGAAATCCCTCGATGTTGATCTAACGTCACTGTAGGCTCCTGGAATCAGGCCTCGTTCTGCTGCCATAGCAACGATGCATACACAGATGCTATCATGTGATGATAAGGTATTAATGTCAATCATGGTGACATTATTAAGTTGCAAAGGATTTGAGACTGTAAAGTACAGACCCAAGACTCAACCTCTTCCATGAGCAAGCATGTTCAGGGTACTGGATATATGGTGCCAATGATTGAGAACAGATGCAGCTAGTGTATTTGTACTCTAGTGCAAGTGGGAGACTGTTGGAAATATGCCCTAGAGACAAATAGTAGTAAGGACTATTATCATATTTCATATAGTTTATGATTAAGTTTTATATCATGCTATAACTGTATTGAGTGGAAACATCAATACACGTGTGATATACAAACAACCAGGGGTTCCTAGTGAAACTCTAGTCACTGGTTCATTGGTCAACAGATGATCAAGTTTCCTGATCATGTGGCATTTATGCTAGTTGGAAATGGAGTCATCTCATTCTGCGAATGACATGATGAACCAATACCCAACCTAAACATCGTGACCCAATCATGTCACGAAGTTCAAGTTACGATGATTAGAAATGCATCCTCGTAGACTATTCCTTAGACCGTGAGGCTATATCAATCACTGTCTCCCGAGAGTGCTTTGACAACATCAAGCGCCACTTGGTAATACAGTGGTTATAAAGGTGTGTTCAGGTACTCGGAGGAAACTGTTGAGGCAATATATGTCAAGAGCGGGATTTGTCCGTCCATGTGATGGGAAGATACTCGAAGGGCCCACTCGGAGAAGTTATATCCAATAGCTGCGCAGCATGTGATTGGATCACAAGGATATCACTTGTCGGAACGAGTCAAGTAGCGTTGTTCGGTAACGAGATTGAACACGACATGGTGATGTCATTGATCAGATCTCGGACAATGCAAGTATCGAGAGACAGAGGGAATAAGACATGACTGTCCCGGTTAAAACGACGAAAGATCTTCGTGGAACGCATAGGGGTCACATGGCCATCCAGGTCCCTCTGTTGATCATTGGTGCGGGAGTGTTCCCGAACCGTGGGGTATCACGCTTAAGGGCTTGATGATGCTTAGGGAGTGTTTATAGGATCGGTAGAATCGCCAAAGAATAGTAGAGAGAAAACCGGAAGGGTTTCGGTAAGTCCGAAGGATGTCCGGAGTGGAGGTGGAAGGTGTTCCATAGCCACTGAGGTTGAATAATATGTGAATGAATGTTAAATATTGATTTAATCATTTATTCATAATTATTTAATAAAGAGAAAATCAATTTAAATGGTCAAAGGCTTACTGGGCCAATTTCCGGAGGGAGAGGGCCCATTAGGGAAAGGAGAGAGGGAAAAGGGGCAAGGGGCTGGCCGGCTGGGCCTAGCCCCCCGTGCGGGGCCCACTAGGGGCTGGCCGGAAGCCTCCCCTCCCCCTCCTCTCCTTTAGTCCCACCCCGGGACTTTGAGGGAGGTAGTACCTCCCCTCCTCCTATATATAGTGGCGGTATTTGGCCAAGTTAAATACACCAATAATCAATAAAGGTCTTATCACTTTTGGGAGGACCTCCAGTTGATATTTTCTCTCTCCCCCTCTCTCTCGTGACCGTGGTCCCAAGTCTGGACTGCGGGAGCGAGCGACATCTTCACCGCGGAGCGCCGTCGCGTTGCGGGATTCGGATCCGGGAGCTCTACTTCCGCAACTGCTGCTGGATCGGGGAAGCAGGAGTCATCATCAGGCACCAGACGTGTGTAACTCCCCGCAAGGTGTCGCACTTGAGGCACTGAAGTCATTGGAGCCAAGGAGCGCAAGGACTTCATCACGACCTTGAGGTCGGCTTCGGCTCGTCTACATCAACCACGCTCTCCTGAGCATTGACAACGCTTTTCGGTCTTCAAGGGTAAGTTTGCAAAAAGCCTCTCCCGTTACTGTATTACTAATAGATAGGTCCTAGCAGCTTCAGGGGTTCAGGGGCGTAGGGTAAAATTTTATTGTTTTCGTACGCGGAACCCCTACACTAACCCTGCAGGAAAAGAAGACTTCAAGGAGGAATAGTGGGGAAAGAATCGCACGAGCTAGGATTCACAACCCGACATGATCATGAACCGCGTTGAGCATAACTCGGAGTTGATTTTTACTCTCACCTTCGAGATTGAGGACTTGAGGAAATTGATTCAAAAGCTCATAGAGAGAACACCACCACCACCGAAGGAGTAATTCATCATCAGGTTTTGGCATCCCCTTGGTTTGTTCCAAGCTTGGGGGAGTGCCGCGGTATCATATCACTATCTTCTATATTTTTACCTTTTTAGTAGAGTCATATCATGAATAGAGAAGTTATCATGTAGGATGGTTTGCATTATGGAAGTGTCTCTCTTCTAGTTAGATATCTATGTATCCCTTGGTGTGAGTTGCCGTTATGGAATATTAATGAGAAGTTCTATCATTTACTCTTTTGCATATATTATATTAGTTTTCAATTTCTCTTATATGATTGATCTTGTTGTTAGTATTGGTATCTGATGTCTACGCACTTCTATTCTTGTAGACAGTTGTTAGGCCTCTAAGTGCACAGGTTTGTAGAACAGCAGCAAGTTTTCCCTTAAGTGGATCACCCAAGGTTTATCGAACTCAGGGAGGAAGTGGTCAAATGTATCCCCTCTCAAGTAACCCTACAATCAAGATACAAGAAGTCTCTTGTGTCCCCAACACACCCAATACACTTGTCAGGTGTATAGGTGCACTAGTTCGGTGAAGAGATAGTGAAATACAAGTGGTATGGATAATTATAAGTGGTAACGGTGATAGAAAATAGCTTGATGGCGTGGGAAAGACTAAAGTAAACTGAAATAAAGATGGAAGCAAGCAAACATGTAACAGATCTAGTTGTAAATGAAGTTTCAATGCTTAGAAACAAGGCCTAGGGATCATACTTTCGCTAGTGAACACTCTCATAAATATATTATCTTCATGATACTACTCTTAACTACTCTCCGGTTGGACACTCTAATCGATGGTAGGGCTATAACAGCACACCTCAAAGTTTTCTTTCCACATCTAGATAACCCCACACTGTCACCTTGAGTACTAGCTGGTTCAAACAAACACCACAATTTCATAAAGACATCCAACTCCAATTATAACTCATAACAAGTATTTGAAATCTCTAGCCTAAGTGCCACCATGGTGTGCACGCTGTCACTTTCACACACATGGGGAGAGCAGAGATCTATTAAATCACTTGAGTAGCAAGGTAGATCTATAGATTACAAGCTCATGATCACAATATGATCATGCATAGAGAGAGAGATGAAAACATAGCTACCGGTAGAACCCTTAGCCTCGAGAGAGAACTACTCCCTCATCATCATGGGAATCAGCAACGACGATGGAGATGTTGGTGGAGATCGATGGAGATGGCTCCGGGGCACTTCCCCATCCCAGCAGGGTGTCGGAACAGAGATTTTCTGTCCCCCGAATCTCCACTTCGATGGCGGTGGCGCTGCGGAAATTTTTGTGGATTTCTGATTGACGATTTATGGTTTTTGCATCGGGGGAGATATATAGGCGAAAGAGGCAAGGTCGGTGGCCGGCCAGGGGGCCCACACCATGCCCTGGCGTGGCCAGGGGACCCGCGCCTAAGGGTGGTGTGGCCACCCTGTGGCCCCTCTCTGTCTCGTCTTCTGGATCCGTGAGTCTTCCGGTAAAATATCAACTTTCGCTTTTGTCCCGTCCATTTCCGAGAATATTCATTTTTTGACTTCCTAGAACCAAAAACAACAGAAAACAGGCAGCTGGCACTATGGCTCTTTGTTAATAGGTTAGTCCAAGAAATCATATGAAAAGTACTCCAAAGTGTGGACAAAACATAAGAAAGTAGATAAAACCAAGCATGGAACATCAAAAATTATGGATATGTTAGCAAGGTTTCAACATCCCCAAGCTTAACTCATGCTCGTCCTCGAGTAGGTAAGTGATAAAAAGAAATAATAATTTTTGAGGTGACATGCACCATCATAAACTTGATCAAAGTATTTGTAGAACATTCAAAGCTAGGATCATACTACTTCAATCATAACATGAAAGATAAAGTTCTAACAATAAGACATTGCAACTATGTTGTAACATGAAAAGGTACAAACAAAAGATTCATGAATAGCAATGCTTTGCAAGACGTTTGTTTGTTTCACATAAAGAAAACATAGCATAGTGGCATTCAGCTTGTCCCTCATAGAGTAGCAAACATAAATGCATAGGACACCTTCAAAGTTCATAAGAGTGACTAGATACAAATAGTTTAAAACAAGCAATATCAAAGTTATGCATCAATCAATAAGTCTTGGGACAATGCACATAGAACTAAGAATGGCCACTATGCTCTCAAAGTAGGTGCATAAAGATAGAAGGTGGAGACTCAACGTAAAAGTAAAAGAAAGACGTTCATAGAAGGAAGTAGGGATTCAAGTTTCATAAAGAGCTTCCAAAAATTATGGTACTTATTAGCTTTCAGGTCTCATTGCCCCTATCATAAGCATCTTTAAGTGATTAAGGTGAAAGTGACACAGCTAAGAGGATATGCTTGACAAGTTATAAGCCAAAATCTCATGCCCCTTACTTACGAAGACCGAATCTCATGTTACTCAACTTTAGTCACAAGTAAGCTCTTGTAATTGTAAGTACACATGTATCATAGAGAAATGCCAACGAGGTACCCCTTGCACATGATACAGGAGCTATACCATAATCAAAATGACAAGGCAAGCAGACAATGAGCATCACAGCGATCTTTTTATTTGCTATTTGCATAGGTTTTTATTGAGGATGCTTCATAGAGTGCTCATTATGGTTATGATACAAGTTTCCACCATGATTAGGCATGGCTTAGGCTAGCGTCCCAGGCGTTTCTCTAACACACATACAAACTCCATGATCTTTCAAGTTCCACTTTTATTACACACCACCGGGATCCATAAGCAAAAGAACATGATATCAACAGGGTACAAAGTACAAGTGCAATGTTGAAAGCGTTCCCCATGATACATGGTTCTGCTAATTTCAACTTATAAAGCGCAAGCATATATGCAAGAAAGAAGGACCCAATGGTTCAAGTTTATTAAATGCAAGAAAAGTAAAGTGTGCCATCAAGTTCGTGGAGCTTTAATCACTAGTTTTCTCATAACAAGTTTAATTTGGAAGGTAGAAAAAAACATGAATATACTTGGAGTAGCATATGCTAATAGGTAGGTATGGTGGAATCTTTGGAATAACTTGGTTTAATGAGTTGGATGCATGAGTGGAACTCATACTTGGTTACGGAGACTAGCAAAAGACTGGGAGCGACCAACTAAGAGAGCAATAATGGCCATAATCATACTGAGCGACAAAACATCATTAATCAAAGCATAAAGTGATATTACAAGTCGATAACTAAAGGATCATAAAGTCTATGGTGACTTGGGATAGTCATAACATGGTGTGAGCATGCGCCAAGTCAACCCAAATAAAGCATCAAAGGAGAATACCACAATACTATGCTTTAGTATGCTAAAACAACACATGATTCTTCAAAGGCACATTAAGCAATCTCAATTGTTTATAACAAGTCACGCTACAGCAAAGAATACTAAGCATAAAGCCAAAACAATATCAAGCATGGCATGACAAAGCATAGGCCACAGTCAAAAACAAGCTCCCTTTACCACTTAAGCCTGAACTTTCCTACTCTTTTCCATTCCAAACCAAACTATTTGAAAACAAATGTATGAAAGAGGGGGTCCAACCAATTTATTCAGCAAACTAAGAAAACCAAGCAAACAAAAAACCAAAACTAAAACGAAAAAGAAGACGCTCGAAGAACAACACAACTGTGCATGAAACAATAAAAATGAAGTGTTTGGAAGAAACCTGGAATTTTTATTGATGAAGAGGGGATGCCTTGGGCATCCCCAAGCTTTGATGCTTGTACTTCTTGGATATTTCTTGGGGTGACACGCGTGGCATCCCCAAGCTTGAGCTTTAGTCCATCCTTCATCTTATTACTCATTCCTTCCATACACCTGAAATTTTTCCTTCATACAAAACTTCACACAATCTTTATTTGCAACATTAGTGCACTTAAGATAGTAAGTCTTTAGGTTCAGTTCTAACACCAATAAAACTTCCATTAAAACACAAGCTACTGTATCTCTTCCCTTGAAACGCTCAATTCCCCAAAGAGAACCCAAAAAGGAACCAACAAGAAGCAAATGCAAATAATGGCAGAAATCTGTCAAAACAGACCAGCAGGTAAAAACCAATTTTTTCGAAGACCTTGTGTTGCTCAAATAGAAAAGTGTTGAACTAACGAAAGTTAGATAACAACCTGGGGCAGAAGCACAAAATTGCACGCCTCAAAAAGAAGTACAGAGATTTTACATGAATTTTCACGGTGAAGCACAGAAATCTATTTTGGGACAGTAACTTTCCCAATCATTACTTCTCTCTCATTAGAGGTTACTCTTGGTACAAAAAGCAAATAAAAAGGATAATGAGCGGTTATTACAGAGGTAATAACTTCCAAGACTCATCTAAAACTTTTGGGTTATCTCCCAATAAGTACTTTTCTTTAACGCCTTTAAGTTAGGCATGATAGTTTGAGAAGATGCTCACATAAGAAATATGAATTGAAGTAAAAGAGAGCATCAAGAAGCAAATTCAAAACACATTTCAGTCTAACCCACTTCCTATGCATAGGAATCTTGTAAACAAACAAGTCATGAAAGAAAAAAGCAACAATCATAGGAAAGCAAAACTAGTGCAACTTCAAGACTTTCATCATAAAGAGGGGAAACTTAATATTATTGAGATGCATACAACCATGTTTCCCTCTCTCATAATAACTTTCAGTAGCATCATGAATAAAATTAACAATATAACAATCACATGAAACATTCTTATCATGAGCCACATGCATAAAAGAATTAATACTCTCCATATAAAGATAGTCATTCTTATTAATTGTAGTGGGGGCAAATTCAACAAAATAGCTATCATTATTATTTTCATCACCATAATCATCAAATATAGGAGGCGTATTGTAATCATAATTAATTTTCTCATCAATAGTAGGTGGACTGAAAATATCATATTCATTATTGCAATCATCATATATTGGAGGTATAGTATCATCATAAGCAATATAATAGTTATCTTCCAAAGTGTGTTCGTTTGTAAACATATCATCATTGGAAGGAACATGGATAACACTAATAGTACAGTAATTATTAATATCATCACTTTCAGAATTGGTACCGAAGAGATTTTCAATATCAAAAGTAGTGTGCTTTTCCCAATCATGATCACTACTATAGGTAATAGGCATAGGAACATCATCGAGTTCATACTCATCAAAAACTATAATAGGAGCAACGTGCTTAGGGGAAAATACTGTTTCCTCTCTCCTTTTACTCCTCCTCTTCTTGTTTTTCTTCTTCTCTTTAGGAGGGAGAGGCTTGAAAGGAAGCTTCTCCATATACCCTGGTTCATTGTTAGAGACAATAGAAGAAACTTTGGAGGATTCCTCCTTTTCATTAATAAGATCAAAACACATATTAGTCCTGTCATATTTTGGTAAAATATCATCTATAATATTTTGTATGTAAGTATTTGTGTGATAATTATCAACACAACAAAGATGACAACCATGCGGGATGCTATTCATATCAAAAGCACTCATATCTAACAAAGAAGTTTTTCTTGATAATTCTTCACACCACAAAAATAAAGTAAGCTCATCATGCTGATTAGGAGTGATCATGTCATCACAATACAAACTTGCAGTACTCATTGGATTAGAAGGGCTATTATTATGGCCTGAGCATTGAAAATTGAAATGACCCACTTCAAAGCAAAGTTCACAAATAAAAGGATAGAGGGCACAAACTTTTTTACCAAGATCATTTAGAGCCCTATACCACATTCTAGTTTTTTCATTCCTGTGGGTGATACAATATTCTTCTTCAATTTGATTATTCTCACAAGGTCTATGTATTCTACAAAAATTAACATGCTTATAAGAAATAGTACTTTCAGAGGTTTGAGGATGTTTATTGCTATTATTAACAACAATTTCATTTTACATGCAAGTGTCTTTAAAGGGCTCATGATACATGTCCCGCTTTTCTGCAGGAGCATTAATATGAGAAGCAAAGGTTTTAAAACAATCAATAAGAATTTGAGGATCAAGACCATATTTAGCACTAAGCTCTTGTAAATCACTAGTTTCAGCGAAAGACTGAATGCAATCATACTCATAGTTTATACCTGGTTCTTTACCTTTGTTGTTATCCAAATCTTCGGTATTGCTTTGAATTGTTTCAAGAAGATCCCACTTAGCTTTGAACTCCTTACTCGTGAAGGATCCCTTTAAACAAGTATCTAGATAGTCCTTGTAATGTCCTGAAAGCCTTGCATAGAAATTATTAATAACAATATTCCTGAGGAGCTCATGAATGGGACATTTGAGCATTAATGACTTCAATCTTCCCCATGCTTGGGCAATACTTTCTCCAACATGAGGATGAAAATTATAAATATAATTCCTATCTTTATGAATTTCATGAGGAGGATAAAATTTAGAGTAAAAGAGAGATTCAAGTTCCTTCCACTCCAAATGACGAGGATCATCTAGTAGCTCATACCACTCCCTTGCTTTGCCCTTAAGTGATAAAGAGAATAGCTTCCTCTTAACTTGGTTCATTGAAATACCTGCACACTTGAGCAACCCGCATAATTCATGTATAGAGAGTAAATGATCACCAGGATGGACAGTTCCATCTCCAAAATAAGAGTTGTTCATAACATGTTCAACAATTTTTATAGGTATATTAAAAGGGATGCTTTCAGTATGTGGATTTAAAATATCACAAGTATCATTAGAATTACCACATATGGGAGATAAAGTATCATTAGAGAAATCTTTTTTCTTTAAAACTGGGGAACTAAAAATATCATTTTCATAAAAACTAACTTCCCCAAGCTTAGATGTTTCCATAGCATTAGTAAGAAAGGTGTTCAAAAGATTCATACTAATAACATTGCTATTAGCATGCAAAGAAGGTTCCAAGGGTTTTTTAATTTTCTTTTCAAAGAATTCATGTTCTACCTTAGGGAAAATACTAAAAAGCTCTCTAATTTGGTTGTTGTTTTCCATTAAGCCTAACTAGTGAAAACAAGAAACAAAAAGACAAAATTGCAGAATCTGAAGGAAATAACTTCGAGCACTCACACCGGAGGATGTGAGTACCTTTTACCTTACCTCCCTAGCAACGGCGCCAGAAAATAGCTTGATGTCTACGCACTTCTATTCTTGTAGACGGTTGTTGGGCCTCCAAGTGCAGAGGTTTGTAGAACAGCAGCAAGTTTTCCCTTAAGTGGATCACCCAAGGTTTATCGAACTCAGGGAGGAAGTGGTCAAAGGTATCCCCTCTCAAGCAACCCTGCAATCAAGATACAAGAAGTCTCTTGTGTCCCCAACACACCCAATACACTTGTCAGGTGTATAGGTGCACTAGTTCGGTGAAGAGATAGTGAAATACAAGTGGTATGGATAATTATAAGTGGTAACGGTGATAGAAAATAGCTTGATGGCGTGGAAAAGACTAAAGTAAACTGAAATAAAGATGGAAGCAAGCAAACATGTAACAAATCTAGTTGCAAATGAAGTTTCAATGCTTAGAAACAAGGCCTAGGGATCATACTTTCGCTAGTGAACACTCTGACAAATACATTATCTTCATGATACTACTCTTAACTACTCTCTGGTTGGACACTCTAATCGATGGTAGGGTTATAACAACACACCTCAAAGTTTGCTTTCCATATCTAGATAACCCCACACTGTCACCTTGAGTACTAGATGGTTCAAACAAACACCACAATTTCATAAAGACATCCAACTCCAAATATAACTCATAACAAGTATTTGTAATCTCTAGCCTAAGTGCCACCATGGTGTGCACGCTGTCACTTTCACACACATGGGGAGATCAGAGATCTATTAAATCACTTGAGTAGCAAGGTAGATCTATAGATTACAAGCTCATGATCACAATATGATCATGCATAGAGAGAGAGATGAACACATAGCTACCGGTAGAACCCTTAGCCTCGAGAGAGAACTACTCCCTCATCATCATGGGAATCAGCAACGACGATGGAGATGGTGGTGGAGATTGATGGAGATGGCTCCGGGGGCACTTCCTCGTCCCGGCAGGGTGCCGGAACAGAGACTTTCTGTCCCCCGAATCTCCCCTTCGGTGGCGGCGGTGCTACGGAACTTTTCGTGGATTTCTAATTGACGATTTAGGGTTTTTGCATCGGGGAGATATATAGGCGAAAGAGGCAAGGTCGGTGGCCAGCCAGGGGGCCCACACCATGCCCTGGGGCGGTCAGGAGAGCCGTGCCTAGGGGTGGTGTGGCCACCCTGTGGCCCCTCTCTGTCTCGTCTTCTGGCTCCGTGAGTCTTCCGGTAAAATATCAACTTTGGCTTTTGTCCCGTCCAATTCTGAGAATATTCATTTTCTGACTTCCTAGAACCAAAAACAGCAGAAAACAGGCAGCTAGCACTGTGGCTCTTTGTTAATAGGTTAGTCCAAGAAATCATATGAAAAGTACTCCAAAGTGTGGATAAAACATAAGAAAGTAGATAAAACCAAGCATGGAACATCAAAAATTATGGATACGTTAGCAACGTATCAGTATCACTTTGGGATCATTGAGTAAATTTAGTTGGTTTTGGCAAACCTGGCTCGGTCAGTAGCAACGCTATTATGGGAATTGAATGAAAAAGATAAAAGTACTCTTAAGAAATATAATTTCATCATCTTTCTTCCTTGATTGGCTCATAAGCTTAGTATTCTCTAGTTAAGATCTTTTGTGCTTCCAAGGAAGATTGCATGTTTGTTTTTATCACATGTATGTTTGTTGGTTTCCTTCAACTCTTATGCTTGCTACCCAGCCTTGCTAGCCTAAAACCTATACTGAGAGGGAATACTTCTCGTGCATCCAATCCTTAAACCAAAACCTATGCCATTTGTGTGCACCATACCTACCTATTAGCACTATTGCTATTCCAAGTAAATTCATGTTTTTATCTACCTTTCGAATTAAACTTGTTATTTGAAAATTAGTGATTAAATCTCTCACGAACTTGATGGCACACTTTAATTTTCTTGCCCCTAATAACCTTGAACCATTATGTCATCTATGTTGTATATGCTTGCACTTATACGTTGGGAATTAGCAGAACCATGTTGTCATGGGGAACCCTTTGAACATTGCACTTGTACATTGTACCCAGTTGACATCATGCTCTTTTGTTTATGGATGTTGTCGGTGTGAAATGAAAGGCGAGCTTGTAAGTCCATGGATTTATATATGTCTGTTGGTGAAACGCCTGGGGCGCTAGCCTAAGCCATGCCTAATCATGGTGGAAATTTGCAGCATCACCATAGTGAGCAATCTATGAAGCATTCTTCTTATAAAAAAAGAGATAGATATTGAGAAAAAAGAAAAAAAGAGGAGAGATGAGAAAAGAGGAAAGAGAGAAAAAAGCACCATATTCCCATGGTACATAAGAAGATTGTTGAGATGCTCATTGTATGCTTGCCTTGTCATTTTGATTATGGGATAGCTCCTATATCATGTGCAAGGGGTGCCCTGTTTGCGGTTCTCTATGATACACATGTACTTACTATGACAAGAACTTACCGGTAACTAAACTTGAGTAGAATGAGGAGCGACCCTCGTATTCAAGGGACATGAGATTGCCAACTTATACTTTGTCAAGCATATACTCCATAGTTTGTTCACTTTAACCTTAATCACCTAAAGATGCTTATGATAGGGGCAATGAGAGCTGAAAGCTAATAAGTATCATAATTTTTGGAAGCTCTTTTACTTTCTAGTTGAGTCAGTAAACCTATTCCTTTCTATCTCAGCAAGCATTTTGAGTTGTTGTGTTTCATTCATTCATATGATGATTTATTCAATCATGTTTCTTATATTCCTTGTTTTGCACACTGCTCCTATCTTAGTGAGTACTACTTTGAAAGCTATCATTGAAAACCCCATTATGTTTGAACTCTAGCAAATTGTTAACTATTCCTTGACCAAGAGCAAAGTTTGCCATACCAATTATGATTTACTTTATGTATCTTTATTGTGTTTCCTTTACTTATTACAAGTTAAGTTATATAATAGATAGTTGTCTTCTATTATAATTTGTGTATTGATGAATGTGATGCTTCTTGTCCGTATTCTTTTATCGACTCTTCACTCCATAAACCTGAGGTCATGTTTATTGAGCTCAGTTTTCGCTTGGGGACAAGCGAAGTCTAAGCTTGGGGGAGTTGATACGTCCATTTTGTATCACTATTCTATATCATAATTTACTATTATTCATTGATATATTTCATATTAAGAGACGATACTTATGTTATTTCATCTGTTTTTGCATGGTTGATGACCTTTGGAGGATGGACCGCTGAAGTCAGGATTCTGATGGAAAAGGCGTTGTTTGGAGGTGAAATTCGCGAAGATCAGAAAATTCCAGAAAATACATGGAATTTCCTATTTTTCCAGAAGACGAAGGATACCGTAAGGGGGAGTGGAGTTGGGCCACATGGGGCCCACACCACCCCCTGGCGCGGGCCACCCCTGGCCGCGCCGCCAGGTGGTGTGGCCACCCTGGCCCACCTCCAGCTCTCCCCTTTGGCGTATATTATCCCCACGAAACCCTAAGCCTGGGGGAGCGACCACGGAAAGATTCCGCTGGCTCTGCGGGGCGGAAAACTACAAAGAGAGAAAGAGCTCTCCGGCAGGCAGAAATCTGCCGGGGAAATTCCTTCCCGGAGAGGGAGATCGTCGCCATCAACACCACCATCAAGCTAGACTTCATCGGTATCATCATCATCATCTCCACCAGCACCATCATCACCACTCCATACCGCTGTAACAGTTGGGTTGAATCTTGCATAGTTCTTAGGGGAGACTTTCTCGGTGTTGATTACTTGTTGTAGTTGATGCCATTGAGTGGAACCATTGAATTATTGTTATGTTCAGATTGTTACTTATCATTATATCATCTCTGATCTTGATCCATATGATGTCTTGTGAGTAGTTCGTTTAGTTCTAGAGGACATGGGAGAAGTCATGTTGTTAGTAGTGGAATTGTGTTGAGAAAGATTCAATAGTTTATTATTTAAGTTGTGGTGTTATTCTTCTAGTGGTGTCATGTGAACGTCGACTACATGACACTTCACCTTTATGGGCCTAGGAGAATGCATTGTGTATTTGGCTACTAATCGTAGGGGTTGCCAGAGTGATAGAAACCTGAACCTCCGTTAGAAAACCTTTGCACAAGTGAGGTTAGGATCTCAGAGTTTAAAGCTGTGGTTAGGTTTTTATCTTAATTACTTTCTTGTACTTGCGGATGCTTGCAAGGGTATAATCACAAGTATGTATTAGTCCTAGGAAAGTTAGTACATTAGCACAGGTTCACCCACACAACACTTATCAAACTAAATAAGATTAATCAACTATATGAAGCGAAAGCACTTGATGATATTCCCGTGTGTCCTCGAGAACGTTTGATCATCATAAGTAATACAACCATCTTGTCCTTTGCTAAAGAAAGGATTGGGCCACTTACTGCATCTATTATTATTGTCTTTTATTTACTCGTACTTTATTTATCTGCATTATCAAAAACCCCTAAAAATCCGTTTGCTAAGTATTTACAGAGAATTTCTCCTCCAAGCCACTCGTCAATACCTTATGTTCGTTAGGTTCGACACTCTTACTTATCGAAAATACTGTGATACACCTTCTATACTTGTGAGTCATCATGATCCTCCTCGTTGTTCCGTACTAGCCTTTATATGGGGAGACCGGGTCTTGGAAGACATCCGAGTCGGTTACAGGTTCAAGCCAGAGTCCTAAAGTTTCTCATATAATCCTACTGTGTCCGCCAAGGAGTCGAATTCTCCATGGGTTGGCCTCACCCGAATCATCACGGGCTTCACCGTCAGGGTCGGATCCACCATCCCTATAGCCCGGGCAGTCGCCCAAGCTTGCCGAAACGCGATACCTTGTATTTGTTAACTTTCTGTAGCTATTTTGTTCAAAAAATGGCGTCTTAGGCATATTTTCCCAGGCTTCCGTAATCTTCTGGGTCCGCCATTGTTCACCATCACCAACAGATCGTCCTGTGGGTCTCTGCTGTGCTGGACCAGATAGACTAATAATAGTAGGGCGTACCTATGTCAAAGATATTCTTAGGACCTGATTGATCTCTAACTTAAATCTCAGTCAACTTAGAATTAAGAAAACCTTGTACTTCCTCTGGTTGAAAATAAGCTAGATTCATGATCAGTAGGAAAGAGCGGCGACATCCACGATCGGATCGACGTCAGCACATGAAGATGGCAGAGTAGGAAGCGAAATGGACTAGCACGTGTCAACGGTTTACAGGCATTATATATCCTGGATGTCCGGCATGGGTGGGGGCACCCTCTGGCCGGGTACGTGCGCCGCATGCATGCGTGCATACAACGGCAACAGCTCGGAGCTGTGCATGTAGCTAGGCCGTACGACGTCGCACGTGCAAGTTAATGTCCGTCTGATCTGATCCGATCTGATCTGAACGGTGTAGTTAGCACTAGTAACGTGCATGCATGCATGGGTCCACCGCCAATTTGATTTAGCCCAGCGCTGCTGTGTGTCCTCAATCGCGCGCGCAGTGTGTCCTGCTCGTGCCAGGTGCTCGCTGCTCGCCCTCCCTTTAACGCGTGAATAGTAGCGGCCAGCCCGGCCGGCGCGCGTAGGATAACAGCTGGACAACTCCAGTCTGAAGCGTTTGTCTTATCGCTCATACAGAGTTACAGGCATACTCCCTCAGTTTCAGAATATAAGATTTTTTTCCGTCGCGAAAGGAGTGTATCTACCACTGGTATCTACACCTTTTTTTAGTGCGTAGATTCATCTAAATTTAGAGTGAACCTATACATTAAAAGAAATCTTGATACACTATTTTCACAAAATTAAAATATCTTATATTTTAAAACAGGGTACTTACAATGCACCAGATACATGTGTGCCGCAGAGGTTTATAATTGGTCCATCTGTAACTGATACCATCGTCATGGGTTTAACAACCTAACAATTTCCCATGATATTCCCTTCAAACCTACCCGCATGTGTTCAGAAGGTAGTGCCGAGAGAAAAAAAAGCATCACTTCTTGTGGGGCAAGCGAGCGAGGTTCTAAATTTCAAGTTCAAAATTTTCCAATTCCTTGATACGCCACTTGCTTTCTTTGGAAGGCGACGGGCCCCGACGGGCAGTGAGGTAGAAGGAGGAAAAATCTGATTGGCCTAGAATTCGGGGTCATGTGAACATGAGAGACCAGTCTTCCACTCTGAAATGGGAGAGGGAAAAAAGAGGCAGTGCATCATGCTCACGAGAAATCTTTCAACTGAGAATCTGTAATGTGTGTCAGTTAAAAGCAGAATCAAAGCTCCAGCTACGCACACTTTTTTTAAACTAGACAAAAGGCTTGCCATTTCATTAATAGAAGAGAGAGAGGTTTTAAGTGCGTTACAAACCAAACGAGAAGCCAAGAGGCAAGAAACAAACCAACTACTCTCCCATTATTACATTATTTATCGCTTTGACTCCAGCCTTAGACCACAGCACCATCTCCTCATTGATTCTTGAGACCACCGTTGGGATAGTGGAGTAGTATTTTCTTAGACAGTTTGAACTTCTGGAACCTGGATCTCACGGAGGAGGCTTCCTTTAGCCCGATGAGCTCGCCGCCGTGCTGCGACGGTGCTCCGCCGGGACCTCTGCCGCGGCCTGCTCCTAGCTGGCCTCCGCACCTCGCTGCACGCCCTCCCCGACCATCCCCTGCGCCATGGAGCTTCGGCCCCGCCGGTCCCCTATCCCACCGCTCTGGTGGGCAGCCCTCTGCGAGTTAGCTTTGCCGGGCGGCGGTGCGATGGGTGGGCCGGCGACCCTCCTTCTCCGTCGCCATGCCAGGCGTCTCGTCCTGCTGGACCAGGGCGGCAACGTCGTCGACGCGCGGCCCCTCCGACACGACGAGTTTGTCCGGGAGGGAATCTCCCTCCGGCTTCTAGCCTTCCGTGTGTAGGTACGCGCGCCCTGCTCTCTATCTCCTTCCTCCCCCTGCAGGTCCCCTCGTCGCTAGGCGCTCCGGCCCTCGCTGATGCCGAAGCCGCCCCCAACCGCGGACCCGCTCCCGCCCGACGAGGTCACCGCTCTAGGTGACCTCCAGGGATGCGCCTGGGGTGACGTCGAGGATCCCCCCGACGGAGCAGGGCGTCGGCGTCTCTTCCCCGACTGCAAGGTCGGACCTTGAGCCGGAGCGGGGCGTGGCTACTCCCCGGTGTGTGTCGGTCTTGCGGCGGCCGTCGTTGGGCGACTTCCTCAACCACGCGAGCCCGGGGCGCGGCGGCCGGCATGGTCGCAATGGAGCGGCGAACGCTGGTTCGAATGCGAGCATCCGCGGGGTCGCGGGCAGGGAGGGACCGTGCGGATGGGCCCGACCCGTGGCTGGGGAGCTCGTGCCCAGGGGTCTGTGGGTGGGCCTCGGCCTGTCTACGGCCCACAAGGCGCAGCGGCACCCCGGCCCACCAGTAGGCCCATCTCGCTGTCCCTGGGGAGCCAGGTAGGGCTCCCGTCCGACCCGTCCCTATTCCCACCCCTCCTCCCCCGTGCTCTCCCCGCCTATGCCATCCGCCGCCACCCCCAATTGCCGCCTCCGGTGATCCCCTGCCACGCAGCCGCCCCTTCTCACCTACCGCGAGGCGCTCATGGCTACCAAGCGTGCGCGCACTCCCCCGGCCGCCGGTGCTGCCTCCCCCCACTGGAGGTCGGTCCCCCGCCATCACGTCGCCTTGGCAGCCCGGCTGCGTCCTTCCCCGCCCGCGGCCACCAGGATTCTTACCGCCACCCCGGGCGTCGTTCGCCCCCTGCTCCTCGGACCCAGGCCCGCCACCCGTCCCGCTCGCCACCTAGGCAGCAGCGTCGGGAGAACAGGGACAGGAGTCCCCTGTTCGTGCGCGACCTCGGTCCCCTGAGGTGAGGCGGGAGGGGGAGCTACGCCAGCAGGCGCTGGCTGCGCACGATGCTCCCAGGGACGGGCGGGTGCAAGGAAGGCAGCTTCTGTCAGGGTCTCGCCAGGGGCCACGCGGTGCTGACCTTGCTCCTGTTGGTCGGGCTGATGCTGTGTCCTGGCGCAACGGAGCCCAGGAGCCTGCCCCTGCGTTTGATTCGCGGCCCAACGAGTCGGCACTACCTCCGGCGATTCCAAAGAAGAAGAAGAAGAGCAAGATGAAGAAGAAGGTCGCGGGTCCCTCATCCGGGCAAGGAATATCCGCCTCCTTGCCTGCTTCCCACCCCAGCGGCATGGCCGCATCCCTGCCCCGCACCAGTGTCTGGAGTTCTATGGCCACGGGGTGGATGGAGGTTTCTACTACATCAACATTGGGGTGTTGCGATGACGGTTCTGGAGACCCTGGCGCTGGTGACGGTCCAGGAGCAGGACCCGCCCTGCCAGCTCAAGATCACGGAGGAGATGATTCACCTGGAGTTCTGCGAGGTGCTCCCGGCGCACGAGTGGCCGGTGAGGCGGATCTCGGCCTCTGAGTTTGCAGTCTTGTTTCCGTCTGTGGCGACCCTGTTGTAGCATCCCAATTGTCTAACAATTGTAATGCTACTTGGTCTAGTAAGATAATGGCTACTTCCTATATATAATTGTTGCATCAAAATTATATCATGCTCATGTCATCATGCCACCTTGCATTTGAGCATCATATAAAACCCTTTTGATTTGGTTCTTCTCTCATATGCCTTATTAATTGTATTTGCCACTTGATATTGTATCTGGTTATTGATATATTGGCTAAATGCCCAAGTTGAGTTGGGGGCATATCTTTTATTCAACTCCATCACCTTTCTTTTCACCACCTTAGAATTCCACCATCCTATTACCCATGAGCTTGTTTTTCTTTTCTTTTGATATTTATTCTAGCTCATGTGAAAAGGGGTGGATCTAATTCTATTAATTCTTTTGCTTGGCCTTATACCACTTCTTGGGAATGCATAAGAATAATGCCATATTATTATTATTGTTTTCACAAATAAATCATGGCATTTAATATTTTGCATGGGCCATGCAACCTTCATCACCACCTTTTATCCCATTGGTTCTTCCTTTGTTTTAATGGATCTTTTCTTTGTGGACCATCTCCATCCATTCCACCATCCCCATATTCTCATCAACATCATTTTTTAATTTTATTTTCTCCATACATGATTCAAATGAGGCCTTTTCCCATAATCCTTTTCTTTCTCTTTTCTTGGTTTCTCCTTCACCTCATCTTAACCCAATCAAAGCCTCACTTTACCCTCTTGGTTGATCTCATAAACACATTTTAAAACCTAAACACCTAATAAAAATCTAACCTAACTTCCTCTCTCTATTTTTCATCTAACCTAGTTCTACATAAAACCTAACCCCTAATCTCACCTCTCTCTCTCTTTTATTTCATATTTACAGAACTTCCAAAAGGGGGTATTTTTGAGTTTGTTTGAATCTGCAGCAAAACATAAATCAAAACAGTTAATAAAATAAAATAAAAACGAAATAACAGAAAAACCTTACCTGCCGCCCAGCAGCAGCCCTCACCTGTTCGTAGCCCATCTCCCAGCCCACTTCCCCCAGCCTGCCTCCCCAGCCCGTACCGCTTCGCAGCACCGTCGCCTCGCCCTGTTCCTCTTCCTCCTCTTCTGACGCCATTCGCCCTCTCTCTCTCAGCAGCAGACGGAAAGCAGCGGCGAGGAGCAGGTGGCCGTTCCCCCCGCCGTCTGCCGCGTCAGCCCACGCCTCCCGCATGCCAACCCCTCCTCCTTATCCTCGCGCCAAGCCGCTTTCTCCCTAACCCTAGCTACCTGCCCTGTTCCCCTCTTTCTCTCCTCCGCGTGCCGCCGCCAGTCTGAGGGCCGCGTCGCCATTGCCGTCCTCGCCGGTGACCGGGAACACGCCGGGGAGCGTCGCCGCGGTCCGTGTTGTCGATTCCGCCAGCCAGGAGGACCAGGACCGCCCGGAGCCTCCCCCTCGTCAGAGCGCCGTGCACCACCGCAGCAGCCCCGCCGTCCCTCTCCGCTCCGACCACCTCCTGCCTCGATTCCGGTGGGAATCGATCAAGGTGAGCGCCCCCTCGTGCATCACCCGTTCACCCCCACACCGCGTGCCTAGCGCCGCCCGTTTTTGGCCCCGCTGGCGAGCTGTTCCGCCGACGAGCAGCCAGGCCTGCGATCCCCCTCTGATCCCCGAGTCACCCCGACTAGTGTAGCCCGCCGCCGACCCTTCCTAAACAAGATCTGTAGCTGGAGCTACCCTCTCTCTTTTTCATTTTTTACGGCGAGACCTATCTCGCCGCGGTTGCAACACCACCCTCGCCGGAAAACCTCGCCGTCGCCAGTCATCGTCGCGATTCAGAGAAGAGACGCCAGATTCAGTTCAGAGCTCGCGCGGCTGTTTTGCGAAAAGAACCCCCGCCACTTCTGTCGACCACGCTCAGGTCCTTAGCAGCCCCAGCGGCCCCACACGTCAGCCCCGGTGCAACTTTGCAAGCAAGCCCCCGCGCTTTGCCGATTCCCAACCCGCGCTCCCCGGACCGCCCACGTGTCAGTCGCCCGCTGGCCGCGCGCGTGTGTGGCCCCATCAACACCTAGCCCCACCAGTCAGTCGAAGTGGCTAGAAGCAAACGCGGTGTAAAAAGAAATTTGCGCGCGGGTCTCGCCTAGTCAGCAGCTGGCCCACCGTCAGCGGCTGTGGCTAGGTTTGTCTGGGTGACAAAATTTTTCTCTGTTGTCTGTTTTATTTAAACCAAATTCAAAATTATTTAAATTCAAATTCAACTCAGATTTAAATAACTTTTCAAATATAAATCCAAATAATACAAATAATATATGTTTTGGAATCAGAAAAATGTGAGGAATTCAAATATGCCATTCAAAATAATGTTTAAACACTTTAAAATTTCGAGATGATTAAAATAACAATAAAATACCCTTTTCCTTAATTAATTAATAACTTTAATTCTACAACTCCAAATTTGACAAATAATATGTCTAATTCGATCAGCGTGACGAGCCCGTTCTATCTATGCAGTCCTTGTTCTGATTTGAAGCATGCATCATGTTATTATTAAAAATCTGAACTGTTTATGACAATAAAACTTGGGTAAATAAATAATAAAATGCTTTGTTTCTTGTATCCACACCTCACCTGTGCCATGCTACTTTAATGCCATGTAAATTGTGCATCATTCATCATGGCATGCTTGTTTGCTTGTCGCATTTTAATTCATATGCTTGTGCACTTTATTTATGTTGGCCCTTGTTTGTTTGGTTCTTCTTCGAATAGACGTCCAGCAGGAGAATTATCAGGAATCACAGGAGTACTACCCAGATCCATCTCTCGCTTCAACTGAGCTGCCAGGCAAGCACTACCACATGCTTGCATACATACAGTACATATTGCCTCGATATTATTCTTGCATCATTGAGTCGTGATTGCATTAAATTGAATCCCAAGTACTGCATAGCCTTTATTTTTAAACCCCACCGAAGCTTGTTCCTCCATCCCATGAGCCCTTACTACAGGAGTTGTTTGAGCCATGCGAGTCGTAGAAAAGCATGAGTAGGGTATGTGAGTGTCTGATGAACAATGAGGTACCTAAACAACATAACCTGAGTAGTAATGGGATAACTAATGAAAGAGGCACCGGTGAGCAATATCTGTTATTTGGTTTTTCATGCTCACTTGTGTCCCGTAGGACCCCGAGTACTTGATTCCTGTTCCTTGTTTATTCGCACTATCCACATCCGGGAGGCCTTATGGACCCCCCTGAGCCAGAGCTTGATTCATTCTTATTTCTTGGGGCCACAATTAGTTTGGGGCTTTATTACTATCCTGTACTTATGCCATGTTACTGTTTTATTTAAGATTGTGCGAGGAGCACCTGTACTGTTTTGGATCGTGACACGTTTTCGCTGTATCGACAAGCCCAGTCACATTTTCGGGTTCCTAGTCGTTTACCGCCGTCCACACAAACCTTGGGTCCGTCTCGGAGCCGGCCAACTTCGTTGCGGGTAGCTTAATGGGGTGGCCCCCTGAAATATTTCTGAATCCTGTGATTGCTTTGTCGTGAATGCCTCGTTGGGTTTTGATTTGGTTTTTCCGAGGTTGATCGAGTGTGTGTTGCTATTCGTGCACCCCTGCAGGGTAAATCTTTCTAAAAGCCGTGTCCGCGGTTATGGACGACTTGGAGCACAGTTTCTCGATCATAGACAAGTATAACTAAAGTACCGCTCTTAATTTGACTAAGTACTTGACTAGTAAATAGTGCAATACTCATGGAATGGTTAATAAAACTGCCAACGGATGATGGGGGTTGTTCGTTCGCTTCCTCGTTGGTAAGCGAGGAGGAGGATGGATCTATTAATTATACTGTTATAACTGTTGTTCTTAATTCACGGACATCCGTCTATCATTGGTTAGGCGGATGGTTAGCGAGTATCTGTAGAATTGTTAGGTATTATCTTTTGCTGCAATTGCGTCACCCCAGGTTGTGTCCCCTTTAGCGGCATATAGACTTGCTGAGTACCCCTAGGGTCTCACACGATAAATTGTTTGATTCAGATGAACAGGTATACCCGCAAGATGGATACTAGGTGGAAGAGACAGATGATGTTGGCAACGATCATTCGGTGTAGAGATTCCGGGAACGGGGATCCGTGAGATCTGTGGGCGGGATGTGTTTATTTATGTGGCATCTTATGCCGATTTGCTTCTTATCCGTACTCGGATCTTGTTTTCCGCTTCCGCCTGATACTCTGATGTGTGATGTATGAGGAGCTATCCTAAATTATTATCTCTATCTAGGACATTTGAATCTTGCCGTATGGCGTTGCAATATTTCTATTTCTTTTAGATGGAATGGCTCTGAGGACTGTTGTATGTGGCTTGCATACATACTCATTTGTGTATGTAGTTGATCCCTTCGCCTACCGATTACGTCGCTCGTTCTTGTCCTGATGTCTGAAAGTGGTTAGGACGGCCGAAAGGTCTACCGTGAGTGGCCCTGGGCCCCACCGTACTATTTTAACCACTTTCGTTCATCCAGGCTTGTAACTAAGAGCGTAATTCACCGAGGTAGTTACACCTGTGCATGTGCGCCTTCGGGGCCTCCTTCACCCTGCCGAGGCACCAGCTGAAGGTGTTGCTCCAGCCTGCTACTACGGACCCGGAGACATCTGCCACACTGTCTGAGGTCTGGCTTCGCCTCTACGGGGTGCCGACGGAGGCGAGGAAGGAGGGGATTGTAGCCCTTATCTCACAGACGGTGGGCAAGCTACTGGAGGTGGACTCAAGCTCTCTCTCGGGACACGGAGCGATCCGGCTGCGCATCCTCTGCCCGGACCCCTCCGTCTTCCCGGTGACGCTCCCTCGCTTCTTCTTCGACCGCTCGGCCAGGGACTTGGTGATGGAGCTTGACGCGGCCCCTACCTCGCCTAGGGCCGGCTCCCCGTCACCGTCCCTGCCTCCCGCTGTCGACCCGGGGGCGGGGAGGGGCAGATCGGAGGATGAGTTCTCGAGGGACGCGCCGACTGGGACTGGCAGGTCTCCTCCGCAGGACCCGGCTGCGCCTCCACCTCCGAGGCCTACACATGGCCCTGGTGGCGGCGCTCCCTCCCGACCTCGAGGCACGTGGCGGCTCCCACTGGGTTGTTCTTCCCGTTCTTCCTGGACAGGAGGCCATTGTCCTGGAGCGCGCCTGCCAAGCTGATGCAGGTGGACCTCCCGAGGTGTACGCGGCCTTCCCAGCAGTCCTTGCTCGACTTCGGCATCGTGCAGTACGGTACCAACTTCGCCTCATCTCTGCTTCTCGTGGGCCCTGAGCAGCATAGGGGGCGACCGCAGCTCACTCCTACCGGCTGGCGGTGTCTCCTGAGGATACCTTGGGGAGAGTGGGGCTCGACGTCTTCGCTCACTCCTCCCCCCGCTCTCCAGGGGTGGTGTGCTACTCCCTCGCCCCCGACACCCCGGACCTCGGCTCCTGCGACACGACCTCAGCCGTCTCCACTCCTCCTAGGGATGCTCTGGCCATGCCCGACCTCGACGCCAGGGGGTCTGCCTTGGTTACCTCCACCCCTACCGTGGCTGGCACCAAGGTCCGTCGCTCCCGGGGGCCACGCCAGGAGCCTCCCCCTCCGTCACGCCACAGCCTGCGCATCGCCGGCACCAGGTCTAGGGGTCGGGCCCGGAGCCGACCATAGCTGAGAGGGTGACCCTGCGGGTGACGGCCCGCGATGAGTTTGCAGGTACTCCCCCCGCCCCTCTCCCTTCTATTGCTGGCTCGCCTTTGCCTTCAGGTTCTAGGTTCTCGGTTTTAGAGGAGGTCTCCCTCGAACACCTGGAGGCGGTCGTTTTGGACAGCGACATAGTCTTTCGTGGAGAGAAGGGCCCCCGGGTTGAGCAGATTGCGGCCATCAAGGCTCAAGAGGTGTACGAGAGCCAGATCACTGCTGCCCATGCATGTGATGCACAGGAGCGGGAACCGGCTCTCATACTGGCAGGACCTGGGTCAGCAGACCCCGGGTCTAGCTCGGTTCCACCTCCCCAGCCTGATAGCGGTGGGCCTCCTATGAGGACTCCCCGTCCGGGGAGACCCCGTGGGAGACCCCCCCAAGGCCCCATCTCGCCCTCCCCCATCTGGCCATGCCTGCTCTACCCCCAGTAAGGGGGCCGCGCTCGAGTGATTATTCATATGAACATCATCCGAGCGATCCGGACGTTCATTTGGAACATCCGGGGGTTCAGCCAGGACGGTCGGCGCCGTCAGATCAAGGAATACCTATGGCAAGAAGACGTGGACATTGTGGGCCTTCAGGAGACGATTCGGTAGGATTTCTCGATGGTGGAGCTGGAGGGCCTGTCTAGGCATAAGTTTGCTTGGCCCTGGCTCCCGGCGCATGGTCAGTCGGGGGGCATTCTCCTTGGTGTCAAGGAGGATACCTTCGAGGTTGAGGATATGGACCACGAGGAATTCTTTGTGAGCATGGCACTCATCCATAAGCAGTCTCGCCTCAAATGGGAGGTAATTATTGTTTATGGCCCCGCAGACCATAGGAGGTCCCAGGATTTCTTGCTCGAGCTCAAAGCTAAGGTGGAGCGTACGAAGACCCCGGTCATTGTGGCAGGGGACTTCAATCTCATTCGCTCTGCTGAAGACAAGTGCTCGGCGAACGTGGACCTCCATAGGATTCGCATGTTCAATGATTGCATCGCTGACCTCGCCCTCAGAGAGATTTCGCGAGTCGGTGCCAGATTTACATGGACCAACAAGAAGCTAAACCCGATTCACAGCGTCCTTGATCGCGTCTTTGTTTTGATGGAATGGGAAGTGGCCTTCCCCTTGTGCTCGCTACGCGCGGTTACTAGGGTCGGCTCAGACCATACCCCCCTCCTCCTGTCCTCGGGCGGAGGGTCACCTCCTAGACTGAATCGCTTTCACTTTGAGAACTTCTGGCTTAAACAGCGAGGGTTCGTGGAGGCGGTTCGGGCTAGACGGGCGGAGGCCGTGGCCTCTCCCCCTGCACATATTGTGATGTTGATGTTTGGCACCACTGTGCCCAGATGTCATGGCAATTCATGCGGGGCTGGGGGCGAACCTTGGGGCCGTGATTAGAGGACAAAAGGACGCCATTCTTCAGGAGATCTAGGTCCTGGATCAGGAGGCGGATCTGGTGGGGCTTTCGGCTGATGCTTGGTCCCATAGATATTCCCTCGAGACCTCCATTATGAAGATCTATAAGGGTGAGGAGGCATTCTGGAGACAACGGAGTCGCCAGACCTAGACCCTCCAGGGGGAGTTGAACACTGCCTATTTCCATGCCATTGCAAATGGTAGGCATAGGAAGTGCTCGATCCCATGCCTCTGGGACGCGGACTCTCTCCTGGAGGACCAGAGAGAGATCTCGTCCCATATTTACACGTTCTATCGGGATCTGTTCTCCGCAGCCGCAAGGTCAGGAATTGCGCTGAGTAGGGACTTTTGGACTGCGAGAGCCAAGGTATCTGCGGAGGAGAATCGGGAGCTAACCCTCCCTTTTCTTCATACAGAGGTTGTCGAAGCTATCAAGTCTATGAAAACCAACTCGGCGCCTGGACCGGATGGGTTGCCGGTGATCTTCTTCTAGACTTTCTGGGATCAGCTCTGCCTGGTTATTATGTCGATGTTTCAGGAGTTCTACACTGGGACTCTTGTCTTGTCCTAGCTGAACTTTGGTGTGATTACCTTGATCCCCAAGCTAGTGGGGGGCATGGATATTCGCCAATTTCGCCCGATCTCTATGATCAATGTCATCTAGCGGATCTTCTCAAAGGTCTGCGCCATCAGACTCGCCCCTATCATGGAACGCTTGACCCACCCCCTTCAGTTTGCCTTCTTGAAGGGACGCTTGATTCATGATGGAGTACTCGCACTTCATGAAATCATTCATGAGGTGAAGGTACGACATCAGAAAGGGGTGTTCCCCAAGTTAGACTTTCAGAAGGCTTACAACAAACCGGATTGGGCATTCCTTAGACAAGTCCTTGAGCGTCGAGGGCTTGATGACAGGGTGATCTCTTGGGTTATGCAGTTCGTTATGAGTGGTAGCACAGCGATCAATGTCAATGGGGAAGTGGGGGTCCATATTTTTGAACCTCCTGCGGAGTTAGACAAGGGGAACTGATTTCTCCCCTTCTGTTTAACGCTACGGTGGATGCCCAGGCAGAGATCTTGGACAAAGATAAGATCGCTGGCCACATATCGGGTGTGGTAGAGCATCTTATCCCCGGAGGTGGTCTCACCCACCTCCAGAATGCTGATGATACCATGATCATGGTGCAGGGGTTGGAGCTTGACATCATTAACCTCAAGTTCCTACTTCTATGCTTTGAATCCTTGTCGGGCCTCAAGATCAACTTCGACAAGAGCGAGGTTACGATCCTTGGCTTCCCCGAGGATAAGAGGCAGCGCATCGCTGACCGCTTGAACTGCCGTTTGGCGGACTTCCCCATTACATATTTGGGGATGCCCATGCATGACTCTCGGGTGCTAATTAGGGATCTTGCTCCCATGGTCGCGAAGGTGCAAACCAAAGCCGAACCATGGCGCGCGCATCTCACATCCAAGGGAAGCAAGACTATCCTGATTAACTCCTGCCTATCCAGCCTCACCATGTATCAGATGGGCCTTTATCTCCTCCCTGAGGGAACCCATGCAGACTTTGCGAAGGAGCTGTCTAGGTTCTTTTGGGTTGCCAGGGATGGGCACCAGAAGTATCCTATGGTGAAGTGGGAAGATATTTGTACCCCCAAAATCCTTGGGGGTTTAGGAGTCCTTGACTCTCGCCGCTTTAATGTAGCCTTGCTTCTAAAGTGGGTCTGGCAGATCCTCCAAGATGATGGAGGCCTTTGGCTACAACTCATTAAGGCCAAATACCTTCAGGGGCGCCCCTTGGTGGCGTGTGAATGCCGGGAGGGATCCCAGTTCTGGCGGGCCATCCAAGACATTAAGCACCTTATCCACCGAGGTTCCCTTTTCTTGGTGGGAAATGGTCGGGAATTCCTATTTTGGCTTGACCCCTGGTTGTAGGGGGTCTCCCTCTGCCAGGAATTTCCCGCTCTGTTTGCCATTTGCGTAGCTCCCATGATGTTGGTCACTGAGGTAGCCCATGAAGGCCACTGGAATATCCTGTTCCGAAGGTCCTTCAATGATGCCGAGGCGGCTGACTTCCTGAGACTGCGAGGCTCCTTACCCTTATCACTCTCAGAGGAGAGGGATAAGGTAACATGGAGCCAGTCTTCCTCGAGAGCTTTTTCAGTTAGTTCGGCCTATAGGACCCTCTTCCAGGGTCCAGAGTTACCTTGGACGTCGCACCTTTGGAAGGCTCCCCTACCCCTAAGCTGGCGGATCTTCCTGTGGCAGCTGCTACGGGATCGTCTTCCCTCGGGGGTAGAGGTGTCGAAGCGTAATGGTCCTGGCAATGGGCTATGTCCATTATGTGGGACGCCGGAAACATGCACCCACATTATGTTCACATGCCCTGCCGCTCAGTTTTTGTGGAACTTTATCCGAGAAGCATTGGGGTCTACTTGGCAGGCCCATGATCTCGGCGAGTTCCTAGAAACTGAGGCGAACCGTACCGGTAGAAGGCGCCACCTCTTCTGGTTGGTGCTTGCAGCCATTACATGGACCCTTTGGAATATTAGGAATAAGATGGTGATTGAGCGGATCTTTCCCCGTCGTGCTTCTGACTCTATGTTTTCTTTGCTTGCCTACCTGCAGCAGTGGTATCCCCTGTCTAGGCAGCGGGACCGGGAGAGCATGGACGGTATCTTGCAGGCTCTCAGGGTGTCGGCACAACGTTTCACGGCGCCTGCTAGTGCTTCCTTGGCCTCTTAGTGGGAGCGCTCTTCCTGCTCCCCCGTTCTCTTTTTTGTCTTACCTCTTTGGGCATGATGTGTTGTGGCCCCATCAGACTCTCTTTTTCTTTTCTTTTTTTGACGTCTGGGCGTTGGTGACTTGCTTGTACTCTGGATGGTGGTTGCTTTATTTATAAAGTGGGGCGTAATGCCTGTTTCAAGGAAAGTGGAGTAGTTATTACGGAAGACAGGGTGGTTTCTCTCCTTCCACACTTCCCACGAGACTGCATGGCGTGGGATGCCATCACCTTCTTAGATTGCCCTCTCTTTAGAACAAAGGAACTCCACCATTCTTGGACGGTTGTCACACCATCCCAATCGCTTGGTATGGCATCATGTAGTCCTAACCACTCTTTAAAACTAGTCCAAACTCTTCTCGAAAAACATCAGTTGAAGATTAGGTGGGGAGCGGTTTCTTGCACTTGGTTGCAAAGCTTGCGATTGGCACAAATATTCCATCCTCGCTTTTGAAGTCTATTTGTCGTCCAAATTTTATTTTTTAATTGTATGACAAGCCAAGCAAAGAGTTTGATTTTTTGGGATCGCCCAAGGCTTCCAAACTGTCTTTCGCATGCAAGAGTTGGCTAGCCCTTCAACTTGCATTATGTATGCGGAGGAAGCGGAGTATTGACCACTATTGTTAAATTTCCAAACGATGTAATCAACGGTGTCATAATGTAGAGAGGTGTTGGAGACGCACTCCAATACGGTAGTGAATTTCTCAATGTGATCAACCCTAAGCCCTCCTTGAGTGATAATTTGAGAGACCCAAATTTTTTGCTCCAATCCTTTGCGGATGGTGAATTTTCTCACGAAAAATATCAAAGACCAAGGGGGCAATGTCACGTGGACTTATACCATTAATCCAAGATGACCCCAAAAGGAGGTTTTCCTTACTTTTGTGACCATCGCAAAGCGCTCGTGGTCTTGGGTATTGCAAGGGTTACCAAGCCCAATCCATGGCGCTTGTTGTCATCCGTCCATTTCAACCAAAGCCATCTAAGATGAAGAGCCACGGTGAAATTTTTTGAGGTTGAGAATTCCAAGAACTCCTTTATCTTTTCGCCGACATACAAGGTCCCAATTGACTTTGCATTTTCCACCTAAGACCTTGTCACAAGCTTCCCAAAGGAAGGCTCTACGAATGCTATCAATATTAAGCAAAACATCCAACTGGATCTCAAGCACGGTGATGACGTAGATGACGATGCTAGTGAGGACTGACTTCAGAAGAACGGACTGACCGGTGATAATTTTTGATGCTCCATGCTTGTTTTATATCAACTTTCTTATGTTTTGTTCACACTTTGAGGTATTTTTATACATTTTCTGGAACTAACCTATTAACAAGATGCCATAGTGCCAGTTGCTTGTTTTCTGCTATTTTTGGTTCTAGAAAAGCTAGTAAAGAAATATTCTTGGAATTGGACAGGAAAAAACCCAAAGTTAATATTTTACCGGAAGGAACACGGAGTCCGAAGGGCAGCCGAAGGGGGGCCACGAGGTTGCCACACCCTCTGGCGGCGAGGCCAGGGGCGCGCCACCAGGTAGTGTGTGCCCCTCGAGCCTCCACCGACCTTGCCCCTTCGCCTATAAAAGTACCTCGAGACGAAAACCCTACGAACCCGATCAAAAATCCACGAAAGAGTCTATAGCCACCGCTATCTCCATCCCTAGATCGGGGGGATCCGAAGCTCTTCCCGGCACCCTGTCGGACGAGAGAAATCATCATAGAGGCCTTCTTCATCACCATGCCAGCCTCCGGAGTGATGTGTGAGTAGTTCACCCTTGGACTATGGGTCTATACAGTAGCTAGATGGTTGGTTCTCCTCCTTTGTGCTATCATGTTTAGATCTTGTGAGCTCCGTTCATGATCAAGATCATCTATTTGTAATCCCATATCTTATGTTTGCGGGGATCCGATGGATATTGAGATACTATGTCAGATTGATTATTGATTCTATTATGTCTATGTTATTTGTGATCTTGCATGCTATCCGTTGTTAGTAGCTATCTTGGCCAATTAGATGCTTGCAACTCCAAGAGGGAGTATTTATGCTCGATACTAGGTTCATTCCTCTAGTAATCTAGGGAAGTGACAGAAATCTCTAAGGTTGTAGATGTGTTGTTGCTACTAGGGAGAAAACAACAATCCTTTGTCCATGGGGCAATCGTATTGTTTACTTTACACACTTTGCTTAATGCAATTATCTGTTGCTTGCAACTTAATACCGGAAGGGGTTATGATGATAACCTGAAGGTGGATTATTAGTCATAGATGCAGTTGGATTACGGTCTATGTATTATGTTGTAATGCCCAATCACATCTCGTAGGAGTCAAGATGTCTAGTATATGCATTGGTATGCTCTCTCAATCTGTCACTTGCCCCGTTGTAATTTATTCACCCAACATGCTATTTATCTTAAGGAGAAACACCTCTAGTGAAATGTGGACCCTAGTCTATTCCTTTACCATTGATATACCATCTACTATTTACCGTTTACTGTTTACTTTCTGCAAGCAATTACTATCTTCCACACTATACGTTTAATCCTTTTCTTTCAGCAAAAGCAGTGAGATTGGTAACCTCATTGTAAGTTGGGGCAAAGTTCTATGGTTGTGTTGTGCAGGATTCCAAGTTGTTAGCAACACATTGGAGTTGTTTCCTTACTCCTACTGGTTCGATAACCTTGGTTTCATAACTGAGGGAAAACTTGCTACTATGCTCATCATACCTTCCTCTTGGGGTTTCCAATGAGGTCTACATATTTTGACCCATCAAGCACTTTTTCTGGCACCATTGCCAGGGAGTTAAGGATAGTTTCAATCTCTTCCTCCTTGTCAATCACTCTTCAGGGAGAAAGAAGATTCTTGCAAGGGGAGTCTCTCATAACCAATATCTTTACTTTGTTTTGCTTAGTTTATTTTTATTTGTTTTTCTTGTTTATTTTTATCAAAACACACAAAAATAGTTGTATTGGTTTGCTTCTTTTATCAAAAACATAAAAAAAATAGTTCCTATCTCAGTTTCTATTTCTGTTGGCTTGCTTGAATCTTTAAAAAATGACTATTCTTGAAAACACTAAGTTGTGTGACTTCACTAGCACAAACAACAATGATTTCGTGTGCACACCCCTTGCTCCACCTGTTCCTGAAGCTGATTTCTTTGAAATTAAACCTGCTTTGCTCAATCTTGTTATGAAAGAACAATTCTTTGGTGCTGGTACTGATGCTGCTGCTGCTCACCTAAATAACTTTGTTGAACTTGGTGAGATGCAGAAACATAGGGATATAGATGGAGATATTATTAAGCTTAAATTGTTTCCTTTCTCTTTGAGAGGAAAAGCTAAAGAATGGTTGCTATCCGTACCTAGAAATAGTATTGATTATTGGATTAAATGCAAAGATGCTTTTATTGGAAAATATTATCCTCCTTCTAAGCTTATATCTATGAGAAGTGAAATAATGAAATTTAAACCATTTGATAATGAACATGTTGCTCAAGCTTGGGAAAGAATGAAATCTTTGGTAAAGAATTGCCCCACTCATGGACTGACTGCTTGGATGATTATCCAAACTTTTTATGCAGAACTGAATTATTCTTCAAGAAATCTGTTGGATTCTGCTGCTGGAGGCACCTTTATGACCATTACTTTGGGTGCTGCAACAAAGCTCCTTGATAATATGATGGTTAACTATTCTAAATGGCACACTGAGAGAGCTCCATAGGGTAAGAAGGTAAATTCTGTTGAAGAAACTTCCTCCTTGAGTGATAAAATTGATGTTATTATGTCTATGCTTGTTAATGGAAAAGCTCATATTGATCCAAATCATGTTCCCTTAGCCTCTTTGGTTGCTCAAGAAGAGCAAGTTGATGTGAACTTCATTAGAAATAATAATTTTAGCAACAATGCCTATAGGAATATTTTTGGTAGTAATAATTATAGGTCATATCCTCCCAATAATGGTAATGCTTATTGAAATTACTACAACAACAATAGAAGTGCACCCTCTAATCTTGAAGTCATGCTTAAGGATTTTATTAGTAAACAAAATGCTTTCAATAAAACCGTTGAGGAAAAACTATCGAATGCTGAAAAAAATCATCTTTGTCTAAAGCACAATCCTCTTTGATTAATAAAATGGCTGCTAAACTTGAAACTATGGAAAACTCCTTTGCTGCTACTAATGCCATACAAGTTAGAATTGATGAAAATGTTAGACTGTTAGCTGAATTGCATGCTAAGTGGGAAAGAGAAGATGAAATTGCTAGAAATAGTAGTATTTGCACTATTACCACCACCAATGTTGATGCTAGCAAACCACATGAAGTACCCATTCCTTTTGCAACAATGCCTAAAACCAATGGAACCTTTTCCAATAAAAATGATGAAATTCTTCGAAATATGGTAGACAATAGTTCTACTACCTTGGATGGTAATTGTGATTTTGATCATGATGGTTGCAATATTTCTAAAGTAATTATGTTCCTACAAAAGCTTGCTAGAATCCCTAATGCTAGTGCTATGAATATGGTCTTTATAAAACACATTACAAATGCTCTCATAAAAATTAAAGAAGAAAAGTTGAAACATAAAGCTTCTATTCCTAGGAAATTAGAAGACGGTTGGGAACCCATCATTAATATGAAAGTGAATGATTTTGATCCCAAATATTTATGTGATCTTGGTACTAGTGTCTCTATTATGCCTAGAAAAGTTTATGACATGCTTGATTTGCCACCATTGGAAGATTGTTATTTATATGTCCAACTTGATGATAATGCTAAAAAGAAACTCATGGGGAGTATTAATGATGTTATTATTATGGTTAACAATACCTATGTCCCCGTTGATTTCTATGTTTTTAATGTTGAATGCAATGCTTCTTGGCCTATTATTTTGGGAAGACCTTTTCTTAGAACTGCTGGTGCCATTATTGATATGAAGGAAGGCACCATTAAATATCAATTCCCATTCAAGAAAGGTATAGAACACTTCCCTAAGAAGATAGATAAGATACCTTTTGCCTCTCCTATTAAAACAAAATTTGGTCTTAATGCTTCTTCATTTGAAAATACTTGAATCTTGCTTCTTATGCCTAGCTAAAAGGCGTTAAAGAAAAGCACTATTGGGAGATAACCCAAATTATTTTTATTTTTAGTAAGTTTTTCTTTTGTTGAGTCTTGGAAGTTATTTCTTCAGTAATAACCTCTCCTTATCATTTTTGTGTGGTTTTGTGCCAAGAATAACCTCTAATGAGAGAGAAGTAAGACTTGGGAAAGTTGTTGTACCGAAACAGATTTTTGTGCTCCACTATAAAAAAATGTGAAAAATCTCTGTACATCGGATTGAGCTGTAATTTTTTTTAGTTATACCCAGGTTATTGTATAACTTTCGTTAGTTTAGAACCTTTCGATTTGAGCAACAGAAGGTCTTCGAAAAAATCGGTTTTTACCTATTGTTCTGTTTTGACAGATTTCTGCCATTATTTGCATTTGCCTCTTAATCTCTTTCTCTTTGAGTTCTCTTTGATCACTTGAGCTTTTAGAAAGAATTTCTACAGTAGCTTGTGTTTTAATGGAAGTTTTACTTGTGTTGAAACTAAACCCAAAGACTTATTATCTTGAATACACTAATGTTGCGAATGAAGATTGTGTGAAATTTTGTATGAAGGAAATTTTCAAGTATAGGGAAGAATAACGTGATGAGATGAAGTATGGACACAAGCTCAAGCTTGGGGATGCCACCCATGTCATCCCAAGAAATATTCAAGAAGTACAAGCGTCAAAGCTTGGGGATGCCCAAGGCATCCCCTTCTTCATCAATAAAATCTCAGGTTTTTCTTCCAAAACGCTTCATTTTTATTGTTTCATGCACAATTGTGTTGTTCTTGGAGCGTCTTTGTTTTTGTTTTTTGTTTGCTTTGCTTAAATAAATTGGTTGGACCCCCGCATTCATATATTGTTTCAAATAAGTTGATTAGTGTTGGAAAAGTGCATGAAGATTCATGCTTATAAGTGGTACAAAAGGAGCTTGTTTTGACTATGGCCTAGACTATATCATGTCATGTTTGATGTTGCTTTGACCTTATGCTTAGTAATTATTGTTGTAGCATGACTTGTTCCAAACAATTGATATTGCTTAATGTGCCTTGAAAGAATCATGCGTTGTTTTAGCATACAAAAGCATAATATTGTGGTATTCTCCTTTGATGCTTTATTTGGGTTGACTTGGCACATGCTTACACCATGTTAAGACTGTGAACCAGTCACCTTAGCCTCTATGATCATTTAGTTTTTGACTTGTAATATCACTTTATGCTTTAATTAATAATGTTTTGTCGCTTTGCATGATTATGGCCATTATTGCTCTCTTAGTTAGTCGCTCCCAGTCTTTTGCTAGCCTCCACCTATACCAAGTATGAGTTCCACTCATGCATTCAACCTCCAAGACAACCAAGTTATTCCAAAGAGTCCACTATAAATTCCTATGCATGGTGTGTTACACCATTCCAATTATATTCATGTTTTTTCTACCTTCCAAATTAAACTTGTTTTGTGAAAATAGTGATTAAAGCTCTCACAAACTTGATGGCACACTTTATTTACTTGCACTTAATAAACTTGAGACATTGTGTCCATCTATGTTGCTTATATGCTTGCACTTTATAAGTTGTGAATTAGCAGAACCATGTTGTCACGGGGAACGCTTTCAACATTGCACTTATTATTCAGTAGATATCATGTTCTTTTGTTTATGGATCCCGGCAGTGTGAAAGAAAAGGAGAGCTTGTAAGCTTATGGAGTTTGTATGTGTGTTAGAGAAACGCCTGGGCGGCTAGCCTAAGCCATGCCTAATCATGGTGGAAACTTGAAGCATAACCATAGTGAGCATTCTGTGAAGCATCCTCAATAAAAACCTATGCAAATAGCAAATAAAAAGATCGCTGAGATGCTCATTGTTTGTTGCCTTGTCATTTTGATATGGGATAGCTCCTATGTCATGGGGAAAGGGGTACCCCACTGGAGGTTCTCTATGATACACATGTACTTACAATGACAAGAACTTACTTGTGACTAAAGTTAAGTAGCATGAGGTTCGGTACTCGTAAGCAAGGGGCATGATATTTTTAAGTTATAACTTGTCAAGGATATCCTCATATTTGTGTCACTTTAACATTAATCATCTCGTGATGCTTATGATAGGGGCAATGAGAGTTGAAAGCTAATAAGTATTATAATTTTTGGAAGCTCTTTATGAAACTTGAAATCCCTGCTTCCCTTTGTGAAGGGCCTTTCTTTTTTACTTTTATGTTAAGTCTCCATCTTCTATCTTTATGACCAATTGAGAGAGCATAGTGGTCATTCTTAGTTTAATGTGCATTGTCCCAAAACTTGTTGATTGATTCATAACTTTGATATTGCTTGCTATTAAATTATTTGTATCTAGTCACCCTTATGAACTTTGAAGGTGTCCTATGCATTTATGTTTTGCTATACCATGAGGGACAAGTTGAATACCACTCTTATTATGTTTTATTGAAACAAACAAAAGTCTTCTAATGCATTGTTATTCATGATCTTTTGTTTGTACCTTTTCATGTTACAACATAGTTGCCATGTCTTATTGTAAGAACTCTATCTTTCATGCTTATGTTTAGAGTGCTTTGATCCCAGCTATCAATGCTTTACGAATACCTTGATCAAGATTGTGATGGTGCATGTCACCTGAAAAATTATTCTTTTTATCACTTACGTACTCGAGGACGAGCAGGAGTTAAGCTTGGGGATGCTTGATACGTCATAAACGTATCTATAATTTTTGATGCTCCATGCTTGTTTTATATCAACTTTCTTATGTTTTGTTCACACTATTTTTATACATTTTCTTGAACTAACCTAATAACAATATGCCAAAGTGCCAGTTGCCTGTTTTCTGTTGTTTTGGTTTTATAAAAGCTAGTAAAGAAATATTCTCGGAATTGGACGGGACAAAAGCCAAAGTCAATATTTATCGGAAGGAACATGGAGTCCGAAGGGCAGCCGAAGGGGGGCCACGAGGTGGCCACACCCTGTGGCGGCATGGCCAGGGGGTGCGCCACCAGGTGGTGTGGGCCCCTCGGGCCTCTACCGACCTTGCCCCTTCGCCTATAAAAGTACCTCGGGATGAAAACCCTACGAACCCAATCAAAAATCCACGAAAGAGTCTGTAGCCATCGCCATCTCCATCCCTAGATCGGGGGGATCCGAAGCTCTTTCCGGCACCCTGCCGGAGGGGAGAGATCATCCTGGAGGCCTTCTTCATCACCATGCTAGCCTCCAAAGTGATGCGTGAGTAGTTCACCCTTGGACTATGGGTCTATACAGTAGCTATATGGTTGGTTCTCCTCCTTTGTGCTATCATGTTTAGATCTTGTGAGCTCCGTTCATGACCAAGATCATCTATTTGTAATCCTATATGTTGTGCTTGCGGGGTTCCGATGGATATTGAGATACTATGTCAGATTCATTATTGATTCTATCATGTCTATGTTATTTGTGATCTTGCATGCTCTCCGTTGTTAGTAGCTATCTTGGCAAAGTAGATGCTTGCAACTCCAAGAGGGAGTATTTATGCTCGATAGCGGGTTCATGCCTCTAGTAATCTAGGGAAGTGACAGAAATCTCTAAGGTTGTAGATGTGATGTTACTACTAGGGAGAAAATAACAATCCTTTGTCCATGGGGCAATCATATTGTTTACTTTACACACTTTGCTTAATGCAATTATCTATTGCTTGCAACTTAATACTGGAAGGGGTTCGGATGATAACCTGAAGGTGGATTATTAGTCATAGATGCAGTTGGATTACAGTCTATGTATTATGTTGTAATGCCCAATCAAACCTTGTAGGAGTCAAGATGTCTTGTATATGCATTGTTATGCTCTCTCAATCTATCAATTGCCCCATTGTAATTTGTTCACCCAACATGCTATTTATCTTAAGGAGAAACACCTCTAGTGAACTGTGGACCCCAGTTCATTCCTTTACCATTGATATACCATCTATTGTTTACCGTTACTATTTACTTTCTGCAAGCAATTACTATCTTCCACACTATACGTTTAATCCTTTTCTTTCAGCAAAAGCAGTGAGATTGGTAACCTCATTGTAAGTTGGGGCAAAGTTCTATGGTTGTGTTGTGCAGGATTCCAAGTTGTTAGCAACACATTGGAGTTGTTTCCTTACTCCTACTGGTTCGATAACCTTGGTTTCATAACTAAGGGAAAACTTGCTACTATGCTCATCATACCTTCCTCTTGGGGTTTCCAATGAGGTCTACATATTTTGACCCATCAACCGGCCATAGTCACATTCTTCCCAATCCATGGGGCAAGCTTCCCGGCCACTTTATATTCAAGGTATTGCAAACGGATTATCTTGAGCCGTGTGTGTGTGAGAGAGAGATAATCCAAGATATCTCATGGGAAAGGTGGCTAGCCTTGCCGGGAACGGTTGAAGCACCTCTTCAAGGTCAATCTCCCCACATAGAATGGGAGCAACTTGACTCTTCAAGAAATTAGTGATAAGACCGGTGACGTTTCCAAAGTGGTCCAAGGTGTTGGCCAAGAACCGAATATCCTATTTAATAGGTGCCACAGAGATATGCGCCGTCATCTGCATAGAGAGACGTGTGAATGGTTGGGTGTCTTCCTCTAAGTTGGTGTAGACATCCTTGGCTTGTGGCTTTGCAAAGGATGTGATGGAGAGGGTCAATAGCAAGCATGAATAGAAGAGGAGATAGCGGGTCTCCTTGACTCAAGCCTCTACCATGCTTAATAGGGTCAACAGTAATCGCATTGAGAAGCACCCTCGAGGTGGCTGACGATAGTAGCATAGAAATCCATTCCCTAAAATTGCTAGGGAATCCAAGGTGCTCAAGCATATCCATGAGGTAGTACCATCTAACGCAGTCATATTCTTTCTTGATATCGAGCTTGAAGAGAAGAGTTGGAGTTTTGTTCTATTGCACTTTCTTGCCAAGTTGCGAACGTAGAGGAAGTTGTCATGTATGCTTCTCCTTTTAATAAAGGCACTTTGGCCATTAGAGACGAGCTTGCCCATGTGGGGGCAAGTCTAGTAGCAAGCATTTTGGCAATGATCTTGGTAATAGCATGTGAAGTTTTTGTTGTGAAGGTTGGAGAAGCTATTGGTGATGGACATGATATCATGTTCGATGATGTCCCGAAAAGATTTAAAGAAAGCTCCCATGAACCCATCCAGGCCCGGCGCCTTGTCACTATTGGAGGTGTTGATAGCCACTTTGACTTCCTCTTCGGTGAAAGTAGCATCAATGTTGGAGAGGTCACGAGTGGGTGTCATTATGTTGGCCCAGTTGAAATCTTTGGTTCTTGGGGGTGCCTTTTTAATGATTTTCGTGAAGTGAGAATAGACTATTTCTTTCTTTTGACTATGATCGGTCACCGAAACATTCCCATGCTTGAGGCAGTGAATGAGGTTTTTTATTCTTCTCCCATTGATGCGAATATGAAAGTATCTTGTACTAGTATCTCCCTCTTTTAGGCTCCTCACTCTAGATGCTTGACGCTTCCTAGATTCCTCGATCACCGCCAACCCAAGGACCCTTTTGTCTTAGTTCCCTCGCATCAATACTTAGAGCTCTTCATTCTTGTGCAATGTCGAGTCTAAGGATAATCTCATGTGCCATGTGGAATTGGACCTTGGCACTTGAGAAAAGCGATTTGCTCCAAACACGAAGCTTTTGAATTTTTTATGTTTAGCTTGTGGAAGAGTATTTAGCTTGTGGAAGAGAATTTTTTATGTTTAGCTTGAATTCCCATGCTTGATACCCTGATTACTGGTTTTTAATAAAAACTGTGTGTATCACTTGATGCATAGGCGACCAAGGTTTTACTCCTTTCGGGAAAAAAAAGATACGCACACATGAATGTAAGAGTAAGAGCGGCACCAATAGGGTGTCAAGTGGAATCTCGCCTAAATCCCACTTCTAATTTATTTGTCAAAATCTAGTGTAAATTTTGAGAAAAAATTTAAACTAGATTTTATCAAATGAACTAGAAGTTAGATTTTGCGGATCCCACCTGACACCGTAGGCACCAAAGGACGACAGAGCACATACAATCGACGGTCTGCGGCGCGCAACCGTGCCGGTGACCCATGCATCCACGGTGCTAGCTCTACAGGCGAGGCTCGGGCGTACGTGCACATGCATGTACATACAACTATTAAGTATTAATAATCACTTGAGCCCACCTGTCATGGTCCAGCTAGCTAGCTGCAGCAATCCTGCGGCCGCTATGATCAAATCCCGGACGCATCATGCATGTGCCTGGTGGTTTCATACTGTTCTCCAGCCCCTCCAGCGACGCGCACACATGCAGCGACGTACTACTATCGCCCCCGCCGTCTGTTGCAAAAAACGCAGACTGTTCGTGGCCCCTGCCGATGCGCGGCGCCACTGTTCCGATCCAGGGGCTTTGCGCCTCCAGCTGTCTCATGTCCGGTAGCAGATCGATCGAATCGATCGGGAGGCTTTTAACTCCACTGTCCATGGCCGCAGACTACAAGAAACCATCCGTGCCAGCTACAGCTATACTAGTACAGTACCATTTATTAGGCGTCGTGTGCTGCTGTGACTGACTGTGATACTTTCACTCCACTGCTCCCTTCATCATTTCAAAGAGAGATTGACCTCAGCTAACCTAAGCATATGCACTCCTATAATTTTCTAGGGCGCGCGGCCTATCATCCCATGCCCATGGCACGCACTATTAGATCGAGTTTGCTACAGCTTGTCGCCGAACCGAAACGCTAGACAGTGGACAGACCATAAACACCTGCGGCAGGTTGGCCCCGAGATGGTCCATCAATTCTGTTTCCTGTTCGGCGGGCTCCGTCGACTTGTCGTCTTGTATTTTCCCCCGTACCCAGACGAGGCCAGGCCAGCTCGATCTGCTACACCAAGCTGGCTGCTGCGCTTTTCTCTAATTGCGACGTTTGCTAACAGCTAGCTAGCGAAGCGAGCTATTCATGTCGATCGACGCCACCCCAGACCCAAGTTAAAGGCCAGCACTGGTTCATCCCCCACACCACATTTGCTTTTCCGTCTGCCTGTTGTTATTGCAAGCTGCCAATATAGCCTTGCTGACTGCCTGATCTCCTCATCGATGGCACTCGGAATCTAGTCTATCTCCAAGTGTGTCTGTCCGGATCTAGGAACCATGACACGGTTTCGTGCGTTTTTTTTTTCCAATGTTCGAGGACTTTTCTTCAAATTCTAGGTTTGCTAAGACAATAGACGCAAGGGGCCTCGATATAATTTGTACCCACCTCGTTGTCAAATGAGCAGTTCCTGATCCTCCATGCTTATATCTTGACAAGATGCGTTTGGAATTGGTAAACGAGTATAGACTTCATAGAATTGCGTGGATGGTATGCAGTGTTCAAAATATGAGCAGATTTAATTCGTAAAAATAATATATAAAAACATGACTAGTACTAATATGTAGATAAAACTAGCCATGCAATCTGACAAAGAGTGTGTAGATAGCTTGTCTAAATCGTACTATACGAGACATTATTTGTAGTTGATGAAACATGATATAAACAAGATGAAGGAAAAACGCATATGATGCAGATGAGGAACCACTTGTATTGACGTTGACTTACCGATGTTGTCATTCATGTCGTCGGAGAGACTCCTGATGTCTAGGAAGTAGTCATCATTGGGGAGATGTCATATATGTCCGTGTTGGAGAAGAAGTCAGTTGCTACGGTGCTCCCCAAAAATATTATCGCCATTCTCCCATATAGGATACGGAGAAGCGTGGTTCCAGAGGCCTACTGTTTCAGCCGGCGGTGCCCGCCGCAGGGTGAAGTGGGTAAGACAGGATCCACAACGCAGTTCTCTAGAACTGAATGGCAGGCGCATGTGTTGTTGTGTTTTGTGTCTCTCTGGAGAGGAGCAACCTCTATTTTATAGGCACGGGAGGTGTAGGAGAATATGCAGCAGGGAGATGAAACGAAGAGAGGGAGGCGAACCAAACATGTAGTTCCACTGTGTTCGTATTAAATCACCATGCATACCATTCATATTCCAGTCACGCGTGGCAAAAATAAGTTAGCACGCGCGTGAGGCGTAGATGGATCCTCAGCTCGGCTCATTCTCGCAGTTCGTGGCGCGCACGTGTATTTTTCTCACTCACATACAAATAGAGAAAAACCTCCCTTATAAGGAGGTCCAACTTTCACTCAACAAGCAATGTGGGACTAAACTTTTATCCCACCTCTTGTCATACATGAATGGGCCAAGTGGGCCTCTAGGATTTCAGGAATTGTTGAAATAGGCTAAATGGGGCTAGGCCATATTTAGGAAAAATTAAAACAATCTCTCTCCGGATCCTAGAGGGTATAAAGTTTGTCTATGGTTTCAAAACATTGTTTTATATACTGGTACTACGGTGTTGTAGGTGTTGCTTAATTATTTATGATGCAAGTCTTGCCCTCGTTGAGGGAGATGCCATGAATTTCCGTTGAAGGAATTGGACGAGGGTTGAAGAACCATCAGAGCATCTCAACTTGGGGTCCCTAAAGCTCCCCTAAAGGGTTTTCGAGGGTGTCGGCGTACAAAATCACGCCCAGCCGCCCCCACAAATATTTTTTCGCATCGGTGCGGCCCATTTTGTTATTCGGCGCCCCCAGACCGAATCGAACCCATGGCGGGAGGGCAAACGGGGGCGCCGGATGGAGCTGAAAACAATGTGGGCCAGCCTTGTCGGCAACACACGCACGCAGAACCGCCCATTTCTCCCTCTCAAGCCGCCTCCTCGCTCGCGTCGCTGCCGCTATTCCGCCTCCTAGTAGATCCAAGTTCGCCACACAACCGCCCTTCCCACTAGGTGTTCGGCGGTTTGCCAAAGGCATGGATTTGGGCGAGAAAGAGATGTTGGTCACTCTGATGGACAATGAAGTCGCCGTTACTTCTGGCGCCCAAGACAACGTCGACGATGGTGATCATCTCATGATCATCACTTCCCTCCTTGGCATGATCGTCGGCGCCGATGAGAAGCCGTCTGCTGGGGATACGAAGCCTGGGTGATGCAAGAGCAAGCTGAGGCAGAGGATGGAAGGTTACTGCATGCTCTACGTCGACTACTTTTTCTACGACCCATTGCACGGCGACGTCATATTTCGATGCCGTTTCAGAATGAGCCGGAAGCTTTTCCTAAAGATCGTCGAACAATTGAGAGAGTTCGACGACTACTCAAACTGAAGAGAGATGTCATCGGCACGCTTGGTTTCTCCATAATCCAAAAATGTCAAGTTGCTCTCTGGATGCTTGCATATGGAATCCCTGGAGATACATAGGACGACTACCTCCGCATGGCCGAGTCCACAGCTATCGACTGCATATCCAGGTTTTGTAGGGCAATTGTGGTAGTGTATGGGAATAATTACCTGAGAACACCCAATGCAGAAGACACAACTTGGATACTAGAACAGAATGCAGCAAGGGGGTTTCCATATGCAAGTGCTACTACTTGGCAGATGTCATCTACCCAAGATGGTCAACATCTTTGAAGACAATCTCAAACTTGTGCCCAGAGGAAAGAAAGCTTGGTTTGGCACGCAGGAGGAGTCTTGCAGGAAGGATGTGGAGAGGGCATTCAGTGTGTTGCAAGCTGGATTTTCCATTGTGAGGTATCCTTCCCTTACCTGGGCGAAAGATCAGATGTGGGAGGTCATGACTGCCTGTGTGATCTTGCACAAAATGATCACTGGGAGCGAGCAGGATACTCTAGTGTTTGACACTGAACTGTATTATCGCCAAGGTCCTCCTGCAGATGTTTATCACTAAGTTCCACATGTGTTTGCATCTTTTGTCGCCAAGCAACAAGACGTTTGAGACACATATACTCATAGTCAACTACAAGATAATCTAGTGGAGCATCTGTGGAGGCTCAAAGGAGCCACCTAGTTTGTTTATTTGTTTGCCTTTGTTTGCTATATTGAACTTGTAATAAATTTGTATGTTGAATTATTGCTATACTAAAACCCGTTGAACTATGATGGCTCAGTGTTGATGTAGAGCTCGTTGGGAACCCCAAGAGGAAGGTATGATGAGCACATCATCAAGTTTCCCTCAGTTATGAAACCAAGGGTTAATCGAACCAGTAGGAGCAAGGAAACACCCCAAAGGTGTTGCTAGCTGAGCCTTGGCAGGGCGCACTACCGGTGCTAGTAGCAACGTGGAGACATGCACAACACAACCACAAAACTTTCTCCCCAACTTGCGATGAGGTTGTCAATCTCACCGGTCTTGCTGAAAACAAAGGATTAAACGTATCGAATGGAAGGAAGTAAAAGTTTGCAGAAAGTAAACGCAAAGCAGTAAACAGTTTGTAGATTGTATGTAAAAGAAAGGACCGGGATCCATAGTTCACTAGAGGTGGCTCTCCTTAAGATAGATAACATGCTGGGTGAACAAATTATAGCGGGGCAATGGACAAACATCGAGAAAGCAATACATGCATATACTAATCATCTTGACTCCTTTGGAACTTGATTGGGCATTACAACATTATACATAGACCACCATCCAACTGCATCTATGACTAATAATCCACCTTCAGGTTATCATCCGAACCCCCTCTAGTATTAAGTTGGAAGCAACGGATTATTGCTTTACGAATTGCGTGTAAAGTAAACAATACGATTGTTCTATGAATAAAGGATTGTTTTCTCCCTAGTAGCAGCAACACATCTAGTACCTTAGAGATTTTTGTCACTTCCCAGATTACCAGAGGCATGAACCCACTATCGAGCATATATACTAACTCTTGGAGTTGCTAGCATCTACTTGGCCAAGATAGCTACTAACAACGAAAAGCATGCAAGATCACAAATAACAAAGACATGATAGAATCAATAATCAATCTGAAATAGCATCTCAATATCCATCGGATCCCCGCAAACACAACATGCAGAATTACAAATAGATGATCTTGATCATGAACGGAGCTCACAAGATCTAGACATGAAAGCACAAAGGAGGAGAACCAGCCATCTAGCTACTACATGGATCCGTAGTCCAAAGATGAACTACTCGCGCATCACACCAGATGCTTGCATGGTGATGAAGAAGGCCTCCAGGGTGAATTCCCCTCTCCGGCAGGGTGCCGGGAAGAGCTTCAGATCCCTCCCGATCTAGGGATGGAGATGACAGCGGCTACAGACTCTTTCGTGGATTTTTGATCGGGTACTTAGGGTTTTCATCCTGAGGGCATCTTATAGGCGGAAGGAGAGGCCGAGGGGGTGCTGGAGTCAGCCAGACCACCCCCTGGCGCGTGCCAGGCCTGGCCGCGCGACCAGGTGGTGTGGCCGGCCCCTAGCCCTTCTCTGTTTCGTATTCTAGCAGCTAGTGACTTCCAGAAAAATAGGCACTTTGGCTTTTGTCCCGTCCAATTCCGAGAATATTCATTTTGACTTTCCCGGAACAAAAAACAGCAGAAAACAGGCAGCGGGCACTGTGGCACTTGTTAATAGGTTAGTCCAAGAAATCATATGAAAAGTACTCCAAAGTGTGGACAAAACACAAGAAAGTGGATAAAACCAAGCATGAAACATCAAAAATTATAGATACATTTCAATGTATCAACATCCCCAAGCTTAACTCCTGCTCGTCCTCGAGTAGGTAAGTGATAAAAAGAAAGAATAATTTTTGAGGTGACATGCACCATCAAAGACTTGATCAAAGTATTTGTAAAACATTCAAAGCTGGGATCATAGTACTTCAATCATAACATGAAAAACAAAGTTCTAGCAATAAGACATAGCAACTATGATGCAACATGAAAATGCACAAACAAAAGATTCATGAATAACAATGCTTTGCAAGACGTTTGTTTTTTTTCACATAAAGAAAACATAGCATAATAGTATTCAGCTTGTCCCTCATAGAGTAGCAAATATAAATGCATAGGACACCTTCAAAGTTCATAAGAGTGACTAGATGCAAATAGTTTAAAACAAGCAATATCAAGTTATGCATCAATCAACTAGTCTTGGGACAATGCACATAGAACTAACAATGGCCACTATGCTCTCAAAGTAGGTGCATAAAGGCAGAAGGTGGAGACTCAATATAATGGTGGAAGAAGGGCCTTCATAAAAGGAAGTAGGTATTCAAGTCTCATAAAGAGCTTCCAAAGATTATGGTACTTTTAGCTTTCAGCTCTCATTGCCCCTATCATAAGCATCTTGAAGTGATTAAGGTCAAAGTGAACAAACTATGGTGTACATGCTTGACGAAGTATAAGTTAGAAATCTCATGTCCCTTGTATATGAGGTCCGCTCCTCATGCTACTCAAGTTTAGTCACCGGTAAGTTCTTGTCATCGTAACTACATGTGTATCATAGAGAACCGCCAACGGGGTACCCCTTACCCGATGATACGGAAGAATCCCCATATTAAAATGACAAGGCAAGCAGACAACGAGCATCTCAACAATCTTCTTATTTACCATGGGAATATGGTGCTTTTTTCTCTCTTTCATCTTTTCATGATCTCTTTTTTTTCTTTTTCTATTTTTTTCTCAATATAGGACTCTTTTTTTATAAGAAGAATGCTTCATAGACAACTCATTATGGTTACGCTGCAGGTTTCCACCATGGCAGCATGGATTAGAGCAGCGGCCCAGGCGTTTCTCTAACACATATACATAACTCCATGGACTTACAAGCTCCCCTTTCATTTCACACCGACGACATCCATATACAAAAGAGCATGATATCAACTAGGTACAAGTACCAAGTGCAATGTTGAAAGCGTTCCCCATGACAGCATGGTTCTACTAATTCCCAACAAATAAGTGCAAGCATATACAACATAGACGACACAATGGTTCAAGTTTATTAAGGGCAAGGAAAGTAAAGTGTGCCATCAAGTTCGTGAGAGCTTTAATCACTAGTTTTCTCATAACAAGTTTAATTCGGAAGGTAAACAAAAGCATGCATATACTTGGAATATCATAAGTTAGTAGGTAGGTATGGTGGACTCTTTGGAATAACTTGGTTTAGGGAGTTAGATGCATGAGTGGAACTCATACTTGGTTGTGGAGGCTAGCAAAAGACTGGGAGCGACAAACTAAGAGAGCAATAATGGCCATAATCATGCAAAGCGACAAAACATCATTGATCAAAGCATAAAGTGATACTACAAGTTGAAAACTAAAGGATAATAAAGGCTATGGTGACTTGAGATAGTCATAACATGGTATGAGCATGTGCCAATTCAACCCAAATAAAGCATCAAAGGAGAATACCACTATACTATGCTTTATTATGCTAAAACAACGCATGATTCATCCAAGGCACATTAAGCCATCTTAATTGTTTATAACAAGTCATGCTACAGGAAAGAATACTAAGCATAAAGCCAAAACAATATCAAGCATGGCATGATAGAGCATATGCCATAGTAAAAAACGAGCTCTTTTTACCACATAAGCATGAACTTTGCTACTCTTTTCCAAACCAAACCAAAATATTTGCAAGCCATTGTATGAAAGAGGGGGTACAACCAATTTATTTAGCAAACTAATAAAACCAAGCAAACGAAAAATCAAAAGGAAAAAGAAGACGCTCCAAGAACAACACAACTGTGTATGAAACAATAAAAATGAAGCATTTGGAAGAAACCTGGGATGTTTATTAATGAAGAAGGGGATGCCTTGGGCATCCCCAAGCTTTGATGCTTGTACTTCTTGGATATTTCTTGGGATGACACGTGTGGCATCCAAAAGCTTGAGCTTTAGTCCATCCTTCGTCTCATTACTCATTCCTTCCATACACCTGAAATTTTTCCTTAATACAAAACTTCACACAATCTTTATTAGCAACATTAGTGCACTCAAGATAATAGGTCTTAAGGTTCAGTTCTAACACCAATAAACTTCCATTATAACACTACCTACTGAATCACTTCCCTCAAAAAGCTCAATTTCCCAAAAGAACTCAAAAAGGAACTAACAAGAAGCAAATGCAGAAAATGGCAGAAATCTGTCAAAACAGACCAGCAGGTAAAGACGAATTTTTTCGAAGACCTTGTGTTGCTCAAATCAAAAAGTGTTGAACTAACGAAAGTTAGATAACAACCTGGGGCAGAAGCACAAAACTTCAAGCCTCAAAAAGACGTTCATAGATTTTACACGAATTTTTACGGTGAAGCACAGAAATCTGTTACGGGACAGCAACTTTCCCAATCATTACTTCTCTCTCATTAGAGGTTATTCTTGGCACAAAAAGCAAATAAAAAGGATAAGGAGCGGTTATTACATAAGTAATAAGTTCCAATACTTATCGAAAACTTTTGGGTTATCTCCCACTTTTCTTTAACGCCTTTAAGTTAGGCATAAGAAGTAAGAAAAAGAATCAAGTGTTCTCAAATGAAGAAGCGTTAAAACCAAATTTCTTGCCCTTACCTCTCTTACTTTTATTCTTAAACTTGGGGAAAATATGATTTTTGGGTGGAGAATAAAGGTGCATGGTCCCCTTTCACACATCTATTATTGCTCCAAGGAGTTCTAATAGGGACCTTCCAAGCGTAATTTGTCCTTTTCCTGCACATTCAATAACAAGATAATCAGTAGAAATGATTTTCCCAAGGATCTTTGTAAACACTCCTTCAGCTATTCCAATAGGTAATATGGTAGCATTATTAGCAAGATATATTTATTTTCATCCTTCAGTAAGCCCCCAAAGATTGAAATATTCATAAATATCTTTGGGCATAAGACAAAATTCAGACATGATATCACAGCGAGCTTGAAAAGTTTTAGTATTTATTTCAATCTTTACTGTGGGGGGCCACTTTGATGGTTCAGAATTTATTGGAACATAATCATGATGCTCCCTAAGCGTATTATAGCAATCTTTTAAGCTAGTAGTGCGGGTCTCAAGAGTGTTTAATCTAGCAAATATGCTTGCGAAAGAAATATCAGTTTTGCTAGGCAAGTTGTAAGTAATGATCAATTTCTTTATAGCATTAATAGCATCATCCTCATTACATTGGAGGAAATCTCCTCCCACAACAGTATCTAAAGCATATCTATAGCAAAGAGCAATCCAAGGTAAAAGCTGCTAAGGAACAAACTTTGAGTCATTTTAGGCTCAGTTTTTTCATGTAGATCAGAGATTCTAGACCAAGCTTCCTTGAAACTCTCCTCAATTCCTTGTTTAAAAGTGAAAATCATTTCCTTAGGTGACATAGTGATTGGAGCAAGGCTAGACATAGTGGCAACTTAAAATAGGAACTGATTTTTTGTGTGTTTTCAATAAAGAAAGCAAACTAGTAAAACTATTTTTTGTGTGTTTTTGATAAAGAAACAAGCAAACAAAGCAAAAATAAACTAAGCAAAACAAAAATAACAAAGTATGAGGGACTCCCCTTGTGAAGATGTCCTTGACTCACAGGCAACGGCGCCACAAAAATGCTTGATGGCTCAGTGTTGATGTAGAGCTCGTTGGGAACCCCAAGAGGAAGGTATGATGAGCACATTAGCAAGTTTCCCACAGTTATGAAACCAAGGTTTAATCGAACCAGTAGGAGCAAGGAAACACCCTAAAGGTGTTGCTAGCTGAGCCTTGGCAGGGCGCACTACCGGTGCTAGTAGCAACATGGAGACCTGCACAACACAACCACACAACTTTGTCCCCAACTTGCGATGAGGTTGTCAATCTCACCGGTTTTGCTGAAAACAAAGGATTAAACGTATCGAATGGAAGGAAGTAAAAGTTTGCAGAAAGTAAACGCAAAGCAGTAAACAGTTTGTAGATTGTATGTAAAAGAAAGGACCGGGATCCATAGTTCACTAGAGGTGGCTCTCCTTAAGATAGATAACATGCTGGGTGAACAAATTACAACGGGGCAATCGACAAACATTGAGAAAGCAATACATGCATATACTAATCATCTTGACTCCTTTGGAACTTGATTGGGCATTACAACATTATACATAGGCCGCCATCCAACTGCATCTATGACTAATAATCCACCTTCAGGTTATCATCTGAACCCCCTCTAGTATTAAGTTGCAAGCAACAGATTATTGCTTTACGAATTGCGTGTAAAGTAAACAATACGATTGTTCTATGAACAAAGGATTGTTGTTTTCTCCCTAGTAGCAACAACACATCTAGTACCTTAGAGATTTATGTCACCTCCCCAGATTACCAGAGGCATGAACCCACTATCGAGCATAAATACTAACTCTTGGAGTTGCTAGCATCTAATTGGCCAAGATAGCTACTAACAATGGAAAGCATGCAAGATCACAAATAAAAAGACATGATAGAATCAATAATCAATCTGAAATAGCATCTCAATATCCATCGGATCCTCTCAAACACAACATGCAGAATTACAAATAGATGATCTTGATCGTGAACAGAGCTCACAAGATCTAGACATGAAAGCACAAAGGAGGAGAACCATCCATCTAGCTACTACATGGATCCGTAGTCCAAAGATGAACTACTCACGCATCACACCGGAGGCTTGCATGGTGATGAAGAAAGCCTCCATGGTGAATTCCCCTCTCTGGCAGGGTGCTGGGAAGAGCTTCAGATCCCTCCCGATCTAGGGATGGAGATGACGGCGGCTACAGACTCTTTCCTGGATTTTTGATCGGGTACTTAGGGTTTTCATCCCAAGTGCATCTTATAGGCGGAAGGATAGGCGGAGGGGGTGCTGGGGTCGGCCAGACCACCTCCTGGCGCGGGCCAGGCCTGGCCGTGCGGCCAGGTGGTGTGGCCGGCCCCCAGCCCTTCTCCGTCTCGTATTCTGGCATCTGATGACTTCCGTAAAAATAGGCACTTTGACTTTTGTCCCGTCCAATTCCGAGAATATTCATTTTCTGACTTTCCTAGAACCAAAAACAGTAGAAAACAGGCAGCTGGCACTGTGGCTCTTGTTAATAGGTTAGTCCAAGAAATCATATGAAAAGGACTCCAAAGTGTGGACAAAACACAAGAAAGTGGATAAAACCAAGCATGGAACATCAAAAATTATAGATACATTTGCAATGTATCAAACTGCTTGTTTGATTTGATGAATAAACTTGTTGATTTTTTTGTATGCGGGGGGCATGGCTGGGAGCCAGCCCCCCCAATTCGTGAACCAATCCGGCCACCCCCCATAAGGCCCAAAATTAGGCCGCTCCAGACGCCGTATGGGGGGCGAGTGGAGATGCTCTAAGGTGATTGTCATGTAGTTGAGCGGATTCTTCCACTACATTGAGATGTAACTTATTTTGCCAGTTTCTTGAATGATACCATTCACCTAGATTGTTGTTGAAAATCAATTTAGTTTCCTTTTTAGATTTACATGTTGTTTGACATTTGCAAAGAGTGTTAGAAATTTTTTTAATGGTTTCCTTTTTATTGAATCTCATGAGTGATTTAATCTAAGCTTGACTTGGTTATAATATTTCTATGTGTGCAAGAAACCTTTTCCTTTCTTTCACGTTCAAAGATGTATTTATTAATAGTTGTGTGATATTACTTAATAATTTACATTGCCATATTGTGAGAGTAAAAGCTTCCTACTTGTGGGAATCGTTATCTCGTGTATGGACTTCGGATATTGGCATGTTACTTGAACTCGAATTATTAATGTTGTTTTATGTCTAAGATACTTTTGTGCCTTTGATTTTATAACATTATTTACGCATTGTTATATATTTTTAAGTTCTATGTTTCATGTGGATCTAATATAATTTAGACAAGAACTACAGAAATCCTACCAGTTTGACTATAAAGTTTCAATACAGGTGACATGGTCATACCTTACAGGTACTCAAGCTTGGCATATATGGTCCAGTCTAGAAGAAACCCATGACGTTACCAGGGCCCAATGAAAGATTCGGGTGACCATAGGAGACTCCGACTGCTTGCGGCACATGGCGAGCTCAAGATAGAAAGTTCAAAGGGAAAACCCTAACTTGTAAGCAACTCGACCTGCTATCCCGAGACCTAGCCAATCTATATAAAGGCTAGGAGGGGGTAGTGAGGTGTACAATCACAACCCTAGTTTCCACATCATCGCCAGATTGCATCTGCGCACCCCTGTAACGTTCGACTCCCTCGATAATTCCAAGAGGACAAGCAAGAGTAGGGTCCTCTATGATGCCTGAACCTGGGTAAACCTTGTGTCCCTGTGTCCTTGTTTCCTAGCCGATTGATGCCTCCAACGCTCCCCTCTTCTCCAAAACCCAAGTCCATAACAATGGACATTGATGAGTTTAACCCTCGTCAATTGGCGACGTCTGTGGGAATCGGGAGTGCTGATGTTGCGGCTTCCTCGGCCCCATCAACTGCAATCTACAACTCTGCAACAACAGAGATTCGCCTCTTGTTCGGTGCCTTCGACGTCACCATGCACACGCCGGCCACTCGCCCGGATTTCGAGTCTATGGGCCATGGGATCGGTCTGGCGATCAGGAGCTTAGGCTTCCAAGTTGGTCAGCTGGGCACACTTCGCCTCCCTGACCAGCCGAAGGTTCCCACGATTGCTCCAGCATCGTGGTTTCCACCGCCGATCGGCACCCTGAGCAAACTCAATGCCCCGACAGCAGTCGGGAATACGATCAGTGACAACATTCACGAATCCAATCTGGGCGATCTGGCCACAGAGGATGGAGCCTACGGCTCTGGATCTGAAAGCTGCGAAAGCAACAGTTTCCCCAAACACTACATGTGCACCATCGTCAACACAGGCGAGAACGGCGGCACTCGGGATAACACCGCTATGGGCGGCGGTATCCCATTCACGAACGGTGGTCCCCCCAACGGAGCACCCACCAACAACAGGACAGAAGGCCATCCGCATCTCACTGCGAATGAGCATACCCAAGAGTGCATACTGATCAGGCTCAACGATGTCGAGTGGGCTCGCTATCGAGAAGCCCTGCGGGACAATCCCCTACCACCAAACTCATCGCAAGATATGTTGATGGGTTACTACTGGTTGCTCAAGGAAGAATTCAAGCGCCAGAAACAAGTAACCGCCTAGCTCGATGCGCGCAGAAGGGCGGCGGACGAGTCGAGCCTTCGGCGAGCTCATCTCTCTTCCATGGGAGGATCCTCCTCTAAGGGCAACGATCATATAGCCGCCAAGAGATGTTCGCGAATGGCTCACCTCACCGACAAGGAGCGAGAAGAAGTCGCGCGAGTCCTCGACTTCTCATCCATGATAGTGGATACGCGGGGCAATGTGCTCCCAAAGACACCGTAGGCAACGGTGACAGCGGCCACCATGTATCTCCTCAACAACCAGCCACCGGCTGGGGACCCGCGGGCCCCCATGCACCGATCTACGATCGCGGGCCTGGGGCTAGTTGAAGCTGCCCTTATCAAGGATCCAACACTGGAGCCAAAGAAAAACAAGGCTCTGGCCAAACGCTACTCTTCACCTTCCTCCATCGATGACAGCCACGACTTGTCGCGATGGTGCCGCTCGCGGCGGCACAACTACGACGCACGTGATGACATCACGCAGCGTGATGACCCACAAGTATAGGGGGTGTATCGCAGTATTTTCGAGGGAAGTGAAACCCAATTTATTGATTCGACACAAGGGGAGCCAAAGAATACTTATAAGCCTTAACAACTAAGTTGTCAATTCAGCTGCACCTGGAAACAATCTTGCTCACAACTGTTTATCAGTAGCAACAGTTTTGTAGTAGGAATAGTAAAGTAACAGCAGTAGTAAAAGTAAAGATAACAGTAACAATAGCAGTAAACAGTAGGATTCGAGTGCGATAGGCATAGGGATGGATAGACGAGCGTTGCATGAACAAGACAATTCACATGGCAATCAGAACATAGGGCAATTGCAGATAAATAAGATAAAGCATCCAAGTACTAGATAATCCTAGGCATGTGTTCCATATATAGTCATACATGCTCGCAATGAGAACTTGCACAACATCTTTTGTCCTGCCAGCCCATTTGCAGCGGGGCCTCAAGGGAACTACTGGCAATTAAGGTGCTCCTTTTAATAGAGCACCGGAGCAAAGCATTAACACTCCGTGAACACATGTGATCCTCACATCAAAGCCATTCCCTCCGGTTATCCCGATTTCTGTCACTTCGGGGCCATTGGTTCCGGACAACAACGTGTGTATACAACTTGCAGGTAAGACCAAAAATAATACTATCATAATGAATGAATAACATGTCCAGATCTGAAATCATGGCACTCGGGCCCTAGTGACAAGCATTAATCATAACAAGTCGCAACAAAGTCAAAAAGCACTAATAGTAGATACTAGGCACCATGCCCTAACAATCTGATGCCATTACATGAACAATCTCATCCAATCCCTACCATCCCCATAGCCTACAGCGGGGGATTACTCACTCAAAGATGGGGGAAACATGGATGGTCGATGGAGAAGCGATGGTGATGATGATGGCGATGATCTCCTCCAATTCCCCATCCCGGCAGGGTGCCAGAACGGAGTTTCTGGTTCTGAATCGTGGAATCTGGTGGTGGCGGCGGAGCGGAACTCCTTCTAGAAAAATGTTGACCCCCCTGAGTTTTTAGGTCAGAAGGCATCTTATAGGCGAAGAGGGAGATCGAGAGGGTGTCTGGGGCGGCCAGACCACCCCCTGGCGCGGCCAGGCCTAGCCCGTGCGGCAAGGTGGTGTGGCTAGGCCCCAGCCCCACTCCGTCTCATATTCTGGCTCCGGGAGTTTTCTGGTGAAATAGGATTTTTGGCTTTTGTCCCATCCAATTCCGAGAATATTCATTTTCTCACTTTCTTGGAACCAAAAACAGCAAAAAACAGGCAGCTGACACTATGGCTCTTGTTATTAGGTTAGTCCAAGAAATCATATGAAAAGTACTCCAAAGTGTGGACAAAACATAAGAAAGTAGATAAAACCAAGCATGGAACATCAAAAATTATATATACATTTGCAATGTATCAACATCCCCAAGCTTAACTCCTGCTCGTCCTCGAGTAGGTAAGTGATAAAAAGAAAGAATAATTTTTGAGGTGACATGCACCATCAAAGACTTGATCAAAGTATTTGTAAAACATTCAAAGCTGGGATCATAGTACTTCAATCATAACATGAAAAACAAAGTTCTAGCAATAAGACATAGCAACTATGATGCAACATGAAAATGCACAAACAAAAGATTCATGAATAACAATGCTTTGCAAGACGTTTGTTTTTTTTCACATAAAGAAAACATAGCATAATAGTATTCAGCTTGTCCCTCATAGAGTAGCAAATATAAATGCATAGGACACCTTCAAAGTTCATAAGAGTGACTAGATGCAAATAGTTTAAAACAAGCAATATCAAGTTATGCATCAATCAACTAGTCTTGGGACAATGCACATAGAACTAACAATGGCCACTATGCTCTCAAAGTAGGTGCATAAAGGCAGAAGGTGGAGACTCAATATAATGGTGGAAGAAGGGCCTTCATAAAAGGAAGTAGGTATTCAAGTCTCATAAAGAGCTTCCAAAGATTATGGTACTTTTAGCTTTCAGCTCTCATTGCCCCTATCATAAGCATCTTGAAGGTGATTAAGGTTAAAGTGACACAACTAAGAGGATATGCTTGACAAGTTATAAACCGAAATATCATGCCCCTTAGTTACGAAGACCGAACCTCATACTACTCAACTTTAGTCACGAGTAAGCTCTTGTCATTGTAAGCAAATGTGTATCATAAAGAACCACCAACGGGGTACCCCTTGCACATGATACAGGAGTTATCCCATAATAAAAATGACAAGGCAAGCAGACAATGAGCATCTCGACGATCTTTTTATTTGCTATTTGCATAGGTTTTTATTGAGGATGCTTCATAGAGTGCTCATTATGGTGATGCTGCAAGTTTCCACCATGATTAGGCATGGCTTAGGCTAGCGGCCTAGGCGTTTCTCTAACACACATACAAACTCCATGATCTTACAAGTTCCACTTTTATTTCACACCGCCGGGATCCATAAGCAAAAGAACATGATATCAACGGGGTACAAAGTACAAGTGCAATGTTGAAAGCGTTCCCCATGATACATGGTTCTGCTAATTTCAACTTATAAAGCGCAAGCATATACGCAACAAAGAAGGACCCAATGGTTCAAGTTTATTAACTGCAAAAAAGTAAAGTGTGCCATCAAGTTCGTGAGAGCTTTAATCACTTGTTTTCTCATAACAAGTTTAATTTGGAAGGTAAACAAAAACATGAATATACTTGGAATAGCATATGCTAATAGGTAGATATGGTGGACTCTTTGGAATAACTTGGTTTAGGGAGTTGGATGCATGAGTGGAACTCATACTTGGTTGTGGAGGCTAGCAAAAGACTGGGAGCGACAAACTAAGACAGCAATAATGGCCATAATCATGCAGAGCGACAAAACATCATTGATCAAAGCATAAAGTGATACTACAAGTTGAAAACTAAAGGATCATAAAGGCTTATGGTGACTTGAGATAGTCATAACATGGTGTGAGCATGCGCCAAGTCAACCCAAATAAAGCATCAAAGGAGAATACCACAATACTATGCTTTAATATGCTAAAACAACGCATGATTCATCCAAGGCACATTACGCAATCTCAATTGTTTATAACAAGCCATGCTATAGCAAAGAATACTAAGCATAAAGCCAAAAAAATATCAAGCATAGCATGACAAAGCATAGGCCATAGTCAAAAACAATCTCCTTTTACTACTTAAGCATGAACTTTCCTACTCTTTTCCAATCCAAACCAAACTATTTGAAAACCAATGCATGAAAGAGGGGGTCCAACCAATTTATTCAGCAAACTAAGAAAACCAAGCAAACGAAAAACCAAAACAAAAACAAAAAAGAAGACGCTCCAAGAACAACACAACTGTGCATAAAACAATAAAAATGAAGTGTTTGGAAGAAACCTGGAATTTTTTATTGATGAAGAAGGGGATGCCTTGGGCATCCCCAAGCTTTGATGCTTGTACCTCTTGAATATTTCTTGGGGTGACATGGGTGGCATCCCCAAGCTTGAGCTTTAGTGTATCCTGCATCTCATTACTCATTCCTTCCATACACCTGAAATTTTTCCTTGATACAAAACTTCACACAATCTTTATTAGCAACATTAGTGCACTCAAGATAATAAGTATTTGGGTTCAGTTCCAACACCAATAAAACTTCCACGAAAACACAAGCTAATGTAGCACTTCACCCAAAAAGCTCAATTCCCCAAAAGAACTCAAAAAGGAAATATTTCAAAACAGACCAGCAGGTACAGATGAATTTTTTCGAAGACCTTAGGTTGCTCAAATCGAAAAGTGTTGAACTAATGAAAGTTAGATAACAACCTGGGGCAGAAGCACAAAAATTCACGCCTCAAAAGGACGTACAGAGATTTTACACAATTTTTTACGGTGAAGCGCAGAAATATGTTTCGGGACAGCAACTTTCCCAACCATTACTTCTCTCTCATTAGAGGTTACTCTTGGCACAAAAAGCAAGTAAAAAGGATAAGGAGCGGTTATTACTGAAGTAGTAACTTCCAACACTTATCTAAAACTTTTGGGTTATCTCCCAATAAGTACTTTTCTTTAACGCCTTTAAGTTAGGCATGATAGTTTGAGAAGATGCTCACATTAGAAATATGAATTGAAGTAAAAGAGAGCATCAAGAAGCAAATTCAAAACACATTTAAGTCTAACCCACTTCCTATGCATAGGAATCTTGTATGAAAATAAATTCGCAAACAACAAAGTGATAGGCATAGGAAGATAAAATAAGAGTAACTTCAAAACTTTCAGCACATAGAGAGGTGTTTCAATACCATGAAAACTTCTACAACCATATTTTCCTCTATCATAATAATTTTCAGTAGCCTCATGAATAAACTCAACAATATAACTATCACATAAAGCATGCTTTTCATGTTCTACAAAAACATAATTTTTATCAACCTTCAAACCCACTTTTAACAATTCTATAACACGATGACTGATCATTCAATATAGGACCATCGTCTAGAGCTTTATCATAAACAATTTATAAGCAAAACTCTTTAGTACCATGCAACTCGAAGTTAGGCACAAATAAAGGATTATCATAGATAACATGAGCATAACATTCATCCTCCTTTGGTAAGCACGGGGAACAATCAAATAATGTAAGGGATAAAGAGTTACACTCATTAGAAGGTAGGCATGGGTAGCTAATCCATTCTTCCTCCTTATGTTCATCACTCTCCTCCTCTTTTTCATGTAATGAGCTTTCAGGTTCATCAATTTCTTCTTCCATAAGATCCTGCAAGGCATTAGTCTCTTCCATTTGTGGAAAGCCTCTATTAATATATTCAAGAATATAGCCATTTTCTTCCTTGTAAGTATCAAAGCAAAGTTTAAGTATATCATAAACCCATATTTATAAGGTGAATCATCAATATTTTCAAGCAAACTAGCAAGTTCAAATGCACCCTTCCAAGCAATAAATTCCTCAATTTGTTCCACATCATAAAAGTCATAATTTCCCTTAACATAAGAAGATATGGTAACATCATCATTATACTCACATTGAAAAGGGAGGTGTTTGTACCTCCTACAGCAACAAGATTTATCAAAGCAATAAGTAACATTATAAGTAGAGCACGCGTTTATAGCAATGGTATACAATTTATCAATTTTTTCCCATAAGTGTTTCCCTTTTTGTGACAAGCGGTGTTCCTTATAATAATATTTTTGTTCTTCCGTGAACCCACCTTGCCAATAAGATCCTGTTTCAAAGAAACCAACCATTGATAGAAAACATGATAAAGCAAGACAATAACAGGCCAACGAAGATAACAACTAGAGTAGGAACTATTTTTTTGTATTTTTGATAAACAAACAAGCAAACAAGGCGGAAATAAACTAAGCTTGAACAATAGTGATTCCAAGTGGAATTGATAAATAAAGCTATGCTCCCCGGCAATGGCGCCAGAAAATAGTCTTGATGACCCACAAGTATAGGGGGTGTATCGCAGTATTTTCGAGGGAAGTGAAACCCAATTTATTGATTCGACACAAGGGGAGACAAAGAATACTTATAAGCCTTAACAACTACGTTGTCAATTCATCTGCACCTGGAAACAATCTTGCTCACAGCGGTTTATCAGTAGCAATAGTTTTGTAGTAGGAATAGTAAAGTAACAGCAGTAGTAAAAGTAAAGACAACAGTAACAATAGCAGTAAACAGTAGGATTCGAGTGCGGTAGGCATAGGGATGGATGGACGGGCGTTGCATGGACAAGACAATTCACATGGCAATCAGAACATAGGGCAATTGCAGATAAATGAGATAAAGCATCCAAGTACTAGATAATCCTAGGCATATGTTCCATATATAGTCATACGTGCTCGCAATGAGAACTTGCACAGCATATTTTGTCCTGCCAGCCCATTTGCAGCGGGGCCTCAAGGGAACTACTAGCAACTAAGGTGCTCCTTTTAACAGAGCACCGGAGCAAAGCATTAACACTCCGTGAACACATGTGATCCTCACATCAAAGCCATTCCCTCTGGTTATCCCTATTTCTGTCACTTCGGGGCCATTGGTTCCCGACAACAACGTGTGTGTAGAACTTGCAGGTAAGACCAAAAACAATACTATCATAATGAATCAATAACATGTTTAGATCTGAAATCATGGCACTCGGGCCCTAGTGACAAGCATTAAGCATAACAAGTCGCAACAAAGTCAAAAAGCACTAATAGTAGATACTAAGCACCATGCCCTAACAATCTGATGCCATTACATGAACAATCTCATCCAATCCCTACCATCCCCATAGCCTACAACGGGGGATTACTCACTCATAGATGGGGGAAACATGGATGGTCGATGGAGAAGCGATGGTGATGATGATGGCGATGATCTCCTCCAATTCCCTGTCCCGGCAGGGTGCCAAAATGGAGTTTCTGGTTCCGAATCGTGGAATCTGGTGGTGGAGGCGGAGCGGAACTCCTTCTGGAAAAACGTCGACCCCTCCTGAGTTTTTAGGGCAGAAGGAATCTTATAGGCGAAGAGGGAGACCGAGGGGGTGTCTGGGGTGGCCAGACCACCCCCTGGCGCGGCCAGGCCCAGCCCACACGGCCAGGTGGTGTGGCTGGGCCCCAGCCCCACTCCGTCTCATATTCTGGCTCCGGAAGTCTTCTGGTGAAATAGGATTTTTGGCTTTTGTCCCATCCAATTCCGAGAATATTCATTTTCTGACTTTCCTGGAACCAAAAATAGTAGAAAACAAGCAGCTGGCACTATGGCTCTTGTTAATAGGTTAGTCCAAGAAATCATATGAAAAGTACTCGAAAGTATGGACAAAACATAAGAAAGTAGATAAACCCAAGCATGGAACATCAAAATTATAGATACATTTGCAATGTATCACAGCGCAAGGTCGACAAGATGCGCACAAGGCGTGCCCATTCGACTGACTCGGAAGATGACAGGATAGAGCTCTGCAGCGCCAGCAGCTTCAGCAGAGCCATCAGGTAGAAGCGAATGCCAAAGGGGTTCAAACTCCCATCAGAGAACCCGAAGTTTGACGGCCTACATGACCTGAAGATCTGGCTAGAGGATCACATTTCCTCCGTCAGGCTGCACAGCGGAACCATGAGCACGACAATGCAATGCCTCTAGCTACAGCTACAAGGTGTCGCTCGTGCGTGGCTGAACAACTTCCCGCGCGGATCAATTCGCAGCTGGGAAGAGCTAGTCTATAGCTTTGTGCGAAATTTCAAGGGCACGTACAAAAGGCCTGCATCAGTCGAAGAATTACGGGGCTGCTACCAGAAGACTGGTGAGCCGCTGCGCTCGTACATCCAGAGATGGTCCATCATAAAAAACTATGCAGAAGACATCTCTGAGGATCGCGCAATCGATGTGTTCAATGACGACGTGCACCGAAGAGAGCTCAGGGAGGAGCTGGGCCATTCGAAGCCCAAGACAATAGACCACCTGATGGAGATCGCGAATAGGTGGGCTGATGGAGAGGACTCGGTAAAAAACCATGTCCACTCCAATGATGACGATGACCTCGGCCGTAGGCGCAATCGCCGAAGAAAACATCGAATGCGCGGTTACGAGGACCGTGAAGAAGTCGACATAGTCGTGGCTGGCTACGCCAACAAACGTGACGACAGCAACCGCAAGAGTGGATACCACAGCGGTGGATACCGCGACAGCGGAAAAACCACGCAAGTGTCACAACGTCGCACTCGCGGTGAGGCACCTAGGACTTCTATCCAGGACACATTGTCTGGACCGTGCAACGTACACTTCTACATAGACAAGCACGATGGCAAGAAAAAGTCCAGTCACCTTCTAAAGGATTGCCGCGAGTTCCTCAAGCTCCACGAAGGCCTAGCCTAGATGAATCGCGACGCGATAAACCTGGACAATGGAGCTGCCCCTGGTGCTGCGGCTCATGGAGCACCTCCACCACCACATGCGGTTGCACCAGTCCAGAACCATGGAGGTGAGCCATACCCAAGAGCGCTGGGAAACATGGGGATGGTCCAAAAAGGTCGACCCTCAAATCAAGTGCAAAAATCAATCACTCGCCAAGTCAATCTGGCGATGAACTCTCCACCCTCCACCACTGAGTACCTCAGTGGAAGCGAGTCCTGCATCACCTTCAACAAACGCGATGATCCGCACCAAGTACCTCGCCCAGGCCACTATCCCTGGTGCTCGAGGCACAAATTGGAGGCTTCGAGATGAGTCACGTCTTTATGGACGGCGGAAGCGACATTAACCTCATGTTCGCAAGTACCTTGCGCACAATGCGAATTCCTCTGTCATGTCTAGAAACTTCAGACACGAATTTCCACAGAATCGTCCCAGGGAAGGGCGTATACCACCTAGGCAAGATCAGCCTCGTCGTCATCTTTGGAACACCGGCAAATTTTCGACAAGAGCGCATCGAATTCGAAGTTGTTGAGTGGCCCTCGCAATACCACTGATTCTCGGAGGTGTCGCGTTCACGAGGTTCATGGCGGTACCGCACTATGTCTACCTGCAAATGAAGATGTCGGGCCCAAACAGTATTATCATAGTCAACGGAAGCTTCGAGAGGTCTGATAGCTGCGACAGGGAATTCAACAGAATTTCCCAGTATTTCGGCATACAAGAGGAACTGGAAAGGTTGAAGGAGTTGATAGACAACAGTCCACCTCCTCTGAGCAAGCTAAGCTCACCCGACCAATCCTTCGACACGTCGGTCCACACCAAGCCAGTCCAGGTCCACCCAACGGACCCGACCAAGACGGCCCTCATCGCCAACAACTTGAGTCCCGCATAGGAACTCGCGCTCGTCGAATTCCTCCATGAGCGTTGGGAAATCTTTGCCTGGTGTCCAGCGGACATGATAGGAGTTCCCAGGGAATTCGCTGAGCACTCACTCAACATGAATCCTGAAGCAAGACCAGTCAAACAAACAATACGTCGACTATCTAAACCAAGGGCAACAACGGTCAGTATGGAAGTCAACAGACTCCTCGACGCTAATTTCATACACGAGATCAAGGAAAGCACCTGGGTAGCAAACCCCATGCTCATTCCTAAAAAATACACGGATATCTTGCGGATGTGCGTGGACTTCACCTCCCTGAACAAGCATTGCCCAAAGGACCACTTCCTGTTGCCACGTATCGATCAGATAATCGACTCCACCGCAGGATGCGAGCGCCTCTGCTTCCTCGAAGCCTACTCAAGCTATCACCAGATTCGAATGAAGGAGGAGGACCAGGAGAAAACGGCGTTCATCACGCCCTTTGGTGTCTTCTGCTACACAACGATGCCCTTCGGGCTGAAAAACGCAGGAGCCACATACCAGCAATGTATGCAGGCCTGCCTCAAGAGCCAGCTTGGTCGTAACATCCAAGTCTACGTCGACAACATCGTCGTCAAAACCAAAAAAGGAAGCATCATTACTTGAAGATCACCGCGAGACCTTTGATAACCTCGACCGCTACCAGATCAAGCTGAATCCGGACAAAAGCGCCTTCAGCGTACCATCTGGGTAATTTTTTGGGTACCTCGTCTCCGTGCAAGGGATCGAGGCCAACCCGAAGAAAATAAAAGCCATACTGGCTATGGAGAATCCGAAGAACATAAAAGGCGTCCAGCAGCTGGCTGGGCGAATCGCGGCGCTCATTCGATCCATCAGTCGGATGGGAAAAAAGGCATTGCTTTTCTACCAACTTCTCCACAAGGATGACAAAATTCGAGTGGACAGATGAAGCACAAGAAGCATTCGAAGACCTCAAGCATCTAGTGTCCACCTCGCCGGTGTTGGTAACACTTCACGAAAAGGAGCCATTGTTGCTATACATCTCCGCCACCAACCAGGTGGTTAGCACTATGCTCGTAGTAGAGAGAGCCAAACAAAATAAAGTACACGGGGTGCAGCGCCCAGTCTACTACCTCAGCGAGGTTCTCACACCAACAAAACAGCGGTACCCGCATTATCAGAAGCTAGCATACAGCGTCTTCATGATAGCCAAGCAACTGTGCCACAACTTCCAGGTATACCTGGGCATTTTCCAGGCCGGGCCGGGCTCGGGCCAGGCCTGACAAAGCCCGCCCATGCAAATCCTAGTCCCGAGCCCGGACCGACCCGGCTATCGGTCCTGAAACCTGAGCCCGAGCCCGGCCCGTGCAGCGCATAATCCTTCGGGCCACGGGCCAGGCATTTCCCTATTTTGTGTTTTCCTCTGGCCCGAGCCCGGCCTGCGCAGTCTTCGGGCTGCAAATCTGGTGCCCAGGCCCGGCCCGCGGGCCTTAAAAGCCCGGCCCGTCAGGCTTTTTTCGGGCCGGGCTGCCCATGCCCAGATCTGCTTCCAGGAGCACCCAATTATGGTGGTGAACGACACCCTGCTAGGGCACATACTCAACAAACCCGACGCCACTGGACCAGTCGCGCTCTGGGGATAGAGTTGTCTCCACGAGACATCACATACCATATGCGAGACGCGATCAAGTCACAAGTGTTCCTAGACTTCCTCGTGCACTGGATGGAAGACCAGCTCCCCGACAAGCCAGACATGCCCTATCTATAGACAATGCACTTTGATGGGTCCAAACGCAAGGAGGGAGCTGGCGCGGGCGTCATCCTGACGTCGCTGTAAGGTGACAAGATGGGGTACATTCTAGGAATGCAGTTCACTGCCTCCAACAATGAAGTTGAATATGAAGCCTTACTCCACGGGATGCATATAGCAAAAGCCTGCGGCGCAAAGCGACTCGTCATCTACGGTGACTCCAAACTAGTGGTCAACCAAACAATGAACAAGTGCGATGCTCTGAGCGACAACATGATTGCCTACTGCGACCTCTACGATGCACTTGAAGGGGACTTTGATGGCTGCGAGTTGTGGCACGTCGGCTGGGAGCTGTGGCACGTCGGCTGCGAGAGCAATGAGGAAGCAGACATACTCGCCAACATCGGCTCCACTTGTACCCTAGTGCCACCTAGAGTATTTTAAAACGCATCTGCGAGCGCTCCATCAAGCCTAAGGCTCCAGAGCATAAAACCATCATGTCAAAGGACTCAGGGGCTATGCCAACCAACGAGTGAACGACACTCGACGACATGGATCCAGATATAGGACTCGAAGGCCCCATGGAGGTCATGATGATCGAGCCATCCTGGACACAACCATACATCAGATACTTGCTCAGCAAAAGGTTGCCAGATGACCTGACAGATGCGCATCATATATCGCGATGATCCAAGGCATTCACCCTCATCAATGGCGAAATGTGCAAGCGCAGCATTACAGGAGTCCTTCAATGGTGCGTCTCCAATAGGGACAGAAGAGCCATCCTCCTCGATATACACGAAGGTACTTGCGGCCATCATGCTGGTTGTCACGCCCTCATCGCCAAAGCTGTGCGAACTGGAACCCTACTAGCCAACGGCAATGCGTGATGCCAAGGACATCGTCCCACGTTGCAATGCCTGCCAGCGATTCGCGGATAAGCCGCACGTACCTGGTGTGGAGCTCGGGCCAGTACCTGTGGCCTGGCCCTTCGCGCAATGGGGACTCGACATGGTCAGCAAGCTCTAGAAATCTTTACCCAGAGGTTATGTCTACCTCCTAGTCGCCATGATAAATTCACCAAGTGGATTGAGGCCATGCCGATGACAAACCAATCAGGGGCTAGCGCCGTTAAATTCTTCGAGTCCATCGTCTTCTGGTTCGGAGTGCCACATAGCATTATCACGGACAACGGAACAAACTTCACCTTGAACGAATTCCAGGGTTCCTGCGAAAAACTAGGAATCAACATCAGCTACGCCTCAGTGGTGCACCCTCAAACCAACGGTCAAGTCGAAAAGGCCAACAACCTCGTCTGCAGCGGGATCAAGAAAAGGCTCCTCCGACCACTCAAAAGAGCTGCCAGGTGCTGGCCCGAGGAACTGCAATCGGTACTAGGGATCCTGCGCACAACTCCAAACAGTGCTACAGGCTACACGCCGTTCTTCATGGTACATGGCACCAAGGCGGTACTACCCGCAGAGGTGCGCTACAAAGCTCCACGGGTAGTGGCATATAGCGAGGTGATATCCCACAAGTATAGGTGATCGTGTGTAGCCTTTTTGATAAGTAAGAGTGTTGAACCCAAAGAGGAGCTAAAGGTAGGATAAATGTTCTCTCAAGTTCTATCAACCACCGATACAACTCTACGCACTAAACATTTGCATTATCTAGAAAATAAAACTAGAGCAACAATACGAGTACTAGAGATAGCTTTGCATGATAATAAATAACAAGAAAGTAAAGTTAGTTGTTGCAGCAATAAAATATACTAAGCTAACAGAACAATGAGTGTGGAATAGTGGTGGTAATTGTGGTGTCTTTGTCCAAGTTTAATTAGCGAATAAATCGGGTTCATTGTCTTCGATGCAGTTTTCTATGTGGGAGAGGCTAAATATACATCCGCTTCACTACTTGAAATTACATGTACTATATGATTGGATTGTTAGCAAACATTCGTAACTACTAACGATGCATTAAGGTTTCCCCAACCATAGCCTTAAGTTTAATGGTCCTCTTACTCCCATACGTGCAATGTTCCGGTTCGCGTCCTTAGGTTTCTGTCACTCCGGCAGAACTTTCCCTTCCTTTTACACATACCAGAAACACTATGATGTTTAATCCATGCGCGCACAAATATAATGGACACCAAAGGACTGTACCATATCAACATACAACTCTAATGAACCAAAGATGTTCAACTATTCAATCTAAGAACCAAGAAACTACACAAACATGACATAGATCATAGGATTATAACTTATAACATCAAACACCATGTTTACATAGAATGGTACAGAGGTGTGTGGAAGGATGAACCACTTCATACTAGGAGGATTAGGTGATGGAGATGGCAGTGAAGATGGTGAAGAGGGCGGCGGCGCCGGTGGCGGTGCGGGGGACTCCTTCCCCGCCGCCGGTATCATGGGGAGCACCGCCCCTTAGCCCCCTTACTTCATGGATTCTTGGGAGCCCTCTCTCATGGAGAAGGGATCCATGGGGGAGGCAAAAACGTGTCTTTGGTTGCTGCAAATTCATGGGTGGAGGTGTCTTCCACGAATTAGGTTTCCTCCCTTTATATAGCTTGTCGGATTCCCGTCACCCCATCTTAGACTGCAGTAAATCGGGCCCAGAAGGTCCGTCCGGACTCGGAATCAGCTAAATTTTATGTCCAAAGTGTTTGTCACAAAATTCCCAACAATTTTATAGTTCAAGATTTTTTCGTTTGACGTCGTCTCTGACCCGAAACGTGACCATCTTCAAAAAGAGTTCTGGGACAGATTTCCGGAAAATCCCAATTTGACTCTAAAAAGTTTCCACTTGTATTCTTGGTAATTCCTACACATCAAAGTGTAAAACAAGAACATTGTACACTTTTGCAAATATTAGTAGGTTAGTCCAAATAAATCATAAACTTTATATAAAAAGAAGTGTCAAAAGCATAATATTAGCATAAAACCATCAAAAATTATAGATACGTTATGCACATATCAACATCCACAAGCTTAGTTCCTGCTCGTCCTCGAGTAGGTAAATGATAAAAATAATATAATTTTTGAGGTGACATACAACCAACACAATCTTGATCATCATTATTGTAAAAGCATTGCAGCTGGGATCAAAGTACTTAAAACATGAAAATGAAAGATATAGTTCTAACAATAAGACATAGCAACTATGTTGTAACATGAAAAGATACAAACAAAATATCATGAATAACAATGCATTGAAAGATGTGTGTTTGTTTAACATATAGAAAATATAATAAGAGTGGTATTCAGCTTGTCCCTCATGGTATAGCAAAACATAAATTTATAGGACACCTTCAAAGTTCATAAGGGTGACTAGACACAAATAATTTAAGGACAAGCAATATCAAAGTTATGAATCAATCAACATATTTTGGGACAATGCACATTAAACTAAGAATGACCACTATGCTCTCTCAATTGGTGCATAAAGATAGAATATGGAGACTCAACATAAAAGTAAAAAGAAAGGCCCTTTACAGAGGGAAGCAAGGATTTCCAGTTTCATAAATGGCTTCCAGTAATTATGGTACTTATTCGCTTTCAGCTCTCTTTGCCCCTATCATAAGCATATTGAGGTGATTAAGGTTAAAGTGACACAAATATGAGGATATGCTTGACAAGTTATAAGCTGAAAATCTCATGCCCCTTGCTTACGAGGACCGAACCTCATGCTACTCAACTTTAGTCACGAGTAAGTTCTTGTCATTGTAAGTACATGTGTATCATGGAGAACCACCAACGGGATACCCCTTGCCCCATTGCACAAGAGTTATCCCATATCAAACTGACAAGGCAACAGACAATGAGCATCTCAGCAATCTTTTTATTTGCTATTTGCATAGGTTTTTATTGAGGATGCTGAATAGAATGCTCACTATGGTTATGCTGCAAGTTTCCGCCATGATTAGGCATGGCTTAGGCTAGCCTCCCAGGCGTTTCTCTAACACACATACAAACTCCATGAGCTTACAAGCCCCCTTTTTATTTCACACCCCCGGGATCCATAAACAAAAGAACATGATATCAACTGAATAATAAGTGCAATGTTGAAAGCGTTCCCCATGGTACATGGTTCTGCTAATTTAAAACTTATAAAGCGCAAGCATATAAGGAACATAGATGAACACAATGGTTCAAGTTTATTAAGTGTAAGAAAGTAAAGTGTGCCATCAAGTTTGTGAGAGCTTTAATCACTAATTTTCACATAACAAGTTTAATTTGGAAGGTAGATAAGAGCATGAATATACTTGGAATGGTGTAACACACCATGCATAGGAATTTATAGTGGACTCTTTGGAATAACTTGGTTTCTTGGAGGTTGGATGCATGAGTGGAACTCACACTTGGTACATGTGGAGGCTAGAAAAAGACTGGGAGCGACCAACTAAGAGAGCAATAATGGCTATAATCATGCAAAGCAACAAAACATTATTAATTAAAGTGTAAAGTGATATTACAAGTCGAAAACTAAATGATCATAGAGGCTAAGGTGACTGGTTCATAGTCTTAACATGGTGTAAGCATGTGCCAAGTCAACCCAAATAAAGCATTAAAGAAGAATACCACAATATTATGCTTTTGTATGCTAAAACAACGCATGATTCTTTCAAGGCACATTAAGCAATCTCAATTGTTTGGAACAAGTCATGCTACAGCAATAATCACTAAGCATAAAGTCAAAGCAACATCCAACATGACATGATAAAGTCTAGGTCACAGTCAAGACAAGCTCCTTTTATACCACTTATAAGCATGAAGTTTCCTACTCTTATCCAACCAATCAACTTATTTGAAACAACATATTAATGCAGGGGTCCAACCAATTTATTTAAGGAACTCAAAAAAAATAAAACTAAAAACAAAAACGAAGATGCTCCAAAACAACACAGTCGTGCATGAAATAAAAAATGAAGTGTTTTGCAAGAAAACCTAGGATTTTTATTGATGAAGAAGGGGATGCCTTGGGCATCCCCAAGCTTTGATGCTTGTACTTCTTAAATATTTCTTGGGGTGACACAGGTGGCATCCCCAAGCTTGAGCTTTTTTCCATTCTTCATCTCATCACATTATTCTTCCCTACACTTGAAAATTTCCTTCATAAAAAACTTCACACAATCTTCATTAGCAACATTAGTGTATTCGAGATAATAAGTCTTTGGGTTTAGTTTGAACACAAGTGAAACTTCCATTAAAACACATGATACTGTAACAATTCCTGATAAAAGCTCAGGTGATCAAATAAAACTCAAAAAGAAAGAGATTAAGAGGCAAATGCAAATAATGGCAGAAATCTATCAAAATAGACCAGCAGGTAAAAACCAATTTTTCGAAGACCTTATGTTGCTCAAATCGAAAAGTGTTAAACTAACTAAAGTTAGATAATAACCTAGGGAATAAGAACAAAAAATTACAGCTCAATCTGACATACAGGGATTTTTCACGATTGTTTTCAGTGAAGCACAAAAATCTGTTTCGGGATAGCAACTTTCCCAATTCTTGCTTCTCTCTCATTAGAGGTTTATTCTTGGCACAAAAACCACACAAAAAGGATAAGGAGAGGTTATTACTAAGGCAATAACTTGCAAGACTCAATAAAAGAAAAACTTACTAAAAGTAAAAATAATTTGGGTTATCTCCCAATAGTGCTTTTCTTTAACGCCTTTCAGCTAGGCATAGAAGCAAGATTCAAGTATTTTCGATATATACAAGTTTTTAACTGAAAAGCTTCCATGGGAAGATTTTTTTTGGTTTCATAGGCATGAACACAAGTGTTCAAGGTCGACCCCCACTTAACCATTACTCATCTTTCCAATCACTTTCCTTTTTTAAAATGTTTTAGGTAACAAGTGCAACTATTTTTTTTGTAATTCGCATTCCCTATCCATACTAAGATAGAGAACAACTTAAAACTGAAAGTAAAAACTACTTAGAGATAAAGCTAATAAGTGCACACAAGAATATTCACCCACACGCTATTGTTGTAGGGGTTCCGCGTATGAAAACAATAAATTTTTACCCTACGCCCCTGAACCCCTGATGTTGTCAGGACCTATCTATTAGTAATACAGTAACGGGAGGGGCTTTTCGCGAACTTACCCTTGAAGACCGAAAAGCATTGTCAACGCTCAGGAGAGCGTGGTTGATATAGACGAGTCGAAGCCGACCTCAAGGTCGTGATGAAGTCCTCATGCTCCCTTGGCTCCAACGACTTGAGTGCCTCAAGTGCGACACCTCGCGGGGAGTTACACACATCCGATGCCTGATGATGACACCTGCTTCCCCGATCCAGCAACAGTTGCGGAAGTAGAGCTCCTGGATCCGAATCCCGCAGCACGACGGCGCTCTGCGGTGAAGATGTCTCTCGTTCGCGTAGTCCGAACTTGGGACCATGGTCATGAGAGAGAGAGAGAGACAGAGAGAGTATCAATTGGAGGTCCGAACTTGGGACCATGGTTATTGAATATTGTCTGTTTTTATCTGGCCAAATACCCCCACTATATATAGGGGGAGGGGAGGTACTACCTCCCTCAAATTCCCGAGGTGGGACTAAAGGTGAGGAGGGGGAGGGGTGGTGCCGCCGGCCACCCCATGGGCCCCGCGCGGGGGGCTGCCCCACTAGGGCGCCGGTCTCCCCTGTTGGCCCTTCTCCTTCTTGCCTTTTCCCTAACGGGCGCTCTTCCTTCCGGAATTGGCCCATTAAGACTTTGACCATTTAAATTGATTTTCTCTTTATTAAATAATTTATGAATAAATGATTAAATCAATATTTAACATTCATTCACATATTATTCAATCTCTGTGGCTATGGAACACCTTCCACCTCTACTCCGGACATCCCCCAGACTTACCGAAATCCTTCCAGTTTTCTCTCTACTATTCTTCGGTGATTCTTCCAATCCTTTAAACACTCTCTAAGCATCATCAAACCCTTAAGCGTGATACCCCACGGATCGGGAACACTCCAGACATGGTCAGGACACTCCTGGACCAATGATCGATAGAGGTACTTGGATGGCCATGTGACCCTTGTGCGTTCCACGAAGATCTTTCGTCGTTTGAACCGGGACAGTCGTGTCTTATTCCCTTTGTCTCTCGATACTTGCATTGCCCAAGATCTGATCAATGACATCAACATGTCGTGTTCAATCTCGTTATTGAACAATGCTACTTGACTCGTTCCGACAAGTCATATCCCTATGATCAAATCACACGATGCGTAGCTATTGGATATAACCTCTCTAAGTGGGCCCTTGAGTATCTTTCCGTCACATGGACGGTCAAATCCCGCTCTTGACATATATTTACCCTATGGTTTCCTCCGAGTACCTGAACACACCTTTATAACCACTGTATTACCAAGTGGTGCTTGATGTTATCTAAGCACTCTCGGGAGACATTGATTGATATAGCCTCACGGTCCAAGGAATAGTCTACGAGGATCCATTTCTAATCATCGTAACTTGAACTTAGTGACATGATCAGGTCACGATGTTTAGTGTCGTGGTGGTGTCATGGCAGATGCCATGGATAGGCTAAAGGTGGGGACTAATACACGCTAGGGGAATCCAGGGAGGGATAGTGAAGTGATTCTTCACACAGAGGTTTGTATTTGCTTTGCTTCCAAGATTACAAGTGCTCCTAGAGCTGTATTGGCGAGAGGAGGAAGAAGGAGCTCTCTTACTCTCACCCACAGATCACACTTAAAACCCTAGCCCAATCAGAATAGCGGAACCCCTTCTACTGAAAACCTAGCCCTCCTTATATAGAGGGAGCTAGGTCTCTGCCTAGGGCATACATGGAGGCATATTCCTGAGAATATGCCTCCTCCCAAAGTAGTAAGCCGACCGAGGTGCTTTTCCCCCGCGTCACACATGCAGAGGCTACGTGAGCCTTTGCGGCGCCCGCGTCAGCCGACATGGGCGTCGTCACCCTTGTCGGCCACGCCCGGTGGTCCTGCCCTTTTTTGCTTCGCTCAGGTAGTGCGTATCGGGGCTTCTTTTGACCAGCGAGATTCCTTCCTTCTCCTAGAAGCTAGACGTGACCCGGATCATAGTTGATCCGGCCACACCCGTTCCTGCATACAAGTAAAACAGACATTTCCGACTTACTCCTTAAGTCGGTTAAGGCTTGGTTAGGCGAATGCCCCCTGGTCCGGGTTACCCCGTGATTCGGCCTGCCTTTTGGCGACCCAGCCAGCATCCGCTTTGGCTTTGTCGAACCTCGGCTCACTCGGCCTTTATACCCCGGCGTGACCCTACCCAGGGGTATCCCCCCAACATTAGTCCCCGAAGCTGGTGCGGTCTTAGCTGCCTTGGCCGGCCACATCAGGTTCAATTCTGTGCTCTGTTCGTTATTTCCGAGTTACTTACTTATCTCGGATTATATGGATTTACGTTCCCTTCGCACATTCCAAGTTTTCACTTGCCGGCCGGGTTACCATTTTAACTCGGACCTCATGGTTTTACTTTCCCTCTGCACATTCCAAGTTTTCACTTGATGGCCGGGTTACCATGGTTCCATACGGGTCTTGCCTCCTTCTCTCGTATGCCAACCCATGTGGAGGCTAATCATTATGTTGTCTTATTTTAAGGGCCAGCATAGTAACCGCCGCAGTGATTGTCAGTTATCACTGTGCGCGGGTCACGTCACGCCTGCCCCCTCGCTTACCGCATCCACGCGTCATGTCATGGGATCGATTTTGTTCTGTGGCCTTCCGTGTGGCTCCGCACTGATTGGCTGATGCGGGTAATACACGGCCACATCGTGTGGCGCGCCTGCAGGACATGATCCCACTTTCCCATCGTGGGAGATGTTAAATAGGGGAGGGGCACGCCCCTTAGGAGTTTTCCCCTTCCGCGCCCCTCTGCCCCTTGTCCTTCTTCTTCTTCGTCTTCCCCGCGACAGCGCTGCCGCCAGTGCTTCTCCGCAACAGTGCTGCCGCCGCACTTTTTTCCCCACAGCTCTGTATCTTCGCCACCGCTACGCGCCTCCTTCACCACGGGTCGTTGCCAATCTAGGCCGCTGCCCCCCACCACCGCTAGCGCCAGCGAGGGCAGCAAAAGCCAGATGACGGAGGAGGAGATCGTTGTCGCCGAGCAAGAGATGGAGGAGGACTCCACAGTGGTGGACCGTGGCACGTGGGGCAGGTCTTGGGTCTGCCAGGACGACCTGGATTGGCTCTACCGCACCAGACGCATCCCCGCCAGCATCGCCGCTCGTCTTGCCTCCGCCGAACTGGCCCCCTCACCCAATCCGGGTGAGTACGTCGTGTTCTTGTCCCACTTCCAACGGGGGTTCGGTTTGCCGGTCAGCAACTTCTTCCGGGATTGGCTTAGCACCTACCAACTCCAGCCGCACCACCTTCCTGCAAATGCCATCACTTCTCTTTCCGCTTTTGCTTCTACGATCGAGGGCTACGCCGGACTATGGCCCACGAAGGAGCTATGGATCTGGTTTTTCGGCCTTCGTCGTAATGTCATCCCAAACATCCAACTTGATCCGGAGGACAAGCAGCTCACTCAATTTGGAGTTGCGTCCATCTCACCTCGGAGACTTTCCGTTTTCCCCCGGGTCACCGGGCTGGATTCCTGCAAAGGTGGGCCCAGACTTTCTTTTATGTCCGGAATACAGGCACCGAAGACTTAATCCGGCTACTCCCCTATACTCCGAGTCCACCTAACCCGGAACTGTGGGACGTCGTTCCCAAGAAGCCCATGGCCTTGGCCAACCAGGTCAACAAGAGGTTCGTGGAGCTGAAGAAGCTGGGGTTGCACAATGAGGACGCTATGATCACGGTCGTGCGCAACCGAATTTCCCCCCTCCAGGAGCGCACCCACAAGGTGTGCCACATGAGCTTCGGCCGCGACCCCAACCGGACCTCATCCTTTGAGTTGAGCAACACGGAGATATATCGCGGGGTTAAGGCTCTCTTCACCACCCACAAGGACTTCTCCTCTGAGTGGACTTGGGGAATTGAGCATTATTGTCGTGACAAGCTTCCTCCCGCGGTAAGTTTCGTGGTGCAAACTTACTCCGAACTAATTATATATCGGTCATTGTTGCATTTTTGACTCTGCTGTTCATTCTTTTCCTCAGCTATTTCTTCAGCAGACCCTCGAGGACGGCACCAATCCGACCCTTAAGTGGGCGCTGGACTGGGAGACTCCGGATGAGGAAGAGCCGGACCAGGAGATGTTCCTCCCGATGACCGACGCTACAAAGCGACCCACGGGTAAATCCTCTTCTATTAGAGATTGGCCCGATGATGAAGGTGGCTCGGATGTCGAGGTGATTGAACCTATTGATGCTGTCCCCCTTTCTTTTGCTTTTTCGGCATCAGCTAATCTCGGTGGGCATATCCACGAGGACCCTCCCCTTGCTACGGGCGAACCTGTTCCGGTAGCGCCGAAGAAGAAGCGCGGAGCGGCACCACGTTCTTCCTCCGGACCTTCTCAGCCTGCCAAAAGGCGAAAGAAGTCCGGAGACAAAACTGCCTCCAAGCCAACAGGCAAGGCCCCAGCACGAAGGGCTCGGAAACCCAAGGAGCCCCAAACCTCGGATGCGTAAGTCATTTTTTCCTTCTGCAATTTGCTCTTCCTTGCATTGTTGTAATTTCTCTTCTGACATTATTTGATTTGGCAGGGCTGCGGTGGAGGTCCCTCATAGTGGATCTAGCATCTCTTCGCCGCTCTGGCCTAGCCCTTCTCCTCCTCGTGACGACGAGTCACACCCGCTGAGCCCTATTCTAGAGGGTTCTGCGGCTGCTCCGGGTTCTATTCCACCTCGTCAAGAGGGGGGTAACCTTGGAGCAGGGGAGACCAGCCCGGCCGAGGTGACGACATCCACAACTTCGGCCTCGCCGCAACCAGCAGCCACCGAAACCACCTCGGCACCAGCACCAGCTCTAGCACCAGTAATTGAACCAGCACCAGCACCAGTTCCGGCACCAGCACCACGCCGGTAGCAAGAAAATCAGCAGCTGCACCAAGTCCAACAACCAGAGCACTAGTGCCAAGCTCCTCCGCCTCGTCCGAATCTTCTCAACCTCGGCGAGGAACTACCCCAGCAGCTCCTAAGGGAAAATCTGTTGCAACCACTTCCTCTTCCCAGCAAGCAAAGGGCAAAAAGGCTCCTGACGCTACCAAGTCGTCATTCGTCGAGGCTGGGTAGCGTACCCTCGCATCAATGCTTCCCAAGAAGGCTTTAGCTACGAAGGACGCCCCTGCCGAGCCAACCGATGCATAGCAGATGGTTCTGCACACTAGCCCGGACCTTGTCTTGGTTGAGAGGAAAGAGGCGCACGCGAAGGGCTTGGTGGCGCCCCATATGCCCATCGGCGAGCGGTACCCTCCGATGTTGATTGAATTCGTCATGAATTGGAACAAGGCAGAGGTAGTTCAAGACGCTGATCTCCCAGAGAAGTTCGGCCCCACCGAGTTTTCCTCCCAAATGAACACATCCGCTAAGGCAATCAACCTCGCGGGACGGATGATGGAGGCACGTTGCTTCCCCTTTTACATGCTGTAGATAATAACCATTAGTCCCCGAGCCTCCGGGGGAGTAACTTGTTACTCAGCCGGATGCTCTTTAGAAAACTAACGTAGCTCCATGAGAACTTCGAACATGCACACACCTAGAGCCGAGTTAAGTTCCACTTGGCCCGGATTTTTGTACACTTCGAACATGCACACACCTAGAGCCGGGTTAAGTTCCACTTGGCCCGGATTTTTGTACACTTCGAATATGCACACACCTAGAGCCAGGTTAATTTCCACTTGGCCCGGATTTTTGTACACTTTGAATATGCACCAAGCTAATTTATGTTTCTGTATTCATTTCAGGTGACCACCAATCGCCGGAGTGCTGAATTCCAACGTCTGCTGGATACCCACAAGATGCTACTTGCCAAGCAAGCTGCACTTCTCGCGGAATACGAGAAAAGGGGTAAATTTCTTCCTTGGCACTTCTTTGTTTTTCTTCATCTTCCTCTGCCGAACTAATCTCATCATTCGGTTTCCACAGCTGGGGTGGAGGCTGAGAACAAGATTATGCGGAAGAATCTGGAGCAGATCAAGGGTAAGTCAATTTTGTCCGACCTTACAGTGCTTTCCGTTTCCTTTTCTCCTTGGCTCGGCAAACATTCATACCTCGTCTCTGTCGGGTCAACACACTATTTCAGCATCGCTTGAAGATAGTGTGCCCGTGCCTGATATGATGCTGCATTTTCTCGAACAAGCAGGGCAGCACCAAGCCGAGCTGAAGAAGAAAGATGATGAGCTCGCCCTCCTACGGACCAAGGACGATGAGATTGCCAAGCTCAAGGCTGAGATGGAGAAAATGAAGGCCCAGTACCAATCCGAGCTCCAAAAGGTTGGTCAGGATTACACAGAAGAGCGCGAGCGCCTCAATCTCCAGATCGCCAAGGACCAGGATCTACTCGAGGAGTCCGACATCCAGCTTGGGTCGGTGAATGCTGAGCTTGAGCAGCTTCGTAAGAGACGTGATGACTGCACCAGGGGGTTGACCCGGATCCTCAGCCATATATCACGTAAATTCCTTTCCCTTATCCGACCTATTTCTCCGGGTTACTTCATATGTCTTTTCTTTACCTTCTTCCTTTGTCTTGTTTCTAGGAAAATTTCCAGAGGGCACTGCTAGTGCGAGCGCAGCAGTTGCAGACTTCTACCGAGAAAGGGGTACTCCCGCCGCTCCTGACGGTGAAGAGATTCCCTATGACATGGAGGACATTTTGGTCAGCTTGTCATCTCGCGTGGAGCTCATCAAGAATTATGGCAAGGACATCCTCGATGTTGCAGTTCGCATCTTCAACACGTTCTGGCCTGGAGAAGATACTCCAGAGACCACCGCAATCCTCGTTGAGAAGCTAATGGAAACCGAGACCCAGCTTGACCTCTGGAGAGAGTCCGCTGGACGTGCCGCAGCTGATACCATCCTTCACCACATACTCACGTGGTATGAGAAGATCGATCTCAACCTCCTGACACGCCTACGCACAGGATCCAGATGGACCAATGACCCGGAGTGGGTAGCTCGGCGCCAGGCTTGCGCTCATAGCCTCATCGAATACGCTCCCATTCATGAATGGGCTGAGGGACCGAGCTTCCTAGAAGCCGCTGGGGACGAAGAGGTAGAGAACGATGAAGATGGCTCAGACGAAGAAGAAGAAGATGACGCCTCTGATATTGAAGGCGGCGAAGATGATGCAGAACTTCCTCCTCCTGCTGCTCCTTAAACGAAAAAACTTGAAAATTTATCAGATCCCCGGTATGCCGGGTGGAGTTGTATCCCATATACATGTGATATTTTTCTACTAAGTTCTTATGCCGGATTAACTTGGGCGTAGTCCCCGAGTTTCTTTTTCTTGTTCGTCCAATCTTTTGGCTCGGCTCGTGTCTACCTTAATTCGGTTTTATGACTTACGAATCCGAGGTTCAAAAATTGTTTTAACAATACTAGGAAACTTTTAGACTTAGCTCAAAAATAAAACTGCATAATAACTTGAAAATAAATACAAGGTTAGTCCGAAAAACAAACGTCGGCTTGAATAAATTCTTTTCCTTAGTCGTTTTTCATGTGCTACGCAATTCCAAACTTGTTCTCTTGCTTGCCATGAAGCCAATTCTTGTTGGATAGCAGCAAGTCGAAGAGTTGGGTTCTTGGTGCTCACACATTACTAATCCGAATTAAGTAGAACAACTTATTCCAGCTAACGCACAAAAGACAAAAAATATTATTAAGGCAGTCCCCGAGTTACTGCTCGAGGTGCCAACACTTTATTGATAAGCCCATTGCCGGCATATATACCGACACATGAGAAGACTCGGATACATACACTTCTTTTCTAAGTGTAGAAAGGACGCAGGAGAGCTACATTCCATGGACGCTTAGATTCCTCGCCGGACCTATCCGCCTTGTTCTTTTCCTGTGGCTTTGCATCTATAAGATAATAAGAATCATTGTGCAATGCCTTGCTCACGATGAATGGCCCTTCCCATGGGGGGATAATTTATGCATGCCAGCAGTACGTTGTACCAACCGGAGCACTAGATCGCCTTCCCGAAAGACTCGGGGGCTTACTTTCCGGCTATGATAGCATCGGAGATTTTGCTGATATATGGAGGATCTGGACAATGACAGTTCTCTCGCTTCTTCCAGCAGATCAACATCATTTTGCCGGGCTTCTTGCACTTCGGTTTCTGTGTATTGGGTGACCCTAGGCGAATCATGCTCTATGTCGGCTGGTAATACAGCTTCTGCCCCATATACCAGAAAAAACGACGTATAGCCTGTTGATCGATTCAGAGTTGTTCTTAAACTCCACAGTACTGCTGGTAGTTCTTCTATCCAGCACCCCGCTGATCTTTGCAGTGGCTCAATGAGCCGGGGTTGTATCCCGGATAATACTAATCCGTTGGATCTTTCCACTTGCCCGTTCGATGCGGGGTGGGCAACCGAGGCCACGTCCAGCCGGATCTTCTTATCCCGGCAGAAACACGCAAATGCTCCTTCCACAAAATTTGTGCCATTATCAGTTATGATACTGTGAGGATAACCGTACCTCAATATGATATCCTTGAGGAACGTTACGGCCGCAAATGCTCCTTCCACGGTGGGCGCCAACTGTCGTGGTGGTGTCACGGCAGATGCCATGGATAGGCTAAAGGTGGGGACTAATACACGCTAGGGGAATCCAGGGAGGGATAGTGAAGTGATTCTTCACACAAAGGTTTGTATTTGCTTTGCTTCCAAGATTACAAGTGCTCCTAGAGCTGTATTGGCGAGAGGAGGAAGAAGGAGCTCTCTTACTCTCACTCACAGATCACACTTAAAATCCTAGCCCAATCAGAATAGCGGAACCCCTTCTACTGAAAACCTAGCCCTCCTTATATAGAGGGAGCTAGGTCTCTGCCTAGGGCATACATGGAGGCATATTCCTGAGAATATGCCTCCTCCCAAAGTAGTAAGCCGACCGAGGTGCTTTTCCCCCGCGTCACACATGCAGAGGCTACGTGAGCCTCTGCGGCACCCGCGTCAGCCAACATGGGCGTCGTCACCCTTGTCGGCCACGCCCGGTGGTCCTGCCCTTGTTTGCTTCGCTCAGGTAGTGCGTACCGGGGCTTCTTTTGACCAGCGAGATTCCTTCCTTCTCCTAGAATCTAGACGTGACCCGGATCATAGTTGATCCGGCCACACCCGTTCCTGCATACAAGTAAAACAGACATTTCCGACTTACTCCTTAAGTCGGTTGAGACTTGGTTAGGCGAACGCCCCCTGGTCCGGGTTACCCCGTGATTCAGTATGCCTTTTGGTGACCCGGCCAGCATCCGCTTTGGCCTTGCCGAACCTCGGCTAACTCGGCCTTTATACCCCGGCGTGACCCTACCCGGGGGTATCCCCCCAACATTAGTCCCCGAAGCTGGTGCGGTCTTAGCGGCCTTGGCCGCTAAGGCCACATCAGGTTCAATTCTGGGCTCTGGTCGTTATTTCCGAGTTACTTACTTATCTCGGATTATATGGATTTACGTTCCCTTCGCACATTCCAAGTTTTCACTTGCCGGCCGGGTTACCATTTTAACTCGGACCTCATGGTTTTACTTTCCCTCTGCACATTCCAAGTTTTCACTTGATGGCTGTGTTACCACGGTTCCATCCGGATCTTGCCTCCTTCTCTCGTACGCCAAGTGGTGCTTGATGCCATCTAAGCACTCTCGGGAGACAGTGATTGATATAGCCTCACGGTCTAAGGAATAGTCTACGAGGGTCCATTTCTACGATGTTTAGGTTGGGTATTGGTTCATCATCTCATTCTCAGAATGAGTTGACTCCATTTCCAACTGGCATAAATGCCACATGATCAGGAAACATGATCATCTGTTGACCAATGAACCAGTGACTAGTGTTTCACTAGGAACCCCTGGTTGTTTATATATCACACGTTGTATTGATGTTTCCAGTCAATACAATTATAGCATGATATATAACTTAATCATAAACTATATTAAATATGATAATAGTCCTTATTACTATTTGTCTCTAGGGCATATTTCCAATAGTCTCCCACTTGCACTAGAGTACAAATACACTAGCTGCATTTGTTCTTAATCATTGGCACCATATATCCGGTACCCTGAACATGCTTGCTCATGGAAGAGGTTGAGTCTTGGGTCTGTACTTTACAGTCCCAAATCCTTTGCAACTTACTAATGTCACCTTGATTGTCATTAATACTTTATCATCACATGATAACATCTGCGTGTATGCATCGTTGCTATGGCAGCAGAATGAGGCCTGATTCCAGGAGCCTACAGTGACTTTAGATCAACCTCGAGGGCTTTCTCATGGGCACGGTGCCCTGGGACACATCATTCTATGTTAAAAGCGAACTAGCCCCGCCATAACTTTATACAACACTTTAGATGGTACCCTTATCTATTATTATAAATGTATTCATCGAAACACTAGTGCAATATGTGCAACTTTCGGTTTTTTTCACCTCGCTTCCTACTTGACTTTAATCGGTATTTACAGGAGTGTCTAACATATTTCCTTATAACATAACCCTTTATGTTTTAAGATATGTCATCCTTTATGGATTTGGAAAATATGTCTACAGTTTTCTATTAGACACTGCAGACAGGTTTAGCTCAACTTTCCATGATTCAAACTTATTCACTTTTAAACGTTCCTTATTGGATCATATATTATGTTATGTTATCATCATGGTTTTCTAAGATAGAACCTATGTCTCAACATAGTGGATGATGATCATCCTTTCCTTTCTTTCAACCATTGATGTTAAACTTAATACTATTCCTAACTTGAGTTATTAAGGACCAGTTCCTTAATTAACTTCTATTTTGAAACCCTTTTCATATTCTCTTAAGGAATACTACATAGTATCATAATACACTTACTATCAACTTCTACGTCTTATAAATCATTATTTATCGGCACTTGCGCTTTTATTCTTAATGTGTCGAATACACACTTAAGAATCACTCCTATAAGCTCTCACTCAAAATATGTTCCCAACATATTTGGGTATGAGTCACTACTCTTACTCAAACTATGTTCCTACATATTTGAATTTGAGACTTATATTGTTCCCACTCAAAAAATATGTCATTCACATATTGTTTTAGGAAGACTTTCATATCTCCCACTCAATTTCATGCAAATTGCATATCTACTTACCATTTTGAACAACTTCAAAATATTTTGATGAACTATCAAAGTGAGAGATTTACGATGAGACACTAGTACTTTTACTAGTTTTAAATCCACTAGACATTTAGCACACTTGAATCAAATTCATTTGAATTCGTCCAATACTTGACAAATTGTGCTTTTGTCATTCACCCCCTTTTCCACTATAGCTTTGCAGTCATTTGGGAAAATTGCAACTAACCCCTTTTACTTGTGAGATTCAGCAACGAATTGCTTTCTAATCTCAAGTGAATTTTGCTTTGGGATTTCTCATATCCTTAGTTTACCATTATTTCCTTAGTAGTTCGTAGGTATGCAATATTCCAACAATCATGATAAATGATTCACAAATTTCTCCATACAAGATATGGATTATTTTGAATCCTACTTCATGTAGTGAAAACACTAGTGGGGAAAACACAATGATCATTATCATTGATTATTTCCTTTCGTGAAGAGAAACGTTCAGGAACGTTGTCTGTTGCGCTTCTCAACACTCTGATGCAGGGTTCTGAATCCTCATCGTGTTTCACACTATCTTCCATTGGCTCCATAATCAAGAAATATTACTGAATGCAAACTTTCTCGAAAATGTACCAAAATTCAAGCAATACTAGTTTTGCTTCTCTTTTGGTTTGAGCTATGGACTTCGTATTAAAAGTTTCCAATGAATACTCTACAAGGACGTATTTACTATTTGTTTTGGTTATATCAAATAACTCAAGAACTTTTACGACGATCCATACCAGATATGGAGCCGCTTTCATGAATTCAAATGGTTCACTATATATTCTAATTGAGTGTTAACTATTTCTAACTATTGGTCTCTACATCTACACTACAACGATTTATTTGGCACCATCTATTCACCCATTTGATATCTAATATCATATTGTGACGCTTTGCATTTTGACATTTTAAAACACTTTGCATTTCACAATTTCTTTTATGCCAATCTTATAAAGTTGAATTTTATTACTATTGATCAAATCATAGTAATAATATTCTCTTTTATATTTATACCCTTTGTTGATGAAACACTTTGATCAAATCAAATAGTTTCATATTCATGTTTCCTTTGGTAAACTTCTTTACACATTTAAACAATCATATAATGATAATTACCATTTTGTTAAAACACAATACATCGAATATGTATTTACTTTCAACAATTCATCAAACACTTTGTATTCAAGTAATACACGGTATTCAAGTTATTTTGCCGAACTTAGGCATGATTTATATGTGATAAGAAATCAAGATTTTCACATATTATCACATAACTTTGAATTTAAACAATGGTTTCATTCATTAATGAACATATCATTAAGTTGGGTAATTTTTTTAAAGGCATTTCAATATTTTACAAATGTTCATGCATTATCAATTAGTTTCGAACAATAAGAATAATTCACATATAATAAAACAAGATATGAACACGAATAGAAATCATTCATAAAAGTAGAACAACTGTTTGTTACAAACTCATATGAATAACCGTCTCACAAAGTGTGAGACACCCTAAAGAAGTTCATAATTTTTTGATTACAATAACTATCCAAAACTTAAACTAAATGATAAATGTCGAGGGAGAGCGTCATTGGCCATCATCATCATTCTTGCCATCAGCACGCAACGTCACCTCCTCTCCAGCAAGCACCTCTCATGCAGAAGGACCTGTTTTCAGTAAAACAGAACAAGTATCAAATATACTTAACACTGCAAATGTGTTTGGAAGATTATAACATTTATAAAATTGTATATCAAATATACACCTTTGTCATTGATGACCTCAGTGACAACGGATTCAACCACCACATCTCTGAAATGTGATATGAACTCGTGGAAATCCTGTGTTTCCGCATCGCCTCTCATAATGCAAATCCTGACTTGTGCTTGGAAGCTTGGTGGTAGCGACCGCAACACAACTCCTATAGAAAAAGAGCTTGCGAACCAATTGTCCAGGAAGTATGCCAGACTCATGTATGCATCATATATGCTCAACAAGTGATCGTCCAGTGAGGAGCCTTCCTCCATCTTTATGGAGAGGAAGTCCCCCATCAGCTCATACTCCCATATGCGCACTTGTTCCATGAAATGCAATCTCAGATGTTCCATAACCGTTCAGGGATTAAGACTTCCCACCATCGGCCATAGCCCATCTTCCATCCCGAGGCGCATCGTTACTGATATGAATGTGGCCATCACACGATGACGGCAATGGAGATCCCGCTGCTCCTAGGTCTCATGAGAATAGGGTGGCTCCAAGTACATCTCGCAGACCATGTAGTCAGCCACTTTGTGCTCACCAAGGAGATCATAAAGGCGCATGACCCATGCAGAAAAGTTGGATCCATCTAACTTGAGCTTTTCTCCTTTTAACCAATTGTCAATAGATAAGGTAATCTCGAGGAGAACCATTTTCTACATATATAATTGCAAAAGGAATTTAGACTAAGTTTATAACTAAATGAGTTAATAATAACTCCACTCAGAAACACCTATCCCTAGAAGGGTTCCTAGTGATATCACGACCCCTATCAGCCACATCTCCCCCGACCGTCACGGCCATCAATGTGGGTTCAAGGGTGGACGCTAAACATCAGTCACATCATTCATGCGACTCATGCTCGATCTTTCGACCATCCGCATTCCGAGGCCATGTCTACACATGCTTGGCTCGCCAACTCAACCTTAGTGTATTTGCTGTGCAACATGGCTTACATACACTATATGCGAACGTAGATATGTCTAACACCCACGCCTGTACCGTGGATTGCCTCATACCGAAGAACTTTCTTGGAGGTGCACACTAAGGGGGAACACAATCATTGGTAATTTTAACAGGGATTATCTTATCAGGCTACCGTCGAGTATCTAATACTAGCATACAATAAGATATACAAGCAATAACATTGAATGTAAATGCGATGTGATATGGTCCTTCACGTCATGATGTCCATTCATTGTCACCGGATTCCTGCGCCAGGGTTCCGGTGCCGTAGACACCAGGGTACCGGTATCTTTCCGACGTGGTAGTTCGTCACCTCCGTAACTATCTACTACTACGTAACATAAGGTAATCACTTTACCTTTGCCACAACCATACCACAAAGCAACGCCCCCCTGCAAAACAAAGTTAGACGCCTCTACTTTATCTTTTCATGTTTTACGTGGCTGAATGGGCTTTCGCACAAGAACCGTTCTTACCTACGAACTTTCAGCACAATGCTGATCAAGTAGTTGTCTCTACTACACCCCTTTTGGGGCCCTCCGTTGCAAATGGCATACCAACTAATGCGAGAGAGACAGACACCCCCCTAAGCCACTTTATACGGTACAAGCCGTATGTCAAGCATGGACCAGTCTCATCGATGAACGCGTAAAGTCAGTTGGGGGCCGCTTCATCAAGCATTACTGCGGTATAAACAAGTACACGTGGGAGGGTAATGATACGTTGCAAACGTATTTATAATTTTTGATGTTCCATGCTTGGTTTTATCTACTTTCTTATGTTTTGTCCACACTTTGGCGTACTTTTCATTTGATTTCTTGGACTAACCTATTAACAAGAATATTCTTGGAATTGGACGGGACAAAAGCCAAAGTCGATATTTTACCGGAAGACTCATGGAGCCAGAAGACGATACGGAGAGGGGTCAGGGGCTGGCCACACCACCTGGTGGCACGGGCCAGGCTAGGCCGCGCCAGGGGGTGGTGTGGGCCCCTCCGGCACCCCCTCGGTCTCCCCTCTTTCCTATAAGATCCTCCTGATGCATAAACCCTAAATCATCAATCCTCTAGCCACGAAAAGTTCCGCAGTGCCGCCGCCACCGAAGGGGAGACTCGGGGGACAAAAAGTCTCTGTTCCGGCACCCTGCCGGGACGGGGAAGTGCCCCAAAGCCATCTCCATTGATCTCCACCACCATCTCCATCACCATTGCTGATTCCCATGATGAGGAGGGAGTAGTTCTCTCTCGAGGCTAAGGGTTCTACTGGTAGCTATGTGTTCATCTCTCTCTTTATGCATGATCTTATTGAGATCATGAGCTTGTAATATATAGATCTACCTTGCTACTCAAGTGCTTTAATAGATCTTTGCTCTCCCCATGTGTGTGAAAGTGACAGCGTGCACACCATGGTGGCACTTAGGCTAGAGATTACAAATACTTGTTATGAGTTATATTTGGAGTTGGATGTCTAAGAAATTGTGGTGTTTGTTGGAACCATCTAGAGCTCAAGGTGATAGTGTGGGGTTATCTAGATGGGAAAGGCTTACTCTGAGGTGTGTTGTTATAGCCCTACCATCGATTAGAGTGTCCAACCGGAGAGTAGTTAAGAGTAGTATCATAAAGAGAAGATATTTATATGAGAGAGTGTTCACTAGTGAAAGTATTATCCCTAGGCCTTGTTTCTAAACATCGAAATACCGTTTGCTACTAGATATGTTACATGTTTGCTTGCTTCTATCTTTATTTCAGTTTGCCTTTAGTCTTTTCCATGCCATCAAGCTATTTTCTAGCACCGTTATCTTATATCCATACCACTTGTATTTCACTATCTCTTCGCCGAACTAGTGCACCTATATACCTAACAAGTGTATTGGGTGTGTTGGGGACACAAGAGACTTCTTGTATCTTGATTGCAGGGTTGCTTGAGCGGGGATACCTTTGACCACTTCCTCCCTGAGTTCGATAAACCTTGGGTGATCCACTTAAGGGAAAACTTGCTGCTGTTCTACAAACCTCTGCACTTGGAGGCCCAACAACTGTCTACAAGAATAGAAGTGCGTAGACATCAAGCTATTTTCTGGCGCCGTTGCCGGGGAGGTAAGTTAAAAGGTACTCACATCCACCTGTGTGAGTGCTCGAAGTTATTTCCTTTAGATTCTGCAATTTTGTCTTTTCGTTTCTTGTTTTCACTAGTTAGGCTTAATGGAAAACAACAACAAAATTAGAGAGATTTATAGTATTTATCTTGAGTTAGGACATGCAGTGTTTGAGGAGAAAATTAAAAAACCTATAGAACTTTATTTGCATGCTAATAGCAATGTTATTAGTATGAATTCTTTGAACACCATTATTGCTAATGCTATGGAAAAGTCTAAGCTTGGGGAAGCTGGTTTTGATGAGCATGATATTTTTAGTCCCCCAAGCATGGAGGAGAAAATTTACTTTGATGATACTATGCCTCCAATAAATGATGATTACAATGATGAATATGATATTTTCAGTCCACCTACTATTGAGGATAAAGTTAACTGTGATTACAATATGCCTCCTATATTTGATGATTATGGTGATGAGAATAATAATGATAGCTATTTTGTTGAGTTTGCTCCCACTATGATTAATAAGAATGACTATTCTTATAGGGAGAGAATAATTGTTTTATGCATGTGGCTCACGATAAGAATGTTTTATGTGATAATTATATTGTTAATTTTATTCATGATGCTACTGAAAGTTATTATGAGAGAGGGAAACATGGTTTTATGTGTCTCAACAATATTAAGTTTCCCCTTTTTATGTTGAAAGTCTTGAAGTTGCACTTGTTTTGCTTTACTATGCTTGTTGCTTTGTGCTTTCATGACTTGTTTCTTTACAAGATTCCTATGCATAGTAAGTGGGTTAGACTTAAATGTGTTTTTAATTTGCTTCTTGATGCTCTCTTTTACTTCAATTCATATTTCTTATGTGAGCATCTTCTCAAACTATCATGCCTAACTTAAAGGCGTTAAAGAAAAGTACTTATTGGGAGATAATCCAAAAGTTTTAGATGAGTCTTTGAAGTTATTATTTTAGTAATAACTGCTCCTTATCCTTTTTATTTACTTTTGTACCAAGAGTAACCTCTAATGAGAGAGAAGTAATGCTTGGGAAAGTTGCTGTCCCAAAACAGATTTCTGTGCTTCACCGTAAAAATTCGTGTAACATCTCTGTACGTCCTTTTGAGGCGTGAATTTTTGTGCTTCTGCCCCAGGTTGTTATCTAACTTTCGTTAGTTCAACACTTTTTTATTTGAGTAACATAAGGTCTTCGAAAAAATTCGTCTTTACCTGCTGGTCTGTTTTGACAGATTTCTGCCATTATTTGCATTTGCTTCTTGTTTGTTCCTTTTTGAGTTCTTTTGGGGAATTGAGATTTTTGAGGAAAGTGATACAATTTCTAGTGTTTTAATGGAAGTTTATTGGTGTTAGAACTGAACCTACAGACTTATTATCTTGAGTGCACTAATGTTGCTAATAAAGATTGTGCGAAGTTTTGTATGAAGGAAAAATTTCAGGTGTATGGAAGGAATGAGTAATGAGATGAAGGATGGACTAACGCTCAATCTTGGGGATTCCACGCGTGTCACCCCAAGAAATATCAAAGAAGTACAAGCGTCAAAGCTTGAGGATGCCCAAGGCATCCCCCTCTTCATCAATAAAAATCCCAGGTTTCTTCCAAACGCTTCATTTTTATTATTTCATGCATAATTGTGTTGTTCCTGGAGCGCCTTCTTTTTTGTTTTCGTTTTGGTTTTTTGTTTGCTTGGTTTGCTTAGTTTGATGAATAAATTGGTTGGACGCCCTCTTTCATACATTGGTTTTTAAATAGTTTGTTTTGGATTGGAGAAGAGTAGGAAAAGTTGATGCTTAAGTGGTAAAGAGAGCTTGTTTTTGACTATGGCCTATGTTTTTCATGCCATGCTTGATATTCTTTTGGCTTTATGCTTAGTTTTATTTTCTGTAGCATCGCTTGTTATAAACAATTGAGATTGCGTAATGTGCCTTAGATGAATCATGCGTTGTTTTAGCATATTAAAGCATAGTATAGTGGTATTCTCCTTTGATGCTTTATTTGGGTTGACTTGGCGCATGCTCACACCATGTTATGACTATCTCAAGTCACCATAAGCCTTTATGATCCTTTATTTTTCAACTTGTAGTATCACTTTATGCTTTGATCAATGATGTTTTGTCGCTCTGCATGATTATGGCCATTATTGCTCTCTTAGTTTGTCGCTCCCAGTCTTTTGCTAGCCTCCACAACCAAGTATGAGTTCCACTCATGCATCCAACTCCCTAAACCAATTTATTCCAAAGAGTCCACCATACCTACCTATTAGCATATGCTATTCCAAGTACATTCATGTTTTTTTATCTACCTTCCAAATTAAACTTGTTATGAGAAAACTAGTGATTAAAGCTCTCATGAACTTGATGGCACACTTTACTTTCTTGCATTTAATAAACTTGAACCATTCGGTCCTTCTTTGTTGCGTATATGCTTGCGCTTTATAAGTTGAAGTTAGCAGAACCATGTATCATGGGGAACGCTTTCAACATTGCACTTGTACTTTGTACCCTGTTGATATCATGTTCTTTTGCTTATGGATCCAGGTGGTGTGAAATAAAAGTGGAACTTGTAAGATCATGGAGTTTGTATGCGTGTTAGAGAAATGCATGGGCCGCTAGCCTCAGACATGCCTAATCATGGTGGAAACTTGTAGCATCACCATAATGAGCACTCTATGAATCATCCTCAATAAAAACCTATGCAAATAGCAAATAAAAAGATCGCTGAGATGCTCATTGTCTGCTTGCCTTATCATTTTGATTATGGGATAGCTCCTGTATCATGTGCAAGGGTTACCCCGTTGGCGGTTCTTCATGATACACATGTACTTACAATGAGAAGAGCTTACTCGTGACTAAAGTTGAGTAGCATGAGGTTCGGTCTTCGTAAGTAAGGGGCATGAGATTTCGGTTTATAACTTGTCAAGCATAACCTCTTAGTTGTGTCACTTTAACCTTAATCACCTTCAAGATGCTTATGATAGGGGTAATGAGAGCTGAAAGCTAATAATTACCATAATTTTTGGAAGCTCTTTATGAGACTTGAATCCCTACTTCCTTCTATGAAGGCCTTTCTTTCACTTATATATATTGAGTCTCCACCTTCTACCTTTATGCACCTACTTTGAGAGCATAGTGGCCATTCTTAGTTCTATGTGCATTGTCCCAAGACTAGTTGATTGATGCATACCTTGATATTGCTTGTTTTAAACTATTTGTATCTAGTCACTCTTATAAACTTTCATGGTGTCCTATGCATTTATGTTTGCTACTCTATGAGGGACAAGCTGAATGCCACTATGTTATGTTTTCTTTATGTGAAACAAACAAACGTCTTGCAAAGCATTGTTATTCATGAATATTTTGTTTGTGTCTTTTCATGTTGCAACATAGTTGCTTTGCCTTATTGTTAGAACTTTATCTTTCATGCTATGTTGAAGTACTATGATCCAAGCTATCAATGTTTTACAAATACTTTGATCAAGTTTATGATGGCGCATGTCACCTCAAAAATTATTCTTTCTTTTTATCACTTACCTATTCGAGGACGAGCAGGAGTTAAGCTTGGGGATGTTGATACGTTGCAAACGTATCTATAATTTTTGATGTTCCATGCTTGGTTTTATCTACTTTCTTATGTTTTGTCCACACTTTGGAGTACTTTTCATATGATTTCTTGGACTAACCTATTAACAAGATGCCACAGTGCCAGTTGCCTGTTTTCTGCTGTTTTTGGTCCCAGGAAAGTTAGAAAATGAATATTCTCGAAATTGGACGGGACAAAAGCCAAAGTCGATATTTTACCGGAAGACTCACGGAGCCAGAAGACGAGACGGAGAGGGGCCAGGGGCTGGCCACACCACCTGGTGGCGCGGGCCAGGCTAGGCCGTGCCAGGGGGTGGTGTGGGCCCCTCTGACACTCCTCGGTCTCCCCTCTCGCCTATAAGAGCCTCCTGATGCATAAACCCTGAATCATCAAGCCTCCAGCCACGAAAAGTTCCACAGCGCCGCCGCCACCGAAGGGGAGATTCGGGGGACAGAAAGTCTCTGTTCCGGCACCCTGCCGGGACGGGGAAGTGCCCTAGAGCCATCTCCATCGATCTCCACCACCATCTCCATCACCATTGCTGATTCCCATGATGAGGAGGGAGTAGTTCTCTATCGAGGCTAAGGGTTCTACCGGTAGCTATGTGTTCATCTCTCTCTCTATGCATGATCTTATTGAGATCATGAGCTTGTAATATATAGATCTACCTTGCTACTCAAGTGCTTTAATAGATCTTTGCTCTCCCCATGTGTGTGAAAGTGACAGCGTGCACACCATGGTGGCACTTAGGCTAGAGATTACAAATACTTGTTATGAGTTATATTTGGAGTTGGATGTCTAAGAAATTGTGGTGTTTGTTGGAACCATCTAGAGCTCAAGGTGACAGTGTGGGGTTATCTAGATGGGAAAGGCTTACTCTGAGGTGTGTTGTTATAGCCCTACCATCGATTAGAGTGTCCAACCGGAGAGTAGTTAAGAGTAGTATCATAAAGAGAAGATATTTATATGAGAGAGTGTTCACTAGTGAAAGTATGATCCCTAGGCCTTGTTTCTAAACATCGAAATACCGTTTGCTACTAGATATGTTACATGTTTGCTTGCTTCTATCTTTGTTTCAGTTTGCCTTTAGTCTTTTACATGCCATCAAGCTATTTTCTAGCACCGTTATCTTATATCCATACCACTTGTATTTCACTATCTCTTCGCCGAACTAGTGCACCTATATACCTGACAAGTGTATCGGGTGTGTTGGGGACACAAGAGACTTCTTGTATCTTGATTGCAGGGTTGATTGAGAGGGAATACCTTTGACCACTTCCTCCCTGAGTTCGATAAACCTTGGGTGATCCACTTAAGGGAAAACTTGCTGTTGTTCTACAAACCTCTACACTTGGAGGCCCAACAACTGTCTACAAGAATAGAAGTGCGTAGACATGAGGTAACAACTAAAATATTAATTTACCTATGACGCGACATCTTGTGTGTTCTACCCATACTAGCATTACTACGCATAGATCTAGCTCTGATACCACTGTAGGGGTTCCGCGTATGAAAACAATAAATTTTTACCCTACGCCCATGAACCCCTAATGTTGCCAGGACCTATCTATTAGTAATACAGTAATGGGAGGGGCTTTTCACGAACTTACCCTTGAAGACCAAAAAGCATTGTCAATGCTCAGGAGAGTGTGGTTGATGTAGACGAGCCGAAGCCGACCTCAAGGTCGTGATGAAGTCCTCCTGCTCCCTTGGCTCCAACGACTTGAGTCCCTCAAGTGCGACACCTCGTGGGGAGTTACACACGTCCTGTGCCTGACGATGACTCCTGCTTCCTTGATCCAGCAGCAGTTGCGGAAGTAGAGCCCCTGGATCCGAATCCCGCAGCATGACGGCACTCCACGGTGAAGATGTGTGCAGTCCGAACTTGGGACCATGGTCATGAGAGAGAGAGAGAATATCAATTGGAGGTCCTCCCAAAAGTGAGAAGACCTTTATTGAATATTGTGTGTTTTTATCTGGCCAAATATCCCCACTATATATAGGGGGAGGGGAGGTACTACCTCCCTCAAAGTCCCGGGATGGGACTAAAGGAGAGGAGTGGGAGGGGTGGCGCCGCCAGCCACCCCATGGGCCCCGTGCGGGGGGCTGCCCCACTGGGGCGCCGGTCTCCCCTCTTGGCCCTTCTCCCTCTTGCCTTTTCCCTAATGGGCCCTCTTCCCTCAGGAATTGGCCCATTAAGCCTTTGACCATTTAAATTGATTTTATCTTTATTAAATAATTTATGAATAAATGATTAAATCAATATTTAACATTCATTCACATATTATTCAATCTCCGTGGCTATATAACACCTTCCACCTCCACTTCGGACATCCTCCGGACTTACCGAAACCCTTCTAGTTTTCTCTCTACTATTCTTAGGTGATTCTTCCAATCCTTTAAACACTCTCTAAGCATCATCAAGCCCTTAAGCGTGATACCCCACAGTTCAGGGACACTCCATACATGGATGGGACACTCCCGGACCAATGATCGACAGAGGGACCTCGATGGCCATGTGACCCCTGTGCGTTCCACGAAGATCTTTCATCGTTTGAACCGGGAAAGTCGTGTCTTATTCCCTTTGTCTCTCGATACTTGCATTGCCCGAGATCTGATCAATGACATCACCATGTCGTGTTCAATCTCGTTACTGAACAATGCTACTTGACTCGTTCCGACAAGTGATATCTGTGTGATCAAATCACACGCTGCGCAACTATTGGATATAACCTCTCCGAGTGGGCCCTTGAGTATATTTCCATCACATGGACGGACAAATCCCACTCTTGACATATATTGCATCTACAGTTTCCTCCGAGTACCTGAACACACCTTTATAACCACTGTATTACCAAGTGGCGCTTGATGCCATCTAAGCACTCTCGGGAGACAGTGATTGATATAGCCTCATGGTCTAAGGAATAGTCTACGAGGATCCATTTCTACGATGTTTAGGTTGGGTATTGGTTCATCATCTCATTCTAAGAATGAGTTCACTCCATTTCCAATTGGCATAAATGCCACATGATCAGGAAACATGATCATATGTTAACCAATGAACCAGTGACTAGAGTTTCACTAGGAACCCCTGGTTGTTTATATGTCACACATGTATTGATGTTTCCACTCAATACAGTTATAGCATGATATAAAACTTAATCATAAACTATATGAAATATGATAATAGTCCTTATTAGTATTTGCAACTATTAGTAGGTTAGTCCAAATAAATCATAAACTTTATATAAAAAGAAGTGTCAAAAGCATAATATTAGCATAAAACCATCAAAAATTATAGATACGTTATGGACGTATCACGAGGCAGAATCAACCCTCGCACTCGAAAACTCCATCGACCTCCTCGATGAAGCACATGAGATTGTAGCGGAGAGATCCACGATCTACCAGCAGAACCTCCGCAATTACCACAGCAGAAGGCTACGCCCAAGATCATTCGTCGAAGGAGACCTGGTCCTGCGACTGAAGCATCAAGGGCACCTCAAACTCGAGTCCCCTTGGGAAGGACCTTATGTGATTACTGAAGTAATCCCAGGTGGCGCCTACCACCTTAAAGATTTGGAAAGCGGAGTCGCATACTCCAATCCCTGGAACATCGCGTAGCTGTGTCGTTTCTACCCTTAGACGTTTTTTTACTTTACAAATAAGGTTATTCAGCCAGGCTACTTAGCCATACATTGTACCTTGTGGTACTCTGTGAATAAATAAAGCTAAGTGCCCCAAGTTTGTGTTTTTCTATTTTACTTGCAATTATATCACTCGGGAGTTGCGCCATCCTCTACACCTTGTTACACAAATAACATAGTATCATGAGTAGCTGACGCACTATCAATCGAACCCTTGGAAAATTCAGCACAGCTGCAACACAATTGACAGGTTGACAAGGTGCTGCGATGAATATATGTCAGGCTAACAAAAAGGAATTGCATATTGCAACACACTCGAAAAACATACAAGCTAGCAAGCTTCTTACACATCAACGGGTATCAAAAACAGCACAATTATATGAACTTTACAACACCTATACATCCATGTGCAGGTCCATACTACACTATTGCCGCAAAAGGAGAACATTTGTTTGCTCTTCGAAGAAATCAACGATATCTTTGGCTAGTCGATCAACCGCCTAGTAATGTGGCACCATGTTCCATGTCATCCCTTCTGGAGGGGGCGGTGGTCTAGCGGCGACAGCTGTGACATCCACATATGGCCGGTGTAGACAAACAAGCGCCAATGCAGCCTTGGCACCCGCGACTAACTGTTGGTGCACGCACTCACGGACCGCTGATATCCTGAAACTTCGACAGCAAAGCTAGCAAGCTTGAAGGCACCACATCCAGGTGAAACATCGCCTAAAAAATATGCTTAAGGCACGACTGCGACTTCTTCAAGCACTGCAGCATCCACGATACATGATCCTGCAGCGTCGCCAATGCGACTGCACGATCATGGTCCACTAGCTTCCAGCTGCTCCTGGGTCAAGTCGTTCGGTCGAATGGAAACTCGATCTATCTCATCCTGCGGATGACGAGCACTAACAACTACAAGAGGCAGTGCAAAGCATAAAGACAAAGTAATGTCGTGAATGGCTAAAGAAAGGATAAGGAGCTAGAGAACTAACACTTTAATTGCTCATTCAATTGTGCCACATCTCCCAGAAGGTACTTCTCGCGCATGCCATTTTTTTCAGCCTTCGACTTCCACACGTCAGTGTTACCGCGGATCATGGGCATCTCTCGCTCCAAATGCTTTATACGGTCGCGCAGTCGCGAGACCAGTGATAGCTCCTCCTCCTTTGAATGTGGTTACGCCACAAGTTCCATCGGTGGGAAGGGAGTCAGGCGGACCACTCGAAGGACCCTATTACAGTCAGAGAAAGAGGAAAATAAGACGAACCATTCATCAATAAAGAGAAGAGGGCATCCAAGTTTAGCAAGTCTCAAAAGGGATACTCCCACATAACACAATTCAACAAGGAAAGCTAGACTATTACAAAAGGCAGCCAGGCAACGCTCTATGGCTTCGCTTTCACACTCGGGGCTTCCTCGAATCTGTAGCAGTCTCTGATGCCACAGACTTCCCAGCTACAGCCCTAGACGCCGCAGCCTTTGCATTCATGCGGCGTCGCAGCTCCGCCGAATATTGGTGACTGTCTCAATGAGCCGAGGCCCATATTTACTGCAACCAGTCACGAAAGGAGCAAACACTACCTGTTGGCCATCCGCGGTGACCGGCATCATCGAGGAAACTTCGCTGGGGTCCAGTTCCATGCCATGAGCTAGCGCCATCGCGAGTCCCATGGTCGCTCCAACTGCCCGTTGTGTGTTCTTGAAGTCCATAGGCACACCTTCCGTGAAGGATTCCACTAGGCCATCAAGATTTTCGATCAGCTTGGCCTTGGGGACCATCTCCTCTCGAAGACGGTCCAGAACACTCTTGGCCCTCCCAAGTGTGTCCTTGATAGAGACGTTGTGGTCTTCGACTGCAGCCACCGCACCGCCCAAGGCATCCGCGTGGGTCAAATCTTGGGCGTCAAAGTCCACACCGGCATCATCTGTAGAATATAAATATGAGCACAATAACATGTAGGAAAAGTGCATGGCAAATGAAAGTGAGGCGGTATCATACCTGAGAGCGCTATTGCGACAGAGAAGAGTTGTTCTACGAACACGTTTTCCCTCTCAGTGGTGGAAGAACGCAAATTCTCCTCACGCTTTTTTGACTCCTCAAGAGCCTCGAATGCCTCGAGTGCCTCGTCGCGTTTCTTCTCCACCGTGACAAGTTCCTTCAAAAGGGATTCAACGTGATGAAGAAGATCATTATGATCACCTGCAAAGGATAAAATGGCAAAATTTGAGCTCACCAACTCTTGCACAAGAAAAATGAGGACAAAATGTAAATTCACCTTCAAAGGCACGGTAACGGGTTTCCAGCGAAGCATGATGGTGACCCAAGGACATGATCCGTTCGGCAAGGCGAGCAGATTCCTTCAAGACAGGCTACAAAAAAGAACAAGTGTGAGCATCAACCAAAGTTCGACTACCAATGACAAGAAACACTCACATGTTCCTCCAGGGACTCTGAAGTTTCCTTCTGAGTTGACATCCGGGCAACCATCTAGTGCCCCCCCAGTGTGGGGGGGAACTCGAAGAATTAGCACCGGAGTGGGCCGCCACTGGAGGAGAAGGAGATAGTGCCGCCATATCCTTGTCTTTGGAGTCTGTGACTCTAGTCTCCTTGACAAATCGACTGTTGTCGGAAGATGACGATGCTATTTGACTGCAAAATATCCAACACTGCTTCAGAAGGACATATTTTGGTAAGACAAGATGAACTCGAAAGAATATAAACACATACCCGTCAAAATTTTCAAGGTCGAAGGAATTCCCACACGACTCCTTCGGTAACCTCAGCTTCTTCCACGAAGGAGGAGCCATGGCGCGCATAAGCATGGCAGGGATTGGCTCCTCTACTATAGTGGGAGGACCCTCCAGCATCATCGTCGAAGAGGCATACAAGTCCTCACTTCGGGAGCGCTTGCGAGTCCCGTGCCTGCTAGACTCGAGGGCTTCCTGCTCCTCCCCAATAGGAATGGTGGAGCCCAACTCATCCCCCTCTTCCGCTTCGCGCGGAATTATTCCCTCGGGCTGAGGAGGCAAGTTGGTGGCCACCTTCCAGTCCTGAAACCAGAACCAAGCATCAGTATAAGAGATAACTAGCAAGCAATTGAAAAATAAGAAGAACTTTTAAAAGAACTCCACCTTAGGCGGAGGATGGCTTGCACAGAAGGGAGGCATGACTGAGTCACCTGAGAGATCCTCCTTGGAGGTGTACTTGGTCAGTAGTCGAAACCTCCTGTATACTTTGCCAGAAGAAATGCCCTCTTAGGAGATGCGAGTTACATCACCGGCACCAGTCCAAAGCACATTGGGTGCGCCCTGGCCTGCAGCGGTTGCACTCGACGGCGCTTCCAAGTGCGAATGAGATCAACGATGCTCGAGGTCACAGACATGCTGGTGTAGAGTCTCTGTTTCCTCGGCTTCGTCGGGCATCACAATGTTCTTCCACGACCTCCTCCTCTTGCAGGCCGCCATCGGATCAAAAGGCACGAGTCTATAGTGTTCTTCATCCACTTTCTAGTCGTGAATGTAGAACCACTTCTCCCTCCACCCTTGGATAGATGCGTTGAAGTTGATGGCAAAATAGGTGACATTGGAGTCGATGTGGATACCACAGCCTCCTATATCGTAGACTACGGATACAGAGCCTGAATGGTGTTTGAGCTTGAAAAGTTTTTTAAAGAGGCCAAAGTGTGGCTCGATTCTGAGCCAGCACTCGCAGAGGGTAATGAAGCAGGCGATGTGGAGGATAGAATTCGGGGTCAGATGGTGCAGCTGGAGCCCGTAGAAACAAAGCAACCCCCTCACAAATTTGTGAAGGGGGAGAGAAAGACCGCGAATAATGAACGTGAGGAACATCACTCGAAACCCTGTGGGAGGACTGGGGATTACCTCATCACCGGGGATGCGGTAGTCATCCTCCGCGGTGGAGAGCGCTCCATCTTGGCGCTGGGTGAAGAGCTGTGAAGGCTTGATGGTGTATGGACGCCACGACCCATTCGTGACACGGGTTCTCGGGCCCTTCTTCTTCCCAACCGTGGCGGCAGTGTTGGTGCCCACGGTGGCGGTGCCCTTCTTCTTGGCCGCAATAGTGGCAGCCGTAGATCTAGCGGCGGAGGTTCCCTTCTTCTTTCCCATATGGCGCTGGCGGTGAGAGAGCAGGAAGTAGCTCAGAAAAGTGCGAAGCTAGTCCAGCGCTGCTGTTGGGGGGATACCCCCGGGTAGGGTATCACCGGGGTATAAGGGCCGAGTTAGCCGGGGTACGTCATGGTCAAAGCAAAGTTCTAACCGGGTCGCCTCAAGGCAGGCTGAATCACGGTGTGACTCCGCCCATGGGGCATCTCCTTGACAATGGCCCGGCCGGCATAAGATTTATGCCAGCCATGTCTATCTGTTTTGCAGGTAAATGGGTAAGCCGGATTAGCTATATGCTAGTCGGATTATCTTGGCTTCCAAGAGAAGGAATTCCCCGTTGGTCAAAAGATGGCTTTATTAGCTGTAGCATGAGCAAAGTAAAGTAAAGAAGAGGACCAGTGGGTCAGTGGCGACCAAGGTGACGCGGGCAAAGCCGGATGACGTAGCCCGTGTCTGGTGATGTCAAAAGACGAGGATGACGCTGCGGCTTACGTCCAAAGCCCATACGAGCCGTTAAAGAGGAATAAAGAAGCATCTGCTTTAGGAAAGGAGCATATTCGAAGAATATGCTGCCACCTGTGCCCTAGAATTGTAACCCGGGCTCCCCTATATAAGGAGCACCGGGGCCTCTATAGAGAGGGACGGCCGATAGATGAATCACTCTTTGTCCAAGATAGAACTCTAGGGCTAGTAAACGGGGAGTAAGAGACATTGTCTCTGAAAGGGAAATGGACATTGCCTAGAAGGGGGGTCAATAGGCGTTTTAAAATTATTACGGTTTAGGCTCTAATAAATGCGGAATAAAACTTAACATTTGATTTATCAAGCCAAAACCTATATCCACTAGGTTCACTAAGTGCACCAACAACCTATGCTAAGCAAGACAAGCAACAAGGTGATAGCAAGATATAATACTTCAAGCACGATGCCTATCGCAATGTAAATTGCATAAGTAAAGGGCTCGGTTGAGAGATAACGGATGGACGCGGAGACGATGATTTGTTTCCCGAAGTTCACTTCCAAGAAGCTACGTCTCCATTGGAGAGGTGCGGGGGCGCAATGTACTTCGAACGCCACAAGTGGCTCACCTCGAGGTGTGGTGGCTTGATGCTCACCCAACGCCACACAAGGCCTCACCCCAAGATGCGAAGGCACGCAACCTACCGACGCCACAACAGGCTCACCCTATTCTCCCGTGAGCTCGCCACAAAGGCCTACTCACGTTCCACTATGAGACACTTGAGGGCGGTCACCGAACCCGTACAAGATTGGGGCAATCTCCACAACTCAATTGGAGGCTCCCAACAACAATGCCACAAAGGCTACAAAGCCACAAAAGGCAACAAGGCCACAAAAGGCTACAAGACCACAAAAGGTTAATCAATCCAACCACACAACCGTCTAGGGTTCCAAGAACCCAAGAGAAACAAGCCCAAGGGCTTGAACTCGCCGAATCTCCGAGGAGAACTCAAACCTATGCACCAAATGCAAGAGGCAAGTCCTTCTCTCTCAAATTTCACCAAAGCTACAAAAGCTATTGGGGGAATAGGAAAGGAAGAACACAAGAGGAGAACACAAAACTCTCCAAGATCTAGATCCCAAGGATTCCTTCACAAAGAAGGGATTTGGCTTGGTGGGGCTTGTAGATCTAGATCTCCTCTCTCAAATCCCTCAAAAAGATGCAAGAATCATAGGAGGGGGAAGGGGAGAGAGCAAGCTCTTCAAGGTCAACAATGGAGGAGAGAGAAAGCCAAAAAAAACCAAGAAAAAGCTTGTTAACCCCGAAGGGGGAAGGGGAGCTCCTTTTAAAGGGCTCCGCAAGCTGCCCGTTACACACAGTTTCGCGCACGCCCGGTAGTACCGATGGGTGGCCGGTACTACCGGTGGCACTCAGCCAACGGTCCAAAAACAAGGTGCAAACAAACACAAAAACGAGGTCGGCCGGTACTACCGGTGGGTTACCGGTACTACCGCCTAGGCCGGTACTACCACCCAAGATTCTGACCGAAGTTCCGACAAATACGCGCACCAAGACAGAGAGGGTACTGAACCAAAATTGGGGTTGCCGGAAGTTGGGCCAGAATTAACACCGGTACTACTGGCGGCAAACTGCCCTGGCGGTACTACCGGTGGCCCGCCGGAACTACCGGTCAGGCAAAAACTTCAGAACCAGAACTGCCACAACTTGTGCATCTGAACTCCAAACAAGATGAAACCAATTTTGTTGGAAATATTGGATATCACCAAGGGAGAAAATACCATGAATATATATGTGAGATACCTCCCAAGGTGTGGAGCCAGAAAACCCGCAAGATCAAAAACGCAATAAGATATGCAAGGGAAATCCATTTTTGATGAACTAGAGCTTGTTATGAAGATAACCACAAGCTCTAGATCCTCACATGGACAAGAACCAAACAACAACCAAGAAAGATGATGCTATGAATGCAAAGGTTTGAGCTCTCTCCGAAAGATATGAACAAGTCATCCACTCGAGAGCCCCTCTTGATAGTACGGCTACCTATCCTAAACCCGGTCTCCCAACACTACAAGAGACCGGTAAAATAGAAACCCTATCAAGATCATACCTTTGCCTTGAGCATCCCACTTGAGCGTGATGTAGACGATCTTGTCACCTTCAAGATGGAACACCTTTCTTGATTGCTCTTGCTTGCTCTTACTTGATGAAGACTTGAGAAATGCTCCCCCATACTCCATGGGGAAACCTCTTCTTCGACCTTGTCTTCATCACTCCATGAACGCCGAGGAGGCAAGCTTCAAGAATGAGATCTTCTAGAGATGACGCATCTTGAGCTTGCACTTCAATTCTTGACGATGTCTTGAAGATAGCCATGAGGAACTCCATCTTCTTCTTCTTATTCTTCAAGACATACTTGATCTTCTTCTTCTACTACTTGATTTGAATAGGCACAAAGCCCTTGGACAATGCTTCTTCTTTTTCATCCTTGAAACCAACACATGGTCCAAGCGATGCCAATGGGCAATCCTACAAGTGAGACTAAATTTGCACATTAGTCCATAGGGATTGTCATTAATTACCAAAACCACACATGGGGGAATACATGCCCTTTCAGTCTCCTTCTTGTAGAGAGCCTTTGGAGCACTTGTAAACACCATTGATAGAGAATATACAAGAACTTCTGTGCGTGGAATCACCATGCTCTCCCTCCCTGTATTCCCCTAGCGCTCATTGGCCCCATCTTTAGCCTATCCATGGCATCTGCCATGCCACCACCACGACAGTTGGCGCCCACCGTGGGGCTAGTGGTGCTAGCAGGGGTGAAAATCCAGACGGGAAACTTCTCAAGCACCGGCGAGCGTATCGTCTCAGGCTTGGTTCAGCGCTTTGGAGTGCTGGACTACGTCAGCGACAACACGGGAAGCTTTGGCAGGCACCCTCCACCGTGCAACGGCATCTTCCTCAAGCTTGGCGCGCACAAGATCTACGTTGGGGTGGATGAGTCTTGTTTCCACCGGCGGCACATCGTCGAGGGAGGCGAGCCACCTCTCAGCGCAGCTCGAGGAGTGCGTATCACTCACCCCACTAGCAGCGTTGAGGCCCTGATGACCACGCCAGATGCGGGACCGAGCAAAGATCCGGCACTAGAGCCAGAGGTAACGCCCAAGCAGACCAGATCTAGGTTTCCTCCGCTAGAGAAGCCAGAGAATGTGCTCCATCAAGCGATAGATAGCTTAGCAACACCGATAGCATCTGTGGTAGATCCGGCTCAGGCACAAATTGAGTTAGAGGAAACTAGACGAAAAATATTAGCTAGAGCAAAGAAAGTAGCAGAACTGCATCAGTCGCTGAACATCACCTTGAGAGAGTTTGCAAAGGCAAACCGTATTGATGGAGTAAAAATCCGGGGCAGGAACCTGATCAGCGAGATTGACAAGGAGTACGAGCCTAGGTCAGGTCAGATAGCTACGATAGTAACAGGAGGGTTTGGATTGATACAGCACCCCGCCTAAGAACCTCAGAGCAGCAAATGTGGCCACATCCGAGTTAGAAGGTTTAACCGGAGAGGCCCGACAAAGGCAACAAGAGAGGGTAAATCACTTGTTGAGAGTTGCATGCCAACAAAATAAAGAAATAAACAAGGCTAACCCGGCACCACCAGGGGCCTCACAGGTGGTACATTCGGCCAGAAATAACCCAGCAAGATCCAGAGGAGCCGCATCATCTCCGGGTCAAAATCCTAGGAGAGAAGAGGTAGTGGATTCTAGGAGAAGAGACGAGCAAATGGTTCCTTATGACCCAGTAAGGGCTGGAAAAGGAAAAGCAGTGCAAGTTGATGAGGACCGGCACAGTACCATCCGAGGTGTGGCTGCCCAAGGTAATCGTGACCAAGGCAATGCCGGTCAAAGAAATGCTGCCAACGGCAATGCTAGACAGCGCTATCCCGTGGGAACGGGGAAAATTTTACCTCGGACGTAGCAACAGCGTGAACTTTGGCAAGAGGGGAGTGCTAGACAAGCAACACAACAGCCTCGTGCGCATCCGGATCAGGAAAGGTACAATGATGGTTACTCAGCTATGGTCAATGATGGATACCCCCAGACCGGATCACCATGTAATTGGATCACGGCTAGGAAGCAGGAATTTGCAGCCAGACGATGCAAGGTTAAAGCTGGATAGGATTTACAGGTCGGAGCAAATTGAAATACAAGGTCCACCAGGTCCAGCATGTTTTGGGCCACGGATCATGAATGAGCCACCAGTGTCGAACTTTCAGCTGGCTAGAGGAACCCAAACTTATGATGGTAGTACCAGGCCAGAGGATTGGCTGATCGACTATGCCACAATAGGCAAGATCGCAATAGGAGATGGGTGATGGCTCAATGCACGACGCCCAGAAAAATGCTTGATGGCGGTGTTGATGTAGAGCTCGTTGGGAACCCCAAGAGGAAGGTATGATGAGCACAGCTGAAAGTTTCCCTCAGTTATGAAACCAAAGTTTAATCGAACCAGTAGGAGCAAGGAAACACCTCAAAGGTGTTACTAGCTGAGCTTTGGCAGGGCGCACTACCGGTGCTAGTAGCAACGTGGAGACCTGCACAACACAACCACAGAACTTTGTCCCCAACTTGCGATGAGGTTGTCAATCTCACCGTGTTTTGCGGAAAACAAAGGATTAAACGTATCGAATGGAAAGAAGTAAAAGTTTGCAGAAAGAAAACACAAAGCAGAAACAGTTTATAGATTGTATGTAAAGTAAAGGACCGGGATCCATAGTTCACTCGAGGTGGCTCTCCTTAGATAGATAACATGATGGGTGAACAAATTACAGCGGGGCATCTTATAGTCGAAAGGGGAGGCCGAGGGGGTGCCTGGGCTGGCCACACCACCCCCTGGCGCGGTCTAGGCCTGGTCGCGTGGCCAGGTGGTGTGGCCGCCCTCTGGCCCCTCTCCGTCTCGTATTCTAGCACTTGATCACTTCCGGAAAAATAGGCACTTTGGCTTTTGTCCAGTCCAATTCCGAGAATATTCATTTTCTGACTTTCCTGGAACCAAAAACAGCAGAAAACAGGCAGCTGGCACTGTGGCTCTTGTTAATAGGTTAGTCCAAGAAATCATAATAAAAGTACTCCAAAGTTGGAACAAAACACAAGAAAGTGGATAAAACCAAGCATGGAACATCAAAAATTATAGATACATTTGCAATGTATCAATGGGCGGTGAGATATGTACCACAGGTGCTGGAAGGACCAGCGCGAGTTTGGTTGAACAATTTTCCACCAGGAAGCATTAACTGCTGGTTGGATTTCTAGGAGTTGTTCGTTAGCAACTTCTCAAGCACTTACAAGAGACCCAACAGACCGCAAACCCTTGCGTTATGCCGGCAGAGACCGAATGAGCCAGATAGAGATTTCCTGACTCGATGGTGCAATGTGCGAAACTCGTGTGAAGGAGTAATTGAATCACAAGCTATTGCATGGGTCGTTCAGGGATGCAGATATGGAATTATGTTGTGGAAAAGATTACAGCGAGATATGGAAACTACCTTAGCTGAGACAATTTGGATCACAGACTCGTATGCCTTGGGAGATCCAACGCAACCCTGGTTAATGTCTAGCGAGGCAGTCGAAGAGTATTACGGCCGGGATGGCCCCGGATCATCAAGGAGGAATGATTTTCGAGGAAAAATAAGGGATGAGCGTCCGGATTATCAGTATAACTCGCAGTAGGTCGCAGCAGTGGACCGGGATCAGCCCAATGCCAGAGCAAGCCAACGCTAGAAAACTGGAGGGCAAAACTGGCAGCAGAAGAACGAAGGGAGAAAGCCTTGGACCCCCGAATAGAAAAAGCAATGGTAAGAGCGAAGGATAGACCGAGGTATACCTTCGAGTCTATGCTAGATCAACCTTGCAAATTTCATACGCCAAGTCCGAACAGTCCGACAAATCATACAACCCAGGCAGTGTGAATGGATGAGGAAACTGGAACAGGGAAGTTCATGGAATGCACAGGCACCTCGAAACGAAGCACCTAGAAACGAGGCACCACGGCCACCGTTACTGATGGGGGAAACAGACAGCAACTAATGCTACCACCACCTCCTCCGAGGTACGAGAATCCGGAAAGAAGGGACGATGTACATCAAGTCGGCAATAACCAACAACAAGGTCAAGGTTACAACGAGAATGAGGGGCGAAATGAGTACAGGGAACATCACCAAAGTTATTGTGTTTTTACCACGGAGGAAAATGACCGAAAAAGCTTGCAGCGCCGGCATATGGAGGTGAATGCAGTAATGCTGGCTGTGCCGAGATATATGCCTTGGGCGGATCAAGAAATCACATGGAGTATCAAGGATCACCCAAAGATCATGCCAAGCCCGGGAACCTACGCTCTAGTCCTGGATCCGACGTTCATTGGGCCGAATCTCAATGTGCGATTTTCCAAGGTACTGATGGACAATGGCAGTAGTATAAATATTATGTACAAGGACACCATGCACAAGTTGGGAATAACAGAGAACATGCTGCAAGCAACAAGAACCACCTTTCATGGCATTGTACCAAGCATTTCTTGCGAACCAATTGGGAAGGTCCGGGTTGATGTACTGTTCAGCACAAGAGATAACTGCCGGACTGAGAATTTGGAGTTTGAAGTGGTGAATTTGGAAAGCGCTTACCACGCGTTACTCAGCAAGCCAGTGCTGAACAAGTTTATGGAAACCACACACATCAGCTACCTTAAGATGAAACTGCCCGGGCCCAAGGGGTGTGATAACCGTGTCAGGGGACTTCAGGCGCTCGATCGAGTGTGCCTCGGGCGGATCTAACTTAGCCGAATCACTCGTAATAGCTCAGGAAAAAATAAAGATACTGGAGGTAGCGGCATTAGCTCAATCCGCGCAGTCGCATATGCTGGCACTGACTAACCCGCATGGAAGTGTGTCATACCAAGCAACTAAAGACACTAAGAAGGTGCCAATAGATGATCAGTTCCCAGAGTGCACCGTCACCATTGGTGATGGGTTAAGCAACAAATAGGAAAGCGAGCTCGTCAACTTCCTCTGTGAGAATTAGGATATCTTTGCTTGGTCTACGCAAGATCTGCAGGGTGTACCAAGGGAGTTGGCTGAGCATTCATTAAATGTAAGACCCCGGGCTAAGTCGGTAAAGCAACCTCTCAGGCGTTTCGCAGAAGATAGAAGGAGAGTTATTGGAGACGAGATAGCAAGACTACTTGCGGCCCGGTTTATCATGGAGGTACTCTATCCGGACTAGCTCTCTAATCCGGTATTAGTGGAGAAAAAGAAAGATGATCCAAACATGGTTGTGGTATGGCGAATGTGTATCGATTACACGAACCTGAATAAGGCGCATCCCAAAGATCCATTTCCACTTCCTAGAATAGATCAGGTCATAGACTCGACTGTAGGATGTGAGTTATTATCGTTCATTGATGCATATTCTGGTTTCCACCAGATACCCCTGAATCCGGATGATCAAATAAAGACTGCGTTTATTACCACGTACGCGGCTTATTGCTATCACATTATGCCGTTTGGATTACGTAATGCAGGAGCAATGTACCAGCGCTGCATGCAAAAATGCTTGCATGATCAAATAGGTCGGAATGTGCAGGTCTATGTGGATGACGTGGTAATAAAAACCAAGAAAAGCAATACGCTCCTTGAGGATATTCGGCAGACATTCGCGAACTTAAGGAGGTTCCGAATGAAACTGAACCTGGAGAAATGCACCTTTGGCGTACTAGCCAGAAAATTACTCGGTTTTCTGGTGTCTAGCCGTGGCATTGAAGCTAACCCGACAAAAATTCGGGCCATAGAAAGAATGGAACTGCCAAAGTGTCTTGATGATGTACAGAAGTTCATTGGTTGCCTGGCATCATTAAGTCGGTTCGTATGTCGGTTGGGAGAGAAGGCCTTGCCCCTTTATCAGCTGATGAAAAAGGCAGACAAGTTCACGTGGACACCACAAGCGGATCTTGCATTTCAAGAATTGAAAAAGATGTTATCTACCGCGCCAATCCTAGCTGCACCACTACCAAAGGAGCTGATGTTGCTCTACGTAGCCGTGACCAACCGAGTCGTAAGTGCAATAATTGTAGTGGAGCACGAGGAGGAAGGAAAGTCAGTGCAAAGGCCGGTGTATTATCTGAGTGAAGTATTATCAGCCTCAAAACAGAATTATCCTCATTATCAGAAGATGGTGTACGGCGTATACATGTCCGCCAAGAAGCTCATACACTATTTTGAGGAACACCCCATCAAGGTGATATGTGAGGCACCCATTTCAGAGATCATGAGTAATAAAGATGCAAGTGGCTGGATAGCAAAGTGGGCAATCGAGTTAGCTCCCTATGCACCACAGTTTGACAGAAGGGATGCAATCAAGTCACAAGCTGTGGTGGATTTCTTTGTGGACTGGGCTGAAATGCAATACGAGCCACCCCTACCAGACTCCAATTACTGGCAAATGCACTTCGACGGATCGAAACTGAAAGACGGGTTAGGCGCCGGAGTAGTGCTTACCTCGCCCAAGAAGGATCAACTAAAGTATGTCCTTCCAATCCACTTTAGTGCCTCGAATAATGTGGCAGAGTACGAAGCATTGGTACATGGTCTCAAAGTGGCAAAGGAAGTGGGGATACGTCGGATACAATGATGTAGCACCCCGCTAAAACCACTACTAGAAAATCGCTCAAATTGTCTACTACTTTGTGCATCATCATGCTCATGTCATCATGCCACATTGCATTTGAGCATCATCATCATGCATATGTTTGTCTAAAACTATTTTCGAAAAGCCTACCTTTGTTTTCTAAATGCCTTCTTTATTTCAAACTGTAAAACCCAGTCTCTCTGGATATTTTGTTTGTCTAAAATTATTTACAAAATCTTTTATATTCAAATTAGAACAAACAAATGTTTTAAATAAAAATTGTACCGGGGGAGGCAGCCCAGCCCATAGGCCAAGCCACCTACCACCCCGGCTGGCCCAGCCCGTTTTAATCAAACCCTAACCAGCTAACACCACCTAACCCCAGTCGTACCCCTGCCACACCCCCACCGCCGCCACTCACCTCACCGGTGGACACACACACAGACAACACGCACACACACGCCACACATGCACCACCCCACGCAAGACCCACACCCACCCGACCGACCGCATCCCACCTGGACACGCTCCACTCACGCGCCCGTCCCCATCCCGACATGCCGCTCCGGGAACCGCGTCCCCACACCATGTGGCTCCTTCCCCCCCCCCCCCCAGCGTACGCCCGCGCCTACCTACCGCGATCCCGCTCCCTCTGTTCGATCCCACCAACCCCCGCCGCCTCCTTCTTCCTCCCTCGACCAGAGCCCGCCGCCAGCGTCTCCCCGACCCGGAGCTCCTCCGACCGCCGCCGGCCATCATCCTCTGCCTGCGTGGCCGCCGCCCGAAGCTCCACCGGGTCGAGCCGCGCCGCTGCCCGTCGGCCTTCCTCGACCCCGGCCTCCTCTCAGAGCTCCTCGCCCCGCCGCCTGTGCCCGCCTCGCCGGATCCCGGCCTAGCCCGCGCCGCAGCCTCGCGGGCTCCCTCTCTTGCGGCCCCGATCTCCATCTGCACCGCCGCCCCTCTGCGTGTACCTAGCGGGATGTCGAACCCGACCCGAGCGACGGCGTGACTTGGCCCCTCTCCGCCTCTGCACCCCTCTCGTCGGTCGCCCCAAGCCTGTCGTCTTCCTGGGTCGGTGCCCCGCTCGTCCGTGCTCCCGTCTCCTACCTCGCCTCAACCGCGGTCGCCCCTGCACTGTCTTCCTCGCCTCCGGCCGTCGTCCTCTGCCCACGTGGCCGCGTCGACGTCTCCTTGTCGCCAAGCTCACCCCGGCCGCCCCCTCTCTTCCTCGAGTAGAGTCCACGCAGGCCCGCCTCCCCGCGCTAGTCAGCAGGCCGCCGCCCACCATCTGTCAGCTATGACGCCCTCCGCTTCGGGCCATGTGTGCTTCGGCCGCCTCGCGTGGACGCACGCGCGAGCCCCCGCAGTGGTCCTTCCCCTACTCTGGCGGTGCCTGCCCCTGTGTCGAGCACGCGCGGGACGTCGTCTATGTTTACTTGCAGATGCGTGCGACTGATGTGCTGCTACCCTATGTCGGAACCAAAAGTGTCGCATCTGTATCTTTTATAATAAGTTGTTTCCGATATCTGCCAGATGATGTTCTGATGTGGTGGCGGCATGATGCTTGCACATCGCACATCAAAAACTTCAGAACATATCGGCACACAAGATCCACATCCACCTGGACGAACCCGATGAACCGCCGGCGCCACTCGAGACCGACATCAACACTTGAAGTGGAGACCCCAAGCTCTCTGTCATGAAACCCGAAGGCCACCGACGTCGAACCCCGAGACCTTCGAAACGGAACCCGAACATGGTGATGCGTACTCCCAAGACCCTCGGCATGGATTGCTACGATCTCCTTCCCGGATGCGAGACCCAGATCCGAAGACCGCCAAGATCGCCACCAGAACGCCAAGTTCTTCATCCCGAACGCCAAGACCGACCCGATACGTGGACCCGACAAGATCTTCGCGACAACAAGATGGACACCGACCAGGGCGGATCCGATGATCCTCCGATGCCAAACCAAGTTCTTCATCCCAGACGCCATGACCGTCTACACGGGCCCGAGGACCACCGGTACCCGATCTATTCAAGTTCGCCATCGACGACAAGGTCGACTGCTTGGAAACCAAGTTCTCCGTCACGACACGACAAGTTCTCCATCGCGAGTCCGAACCTTGCCATCCCTGTCGAACCCTGAGACCGGACCTCGAACCCCCGGAACCCAAGATCGCCGAACCCAGATGTGTGCCCCTAAGCCCCTATTTTTAAAATATGACATTCAACTGTTGCATATTAAATTGTTCACACATGCATACATATTTTTCGGGTCCGGGTTATTTTATCGATTCACCAAATAATTAAATATGGAGGCCATATGCGGGCGATTCTAGTCTTATATTGTCTCCATTTAAATTTGTGTAGAGAACCGATGCCATGTGTTGCCTTGTTAAGATAACATTTAAATTGAGGAGTAGCTAAATAACTTGAACCCTCTAATTAATTATCGGGACCCCGGTTCCACTTAATACTGCCTAACTGCACCGCATCTCTGCCATGCCATGCATCATATCATAATCATGCCGGATCTTTTGCCGTAGTATTAAATATTGCATCCGGTGTTTCTTCTAGTGTTTGCTTCTTCGCGGATTAGGCCGATGAGTTGATGCGAGTATCGACAAGTTCTCCGGATATGCTCCTTCGGCGGTTCTTTCTTCCAGGCGAGCATCTCTCTCCCTTCTACCTATTTTGCATTTATAGTCTTTATTTCCTCCTGTTGCTCTATTGCTATCCGTGTCACGATGCTTTAGTTTCCGTACACCATTTATATCCCGTGCAGACTCTATATTGCCTTGGACACCTCCTATTACCTGTGTTTGGTAGATAGCTGGCCCTGTGAGTCGTAGTTGCTTGCTTAGGTGCAATCTCGTGTTGTCAAGTACCATAGTTGTTGGAATGCTGGCAGGTGTTTATGGTGGAGTTGATCATGACTTTAAATACAACTATTAAATTGCTAGATATAATTAATGCAGAGGCATTAGTGGGCAATAGATGTTATTTGGTTCTTCCACGCTCACTTGTGTCTCGTAGGACCCCGAGTACTTGATACCTGTTCCTTGACTATTCGCACTATACACATCCGGGAGACCCTATGGGATCCCCCTGAGCCAGAGCTTGATTCATTTCTATTTCTTGGGGCCACAAAGTAGTTTGGGCTTTATTACTATCCTGTACTTATGCCATGCGTTACTGCTTTATTTAAGATTGTGCGTGGAGCACCTGTATTGTTTAGGAATTGCGGAGTGTTTTTGCGGTATCGACAAGCCCAGTCACACTTTCGGGTTCCCGGTCGTTTACAGCCATTGGCGCAAACCTTGGGTCCGTCTCGGAGTCGGCCAACTTCGTTGCGGGTAGCTTAATGGGGTGGCCCCCTAAAATATTTTATGAATCCTATGATCGCTTTGTCGTGAATGCCTCGTCGGGTTTTGAGTTGGTTTTTCCAAGGTTGATCGAGTGTGTGTTGCTATTTGTGCACCCCTGCAGGGTAAATCTTTCTGAAAGCCGTGTCCGCGGTCATGGACGACTTGGAGCACAGTATCTTGATCATAGACAAGCATAACTAAAGTAGTGCTATAAATTTGACTTAATATGTGACTAGTAATTCAGCTTCACTACAATGGAATGGATAATAAAAATGCCAACAACTGGTGGATCTGTGGTGATCTGTGTCATACTATACCTGCCTAGTAAGTATTGCAACTCCAATGGAATGTGATAAAAGTGCCAACAACTGCTGGGTTTTGGGATTCCTCAGGACAATTATATCTGACGAGTAAAGGTTCCAACTACAACGGAATGTTAACTAAAATTGCCCACTACTTATGCTATCAGGATGACTCATGCTATATATCTGATTAGTAAGTGCTGCAACTATAGCGGAATGAGTAAAACTGCCAACCGTGTGAGTTCCTTGGTCCGACTTCCTCGTTTGGTCTCGAGGGGGAAATACCAGGATGGGTGTGTTTGGTGTTAGTATCAGGTTGGATCCGAATAGGTCTTTCTTATCCCTCTCTAATAGTCGCCAATTTTGCTGAGTCTCTATAGGTTGTTTAGTGCTGTTGCGCTGCCGCTTCAGTCCACCATACCTATGTAGGTGAGAGCCGCCGAATTCTAGCCTCGCCGTGTACCGGCCTCAGTACTGACGCTCCTCTTTTTCCCTTGCCCTTTGTCGGCACCCCTTTTGTTTTAGCAGGTTTGAGATCGACGTCGTTAGTAGGGTTATCCTTCTGGCTTGGCCTGGGCAGGGTTATGGACGCCATTGGTTATTCTTCAGGGCTCTTAGCCCCATTTGCATCTTGTCCGTAGCCGGACGCTCTATCGTTTTCAAGGTGATTTGGATCTTTGTATTGAATATCTGTATTCTTGACTCGTTGAGTCGCTGTTGTATATATATATCTGTTCCGTGGGTCCCATCGAGGACTGTTGTGTAATGGTATTACTTGTTTTCCACCCGCACGAAAGTGCCTGGTGGGCGTCCTTGAATCGTTTCTATGCGGGTTTGGCGGAAAGGGCTAAAACTTGCATATGGCCGATTAGAGGGTGTTACAGAGTGGTACCAGAGCTCAGCAGTTGCGATACCCCACAAGTCCAGCCCGTAGGATAACCTAGCTAACGGCCGAAGTAGAGTGTCAAAACTATTTTTGCAAAATCGGTTGGATAGATCTGATTAGGTCTGCTTTTACTCCTTACCCCTCTGCCATTCTCCTCTTACCTCTGCGTGTTTTGAATCTGTTCTCTTATCTTTCTTCGAGTCCAGGAATTCTCGTGGTTGAGTTTCTGTTGTACCTTTAGGGTTTCGCTTCCTCCCTTTATAACGGTGGTTCTACAATCATCCATCTGCATCTCGTTTGTTGTACCTTCATCCAGTCTTTTGTCCTTGAACTCTTTATCCGTATGTGCCCCTTGACAGATATCTGTATCGTTGAAAAGCATATGAGAAGGATGAGCATTGGTGAAGTTGGAGTATACCTTGAGCATGTGTTGTTCATGCCAATGGAACCATTGCGAAACCTGATCATTGTGTCTTTTCGTACGATGTTTCTTTGTATCTTCTGGTGCTCCCCAATGCGACGACATCATCTACGCCAGATCCGATGGAGAGACTGCATCACCCTTTTGTTCCGAACCTCGCTTGTCGAGATCTTCAGTCTGAATTCCGAGAGTTGGTTGTATAATTCCCCTATTCTTGTGCAGAGTAATGCTTTGAGTGTGGGATGGAGTAGCTACCATACCACTACTCTTATCATTCGCTCTTGTACATCGAATCGGTGGATCCAGCAATTTTACTCCGTCCGTGGAAGTTAGAGGTGGCTTTATTTGTGGATACCTCTACCTTCGCCCTTTGATCCCGGAGTGTTCTCTCGACGATCGCGGACAACGACCTCTTGTTAGTGGTGTCGCGAGGATCTACACGAAGTGAGAAGATTCAGATCGTCGGCCTTCTCCCCGGTACCATGAGGCGGATCTCGAGGGCGAGATCCATTGTTAGTGGTGTCGAATTGTAGCACCCCGCTAAAACCACTACTAGAAGATCACTCGAATTGTCTACTACTTTGTGCATCATCATGCTCATGTCATCATGCCACATTGCATTTGAGCATCATCATCATGCATATGTTTGTCTAAAACTAATTTCGAAAATCCTACCTTTGTTTTCTAAATGCCTTCTTTATTTCAAACTGTAAAACCCAGTCTCTCTGGATATTTTGTTTGTCTAAAATTATTTACAAAATCTTTTATATTCAAATTAGAACAAACAAATGTTTTAAATAAAAATTGTACCGGGGGAGGCAGCCCAGCCCATAGGCCAGGCCACCTACCACCCCGGCTGGCCCAGCCCGTTTTAATCAAACCCTAACCAGCTAACACCACTGAACCCTAGTCGTACCCCTGCCACACCCCCACCGCCGCCACTCACCTCACCGGTGGACACACACACACAACACGCACACACACGCCATGCACGCACCACCCCACGCCAGACCCACACCCACCCGACCGACCACATCCCACCTGGACACGCTCCACTCACGCGCCCATCCCCATCCCGACACGCCGCTCCGGGAACCGCGTCCCCACACCACGTGGCTCCTCCCCCCCCCCCCCCCCCCCCCCCCCCCCCCGCGTATGCCCGCGCCTACCTACCGCGACCCCGCTCCCTCTGCTCAATCCCACCAACCCCCGCCGCCTCCTTCTTCCTCCCTCGACCAGAGCCCGTCGCCAGCGTCTCCCCGACCCGGAGCTCCTCCAACCGCCGCCGGCAATCATCCTCTGCCTGCGCGGCCACCGCCCGAAGCTCCACCGCGTCGAGCCGCGCCGCTGCCCGTCGGCCTTCCTCGACCCCGGCCACCTCTCAGAGCTCCTCGCCCCGCCGCTTGTGCCCACCTCACCGGATCCCGGCCCGCGCCGCCGCCTCGCGGGCTCCCTCTCCTACAGCCCCGGTTGTAACACCCCATCCACTCCTGGGCCCGGGGGTGTCACTCTTGGCAGCTTAATACGATATCTAGACTGGCCCCACAGACCAACACTAGTCTTTTCTGCGCACTTTGTCCTCACTCGTGCGCACCCAGTTACCCACTTCTCGGTCGGTCACCCATCCTAGAATTGCTCTAGGCCAAGCACACTTAACCTTAGAGTTCTTTTCGAATGAGCGTCCGGAAAAGAAGTTGCAACTTGTTGATATGGGTATCCTATCAATCCTATTAAGCCATGTGCCTGGATCTCACATACACCCACCCTTTAGAAGATCGATGCCCTCATCGATCAAGCACACCCCAGGAATGTTCCCTCTTGGCACGCGTCTGTGTGTCTAGTGCTGGCACATGTGCCATGCCGTGTCCACTCCGGGCCACACACGCCATGCTCCACATGTCCCGCCACTGACCCACACACACCCGTGTAATCGCAAGGGTCGGCTCTGGTACCACTTGTAACACCCCATCCACTCTTGGGCCCGGGGAGTGTCACTCCTGGCATCTTAATACGATATCTAGACTGGCCCCACATACCAACACTAGTCTTTTCTGCACACTTTGTCCTCACTCGTGCGCACCCGGTTACCCACTTACCGGTCGGTCACCCATCCTAGAATTGCTCTAGGCCAAGCACGCTTAACCTTAGAGTTCTTTTCAAATGAGCGTCCGGAAAAGAAGTTGCAACTTGTTGATATTGGTATCCTATCAATCCTATTAAGCCATGTGCCTGGATCTCACACCGGTCTCCCTCTGCACCGCCGCCCCTCTACGTGTCCCTAGCGGGCTATCGAACCCGACCCGAGCGACGGCGTGACCTGGCCCCTCTCCGCCTCGACAAAGTAGAAATAATTCGAAGTCTATAGGACTCGGGCCAAGTGGAACTTAACCCGGCTCTAGGTGTGTGGATATCCGAAATCTATAAGATCCGGGCCAAGTGGAACTTAACCCGGCTCTAGGTGTGTGGATATCCGAAGTCTACAAGATCCGGGCCAAGTGGAACTTAACCCGGCTCTAGGTGTGTGGATATTCGAAGTCTACAAGATCCGGGCCAAGTGGAACTTAACCCGGCTCTAGTTGTGTGGATATTCGAAGTCTACAGGACCCGGGTCAAGTGGAACTTAACCCGGCTCTAGGTGTGTGGATATTCGAAATCTATAGGACCCGGGCCAAGTGGAACTTAACCCGGCTCTAGGTGTGTGGATATCCAAAGTACATAAGATACGGGCAAAGGGAACTAGACCCGGCTCAAAATTTATTACAAGTTGATGTCATTATGAACAAAAACTAAGCTCTACGAGGAGGATTCGACCGAATAACAAATTATTCCCTCAGAGGCTCGAGGACTAGGGGTTATATCTACAAGTGTTCAATTGCATAAAACATCGACGGCAGAGAAAAAGAATTACCTCCATCATCCGGCCAGCCAACGAGATAGCCTTAGTAGCGGAGTTCATCTGGGCACTGAACTTGGCGGGGACGAACTTCTCTGGCAAATCGTCTTGAGGATCGACGAATTCGGCATCGTTCCAGTTTTTCACATACTCAAGGAGTTGTGGACTGTAACTTTCGCCGCTCGGAGAATAGCTCGCCACAAGGCCCTTCACGTGGGCCTCCTGCCTGGTGGATTGAGCTGCAGCGGGGCAGGTATGCAAAACCAGCTACTGGTCGCCCTCTGATCCGGAGGGAGTAGACCCGGAAGAAGTATCTTTGGCTGACCTAGAGGTCTTCTTGGCTTTGCCGGATGAGGATTGAGGAGCTGGTTGAAAGATATCAACGATTGAAGGAGTAGACCCGGTGGGAGCCAAAGGAGCTTTACCCTTGGGAGGCTTGGAGGCTCTTGCTCCTGGTGCTGATGTTGCTGGTGCTGCTGATGTTGTTGTTGTTGATGCTGCTGGTGCTGTTGTTGCTGGTGCTGGTGCTGTTGCTGGTGCTGGTACTGGTACTGTAGGTGCTGGGGCGGCGCCGATGAAACAGGCGCCTCAACATTGGGCACAGAGGCCAAGGAGCTGGGGAGATCCGGCATCACCGTGTCCCGAGCTGCCTCACAATCCCCCGCGTCGACGTTGCCCTCCTCTTGGTGAGGTAGGCTCTGGTCAGGTGCAACCGCAAAACCCTCTTGAATAGAGCTTAGCGGGCGATAATCATCGTTGCGGGGGGGAGAGGGACTGCTCCAGAGTGGGGAGGCTATGCCGGAACCGCTCTAAGAAATATCCACAGGAGCTCTAAGAAAAAAGGAAGGACAGCGAGTCAAAAAGAGAGAACCAACCAGAAACAAAGGCAAGCAAAGGAAAAATCCGAAGTGGCAATGCTAAAAGGACTTACTCGTCTGCGGTAGGAGAAGCCCGAGGTTTGGGTGCCCCCTAAACTATGCTCTTGGCGGCAGGCTTGGTCGAGGGTTTCACCCCGGACTTCTTTTGCCTCTTCTTGGGCGGCGGCACCTCCGAAGCTGTGGCCGAGGTAGCTGCGCACTTCTGGGATGGGGCCGGGGCCGGGCCACTAGTGGCAAGGGGAGAAACCTCATGGACCTGATCGTTCGGGTTAGCCAAACATTCGAACATGAGCCAGGTGCAACTAAGAGATGAGAAACGAATCAAATACCTCAAGGACTTCAATTTCCGAATCATCATCGTCTGGCCAATCCCTTAGAGAAGAGGCCTTACCAGCGTTGCGCCTGACGACGTCCGGGGTAGGCAGGAAGGCCTCCGGATCAGGCTCCACCTCGTCCTCCTCGGTGCGGTCCTCCAACCATTTGCTCGCCAACACCTCGCCATCCTCCAATGGTTGCTGAAGGAAATTCTGAGACAGTAATTGCCAAGTTACAAAAAGAAAACAACATACAAGGAAGATTCGGAAAACAGAAAAGGGTGATTTACCTTTGGAGGGGGGTTGACACGAGTGAAGGGCTCAAATCCCCACTCCCAATCCTCGGAGAACTCCTTCTCCACATTAAATATGGACTTAACCCGGCGGTAGACCGTCGAGTTATCCAACTCAAAGGAAGAAGTCCGGTGAGGATCGAGAGGGCCGCTAAGGTAGCAGATCTTTTGGGCGCGCTTCTGGAGGGGGGAGACCCGGCTGCGGATAAAAGTAATCATAATATCCTCCCCCCGGAGACGCTCCTTGAGCAGCTCCATGATCCGGCGTGCCACTTGATTCGCCAGGGCCGTGGTGCGCTTGGGAATGCTTTCCCAACGCGAGACATCTGGAGGGCCAAGCTTGAAAGGGAGCAGCCGGATCTAGTCCTCCTTGGTGGTGTTCCGGACGTAGAAGAAAGTCCGGGCCCAGCCCTTGCAGGATTCGAGCCCGGTGACCCGGGGAAACACGGACTGCTTGCGTAGAGAGATGGAGGCAGCGCCACATTGGGTCAGGTGCTTGTCCTCCGGGGCAAGCAACTTATCCGGAACCATGTTCCTCCGCAGACCAAAGAACTTAATCCAAAGTTCTTTGGTTGGCCAGAGGCCAATTTATCCCTCAATGTCGGTGGCAAAGGAAGACAGAGAGGTGATAGCGTTTGCGGGGAGGTGATGCGATTGCAGCTTGTCAGTAGAAATGAAATCAAAGAAAAATCATAAGTGGGGAGGCCGAAGCCGCGCTGGAAGTGGAAAAAACACAACGTATTCCCCCTCTCTAGGGGAAGGAGAAATTTCACCAGCGGCTCGGCGGCAGGCGACGTCGGCGGGAATGCGACGCGAGGCGCGGAGCCAAGCCAAGTCCTCCTCGCGGACGGTGGAGCCGTCCCAACAACCGCGCTCGCGGCCCTCCACTCCTTCTTCCTGCTGCGCCACCACTGCCTCCGCTTCAGACATGGTGGATTCGAAGCTTTTGACGGGATAATCAGAGTAGAGATAGCCGGAGGAAGGAAAGCAGGAAGCGCAAGTCCCCATGATGGAAACTGTGAATGGGGACGGCGGCACAGATGTGAGTGGTTGCGGTCGCGGTGGCGCTCGTGAAGCAGAAAACGGGCGGCAGCGACGATGTCGCTATGAAAGAGAGAAAGAGCAGTGGAGTGCATCGCAAATGGGGGAACTTCCCCTAGAGGTGCCCCGCACCTCCTACTTAACTATGCTACATGCGCGTCGTGGGATCCTTTGTAGGTGACACGCCACACACAACGAGCGTGTACGCGGCCCGAGCAGCCAATCAGAACAAGGCCATAGGAGGGGCCACGGGAGCAAGCGATCCCATGACATGACATGGTGTTACAGTTAACGAGGCGCTACAGTGATGGGACGTTTACAGCAGTTATGCCTGACGTAGCGACAGTAACCGGGGTGGTAAATGCGCATGGCCCTTAAAATGAGGCAAATGATGATTACACATAGGATGTGGAGAAGCGTACAAGAGAAGGAAAGGTAACCCGGATAAGCAAGCGAAAGACCTGGCCAACGAGGAATAACTCGGAAAGAGCAAAAGGGTTGCAAGATGAGAAACTCCGGGCTACGAGGTAACTCGGCCTAAGGAGCGAAAGATCCGGACATGGGAACCTGTTGGGGCCTTAACAACTAAAAGTTGCTAAGACCGCACCATCTTCGGGGACTAATGTTGGGGGGATACCCCTGGGTAGGGTAACACCGGGGTATAAGGGCCGAGTTAGCCGGGGTACGACATGGTCAAAGCAAAGTGCTGACCAGGTCGCCTCAAGGCAGGCTGAATCATGGTGTGACCCCGCCCATGGGGCATCTCCTTGACAATGGCCCGGCCAGCATAAGATTTGTGTCGGCCATGTCTATTTGTTTTGCAGGTAAATGGGTAAGCCGGATTAGCTATATGCTAGACGGATTATCTTGGCTTCCAAGAGAAGGAATTCCCCGTTGGTCAAAAGATGGCTTTATTAGCTGTAGCATGAGCAAAGTAAAGTAAAGAAGAGGACCAGCAGGTCAGTGGCGACCAAGGTGACGCGGGCAAAGCCAGATGACGTAGCCCGTGTCTGGTGACGCCAAAAGACGAGGATGACGCTGCGGGTTACGTCCAAAGCCCGCACAAGCCGTTAAAGAGGAATAAAGAAGCATCTGCTTTAGGAAAGGAGCATATTCGAAGAATATGCTGCCACCTGTGCCCTAGAATTGTAACCCGGGCTCCCCTATATAAGGAGCACCGGGGCCTCCATAGAGAGGGACGGCCGATAGATGAATCACTCTCTGTCCAAGATAGAACTCTAGGGCTAGTAAACGGGGAGTAAGAGACATTGTCTCCTTCTTGTAGAGAGCCTTTGTAGCACTTGTAAACACCATTGATAGAGAATATACAAGAACTTCCGTGCGTGGAATCACCATGCTCTCCTTCCCTGGATTCCCCTAGCGCTCACTGGCCCCACCATTAGCCTATCCATGGCATCTGTCGTGCCACCACCACGACAGCCGCAAAGAGGGTGAGAGCAATGGAGTGGCAAGAAGCAGCAATGGAGGCTGTGCACGAGGAGGAAGATGAGTTGTGGGGAATTACCACATCCCTACTTAACCTCATCGAGGATACCATCGAACGGCTAGGAGAAACCCAACCAGACGCGTGGCACCAATCAATGTCGACGCGTGGCAGAGTAAACCACGAACTGTCACCCCACTTCCCCCATTACGCATGAGAATCGAGGAGACACAGTTAAAACAGAGATTATGCACGCCTGGCCAAATCCAAGTCAGAAAATGGGACCCACCTTTCTTCATGTCCCGTCAAAACCGCTCACGCGGGTAACTGAGATCATCTCATCGTCAGCACTGACGTCACGTACTCCAGCAGGAGCACTTTTTGACTACTCTAGTCCTTACTCGAGTCTTCGACTCGACCAAGCACTCGGGGGCTACTCCTAAGAGGAGCGCTGGCCACGCACCCGAGGAAATTTACATCCAAGCATTATGAAAATGTATTTTCTCTTAAAAACCCTTCACTCGAATCAACGATTCGACTGTGGACTCCGAGTTACTCCCATAAGAGCGCTAAATGCACATTCGACTGAAACAAGCAAAAGACGACAGCAGTCACAAATAATTATAGTCCCCACTCGAGTCTACGACTCGAATAAGCACTCGAGGGCTACTCCCATAGGGAGCACTGGTCGCGCACCCTATGATTTTTCTTATACATGCACTGTGTGTTAACTGCATCCACACTCGAATGCTTTGGCGACTCCGCCTCATATTTTCCATACAAAGAGACTATGTCTCCTAGGTCACCCGAATCATCTCCGTGATGATAAAATTTGGATGCCATGCTTGGAGCATGAAGATAAGACCCGAAGAAGGCCTAGCAATGCACCTACTGCGCTCTACCAGATATAATCCATGTCTACAGGCATGATGAAATAAGCCTTGACGGACGCGTTGAGTGCTCACACTTATACACTGGAATTCGACTCTATAAGACCTCTATGGCCTGAGTCGAATTACGCCAGCACTTTTCCGAATTTGAGTCTGGGGACTCAAGTTTGAGTAGATTGCGTTGTTTTTCCCTAAGGCAGTTAACTGATCCCGATACATCGGATAAATCAGGCATGTATATCAACAATCCCTATGAAACAAATTAAAGCACTCGAAAACATGCTTGGCTGTGCACTCAAAAGACTTTATAAGTCTCCACTCGAATCTACGATTCAACCGGACACTCGAGGGCTACTAACATGGGCATACCTTACAGGTACTCGAGCTTGGCATATACGGTCCAGTCTAGCAGAAGCCCATGAAGTTACCAGGTCCCAATTAAAGATTCAGGTGACCAAAGGAGACTCCGACTGCTTGCGGCACACGACGAGATCAAGATAGAAAGTTCAAAGGGAAAACCCTAACTTGTAACCGACTCGACCTTCTATTATGAGACCTAGCCTAACTATATAAAGGCTAGGAGGGGGCGGCGAGGAGTATAATCACAACCCTAGTTTCCACACCATCGCCAGATTACATCTACGCACCCCTGTAACTTTTAGACTCCCTCAATAATTTGAAGAGCATACAAGCAAGAGTAGGGTCCTCTACGAGGCCTGAACCTGGATAAATCTTGCATCCATGTGTGCTTAATTGCTAGCCAATTGATGCCTCAGACGCTCCCCTCTTCTCCAAAACTCAAGTCCATAACAATGGGTATTGATAAGTTTAACCCTCATCAATAGGTCACCTGCATTATTGGCGATATCATGGTGTTCAGTACTATGTCTTTCGGTTTCTTCATCTCAAGCTTCAAGTTTATTGTCAAACCACAATTTGCTTCATATAAGTGTTATTTTGTATATTGGTACTAAAATTAGTATTAGTATGTTGGCCAAACTAACTGGGCAATAATTAATAAAATAATAACATTATCCATCTACATATGGCTAATTATTTTATTTTTGTTATGTGCATTAAGCACTAGAAAAGTTTTCAGTAGAAAACTATTATGTGTCTCCTTTACCAATTAAAAGCTAATGTTTATGTTGTTCAAACAAGAAAATATGAATTGCAACTTTGATGGACTAATAGTTTTAGAATACTACAAGCTTAGTAGATGACATTTGTAAAACAATGTTTACCATCACTACTTAAAGATGTCTTAAAATTAGGAAAATATGATATTTTTGATTCCATATATTCCCACAATGACCCCCTTGGTCATACGATTAACCATCTTAGTTTTTTTAATCACTTATTTGAACCACGCACATCCACATTTTCTTGCTTAGATACTAGCATTTCTATCAACAACGCACTACTACTCGCATGGGCCTATAGTGACATGTATTAGTATTTTTTTCTCCTTTGAAGAGTAGAATTATTTTTTTGGTCCTTCAAAAATTAGAATAGAAACTGAAAAGAGTGAACTTTACTAACCTATCGAATTTGAAGAAAACTAAGCAATGCACGCGATGTATGACTTATGGATACTGAAACCAAGTCTTCATACACAAGCAAATTCGGGCTTGATTCTGATACCTGCACCAATGGTGCAATGGGTCATCATCTAGCATCAAGAAAGATGGTGTAACTTAGGTTCCCAACAATTGGTCATTTTTGCTACCTGACTAACCTTCTCTTGTTGTTTTAGACGTTTTTGAAACATGTTCTTTAAATTCCTTGCTTTCATATTCACTGCCATATGGAGCATGTCGGTCCATAGGGAGATGCATTAGCACTTTTTCAACTGCTTGATTAATACACACGGGTCCACATGTGCATGAATCACAGTTTCTCGCTGTTAACATCCCTAAATTTAATGAATTTCAATCTCAGATAGCGCCATAGTACATGCATAGCAAAACAAGATAAAATGTATGTCTTGAATTATGGCTTACTTCTGTCATTTGCGACAGTGTCGCGACATGTCATCTAGTACTTGGAAAAAATGCACACTTTCTCAATGTGTTAGGAAGTCAAGTCAATCTCCTTTTCGGCAAGGGCTTATAAATGTTACTAGTATTTTCATCGTTTCTATAGGACGATAGTATAAAATAGAAAACATATCCTTTTGGAGAAGATATTTGGTTGGGAAAAAACCTATGAGAGAAGTTTTCCCTATACGGTGTTTTCTGCCTTTTAATGTTAATGTTATGGTTGCTAGTGTTTTCTGAAGGCCGGGGTGTGATTTGTTTTCATAGAAATCTATTTTGGTGAAACTGCTCAAATGTGGTATAAGCATAAAGATATGTGTGTTGGAGTTGTTTTAAGATAGATGTAGATTACTTGTAGAAAATATGGGTGTTTTCACCCAAAACGAAGTTTTTAGATCTAAAGACTCTCTAGGTTAATGTTGCTTATAAGATTTTTTGGTTAGCTAGAATTCGTTTAAACATAAAAAAATCTATGGATTTTATTTAGGAATAATAAACAAACTAAATATAATTTTGTTAGAAGAAGATGCACTGGAGAGGAGACTTGATAGGTTTTGTCATAGTAACAAAATAGTAAATCACCTCTTATTTTAATGTGCAGTGGTTAGGTATTTTGGGGATGTGATAGCTTGAAATGGTAGTACAACTGTCAGATGACCATTATTCTTTTGTTTCGAAGCTCACTGTATTGGGTGTCCTTTTCGTGAATTCTATGTATAAAGATCTAATAAGTGGACATACAAGATTTCCTTGAAGATACTTGTCAAAATTAAAAATCCTACTAAGGATATTTTTTCTCATGTGGTTGCCTAATAGAAACTATTTTCTCACTAAAGATAACTTAGCAAAAAGTAAATTGGAAGGGTTTATAAAATATTGTTTTTATGACGCAGAGGACACCATCGAGCATTTATTTCTATCATATACATTTGCTAAAACTGTTTGGTGAATTTTCTTTTTTATCTACAAGATTCGACCACCTACCAATACACAAATAAGTTTAGAGATTTCCATAATGAAACTGAGAATAAAACTAAAGCAAGAATACACATTAGTGTTTCAGCTTTATGTTGGTCGATATGGAAATGTAGGAATAACATCATTTTTAACAAGCCAGAAGGTTCCGATTTTTATATAATATGCAATGAGTATTTGATCAAGTTTTAATCTTGTATGTGGTTCTATGATATGTGAACATCGACTGCATGTTACTTCACCTATATGGGCTAATAGGTTGCACCTTAGTGTAATAAATAGAGTAGGGAGGGACGAAATGACAAAATTCATTTCCTGATACTTTGACTTGCATTAGGGAGGGTTCTTTATAAGGGACCTTAGAACAGAAAGTAGTGGTTGGACTTTTGTGTCTTAATAAATTCTTTGTTTGCACATGTAAATGGCCTTAGAACTAATCATTAGTGGTGCATTTGCACATGCATATGGTTGTACCTAAGATAGGCTCTGTCCAACGAGCATTAAACTTGAAAAGATGCTCACCCTGATGTTGTAGCAATATTTATGCTAAGTAAATACATGTCGTCCTCGGGAATGTTTGTTACATATAAGAACACACACTTGAGCTTATTCTTTTGGTGCATAGATGATTAGGCTTTGTCTAAAAATAGGTTTTACAGTTTTACTTATTGAACTTGTTAACCAATACCTTTAGCACCTCGTGGGTTTGACATCCTTTTTATATTGAAAGTTACTACAATAGCTATCCAACACTTGGAAGACATCAGAAGTCGCTATTGTCGGGGATGATGACGACGCACTATAGAGACAGTTCTTTCGCCATTTTCAAGATAACCTGCTATATAGGCGGTTCTTTCCGTATTATTTGTTACCACGGGAATACATGAGTTGGGTGGGTAGGTGGGTTTGGTTGTTGGGTTGTGGTCCAGTGACCACTTCCTGTGTTTTTTCTTTTGTTTTCTTTTTTACTTTTCTTTTTTTATTTCTATTTTGTATTTTTTCATTTAATTTTTGTTTTCAGTTTGTTTCTGGTTTGAGGAGAATTCGAATAATTTAGTTTTTTGAATTATTATATATACCAGTGAAAGTGGTTTTGTCATCTCTCAAAATTATTTTGAAATTGGTTTAGAGCTATTTATTTCTCATATAACTAAGATGTGATATTCAAATATAACTTCACCATTTCAATTGAAATTTTGCACAAGAAATATTTTGGTATTTCCAAATATTCCTAGGGTTTGAATACTAGTTGTAGGTATGTGCCAAAGATTTTTTATTTACTTTCTTAGAATAGAATATATGTATTACTTTCCTATTAGGAAAGAATTTTATATGAGAAGGAATATATATGGAACCTTCAAATGGATTATTTATCCAAGATAAATATATTGTACACTAAAGACTTCCATGGTCCCATTATATTTCCTCTTATTTTATGTGGTTAACACACAAAAGATTTCTACATTCATTTATTTTCAAAATTTTATCACTACAACAAAAACCTACAATAGAGACATTCTTCTTCAGACACTTAATATTTTGTCTCATTAAAAATCATGTAGATACATTTTGCATCTTGTAGAGACAATTTTCAAGACACTTTAGCATGTGTCTCAAATATAGAGACATCAATTAAGACATTTTTCTGAAGGAATGGGATTGTCATTCTAGAGATAAATTTTGATGCATTATAAATTATCACAAAAATTTATATACATGCAATCATTGGGACACGTTTTAAAATGTCTTTACATTTTATTTAAAGACACTATTTGATGCATTTTGCTTGTTGTATAGAGACATTTGTTTTATGTTGTAATCCTGATGTGCGATACTCAAATGAAATTTCATTCCAAATGTAAACAAGATCTTGTATAAGGGTGAGATGGTTAGATTAATAAGTATTTATCATTGAGGTGAAGAGTTCAAGGGTTGCTTTTGACATAATTTTCATGGTATTTTTTACTCTATGTGTAGAGACATAATATAATGGCTCTTTCTTGTGTCTTATAAGAAGTATAGACATTATTATTATTGTCCTTATCCCATAGAGACACTGCCCTTAGCGACACTTTTGAGACAATGTGTAAAATACCTCTACAAGTCTGTAAATAAAGACAATAAAAGTGTCTCTATAGGACCAAACTAGTGCCTCTACGGGCCAGATCTCTTGTAGTGTATGTAGAATGTTACTAGGATTTCCATTTGAGAGAAATCTCAAATGAGTTCCTTGTAACTTGGAAGTACTTCATAATATCTTGTATGACTCAAAATTGAGTAAATATACTTATAAAGAATTTGATAGTTGGCTTTAGTTGATTTACTACTAGTAAAAAGAAGTGATTTTGTGTAGATATTCTTGTGGTGAAAATCATAAGATATTCTTTTTGTGCTTTACCCAAGACAATGGTTTGTTCTTTTTGGTCACATAAATCACTGGACAAGGTTTAGGTTTGTTTCACCTAGATACCTATCATATTCTTATCAACATAACACTAGGGTTTAGTGTTATAAAGAATTTGTTTACTTCACAAGAGTGTGAGGTATGGATCATCTCAACACTTGAGTTCTAGGGTTGCAAGAATAGATGAGATATTGTGTGATAACCATGGTCTATTCCTATGATGGTTTTGATATAGATTAGTCACAACTATGCATGCAAACATCATTTTGACTTTCTCTCTTGAATTACTATGGCATTACATATCTACTCCCTAGATGGAATTGAGTATACATCATCCACTTAATTTCTCCTCTTCCATTAAGTAGGAATTCTACTCATAATCATGCTTGATTAGAGAAGATGATTTGGAACTTGACTTGGATTTGATTATGCGATTCAAGTTGAGATTTACTAGATAGATTTTCCTATTTTCCTTCTTCACTAATGATGCTAGGTTTATTGGCATGGTTTTCCTCTCCTAGGTATCCTATTTTTAAATATTCTCCAAGTTATCTATCATGTCCTAGATATGATGATCCTCACTTCTTATTTACTAGCTTCTAACATTCTTACTACAATATCATTCAAGATAACTATCTAAAATGGTAGTGACTCCCTCTTAATAAGGTTTATGCTACTCCTGATACTTAGGTGGTTCTAACAACTATTCTTGGGTGACTTCTCAAGTGATACTCTAACTAGTGGTTAATGAGTTGTCAATGAAGTCTATCTTCAACTATACTTTGTTGAAGATAAAGATTCTCCTAACTTGGATTGGTATTGGCTTGGGTACAAATACTGAGGTTGCCTATATTGGTGATAAGCTGTGGAATCCATTAGATATGATCAAGGTAATGTCATCATCAACTCTCATAGGGAATTGATGGTGGTGATGTGATCTTGGCAATTTGACCAAGATCTATATGGCTTTGGAACAAATTCTCATCATTCAAAAATTATTGTCTAAAGTTCTATCAATAAGATGTGTCTTGTGGCTTAGTGTTGAGTAATGAACTCATCCTTTAAGGGAATGATTTCATCAAGTACTTCTTCTAGGGTTGATTCCTATTAGCTAAAAAAGTATACTCAGGATTGAGTTCACTAAACCACTATGTAGGTATTTGGATTCTCTTCTATGACTCTCGTACTAAATAAGTTAATACTACTCTCATATCTAGATCTCTCTCTTTTGATTGGTATAGAATGATTTGGATAGATAAGAGAATAATAAGTCAAGTTTGAGATAGATGAGGATTTGGTTTTTAATCTTTGATGATTGCATTTGTACTGGAGAATTGTTCTAGCACATGTCATGATAGATTTTGAATGACCAGATAAGATGGGATAGAATAAGATAGGAATAGAAATAATCCTGTTTTGGTGTATTGGTCGCGTGCTAACAAATATTTAGCACACACGTTAATCGATGATTAGAGAAGTTACGTTAAGTATCAAGTTGTTACTTGTTTCTTAATAATGTATTATGTTTTGGTTCACTTTTATTTGCGTCTAACCTTTCTAACATAGAAATTTACCAAAAGTTATTTCAAACTTTTGACACCCAGCATGTTGAACTAGTCATAAATCATCAGCTCAAGCGCAACTTCAACCATTTTAAAAAGTTCTATAAAAAGATTTTAATTTTTCTAAATTTTATAGCATGAATACAAGGTAAACAACTATGTTGTACGTTTTCTGAGTCTCTCGAACTACGGGATATTACAAACACCACCGCGGCACAACATGATCCTAGCACTGTGGAGCCTGTCCCGACTCTCAACGCCCGACCGGACTTTGACATGGGCAGTCGAGCCCGACCCAAAAATGGCCTTTGGGATGGGCCTAATCTGGCCTATGGTCTGGCATGGCCTAGTTTTAGGACAGAATGGTTGGACACGCCGGACCTAGGTTTCGTGACCCAGCCCGAGACCTGATGACCTGGCGGATTTTGTATGTTTAAGCCAGGCTTTGGCTGAAAAATCATGCCGAATAGTTGGGCTGGGCCAGGCTCAGGCCTAGGTTTTTCCTATCGGACTTTTTTGGCCCAGCCCAAAGCCTGACCCGGCCCGAGAACCCAGGTTCCGGCCTAGCAAGTAGCAACCGCGCGCGCTGAGGTGGCCGGGGTGCGTTGTCCTCGATGACGGAGAAGCTTTTGCTTTGCTCCCCGTCACGGGATTAGTCGCGCGGATGAGTCGGACCACGTAACAGTACTCTACGTACCCGGGCAACGACGGTCCGTCCCGTCCACCCCGTTGCCTGGCTGTACTGCACGTGATCTCCATCTCCTCCCTCGCCAATACGTCCACGTCCCCCACCTGTCAGTGACCAGGGCGTGAGATCAATGTCCACTCCCGTCACAGCCGGGGCGGGGCCGGCCTCCTCCTCCCTACTTAGTGACGCACTAACGCCCTTGTACTGCCGCGAGCTAGTCGACCGATCCATGCATCTTATTAAGTCCACTACACGACTACCACAACGCCTCCTCCGTCCGTCCTCGCTCTGGAGAGAGCTGCCACCCCATCAGTCATCAGCGTAGTCTTAGATTAGCGTAGTGGCGTAGTACCAGTGTATGCGTGCGTGCGGCATTCATCCGAGGTGAGGACGGGCCGTCGACGCTGGTGGGAATGGAGGAGGACGCGAGGATGGCGGCGGCGGCGGCGCCGGGTTCGGAGTGCAGCAGCGGCTGCCAGTCCGGCTGGACCACCTACCTGGACGACGACCGCTCCTCCTACTCCTACACCTACGAGACGGCGCGCCTCCACGGCTTGCCGCCGCCGCAGCAGCCGTGCTACTACGGCTGCGACTACTCCGAGGAGGAGGCGGAGGAGGACGACCTGTCCATGGTCTCCGACGCCTCCTCCGGACCACGCCAGCAACACTCGGCCGGCTCCGACGAAGGCGCCGCCGCGGCGCTCGCCAATGCGCGTGCCGCGAGGAGAGGAAGCAGCATCAGGATGGTGGAGCCCGCAGCGGCGCGGCGGCAGAGCAAGATGGCCGCCGCCGCCGTCGCGTCGACTCTGCTCGAAGACACGGCCAGCTCGCCGGCCTTCTTCAAGCACCCCAAGGTACCACGTACACACACGTGTTGTCAGCAGTCCCATTGGTCCCCTCTCGGCTTTCGTAGCTAGACATTCTTCGTGCCTAGACGGCCTAGTCTCTTTTCCCTTTCTTCTGACGTGCATGCATTTGCCACCGGCAGGTGATGATGAGCTCCCCGGAGGGCGGTGGCTACGGCGGCGGCGCGGCCGGTTCCATGATGGAGATGAGCAGTGCAGCCGACTTCTCCTGCGCCTTCTTGGGCTACGAGTTTGAGGTGCGTATCAACGTCAAGCGGAATTTCATCACTCCTTAACTAACCTGTGTTTATATTGTCTAATTTCCGCGACATTTTTTCGCTCAGTCTCCTCCACTGAATGTCTCTTCTCATCTCGGCGGCTACCTGCAATTGCAGTACCCCCCTGCGGCTGTCAAACCGATGGCCACGAGACAAGTGAGCATTCTCCCGACCTTTTTTCTCCATCCGACGGTGACGGCAGCACCTCAACTCTATTTTTCCCCGCAGGTGTGCAGAGACGGAGGTGACAAGATCCAGAGGTGGTGACGAAGGAACATACTCCCAACTCCCAAGTAAGAGCTGGCGCTGTTGCTGCTGGCTGTAGGATGTTGGCGGCTTCCTGCTATGCTCCGTCCTGTTCTTGGAAGCCAGCAAAGACCAAGAGGGGACGGGCAGCTAGAATGGAATGGAATGCTTTTGCGAGCATTCGTTTCTCGGGATATCTATCCATCTCCCCATCGAGTTTCTTCTTTCTTTCTTTCTTTCTTAGTTTTCCCTAGCGGCTCTGCTTCTGTCTCTGTCTCGCCCGCCCTGTGTCCTGTGTTTACTTGTAGTATGACTGACTGCTAGGCTGCTACTCCCCGCCGGCCGTCCGCAGTTATTAGTATCCCACTTTTGAGCTGTCAACGCGGTGGGAAACAACAACCTGAGAAAAAAACAAGCGGGTGTGTGTGAGATCCTTTTTGCACCACATGCGCTGTCATGATGACACCCCTGTCTCAGTTTTTGCGAACGTTGACGTCAACCATCATCCTTGAGCTGATGGAACATGGTAGATATTTTTGAACACAGCAAGGTCGAGAGCAGCACATGACATGATGGATGCCAGCAAATTAAATTAGGAGTGGTAGTATATCTCTAATTGCATGCATGCTCGTTTTAGCTTCTGATCACACTAATCACCACTACTACTAAGTACAATAACTAATGAACAACAAAGCTCTTAGTGTGCGTCCGTGTCCTTGTCGTGTTTGATCCTAACATAACAAAAGAAAGTGGCACGGCATGCAGGGGTACATACACGCATGTGAGAGCGGTACTCAGTGTCGACCAGGCCCCAGAAGCAGAGAAGCCAGGTCGACGACGGGGGGAGCTTTATAACGGGCGGGCGGGCGATTAGTGGCGTGCGGACAGATTATGTGGCTCAGAGGGTCAGGTCAGGGGCCGGGCCGGCGCATGCAGTGCAGGATCTCTGGCGAATTCTTTAAAGCTGCAACATAGTAAACGGCATGTGCGCGGCAAGTACTCTGTGTCTGGTCTGCGCACGGTTCCAGTAATTGAGCGAGATTCTCTTGCGCTCCGTAAGAAGATGAAAGGCTAGCCAGGGGCCCCGTGCGGCGCACCGGCCACTAGTTACTGCCGGTCAATCTCAGACCGTGCGTGCGCACCCACGCGCGCCGCGCCACGGCCGGCGTCGAGAGTCGAGACAAATCCCGCTGCGCGTACGCCACCGGCGGAGGAGGATTATCGTCTGATGATCGAGCTAGTCCAGATCATCGAACTTGTCTTAGCACTAGGCAGACCACCGTAGGGGTGCTGGGTCGCTTTCGGAGCCAGGGCGGCGATGTGGACGCAAGTCATCGCATCCGCCGCGTCAGCATGCATGGTCTGATGGGCTCGGTGGAAGCGACGGCCGCGGATGTTTCCGCAGTCGGGGACGCAGGCACTGTTGGCATCCGCGCGCGCGCGTATGATGCGTATGGGTTGCAACACAGCTAATAATAAGCCGGCTGTACTGCGGGTCTGCTGCCCGCTCATCCTTGGCGCGCGATGGTGGCGTCGTGCCAGCCAGCGTCCAGCGAGCAGTCATGAGAGAGACCGTCTCCCTCGGTGCCGCTCTCGGGCCTTGGAGGTTAGTCTTCATGATCTTCGTCGGCTAGCTAGCAGTCGATCCTACCCATTTCCGTTCAGGTCAGGTCAGCCGCCCGTCCCGGCCAAGGGCCAACGCCAACCCCGGCTCGTGGGACACAGGAACATGGCACTAGGAACGCCGTACGTACGTAGCAATGGAGAGTGGGGTTTCCTGTTGAAAGGTCTCATCGGTCCAGCCCTCCACCCCACCCCCATTCTGTTTTGTGCACCTAGTACGCGGTAAAGAGGAGCTGCTAGCGCTTTGAAACTTCTTTCTACTACGAGCCGGCTCCAGGTCGATCATCTTTGACGTCGCCAGTCATGGACTCAAGTTTGCAAGGGCCGGCTCTGGCAGGTCTTATCGCACAGTTGGCTCACGAGATGAGAGCAGCAGCAGCACCACCGGAGGCATAGCTGTCTGTGAATCTGGGGACACGGTTACATTTAAACTCCGCCGGTGCCGCTACGACGCTAGGCCTAGCCGCTGGTGCCCGTGTCCAAGAGGCAGCCAGCCAGCTAGCTTAACATCGACCATAACTATGCCAGCGTTTGTGTGCGGACCGGTGCGTACTCGTACTCCTACCACTACTACTGTGCACACCCTCTTCTCTCACGGGATCGGAGGACTACGTATTGCATGCATGGTATGGCATTGGCATGGCAGCAGGAGTATTTATGCCGGCGACATGCGTACCGTTGGGCGTTGAATGTTGGACAGCCAGCCGCGCGCGCTAGCCGTTGCTAGCTCTCGGCCAACCGAGGTCAACGTATGTCATGTGTCCACAGAACATCTTCACCCGCAGCCCCGAAAAGATGGGCATGTAAGATTGCCGGTAATGACTCTAGGGACCGGTTTCTAAACTGCTGACCCTTTGGGAAGCTGCCCCACACCAGCGACCAGAGGTCTGGTCGCGCTCAACGATTACGCCGGGTTCAAAACGTCCAAATATAGAAAATATCACACAATTGCAGCATGTTTATTAAAAAAATATAAATACAATTAAGTTTAATACAACAAATTGAATGTTTCAATGATAAATAAAATTTAAAAATATATCAAGCAACAGGAATTTTGAGGTGCATTTTCCTCTGAACGTCGGGATCTTCTTGTAGCTAATCATGCACCTGGGCATCGCGGATATCTTGATGCATGGCGAGAAAACCACCAAAATCAGCCGACGTCTCATGATCGACCTCAGCAAGAGAGCTCATGCCCTTAAATATCAACAGATCAACAACTGGATGATCGCGCTCACTCCCGATGATCATAATATGCATGATCACGCAAACATTCATCACCTCCCACATCCATGATGTTGACCAGGTTAGAACAGGGTACCTGCTAATGATAGCAAAGCAAGCTTAGAGGACACCAAATGCTCGCTCAACATTCTTCCTGCAAGCCTCCTGGCACTTGGCAACCAAGCTCTTGCATCAGTATGAGCCTCGGTAATTGTCTTCATGAATGTGGCCTATCTAGGGTAAATACCATCGACTAGGTAGTAGCTTTGGTGTATTCCCAGCCATTGATCATAAAGTTTACCCCGGGGCATGGCCTTTTGTAACTCTGCCAAACACTAGAGATCTCGACAACACATTGATGCCAATGTAAGCGTGCCAAATCCACAAGTCATAATCTGACACGGCCTCTAGTATCATATTGCACTCTCCTTTATGACCTTTGAACATACCTTGCCAAGCGAAAGAGGAATTCTTCCATCCCCAATGCATCTAGTCGATGATCCCAAGCATCCTAGGAAATCCCCTGGTTGAGTTCTGTGACAGTATACGAGTTGTATATGCTTCGGTTGGTGACCTCAGTTATGTTGGCCCAAAGTATCCGACAACAACACGACAAAACCTGTACTCAAATGTCGTGGACTTGACCATGCACTTGTAGTCATCTTGAGTATCTACAGGAGCTATGTATGCAAGACATCACAAGGCAGCCGCGCACTTCTAAACAAGGTGAAATCAGCCAAGCCAGTGCAGTTCTTCTTGAAAATAAAAATATGTATCAAACTCTCGCACTCCATGCACAATCTTACAAAACCTTTAATGGTTCTACTCCGCAAACAAGCGTCTTTTTCGGTATGCCGCTACGCAAGCAAGGAGCACCGTGAGGAGAGCGAGAGAGCGAAGTGGGCTTTGGTGATGTCAGAATTTGCACCATGAACAACTCCTTATTCATTCGACACTGGCGCCGAAACACCACAGGCCCATGGGTTGAATTATCTAGAAAATAATATGTCTCCAACATTAGGGCACCGGCTAGCCACTGCCGGTCTTTGTTCTTCTTCTTCCACGACCTTGAGGCTTCCCGCCGAGGATCTAGCCGACTGGCATGTAGGTGAATGAGGCCGTCAATGATCATAAGGCAGCAATGCAGAGACAACGACAGCAATGCCGAGACGCGGCTGATTCGAACGGCCTCTGATGCGAGGGCCGGACGGGTGTCCTCGGCCGGTGGCATGCGATATCCCGGTCACAACGTCGGTGGCATTGAATCGATGGAGAAAGCAAGGTGAGAAACATGTTGGTGATTGCCAGGGGGTGGGTCGCGCCCTAGGGAATGGGCGACACACTAGGTGGGTGATAATGGCCTGCAGCAGGTCGAAGAATGGCCGCTGGCGGCGGCGGTTCACGGGGAGGTAGGGAAGGAAGAAAGGAGAGTCGGAGAGAAGGGGGTGAGGTTTGCCTTGTGCGGCTGGCAAGGAGGCCCGGTGCTAGCTTTCCAGCGTGGCGTGCATTGTCGCGCGTTGCCGGCAGCCCCAGCCCAGCCCCTAGTTGCCGGGGGCGGTAAGGAGTTGCCAGAGAGATTGGAGGACAACTCAATCTGCCGGCACGTGTTGGGGTCCTCCAGTGTGAGCTATTTTTTAACCTCCGCTACCAACTTGGTTGAGGGCGGGTTTTGGGGCTTTGCTGGAGATACTCTGATTCAAACAAATGTAGTGACAAAGTTCAGACTCGGCTGTTGCTTTCGTCCAACAAACTGTTACAACGAAGATGTTTTCTTTTTTACAACGTTGACAGCTGAAACTATCTGGCTCAAAGCCCCGGCAACAGATTGAACAGGGTAGGATGTGAGCTGAGATCCTAATTGCATCCAGCTTTTGGTCGTCTGAAGGTCGGATTCGAAAAGACGGATTGACGGGTGATGGATCGGGACATGACCTGCACAGCACAGCACAGTACGGTGTAGGAATCCAGCTATATTCCCGCTAATGCTTCCAATTTACAATTCGTTGTACATCCAAGGCTGTCCCCCTTGGCTCCGTCCAGTTACGTTCGTACCAGGGCGCTAATCCTAAAATATGAACCAGCTGGGAGGCAAACCCCCTGCCCCCCAGCTAGAACCGGTAAGCCATGCGACCCAGAACACAGATACAGATACCGACAGGCTCGCATCATCTACAGCTACAGATAGCTATGTGAAACATCACCATGTATCAACAGTGGAATGCTCATGGTCAGTGGCTAACTCTCCAGCTTGATATACTACATAGTAGTATAACGAAAACATACATGCGATAGTTCTCGGGAAAAGGAAAAAACATACTTCCTCCTTTTTAAAATATAAGATGTTTTAACTTTGTGAATGGAGTGGTCCTAGATCTCTTTTAGTACGTAGGTTCACTCCAAATCTAGATAAACCTATACACTAAAAAGATCTAGATACACTCTATTCACAAAGATAAAACATTTTATATTTTAAAACAGAAGGAGTACTAGAGAAGATGCTTGTTCTACTTCTACCCACCCATCGGTCGTCAGTGGAGGTAATCCATCACCAGTATGGTAAGCTGCAAAGCGCTCCAGGGACAACATGCATATATATGGTTGCATCTATCCAGCACAAAGCCTTTGTGCATGCATGTTATGTCAAATCCGAAAACCCTATCCGAATCGTGGGCAGGCAATCAAGATCCTGTCATGCATGCGCGCACTCGAGCGAGCGGCACACACACATGACACATGCATGTGTGGATCGAGATGACCACTGAGCGAGGTAGCATATGACCGCATAGCATAGACAGACAGAGCATAAGCATGGGAGGGGATGGCAATACGCCAATACCTGCCTAACTGCCTTGCCCGGCGGCCATGATGAATGGGGTGGTGCCAGCTTTTATCTGATCTCTGGGGTATGGACGGCATATATCGATCAACAAAGGCCTCTCCTGCTTCCAGTGCCATGATCTGTTCTTGGACATGTGCGGGGCGCAACAAGGGGCTCGGCATGTCGGTTCATCACTGTTTCGATTCTTCGGTTACATACATACCTGAAAAGGTTGGCCGGTTTAGGTAGGCCAGGCCGGGATGATCGACCGGGCAGCAGCGCATGTTAAGTTTTACGATTAGCACTGTTCTTGACCCCGGCCGGCGGTAGCACTGTTCGCAGGTCTCATTTGAGTTGAAGACTCCAGGTGTGGTAAAAAATACCTTATCCTGAAAACTTTTGAGCTCTCGGAGTAAATTAAAGGGTGCCATAATTCCCCTTTCTGACCTCTGGCGGCGAAGACATGCATGTTACCTGTATGCAGATGATATCAGCGTCGATCAATGATACTAGTGCAGATTCAACGCATGGCCGGAGTGCAGCAGATTCACGGATCGTCACTCCTTGTAGTAGGATGGTAGCTGCTGGCTTCAGTTCAGCTAGCTTCTTCCCGTGTCGACGCAGGCACGGATCGACCCCGCCTCGTCACAATGGGCAATGGCAGATCCATGAGACATGGCATGTTGCAGCCGCAGGGTTCGACGCATGCAGTGTCAGTTCAGTGCTGCTGCCCATCTCGGCGGGCACGTGGGTGCCACCGTCGCAAATTCTTGTACCCACGTATGGGCCTTCGGAACAGAGACGCGCGCAAATTCTCGTCCTCGAAGGTCGCGTGGGCTCGTGCACGCGCTGCCCGGGCGGACGGACATGGACATGCACCCCACGAGGAGGAGGAGGAGGAGGTGGATGGTGTGGCCACTGGCATGGGGACTGGCCGGGCACCGGCAACCGAGAGCAGGCAGGAGTCAAGGTTTGACACGGGGTTCGAGCCGTGTCACGGTGGCTTTGGGTTCAAGCCCGAGAAGCGGAACGTGGTCGAACTTTGAGCACGTACCATACCGTGTCGGCTTCTCGTAACGGTTGCAGAACGAGCCGATCGAGCTACGGCGTGCCGGCCGGTTTCGAATCTCGAGCAAATTCATGCGACCACGTGGAACGCGTACGTACCTCGCCAATTATCCGAGGAAAACGCACGACTACAGTCCTCCATTCCGTTGCCGTTGGCGTTTTCTCGACAGCCTTTTTTTTCTTCCTATACTACTCCGTATAAAACAGACCAGACAGTTATTGGGCCCAGTGTTAAGCCTGGGACGGGACGCCTACGTAAACAGAGCCTTTTACAAAGCAAACAATGTTCACGGCCCAACTCACCATTGTGAACCCGTTGGCCCGCCCTGGGCTCTAGCGCACGGTGTTACCTGGCCTAACACGTCACACGAGCCGTCGTCGGCCTGGCCAACTGCCCAATAATTACTCTCGTCGGCCTTTCCCAGCCGATGGCCTGATCACGTTTTTTTCCCCTTGAAAATATGTACTACTACACGGCGTAGGAAACAGTTTTTTTTTTTTTGAGGGATCGTAGGAAACAGTTGTGCAAGCTATGTGATCGTCCCTTTCGGGACACTCTTCGAGACTGGACCAGCACAGAAAATATTACTAGCATACCCTCCGTGGAACGGTGCACGGATGACACGCTTAATTCACAAAAGGTCTAATGTACTTCATTTGTTTGAGAATTGTACGTGCTAGTCTTTGCTGTAACTTTTCCTTTTGAGAAATTTTTGTACTCTCCTTCGTCATAATCTTTTCATAAGCGATACACCCCGCGATTCTCAGTTGTGTCTTGTGTTATACAAGATGGGGGATGCAAAGATGAAGTTCCTTTATGAGGCCAGGTGACTGGTTATACCTCTCGGGTCGCTCCTGCTGGGCGATCCCGAAGGCCCCCCTTCACCGTCACCTTCCAACCTTCCCCTCCCCGATCTCGCCTGGTCGCTGCTGCTCCCGTCACCGGCGGTGGTGGCGGCGCCCGTCCCGCTGAAGGCGGAGGGCAGGAGGAGACACGCCCCGTCTCGCGCTAAAGCGGAGGGGCTTGGCGGTGGCGCAGCCACGCAGGGCGGCTCAGCCGGTGAGGCTCGGGCCTGAGTTTCTGGCGGGGCGGCGAAGAAGGGGCAGCGGAGCGCTACCGTTGCGGTCATCGGCTGCCTGCGCGCGAGACGGTTCTTCGCCTGGGCTGCGATCTGGAACTTCTAGATTGCGATCTCGGCTTGAGGAGGCCGAATTGGGCATCTGATGCGATCTTTGCAAAAGTGCCTTTTGGCTGCCTTCTTTTTTGCTGCCTTCTTGCTGGATCTTGACGGGCAGCTTGGGGGCTGCGAGTCATGAGAATAAGGGTGGAGGTCGTAGGGTTCCTTCGGTGCTAAGACCGAGATCTACTTGCTGCCTGTGCTTGATGATCTGGTCTGGAGCGGCGAGTTCCGGAAGGCTCCGCCGACGAACTCCCATGGGCGACTATGCCTAGAGATTGCTGGATCGGATTGAATTCGGTCGGGCGTACCCATGTTTTTCTGGCTGTTTGGTTTCAGCGGGAGCATTGCGAAGCTTTGATGTCTGTTACCATCATGTGTCATGTATATGACGATCCATGGTGAAGTCAGATGGGGAGAATGTCAAGAAAGCTAGAACATCAGGGAAGCGATGGTGATTTGAGACTTTGTGTCCACAAGGAACTGGCTGCGTGATCTGTGACTCGCAACAGCGACTGTATGTGGGGGAAACAACACAGGAGGAGTTCCTAGTCTTACCTAGCAGGGTGAAAATCAAAGGTCTGGCCTTAATTGGTTGTGCCTGGCAATGACCTTGTTGAAGATATTGTTTTGCGAGTGAGAACTTTCTCCAGGGTGAAAACCTATGATCTTTGATCGGGCGACGACGGCGGTTGTGCATTGTTTCCTTTTTGAAGACGTCGCTATTGGAGTGGTTAGACTTCTGGTGTTGTTCTAGTGGTGTTAGTGTCGTTGCTTCGAGGAATCCTTCTCTATAGCGAGACTCTTTTTTTTGTAATTCTTCTTCTTTTTTCTGGATTGTGTGCATCTGTAAGGACGCTAGGGCATGCGTTGTTGTAGAGGCTGGGTGTAATTGGTATCTCTTGATATTAATATTTACTCCTTTAAAAAAATCTATAATAGAACACCCGAAATAGGTGATCTAAAAATCTTAGATCACCAAAATGGTTGTTTTACATCACTGTGCACTTTCTCATTTTGTAGATGATGTATTTTAGATCACCTGTGCCATAGCAGGTGATGTAAAATAGAACACCTATTTCAATCTCTCCCCCAACATTTTAACTAAAACTAGACCATCATAAGCATATCAAGAACAATATGAACTAAATAATCACCAAGAACATCAAATACTTCACAAATCCACATGCATATCATAAAATAGTTTACCACCGACATAGTTCACAACACACAAGAACGAAATGCATAGTTCAAAGTACTAAACGACACACCATAGTTCATCACAAATAAAATAGCTCTCATGCATCTGTGCCAAAATTGGCATCTCCATGTTGCTCCACGTTGTTGTTGACAACGTTGGTGTTGTTGGTCACATGAGAGTTGGCTTCACCGGCGATGCCACCACCTCCAATGCCGCCAGCACCAACGATGCCACCACCTCCCATGATGTCAGTGCTGCCGCCATCTCCCATAGCACCCATGAATCCTCCACCGGAACCTCCCATGCCACCACCTCCCATAGCATTGTTCATGGCTCCCACGAAGCCACCTCCCATGCCTCCCATGTATCCACCTGCCATTGCATTTATAAAACCTCCTCCAAACGTTGCCATCATTTGTTTCTTTGCCAACACTTGATCGCAGCAAAGTTCCACCTATGCCTTTTGCTTCTCGTCCATCCCACTAGTGTCCATGAACATGAATTTTTGCTCTTGTTCCATAGCTCAGGCTTCTTTCTCTATAGCCACCTCTCTCTCTCCTTCGTGGCCGCCTTGAGCTCCTCGGTCACCGCCCTCCTCTCCTCCGCAAGCGTCCTCCTCTCCTCCATAGCCACCTTCCGTTGATATGCATCTCTTTGCTCTTCTAGTTCATCTTCATGGACTCTCTCCTCTCATTCATCTCTTTGCGAGCATTCATCATTTGCTCCAGTGAATCCTTGATGTCGTCATCCCTAGTCTTCTTCCCCTTCTCCTTTGTCGCTTATTTTCCTAGCGGCTTCTTAGTCTTGGAAACCGGATTGCGAGTGGTGCTTCACGCCCCTTCATCACTAGATGCATCTCCATTTTCTTCATCATCATCCACAATGGTAGCATCTTCGACCGAGGTGTTCCTTCTTGGAACCTCATATAGCTCAGGATTCTTCCACTTGTCATCATTCTCAAGTTCAGTCCAACAATGATGCAAAGTGAATGCATTGCCCAACTTCACTGGCTTCCCCTTCTTTCCTTTTTTGTTAGCACCCCTAAAGAACTTTTGAGAAATACTTTTCTATAAAATACAATAGAGTATTAATACGCATACAAATTATCGATAATATGAATTTTTGTAAATGCAATTACTTACTCGGTCACCATCATTGGTACCACTTGGGATTAGAACATCAACTTGCTCTAAGCATCCTGCCAACTTTTGACAATCGGTGGAGATTGTGCGTTATCGCATACGAATAGATGTCGTCGTGCGCACATTGGCACTCTTATTTCTAGCATAAAAAACTCCTTCGTCCTCCACCAATAGGTGTCCTTCGGTTGCTCCGTGCCAACAACCAGATGTTGTGGTATTGTCGACAAGTACGCCATGGAGGGTTCCTCATAGAGCATGTTTAGAGAGGTGGGTGAAGCGGCGAGTTGACGGGTACGAGGTAACACAGCTTACCCAGGTTTGAGTCCCACAACGGTGGAGGAACCTACTCCTTCTATAAATCACTATAATGGCAATACGATGAGTTATAGAGATCGGTTCAGTTATAGAGATCGGTTCGCCATGCGAGGTGTTATGAATCGTGCCCTAAAGGCTCCCATAGGTCTGGCTTATAAAGGCGCCAGAACCTAGGGTTATAGGGAAAGAACATTGCCAGACAGGTTACAAAGTCCTGCACTAACACTAACTAGTCTTCGTGTCTTGTACTCCAAGGCTCCGAGTTGGTCGGTAACTGCACCGTAGCCTTCCTTCTTCTAGCATGGGCCTCCCTTCTGGATCCGTCTAACTGGGCCGCACATCAGACCATAGTCCTTGCTACCAAATGTGGGCCACCCGGGTTAGCCGGATTAGAGACATGCTATGGTGATACCTATTTAGCATATCCCCAACACCGGATCAAGGGCAACCTTTTTCCAAGATAAGATAATCAACTTGTCTTCATCGACGGTGTAGTTCGCCGTTGTTCCCTTTGGAGCCTCATCGACAAACCCTTCATAGTACATATCGTCATAGTATGTTTCTTAGTCTGTTGATGGGGTTTCATACTCTTGAGATCCCACATTCATTTGTTACAAAAAAGTCTCATCGTCGAAACTACATACATGAATATCACACATTCATGTCAACTTAATGAAAGAAGTCAAAACGAAATAAAAAACAAGAAAAGAGAAAGATAGTACCTTTGCGACATTTCATCGACTACGTGAGTTGAGACCGGCGGCGGTGGGGCCGTGCGGAGAACCTCCTCGACGGTGGCATTGGAGACGACATTCGGCTTCGTACCTCGGGTGGCCGAGGCTTTCTGCTTCTTCGCCTTCTCCCTTGCCGCCACGGACGGTTGCCTCTTCGTGCCAGCGTCGCCGCCCAGCTTCCATCCTCTGGCAGGCTTCTTGGCCACTAGGGGACGGCCTGCGCTGGAGCCACGGCTGTGGCGACCGGCCTAGGCGACGAGAAGGCGGGGCGACGGGGAGGCGGCCCCATAGGGTTTCGGGCGGCGACGGCGACAACTAGGCCTAGCGCTAGGGTGAAATTGGCCGAGGGACGGGTTAGAGAGGGGTTGAGGGTGAGGTTGGAGCCGTCCATAGCGGGTGCAGTGGCTGACGGCGACCGAGAGGGGAGTGGGAAGGATCAGGACGGCGGTTGGGGTCACGCGCGTCTGTGAAAATTTTAGATAACCAGGGGCCAAATATAGACCACGATCTAAAAAAAATAGATGACCAAACCATGATACATCATCTATTGGAGCAGCATTTTTGGCCTTTGGTGATGGAGAAGTTAGGTTTTAGATCACCACACCTATTTTAATCATCTGTTAGCGATGCTCTAATGCTATATCCGAAAAAATTCAGCCCAAACACCAGCCTCAACGTCAGTCCGTAAGGCAATTCGAAAAGACGAATGGCTTCAAGGGGAGCGATGCTCTAATGCTACATCTGAAAAAATTCAGCCCAAACACCAGCCTCAACGTCAGTCCATAAGGCAATTCAAAAAGACGAATGGCTTCAAGGGAAGAAACCCAAAGCACTGTTAATATAGTAAAAATATGGGTAAGACCCAAATGCATGTATGGAGATTTGAACCTGGGCAGACGCCGGATGCAATATGCAAGTATGGAGACTTGAACCTGAGCGGGTGTGGTGCATTAGCCCACCCCAACCACTAGGCTATGTCTCAGTCCACTCTGTGAGGCAATTCGGTAGGATAGTTTCTGTAGGTGTAGGGGCATTGCCATCCAGACCACCAACGGCACGACGATAAAAGCCCAACACAAAATTTCACCCTTTCCCCACTAGCAACCATACATTCCAAAACTGAAACCAATATGTACTGTACATTCACCCCATTTTTCTCGGTGAGATTACTGAATCAAAGACACATGTATGTAAGAGGTGAGCACACTGGATTTCTAACAAATAAGATTCTTTTATTAGAATAAATAAGGTGAATGCCATGCCCGTCGCCCCGATGAACGATCCAGATACACCAGGAACAGCCAAGTTACTAATGGCGATTTCTTCACAGAAGTCCGCAAGCAGTGCACCATTTATTGCTTTATGATACTGATCACTTCCTTTGCTTGCCTGTCTACGCTACAGACTAAATAGACCTTTTTTCATGTGCATCACTATCACCAAATTCCTGCAAATAAATGTGGGAAACATGATGAGAATTCAAGGCTTCCTTAATGAATCAGCAAACTGAGAATTTCACACTGCAACTTATATTGCGTGATGAATTACCACACAACTCAAAATAAGCAAAACAATACATGGCTATAAACTAGGTAAAGCTTTGACGTTGCTAGTGCAGTACTTCAGAATAACAGAATAATAGTTATTGGAGCTGTTATTTTGCTAAAAGTGGGTAATAGGTAAATGTCACAGATCATGAGATAGCCATCACTGTCAGTGATGTAACCATTACTGATGTGCCCAATTACTTGCTAACATCAAAATTTGATATCTGGAACAACGCGTGATGTATTGAGAAATATCTGTTCAAATATGAATGCAGGATTATCTAATCTAGATAGAACACTCCAGATTTGAGGAAAAATTGCAGATATTATTTGTGCTATTTAGAACTGAACATTACATATTTTCAAGTAAATTTTACAGATCAGGTCATTCTACTACAGAAACATGATGCATATAAAAAGCTAGATACTTCACATAGTAGAGGGAGAAGTGCTAGAAAGCATGCATATTGTGGACACTGCAATTGGGTATCAAATCAACCAAAAAGTAAAGGTGGCAGCGATCGCACAATAATGATTATTTGGTAAGAAGTATTTCCTAAGAAATTACTAGATTTGCACAATTTTTTCTGCATGACACACGAACACGCTGAGGTATCAGATATGATACATTCAATCTTCTAAATTTAAAATTTCCTTTGCTTAGAAGTATATCAGTATATGTGACTTGGGGAAGCAACAGAGAAAACACCTACACGTCTAGAAGACTAACAACCATGAAAGCTTAGACAAGGACCTTTTGTTTTCCTTCTAGAATAGGATTGAAAAAACCTGGACCTCTGAAATGTGGGAGGGTAAGCTCAATAGCAGACTGTTAAGTTATACTAAGTCAGTATGACCTGACCTGGCCCGGACCATAACCATGCCTCAAGGTGTGCAATTACTACTTACAATTGCAAGAGTTATGGAATATATGAAAAACATCTAAAATTAGCGTCACCAAATCATAAGGGGAAATTTCATTCAATAGTAAATCAAGGAGTCAAATAATAATTATTTATCTCTAATTGACTCGTTCATACTGTCCACAAGGAGCATCTCTTCTGTACATTCATCACAACATGCTAAAAGAGTACATGGCTATATCTTATCACATCCATACCTTGATCATACTTTTCTCTCAGTTGGGGTGCCGGATGATCCTTTGTAGCACGACAGTCCTTGCCCGGCGAATGTCTCGGCTACACCGATCCGCCTGCTCCCCGAGATCCTCGACACTTTTCATGAATGCCTCCAGCTTCTTCTTGATTTCCTCGACGCCGAACTTGACGGCCTCCTCATCCCGCTCGGCAAACTCAATGCAATCGACCATCGAACTGATCTCCATCTCCACCCGGTTGATGAGCACCCTGATACTGTCCAAATCCTTGATGGCAATGAATGTTCCGACCTGCATTGCGCTCACCACCTCCTTCTGTCCACGGACAGCGTCCTGGTAGCCTTTGAGCAGGGAGTCAATCCACTTCCCCATAGACCCCAATGGAATCGCAGCAGCCGCGGCCAATGCCGCTGCGACAGGCGGGGCCGCGATGGCCGCGGCAACCACGGAGCAGATGAGCACCGCCGCGAATGTGCTGGCGAAGATGATGCTTGAGACCCGGCGCCACGCCTTGATCTTCTTGACCCTCTTGTCGAGGCGGTGCTTGCGCAGCTGCAGCTTCTCCAGCATGGCCAGCTGCTGGCGGTAGACGGCCTGGAAGGCCTCAAAGAACTCGTCGGTGAATGGATCCCCGGCCGCCTTGAACTGGCGCAGCTCGTGCAGCGTGCGCGCGTACCGAGCGGCGGGGGCGGGGGCGGCTTCCTCCTCCTTTGCGTTGTCGTCCTCGTCGTCGAAGCGCTGGAGCGCGACGTGGAGGAGGAGCTGGGAGTCGCGGGCGCGCTTGAGGCACTTGTCGAGCGCGGTGCAGAAGTCGAGCGTGTGGAGGCTGCTCTCGAAGTAGTCCTCGACGAGGTCGAAGAGCTCGGGGCTCTTCCAGATGTCCTTCTTGCAGTCGAGGATGACGCGCACCACCTCCTGGTTCATGTCGAGGAGGCAGCCGGTGACCTCCCGGAGGGAGTCGAGGGACATGGAGCGCACCTCGACGCCCACGGCCAGCGTGGAGATGGCGCGGCTGGTGCGGCGCTGCAGCGTGGAGTCGAAGGTGCGCACCTCCGGGTCGTGCCGGCACGCCGCCTCGTAGGAGCTCAGCTCCTCGGCCGCGGCGGCGTGCGGCAGCCCCGGGTCCGACGAGCTCGCTGGCCGGTGGGGCCTGCTGCTGCTGCTGCCGTTCCCCATTGCGCTAGAGAAGCGAATCAGACCCAGAGCAAAAGGAAGGGATTTTCGCTGGATTTCAAGAAAATCAGCTACAGATCGGGAACCCAAGAGACGCCTCAGCAGCCAGGACAGATCAAACCGGCGAGCATTGACAGGAGCCCACGATCCTAGCAAGAAAATCTGGGAGCTGGTGAAGAAGCAAATTCAGAGGCGCGTCGGAAGTCGGATCAAGCGGTCAAGAAAGCGAGGTTTCGGTGAGGAATGCAGGGTACGGGAGAGGGGGGTGGCTTTTGTGGAGCGTGGTTGTTGTCAGGTGAGGGAGGCGGCGGTGGTGATGTGGGGATGGCTTGTACGCATGACGAACGGGGCGAGATGGCAGCCAGGCAGCAATGGCTATGGCCGCCGGCGGAAGCAACCTAATGCTTCTCACTCCATCTCTAGGCGCGTGTGCGGCTGTGGTGTGTCTGATCTCCGATGATGCAATTACGGTGCAGTGGAGTAACACAAGAATCCCCTCCCATTGCGCGTGTTTTCTGCCTTGATTGGTTTGTCTGTCTGGCCGAAGCAAGCAGCACCGATCAGTTCGTGTGAAAGTGGACAAGGGCTCTCGTGCCTTTGTGGGAAGTTTTGGCATGGTGCGAGTGCGTAGCCGGGTCACAACTAAAAGGGCGAGGGAAAATGCCAAGTGCTACGTCGAGTACCTGTTGCAAAATTGTCCACTTTCTGGTGGATTTCTTGTTCACTTCTCATGTCATTAACCGATGTTACATCAGGATACAAATTTGCGATCCTGGACATTTCTAGGATACATATTTTCGAAAAATTACAGTCATTCATAAAGCTCTCGTCACTCTCCACCAGATGAGATCAGAGGAGTGCTACATACATCTGCACAAACATTATCCACATTTCGAGGAAATCCATCCTTGCAGAATCCCATACTCCATGCGCGGATCATCCAACCGTGGCCGTTTTTTCTTCTTTTAGCATTTTCTTTGTGTGATAGCCAAGATTCAGTTGCTTTTCTATCCACCGGTCCATGTTTTGCTCTGTGTATACCTTACACATACGACTGTGACGTCTTCAGAAACCAGACGGGCGGAAAGGTACAACGATATGTGCATGCGTAATGATCAGGTAGTTACTTGCTCAGCCAATAATTAATCCAGTGTAGTACACTACTTAGTAACCAAGGTCACAAATTGAGCAGCAGTACTTGTTAATTAAACAAGAATGGTTTGGCAAGTGTGAACAGTACGTGTGCGGAGAGCGCCGCGAGTAGAAAAGTCGGCACCGCCGGCCACCCGGCCGGACCATATGGTCCCGGCGTGGTCTGGTCTTTGCGGAGAAGAAGACGTCTTCTCGGAGAGAAAGGACACGACTATATTTTCTAGTTGGCAGCCGTGTGGTCCCGTGACTTGCCGGTCACGTGATAGTTGACTCAGGTTCACTTTAGGGCGAGGAAACCGCACATTCTAGCAATTTCTCATCTTTTTTTTTTGCATAAACCACAATTCATTATTTATTTATTTTGCATATTTCACCAACTAGTCTGTTAGAATACATATCCTAAATCGTATAGACGTAGGATACGTATGCGTGTGTATTTCTTCTATATATGTCCGTGATGTATGCAATCGGGACTCCTTATATAATGAGCAATACAAGACCATCTAACGTGTGGTTTCCCCTATCTTACATGGTATCAGATGCAAAACCCCAACCGGACCTGCGCCTCCTCCCGCTTCCGCTGCCGCCGCCGCAGCCGATCTCGGCGCCCGGCCTCTGCAAACCACCCACCTCTCCCCTTCTAGCATCGCCGCCCCTCTGCAATGGGTGACGACGCCACACGGATCGCGCAAGCCGCGAAGGAAAAAGAAGACCGCGAGGCCCGAGAAGCTGCTGACACCCAGTCGAAGCTCGCCCTCGCCCCTCCTCCAGCGCGGGGCCTTCTCGCTCACCTCGTTGCATGCCCAAGCCGTCGGCCTCCACTCCATCAAGGGGCACGTCCCTGTCAAGCTGGCCTTCGACACCGGCGTTCATCGCCAATGGCGCACCTTCTTCCGCACCGCCCTCCGCAAGTATGCGCTGCTCGACCACGTCGACGCCCCTACTCTGTCCGTTCCGACTCCGGAGTGGGCTCTCTTGGATGCCACGGTCGTCTCCTGGCTCTACGGGTCCGTGTCCCTCGGCCTCCTCGACGCCATCATGACACCGGGCGAAGACCCCCTCGCCGTCGAGTTGTGGACAAGCATCAACGGGCTCTTCAACGACCACAAGATCAACCGCCAGCTCCACCTCTCCACCGATCTGGGCGAGATCAAGATGGGCGAGATGAACATGACCGAATACTTGAAGAAGATCAAGGCCCTCGCCGACGGTCTCGCGGATCTCGGCTCCCCGGAAGACAACACCAAGCTGGTGATCCACTGCCTCAACGGACTTTCCGAGCAATACGAGGGCGCCGTCGATCTCATCTCCCTCATGCCCGACATCTCGTTTGAGAAGTGTCGTTCTCTTCTCGCGCTCCAAGACCTGAAGTGCAAGAATCGTCGCTCGCGCAATGGCAACGGCGACACGGCCCTCTACTCCAACGCCGCCACCGCCCCCAACTCCGGACGAGGCAACGGTGGCAAGGGCAAGAAAAAGAAGAAAGCCGCAACGGACACTGCCAAGGACACCGCCATCATCCAAGTCGGCCCCGTCGTCACACCTCCAGCCGCCACTCCTCCAACCTGGCCCACGCCGCTCTTGCCCTGGAACGGCGCGATCCAGATGTGGCCATACGGCCCTAGTATGCAGGCTCGACCCCCCAGCTACATGCACCGTCCCCCGCCCCCGCAACACGCCTTCTACGCGCAAGGGCCCTACACTGTGCCGCACGCCTATGGCTACGGCTACGGCGGCTATGCTCCTCAGGCTCCGCATATGGGCTCGGCGCTACACCCTCATCATCACCGGCTTTATCGACTGCCTCATGGGACCAGTCCGCGCTGATGAATCAGTTCCAGACGATGGGCCTTCAAGCTCCCACCACCGATTGGGTCATGGACACTGGCGCCACCTCCCACTTCGCATCGAACCCCGGTATGCTCACCTCCATGTATCCTCCTTCGTCTTCCTCTCGTGCTATCGTTGTCGGTAACGGTTCCACCCTTCCGATCACCACTACCGGCCATGCACGTTTTCCTATTTCCACTCCCTCGCGTCCTCTACATCTTTGCAATGTCTTAGTATCTCCCGATATAGTCAAAAACCTCATGTCCGTTCGTCAATTCACCATTGGTAATCGTGTTTCCATAGAATTTGACCCTGTTGGTTTTTCTGTGAAGGACCTTCTAACTAGGACCGAGATTCTTAGATGCAATAGTCTCGGAGCCCTCTACCCTGCCAGCACCTCCTCCCCCAGCCGCCCACACGCCTTCCTTGTCGTCGACCCTGCTATGTGGCATCAGCGCCTTGGACACCCTGGACGGCCGGTCATGGAGTCATTAGCTCGCTCCTGCATTATTCCTAGGGATAAAAATAAATCTAGTTTGTGTCATGTTTGTCAATTAGGTCGCCATGTTCGTCTACCTTTTTCTTCTACCAATCATGTAACACATTCTCCGTTTCAACTTATACATTGTGATTTGTGGACATCTCCTGTTGAGAGTATTTCTACTTTAAGTATTATCTCATTTGTCTTGATGATTTCACTCAATACGCTTGGGTTTATCCTTTACGTGCCAAGTCAGAAGCCTTCTCACACCTGTCGTCCCTCCACGCCTTATCCCAAACTCAGTTTCATGCACCCTTGAAAGCCATCCAGTGTGACAATGGTCGTGAGTTCGATAATTCCTCCCTACAATCGTTTTCCCAACGCCATGGGATAGCACTCCGCTTCTCATGTCCCTATACTTCACAACAAAATGGTAAAGCCAAGAGAATTATTCGCACCCTTAACGACATCGCTCACACCCTTCTAATTCAAGCTAGAATGCCACCTCGCTTCTGGGCCGAGGCTCTCCATACATTAGTGTTGTTGCACAATCGGCTGCCTTCCAAGGCCATCGCGGATCGCATGCCTTTTCGAGCCCTTCATGGTGTCGACCCTGCATATGCCAGTCTTAGGGTCTTCGGATGCTTATGCTACCCCAACATCACCGTCGTTGCCTCGCATAAACTTGCGCCTCACTCCGTGCCATGTGTGTTCCTTGGGTATCCATCTCAACATCATGGCTATCGCTGCCTTGATCATTCCACCCAAAAGATCATCATCTCTCGCCATGTTGTGTTTGACGAGTCTGTCTTTCCCTTTGCCTCTAACGCATCACCACCATCCTCTATTCCTACTTTGCAAAGTTATGACTTTCTTGAGGTTGAGCAACCAATGTTGCGGATGCCATTCACCGCGCTGACTATGGGAACTTCTGCAGCCGGCTCTACCACGGGCTCTGCCGCGGCCACTCGACAGCTTGTCGTGGGTGTTCGACAGCCTGCCGTGCCTGCCCGGCAGCCTTCCGCGGGCACTTCTCCTGCCGCGGCAGGATCTCCCGCCCAGCGCACGCCGCCTCAGGCCACCTCGCCTGGCCCATCCTTGGCCGGATCGTCGCCATCAGGATCGCCCTCCTCCGCTCCCTTGCCCGTCGCATGTACGGATGATGGTACTCCAGAGCCTTCTACGAGTTCGCCATCCACGGCTTCTACCCCACCTCCAGCCACGGATGCTCCTCGGGCTCGTTGTCCTCGAGCACCACCGATGCCACCGTCTCACACTGATACGTCCAAAATGTATCTACTTTCCCGAACACTTTTGCTATTCTTTCTCCTCTAAACTTGTGTGATTTGGATGCGACTAACGCTGTTTTTAGCAGAATTGCCCTGGTGTCTACTTTTTTGCAGGAAATAAACTATCAGGAAAAATCCTAAAAAATATGCCAAAAGTCCTATTTCACTAGAAGACTCCCGGAGCCAGAATACGAGATGGAGGGGGGATGGGTCCAGGCCACACCACCTGGCCATGCGAGCAAGCCTAGGCCGTGCCAGGGGGTGGTCTGGCCGCCCCAGACTCCCCCTTGGTCTCCCTCTTCGCCTATAAGTTGCCTTCTGACCTAAAAACTCAGGGGGGGGGCGACCTAAAAACTCAGGGGGGAGCAAGCCTTGAGGACGATCTTCAGTCCACGGAACCAGTCCGTGAAATTGCTTCCATTGTTCTTAAGCTTTTCTTTCTCTAGGAACGCATTGAAATTGATGGAGGGGGTCGCCATAATCTACAACAATTTGCAAGTAGTTTAGACTAAGTTTATGACAAATTGAGTTCTAATTTAATTCTTAAACTAACTAGGTGAACTCCCACTCAAAACAACATCCCTCACATTGTCTTAGTGATTACACGAACCAAGTCCACTACACCAAGTCCGATCTTCACGAGAGAAGATGTAGTTTCATCGGCGAACAATCTTCATGTTCATCATATCATTTATATGACTCATGCTCTACCTTTCGGTATTCCGTGTTCCGAGACCATGTCTGTACATGCTAGGCTCATCAAGATAACCTTAGTTTCCGTATGTGCAAATCTGGCTTGCACCCGTTGTATGCACACGTAGAATCTATCACATCCGATCATCACGAGATGCTTCGAAACGACGAGTCTTAGCAACGGTGCCAACTAAGGGTGAACACTTTATTACTTGATATTTAGTGAGAGGGATCATCTTATAATGCTACCGTCGCGATCTAAGCAATACAAGATGCATAAAGGATTAACATCACAGGCAATTCATAATTAGTGTGATATGATATGGCCTTTTCTTCTTGCGCCTTTGATCTCCATCTCCAAAGCACGAACATGATCTCCATCATCACCAGCATTGCGTCAAGGTCAGTGGCGCCGCTTCATGGTTGTCCATCATCACCAGCAACTATTACAACTACTTGGAATAAAGCTATTACAAGATGAATAGACACGCAGGTCTTAATAGAATTGAAGACAACCATTAGGCTCCTGCCGGTTGCCATATTACAACAAGGATCATTGCATACATCAAATACAATCACAATCACATGTTGGCCATATCACATCACAAAACCCCTGCAAAAACAAGTTAGACGCCTCTAATTTTCTTTGCAAGTTTTACGTGGTTTGGGGCTTTCGCATAAGACCGATCTTACCTACGAACAAGAACCACAATGTTGATACAAGTGTTGTCAAGATGCTCATTGTAAATTGAATCTTAACTATGGTGGGAGAGATAGACACCCGCAAAGCCACTTGTGCAAAGCAAGTTGCACGTCAAGCGTGGAGCAAGTCTCATGTGCGATGACATGTAATGTTAGCCCGAGCCGCTTCATCCCACCATGCCGCAAGATGCAAAGTACACGCTAAGACACCGACAACAAAAGCACCAACGCCCACAAAAACATTGTGTTCTACTCGTGCAACAGATCTACGCATAGATACGGCTCTGATACCACTGATGGGTTCGTAGCATGGAAAACAAAAAATTTCTACCGCAAGAACGAACAAAACCTAGATCTAATCTAGATAAAAGCCAAGATCTAATCTATTAGACATGAGCAACGAGATAGATAGGAACTAACCCTCGTAGATCCGAAAGCGTTAACGAGATTAGATCTCGTGGTTGATGTAGTCGATCACTTGCCGATCTCAAGATCGTGTGGATGATCCTTCCGGCGTCGCGTTCCAGCAGCGCTTCCGCAGTCGGTCAAGTGGACGATCCTTCCGGCGCCGTGTTTCGGCAGCGCTTCTGTAGTCGGTCACACGTGCGGAGTCGAAGCAGACCTTCCTCTCCCCGTTCCAGCGAGCAGCGGAGGTAGTAGATCTTCTCCACGGAATCCCAGCAGCACGACGGCGTGATGGTGGTGGAGTAGAGAATTCTGCAGGGCTTCGCCTATGCCTGTGCAGAAGAAGGGTGGAGGAGAGAGGCGGCAGAGATTGGAGTTATGAGAGCGGGGAGGAGGGGGCGCCCCTGCCCCTCTATTTAAAAAAGGGAGGGCGCCTGGGGAGGGGGAGTCCTTGTAGGACTCCCCTCCCTCTAGGCTGGCGGATTGGGGAGTGGGGGGAGGAGTCCTCCTCCCCCACGACTCCTAGTCTTGACCCACCAGGACTCCTTGATCCCTATCTTGATTTTCAAGCAAACTCCAAGATATCTTCTAGAACCTTCCGGAACATTCCGAAACCTTCCAGAACCCTCATACAAATACTCCGAAACATTTCCTAACTCAGAAAATGATCTCCTATATATGAATCTTATTCTCCGGACCATTCCGGATCTCCTCGTGATGTACCGAATCCAATCCGAGACTCCGAACAACATTCGGTCTCCAACGCATATTCCATATCTACTTAAAACAACTTCGAACCTTAAGTGTGTCACCCTACGGTTCGTGAATATGTAGACATGATAGAGACACATCTCCTATCAATAACCATCAGCGGGACCTGGAGATCCATAATGGCTCCCACATACTCAACGATGACTTCGTGATCGATTGAACCATTTACATACGAAACCAATTCCCTTTGTCACGCGATACTATACTTATCCGAGGTTTGATCGTCGGCATCTCCATACCTAGTTCTACCTCGTTACCGATAAGCACTCTTTACTCGTTCTGTGATATGTCATCCCTTGTGACCCAGTCACATGCTTGCAAGCTAACTAGATGACATTCCACCGAGAGGGCCCAGAGCATATCTACCGTCATATGGATGGACAAATCCCAATCTTGGTTCATGCGCTTCAACAGATACTTTCAGAATACCCAATGACACTTTTATGACCACCCAGTTACGAAGCGGCGTTTGATGTCATCAAAGTATCCATCCGGTGATGGTGATTAACATAACCTCATGGTCGAAGGATTAGGTTACTATGTATTTGAAAGCTTACAGCAATACGAACTTAATGACTTGATCTTATGCTACGCTTACTATGGGTGTGTGTCCATCACATCATTCTCCTAATGATATAACCTTGTTATTAATCACATCCTAATGTCCATGATCAGGAAACCATGATCATCAATTAATCAACGAGCTAGTTTCAACAAGAGGCTTACTAGAGACTCTCTTATGTTTACAAAACACACAAGTATTAGTGTTTCCTATTAATACAATTATAGCATGGGATGTAAACATTCATCATAAACACAAAGATATAATAATAATCACTTTTATTATTGCCTCTTGGGCATATCTCCAACAGTCTCCCACTTGCACTAGAGTCAATAATCTAGATTACATGGTAATATACCGAACACCCATGGCGTTTTGGTGTTGGTCATGCTTTGCCCTAGGGAGAAGTTTAGTCAACGGATCTGCCACATTCAGATCAGTGTGTACTTTGCAAATCTTTATGTCACCATCTCGGACATACTCGCGAATAGCGTGGAAACGTAGCTTGATGTGCTTCAGCTTGCTATGTGACCTTGGCTCCTACGCATTAGCTATGGCACCTGTGTTGTCACAGTAGATGGCCATCGGGTCCAACGCACTGGGAACCACGCCGAGTTCAGTAATGAATTCCTTCATCCAAACGGCTTCTTGTGCAGCCTCCGAAGCAGCTATGTATTCCGATTCAGTTGAAGATTTCGCCACAACGCTTTGTTTCGCACTCCTCCAGCTCACTGCAGCACCATTCAAAACAAATACGTATCCCGACTGTGACTTTGAGTCATCCGGATCGGTGTTCCAACTAGCATCGGTGTAACCGTTTAGAACAAGCTGTTCATCACCTCCATAAGAAAGAACCATATCCTTAGTCCTATTTAGGTACTTTAGGATATTCTTGACCGTTGTCCAGTGTTCCATTCCAGGATCACTTTGATATCTGCTAGTCAAACTAACAGCATGTGCTATATCCGGTCTTGTACACAGCATGGCATACATGATAGAACCTATGGCCGAGGCATACGGAATATTATTCATTTTCTCTCTATCTTCTGCCGTAGCTGGACTTTGAGTTTTACTCAAGGTCTTACCTGACAACATGGGCACGAACCCTTTCTTGCTACCTTCCATTCTAAACTTCTTTAGAACTTTGTCCAAGTATGTACTTTGTGAAAGCGCTATTAGGCGTCTTGATCTATCTCTATAAATCTTGATGCCTAGAATGTATGCCGCTTCGCCAAGATCCTTCATTGAAAAACTATTATTCAAATAGGTTTTGACGCTATTAAGAAGTTCTATATCATTCCCAATCAACAATATGTCATCTACATATAGTACTAGGAATGCTACAGAGCTCCCACTCACTTTCTTGTAAATACAAGCTTCTCCATAAGTTTGTATAAACCCAAATTTTTTGATTACTTTATCAAAACGTTGATTCCAACTCCGGGATGCTTGCTTCAGTCCATAAATGGAGCGTTGAAGCTTGCATACCTTGTCAGCATCTTTAGGATCGACAAAACCCTTGGGTTGTACCATATACAACTCTTCCTCAATGTCACCATTAAGGAACGCCGTTTTGACATCCATCTGCCAAATCTCATAATCGAAATGTGCAGCAATTGCTAACAAAATCCTCACAGACTTTAGCTTCGCTACTGGTGAGAAAGTCTCATCATAGTCAACTCCTTGAATTTGTCGGAACCCTTTCGCGACAAGTCGAGCTTTATAGACGGTAACATTACCACCAGCATCTGTTTTTCTCTTGAAAATCCACTTGTTCTCGACAGCCTTACGGCCATCCGGTAAGTCCACCAAAGTCCACACTTGGTTTTCGTACACGGATCCCATTTCGGATTTCATGGCTCCAATTGGTGCAGGCGGCACAAAAACATCTTCCGGTGCTGCGCTACTCTCAAATCCGAGAGAAGGTTCAATAACCTCATCGAGTTCTACTTTCCTTCCAGTCACCTCTTTCGAGAGAAACTCCTTCTCAAGAAAGGATCCATTCTTTGCAACGAAAACTTTGCCTTCGGATCTATGATAGAAGGTATACCCAATTGTTTCTTTAGGGTATCCTATGAAGACGCATTTCTCTGCTTTGGGTTCTAGCTTATCAGGTTGTAACCTTTTTACATATGCCTCGCAACCCCAAACTTTAAGGAACGACAACTTAGGTTTCTTACCAAACCACAATTCGTACGGTGTCGTTTCAACGGATTTAGATGGTGCCCTATTTAAAGTGAATGCGGTTGTCTCTAATGCATAGCCCCAAAATGATAACGGTAAATCTGTAAGAGACATCATAGACCGAACCATATCTAAGAGAGTTCGATTACGACGTTCGAACACACCATTACGATGTGGTGTTCCCGGCGGTGTTAACTGTGAAAGTATTCCGCACTTCTTCAAATGCATGCCAAACTCATAACTCAGATATTCACCTCCGCGATCAGAACGCAGAAACTTAATCTTCTTGTTATGATGATTTTCCACTTCACTTTGAAATTCCTTAAACTTCTCGAAAGTTCCGGACTTATGTTTCATAAAGTAGACATACCCATATCTACTCAAGTCATCCGTGAAAGTGAGAACATAACGATATCCACCACGCGATGCTACACTCATTGGACCGCACACATCGGTATGTATTATTTCCAATAAGTCTGTAGCTCGCTCCATTGTACCAGAGAATGGAGTCTTAGTCATTTTTCCCATTAGACATGCTTCACATCTTTCAAGTGATTCAAAATCAAGTGATTCAAGAAGTCCATCAGAATGGAGTTTCTTCATACGCTTCACTCCAATGTGACCTAGACGACAGTGCCACATGTATGTAGAATTATCATTCAATTTTATTCGTTTAGCATCTATGTTGTGAACATGTGTATCACTATTATCGAGATTCAGTAATAATAAACCATTCATCTCAGGTGCATTACCATAAAAGATATTACTCATATAAATCGAACAACCTTTATTCTCGGACTTAAAAGAGTAACCGTCTCGCAATAAACAGGATCTAGATATAATGTTCATGCTTAACATAGGCACCAAATAACAATTATTTAAATTTAAAACTAATCCCGAAGGTAGATGTAGAGGGAGCGTGCCGACGGCGATCACATCAACCTTGGAGCCATTTCCAACGCGCATCGTCACCTCGTCTCTTGCCAGTCTTCGTTTATTCCGCAGCTCATGTTTCGAGTTACAAATATGAGCAACCGAACCAGTACCAAATACCCAGGCACTACTACGATTACTAGTAAGATACACATCTATAACACATATATCAAATATACCTTTCTTCTTGATGTTGCCGTTCTTCAGATCCGCCAGGTACTTGGGGCAGTTACGCTTCCAGTGACCAGCTCCCTTGCAGTAGAAGCACTCAGTTTCTGGTTTAGGACCAGCCTTGGGCTTCTTAGCAGGTGCGGCAGCTTTCTTGCCGTCCTTCTTGAAGTTGCCTTTGTTCTTAGGCTTGCCCCGTTTCTTGAAATTGGTGGTCTTATTGACCATCAACACTTGTTGCTCCTTCTTGATCTCCACTTCAGCAGTTTTCAGCATGGACGACAGTTCAGGCAACGTCTTGTTCATGCAGTGCATGTTGTAGTTCATCACAAAGTTCTTGTAACTTGGTGGCAGTGATTGAAGGAGACGGTGAATCCCCAATTCATTAGGAATCGATATTCCCAACTCTTGGAGCTTCTTTGCGTACCCAGACATGGTGAGCACGTGCTCGCTAACGGAGCTTCCCTCTTCCATCTTACAGTTAAAGGAGGCCTCATAGCTCTCCATGGCCGCGCGAGTCTCAAAAATTAGCCTGAGCTCCTTAATGATCTCGAACGGGTCGTGGTGCTCAAAACGCTGTTGGAGCTCCGCTTCTAAACCGTACAGGATGGCATACTGAACTGTGGAGTAATGATTCTTCCGAGTGGCGAAAACATTCTTTTCGTCATCGGTGGCATTATCTGCAGGTGGGTCACCTAGCGGTGCATCGAGCACATAGGTCAACTGACCAGCCCTGAGGATGATCTTCAGGCCACGGAACCAGTCCGTGAAATTGCTTCCATTGTTTTTAAGTTTTTCTTTCTCTAGGAACGCATTGAAATTGATGGAGGGGGTCGCCATAATCTACAACAATTTGCAAGTAGTTTAGACTAAGTTTATGACAAATTGAGTTCAAATTTAATTCTTAAACTAACTAGGTGAACTCCCACTCAAAACAACATCCCTCACATTGTCTTGATTCACCATCTATTATGAGTAAGCTCGTTACACCACAACATACACATGCTACACACACTGCTACTACTGCTGAATATGAAACTTCTGATGCTTATGATGCTGCTTCCACTGCGCTAGATAAGAGTGGTTCATTAGGTCCTTTCCTAGATGCTACGATTGCTAGAACTATAGATAGAAATACTGAAACTCCTAATGAAGACACTACTACACCTGTTAGTTCACCCGAGTCTAGTGAAAGTTATGATATTGAAGATGGTTATGTTGAGATGACCGATGAATTTATTAAAGAATGTAAAAAGACCCATGATAGGAGCGCTGCTAAGAGTCTCCTTGAGAGGCGTACTATTAGACCCAAATTGTCTCCTATTCCTAAGTTTGCTGCTTCTCCCATAAACATTATAGATAAAGATTATGATTTCCCTCTCGATCTATCTTACATAGCTATTGTTGAGAAAGAACCTTTTTGTGGGACTAAGAATGAAAGTGCGGTAGCACATACGAATGAGCTTTCTACCATGAGTGGCTTGTTTTCTGATGATATTAAGATGCGTACTTACTTTGTTGCTAAGATTTTCCCCTTTTCACTGAAAGGAGAAGCTAAAACTTGGTTTAGTAATTTACCTCCTGGATCTATTGATTGCCCTGATTGCTTGATTAGTACTTTCCCGCAGAAATATTTTCCTCCAAGTGCTAGACATGCTATTTTGCAGGAACTTTTTGATTTTAAACAGGGAGAAAAAGAGATATTGCATGAATCATGGGCAAGGTTTTGTGCTTTGATTCATGCACAAGCTGGAAGTCCATTACCTAAGAATGAGCTTCTTGATATATTTTATAATGGACTAACTAAAGAATATAGGACATACCTAGATAGTTGTGCTGATTTTGTTTTCAGGAATAGGACTGCCAAGGAAGCCGAGGAATTAATGGCTAAAATAAGCAAGAACTATGAAGATTGGACTCCTCCTGAACCAGCTATACCTAAAACAATTATACCTAAACCAGTTATTTTGGTGCCTATTCCAACGTCAAAGAAGAGGGGAATTATTGAATTAAATGATGAAGTGATGAAGGAAGCTAAGAAATCTCTTAAGGAGAAGGGAATTAAAGCTGCGGATGTCAAAAAATTACCTCCTATAGAAGAATTATGTAAGCCTATCCCCTACTCATCCACTATTGAGGTACACTCTCTCCAAGACTTCGATGAAGGTGATATCCCCTACTCTAAACCTCCTGATCAATGCTTAGAAGAATTCGATATCTTTATTGTTAAGCAGGATAATTTTAATTAGCAGGTGCAAAATCATCTAATGGAAAACACTAGAGCTATCGTTGAGTTAAAAGATATTGTGGAAAGAACCTCTAATGATGTTAAAATGATTGTTAAACACTTTCAAATGGTTCAAAGTCAAATAGATCAAATTATTAAAGTGCAAAAAGACTTGCTAGTTAATGCTGCTAAAGAAAAACATGCTTATGAAATTAGAACTAGGAGTGGTGCTGCTACCCAGGATCCTCTATATCCTGAGGGGCATCCCAAAATAATTGAGAAGGATTCTCAACAAGCTGAAAATAGTGGTACTACTCGTAAGAAAAGAAAAAAGAAACATAAAACTGTTGTAGAACCCTCAGAACCTGCTATAGATCCTAATAGTATATATGTCTCTGATGCTGAAACTGAAAGTGGTAATGAAGAAAATGAAGTTCCTAATGAAGAAAAAGTTGAAGAAGAACCTGAAAAGCACACTAAGAATACTAAATACACTAAAGAAGATTTTATTGCTAAGAAACATGGTAGTGAAAGCGAGCCTTGGGTCCAAAAACCTATGCCTTTCCCTGATAAGAAACACAAGTCAAAGGAAGATGAACATTATAATAAGTTTTGTGAGTGGATGAAACCTTTATTCCTGCAAATTCCTTTGACTAATGCTATTAAATTGCCTCCTTACTCAAAGTATATGAAGGATATTGTCTCCAATAAAAGGAAGATCCCTAATGAAGAAATCTCTACTTTGCTTGCTAATTATTCCTTTAATGGTAAGGTTCCAAAGAAACTTGGAGACCTAGGGATTCCAACTATCCCTTGCTCTATTAAGAACAGTTATGTTAGAACTGCTTTGTGTGATTTGGGAGCTGGAGTTAGTGTTATGCCTTTTTCTCTCTATAAGAGGCTTCAACTAGAAAAATTAATACCAACTGATATATCTTTGCAAATGGCTAATAAATCTACCACTATTCATGTTGGTATATGTAAGGATGTACCTATTCAAGTGGCTCATAATTGCTTGATATTAACTGATTTTGTTGTGCTTGAAATGCCTAAAGATGATAATATGTCCATTATTCTTGGGAGACCTTTTCTTAATACTACAGGAGCTGTTATTAATTGTAATCAAGGAAAGGTGACTTTCAATGTTAATGACAAGGAACATAATGTCTATTTCCCCAAGAATATTGAAAGGACTTATGGTTTGAATTCAATTGAACATGTTGAGGGCATTCAAGTTGGAGAAATATATTGTCCCATTCCAAGAGAAAAATTTGAAACTATTATGATTGGGACTATTGCTATCAAGGTTGAGGTAACATAATCATTAGTGGAATACAAAGTTTTGTCTCATATGGAATTGTTTTGGTAACAAGACCTGATCAACCTTGTTAACAAAAGGATTTTATTGAACAAAACAATGTTTTCACTATGATTATTTTTGTGTACTTCTATTCTATCCATTTTAGTTTTTGCTTTCGTTTAGTTTTCTTTTTTGTTGTTAGTTGCCTGCTTGTTAGAGTGTCTTAGAAATTCTATAGTTCTAGCCTTGTTTTTTCATTGCATCATTTTCCAAAAAAAAAATCTGTCTGTCAGAAAATCATTCGTCTATACCTGAAAATGCCCAAAAATAAACTGTCTCGAAAAATTCCAGAAAATTCATATTAAATTTTTACGTGAAAAAAGAGGCAGAGGAGTGCCTAGAAGGTGCCAGGGGGACCCACCAGGCAGGCTCACCACCTGGTGGCGCGACCTGCCTTGGGTGGCGCCATGCCATGGTGTGGGCCACCCCTGGCCCTCTACTAAGTCTCTCACCTGCCACTTTCTTCTCTCTCCCGAGTAAGCTCCAGTTCATTGCTCAAAGTCGTGTTCTTGTTGTGCTTGCTCTCGATTTTTTTGATCTCAGCCCATCTTTGGTGTTGAAATTTGGAGCACTTGTTCTCTGGTATGTGACTCCTCCCCTTGTCCAAGTAGATTTGTGTTTAGTGGATTATATCTTGAGTATTTTACTGTTGTAGGTGACAGGTTATGAGAGCTTGTAAGCTTGTTTGATGCTTAGAGATATAGTTTTGATGCATGTTTAGGCCTCTTACAAGTCCCTATGAGTAGTACCCTTCATTATATTCACTTTGCAATCACTTGTTTAATAGGTGTTTAAATTTCAGAATAGAAGATGAATGAGCATCAACTAAACCAACATGAACTATGGGTGCCTGAGGTTATGAAGGTCCATCGGGAGGAGGAAGTTTTTCCTTCCATTTATCCATGCTCTGAGTTCATGAGAGCTGCAGGAATTCTCCAAGATTTCCACACTTTGGTTTCGAATGCAGGATTGGAACACATTTTGGAAGACGAACCTTGTCAATTTGTGAAGCTAACCATGTCTGTGGTGCAGGACTTTCAATTTAGTTACTCTTTGCCTAACCCCATGGTCCACTACAAAATTTACAATATTGTTGTCGATCTTTCTCTCGATGACTTCTGTGCAGCTATTAAGGTACCTCAGTGGGGATCATGTAGAAGGATTAAAGAGTGACCTGAACCACTCATGGATTTATACGCAGAAATTTGCCAAGGGAGCAGCTTCTCGAAGGAGAGTGGGAAAATCCGTAACATTCATCTCCCCTCCATTCGCTACTTTGCCTACTTTATTGCCAAGTGTGTTTTTGCTAGGAAAACTACCAATAAGTTATCTTCTTATGATCTAGCATTTATCTCTGTTGCTCTTAAACGAGATAGGTCTTACAACTTGGGTGCTTTGATAGCTTTCCGTCTTGCCGCTAACCGCGAGAAAGGTGGAATTTGTGGAGGCCTCATTGCTTCTCGTTTACTAACATTGCATGGTTTAGTGCCTCATCATCTAGACCTACAGTTTCTGATAGAAAGGCTTGATCTTAATTCCATGATACAACATAAATTTGTTTCCTCATGGGCTAGTTTGAGTGAGTTGTCTTATGAAATAACCTTTCTCAAGGCTGGTTGGAGAAGGAGTAAGTCTGAACGTGTTATTCTTTTGCCTGCACCTGTTTTGTTTAACCTTGATAACAGGGTAGGATGGTCTCTCACGGAGGAGGAGTTTGATACGTACTTGGGAGATCTCTCTCAGCAGGAGCAGGATACTAGAAGGGAGGTCACGGATGATTCGGTCCAACCCTCAAATGAGGGGGAGTCTTCATATCAGTAGCCGGCTTATGATTGGGGAGCTTCTTCTTCTTCCCAAGGGCCCAACTACGATCACTCTTATCAGGACCCGCCTGCTTGGAACCCTTACCCATACCGGGATTGACAACCACTTAGGCCAAAAGCCTAAGCTTGGGGGGAGGTACGCCGAGATCGCACTCATCTCCTTATCATGTTACGTCGGTACTTTGTGTATTCATGTTTCGTTCTCTTTTTAGTTTTTGTTCTTTCTTTGCTTTTGCTTTCTAAAACACAAAAAGACCAAAAATATTTCTGTTGTTTCTCTTTGGTTTGCTTCTTCTTCCTTTTTGCCTTGGTTTGTTTTTCCCTTTTTTCTTTGTTTGAATTATTCGAAAAACCCAAAAAGATTTTGCTTTGCTTGTTTTTCCTTTTTTGGTTCTTGCTTTAAAAATCAAAAACAACAAAAATATTTGTCGTTCTTCTTTGGTTTTGTGAGTTTGCTATAGGGTTCAGCAGTCCTCAGTGGATATTGGTTTCATATTATTATTCAAGCCACACAAGTGAAGAGCAATAATGAGGATTAATGACAACTTGAGGCGTGGTAAGAGGTTGGTAATGAACTCTATTTGTTTTCATTTTTGTACATATACTCATCACTGTGGGCATGCTTAGTCTGCTCGTGTAAGGTGTATGTTATCTTTGGATGTTTAGTAGTTCTTGCTTTCATATGATTAGTTCCAGCTTGCTAATAGTTTGTAGCATGTCTTATGAATGTTTGCTTGCATTACTCTACTCATAATTTGGTATGACACCGTGGTATCCTCCTCTGAATGTTTCATTTGAATTGACTTGGCACATGCTCTTGCATGCACATGACAGTAATAATCAGTTAAGCCTCGATGAATTATTTTGCCTTGAGGATCTTGAATCACTTTCATGCCATGATTAGTCATGTTTTGTTGCAAGCATGATTATGATAGCTATTGCTCTCTCGTTTGTCGCTCCCTTACTATTGCTAGCCTTCACTTTCATTGAGTATGTTTTACTCATGTTTCCAACTCCCTAAAACCAAATATTGCCAAAGTGTCCATCATACCTACCTATTAGCATCATTTGCTACTTCCGTGCATATTCAATATGCCTTGTTTTCTTACGAATAAAATGTTTGCTTGTTATGAGAAATTTAGTTAGTAAAGCTCTCACAAACTTGATGGCACACTTTATTTTCTTGCATTTAATAAACCTGAACCATTGCGTCCTTCTTTGTTGCGTATATGCTTGCGCTTTATAAGTTGAAGTTAGCAGAACCATGTATCATGGGGAACGTTTTCAACATTGCATTGGTACTTAGTACCTCGTTGATATCATGTTCTTTTGCTTATGGATCCCGGCAGTGTGAAATAAAAGTGGAACTTGTAAAATCATGGAGTTTGTATGTATGTTAGAGAAACGCCTGGGCCGCTAGCCTAAGCCATGCCTAATCATGGTGGAAACTTGCAGCATAACCATAATGATAATTTTGTGAAGCATCCTCAATAAAATCTATGCACATAGTAAATAAAAAGATCGCTGAGATGCTCATTGTCTGCTTGCCTTGTCATTTTGATTATGGGATAGATCCTGTGTCATGTGCAAGGGGTACCCCGTTGGCGGTCTCTATGATATGTATATACTTACAATGACAAGAGCTTACTTGTGACTGAAGTTGAGTAGCATGAGGATCGGTCTTCGTAAATAAGGGGCATGCGACTTTGATTTGTAACTTCTCAAGCATATCCTCTTAGTTGTGTCACTTTAACCTTAACCATTTAAAGATGCTTATGATATGGGCAAGGAGAGCTCAAAGCTAACAAGTACCATACTTTCAGCATTTGGAAGCCTTTCAAACTATTCAAAACCTTTTCATTTACTTGTTGAGTCTCCACATATTCTTTGAGCACCTTCTTGAGAGCATAGTTGTCATTCTTTGTGCTTGTCTCAAAACTTGATTATTTGTGTTATGACTTTGATGCTTGTATCTTTGATATCTTTACTTCTAGGCTTCACCTGAACTTCAGAGGTGCCTTAAATCAAAGGCAAGCGAGATACCACTCTATCATACCTTTTTATGAGCATTCTAATATTGCTTATGTTTATACTTCATGCTACTTATTATTTTTGAGTTGGAATCTCTTCATAGCTTGTAATGCCTATTAAGTAAACTTAGTTGCATACTCCTTATTATGAATTGTCTAAGTAGTTGATCACATGCTGAGAATATATCCATCATATAAAGCAAATGTGTTTGTGAAAGTTCTTTTACCGCACTCAGTTTTCAACTGAATTGCTTGAGAACAAGCAATAAGCTAAGCTTGGGGGAGTTGATATGTCCAAAACATATCTACTTTCCCGAACACTTTTGCTATTGTTTCTCCTCTAAACTTGTGTGATTTGGATGCAACTAACGCGGACTAACGCTGTTTTCAGCAGAATTGCCCTGGTGTCTACTTTTTGTGCAGGAAATCAACTATCAGGAAAAATCCTGGAAAATATGCCAAAAGTCCTATTTCACCAGAAGACTCCCGGAGCCAGAATACGAGACGGAGGGGGGCTAGGCCCAGGCCACACCACCTGGCCGCGCGGGCAAGCCCAGGCTACGCCAGGGGGTGGTCTAGTTGCCCCAGACTCCCCCTCGGTCTCCCTCCTCGCCTATAAGTTGCCTTCTGACCTAAAAACTCAGGGGGGTCGACGTTTTTCTAGAAGGAGTTCCGCTTTGCCGCCACCACCAGATTCCACAAAACAACACCAGAAACTCCGTTCTAGCACCCTGTCGGGACGGGGAATTGGAGGAGATCGTTGCCATCATCATCACCATCGCTTCTCCATCGACCATCCATGTTTCCCCATCTATGAGTGAGTAATCCCCCGCTGTAGGCTATGGGGATGGTAGGGATTGGATGAGATCATTCATGTAATAGCATCGGATTGTTAGGGCATGGTGCCTAGTATCTTCTATTAGTGCTTTATGACTTTGTTGTGACTTGTTATGCTTAATGCTTGTCACTAGGGCCCGAGTGCCATGATTTCATATCTAAACATGTTATTGATTCATTATGATAGTATTGTTTATGGTCTTACCTGCAAGTTGTTTACACACATTGTTGTCCAGAACCAATGGCCCCGAAGTGACAAAAATCGGGATAACCGGAGGGAATGGCTTTGATGTGAGGATCACATGTGTTCACGGAGTGTTAATGCTTTGCTCTGATGCTCTATTAAAAAGAGCACCTTAATTGCCAGTACTTCCCTTGAGGCCCCACTTCAAACGGGCCTGCGGGACAAAAGATGTTGTGCAAGTTCTCATTGCGAGCACGTATGACTATATATGGAACACATGCCTATGATTATCTAGTACTTGGATGCTTTATCTTATTTATCTGCAATTGCCCTATGTTCTGATTGCTATGTGAATTGTCTTGTCCATGCAACACCCGTCCATCCATCCCTATGCCTACCGCACTTGAATCCTACTGTTTACTGCTATTGTTACTGTTGTCTTTACTTTTACTATTGCTATTACTCAACTGCTACTTTACTATTGTTACTACAAAATTGTTGCTACTGATAAACTGTTGTGAGCAAGATTGTTTCCTGGTGCAGCTGAATTGATAACTCAGTTGTTAAGGCTTATAAATATTCTTTGGCTCCCCTTGTGTCGAATCAATAAATTAGGTTTCACTTCCCTCCGAAATACTGCGATACACCCCTATACTTGTGGGTCATCACACACCATGCTCACGCATGCCAAGCACGACATTGTGCAGCCCAAGACGATTTGATCTTCATGTTGAAGGATTGTCTCCAATACCGAAGACTTATCGCGGTGCTCTCAAAGATCCCAACTGGCATGTTGCAATGGTTGAAGAGTACAATGCGCTCCTCTCCAACAACGCTTGGGACTTGGTTGATCCTCCTTGTCGTGCCAACATTGTCACCGGCAAGTGGATCTTTTGTCACAACATGAAGTCTAATGGTTCGTTGGAACGATACAAAACTCGTTGGGTCCTCCAGGGTTTTACTCAGCGCAAAGGTATTGATTTTGATGAGACTTTCAGCCCTGTGGTCAAGCCAGCCACCATACGCACGGTGTTATCACTCGCGCTCTCTAGTAACTGGCCGATTCATCAACTTGATGTCAAGAAAGCCTTCCTCAATGGACACTCATCGAGACCGTGTATGCTTGACAGCCTTTCGGGTTTACTGATCCCAGATTTCCTGACAAGGTGGGTCGCCGCAATAAATATCTCTACGGTTTGAAGTAGGCGCATCAAGCATGGTTTCATCGGTTTGCTTCATTTATTGCTACTGTTGGTTTTGTTGGCTCCAAGTCCGATAGCTCCCTGTTTGTCTACCGGCGTGGCACTGACATGGCCAATCTCCTGCTCTATGTGGATGACATTATCCTGACAGCTTCTTCTCCGACTTTGTTGCACAGTTTAATTGCTTCTCTTCGTAAAGTGTTCAGCATGACATATATGGATGAGCTTCACTATTTTCTAGACATCTATGTCAGACGCACTAAGGACACTTTGTTCCTCTCACATGAGAAGTATGCATTGGAGCTTCTTGACAAAGCCGGTATGTTACATTGTAAATCTATCTCCACTCTAGTTAATATAGCTTCTAAGATTGCAGCTCAGTCTAGTGATCCCGTGTCTGATCCTATAGAATATTGCAGTATTGCAGGAGGTCTCCAATACCTCACTTTCACTCGGCCAGATATCTCCTATGCGGTACATCAGATATCGCTTCATATGTATGATCCACGTGCTAATCACTTGCTCCTTATGAAGCGTGTTCTACGCTACATCCGCGGCACCACTGACTATGGTATCACTTTGTATCGACGCACATCGAACAAATTGCTGGCCTACTCTAACACTGACTGGGCAGGTTGTCCAGACACTCGATGGTTTACTTCAGGCTATTATGTGTTCCTCGGCGTGAATTTGGTGTCTTGGTCGGCTAAGCGGTAGCACACTGTTTCCCGATCGAGTGCGGAGGCTGAGTATCGGGCGGTAGCAAATGTGGTGGCTGAATCTTGTTGGCTTCGACAGCTACTTTTGGAGCTTCATCGACCGGTGCATGATTCTTCAGTGGTCTTCTTGAAGGAGATATGCCCTAGAGGCAAATAATAAATAGGTTTTTATTGTCATATCTCAATTAGTTTATAATAGTTTCATATTGTGCTAGAGCTGTGCCAAGTAGAAACATTGGTACATGTGTGGTATGAAACAACAAAGTCCCTAGTAGCCTCTATTCATAGTAGTTCGTTGGTCACGAAGATGATCTGGGTTTCAAGATCATGGGCATTTATGCCGACTGACAATGGGATCATATCATTGGAGAATGACGTGGTTGGACATTCCTCGAAGGATTGCAACACGATCAAGTCATGTAGTTCATTGTTGCAAAAACTATACCTAGACTCCTTCTCCTTAGACCGTGAGCTCATATTTCTCACTGTTTCCCTAGGCTGCTTTGACTGCATCAAACGTCATCTGGTAATGCGGTGACTATAAAGGTGTATGTTGGGTATTCCGAAGGAACAGTAGATGACATGTGACTGCAAGACCGAGATTTGTTCACCCACATGACGGGTAAAGATACATACGGCCGGCTTGGTGAGATTACATCCATATATGTTGCAACATGTGACTAGGTCACGGGGATGTAATATCACGGTAACAAGAAAACATAACTTGTTGTGAACGAGATTGAACAAGGTATGGGATACCAGTGATCGGATCTCGGACAAGTTGTATCAAGAAACAAAAGGAAGAGGATGCTACATTTAGACGGTTCAAATGACATAGTCATCAGAATGCATAGGGGTCACATGGATATCCCTGGTCCCTCTGTTGATCATTGATACAGATCATGTCTAGAGCATTCCCGAGCCGTAAGAGGATACACTTAAAGGTATGATGAGAGCGATCATTCGTAAGATGGAATCACAGTAGAGAAAGAGAGAAAGCCGGAATCGTTCCGCGGAGAGATCCGAAGTTGTTCGGAGAAAGAATAAAGGAAAAGACCAAAAAGTGTTTTCGGATAAATGGGAATTTAAATATATATTTATTATATGTTAATTGTGAATTAATATATTATAAATAATATTTAGATTAAGATTTATAAAGTCAACTTTTATATTAGGCCAAATCCTAGAGGGAAAAGGTCTAGAATAAAAGCCGCGGAAAAATAAAACAGCCAGCCCAAGTGGGCGGCAGATAATAGCCGCCGCACTGGGCGGCGGGTGACTGGGCCACTCTAGCCAGCGGGCGGCATGTAATGCGCGCCGCGCAGGGCGGGCCGCAGCCGCCAGCCACCTGGGCCTGCTCGACCCGGCCCACAAGGGCGCGCGGGGAGCTGGCGCCAGGGGCGAGCAGCTGGGCCGCCGGGGGCGGGAGGCCGCGGGGGGCGGACGCCGACCCACCCGGGGCTTCCCCGTTCCAGGCCGCCGTGGCGGGAATGTTGGGCGCGGGATGGGCCACGCCAAGGCCCACCCGGTCAGCCCCAGCTTGCTGTCCTCTTTTTCTTTTATTGTTTATTTTCTGTTTTCTATTTGGGCTGAGTTCTTTTGGCCCATTTGGCAAGTCCGAAAATCTGCTGCCTTTTTTTATCAATAGCCCCACATGGCTAACCCAATGGGGAGGGCACACCCCCTCCGCCTATATAAAGGGGTGCCCATGGGTGGGATTAAATACACAAAAATACACCAAATACACAACTTGAGAAGTCCTTTGGTTGAGTTTCTCCTTCTCTCTCTCCCTCTATACCTCATGACCATGGCCCCAAGTGTGGGCTGTGTGATCGAGGCACACCTGCAGTATGCCGTTGCGCTGCAGAAATTCCTAGCCGGATATCAATTCCGTACTCCTGGCGGGATCGGGGAGCCGGAGGTCTCATCGTGCACCGGATGTGTACGAAGATACGAGGCGCAACACTTGGTGCGCTTAAATGTCGTGACCCGGAGCTGTTGCATGATGAACATGATGAAGATCAAGAAGGAGCAAGGGGTGACCTGCGAGGAGCTTCGCGACCTTGAGGTCGGCTGAAGGGAATAAGCCCGAGAGGCAATAATAAAGTGGTTATTATCTTATTCCTTGTTTATGATAAATGTTTATTTTGCATGCTATATTTGTATTAATTTGGAAACGTTAATCATGTGTGTTTAATAAACAAAAGGAAAGTTCCTAGTTATGCCTCTCTTATAAACTAGCTCGTTGATTAACAAGATGATCAAGGTTTCTTGATCATGGACATTGGATGTTGTTAATAACAAGGTCACAACATTAGTTGAATGATGTGATAAACATTCATCCGAAGTATAGCATTATGATCAAAGTCATTTTGTTTATATGGCTATAACATCATACGAAGTAATCCTAGTCCTTAGACCATGAGATCATGTCAATCACTAACACTGGAAGAGTATCTTGATAACATCAAACGTCACACCGTGAATGGGTGATTATAAAGGTGGGTTCAGTGCTACAAAAGTGTTATGTAGAGGCTCATGGATCAAGAGTGGGATTTGTCCATCCCGATGACGGATAGATATACTCTGGGCCCTCTTGGTGATAACACATTGAAATAGCTTGCAAGCAAGTGATGTGATCACTAGAATGTTATATCACGGGAACGAGAAAAGAGTGCATGTCGGTAACGAGATCAAACTAGGTATTTGGATACCGATGATCGAATCTCGGACATGTAATATATCGTGAGACAAAGGGATTTAGTTACGATGTTAAAGGTTCACACGATCACAAGAGTCATCGTTGAATATGTGGGAGTCAGTACGGATCTCCAGGTCCCGCTGCTGATTATTGATCGGAGAGGGGTCTCGATCATGTCTACGTTATTCGCGAACCGTAGGGGGACACACTTAAGGGATACCGACACCATTTGGAGCAAATATGTTTCAGGTAAATATTTAAGAAAGCGCTGGAATCATTTCGATGGAAACCGGAATCGTTTCGGGTGAAATTGCTGAAACTGGTTCTGCATGTGATATTGAAATGTTGCAGGGGGTTTTATGTGAATGTTTTTTAATTAATGTAATTGAAAAAATTCTGAATAAAATAAATAAAAATGTTTTATTTAATGAGAACTTGCATTAAATTTGGTGGAAATTTAATGGAGGTGAGTGGAATTTTGAGTGGGTGGCTAATTATGTGAGTGGGAGCTCCACCCACATGAATGTGGAAGAGGTGGGGGCACCTCCCTTGGCCGCCGGCCATGGTGAGGGGCTGCCCCCCCTCTCCCTATAAAAGGCCCCCCACTCCCTCCTCTCATCTTGCACCACCTCCTCGTGAAGGTTCTCTTCTCCCTCTAGTTATTCCCCATGGTCTTGGATTAGCGAGATACATGTTCCCGGTGTCTTTATCTGGAAAGGAGTTGCTGCTTCCGCTGCATCTGGAGCGAGGAGGCGGAGGTTGTTCGGTGGACCGAACGTGTGTGCGACCACGGAGCACCGCTACTTTGCGGTGCTGGACTTGATGGTGCTGGACCTGATGGTGCTGGAGCTGCTGGACCTGTCGGACTTCCACACGATCTTGAGATCGGCAAGCGTACGACTACATCAACCACGAGTTCCTACTCGTTAACAAAACTCGTTGTCTTCGAGGGTAAGTTCTCCATGGATGTATGTCCACCCGTTGCTCTGTATCTAGTAGATAGATCTTGGCGTATAGTTCTCATCGTAGGAAATTTTTTGTTTTCTATGCTGCGGACCCAACAGTGGTATCAGAGCCTGATCTATGCGTAGGTGCTTTGCACGGGTAGTACACATATGTTTATATGTGGGCGATGATGATCATGTTATTGCACCTGCTATGTACTTTGGATATTGGTGCCATAGTGGGATGAAGCGGCCCGGACCAACCTTACATGTCATCGTACATGAGACCAGTTCCACGACTGACATGCAACTAGTTTTGCATAAGTGGTTGGCGGGTGTGTCTGTCTCTCCTACTATAGTCAATATCTGATTTACAACGAGTTGCTAATAACTTGGTTATCCTCGTTGTGGTTCATGTTCGTAGGTGAGACCGGTTCTATCTTCGAAAGCCCTAAGCCACGTAAAACTTGCAATTGATAAATTAGAGGCATCTAGTTTAGATCGTTGCTGGGCTAGTGTCTTGATATGGTATTGTTGTAAGTAGATGTATGGTAGATACTCTTACAACACACTTAACGTGTAAGTTTCATAGACCTTGGCCTTACACACAAAGGAAAGATAGAGATCATACCACGATACAAATGATAGAGATCAAATGCATGGACCATATCATGTTACTTTACACATTAGATGTTTGCATCTTATATTGCTAGTTTGGTGCTTCTAGTAGCATTATAAGATGATCCCTCATTTAAATATCAAGATAAAATGTGCTCTTCCTTAAGTATGCACCGTTTTATGGATCGTGTTTCGAGACATCACGTGATGATCGGGTGTACTCAACTCTACGCTTTCATACAACGGGTGTAAGACATTTTTACACACGCGAATACTAAGGTTCTTACTTGGCGAGCCTAGCATGTACAGACATGGCCTCGGAACACGGACCGAAAGGTTAAGCATGAGTCGTATAGTTGATGTGATTACCATATTGATGCTCGCCTTTGAAGCTACACCGACTCACGTGATGATCGGACTTGGTGTAGTGGATTTGGTTCATGTAATCACCAAAAAGGCACAAGGGATGTCGTTTTTGACTGGGAGTTCATTTCTAATTTGGATTAGTTGAACTCTGTTTGTCATAAACTAAATCGAAGTGAATTTGCATAATTTGTTGTAGTCATTGGCATATGTTCACTCCCTTATACTTAGTTTTATTTGAGATAATAGAACTATAGAATTCTGGATATTTACTTTACGAACTGGTATCGTATTGTTTTGAATGTCAATTTAAAGTTTATAAGTCCTATTGCAAACTTTCAGCAAACTCTATTTACTCCATGAAGTTTAATAAGTAGTATTAAATAAAGAGTAAGAATTCCAATGTTAGTATCTAAAGTATCATGTTTGCCTCCATGATTATTGATATTCAAAAATTGTTTTAATATCAAGGTTATCTAGGAGCTGAAAGAATTGTTTCAGGAACCATCATGTGTGGAAGATATTGTGATATCTGAAACAATGTTTTTGGTTGCATTATGATAGAGTATAATTTAGCAAAATACATGTTCTCATATTGTATGAGAATTTGTCAAGGATGGAGATGCTAGGCATCTGGATCTCCCAAAAAGGTGTTGGGAACTAACATTATACTCGCGATTCTTCCTTATAGGCTATAGTAGCTTGATCATGAAAGTTGTCATGATAAGGATGAATAGAAGATGTAAGTAAAATGTTTACTACACTAATAGATTACTAAAGAATGGATTTTTGAAAGAACACCAAACATTTGATGATGGTGATCCACTTCAAAGTGCAAGTCCAAAGGTATTAGTATTCGACTATATACGCTTTGTACTATGTGTCATGTGAATGACACCACTATTGATGTTGATAGATTCTTTTAAAATAAAAGGAATTGTTGAAAGAGAATCTATAAAATATTTGGCAGAAAAGAAAAGGTTGGAGATGTCCAACTTAGGTATATAGAAGATGTACATGTTATGGTTGTATTCCTTGCTTGTTAACAATGTGGTTCTGAGGTATTGGATACCGAATTGGTTGGTGTGAAGTGTCATACAGAACAACACAATTCATGAACTGCAACGGCCTAAGTAACTAGCAAAAGAATAAGTGATGATGTTCATCGAAAACAAATAAAGTGTTATTGTGTTTTTCGTTGTCGTCAAACCTAGCCTTCAAGATTTGTTTTAATAATTGTTATTTTTGTTTCGGAATTATGAGAACAATGGTTGTTCAAATAATTATTGTATTCCATAAAGGATGGATGAACTTTTACAAGTCTAGTTGGAGAAATCACATCCATAAATATTATTGCTAAAATGTCGTAAGACAAATGATTGGAAGATCACTTATGAAGTGACATCGCTGTTTGAATTATAATGGAAAGTAAACATGAAGAAACTCCATCTTGATGGATTTTTGGAGTCTTTTGATTTTGATCAATTGATGCTTGTGAAACTTCCCTCAAGATAATGGAAACTCTGTCCATAGGCCAAAGAGGAACGGATGACTAACTTATTGGATATTATGCATATTGATGTATATAGTCCATTATGTGTAGCCATATGCGATGGATCTTTTTGCTTCATATGCTTTCTCTGGCAATTTGAGTGAATATATTTATATATTTACTTAATAAGGAAGAAGTATGAAACAATTGAAAATTGTTCAAAGAAGTGAAAAACCATTGTAACAAGAAAATAAAAGAGTTTATGATTTGATCATAAAGGAAGATATTTGAGTTACAGGTTTAGCAAAACACCTAAGATTTCAGGAATTGTTCCATGAATTTGCATTTCCCGATAAACCACGGGAGTATGGTATGTTCGAGAGATCAAATCAAACCTTGTTTGACATGGTAAGATCAAAGGTGTCATTTATAAAACTGCCATTATGTTTTAAAGATTAAAGCTTTAGAGATTGCCGCTTTTACACTGAAAAGAGCACCATCGTGATCCGTTGAAATGACACCATATGAGTTATGGTTTGGGATAAAACCCAAAATGTCTTTTCTTATATTTTGGTATGCTATGCATAAGTAGAATGTTTACAACCAAAGTCGGATAAGCACGTCTTTGTAGGTTATCCCAAAGAATTTGTTGGGAATTCCTCCATAACACCGAGGACAAAAGAGTTTGTCGCTTGGAACGTCAAGTTTCTTGAGAAGGAATTTTTCGTGAAAAGTTATGTGGGAGGACAATAGAACTTTGATAAGGTTGTTGAACCTTAGCTATATGTGCTGAGTAGCACAGCGCCGGAAAGTGTCCTAGTGGCGGCCACAATGCTCATGGCTCCCGTGATTACAAAGGGTGTAATTTTGGAGATTAGAGTTCTTATTGAACCATTTGGGTCGGTAAGAATCAAATAGTAAGATTTGAAACAGAAGTCGTTATTGTTTTGACAATGATGAACCGACTGCATGCAAAGAAGTGATGATGGGCCCTGACTCCATAAAATGACTAGAAGTCATAGAATCCGTGATAGTATCCATACATGAGAAATCAAGTTTCTGAACTTGGAAGACCCTCCAAAAAGGCGTGAAGCCTATCAGTCGTGTTTGGATCTATAAAGAAATAAGACATGGATGTTTAACATCTATGAAATAGTCGACATGTCGGAAAGAAGTTTACGACAATGTTCAAGGAGTTGACTATGACAAGATTTGATCTTTCATAGCGATATATAGTCTTGACGGATTAATGTAGCAACCACTACATATAATTTGGTATATGGTAGTTGAATAAACAAAACAAGGTTCTTCTAATAGAACAGTAACCTAGGACATGTACATGACATGGTCCGAAGGGTTTTGTTAATTCAAAGGGCGCTAAAAGGGCATGTAAACTTCAATAGTTGAAGTAAGCATAGCGGAGTTGGAATCTTCACCATGATGAAACTATTAAAAGAGTTTAAATTCATCGGAGATGATGAAGATGCTTGCATTTGCAAGAAATTAAGTGGGAGCGCTGAGACATATTTCTAATACATTATGTAGAGGACATATTGTTGATTGAAAATGATGTATCTTGAATTGACACAAGTTAAGGATTTCATTAAAATAAGATTTCGATGAAAGACTTGGGCAAACCCAGAATATTAGGCATCAATATCTATATGGATAGATTAAGGTGCTAATATGGTTGTGCCAAACATACATATATGAGATATTGAAAGGGTTCAATATGGAAACAACAAGAAAGGTTCTTGCTGCATGGAAAGGATTGTATCAAAATTCAAGTGTTTCAACACTTGGTGAGTAAAATCACATGAAGATTTTGATCGATTATACCATGATATGTATATATCCATAATGTCCTATGCTCTAAATGTTATGAGCATATACCAGAATGATTCATAAGATGATCATTGGACAATAGTAAAGATATTCTTATGAGCTTTTGGAAGAACTAAGAATATATAATGTATAAGTGACAAATAGTTAAAGGTAGTTCATTGTAAAGTGTTACATTGATACTAGTTTTGTCACAAGATACAAATTAAATTTATCTCAATTTAGACTATGGGTGGCACAATGTAATGAAAAGGATGTTCCATGATGGATTTGGATGAGTTCCAAAGTTGAGACATTATGACGGATACTACAACAAAAGGCTAAGTATATGACTGCTATAGTAGCAGCATAGGAGGGCATTTGTGTTAAGTAGTTTGTTATCAAACTAGGTGTGATTCAAAGTGGGCTAATACTATGAAGATATATTGTGTGACAATAGTATCAACATATTTTAACCCGAACGAACTAAAGGTCTACCAAAGGACCAAATTTATACAATGCCATCTCATTTGAGAAGGAGTGATGCGTAGAGACGCAAAGACATGCAAATACACACGAAACTGAAACTGTCAGAGCCGGAGATTATGTTAACCACTAGCAATCGCGTATATGCAACACCAGAAAGCCATAGGTGTTCAATACGCAAAGTTTTTTAGACTAGATTATTGACTCTAGTGCAAGTGGGAGACTGAAGGGAATATGCCCGAGAGGCAATAATAAAGTGGTTATTATATTATTCCTTGTTTATGATAAATGTTTATTTTGCATGCTATAATTGTATTAATTTGGAAACGTTAATACATGTGTGTTTAATAAACAAAAGGAAAGTTCCTAGTTATGCCTCTCTTATAAACTAGCTCGTTGATTAACAAGATGATCAAGGTTTCTTGATCATGGACATTGGATGTTGTTAATAACAAGGTCACAACATTAGTTGAATGATGTGATAAACATTCATCTGAAGTATAGCATTATGATCAAAGTCATTTTGTTTATATGGCTATAACATCATACGAAGTAATCCTAGTCCTTAGACCATGAGATCATGTCAATCACTAACACTGGAAGAGTATCTTGATAACATCAAACGTCACACCGTGAATGGGTGATTATAAAGGTGGGTTCAGTGCTACAAAAGTGTTATGTAGAGGCTCATGGATCAAGAGTGGGATTTGTCCATCCCGATGACGGATAGATATACTCTGGGCCCTCTCGGTAATATCACATTGAAATAGCTTGCAAGCAAGTGATGTGATCACTAGAATGTTATATCACGGGAACAAGAAAAGAGTGCATGTCGGTAACGAGATCAAACTAGGTATTTGGATACCGATGATTGAATCTCGGACATGTAATATATCACGAGTCAAAGGTATTTAGTAACGACGTTAAAGGTTCACACGATCACAAGAGTCATCGTTGAATATGTGGGAGTCAGTACGGATCTCCAGGTCCCGCTGCTGATTATTGATCGGAGAGGGGTCTCGATCATGTCTACATTATTCGAGAACCGTAGGGTGACACACTTAAGGGATACCGACACCATTTGGAGCAAATATGTTTTAGATAAAGATATAAGAAAGCGCTGGAATCATTTCGATGGAAACCGGAATCGTTTCGGGTGAAATTGCTGAAACTGGTTCTGCATGTGATATTGAAATGTTGCAGGGGGTTTTATGTGAATGTTTGTTAATTAATGTAATTGACAAAATTCTGAATAAAATAAATAGAAGTGTTTTATTTAATGAGAACTTGCATTAAATTTGGTGGAAATTTAATGGAGGTGAGTGGAATTTTGAGTGGGTGGCCAATTATGTGAGTGGGAGCTCCACCCACATGAACGTGGAAGAGGTGGGGGCACCTCCCTTGGCCGCCGGCCATGGTGAGGGGCTTCCCCCTCTCCCTATAAAAGGCCCCCCACTCCCTCCTCTCATCTTGTACCACCTCCTCATGAAGGTTCTCTTCTCCCTCTAGTTATTCCCCATGGTCTCGGATTAGCGAGATACATGTTCTCAGTGGCTTTATCTGGAAAGGAGTTGCTGCTTCCGCTGCATCGCTGGAGCGAGGAGGCGGAGGTTGTTCGGTGGACCGAACGTGTGTGCGATCACGGATGCACCGCTACTTTGCGGTGCTGGACTTGATGGTGCTGGACCTGATGGTGCTGGAGCTGCTGGACCTGTCGGACTTCCACACGATCTTGAGATCGGCAAGCGTACGACTACATCAACCACGAGTTCCTACTCGTTAACAAAACTCGTTGTCTTCGAGGGTAAGTTCTCCATGGATGTATGTCCACCCGTTGCTCTGTATCTAGTAGATAGATCTTGGCGTATAGTTCTCATCGTAGGAATTTTTTTGTTTTCTATGCTGCGGACCCACCATCGGCTACGAGTACGACTACTTCAACCATGTTCCCCGCGGAACATTAACAGTGTACATACTACAAGGGTATGTATTCTCTACGCTCCGGCCGTTACCGCATTACTACATAGATAGATCCTAGGCTAAGTTTCTGGGGTTCCGCCGTAGGAATTTTTTTGTTTTCTGTGCCGATCTCCAACACTTCTGTAACAATGTGAGCTCTGTTTACATGACACAGAATCCAGTGCATCACCAACGTACCAAGCATGTAGAGATTGATCTACACTTCGTTAGAGATCGCGTGACCACTGGCGAGGTTAAGGTGCTACACGTTCCTAATTCATCACAGTTCGCGGACATCTTCACCAAAGGATTACCATCGCCTCTCTTCTTAGACTTTCAGGACAGTCTCAACATTCGTCAGCTGCCCAGTTTTGACTGAGGGAGGGTGTTTTTCGTGGGAGGTTCTTCTTCTTTAATCCTCCGGTGTGAATACCTTTTACCTTTCCTCCCCGGCAACGGCGCCAGAAAATAGCTTGATGTCTACGCACTTCTATTCTTGTAGACAGTTGTTGGGCCTCCAAGTGCAGAGGTTTGTAGAACAGCAGCAAGTTTTCCCTTAAGTGGATCACCCAAGGTTTATCGAACTCAGAGAGGAAGTGGTCAAAGGTATCTCCTCTCAAGCAACCCTGCAATCAAGATACAAGAAGTCTCTTGTGTCCCCGACACACCCAATACACTTGTCAAGTGTATAGGTGCACTAGTTCGGCGAAGAGATAGTGAAATACAAGTGGTATAGATAATTATAAGTGGTATCGGTGATAGAAGATAACTTGATGGCGTGGAAGAGACTAAAGGCAAACTGAAATAAAGATAGAAGCAAGCAAACATGTAACATATCTAAATGCAAACGGTGTATCAATGCTTAGAAACAAGGCCTAGGGATCATACTTTCACTAGTGAATACTCTCATATAAATATCTTCTCTTTATGATACTACGCTGAACTACTCTCCGGTTGAACACTCTAATCGATGGTAGGGCTATAACAGCACACCTCAAAGTTCATCTTTCCCATCTATATAACCCCACATTGTCACCTTGAGCACTAGATGGGTCCAACAAACACCACAATTTCATAAAGACATCCAACTCCAAATATAACTCATAACAAGTATTTTTAATCTCTAGCCTAAGTGCCACCATGGTGTGCACACTGTCAATTTCACACACATGGGGAGAGCAGAGATCTATTAAAGAACTTGAGTAGCAAGGTAGATCTACTTGATTACAAAGCTCATGATCACAATATGATCACGCATAGAGAGAGAGAGAGATGAACACATAGCTACCGGTAGAACCCTTAGCCTCAAGAGAGAAGTACTCCCTCCTCATCATGGGAATCAGCAATGGTGATGGAGATGGTGGTGGAGATCGATGGAGATGGCTCCGGGGGCACTTCCCTGTCCCGGCAGGGTGCCGGAACAAAGACTTTCTGTCCCCCGAATCTCCCCTTCGGTGGCGGCGGCGCTGCGGAACTTTTCGTGGCTGGAGGCTTGACTATTTAGGGTTTTCGTCCCGGGAGGCATCTTATAGGCGAAGAGGCAAGGTCGGTGGGCAGCCAGGGGGCCCACACCATGCCCTGGCGCGGCCAGGGGGACCCGTGCCATGGGGTGGTGTGGCCACCCTGTGGCCCCTCTCCGTCTCGTATTCTGGCTCCATGAGTCTTCCGGTAAAATATCAACTTTGGCTTTTGTCCCGTCCAATTCCGAGAATATTCATTTTCTGACTTTCTGGAACCAAAAATAGCAGAAAACAGGCAACTAGCACTGTGGCTCTTTGTTAATAGGTTAGTCCAAGAAATCATATGAAAAGTACTCCAAAGTGTGGACAAAACACAAGAAAGTAGATAAAACCAAGCATGGAACATCAAAAATTATAGATACATTTGCAATGTATCAACATCCCCAAGCTTAACTCCTGCTCGTCCTTGAGTAGGTAAGTGATAAAAAGAAAGAATAATTTTTGAGGTGACAAGCACCATCATAAACTTGATCAAAGTATTTGTAAAACATGGATAGCTGGGATCATAGTACTTCAACATAACATGAAAGACAAAGTTCTAGCAATAAGCAAAGAAACTATGATGCAACATGAAAAGGCACAAACAAAAGATTCATGAATAACAATGCTTTGCAAGACGTTTGTTTGTTTCACATAAATAAAACATAGCATAATAGTATTCAGCTTGTCCCTCATAGAGTAGCAAATATAAATGCATAGGGCACCTTCAAAGTTCATAAGAGTGACTAGATACAAATAGTTTAAAACAAGCAATATCAAGGTATGCATCAATCAACTAGTCTTGGGACAATGCACATAGAACTAAGAATGGCCACTATGCTCTCAAAGTAGGTGCATAAAGGTAGAAGGTGGAGACTCAATATAATGGTGGACGAAAGGCTTTCATAAAAGGAAGCAGAGATTCAAGTTTCATAAAGAGCTTCCAAAAATTATGGTACTTATAGCTTTCAACTCTCATTGCCCCTATCATAAGAATCTTGAAGTGATTAAGGTTAAAGTGAAAAAACTATGGTGTACATGCTTGATGAAGTATAAGTTAGAAATCTCATGTCCCTTGAATACGAGGTCCGCTCCTCATGCTACTCAAGTTTAGTCACCGGTAAGTTTTTGTCATCGTAAGTACATGTGTATCATAGAGAAGTGCCAACGAGGTACCCCTTGCCCGATGATACGGAAGAATCCCCATATCAAAATGACAAGGCAAGAAGACAACGAGCATCTCATCAATCTTCTTATTTACCATGGGAATATGGTGCTTTTTTCTCTCTTTCCTCTTTTCATAATCTTTTTTTTCTTTTTCTCTTTTTTTCAATAGGACTCTTTTTTTATAAGAAGAATGCTTCATAGACAGCTCATTATGGTTACGCTGCAGGTTTCCACCATGTCAGCATGGATTAGACCAGCGGCCCAGGCGTTTCTATAACACATATACATAACTCCATGGACTTACAAGCTACCCTTTCATTTCACACCGATGACATCCATATACAAAAGAGCATGATATCAACTAGGTACAAGTACCAAGTGCAATGTTGAAAGCGTTCCCCATGAAAGCATGGTTCTGCTAATTCCCAACAAATAAGTGCAAGCATATACAACATAGATGACACAATGGTTCAAGTTTATTAAGGGCAAGAAAAGTAAAGTGTGCCATCAAGTTCGTGAGAGCTTTAATCACTAGTTTTCTCATAACAAGTTTAATTCGGAAGGTAAACAAAAGCATGAATATACTTGGAATAGCATAAGCTAATGGGTAGGTATGGTGGACTCTTTGGAATAACTTGGTTTAGGGAGTTGGATGCATGAGTGGAACTCATACTTGGTTGTGGAGGCTAGCAAAAGACTGGGAGCGACAAACTAAGAGAGCAATAATGGCCATAATCATGAAGAGCGACAAACCATCATTGATCAAAGCATAAAGTGATACTACAAGTTGAAAACTAAAGGATCATAAAGGCTATGGTGAATTTGGATAGTTATAACATGGTGTGAGCATGCGCCAAGTCAACCCAAATAAAGCATCAAAGGAGAATACCACTATACTATGATTTAATATGCTAAAACAACGCATAATTCATCCAAGGCACATTAAGCAATCTCAATTGTTTATAACATGTCATGATACAACAAAGAATACTAAGCATAAAGCCAAAACAATATCAAGCATGGCATGACAAAGCATAGGCCACAGTCAAAAACAAGCTCTTTTACCACTTAAGCATGAGCTTTCCTACTCTTTTCCAAACCAAACAAAACTATTTGAAAACCAATGCATGAAAGAGGGGGTCCAACCAATTTATTCAGAAAACTAAGCAAACCAAGCAAACGAAAAACCAAAACAAAAACGAAAAATAAGACGCTCCAAGAACAACACAACTGTGCATGAAACAATAAAAATGAAGCGTTTGGAAGAAACCTGGGATTTTTATTGATGAAGAGGGGATGCCTTGGACATCCCCAATATTTGACGCTTGTACTTCTTGGATATTTCTTGGGGTGACACGGGGTGGCATGCCCAAGCTTGAGCTTTAGTCCATCCTTCATCTCATTACTCATTCCTTCCATACACTTGAAAATTTTCCTTCATACAAAACTTCACATAATCTTTATTAGCAACATTTGTGCACTCAAGATAATAAGTCTTTAGGTTCAGTTCTAACACCAATAAAACTTCCATTAAAACACTAGCTATTGTAGCACTTCCCTCAAAAAGCTCAATTCCCCAAAAGAACTCAAAAAGGAACCAACAAGAAGCAAATGCAGAAAATGGCAGAAATCTGTCAAAACAGACCAGCAGGTAAAGAAGAATTTTTTCAAAGACCTTCTGTTGATCAAATCAAAAAGTGTTGAACTAACGAAAGTTAGATAACAACCTGGGGCAGAAGCACAAAATTCACGCCTCAAAAGGACGTACATAGATTTTACACGAATTTTTACGGTGAAGCACAAAAATCTGTTTCGGGACAACAACTTTCCCAATCATTACTTCTCTCTCATTAGAGGTTACTCTTGGCACAAGAAGCAAATAAAAAGGATAAAGATCAGTTATTACAAAGGTAATAACTTCCAAGACTCATCTAAAACTTTTGGGTTATCTCCCAATAAGTACTTTTCTTTAACGCCTTTAAGTTAGGCATGATAGTTTGAGAAGATGCTCACATAAGAAATATGAATTGAAATAAAAGAGAGCATCAAGAAGAAAATTCAAAGCACATTTAAGTCTAACCCACTTCCTATGCATAGGAATCTTGCAAAGAAACAAGTCATGAAAGCACAAAGCAACAAGCATAGAAAAGCAAAACAAGTGCAACTTCAAGACTTTCAACATAAAGAGGGGAAACTTAATATTATCGAGATGCATAAAACCATGTTTCCCTCTCTCATAATAACTTCCAGTAGTATCATGAATAAAATTAACAATATAACTATCACAAGAAACATTCTTATCATGAGCCACATGCATAAAAGAATTAATACTCCCCACATAAGCATAGTCATTCTTATTAATTGTAGTGGGAGCAAAATCAACAAAATAGCTATCATTATTATTCTCATCACCATAATCATCAAATATAGGAGGCATATTGTAATCATAATAAATTTTCTCCTCAATAGTAGGTGGACTAAAAATATCATATTCATCATTGTAATCATCACATATTGGAGGTTTGGTATCATCATAAGCAATAGAATAGCTATCTTCCAAAGCTAGGGAACTAAAAAGATCATTTTCATAAAAACTAGCTTCCCCAAGCTTAGACTTTTCCATAGCATTAGCAATAATGGTGTCCAAAGAATTCATACTAACAACATTGCTATTATCATGCAAATAAAGTTCCATAGGTTTTTTAATTTTCTCTTCAAACACTTCATGTCCTAACTCAAGATAAATAATATAAAGCTCTCTAATCTTTTTGTTGTTTTCCATTAAGCCTAACTAGTGAAAACAAGAAACAAAAAGACAAAATTGCAGAATCTAAAGGAAATAACTTCGAGCACTCACACCGGAGGATGTGAGTACCTTTTACCTTACCTCCCTAGCAACGGCGCCAGAAAATAGGCATTTGCCTTGGGAGGTTCTTCTTCTTTAATCCTCCGGTGTGAATACCTTTTACCTTTCCTCCCTGGCAACGGGGCCAGAAAATAGCTTGATGTCTACGCACTTCTATTCTTGTAGGCAGTTGTTGGGCCTCCAAGTGCAAAGGTTTGTAGAACAGCAGCAAGTTTTCCCTTAAGTGGATCACCCAAGGTTTATCGAACTCGGGGAGGAAGTGGTCAAAGGTATCTCCTCTCAAGCAACCCTGCAATCAAGATGCAAGAAGTCTCTTGTGTCCCCAACACACCCAATACACTTGTCAGGTGTATAGGTGCACTAGTTCGGCGAAGAGATAGTGAAATACAAGTGGTATAGATAATTATAAGTGGTAACGGTGATAGAAGATAACTTGATGGCGTGGAAGAGACTAAAGGAAAACTGAAATAAAGATAGAAGCAAGCAAACATGTAACAGATCTAAATGCAAACGGTGTATCAATGCTTAGAAACAATGCCTAGGGATCATACTTTCACTAGTGAACACTCTCATATAAATATCTTCTCTTTATGATACTACGCTGAACTACTCTCCGGTTGAACAATCTAATCGATGGTAGGGCTATGACAGCACACCTCAAAGTTCATCTTTCCCATCTACATATCCCCACACTGTCACCTTGAGAAGTAGATGGGTCCAACAAACACCACAATTTCATAAAGACATCCAACTCCAAATATAACTCATAACAAGTATTTGTAATCTCTAGCCTAAGTGCCACCATGGTGTGCACGCTGTCACTTTGACACACATGGGGAGAGCAGAGATCTATTAAAACACTTGAGTAGCAAGGTAGATCTACTTGATTACAAAGCTCATGATCACAATATGATCACGCATAGAGAGAGATGAACACATAGCTACCGGTAGAACCCTTAGCCTCGAGAGAGAACTACTCCCTCCTCATCATGGGAATCAGCAATGGTGATGGAGATGGTGGTGGAGATCGATGGAGATGGCTCCGGGGGCACTTCCCTGTCCCGGCAGGGTGCCGGAACAAAGACTTTCTGTCCCCCGAATCTCCCCTTTGGTGGCGGAGGCGCTGCGAAACTTTTCGTGGCTGGAGGCTTGACTATTTAGGGTTTTCGTCCCGGGAGGCATCTTATAGGTGAAGAGGCAAGGTTGGTGGGCAGCCAGGGGGCCCACACCATGCCGTGGCGCGGCTAGGGGGACCCGTGCCATGGGGTGGTGTGGCCACCCTGTGGCCCCTCTCCGTCTCGTATTCTGGCTCCGTGAGTCTTCCGGTAAAATATCAACTTTGGCTTTTGTCCCGTCCAATTCCGAGAATATTCATTTTCTAACTTTCTGGAACCAAAAACAGCAGAAAACAGGGAACTGGCACTGTGGCTCTTTGTTAATAGGTTAGTCCAAGAAATCATATAAAAAGTACTCCAAAGTGTGGACAAAACACAAGAAAGTAGATAAAACCAAGCATGGAACATCAAAAATTATAGATACATTTGCAATGTATCATGGGCCCATTTTATATCAAACATCAATGGTTATGCAAAAAAAGTTGGTCCTTTTATTTTTGCAAATAAATAATCAAAAGGGTTTGTCCTTTTATGGAAATTTTTTGCAAATAAATAATCAAAAGGGTTTGTCTTGTACTGCTTTCTCGGCCAAGGAAGATGCTTGCATCTGACACACCATGGCAGGTAAGACCCTTTATAATTGATGATTACTATTAATGTACTTTTCTTGATGTCACATGGGTGAAGTCCATGCTCGCATCTCTAGGTAAATCATGTGGTGGATACAAGGGGCGCAGCTATCCCCGTGGCAGCAAATCCACACTCAAACACCAAACATTGAGTAAATATTGATATTTTTATAAAATAAGTCTATTACAATCTACTTATTTTTATGATCCTTTAATCATTCTACAATCTTTTGTGCATAACTTAGAGCATTGACACTAGGAGCCCCACATGTCACTTTTGCAGTTTAGCGGACTAAATGGTTGATTAGATGACAAAATGATGGAAGTTGCAGTAGATTAGACCAATAACTGAAGTGTGCAAACAAAAACATCAAACTAGCGGTTCGTGCAAAACAAGGAGGAAAAATGGGTGCAATGTGCACTTTCCTCCTTAAGGGAAGATCAATCTGTTAACTTAACCTTTTTATCCTTCTAATGCAAAGAATATTTTCTTCTTATGTTTAACTTGTTTATTTGTAATAAGCTAGATAGCGCCATGCAGCCCATCTTTGTTTCCTTGTTATCGGTGTGAAACCAAAACATTGTCAAATGGACAGAGCTAAAAACACGTGTTCAAGAGCGGAGCAGGTAGCAACCAGATGAAGATATGAGTACCGAATTAAAATTATAGTCGACCATGGTATGGCAAAGGACCATCCTTGGTGCCTTATGCCACATTGAGGCCTTGTTTTGTACTAGAGATTTTGAGGGGATTGGTAGGGTTAATCCCCTAAAAAAACTCCTCCATCATATGTGGCGTCACATCACGGGAAGGAGGCGGAGGTGGCGGAGCCAGTGCTTCGCTTGCTCGAGAGAAAACAAAACACAAGGTGGGGGTCATGGATTAGAGATACACTACGATCTCAGGGTTTCTCGGGGATTAGTGGGGTTCGGCCCGGTTAATCCTGGACAACAAAACGGCCAATTCGGATTTTCTCGAGGTTCCGGGTTGGGCCGGTTTAGTCCTCTATGATCCCCACTACCCCCTCCCCTTTACAAAATGAGGGTTGAATGTGGTACTCGGTCTTCAATGCTTCGTCCATTTCAAATCACTTTGCAAGCTAGCGTAACACTAGCACAACAAAGTGGGATAAAAAATATTAGCCTTTCGGTACCCACTAACCACTCTTGCTTTAGTGTATGGTATTATTAGAGGAATATCTACAATATTGCCTCTATTTTAAAATATAAGATATTTGGAGGTTTAAATTGAACTCATTAGGAAAGGAGGTGTACCTTTTAAGATGAACTACTTGTTTAAAGAGAGATTTTCAAATACCATACATGAGCAAATTTATAATAGCATGGAGTGAATCAACGTGTGAGTGAAAACATTGAAATATTTTAGTGTTGCTTGACTTCTAAAGTCTAATTCTACTAAAATACCCATTGGTCTTTATGAGTACATTTGAGAAATTCAAGATCAATAAGTTTAACTATCTTGAGAACGCTACGATAAATGACATAAATAATATGGGATCCATGCATGTGGCAAGTTCACATTTGTAAAATGCTTTGGATTCCACGTCAACCCCAAGGTCGTGCACCAATGCGTTTGGTATGTAACACCACGGCTACCACGGGTATGGTGGCTATTATCTCTATCATCTTTCCAATATTTCTAGACTGACCCCACATATTAACACTAGTCTTTTGTAGGATCCTGGTGCAGGACTTAATAGATTATCCATACCAACAAGTTGTAACTTTTTGGGGGGATCATCTTCAAAAGAACTCCAGGTTAAGCATGCTTGTCCTGGAGCAGTTTGAGGATGGGTGACCGACCGGAAAGTTATTCCCGCGTGCACAAGAGTGAGGCCAAACTGCTAGTGTTGGTACGTGGGGTCAGTCTAGAAATTCTAAAGAGCTGCTAGGGGTACTTTGTTCCCACTCGTGTGCACCCAGGAACAACTTCCCGACCCGTCACTCATCCTTATATTGCTCCATGACAAGCACGTTTAACCTAAAGTTCCTATGAAGATGAACTCCGAAAAAGAAGTTGCAACTTGTTGGTATGGATATTCTATCAATCCTATTAATCCCTGCACCAGGATCTCACATGGTAGGGTGCACCACCACCGGCTAGGTCTTAGGAAGAATAATTCAACATGATTGGTTTCCCGAACTCCCTCCGCGTTGTGTCCCGTATGTGCGTCAAAGCGTCCCTAGTCAGGCCCACTGGAAACACTCAATTAAATCAACAGTTTTCATGGAGCTAGGCTGGGAAGAACGCAAAAACCCACGTCGGTGGCTCCAGCGATGCAACCTTGATTCATGATTATTTTTCTCTCTCCTCTCTTAAACGTGTTCATCCCAACCGCTTGTAGTTATCACATGTAGGTTCTGAATCACAAATCAAGCTCTACATGAAAAAGATGTCTATCGACGATGGGGTTCCATTCTAACCGGCACCAGGTTTTGTGATCTTCTCTGAATCAAGGTTAAAGTTGGAGCTTTTTCACACAATTTTTGTTAGATTTGCCGTGCACAATTAACCGTTCAAAATTTTCTTTCAAGAGTAGCGTTACCTCGCGGTTTCACACAACTCTCATGTTGCAAGTTTTTTGTTTTGGTGGCGAAAGAGGAATTCATCTTTAACTCTTTCAACTATACCTGAGGTTGAAGATGAACTCATTCTCTCTCTCTCTCCTCTCTGAAACAGACTCTTTCCTAACCTCTTGTAATCAACACAACCATGCTTCGTTTCAGAAGAATCTTTACATGAAAAAGATGCACGTCGATGATGGGCTTCCATTCCGACCATCGACACCGATTTTTGTGAACTTTATGTTCTCATAATCATGGTCAAGTTGGAGCTTTTTCGGACAATTTTTGTGAGGTTCACGTAAAGTGCATGTAGGTTGAACCTTGGTAGTAGTCTCACCTCCACTCAATTTTAGACCATGGCAAGCGAGAGTGAGCACTTCACTGAACTATTAGGGCATCTATGTCGGGGCCCACTCCAGGTACCGGAGCGCCATCTATCACCGTGCTCACACAATGGCACCCTCATATCCCCATCTCCCCACTATTGCTCTACTTCCTGGCCACCTCGGCCATACTATCGCCTATGGCAGCTAGCTGTGGTGGTGTGAGTTAAGTGTGTTTACCCTTGGGGTTTGTGTGGTTATTGATGGGGGAGTGAACTAGATGTTGCTAACCAATCAAACATGTTCTTGTGTTTCCAACGATGTGACCAAGGCAACCAAACAAAGTTGATAACAGCCCTCTTTTCTCATCTCTTTGGATGTGCCCCCCAGGGAGACGAGAAAAGGCTGCATGCTACCAAACACCCCCTAGTTGATGGATCACCGACCAAGAGACTAAAGAAGATGCCAACAACATGAAGATGGTTTTTGGATCCGTCGCTTTGGCTTCCACACCGACCTCGAGTCTGCTGTACTGGCTACCTATCGTAGCTGACATCGCTGATGCTCGTTCAGGTGAAGGCCAAAAAATGGTCACCTATAAGTCCTTAGACCAAAATGTCAAGGTGAAGAGTCTCCAAGCCAATCTCTACAAGGAGAACACCACTGATTATGCGGACTAGTAAAACTCCATTTTCTGGAAAATGAAGAAGCGCATGTACATGAAGCGTTTTGACATAAACATGCAGTATATACTCAAAGATATCGTGACAGATGCATGAAAGAAAATAACGCCTTGTGGGAGTAAGAGAAGTTAGCCGCCATTTCCCTTACAAGTAGCCCTACCTACATTCATATACACCATCCGACCGGCCCCCAGCCTCAATTAGGGGCGTGTTTGCTAGCCTACAGCCTATTTTTAGCCTAGCCTGATAGTGTTGGGTGGATGATGACTTCGAGAGCACATATCGATTGTAACTAGTTTCAAAACAAGAGTATCGAACCCACATAGAGCTATTTGGTTAAGGTCTTTATGACCCTCGTCACTATCTACCAAAGGATACTTGTAAGCTGCCTTTGATTTCAAGTAAAGGATGTTTGAAAGGTTTTTTGTTTGAATGCATAAAAGTAAATAAAACAAGTAATGAAAAGAAAGTAACAAAAGCGTTGAAAATAGTGTTGAAACTCAATAAGGCTAAATCGTTCTCGGGGATGTAGGATACACCTCTAGCATGTGGTAATTAATCATAATTATGATAATTTATTTCTTGTGTCATGATATGTATGGAGAGAGTTCCATAATAAGATGTTCACTTCAAGACTCATGGACAATCGCTTTCTTGAGTCAGGTATAAGGTCATCTCTAAATAACCACTATGATGCCTTGTTACGTCCATTTTGCATCACTATTCTATGTCTTAATTCACTATTATTCATTGATATATTTCGGGATTGAGAGGTGATACTTATGTTATTTCATCTATTTTTGCATGGTTGATGACTTTTGGAGCATGGACCGCTGTAGTCAGGATTCTGATGGAAAAGGTGCTGTTTTGAGGCAAAATTCGCGAAGATCAGAAAATCCAGGAAAATATACGGAAAATTCTATTTTTCCAGAAGACTCAGGATGCCAGAAGATGGAGTGGAGGTGGGCCACAGGGGGTCCACACCACCCCATGGCGTGGGCAGGCCTAGGCCGCGCCTGGGAGTGGTGTGGCTGCCCTGGCCCACTCCAGCCTCTCCCCTCTGGCGTATATCATCCCCACGAAACCCTAAGACTCGGGGAGCGACCACAGAAAGATTCCGCCGCCTCTGCGGGGCGGAAAACACCGAGAGAGAAAGATCTCTCCGGAGACAGATTTCTGCCGGGGGAATTCCTTCCCGGAGAGGGAAGATCGTTGCCATCAACACCACCATCAAGCTGGGCTTCATCGGGATCATCAACATCATCATCACCATCATCATCACCATCAGCACCCTCATCACCATCTCCATATTGCTGTAACAATTGGTTGAATCTTGCTATAGTTCATAGGGAAAACTTTCCCGGTGTTGATTACTATTTGTAGTTGATGCTATTGAGTGAACCATTGAATTATTGTTTATGTTCAGATTGTTATACATCATTATTTTATCTCTGATCATGATCCATATGATGTCTTGTGAGTAGTTCGTTTTGTTCTTGAGGACATGGGAGAAGTCGTGTTGTTAGTAGTGGAGTTGCGTTGAGAAAGATTCAATAGATTGTTATTTAAGTTGTGGTGTACTTCTTCTAGTGGTGTCATGTGAATGTCGACTACATGACACTTCACCTATAAGGGCCTAGGGGAATGCATTGTGTATTTGGCTACTAATCGTAGGGGTTGCCGGAGTGACAGAAACCTGAACCCCCGTTAGGAAACCATTGCACAAAGGACGTAAGGGTCTTAGAGTTTAAAGTTGTGGTTAGGTTTCTACCTTAATTACTTTCTTATACCTACGGATGTTTGCAAGGGGTATAATCACAAGTATGTATTAGTCTTGGATGGGCGGTACATTAGCACAGGTTCACCCACACAACACTTAGCAAGCTAAAGAAGATTAATTGACTATATGAAGCGAGGCACTTGACAGTCTTCCCATGTGTCCTCGAGAACGTTGGGTCATCTCTAGAAATACAACCGGCTTGTCCTTTGCTGCATAAAGGATTGGGCCACTTGCTGCATTCATTCTTACTGTCTTTTATTTACTCGTATTTTGTTTACTTGCTTTATCGAAAACCCCTAAAAATCCATTTGCTAAGTAGTTGTAGAGAATTCCTGATCCATACCACTAGCCAGCACCTTCTGCTCCTCATTGGGTTCGACACTCTTACTTATCGAAAATACTGCGATACACCCCCTATACTTGTGGGTCATCAAGACTATTTTCTGGCGCCGTTGCCGGGGAGTGAAGCGCTATTGGAGAGTGGAACTGGTAAAGGAAACATCTACTATGAGTATTGTTTACTTCTGCTAGTTGCTTTATTTTTGTTATGGATAATTCGCTGAGTTTCTTAATTGGTAATGCTACTACCACTGCTAAGGTATTAGATAAGCCACCATCTGTTGAGAGAGATGTTTTCAAAATACCTACAAGAATTATTGATCGTGTTATGGATAACTACTATGTTGGGGATGGAACTGTCCATCCCGATGATCATTTACTCTTTATACACGAATTATGCGGGTTGTTCAAGTGTGCAGGTATTACTACATATCAAGTTAAGAAGAAGTTATTCTCATTATCACTGAAAGGAAGAGCTAAGGAATGGTATAAGCTGCTGAAGAATGGTCAAGCTCTGGAATGGGAGGAAATAGTGCCTCTCTTTTATTCAAAGTTTTATCCTCCTAGTGAGATTCATAAAGATCGGAATCAAATATACAACTTTTGGCCTCTTGATGGAGAGAGTACAGCTCAAGCTTGGGGGAGACTGAAGTTAGTTACTAATACTCAAATGTCCCATTCATGAGCTCCCCAACAATATTATTATTAACAACTTTTATGCAAGGCTCCCTCTACATGACAAAATTTTATTGGATGCTTCTTATGCTGGATCATTCACTCGTATGGAAAAAGAAGCTAAATGGGATCTTCTGGACCGTATTCAAGACAATGCTGAAGCTTGGGAGAATGACAAAGGTAGAAAGTCAGGTATAAATTATGATTATGAATGCATTGAATCTTTTATGGGAACTGATGACTTTCAAAATATTAGTAATATTTATGGTCTTGATTTGCAAGTTATTACGAATTGCTTTAGAGCTTTTGCTTCCTATATCGAAATTCCAAAAAGGGGATGGAACAAATACCATGCACCTTACAAAGATATTGTTGACTATGCTCCTATTGGAAGTGTTGAGTATTGCATTATTGATCCCATCTTACCCGAACCTTATATCGAGAAGATTCCCTTTCCCTAAAAGGTAAAGGACCATCCTAAGATAACCAATGTAATCACCAAAAGTGAAAAAAGAACTGTAAAACATGATGAACAAATAAACATTGAACCTGTGGTAGCAATTGTGAAAGACCTTGTCACTAAAAGCGTAGAAGATGGGCACATAGTATTTTGTGAGGATGCTTCTAATATTGTTTCACATCCCAATAGATCTAAAAAGGCTAGTGTTCCTATGCTTTCTGTTAGAATTGGTGATCATTGCTATTATGGTTTATGTGATATTGGTGCAAGTTCTAGTGCTATTCCTTATGAGCTTTATAGAGAAATTATGCATGAAATCAGTCCTTGCGAGTTGGAGGAGATTGATGTGGTTATTCACCTTACTAATAGAGATACCATCTCTCCAATTGGTATTGTGCGAGATGTGGAAGTTCTTTGTGGTAAGATTAAGTACCCTGCTGATTTTCTAGTACTTGGTTCGGCTGCTAGTAAAACCTACCCTATCATTTTTGGTAGACCTTTCTTGAGTACTTGTGGAGCTATTATTGATTGCAAGAAGGAGAAAATCTTGACTAAGTTTGATGGGGAATCTTATGAGTTTAATTTTTCGAAATTTGCTAAAGAACCTTGCGAAGAGGAAACCCATAATGAGGATTTTAGGGTTGGACAACTTGCTTCTATTTCTCTTGCTCCTAACAATGCTTTGCAGCAATTTATGGAAGATCATGAAAGTGAAATCTTCATGGAAGAAAGGATTGAGATTGACAGGATTCTCCGTGATCAACCTATGATGCTTAAGCACGACTTTCCTGTAGAAGACTTGGATACCACGATGCCACCTAAAAAGGATCCGGTTTTCAATCTAAAACCTCTCCCTGATGATCTTAAATATGCTTATATTGATGATAAAAAGATATATCCTGTTATTGTTAGAGCTAAACTTTCAGGGAAGGAAGAAGAAAGGTTATTGGAAGTTTTGAGGAAACATCGAGGAGCTATGGGCTATACTCTGGATGATTTAGAAGGGATTTCACCTATTATATGTCAGCATTCTATCAATATAGAACCAGATGCAAAGCTGGTAGTAGAGCACCAACGACGTTTGAATCCTAAGATGAAGGAAGTGGTAAGAAATGAGGTATTGAAACTCCTTGATGCTGGTATTATTTACCCTATTGCTGATAGTGAATGGGTTAGTCATGTTCATTGTGTTCCTAAAAAGGGAGGTATTACCGTTGTCCCTAATGATAATGATGAGCTTATTCCTCAAAGAATAGTGGTAGGCTATAGGATGTGCATCGATTTTAGGAAAGTCAATAAAGTTACTAAAAAAGATCACTACCCGCTTCCTTTTATTGATCAAATGTTGGAAAGGTTGTCTAAAAAGACCCATTTTTGTTTTCTTGATGGTTATTCTGGTTTCTCTCAAATTGCTGTTAAACAACAAGATCAAGAAAAAACTACTTTTAATTGCCCTTATGGAACTTATGCTTATAGACGTATGCCTTTTGGTTTATGTAATGGTCCCGCTACTTTCCAAAGGTGCATGTCTGCTATCTTTCATGGTTTTTGTGAGGAAATTGTAGAAGTGTTCATGGATGACTTTTCTGTCTATGGAACTTCTTTTGATAATTGCCTGCACAACCTTGATAAAGTTTTGCAGAGATGTGAAGAAACTAATCTTGTTCTTAATTGGGAGAAATGCCACTTCATGGTTAATGAAGGGATTGTTCTTGGGCATAAAGTTTTTGAAAGAGGCATAGAAGTTGATAGAGCTAAGGTTGAGGCAATTGAGAAGATGCCATGTCCAAGAGACATCAAAGGTATTCGTAGTATCCTTGGTCATGCTAGTTTCTATAGGAGATTTATTAAATACTTCTCTAGTATATCAAAACCTCTCACTAATCTTCTTCAAAAATATGTACCTTTTGTTTTTGATGATGATTGTAGAGAAGCTTTTGAAACTCTTAAGAAGGCTTTAACTACAGCCCCTATTGTTCAACCACCTGATTGGAGTTTACCCTTTGAAATAATGTGTGATGCTAGTGATTTTGCTGTAGGGGCTGTCCTTGGGCAACGTATTGATAAAAAGTTAGATGTTATCCATTATGCTAGTAAGACTTTAGACGCTTCTCAAAGGAATTATGCCACTACCGAAAAGGAATTTCTAGCTGTTGTTTTTTCCTGTGATAAGTTTAGGCCCTATATTGTGGACTCAAAAGTAACTATTCATACTGATCATGCTGCTATTAAATATCTTATGACGAAGAAGGACGCTAAGCCTAGGCTTATTAGATGGGTACTGCTTTTACAAGAGTTTGATCTACATATAGTAGATAAAGGGTGCTGAAAATCCCGTAGCTGATAATTTGTCTTGCTTGGAAAACATCTCTTTTGACCCTATGCCTGTTAATGATAGTTTCCCGAATGAACAGTTAGCTGCAGTGGGGGTGAGCTTGCGAGGAAGCCCTTGGTATGTTGATTATGCTAACTTTATTGTCTCCAAGTATTTGCCTCCAACTTTTACAGCTCAGAAAATAAGGAAGTTCTTCTATGATCTGAGACATTATTTTTGGGATGACCCACACTTATATAAAGAAGGAGTTGATGGTATTATGCGAAGATGTGTTCTAGAATATGAACAAAATGAGATATTGCACAAATGCCATGGTAGTGCCTATGGAGGACATCATGCAGGAGATAGAACGGCACAGAAGGTATTACAATCAGGTTTCTACTGGCCTACCCTTTTTAAAGATGCAAGAAAATTTGTTTTATCTTGTGATGAATGTCAACGTGTTGGTAATATTTCTAGACGCAATGAAATGCCTATGAACTACTCTCTAGTTATTGAACCTTTTGATTGTTGGGGATTTGACTTTATGGGTCCTTTCCCTCCTTCGAAAGGCTATACTCATATTCTTGTTGCTGTAGATTATGTTACTAAGTGGGTAGAAGCCATTCCTACGAAGAGTGCTAACGGGGAAACCTCTCTAAAAATGCTTAAGGATGTATCTTCCCTAGGTTTGGAGTGCCTAGGTATCTCATGACTGATGGGGGTTCTCATTTCATTCATGGCGGTTTTAGGAAGACCCTCGCTAAGTATGATGTTAATTATAGAATTGCTTCAGCTTATCACCCCCAAACTAGCGGGCAAGTAGAATTATCAAATAGAGAAATTAAATCTATCTTGCAAAAGACTGTCAATAGGTCTAGAAAAAACTGGGCTAAGAAGTTGAATGATGCCTTATGGGCTTATATAACTGCTTACAAAAATCCTATGGGAATGTCTCCTTATAAAATGGTTTATGGGAAAGCTTGCCACCTACCCTTAGAATTAGAACATAAAGCTTACTGGGCGGTGAAAGAACTAAATAGAGATTGTAAGCTCGCTGGTGAGAAATGATTATTTGACTTAAGTTCTTTAGATGAATGGAGGAGTGAAGCCTATGAGAATGCCAGGCTCTTTAAGGAAAAAGTTAAAAGATGGCATGACAAGCGAATACTTAAGAGAGAATTTCATGTTGGTGAGAAAGTTCTATTGTATAGGTTTCGTCTCAGATTTTTGGCAGGTAAGCTACTATCAAAATGGGAAGGACCTTTCATCATTGAAGAAGTATACCGTTCAGGAGCAATAAAAATTTCTTCTTTAAAAGATAATACTACACAAGTAGTGAATGGACATCGACTCAAACACTATATTGCTGGAGATTCTTACAATGAAGATGTTGACGCCTTTCAAGTTATAACTCCAGAGAAATTCATTGAAGACCAAATTCAGAGACCTGCAGATTCCGTGTCCAACTAGGTAATAGTTCTGGTAAGAAAAGTTTTGCGAAAATACAATCCAACTATATTTTTGCAGTTTTTAGTCAATAAGGAAAGCTACGAAGCGAAAAAGGGACGAAAACGGAGCCAGGGTGGCCCACACCACCCCATGGCGCGGGCCCACCCCTGGTCGCGCCACCAGGTGGTGAGGCCACCCCGGACTCCGCCTCCGACTCGTTTTCTCCCAGTACCTTCCTTTTGATATGAAACTTCGTATTATATAACCCCCCAGATCCCCCGAGGTCCATATATCGTGTTTTCATCGTGTTTTTGGTTCGATCTATTTCTGCCAGGTAGAATCCCAGATTTGGAGCCACAATGTCTTCCTCTGGATCATCCAAGGGAGACTCCTTAGAGGATATCATCAACCCATACATGAGAGAATTAAAGATTCATCCCAAGGAGTTGTTGCTCGAAGGTGGAGAGGTCCAAATTAAAGAGGTTCAAGGCCCTAAAGGTGAAGGAAGTCTAGAGGACAGGATGGAAGCACTGGAGCAAGAAGTCTTTAGGTACAGGAAGATGGCACAGCGCGAAGTGGATATCATCCATAAGATTTGCTCCGAACTCATCACCGAGCACCAAAAGGAGACTGCTGAACTCAAAGACGAAGTCCTCTCACTCTGCCAAACAACCAACGAACTGCAAGCACAGTTTTATGACGTTCAAAATCAAAACTGTGAGTATGAGGCTAGATTTAAGCGCATAAGTGTTGCTGCAAGTTTCAGGATGTTGGAAACCACGATGTCCTTTGTTGATGGGAAGCCTTTACCCTGGAAGACGGACGAAGATGAGAGGATACCACCACCACCGAAGGAGTAATTCGTCATCAGGTTTGGCATCCCCTTGGTTTGTTCCAAGCTTGGGGGAGTGCCGCGGTATCATATCACTATCTTCTACTCCCTCCGTTTCAAAATATAAGACGTTTTAGCTTTGTGAATGGAGTGTATCTAGACCTCTTTTAGTGTCTAGGTTCATATAGGTTTGGAGTGAACCTAGACACTAAAAGGGGTCTAGATACACTTCTTTCATAAAGCTAAAACATCTTATATTTTGAAACGGAGGGAGTATCTTTTTACCTTATCAGTAGAGTCATATCATGAATAGAGGAGTTATTTTGTAGTATGGTTTGAATTATGGAAGTGTCCCCTCTCTCGTTAGATATGTATCCCTTGGTGTGAGTTTCCATTATGGAATATTAATGAGAAGTTCTATCATTCACTCTTTTGCACGGCTTATATTAGTTTTCAATTCGTGGTTATATGATTGATCTTGTTGTTAGTATTGGTAGCACTCTAGGATCATTGAGTTAATTTAGTTGGTTTTGACAAACCAGGCTCGGTCAGTAGCAACACCTTTTTGAGAGTTGAAAAGAAAAAGATAGAAGTACTCTAGAGGAAAATAATTTCATCATCTTTCTTTCTTGTTTTGCTCATAAGTTTAGTATTCTCTAGTTAAGATCTTTTGTGCTTCCGAGGAAGATTGCATGTTTATCTTTATCATTTGTATGCTTGTTTGTTTCCTTCAACTCTTATACTTGCTACCTAGCCTTGCTAGCCAAAAACCTGTACTGAGAGGGAATTCTTCTCGTGCATCCACTCCTTTAAACCAAAAACCTTGCCATTTGCATCCACCATACCTACCTAGTAGCATTATTGCTATTCCAAGTAAATTCCTGTTTTGTCTACCTCCCAAATTAAACTTGTTATGTGAAAATTAGTGATTAAAGCTCTCACGAACTTGATGGCACACTTTAATTTCTTGCATTTAATAAACTTGAACCATTGGGTCCTTCTTTGTTGCGTGTATGCTTGCGCTTTATGAGTTGAAGTTAGCCGAACCATGTATCATGGGGACCGCTTTCAACACTTCATTTGGTACTTTGTACCTAGTTGATATCATGTTCTTTTGCTTATGGATCCCGGCGGTGTGAAATAAAAGTGGAACTTGTAAGATCATGGAGTTTATATGTGTGTTAGAGAAACGCCTGGGCCGCTAGCCTAAGCCATGCCTAATCATGGTGGAAACTTGCAACATAACTATAGTGAGCATTCTATGAAGCATCCTCAATAAAAACCTATGCAAATAGCAAATAAAAAGATCGCTGAGATGCTCACTGTCTGCTGGCCTTGTCATTTTGATTATGGGATAGCTCCTGTGTCATGTGCAAGGGGTACCCCGTTGGCGGTTCTCAATGATACGCATGTATTTACAATGACAAGAGCTTGCTCGTGACTGAAGTTGAGTAGCATGAGGATCGGTACTCATAAGTAAGGGGCATGAGATTTCAAGTTATAACTTGTCAAGCATATCCTCTTAGTTGTGTCACTTTAACCTTAATCACCAAAAGATTCCTATGATAGGGGTAATGAGACCTGAAAGCTAGTAAGGGGTAATGAGACCTGAAAGCTAGTAAGTATCATAATTTTTGGGAGCTCTTTATGAGACTTGCAATCCCTGCTTCCCTCTGCGAAGGGCCTTTCTTTTTCTTTGTAGTTGAGTCAGTAAACCTATTCCCTTCTATCTCAGCAAGTATTTTGAGTTGATGTGTTTCATTCATTCATATGATGATTTATGCATTCATGTTTCTTATGTTCCTTGCTTTGCACATTGCTCTTATCTTGAAGTTTACTACTTTGAAAGCTTTCTTTGAAAACCAGCTATTTGTGAACTCCAACAAATTATCAACTATTCTTCGACCGAGAGTTAAGTTTGCCATTACCAATTATGATTTACTCTATGTATCTTTATTGTGTTTCCTTTACTCATTGCAAGTTGAGTTATATAATAGTGAGTTGTCCTCTATTATGATCTATGTATTTGATGAATGTGATGCTTCTTGTCCGTATTCTTTTATCGAATCTTCACTCCATAAACCTGAGGTCATGTTTATTGAGCTCAGTTTCGCTTGGGGACAAGCGAAGTCTGAGCTTGGGGGGAGTTGATACGTCCATTTTGCATCACTATTCTATGTCTTAATTCACTATTATTCATTGATATATTTCGTATTGAGAGGTGATACTTATGTTATTTCATCTATTTTTGCATGGTTGATGACTTTTGGAGCATGGACCGCTGCAGCCAGGATTCTGATGGAAAAGGTGTTGTTTGGAGGAAAAATTCACGAAGATCAGAAAATCCGGAAAAATATACGGAAAATTCTATTTTTCCAGAAGACTTAGGATGCCAGAAGATGGAGTTGAGGTGGGCCACAGGGGGCCCACACCACCCTGGCCCACTCCAGCCTCTCCCTCTGGCGTATATCATCCCCATGAAACCCTAAGACTCGGGGAGCGACCACAGAAAGATTCCGCCACCTCTACGGGGCGGAAAACACCGAGAGAGAAAGATCTCTCCAGCAGACAGATTTCTGTCGGGGAAATTCCTTCCCGGAGAGGGAAGATCGTCGCCATCAACACCACCATCAAGCTGGGCTTCATCGGGATCATCAACATCATCATCACCATCATCATCACCATCAGCACCCTCATCACCATCTCCATATTGCTGTAACAATTGGTTGAATCTTGCTATAGTTCATAGGGGAAACTTTCCCGGTGTTGATTACTATTTGTAGTTGATGCTATTGAGTGAACCATTGAATTATTGTTTATGTTCAGATTGTTATACATCATTATTTCATCTCTGATCATGATCCATATGATGTCTTGTGAGTAGTTCGTTTTGTTCTTGAGGACATGGGAGAAGTCTTGTTGTTAGTAGTGGAGTTGCGTTGAGAAAGATTCAATAGATTGTTATTTAAGTTGTGGTGTACTTCTTCTAGTGGTGTCATGTGAACGTTGACTACATGACACTTCACCTATAAGGGCCTAGGGGAATGCATTGTGTATTTGGCTACTAATCGTAGGGGTTGCCGGAGTGACAGAAACCTGAACCCCCGTTAGGAAACCATTGCACAAGGGACGTAAGGGTCTTAGAGTTTAAAGTTGTGGTTAGGTTTCTACCTTAATTACTTTCTTGTACTTACAGATGTTTGCAAGGGGTATAATCACAAGTATGTATTAGTCTTGGATGGGGCGGTACATTAGCACAGGTTCACCCACACAACACTTAGCAAGCTAAAGAAGATTAATCGATTATATGAAGCGAAAGCACTTGACAGTCTTCCCATGTGTCCTCGAGAACGTTTGGTCATCTGTAGAAATACAACCGACTTGTCCTTTGCTACATAAAGGATTGGGCCACTTGCTGCATTCATTCTTACTGTCTTTTATTTACTCGTATTTTGTTTACTTGCTTTATCGAAAATCCCTAAAAATCCGTTTGCTAAGTATTTGCAGAGAATTCCTGATCCATACCACTAGCCAGCACCTTCTGCTCCTCGTTGGGTTCGACACTCTTACTTATCGAAAATAATGCGATACACCCCCTATACTTGTGGGTCATTATGCCTCAGAGCAATCACTCATACAGACCACCATAATTAAGGGTCTCCCTATGGATATCGTAATTATCTTAATGAATCTCTCTTTATCCCCCCTTTGACCGTGCAGGTTATAAGACAATGCTTGTAATCACTAAAGTAACACTAGATATACTCTCATACACGTCCTAAGGGTATCACCCTCTCTATAGACCCGAAGGCAAATGGTGTGTGGACGACTACACATACCATCTAAAAAGAGAGATCAAACACAACATCATAGATCAATGGATCATGGAAAAAGTAATAGATCATGTTTATTTCATTTCATAATAATGCTAGGGTTTCTCCATCTCCAAAAGAACAAAGGGAACTACTCACATATGGAAGCAATCAACAACATTATCATATTTAAATGGATGGATAAAAGTATGGAGATAAATCTAGTGCAAACCACAATTGAATTTGGAATCACAACGAGTTCTAAAGTATGGAAGAGGGGAATAGTAATGGTGATGGAGATGCAATGGTTGATGATGAAGGTGATGATGTGATGTCCTCCGATGATTTGTGAAGCGGCAAGGATTTGCCCTTCTCCTAGTTCCTTCTCCATATCCCTCTTTGGCGTGGTTTCTCTGAATGTCGGATCTCAGATCCGTCTTTGCGTGGTGAGAGTATGACGAGGCGGACGCGCTAACAGGTGGTACGGACGGACGGTACGAGCAATCTCCGCTTGTACCACAGGTTGTTAAGCCCTCTATAGGCTTCCTCCGCATTTTCTATTCTCCTAGGTGTGAGGAAAAATCAAATAAATGACATTTATCACTTAGAAATATCATATTACTGTGCACTATGATAGTCCCAATTGATATATTGACAAGAGACTTAGTAATTTGAGATCCTGTTGAAACAAGGACAAAATGGTTGAGCGCGAGCGTAGTAAAATACCAAAAATCCTACTCTATTTATGCAAAAACAAGAGGTAAATATACTTCAATTTTGAACTCATTAGTGGAGAAGGGCTAGCCAAAAATATCCTCTGGGCCATGTTCTGTAGTTCATTTGGTTGCCTACATGACGGATTGGTACATGCATTGGGATATTCTCTCCACTTTGTTTGCCCGCACACATCACATTTTACCCATTCTCATGCAACAAACCCTTGTTTGGTTCCCTACACAGTTCCCCTTATGGTTACCTTGTTCAAAATCTGGTGAGCTTATCACAAGGAGACACATAGAACTACATACGATCATACACACGAATCTAGTAGAAGATCAACTTCAAGATCACCACGAGGAGAACGACGATGATAAAATCTTTGAGGCTATCCTATTGGACATGGTGTTGTGCTTCCTCTACAACAAATTTTACATGTTGTTCTTCCTTGGCAACGAAGTGCACTTGTTGTTCTCCCTCGGAAACATTTCCTACATGTTGTTGTCCATGATTTTTGGTGTTCTCATGAACCAAGTAGTAGTTGTTCGCATGGGCTAAGAATGTGAAGTAAGCCTCCTATGCCTACTCAAAAGTGTCAAAATCCTCTGCAGTTGTTGTTGGAGTAATGGTTCACTTGATCCTGACACTTACTCCATTGGGTGTACAGTCCTGGACACCTCCCTCTATACACCATATAGTAGTTTTTCTACATGTTAAGGTATAACATCACAAGATCATCATAAGCATGTAATAATCATAACAAGCCTCACAACTTCATAACACAAATTCATATTAACAAGTGCATGCATGATCATTTCCAAAAGGGGATCACAAGTTCATCCTAATACTATGGTGTTAACCTACCGCCACATCAAAAGTGGGTGTCATCCTGCCACCACCATTTCTCCATAACATGAGGGGTTAGTATATACCACCTCATCAAAAATATATGAGCCACAAGAAGTTTTTAGGACCTAGATACAACCAAAATGTACATCATAAGCATCATCATCATCACCATCACCATCATGCACACCACCCCTAAGACCGAAGCTCCCGAAGCTCTAGTTGCAGTACTTAGTTAGGAAGGTCCTAATCTAGAGGTTCATGTGCAGCTCACGCATGCCGATGAAGATTATGCTCTGTGCCTTGTGATCCACCAGGTGGCTGAGAGCCGCCATGAGATGCTCATCGCAGCTAACAATGTCCATCACATGCTGGTACAGGTCAGGGTACATATCACTAAGCTTGTTGTCCTTAATGGCCTGCGCAATGTTCTTGAAAGCGTTGGTCATGCCGGTGAAGGCTTGGATCTCATCATCTCCTAGCACGACCCTCTTCCTCTTGCCATTAGCAGAACATAAGCATCCCGAGCATCGGCAGGCTTGTCGGGGCCATCAAGGATCACAGTGTCAGACTATTGGGTGTCAAGGTCATCCTCAGCTGCTGGAGTACCAAGGGGCTCTCCTGAACCCATGGCATACTTGTCGGTGGCAAGGTCGTAGGAGAAGATGGTCTGCATCTAGACATAGTTATGGATGGTCTTGTTCAGGTAATCTGCATCTCCTAGGTGATCCTACAATTGCAAGAGAGAGTGTTACTTGTGAATGGCAGTGATCGTGTATGACAATTAGTGAAGGCAGTGATCATGTGTGCTAACCTAAACATGCCCCTAGAAGTTCTTGGTGGACAGAAGAATCATGTAGGTGTCCTCCCACCATTCCGCTCCGCTGAGGTCTCTCAGCTTGCTTATCTGGATCCAACGCACCCTCCACTTCCTCAGGTGGTTGTACACATGAGTTTTTGAAACCTCAGCGTCGCAGTGCTCGAGCAGAGCATTCAAATCGATCTCCTTGAATCCCTTTTTAGTCCTAACGCTGGTCTCCACAATATCACACATCTTGTTGAGAACGGAAGTGGACATGTAGGGGAGCCATTTCATGGTTCCCCTTTATCTACGCCTTCTTCAACACATTTGTAAGCTTTGCTGCCACTTTTGTAGCGATAGAGGTGACAATGCCTTGCATAGTGGGGTCCAAAGAAATAACTGCATTAACAGGAGACGCCACTAAAGGCACCACTGCATTTGACGCCAAGGGTTGACTGTCATCCACATACGAAGGGATCTGGGATTCCCTAATAGGGATCATAGCCCGGCTAAAATTGTCGCAAAATGAGTCCTACATTCATCATGCAAGACATATGCATGTAAAGATACCTAGCAATACAAAAATGATCTCGAAAACATTCGGTGTCAACTATCTAGCTAAAGACACAACATTCTACCTTAGCAAGATTGGGTGACAAATTTAAAGTACACACATCATGTCGACGAATCAAGCTACAATCTATAGATCAAGGCTATGAATCAACCTAAAATGTACATATCAAGACTATAAATCAATCTACAATCTATGAACCCTAGCAATAGTGCAGCTCTGGCAACTGCAGAAAGAAGAGGAAGTTGCCTTCAAGCCGCCGCCACCAACGATGACCGGAGTAGAGGGAGCTCCTTACCTGAGGCGGACCAACCGGGAAATGGAGCTCGATGTGGGAGGAGGGGGGAATGGCGGGTTAGGTATCGACGGTGAGCAAGGAGGCTAGAAATATGTGAGGGTTTCAGTGGGAGGTGAGTGAATGTCTCTCACCCATTTTTCGTTGGAGCGGAAAAGCTCCCATCATCTCCATCGTCGGCCGCCCTCGTAGGCGGAGCACCGATTTTTGCATTGGCTAAGCGCATGACAGAAACTTTTTTTTGAATATGTATTTATAACTGTAACAATACAAAGATAAAACACATACAAGTAACAGAAAACAAGGGGAAAATAAATGATTGAACAACTGCAAACCATCCTCGCCGCAACTACTAAGGACCCAAATCTTTCGCCATCGCCGGAGAAGAAGAAGATCACCAGCAACCGGTCCATACTTTGGCACCGAAGAAACCCCTAGCCATAAGGCGTCAATGAGCCGGAATAACCACCAGCCCCGTAAGACTGGATCTAGCCTGCTGCTATGCAATATCGGCCGGAGGATCCCTCCGAGCATCTTCAACGCCAGATCCGAGGCTAGCGCCACCCCGCCTATGAAGCGGCCGGATCCTCCACCATCCACCACAAACTTGTAGTAGTCCGCACCGCCGCACTCCAAGGCCGCCATGACCAGATCGGCGGCAAGATCAACACGACATAAAGCCGGAGCACACGCCCAGCGAAGACACAATCCCACAAGCTTCTCGACGTTGTAAACGTCGCCGAGATGGGGTTGAAGACAGGGTACCATTATTCGATGTAGCGCATCCACCGCCATATAAGATGCGCCAGCACGACACCACAAAAACGCTAACATTAGGGACATTGATGAACGCTGAGCGTAGGTCCTGGGTCTCCACCCCCTCTCGCCCGCATGAGCGGAAGCGGAGGAGGGGAGGACCCGTCGATCACCGGCGAGGAGGAGCTAGGTTTTTTTGAGGAGGAGGCGGCGGTCTGGCAAAGTTTGCGCATGACAGAAACTGACTCGCTGAAAACGTCCAAAACAAGGGCAGTTGAAAACGTCCAAAACAAGGGCAGTTATTAAGTCGGGCTGCGCACTGCTTTAAAGTTCGCGTGCAAACGTTTCTAACGCCCCGTTTTATCTTCACCGTGCTGGCTGGGGACTCTGCAGGCTTCCGAACGTGCCCTGGGAAGACAACGGCACGGCCGGATTCGTGGGGAGATCGATACGGTCCCGATCAGATTGATTTCGCTCCTGCTGCTCACGCGAACTGCAAGCGTGTTGACAACAGTCAAAGACGTACGACGCGCGCGATCTCACGTCGCCACGCACGCTGATCAACAGACCCGCCACACCGCCGCGGCGCAGCCAAACACGTACGTACGTCCGTGCTATGTTGAGTGGTGGCACGGCAACCACCGCCGGTCGGTGACCGATCTAGTACCTCTGTAGCTAGCTGGCTGGAGGAGGGGTAGCTAGCTTGCGAGCTTTCGGTTCGCTAGATCGTTTCATGAAATTCACACGCTCGCTTAACGGTTTCCGTTGCTTGCCTTGCCACACTAGCATTTCCCCGTGTTCGGGATCACGAGGGGTCGCTTGGCTTGGCTTGGTTCGCAACTTCGCATCGCGTCGCATTGCGTCCCCGGCTCCTGAAATTCTCCGAACCCAAGGAATTATTAACACGCGAGAGCCAGAGAGATTTTGCATATACACACAAATACGGGTGTGTCGTCTAAGAAAAGAAAGTGTGAAGAGAAAGTATTTTGCGCACGTGGGCTCCAGTGCTGGCTTCACTTTCAGATTTTTGAAATTTCAAAACCTTACACTTTATGTCTCAAAAAATTATGATGTTAAATATATATAGATATATATAGAGAGAGAGAGGAGTGTACCTAAAAAGGTCAGTTAAAAAACTTTATATTTTTATGTTATAAAAAAGACAGATTTCTAACAGTAAATAGTAGTAAAAATAGTACTGTATATCTTTTTGTCAGAATTTTTTCTTTTCCAAAATGCAACATATTTTAACGGATCTTTTTTGTGTATACTTCTCTGTATATATCGAGACATAAAAGAACGAGGTTTTGAAAGTTTCAAAAATCTGAAAATGAAGGGAGCATTGGGGCCCATGTGCCAAAGACACTTTCCGAAGTGTGAATAACTCATTTCTTTGTTCACGAATGTCTGCGCGTGCTCTTTTTTGACCGAAAATTTCAATGATCTATTCATAACCCTCAATAGCAATACATGGAATCCTAAAAGTAACAAAAATTACACACAGGTCCCTGGACCACCTAGTTACGACTACAAGAACTCGAGTGAGCCAAAGGCGTGCCACCGTCCTTGCCACATGTATAGTAAAACCGGGCAAACCTTGTCGTAGTAGAACTTGGTGTAGTATACAGATAGAAAATCATCATGCTAAGACCCCAAAGGACCAACGCACGAGAGAAGGAATTGTCACCGATGAAGAGAAGCGGGTCTAAGAAGGAACAACGATCAAATCTAGCAAAGATCCGCTGGAGACACACCTCTACACGACCTTCGACAAAGATATATGCACTATCGGAGCGGGGGCTAGATGGGAGGATTATTCCATCTTCAGGGAGCCGGCACCACCACGTCTTCCAGAGTAGGACAAAAACCCTAACCCCAGAGTAGGACAAAAACCCTAACCAAACAAAAAAACAAAAAAATGAGGCCCTCCATGGCCCTAAGAACATCTCTAGCCAGCCTCCAAACACGCGGCCTTTTTTTAGCGTCGACCACAAGATTTGACTAGTCGCCCCCATCAGTCGTTTTTTCACCGAGACATGCCGATTTAGGCCCTAGAGAACCCAGGCCGAACCTAGCGCGGGGGGTGTTAGGGGCGACGAATGAAGGTAAAAATTGTGTGGGTTAGAGTTGTCGATGGCACAACACGGAATGCCCCCATTTTGCCCTTTTTCTAACGCCTCGCACCCGTTTCCACCCCACGCCGACAGAGCGCTGCTGGCACCACCCATGTGCCCTCCACGCCACTATGCCGAGCGTCGCTGCACCAACCTACGCCTCCTCTTGTGGCCGCTCTTCGCTTTCTGGGTCCACCATAGACAGCTCCCTAGCCGACCTCACGGGCACCCTGCCCGCGAGGTGTTTGGTGTTTTTCTTGTGCGGCGATGGACTCTAACAACGAGCTCATGATCGCCGCTCTGATGGAAGAGGAAGCCACCGCTGCCGCCGGCAACGAAGAGCATTTGAATATCCTCTCTTGTCTGGCTAGCATGTACTGATGGGTTCGTAGCATGGAAAACAAAAAATTTCTACCGCATGAACGAACAAAACCCAGATCTAATCTAGATAAAAGCCAAGATCTAATCTATTAGACATGAGCAACGAGATAGGTAGGAACTAACCCTCGTAGATCCGAAAGCGTTAGCGAGATTAGATCTTGTGGTTGATGTAGTCGATCACTTGCCGATCTCAAGATCGTGTGGATGATCCTTCCGGCGTCGCGTTCCAGCAGCGCTTCCGCAGTCGGTCAAGTGGACGATCCTTCCGGCGCCGCGATTCGGCAGCGCTTCCGCAGTCGGTCAAGTGGACGATCCTTCCGGCGCCGCGATTCGGCAGCGCTTCCGCAGTCGGTCACACGTGCGGAGTCGAAGCAGACCTTCCTCTCCCCGTTCCAGCGAGCAGCGGAGGTAGTAGATCTTCTCCACGGAATCCCAGCAGCACGACGGCGTGGTGGTGGTGGAGTAGAGAATTCTGCAGGGCTTCGCCTATGCCTGTGCAGAAGATGGTGGAGGAGAGAGGCGGCAGAGATTGGGTGTTATGGGAGCAGGGGAGGAGGGGGCGCCCCTGCCCCTCTATTTAAAGAAGGGAGGCGCCTAGGGAGGGGGAGTCCTTGTAGGACTCCCCTCCCTTGTAGGCCGGCGGATTGGAGGTGGGGGGAGGAGTCCTCCTCCCCCACGACTCCGTATCTTGACCCACCAGGACTCCTTGATCCCTATCTTGATTTTCAAGCAAACTCCAAGATATCTTCTAGAACCTTCCGGAACATTCCGAAACCTTCTAGAATCCTCATACAAACACTCCGAAACATTTCCTAACTTAGAAAATGATCCCCTATATATGAATCTTATTCTCCAGACCATTCCGGATCTCCTCGTGATGTCCCGAATCCAACCCGAGACTCCGAACAACATTCGGTCTCCAATGCACATTCCATATCTACTTAAAACAACTTCGAACCTTAAGTGTGTCACCCTACGGTTCGTGAATATGTAGACATGATAGATACACATCTCTTATCAATAACCATCAGCGGGACCTGGAGATCCATAATGGCTCCCACATACTCAACGATGACTTCGCGATCGATTGAACCACTTACATATGAAACTAATTCCCTTTGTCTCGCGACACTATACTTATCTGAGGTTTGATCGTCGGTATCTCCATACCTAGTTCTACCTCGTTACTGATAAGTACTCTTTACTCGTTCCGTGATATGTCATTCCTTGTGACCCAGTCACATGCTTGCAAGCTAACTAGATGACATTTCACCGAGAGGGCCCAGAGCATATCTATCCGTCATATGGATGGACAAATCCCAATCTTGGTTCATGCGCTTCAACACATACTTTCAGAATACCCAATGACACTTTTATAACCACCCAGTTACGAAGCGGCGTTTGATGTCATCAAAGTATCCATCCGGTGATGGTGATTAACATAACCTCATGGTCGAAGGAATACATTACTATGTATTTGAAAGCTTACAGCAATACGAACTTAATGACTTGATCTTATGCTACGCTTACTATGGGTGTGTGTCCATCACATCATTCTCCTAATGATATAACCTTGTTATTAATCACATCCTAATGTCCATGATCAGGAAACCATGATCATCAATTAATCAACAAGCTAGTTCAACAAGAGGCTTACTAGGGACACTTATATGTTTACAAAACACACATGTATTAGTGTTTCCTAATAATACAGTTATAGCATAGGATGTAAACATTCATCATAAACATAAAGATATAATAATAATCACTTTTATTATTGCCTCTTGGGCATATCTCCAACAGTCTCCCACTTGCACTAGAATCAATAATCTATATTACATTGTAATATACCAAACACCCATGGCGTTTTGGTGTTGGTCATGCTTTGCCCTAGGGAGAGGTTTAGTCAACGGATCTTCCACATTCAGATCAGTGTGTACTTTGCAAATCTTTATGTCACCATCTCGGACATACTCACGAATAGCGTGGAAACGTAGCTTGATGTGCTTCAGCTTGCTATGTGACCTTGGCTCCTGCGCATTAGCTATGGCACCTGTGTTGTCACAGTAGATGGCCATCGAGTCCAACGCGCTGGGAACCACGCCGAGTTCAGTAATGAATTCCTTCATCCAAACGGCTTCTTGTGCAGCCTCCGAAGCAGCTATGTATTTCGATTCAGTTGAAGATTTCGCCACAACGCTTTGCTTCGCACTCCTCCAGCTCACTACAGCACCATTCAAAATAAATACGTATCCCGATTGTGACTTCGAGTCATCAGGATCGGTGTTCCAACTAGCATCGGTGTAACCGTTTACAACAAGCTGTTCATCACCTCCATAAGAAAGAACCATATCCTTAGTCCTATTTAGGTACTTTAGGATATTTTTGACCGCTGTCCAGTGCTCCATTCCAGGATCACTTTGATATCTGCTAGTCAAACTAACAGCATGTGCTATATCCGGTCTTGTACACAACCTGGCATACATGATAGAACCTATGGCTGAGGCATAGGGAATGTTATTCATTTTCTCTCTATCTTCTGTCATAGCTGGACTTTGAGTTTTACTCAAGGTCTTACCTGACAACATGGGCACGAACCCTTTCTTGCTATCTTCCATTCTAAACTTCTTTAGAACATTATCCAAGTATGTACTTTGTGAAAGCCCTATTAGGCGTCTTGATCTATCTCTATAAATCTTGATGCCTAGAATGTATGCCGCTTCGCCAAGATCCTTCATTGAAAAAATATTATTCAAATAGGTTTTGACGCTATTAAGAAGTTCTATATCATTCCCAATCAACAATATGTCATCTACATACAGTACTAGGAATGCTACAGAGCTCCCACTCACTTTCTTGTAAATACAAGCTTCTCCATAAGTTTGTATAAATCACAAGTTTTTGATTACTTTATCAAAACGTTGATTCCAACTACGGGATGCTTGCTTCAGTCCATAAATGGAGCGCTGAAGTTTGCATACCTTGTCAGCATCTTTAGGATCGACAAAACCCTTGGGTTGTACCATATACAACTCTTCCTCAATGTTACCATTAAGGAACGCCATTTTGACATCCATCTGCCAAATCTCATAATCGAAATATGCAGCAATTGCTAACAAAATCCTCACAGACTTTAGCTTCGCCACTGGTGAGAAAGTCTCATCATAGTCAACTCCTTGAATTTGTCGGAACCCTTTCGCGACAAGTCGAGCTTTATAGACGGTAACATTACCATCAGCATCTGTTTTTCTCTTGAAAATCCATTTGTTCTCGACAGCCTTACGGCCATCCCGGTAAGTCCACTAAAGTCCACACTTGGTTTTCGTACATGGATCCCATTTCGGATTTCATGGCTTCTAGCCATTTGTCGGAATCTGGGCTCACCATATCTTCTTCATACGTCGCAGGGTCATCATCGTTGTCCACCAACATGACGTTCAAGGCAGAGTCATACCAATCAGGAGTGGTACGAACCCTTGTTGACCTGCGAGGTTTAGCAGTAACTTCATTCGAAGTTTCATGATCATTATCATTATCTTCCTCTCCAATTGGTGCAGGCGGCACAAAAACATCTTCCGGTGCTGCGCTACTCTCAAATCCGAGAGAAGGTTCAATAACCTCATCGAGTTCTACTTTCCTTCCAGTCACCTCTTTCGAGAGAAACTCCTTCTCAAGAAAGGATCCATTCTTTGCAACGAAAACTTTGCCTTCGGATCTATGATAGAAGGTATACCCAATTGTTTCTTTAGGGTATCCTATGAAGACGCATTTCTCCGCTTTGGGTTCTAGCTTATCAGGTTGTAACCTTTTTACATATGCCTCGCAACCCCAAACTTTAAGGAACGACAACTTAGGTTTCTTACCAAACCACAATTCGTACGGTGTCGTTTCAACGGATTTAGATGGTGCCCTATTTAAAGTGAATGCGGCTGTCTCTAATGCATAGCCCCAAAATGATAACGGTAAATCTGTAAGAGACATCATAGACCGAACCATATCTAAGAGAGTTCGATTACGACGTTCGAACACACCATTACGTTGTGGTGTTCCCGGCGGTGTTAACTGTGAAAGTATTCCGCATTTCTTCAAATGCATGCCAAACTCATAACTCAGATATTCACCTCCGCGATCAGAACGCAGAAACTTAATCTTCTTGTTACGATGATTTTCCACTTCACTTTGAAATTCCTTAAACTTCTCAAAAGTTTCGGACTTATGTTTCATAAAGTAGACATACCCATATCTACTCAAGTCATCCGTGAAAGTGAGAACATAACGATATCCACCACGCGATGCTACACTCATTGGACCGCACACATCGGTATGTATTATTTCCAATAAGTCTGTAGCTCGCTCCATTGTACCAGAGAATGGAGTCTTAGTCATTTTTCCCATTAGACATGCTTCGCATCTTTCAAGTGATTCAAAATCAAGTGATTTAAGAAGTCCATCTGAATGGAGTTTCTTCATACGCTTCACTCCAATGTGACCAAGACGACAGTGCCACATGTATGTAGAATTATCATTCAATTTAATTCGTTTAGCATATATGTTGTGAACATGTGTATCACTACTATCGAGATTCAGTAAGAATAAACCATTGATCTCAGGTGCTTTACCATAAAAGATATTACTCATATAAATCGAACAACCTTTATTCTCAGACTTAAAAGAGTAACCGTCTCGCAATAAACAGGATCCAGATAATGTTCATGCTTAACGTAGGCACCAAATAACAATTATTTAAATTTAAAACTAATCCCGAAGGTAGATGTAGAGGGAGCGTGCCGACGGCGATCACATCAACCTTGGAGCCATTTCCAACGCGCATCGTCACCTCGTCTCTTGCCAGTCTTCGTTTATTCTATAGCTCCTGTTTTGAGTTACAAATATGAGCAACCGAACCAGTACCAAATACCCACGCACTACTACGATTACTAGTAAGATACACATCTATAACACATATATCAAATATACCTTTCTTCTTGATGTTGCCGTTCTTCAGATCCGCCAGGTACTTGGGGCAGTTACGCTTCCAGTGACCAGCTCCCTTGCAGTAGAAGCACTCAGTTTCTGGTTTAGGACCAGCCTTGGGCTTCTTAGCAGGTGCGGCAGCTTTCTTGCCGTCCTTCTTGAAGTTGCCTTTGTTCTTAGGCTTGCCCCATTTCTTGAAATTGGTGGTCTTATTGACCATCAACACTTGTTGCTCCTTCTTGATCTCCACTTCAGCAGTTTTCAGCATGGACGACAGTTCAGGCAACGTCTTGTTCATGCAGTGCATGTTGTAGTTCATCACAAAGTTCTTGTAACTTGGTGGCAGTGATTGAAGGAGACGGTGAATCCCCAATTCATTAGGAATCGATATTCCCAACTCTTGGAGCTTCTTTGCGTACCCAGACATGGTGAGCACGTGCTCGCTAACGGAGCTTCCTTCTTCCATCTTACAGTTAAAGAACTTTTCGGAGGCCTCATAGCTCTCCATGGCCGCGCAAGTCTCAAAAATTAGCCTGAGCTCCTTAATGATCTCGAACGGGTCGTGGTGCTGAAAACGTTGTTGGAGCTCCGCTTCTAAACCGTACAGGATGGCACACTGAACTGTGGAGTAATGATTCTTCCGAGTGGCGAAAACATTCTTTTCGTCATCGGTGGCATTATCTGCAGGTGGGTCACCTAGCGGTGCATCGAGCACATAGGTCAACTGACCAGCCCTGAGGACGATCTTCAGTCCACGGAACCAGTCCGTGAAATTGCTTCCATTGTTCTTAAGCTTTTCTTTCTCTAGGAACGCATTGAAATTGATGGAGGGGGTCGCCATAATCTACAACAATTTGCAGGTAGTTTAGACTAAGTTTATGACAAATTGAGTTCTAATTTAATTCTTAAACTAACTAGGTGAACTCCCACTCAAAACAACATCCCTCACATTGTCTTAGTGATTACACGAACCAAGTCCACTACACCAAGTCCGATCTTCACGAGAGAAGATGTAGTTTCATCGGCGAACAATCTTCATGTTCATCATATCATTTATATGACTCATGCTCTACCTTTCGGTATTCCGTGTTCCGAGACCATGTCTGTACATGCTAGGCTCATCAAGATAACCTTAGTTTCCGTATGTGCAAATCTGGCTTGCACCCGTTGTATGCACACGTAGAATCTATCACATCCGATCATCACGAGATGCTTCGAAACGACGAGTCTTAGCAACGGTGCCAACTAAGGGTGAACACTTTATTACTTGATATTTAGTGAGAGGGATCATCTTATAATGCTACCGTCGCGATCTAAGCAATACAAGATGCATAAAGGATTAACATCACAGGCAATTCATAATTAGTGTGATATGATATGGCCTTTTCTTCTTGCGCCTTTGATCTCCATCTCCAAAGCACGAACATGATCTCCATCATCACCAGCATTGCGTCAAGGTCAGTGGCGCCGCTTCATGGTTGTCCATCATCACCAGCAACTATTACAACTACTTGGAATAAAGCTATTACAAGATGAATAGACACGCAGGTCTTAATAGAATTGAAGACAACCATTAGGCTCCTGCCGGTTGCCATATTACAACAAGGATCATTGCATACATCAAATACAATCACAATCACATGTTGGCCATATCACATCACAAAACCCCTGCAAAAACAAGTTAGACGCCTCTAATTTTCTTTGCAAGTTTTACGTGGTTTGGGGCTTTCGCATAAGACCGATCTTACCTACGAACAAGAACCACAATGTTGATACAAGTGTTGTCAAGATGCTCATTGTAAATTGAATCTTAACTATGGTGGGAGAGATAGACACCCGCAAAGCCACTTGTGCAAAGCAAGTTGCACGTCAAGCGTGGAGCAAGTCTCATGTGCGATGACATGTAATGTTAGCCCGAGCCGCTTCATCCCACCATGCCGCAAGATGCAAAGTACACGCTAAGACACCGACAACAAAAGCATCAACGCCCACAAAAACATTGTGTTCTACTCGTGCAACAGATCTACGCATAGATACGGCTCTGATACCACTGATGGGTTCGTAGCATGGAAAACAAAAAATTTCTACCGCAAGAACGAACAAAACCTAGATCTAATCTAGATAAAAGCCAAGATCTAATCTATTAGACATGAGCAACGAGATAGATAGGAACTAACCCTCGTAGATCCGAAAGCGTTAACGAGATTAGATCTCGTGGTTGATGTAGTCGATCACTTGCCGATCTCAAGATCGTGTGGATGATCCTTCCGGCGTCGCGTTCCAGCAGCGCTTCTGCAGTCGGTCAAGTGGACGATCCTTCCGGCACCATGTTTCGGCAGCGCTTCTGTAGTCGGTCACACGTGCGGAGTCGAAGCAGACCTTCCTCTCCCCGTTCCAGCGAGCAGCGGAGGTAGTAGATCTTCTCCACGGAATCCCAGCAGCACGACGGCGTGATGGTGGTGGAGTAGAGAATTCTGCAGGGCTTCGCCTATGCCTGTGCAGAAGAAGGGTGGAGGAGAGAGGCGGCAGAGATTGGAGTTATGAGAGCGGGGAGGAGGGGGCGCCCCTGCCCCTCTATTTAAAAAAGGGAGGGCGCCTGGGGAGGGGGAGTCCTTGTAGGACTCCCCTCCCTCTAGGCTGGCGGATTGGGGAGTGGGGGGAGGAGTCCTCCTCCCCCACGACTCCTAGTCTTGACCCACCAGGACTCCTTGATCCCTATCTTGATTTTCAAGCAAACTCCAAGATATCTTCTAGAACCTTCCGGAACATTCCGAAACCTTCCAGAACCCTCATACAAATACTCCGAAACATTTCCTAACTCAGAAAATGATCTCCTATATATGAATCTTATTCTCCGGACCATTCCGGATCTCCTCGTGATGTACCGAATCCAATCCGAGACTCCGAACAACATTCGGTCTCCAACGCATATTCCATATCTACTTAAAACAACTTCGAACCTTAAGTGTGTCACCCTACGGTTCGTGAATATGTAGACATGATAGAGACACATCTCCTATCAATAACCATCAGCGGGACCTGGAGATCCATAATGGCTCCCACATACTCAACGATGACTTCGTGATCGATTGAACCATTTACATATGAAACCAATTCCCTTTGTCACGTGATACTATACTTATCCGAGGTTTGATCGTCGGCATCTCCATACCTAGTTCTACCTCGTTACCGATAAGCACTCTTTACTCGTTCTGTGATATGTCATCCCTTGTGACCCAGTCACATGCTTGCAAGCTAACTAGATGACATTCCACCGAGAGGGCCCAGAGCATATCTACCGTCATATGGATGGACAAATCCCAATCTTGGTTCATGCGCTTCAACAGATACTTTCAGAATACCCAATGACACTTTTATGACCACCCAGTTACGAAGCGGCGTTTGATGTCATCAAAGTATCCATCCGGTGATGGTGATTAACATAACCTCATGGTCGAAGGATTAGGTTACTATGTATTTGAAAGCTTACAGCAATACGAACTTAATGACTTGATCTTATGCTACGCTTACTATGGGTGTGTGTCCATCACATCATTCTCCTAATGATATAACCTTGTTATTAATCACATCCTAATGTCCATGATCAGGAAACCATGATCATCAATTAATCAACGAGCTAGTTTCAACAAGAGGCTTACTAGAGACTCTCTTATGTTTACAAAACACACAAGTATTAGTGTTTCCTATTAATACAATTATAGCATGGGATGTAAACATTCATCATAAACACAAAGATATAATAATAATCACTTTTATTATTGCCTCTTGGGCATATCTCCAACAGTCTCCCACTTGCACTAGAGTCAATAATCTAGATTACATGGTAATATACCGAACACCCATGGCGTTTTGGTGTTGGTCATGCTTTGCCCTAGGGAGAAGTTTAGTCAACGGATCTGCCACATTCAGATCAGTGTGTACTTTGCAAATCTTTATGTCACCATCTCGGACATACTCGCGAATAGCGTGGAAACGTAGCTTGATGTGCTTCAGCTTGCTATGTGACCTTGGCTCCTGCGCATTAGCTATGGCACCTGTGTTGTCACAGTAGATGGCCATCGGGTCCAACGCACTGGGAACCACGCGGAGTTCAGTAATGAATTCCTTCATCCAAACGGCTTCTTGTGCAGCCTCCGAAGCAGCTATGTATTCCGATTCAGTTGAAGATTTCGCCACAACGCTTTGTTTCGCACTCCTCCAGCTCACTGCAGCACCATTCAAAACAAATACGTATCCCGACTGTGACTTTGAGTCATCCGGATCGGTGTTCCAACTAGCATCGGTGTAACCGTTTAGAACAAGATGTTCATCACCTCCATAAGAAAGAACCATATCCTTAGTCCTATTTAGGTACTTTAGGATATTCTTGACCGTTGTCCAGTGTTCCATTCCAGGATCACTTTGATATCTGCTAGTCAAACTAACAGCATGTGCTATATCCGGTCTTGTACACAGCATGGCATACATGATAGAACCTATGGCCGAGGCATACAGAATATTATTCATTTTCTCTCTATCTTCTGCCGTAGCTGGACTTTGAGTTTTACTCAAGGTCTTACCTGACAACATGGGCACGAACCCTTTCTTGCTACCTTCCATTCTAAACTTCTTTAGAACTTTGTCCAAGTATGTACTTTGTGAAAGCGCTATTAGGCGTCTTGATCTATCTCTATAAATCTTGATGCCTAGAATGTATGCCGCTTCGCCAAGATCCTTCATTGAAAAACTATTATTCAAATAGGTTTTGACGCTATTAAGAAGTTCTATATCATTCCCAATCAACAATATGTCATCTACATATAGTACTAGGAATGCTACAGAGCTCCCACTCACTTTCTTGTAAATACAAGCTTCTCCATAAGTTTGTATAAACCCAAATTTTTTGATTACTTTATCAAAACGTTGATTCCAACTCCGGGATGCTTGCTTCAGTCCATAAATGGAGCGTTGAAGCTTGCATACCTTGTCAGCATCTTTAGGATCGACAAAACCCTTGGGTTGTACCATATACAACTCTTCCTCAATGTCACCATTAAGGAACGCCGTTTTGACATCCATCTGCCAAATCTCATAATCGAAATGTGCAGCAATTGCTAACAAAATCCTCACAGACTTTAGCTTCGCTACTGGTGAGAAAGTCTCATCATAGTCAACTCCTTGAATTTGTCGGAACCCTTTCGCGACAAGTCGAGCTTTATAGACGGTAACATTACCACCAGCATCTGTTTTTCTCTTGAAAATCCACTTGTTCTCGACAGCCTTACGGCCATCCGGTAAGTCCACCAAAGTCCACACTTGGTTTTCGTACACGGATCCCATTTCGGATTTCATGGCTCCAATTGGTGCAGGCGGCACAAAAACATCTTCCGGTGCTGCGCTACTCTCAAATCCGAGAGAAGGTTCAATAACCTCATCGAGTTCTACTTTCCTTCCAGTCACCTCTTTCGAGAGAAACTCCTTCTCAAGAAAGGATCCACTCTTTGCAACGAAAACTTTGCCTTCGGATCTATGATAGAAGGTATACCCAATTGTTTCTTTAGGGTATCCTATGAAGACGCATTTCTCCGCTTTGGGTTCTAGCTTATCAGGTTGTAACCTTTTTACATATGCCTCGCAACCCCAAACTTTAAGGAACGACAACTTAGGTTTCTTACCAAACCACAATTCGTACGGTGTCGTTTCAACGGATTTAGATGGTGCCCTATTTAAAGTGAATGCGGTTGTCTCTAATGCATAGCCCCAAAATGATAACGGTAAATCTGTAAGAGACATCATAGACCGAACCATATCTAAGAGAGTTCGATTACGACGTTCGAACACACCATTACGATGTGGTGTTCCCGGCGGTGTTAACTGTGAAAGTATTCCGCATTTCTTCAAATGCATGCCAAACTCATAACTCAGATATTCACCTCCGCGATCAGAACGCAGAAACTTAATCTTCTTGTTACGATGATTTTCCACTTCACTTTGAAATTCCTTAAACTTCTCGAAAGTTTCGGACTTATGTTTCATAAAGTAGACATACCCATATCTACTCAAGTCATCCGTGAAAGTGAGAACATAACGATATCCACCACGCGATGCTACACTCATTGGACCGCACACATCGGTATGTATTATTTCCAATAAGTCTGTAGCTCGCTCCATTGTACCAGAGAATGGAGTCTTAGTCATTTTTCCCATTAGACATGCTTCACATCTTTCAAGTGATTCAAAATCAAGTGATTCAAGAAGTCCATCAGAATGGAGTTTCTTCATACGCTTCACTCCAATGTGACCTAGACGACAGTGCCACATGTATGTAGAATTATCATTCAATTTTATTCGTTTAGCATCTATGTTGTGAACATGTGTATCACTATTATCGAGATTCAGTAATAATAAACCATTCATCTCAGGTGCATTACCATAAAAGATATTACTCATATAAATCGAACAACCTTTATTCTCGGACTTAAAAGAGTAACCGTCTCGCAATAAACAGGATCTAGATATAATGTTCATGCTTAACGTAGGCACCAAATAACAATTATTTAAATTTAAAACTAATCCCGAAGGTAGATGTAGAGGGAGCGTGCCGACGGCGATCACATCAACCTTGGAGCCATTTCCAACGCGCATCGTCACCTCGTCTCTTGCCAGTCTTCGTTTATTCCGCAGCTCATGTTTCGAGTTACAAATATGAGCAACCGAACCAGTACCAAATACCCAGGCACTACTACGATTACTAGTAAGATACACATCTATAACACATATATCAAATATACCTTTCTTCTTGATGTTGCCGTTCTTCAGATCCGCTAGGTACTTGGGGCAGTTACGCTTCCAGTGACCAGCTCCCTTGCAGTAGAAGCACTCAGTTTCTGGTTTAGGACCAGCCTTGGGCTTCTTAGCAGGTGCGGCAGCTTTCTTGCCGTCCTTCTTGAAGTTGCCTTTGTTCTTAGGCTTGCCCCGTTTCTTGAAATTGGTGGTCTTATTGACCATCAACACTTGTTGCTCCTTCTTGATCTCCACTTCAGCAGTTTTCAGCATGGACGACAGTTCAGGCAACGTCTTGTTCATGCAGTGCATGTTGTAGTTCATCACAAAGTTCTTGTAACTTGGTGGCAGTGATTGAAGGAGACGGTGAATCCCCAATTCATTAGGAATCGATATTCCCAACTCTTGGAGCTTCTTTGCGTACCCAGACATGGTGAGCACGTGCTCGCTAACGGAGCTTCCCTCTTCCATCTTACAGTTAAAGGAGGCCTCATAGCTCTCCATGGCCGCGCGAGTCTCAAAAATTAGCCTGAGCTCCTTAATGATCTCGAACGGGTCGTGGTGCTCAAAACGCTGTTGGAGCTCCGCTTCTAAACCGTACAGGATGGCATACTGAACTGTGGAGTAATGATTCTTCCGAGTGGCGAAAACATTCTTTTCGTCATCGGTGGCATTATCTGCAGGTGGGTCACCTAGCGGTGCATCGAGCACATAGGTCAACTGACCAGCCCTGAGGATGATCTTCAGGCCACGGAACCAGTCCGTGAAATTGCTTCCATTGTTTTTAAGTTTTTCTTTCTCTAGGAACGCATTGAAATTGATGGAGGGGGTCGCCATAATCTACAACAATTTGCAAGTAGTTTAGACTAAGTTTATGACAAATTGAGTTCAAATTTAATTCTTAAACTAACTAGGTGAACTCCCACTCAAAACAACATCCCTCACATTGTCTTGATTCACCATCTATTATGAGTAAGCTCGTTACACCACAACATACACATGCTACACACACTGCTACTACTGCTGAATATGAAACTTCTGATGCTTATGATGCTGCTTCCACTGCGCTAGATAAGAGTGGTTCATTAGGTCCTTTCCTAGATGCTACGATTGCTAGAACTATAGATAGAAATACTGAAACTCCTAATGAAGACACTACTACACCTGTTAGTTCACCCGAGTCTAGTGAAAGTTATGATATTGAAGATGGTTATGTTGAGATGACCGATGAATTTATTAAAGAATGTAAAAGACCCATGATAGGAGCGCTGCTAAGAGTCTCCTTGAGAGGCGTACTATTAGACCCAAATTGTCTCCTATTCCTAAGTTTGCTGCTTCTCCCATAAACATTATAGATAAAGATTATGATTTCCCTCTCGATCTATCTTACATAGCTATTGTTGAGAAAGAACCTTTTTGTGGGACTAAGAATGAAAGTGCGGTAGCACATACGAATGAGCTTTCTACCATGAGTGGCTTGTTTTCTGATGATATTAAGATGCGTACTTACTTTGTTGCTAAGATTTTCCCCTTTTCACTGAAAGGAGAAGCTAAAACTTGGTTTAGTAATTTACCTCCTGGATCTATTGATTGCCCTGATTGCTTGATTAGTACTTTCCCGCAGAAATATTTTCCTCCAAGTGCTAGACATGCTATTTTGCAGGAACTTTTTGATTTTAAACAGGGAGAAAAAGAGATATTGCATGAATCATGGGCAAGGTTTTGTGCTTTGATTCATGCACAAGCTGGAAGTCCATTACCTAAGAATGAGCTTCTTGATATATTTTATAATGGACTAACTAAAGAATGTAGGACATACCTAGATAGTTGTGCTGATTTTGTTTTCAGGAATAGGACTGCCAAGGAAGCCGAGGAATTAATGGCTAAAATAAGCAAGAACTATGAAGATTGGACTCCTCCTGAACCAGCTATACCTAAAACAATTATACCTAAACCAGTTATTTTGGTGCCTATTCCAACGTCAAAGAAGAGGGGAATTATTGAATTAAATGATGAAGTGATGAAGGAAGCTAAGAAATCTCTTAAGGAGAAGGGAATTAAAGCTGCGGATGTCAAAAAATTACCTCCTATAGAAGAATTATGTAAGCCTATCCCCTACTCATCCACTATTGAGGTACACTCTCTCCAAGACTTTGATGAAGGTGATATCCCCTACTCTAAACCTCCTGATCAATGCTTAGAAGAATTCGATATCTTTATTGTTAAGCAGGATAATTTTAATTAGCAGGTGCAAAATCATCTAATGGAAAACACTAGAGCTATTGTTGAGTTAAAAGATATTGTGGAAAGAACCTCTAATGATGTTAAAATGATTGTTAAACACTTTCAAATCGTTCAAACTCAAATAGATCAACTCATTAAAGTGCAAAAAGACTTGCTAGTTAATGCTGCTAAAGAAAAACATGCTTATGAAATTAGAACTAGGAGTGGTGCTGCTACCCAGGATCCTCTATATCCTGAGGGGCATCCCAAAATAATTGAGAAGGATTCTCAACAAGCTGAAAATAGTGGTACTACTCGTAAGAAAAGAAAAAAGAAACATAAAACTGTTGTAGAACCCTCAGAACCTGCTATAGATCCTAATAGTATATATGTCTCTGATGCTGAAACTGAAAGTGGTAATGAAGAAAATGAAGTTCCTAATGAAGAAAAAGTTGAAGAAGAACCTGAAAAGCACACTAAGAATACTAAATACACTAAAGAAGATTTTATTGCTAAGAAACATGGTAGTGAAAGCGAGCCTTGGGTCCAAAAACCTATGCCTTTCCCTGATAAGAAACACAAGTCAAAGGAAGATGAACATTATAATAAGTTTTGTGAGTGGATGAAACCTTTATTCCTGCAAATTCCTTTGACTAATGCTATTAAATTGCCTCCTTACTCAAAGTATATGAAGGATATTGTCTCCAATAAAAGGAAGATCCCTAATGAAGAAATCTCTACTTTGCTTGCTAATTATTCCTTTAATGGTAAGGTTCCAAAGAAACTTGGAGACCTAGGGATTCCAACTATCCCTTGCTCTATTAAGAACAGTTATGTTAGAACTGCTTTGTGTGATTTGGGAGCTGGAGTTAGTGTTATGCCTTTTTCTCTCTATAAGAGGCTTCAACTAGAAAAATTAATACCAACTGATATATCTTTGCAAATGGCTGATAAATCTACCACTATTCATGTTGGTATATGTAAGGATGTACCTATTCAAGTGGCTCATAATTGCTTGATATTAACTGATTTTGTTGTGCTTGAAATGCCTAAAGATGATAATATGTCCATTATTCTTGGGAGACCTTTTCTTAATACTACAGGAGCTGTTATTAATTGTAATCAAGGAAAGGTGACTTTCAATGTTAATGACAAGGAACATAATGTATATTTCCCCAAGAATATTGAAAGGACTTATGGTTTGAATTCAATTGAACATGTTGAGGGCATTCAAGTTGGAGAAATATGTTGTCCCATTCCAAGAGAAAAATTTGAAACTATTATGATTGGGACTATTGCTATCAAGGTTGAGGTAACATAATCATTAGTGGAATACAAAGTTTTGTCTCATATGGAATTGTTTTGGTAACAAGACCTGATCAACCTTGTTAACAAAAGGATTTTATTGAACAAAACAATGTTTTCACTATGATTATTTTTGTGTACTTCTATTCTATCCATTTTAGTTTTTGCTTTCGTTTAGTTTTCTTTTTTGTTGTTAGTTGCCTGCTTGTTAGAGTGTCTTAGAACTTCTATAGTTCTAGCCTTGTTTTTTCATTGCATCATTTTCCAAAAAAAAAATCTGTCTGTCAGAAAATCATTCGTCTATACCTGAAAATGCCCAAAAATAAACTGTCTCGAAAAATTCCAGAAAATTCATATTAAATTTTTACGTGAAAAAAGAGGCAGAGGAGTGCCTAGAAGGTGCCAGGGGGACCCACCAGGCAGGCTCACCACCTGGTGGCGCGACCTGCCTTGGGTGGCGCCATGCCATGGTGTGGGCCACCCCTGGCCCTCTACTAAGTCTCTCACCTGCCACTTTCTTCTCTCTCCCGAGTAAGCTCCAGTTCATTGCTCAAAGTCGTGTTCTTGTTGTGCTTGCTCTCGATTTTTTTGATCTCAGCCCATCTTTGGTGTTGAAATTTGGAGCACTTGTTCTCTGGTATGTGACTCCTCCCCTTGTCCAAGTAGATTTGTGTTTAGTGGATTATATCTTGAGTATTTTACTGTTGTAGGTGACAGGTTATGAGAGCTTGTAAGCTTGTTTGATGCTTAGAGATATAGTTTTGATGCATGTTTAGGCCTCTTACAAGTCCCTATGAGTAGTACCCTTCATTATATTCACTTTGCAATCACTTGTTTAATAGGTGTTTAAATTTCAGAATAGAAGATGAATGAGCATCAACTAAACCAACATGAACTATGGGTGCCTGAGGTTATGAAGGTCCATCGGGAGGAGGAAGTTTTTCCTTCCATTTATCCATGCTCTGAGTTCATGAGAGCTGCAGGAATTCTCCAAGATTTCCACACTTTGGTTTCGAATGCAGGATTGGAACACATTTTGGAAGACGAACCTTGTCAATTTGTGAAGCTAACCATGTCTGTGGTGCAGGACTTTCAATTTAGTTACTCTTTGCCTAACCCCATGGTCCACTACAAAATTTACAATATTGTTGTCGATCTTTCTCTCGATGACTTCTGTGCAGCTATTAAGGTACCTCAGTGGGGATCATGTAGAAGGATTAAAGAGTGACCTGAACCACTCATGGATTTATACGCAGAAATTTGCCAAGGGAGCAGCTTCTCGAAGGAGAGTGGGAAAATCTGTAACATTCATCTCCCCTCCATTCGCTACTTTGCCTACTTTATTGCCAAGTGTGTTTTTGCTAGGAAAACTACCAATAAGTTATCTTCTTATGATCTAGCATTTATCTCTGTTGCTCTTAAACGAGATAGGTCTTACAACTTGGGTGCTTTGATAGCTTTCCGTCTTGCCGCTAACCGCGAGAAAGGTGGAATTTGTGGAGGCCTCATTGCTTCTCGTTTACTAACATTGCATGGTTTAGTGCCTCATCATCTAGACCTACAGTTTCTGATAGAAAGGCTTGATCTTAATTCCATGATACAACATAAATTTGTTTCCTCATGGGCTAGTTTGAGTGAGTTGTCTTATGAAATAACCTTTCTCAAGGCTGGTTGGAGAAGGAGTAAGTCTGAACGTGTTATTCTTTTGCCTGCACCTGTTTTGTTTAACCTTGATAACAGGGTAGGATGGTCTCTCACGGAGGAGGAGTTTGATACGTACTTGGGAGATCTCTCTCAGCAGGAGCAGGATACTAGAAGGGAGGTCACGGATGATTCGGTCCAACCCTCAAATGAGGGGGAGTCTTCATATCAGTAGCCGGCTTATGATTGGGGAGCTTCTTCTTCTTCCCAAGGGCCCAACTACGATCACTCTTATCAGGACCCGCCTGCTTGGAACCCTTACCCATACCGGGATTGACAACCACTTAGGCCAAAAGCCTAAGCTTGGGGGGAGGTACGCCGAGATCGCACTCATCTCCTTATCATGTTACGTCGGTACTTTGTGTATTCATGTTTCGTTCTCTTTTTAGTTTTTGTTCTTTCTTTGCTTTTGCTTTCTAAAACACAAAAAGACCAAAAATATTTCTGTTGTTTCTCTTTGGTTTGCTTCTTCTTCCTTTTTGCCTTGGTTTGTTTTTCCCTTTTTTCTTTGTTTGAATTATTCGAAAAACCCAAAAAGATTTTGCTTTGCTTGTTTTTCCTTTTTTGGTTCTTGCTTTAAAAATCAAAAACAACAAAAATATTTGTCGTTCTTCTTTGGTTTTGTGAGTTTGCTATAGGGTTCAGCAGTCCTCAGTGGATATTGGTTTCATATTATTATTCAAGCCACACAAGTGAAGAGCAATAATGAGGATTAATGACAACTTGAGGCGTGGTAAGAGGTTGGTAATGAACTCTATTTGTTTTCATTTTTGTACATATACTCATCACTGTGGGCATGCTTAGTCTGCTCGTGTAAGGTGTATGTTATCTTTGGATGTTTAGTAGTTCTTGCTTTCATATGATTAGTTCCAGCTTGCTAATAGTTTGTAGCATGTCTTATGAATGTTTGCTTGCATTACTCTACTCATAATTTGGTATGACACCGTGGTATCCTCCTCTGAATGTTTCATTTGAATTGACTTGGCACATGCTCTTGCATGCACATGACAGTAATAATCAGTTAAGCCTCGATGAATTATTTTGCCTTGAGGATCTTGAATCACTTTCATGCCATGATTAGTCATGTTTTGTTGCAAGCATGATTATGACAGCTATTGCTCTCTCGTTTGTCGCTCCCTTACTATTGCTAGCCTTCACTTTCATTGAGTATGTTTTACTCATGTTTCCAACTCCCTAAAACCAAATATTGCCAAAGTGTCCATCATACCTACCTATTAGCATCATTTGCTACTTCCGTGCATATTCAATATGCCTTGTTTTCTTACGAATAAAATGTTTGCTTGTTATGAGAAATTTAGTTAGTAAAGCTCTCACAAACTTGATGGCACACTTTATTTTCTTGCATTTAATAAACCTGAACCATTGCGTCCTTCTTTGTTGCGTATATGCTTGCGCTTTATAAGTTGAAGTTAGCAGAACCATGTATCATGGGGAACGTTTTCAACATTGCATTGGTACTTAGTACCTCGTTGATATCATGTTCTTTTGCTTATGGATCCCGGCAGTGTGAAATAAAAGTGGAACTTGTAAAATCATGGAGTTTGTATGTATGTTAGAGAAACGCCTGGGCCGCTAGCCTAAGCCATGCCTAATCATGGTGGAAACTTGCAGCATAACCATAATGATAATTTTGTGAAGCATCCTCAATAAAATCTATGCACATAGTAAATAAAAAGATCGCTGAGATGCTCATTGTCTGCTTGCCTTGTCATTTTGATTATGGGATAGATCCTGTGTCATGTGCAAGGGGTACCCCGTTGGCGGTCTCTATGATATGTATATACTTACAATGACAAGAGCTTACTTGTGACTGAAGTTGAGTAGCATGAGGATCGGTCTTCGTAAATAAGGGGCATGCGACTTTGATTTATAACTTCTCAAGCATATCCTCTTAGTTGTGTCACTTTAACCTTAACCATTTAAAGATGCTTATGATAGGGGCAATGAGAGCTCAAAGCTAACAAGTACCATACTTTCAGCATTTGGAAGCCTTTCAAACTATTCAAAACCTTTTCATTTACTTGTTGAGTCTCCACATATTCTTTGAGCACCTTCTTGAGAGCATAGTTGTCATTCTTTGTGCTTGTCTCAAAACTTGATTATTTGTGTTATGACTTTGATGCTTGTATCTTTGATATCTTTACTTCTAGGCTTCACCTGAACTTCAGAGGTGCCTTAAATCAAAGGCAAGCGAGATACCACTCTATCATACCTTTTTATGAGCATTCTAATATTGCTTATGTTTATACTTCATGCTACTTATTATTTTTGAGTTGGAATCTCTTCATAGCTTGTAATGCCTATTAAGTAAACTTAGTTGCATACTCCTTATTATGAATTGTCTAAGTAGTTGATCACATGCTGAGAATATATCCATCATATAAAGCAAATGTGTTTGTGAAAGTTCTTTTACCGCACTCAGTTTTCAACTGAATTGCTTGAGAACAAGCAATAAGCTAAGCTTGGGGGAGTTGATATGTCCAAAACATATCTACTTTCCCGAACACTTTTGCTATTGTTTCTCCTCTAAACTTGTGTGATTTGGATGCAACTAACGCGGACTAACGCTGTTTTCAGCAGAATTGCCCTGGTGTCTACTTTTTGTGCAGGAAATCAACTATCAGGAAAAATCCTGGAAAATATGCCAAAAGTCCTATTTCACCAGAAGACTCCCGGAGCCAGAATACGAGACGGAGGGGGGCTAGGCCCAGGCCACACCACCTGGCCGCGCGGGCAAGCCCAGGCTACGCCAGGGGGTGGTCTAGCTGCCCCAGACTCCCCCTCGGTCTCCCTCCTCGCCTATAAGTTGCCTTCTGACCTAAAAACTCAGGGGGGTCGACGTTTTTCTAGAAGGAGTTCTGCTTTGCCGCCACCACCAGATTCCACAAAACAACACCAGAAACTCCGTTCTAGCACCCTGTCGGGACGGGGAATTGGAGGAGATCGTTGCCATCATCATCACCATCGCTTCTCCATCGACCATCCATGTTTCCCCATCTATGAGTGAGTAATCCCCCGCTGTAGGCTATGGGGATGGTAGGGATTGGATGAGATCATTCATGTAATAGCATCGGATTGTTAGGGCATGGTGCCTAGTATCTTCTATTAGTGCTTTATGACTTTGTTGTGACTTGTTATGCTTAATGCTTGTCACTAGGGCCCGAGTGCCATGATTTCATATCTAAACATGTTATTGATTCATTATGATAGTATTGTTTATGGTCTTACCTGCAAGTTGTTTACACACATTGTTGTCCAGAACCAATGGCCCCGAAGTGACAAAAATCGGGATAACCGGAGGGAATGGCTTTGATGTGAGGATCACATGTGTTCACGGAGTGTTAATGCTTTGCTCTGATGCTCTATTAAAAAGAGCACCTTAATTGCCAGTACTTCCCTTGAGGCCCCACTTCAAACGGGCCTGCGGGACAAAAGATGTTGTGCAAGTTCTCATTGCGAGCACGTATGACTATATATGGAACACATGCCTATGATTATCTAGTACTTGGATGCTTTATCTTATTTATCTGCAATTGCCCTATGTTCTGATTGCTATGTGAATTGTCTTGTCCATGCAACACCCGTCCATCCATCCCTATGCCTACCGCACTTGAATCCTACTGTTTACTGCTATTGTTACTGTTGTCTTTACTTTTACTATTGCTATTACTCAACTGCTACTTTACTATTGTTACTACAAAATTGTTGCTACTGATAAACTGTTGTGAGCAAGATTGTTTCCTGGTGCAGCTGAATTGATAACTCAGTTGTTAAGGCTTATAAATATTCTTTGGCTCCCCTTGTGTCGAATCAATAAATTAGGTTTCACTTCCCTCCGAAATACTGCGATACACCCCTATACTTGTGGGTCATCACACACCATGCTCACGCATGCCAAGCACGACATTGTGCAGCCCAAGACGATTTGATCTTCATGTTGAAGGATTGTCTCCAATACCGAAGACTTATCGCGGTGCTCTCAAAGATCCCAACTGGCATGTTGCAATGGTTGAAGAGTACAATGCGCTCCTCTCCAACAACGCTTGGGACTTGGTTGATCCTCCTTGTCGTGCCAACATTGTCACCGGCAAGTGGATCTTTTGTCACAACATGAAGTCTAATGGTTCGTTGGAACGATACAAAACTCGTTGGGTCCTCCAGGGTTTTACTTAGCGCAAAGGTATTGATTTTGATGAGACTTTCAGCCCTGTGGTCAAGCCAGCCACCATACGCACGGTGTTATCACTCGCGCTCTCTAGTAACTGGCCGATTCATCAACTTGATGTCAAGAAAGCCTTCCTCAATGGACACTCATCGAGACCGTGTATGCTTGACAGCCTTTCGGGTTTACTGATCCCAGATTTCCTGACAAGGTGGGTCGCCGCAATAAATATCTCTACGGTTTGAAGTAGGCGCATCAAGCATGGTTTCATCGGTTTGCTTCATTTATTGCTACTGTTGGTTTTGTTGGCTCCAAGTCCGATAGCTCCCTGTTTGTCTACCGGCGTGGCACTGACATGGCCAATCTCCTGCTCTATGTGGATGACATTATCCTGACAGCTTCTTCTCCGACTTTGTTGCACAGTTTAATTGCTTCTCTTCGTAAAGTGTTCAGCATGACATATATGGATGAGCTTCACTATTTTCTAGACATCTATGTCAGACGCACTAAGGACACTTTGTTCCTCTCACATGAGAAGTATGCATTGGAGCTTCTTGACAAAGCCGGTATGTTACATTGTAAATCTATCTCCACTCTAGTTAATATAGCTTCTAAGATTGCAGCTCAGTCTAGTGATCCCGTGTCTGATCCTATAGAATATTGCAGTATTGCAGGAGGTCTCCAATACCTCACTTTCACTCGGCCAGATATCTCCTATGCGGTACATCAGATATCGCTTCATATGTATGATCCACGTGCTAATCACTTGCTCCTTATGAAGCGTGTTCTACGCTACATCCGCGGCACCACTGACTATGGTATCACTTTGTATCGACGCACATCGAACAAATTGCTGGCCTACTCTAACACTGACTGGGCAGGTTGTCCAGACACTCGATGGTTTACTTCAGGCTATTATGTGTTCCTCGGCGTGAATTTGGTGTCTTGGTCGGCTAAGCGGTAGCACACTGTTTCCCGATCGAGTGCGGAGGCTGAGTATCGGGCGGTAGCAAATGTGGTGGCTGAATCTTGTTGGCTTCGACAGCTACTTTTGGAGCTTCATCGACCGGTGCATGATTCTTCAGTGGTCTTCTTGAAGGAGATATGCCCTAGAGGCAAATAATAAATAGGTTTTTATTGTCATATCTCAATTAGTTTATAATAGTTTCATATTGTGCTAGAGCTGTGCCAAGTAGAAACATTGGTACATGTGTGGTATGAAACAACAAAGTCCCTAGTAGCCTCTATTCATAGTAGTTCGTTGGTCACGAAGATGATCTGGGTTTCAAGATCATGGGCATTTATGCCGACTGACAATGGGATCATATCATTGGAGAATGACGTGGTTGGACATTCCTCGAAGGATTGCAACACGATCAAGTCATGTAGTTCATTGTTGCAAAAACTATACCTAGACTCCTTCTCCTTAGACCGTGAGCTCATATTTCTCACTGTTTCCCTAGGCTGCTTTGACTGCATCAAACGTCATCTGGTAATGCGGTGACTATAAAGGTGTATGTTGGGTATTCCGAAGGAACAGTAGATGACATGTGACTGCAAGACCGAGATTTGTTCACCCACATGACGGGTAAAGATACATACGGCCGGCTTGGTGAGATTACATCCATATATGTTGCAACATGTGACTAGGTCACGGGGATGTAATATCACGGTAACAAGAAAACATAACTTGTTGTGAACGAGATTGAACAAGGTATGGGATACCAGTGATCGGATCTCGGACAAGTTGTATCAAGAAACAAAAGGAAGAGGATGCTACATTTAGACGGTTCAAATGACATTGTCATCAGAATGCATAGGGGTCACATGGATATCCCTGGTCCCTCTGTTGATCATTGATACAGATCATGTCTAGAGCATTCCCGAGCCGTAAGAGGATACACTTAAAGGTATGATGAGAGCGATCATTCGTAAGATGGAATCACAGTAGAGAAAGAGAGAAAGCCGGAATCGTTCCGCGGAGAGATCCGAAGTTGTTCGGAGAAAGAATAAAGGAAAAGACCAAAAAGTGTTTTCGGATAAATGGGAATTTAAATATATATTTATTATATGTTAATTGTGAATTAATATATTATAAATAATATTTAGATTAAGATTTATAAAGTCAACTTTTATATTAGGCCAAATCCTAGAGGGAAAAGGTCTAGAATAAAAGCCGCGGAAAAATAAAACAGCCAGCCCAAGTGGGCGGCAGATAATAGCCGCCGCACTGGGCGGCGGGTGACTGGGCCACTCTAGCCAGCGGGCGGCATGTAATGCGCGCCGCGCAGGGCGGGCCGCAGCCGCCAGCCACCTGGGCCTGCTCGACCCGGCCCACAAGGGCGCGCGGGGAGCTGGCGCCAGGGGCGAGCAGCTGGGCCGCCGGGGGCGGGAGGCCGCGGGGGGCGGACGCCGACCCACCCGGGGCTTCCCCGTTCCAGGCCGCCGTGGCGGGAATGTTGGGCGCGGGATGGGCCACGCCAAGGCCCACCCGGTCAGCCCCAGCTTGCTGTCCTCTTTTTCTTTTATTGTTTATTTTCTGTTTTCTATTTGGGCTGAGTTCTTTTGGCCCATTTGGCAAGTCCGAAAATCTGCTGCCTTTTTTTATCAATAGCCCCACATGGCTAACCCAATGGGGAGGGCACACCCCCTCCGCCTATATAAAGGGGTGCCCATGGGTGGGATTAAATACACAAAAATACACCAAATACACAACTTGAGAAGTCCTTTGGTTGAGTTTCTCCTTCTCTCTCTCCCTCTATACCTCATGACCATGGCCCCAAGTGTGGGCTGTGTGATCGAGGCACACCTGCAGTATGCCGTTGCGCTGCAGAAATTCCTAGCCGGATATCAATTCCGTACTCCTGGCGGGATCGGGGAGCCGGAGGTCTCATCGTGCACCGGATGTGTACGAAGATACGAGGCGCAACACTTGGTGCGCTTAAATGTCGTGACCCGGAGCTGTTGCATGATGAACATGATGAAGATCAAGAAGGAGCAAGGGGTGACCTGCGAGGAGCTTCGCGACCTTGAGGTCGGCTGAAGGGAATAAGCCCGAGAGGCAATAATAAAGTGGTTATTATCTTATTCCTTGTTTATGATAAATGTTTATTTTGCATGCTATATTTGTATTAATTTGGAAACGTTAATCATGTGTGTTTAATAAACAAAAGGAAAGTTCCTAGTTATGCCTCTCTTATAAACTAGCTCGTTGATTAACAAGATGATCAAGGTTTCTTGATCATGGACATTGGATGTTGTTAATAACAAGGTCACAACATTAGTTGAATGATGTGATAAACATTCATCCGAAGTATAGCATTATGATCAAAGTCATTTTGTTTATATGGCTATAACATCATACGAAGTAATCCTAGTCCTTAGACCATGAGATCATGTCAATCACTAACACTGGAAGAGTATCTTGATAACATCAAACGTCACACCGTGAATGGGTGATTATAAAGGTGGGTTCAGTGCTACAAAAGTGTTATGTAGAGGCTCATGGATCAAGAGTGGGATTTGTCCATCCCGATGACGGATAGATATACTCTGGGCCCTCTTGGTGATAACACATTGAAATAGCTTGCAAGCAAGTGATGTGATCACTAGAATGTTATATCACGGGAACGAGAAAAGAGTGCATGTCGGTAACGAGATCAAACTAGGTATTTGGATACCGATGATCGAATCTCGGACATGTAATATATCGTGAGACAAAGGGATTTAGTTACGATGTTAAAGGTTCACACGATCACAAGAGTCATCGTTGAATATGTGGGAGTCAGTACGGATCTCCATACCTAGTTCTACCTCGTTACTGATAAGTACTCTTTACTCGTTCCGTGATATGTCATTCCTTGTGACCCAGTCACATGCTTGCAAGCTAACTAGATGACATTTCACCGAGAGGGCCCAGAGCATATCTATCCGTCATATGGATGGACAAATCCCAATCTTGGTTCATGCGCTTCAACACATACTTTCAGAATACCCAATGACACTTTTATAACCACCCAGTTACGAAGCGGCGTTTGATGTCATCAAAGTATCCATCCGGTGATGGTGATTAACATAACCTCATGGTCGAAGGAATACGTTACTATGTATTTGAAAGCTTACAGCAATACGAACTTAATGACTTGATCTTATGCTACGCTTACTATGGGTGTGTGTCCATCACATCATTCTCCTAATGATATAACCTTGTTATTAATCACATCCTAATGTCCATGATCAGGAAACCATGATCATCAATTAATCAACAAGCTAGTTCAACAAGAGGCTTACTAGGGACTCTTATATGTTTACAAAACACACATGTATTAGTGTTTCCTAATAATACAGTTATAGCATGGGATGTAAACATTCATCACATAAAGATATAATAATAATCACTTTTATTAGTGCCTCTTGGGCAAATCTCCAACATGTACTCCCGAGCCGCACCACCACACTATGGAGGATCCAAGCTGAGGCATCACAAGAGCAAGCTGAGGCGGCGGATGGAGGGATACTACATGTCGTATGCCGACTAATTCGTTGATGATACATTGCACGACCCTGAGGTATTTCGGCGCCATTTTAGGATGAAGCGAAAGCTCTTCCTGAAGATTATCATGTCCGGGAAAGAGTCGACGATTACTTCATATGCAAGAAGGGATGCACCAGCACGGTAGGGTTTTCTCGCTCTAGAAGTGCACTGCTATTGTGAGGATGCTTGCATATGTAGCTCCTGCTGATACACATGATGACTATCTACGCATAGCCGAGTCCAAATCCATTGGGTGCATGTACCGGTTCTGCAGAGCAGTGATGTCAGTGTTTGGACCAACATATTTAAGATCGTCGAATGCTAAAAACACTGCTTGAATCCTAGCACAGAATGAAGCAAGAGGATTCCCTGGGTTGCTTGAAAGCATCGACTGCATGCATTGGGCATGGAAGAGCTGTCCATTGCTTGACAGGGAATATACAAAGGCCACAAAGGAGCTTGCAGTGTGATACTTGAGGCAGTGGCTGACCAGGATCTATGGATTTGGTATGCCTTCTTCGGGTGGCAGGATCACACAATGACATCAACGCCTTACAGTACTCGAATGTCTTCGCCAAGCTTGTGGATGGCCATGCTCCCCCGGTTAACTTTGTGATCAATGGCCACTAGTACACAAGGGATGCCACCTGGCGAATGGCATCTACATAAGTTTCTCAACATTTGTGGAGACAATCTCCAACCTTGTTGTGGGAAAGCGATCTCACTTTGCCAATGAACAAGAAGCTTGCAGGAAGGATGTCGAGCGGGCATTTGGTTTGCTCCAATCTCGATTTGCTATTGTCCGTCACCTGGCTTTGACGTGGTCGAAAGATCAAATGTGGGAGGTGATGAACGCATGTGTGATCTTGCACAACATAATCATTGAGAGAGAGCGGAAGACACGAGTGCTTGACTCTGAACCATATTTCAGGCTGGCTCCTCTTGCAGATGTTGATCACCAAGTGCCGGCCGCATTTTGCTGCCTTCCCTTGCCATGCGTGAGGAGATCCGAGACCCGCATATGCATGGCCAACGACAAGATGATCTGGTGGAGCACCCGTGGGAGCTCAAAGGAAACACCTATTTTATTTAAATTGTGTTTGCCTTGTTGAAGTAGTTAAATTTATATGTCGAACTATGTGAACAAATATGATTTCTATTTTTGCCTTATTTTTTCGACTAAAATTCGTTGGATGGACCGCCGGTAGTGGGGATTCGACTGGACGATCAACGGGTAGAGATTTTACCGCCAGCGAAACATCGTTGGGGACACCAATGGATGAAGATGCTCCATTTTAGTATGTAGGTTCACTCCGAACCTCTCGGAACCTACATAGTAAAAGAGGTCTAGATACATTAGCTTCACAAAGCTAAAACATCTTATACTCCCTCCGTTCACAAATATAAGTTTTACTTTCATGAATCGAATGTATCTAGATGTCTTTTAGTGTATAGGTTCGTAGAGGTTCGGAGTAAACCTATACACTAAAATGCGTTTATATTCATTCATTTCATAAAGCTAAAATGTCTTATATTTCTAAACGGAGGAAGTATTTTGAAACGGAGGGACTGGGAGACAAGACAGATCAGCCGCGGCCCTGGCGGGAGGCAGGGACATATCGCCCGGTTTCTTTCTTGGAGGAAAAGACGTGCGCACGTTGAAGCTGCTTTGTTTTCTGGTATGATCGAAATGGCAGTTTTTGCGCGTGCTCGTTTGATAGGTTCATGTGGATGATGCAAAACCTAGAGTATCCGATCAGGTAACCATGCATAAGTGCATAACAAGTTAATTTGTTGTTGGTTAATTCGATGCATAGGCAGGGGAACGTTCTTTGTACTAGCGTCTTTCTTTCTTAACATGTTGTCATGGCTCATGTCTCGGCATCATTTCTTTTTGGCTCCGAGAGTCTAAATGCAACTCACCTCATGCAGGGCAGGAGTCAACGGGCGATCTCTCGTGTCATGTCCATGTCGAGGGCGACGAGATTACGAGAACACATGCCAAGCCAGCCAAAGCAACAAGTTAATTTAACAGTACTTACTGCCTAATTAGCACGCGTAGGATCAAGGTAACAACAGATTAGGCGTACGATGTGAACCTCAGCTGGTGACGAGCCTGCCGTTCCCCGGCAAGCAATTGGATCCAAATCAATCACGCTTTGACATGGCCTCCGCCTTCTGATGAGGGAGGAGTGCAGAGTGCTATCGTGCGGGAGAGGGACGGGGCACGAACTGGTGACACATTCTCCTCGTGCCCAAAAACTGAAAAACAACAATCCAGTCGCAGAAAAACTGGAAAGGATTAGCACTGCTCGACAAAAAAGATGGGATCGATCGTATCTAGAGGTTTCTTGCTGGAACTCTTGGGGTTTCCGGGCAAGGAAAATGATGCTTTGTGTGTGTGGGCGCTTTCTTAGCTTGGTCTTTTCCGTCTGGAAAGGTGTAGTGTTCTGTAGCCACAGTGACTCCAAACGTAGTACTAGTAGTAGCAGATGTGTAATGACGAAGCACACACAAAGACGCAGATGGGCGGATGAAGCAACTAACCACGTCCCGTCAACATTCTGCCACCCTTTTTTCTGTACCACAGACTTCGACGCATGGTCGTGCAAGTTTTCGACCCGTGCCAGTTTAAGAGTCTGCTACAAAGTTTAAACTAATCATGCCTGCCTGGAATGATTTCTCAGGTAGAAATGATTGCAGAGCAAGCCGCGCACTCATCAGCATTCAGCAACTATGTACAGATCTGCGTGCTGCCGGCAACCAATGAAACGTAATTCTAATGCTGTATCAATGTGCGCCAAACTTCACTGCCGTCCTTGTAGTATGTGATTCTGGATTAGAACTATTAGTCATTCTTCACCTGATCAACTGAATTCTGAGGAAGGTTGTACAGGAGCAATCCGAGCACTAAGACGCCAACACCGACCAAGAACGACGTGCTTAGGCTTGTCCCTCCAGGCATGTACGGCAGAGGAAGCGAGAGGACATATATGGAAAGAGGTACTGCAGCAGAAAGGAGAGATTATTAGGAAGAAATGAATAGGACCATCCAAACCAAAGAATCATACGGTATCTATTTGCATATTTGCTCGCATGTGCCAGGTGCTAGGTGCACATACCACAGAATGAATTTTGTGGCAAGCTATGTGTCTCTGTTTTCAAACATCTCTAGTGAAATCCAAACAAAACTCTGATAAACTGCTCTGCATTGTCTTGGCATTTTTTACCCAACTTCCAGAACCACGCATGAATTGCTAGTGAACTTTTCAGAGGGAGTTTGGTTTTACTGACCTGCTAAAGTTGATGTTAGCGAAGCAACGAGTGCACTAGACATCTTCACCAGATTTAGCACAGAGATGTTGAAGGCCATGTTCATAGTTATGAAGAGCAGTGGTAGTAAAGGGGCACCAGGGCAATCTGAAAATACAAAACATCAGCAGTCAGCACCATTGAATGGCAATGGCAGCATGATCTCTCATCATGACGCATAGCTTTTTCTAATAAGTGGTCAAGTCACCAAGTGACAAAGGTGGGACCTTCCACATTATGAATTGCAATATCTAGAAAATGCTTTAAATGTGTCCAACTATGCCATGGATTTGGAAGACCTGTTGTCAGGAAAAGCATAAGGTATTCTTTTGGCTTCTTATCCAAAACAGGCTCAATATTGCAACGGAAACATTTCTTCATGGAAGATTACACTTGTGTTATGTCTAATGGCACATCTTTGGAGACCAAAAATCGTCTTTTCTTCCAGTGTCTCTTTGCTGTATTGTGTTGGAAATATCTATGCCCTGATTGGATACCACCAGCTGATGTGCACCTTGGTATTCAGCAAGTTCTGCATAGCTTGAAAGTTCAGATTCACCAGCCTTTCTCCATGAAAATTACTGTGCTGATTGCATGGTCTATCTGGAGGACACGAAATGCCTTTATCTTCAAGAATGTATCTCCAAAAGTGTGTACAGGTGCCGGACGATTTTCAAGGAAGAGATGTCTCTCCTTGTTCATAAGGCTAAGCGCATATCTTATTCTGGTATTAAAGCCTGGGTAAATAATTTTGTATAGCTGTAGTCTAGTGGCTTACAACATTGTATCTTTAGCTCTTAGCTTTTAGACTATAGTATGAAAATTTAGAAAAAATACAGTGGGGAAACCTACTTCAGCTTTAAAAAAATGCCATGCATAATGAACAATTTGTTCAGGCAAATGGAAAAAGAAGGAAAATTCTTGTAAAAGTGGAAGGGTTTAGGGAAGGGTTTTTTTACTTCAATGAATGCCTAATTTGAAGTAATAAATTATACATGGTATACGGAGCACAACGATACTCTAATTATTTACAGTCTGAAGATACTACAATCAGGAGGATAGCTCACCGTTGAGATTGCCACCAATATTCAGAAAGCATGCAGCACCATGGTTTACATATGCAGGCAGCTCAGTCAATGGAATGCCTTTCAGATTAGAGAGGAATGGCAGGAGTAGGAAAACAAAAAGAGCCTGCATAGTCCAACATAGCAGATTGGAAGTGAACAAAAAGGAAGAAAGTCTATGGATTAGGGAGTGAATAAGGATACCAGAACTATGAGAAAACTCCATAGCTCGTAAAGTACCAAACAAGACGGTTCGAGTAACATTTCTCTTTCCACTAGTAATGATTAGACCTACAATGAACAAAAATGAAGATGACTCTATAGCTTACCTGGAATCCTGACCCGAAAGAGTTCACCACAAATATGTCAGGACGCTTTCCCTGTGTAGAAACACACAGAACCAACCCATCATGCTTTGATTCTCAGAAATTGCTTAAAATAACAATAAAAATTATGTACAGCAAATATTCACACGCATTATATCCTGAAACTATTTTTGTTACGAACCTCAAGGCGCTTTGCACCATCAATAAAAACAAATTCCTGCCATAGTAATAACAATATTTAGAGTGGGGATAACTGAAAGTTTTGTCAGAGGTACATAAAAGCAAGTCCACTCAACCTTGATTATAGATGCACCAGCCTGACATGCAGATGAAGCCATCATAACTGCTGGCCAAAAAAAGTTGACATCAGATAGAAATGGACCACCAATTCCTCCACTGCGGTCATAAAATAAAAACATGTCCAGGAAATATTTAAAAGCCAATAAACACATAAATAACGCATATTCCATATCCGCCATATTAGCAACATCATGTCCATGTACCATACATATACTACAATGCTACCCTAGCAGTGTACATCCATGATCATTTCTCAGTCGTGATTTTTTTTCCAAACATTTGATTCATCATTTTTGCATTTTGTCTCTACCACCAACTGTACATTTGGAAGGTTGATCATGTGAGGACAGTACACTATGCTACCAAACTACCCAATAATTAACCCATGTATAGGTGATCACACCACCAACCAACATTTTCTTTTGAGTTCTATTCCAATTCAATGATGTTTTTGGTGGGAGAACAATACCAATACCACTGGTTCATATCATTGCACGCTCCTCAGAAGTACGTATTCAGATCATTAACCTAAACAAGTAAAGATTTTCTGCAGACAGATAATGACACATCGACTTTATGACTTATAATGCTGGCATACGTGCTAATACTTAATTACAAAACCTTCAAATGCAAATAAGAGGGAGTTATCTGTATGCCACTGGAAAATGCATGTTAGATAACTGCCAGAAATGTCCTTAGCCCTATGCCCTGGATGCTACTGAGAAGACGGAATGCAGAAAGGCCTATGCCCTGGATGCTACCGAGAAGTTGGATTGCAGAAAAAAATCTGTTTGATTTGCATGAATTGGCCAGGTTTGTGCTACTAACTTTCCAACAAATTCTAGTTCAACTGCAATTATTTAGTGGATGAAAACTAAACTGTTTCTCATAAACATTTTCCTATTACATCTACATCCTACAATATAAACATTCTGATGGAAGTGATCCTGTAATAGTCAGTAGCTGACAGTTTCACCTTATCAGAAGTATGGCTTTTAAGCGAGCATACCCAATAAAATACCAATGAATCCATGATGCCGAATATAGCAGATTTTTTTTCTTCCAAATGGGGATCGAAGCCCCGGCCTCTGCATCAAGTGATGCACACAGCCTTTTTATTGCAAAGTTCATCGAGAACGTGGTCTTACATCATGGATCAGTTAAGGTTGAGTCAAGTATCAACCAATGGAATAGCAGATATTGGAAACCATTCAGTACAGACTACGAGACAATGATGAACTACATGAATGATTAGTCAAAACAAGGGTAGCTGATCGAATACATACCTTACTACTGATAGAATTACTCCAGTGGAAACAAGTAGGCATCCAAGAATTTGATTTGCTCTATATTTCCTTCCCAAAATAACAGCCGATAAAATAAGCTGCCATACCAAAAAAGACTGCGAAGCAACCACAAACATATTACAAGTATTCAGCGTGCATCAGATCATCAAAAGAAAGTACTAATCATCGTGCACATATGTTAAATCTTGCATTGCAGCTAGCAAGATTATCAAGTGGTACTTTTAGAAAGTACTGAGATTTGTATCAAAAGAATAACATCCAGAGTAACGGTAAGCAAATTGAAATAAATAAATAAATTACATTGAAAAGATGGATTTAGATGTGACCAAGTTCATACAGGATTGGATGCAACCAGTACACATGAAGGTTCATACTTTGCACAATATAATAGATATTCAGAAGAGAACCTGAGGAGAATTTAGGCCTATTAGGCAAAATCAAAACATAGTACCTGAGACAACACTGGAATAGATGGTCCAGGCAACATAGCTGTGAGAACAGACAAGCACGCAAACATGGAACTCATTTTAGTTCTTAATTCTGAAGAAACCCAACTTAAAACACAGCAGCTGTTAAGTGCCACATTTGAAGTACTGCACTCTGAAAGTAAAGCACGGATATTAGTATCAGTAATCACCTGCAGCAGCCATGCCTGAAGCAACACCCATTGCTTCTAGTAAGCCGATTAACATGAAGCGCGACTTAGGAAGTGCTAGCATTTCTGTACTGACGATACCAGCGCGGTATCTTATGAAGAGAATAGAGAAGTAGACTATAACATATCTGCAAAAATTAGGAAGTACACGAGCACTTAGGAATTCGGGGTGTGCATTGACTTTACAGGGATCAGTTTACAAGAAAATGCACAAAAAATAGCGTTCATTCAGCATTCTGTTGATATGGAACTCTGAATGGGTTGGACAATTTTTTTATAAGGTTGCCTGTAAGCACGAAAGTGAATTTCTCTGAAGAATTGGGCCTGGCTTGTAGAACGAGAGCACAAACTTACCCAAATGTGAGCACCTGCGCCAGGAAGAAGGGGTAATTCTTCATGGGCACGAGCGCAAGCTTGTACAGCACCCGGTTCATCACCGCGAGCACCACGGTGACCGCCGCCGCCGCTGTGATCCCCGTATCAACACCACCCCCACCATCGCCTCCTCCCCTTGAAACACCAACCGCCGCGGCCGCACTCGCGCGCCGCGTCTCGACGAGCCGCCTCCCGCCGCCACCGCCACGGGCGGCGGCGAGGCTCACGCCGCGGCGCGCCGGAAGCGGGATGGACGCGCAGAGGGGCGTCGGGCTCCGTTGGATACCGCGGCGGAAGAGAGGCGGCGGCGGGCAGGGGAGGGAGGCGGAGATGAGGAGCGAAATTGACATGGCGGTCGCGGTGGGGTTTGAAGATTTCGCGGGGGTTGTTCGTTGGTTCCCCCGTGGACGGCGACTGCTGTGGTAGGCCGCCGCGCGTGCCAATTTGCTCGCGCTGGTTTCTCTGACAAGTGGGGCCGACGGACTAAACGGTCAACATCACGGAATACTTCGATTAGTTTGCTGCTGTTTCCATTTTTGCTGCTCTTTTCTGTGTTCTAATAATATTTTAGTGGAGAGCTGAACCAGTGAAGAGTCTGTTGTCTGCCGATTCCTATCGGTAACGAGAGTATACATTTTACTCAAACGGAGTAATGGCGGTAAAATAGAAAAAATGGTTCGCCTATGCCCGTGCTCACGCCCAACTGCCCTCTCTCTCTAAATTTTATTTCACGCCAGCGTGGCCCGTTTACTTATCTAGCGTCTCTAGGCCGAACCCAACCCAAGGGAGGAGTGAGGGTGCCGGATGGAGCTGAAAACGACGCGGTTAGCTTTGTCGGCGACACGCGCCCACAAAGTCGCTCACATTCTGCATTTCCTCCCCCAACGACCACCACTCCATCAGTTCACCGCCGCTACCACCCCTCGCCGCCGTCTGCCAATCAGTCCGCTAGAGCCAACCTTGCAGCCGCCGTAAATACTCCCCATGTCCTCCCAATCCGCATCCACGCCCGTGTCGTCGTCGTCGTTCCGCCTCCTCGTAGTTCCAAGCCCGCGACACAACCGCTCTGCCCACTAGATGTTCGGCTGTTTACTAAAGGCATGGATTCGGATTAGGAAGAGATGCTGGCCACTCTGATGGACGACGAAGTAGCTGTTGCTGCTGGCGCCCGAGACACGTCGGCGACGACAATCATCTCATGATTGTCGCTTCCCTCCTGGACATGATGGTCGACGTCGAGGAGAAACCGTCTGCTATGGTTTCGAAGCCTGGGCGGCGCAAGAGCAAGCCGAGATAGAGGATGGAATGCTACTGCATGCTCTATGCCGACTACTTCCTCAGCGACCCATTGCACGATGCCGTCACATTTTGGCGCCATTTCAGAATGAGTCAGAAGCTTTTTCCTGAAGATCGTCGAGCAATTGAGAGATTTTGACGACTACTTCAAACTAAAGAGAGACGCTGTCGGCATGTTTGGTTTCTCCACAATCCAAAAATGCACCGTTGCTCTCCGTATTCTTGCATATGGAATTCCTGGAGGCACACATGACGATTACCTCTGTATGGCCGAGTCCACATCCATCGACTGTATGTACAGATTTTGCAGGGCAATTGTGACAATATATGGGAAGAATTACCTGAGAACGTCCAATATAGAAGACACAACTTGGATCTTAGAACATAATGCAGCAAGGGGTTTTCCTGAAATGCTTGGAAGCATTGACCGTATATACTGGGCATGGAAGAACTGCCCATTCGCGCACCAGGGCATGTACAGAAGTCACAAAGGATCATGCAGTGTGGTTCTTGAGATTGTGGAAGATATGATCGAGATATGTGGATTTGGCATGCTTTCTTCGGTATGGTAGGATCATACTATGACATCAATGTGTTGTAGTGTTCAAATGTGTCGTCAATCTTGTTGAAGGCAGAGCTCCTCCAATGTAGTTCGAGATCAATGCCCACCAGTATGACAAGGGCTACTACTTGGCAGATGGCATCTACCCAATATGATCAATGTTTGTGAAGACAATCTCAAATCATGTGCCTAGAGGAAAGAAAACTTGGTTTGCCACACATCAGAAGGCTTGCAGGAAGGATGTGGAGAGGGCATCCGGCGTGCTGCAAGCTCGATTTTCCATTGTCAGGTACCCTGCCCTTACCTGGTCGAAAGATCATATGTGGAAGGTCATGACTGATTTTGTGATCTTGCACAACATGATCATTGAGAGCGAGCGGGAGACTCTAGTGTTTGACACTAAATCGTATTATCGCCAAGGTCATCTTGCATATATTGATCACCAAGTGCCACCCGTGTTTGCTTCTTTTCTTGCTAGGTAGCAAAAAGTTCGAGACACAAATACTCATAGTCAACTGCAAGATGATCCGGTGGAGCATTTGTGGAGGCTCAAAGGAGCCAACTAGTTTGTTTATTTGTTTGTCTTTGTCTGCTATATTGAACTTTTTAAATTGTTTGTTTAATTTCATGAACTTGTAATAAATTTTTATGTAGAATTATTTATTTGCCATATTGAACTTGTTGATTTGATTAAATAAACTTGATGATTTTTTTGTATGGGGGCACGACTGGGGGCCAGCGTCCCTATCCCAAATTGTGAACCAATTTGGCGCCCCCATATGGCCCAAAATGAAGCCACGGAGGACACCGTCTAAGGGGGACGAGTGGATATTGCGGTGACCCAGCATACCACTACATGTGTAGTACACTATAGTCGTTGACATGACATCCACAAAATACCGCTCTGTAAATATCACATCCCTCAGATGTTATGGAGATGTTATAATCATGTTTTGCATTGATTTATGGGGATTTTCCATCAATCCCCCTTATCCGGGTTATAACTCTGCAGAACAGGAAATACTTTTGCGTATTTTTGAAGGGAATATGCCCAAGAGGCAATAATAAAGTGGTTATTATCTTATTCCATGTTTATGATAAATGTTTATTTTTCATGCTATAATTGTATTGATCGGAAACGTCAATACATGTGTGTTTAATAAACAAAAAGGGTTCCTAGTTATGTCTCTCTTATAGACTAGCTTGTTGATTAACAAGATGATCAAGGTTTCCTGATCATGGACATTGGATGTTGTTAATAATAAGATCACAACATTGGTGGAATGATGTGATGAACATTCATCCGAAGTATAGCATTACGATCAAAGTCATTATGTTTATATTGCTATAACACTATATGAAGTAATCTTTATCCTTAGACCATGAGATCATGTTAATTGTTAACACCAGAAGAGTATCTTGATAACATCTGGGCCCTCTCGGTGATATCACATTAAGATAGCTTGCAAGCAAGTGATGTGATCACTAGAATGTTATATCACGGGAACGAGAAAAGAGTGCATGTCGGTAATGAGATCAAACTAGGTATGTAGATACCGATGATCGAATCTCAGACATGTAATATATCACAAGACAAAGGGATTTAGTTACTAGCGTTAAAGGTTCTCATGATCACAGAAGTCATCGTTGAATGTGTAGGAGTCATTATAGATCTCCAGGTCCCGCTTCTGATTATTGATCTGAGAGGGGTCTCGATCATGTCTGCATTATTCGCGAACCGTAGGGTGACACACTTAAGAGTTACCGGACACCATTTTGGAGCACATATATTTCAGACGAAAGAATTGCAAAACGCTGAAATTATTTCAATAGACACCGAAACTGTTTCAGGTGAAATTGCTGAAATTGGTTCTGCATGTAATATTGAAATGTTGCAGAGGGGTTTTATGTGAATGTTTGTTAATTAAAGTAATTAATAAAATTCTGAATAAAAAAATAATAAAATAGTTTTATTAAATGAGAGAGCATTAAATTTGGAGAAATTTAATGCATTTAAAGTGGAGACTTTAAAAGAGAATGTGAATGGGCATTTTAATGTGGAGGGGTTACCACCACATGAATAAAGGAGGTGAAGGGTCACCTCCCCCATGCGCCGGCCATGAAGGAGGGGCACCCCCTCCTCCTATAAAAGGCCCCCCTCACTCCCCTTCTTCCTCACACCTCCTTGTGAAGGATCTCTCTCCCCCTCTAGAAGAATTCCCCCATGGCTCGGATTAGTGAGATACATGTTCCCGGTGGCATTTCGTCTAAAAGGAGTTGCTGCTTCCGCTGGATCGCTGGAGCGAGGAGGTGGAGGTTGTCCGGTGGCTTGAACGTGTGTGCGAGTATGGATGCGCTGCTGAGTTGCGGCACTCGGACTTCCTCACGATCTTGAGATCGGCAAGTGTACGACTACATCAACCACGAGTTCCTACTCGTTAACAAAACTCATTGTCTTCGAGGGTAAGTTCTCATTAGATGTATGTCCACCCGTTGCTTTGTACCTAGTAGATAGATGTTGGCGTGTAGTTCTCATCGTAGGAATTTTTTGGTTTTCTATGCTGCGGACCCAACAGTGGTATCAGAGCCTGATCTATGCGTAGGTGCTTTGCACGGGTAGTACACATATGTTTATATGTGGGCGATGATGATCATGTTATTGTATCTTCTATGTATTTTGGATATTGGTGGCATAGTGGGATGAAGCGGCCCGGACCAACCTTACATGTCATCGTACATGAGACCGGTTCCACAACTGACATGCAACTAGTTTTGCATAAGTGGCTGGCGGGTGTCTGTCTCTCCTACTATAGTCAATATCTGATTTACAACGAGTTGCTAATAACTTGGTTATCCTTGTTGTGGTTCATGTTCGTAGGTAAGAACGGTTCTATCTCTGAAAGCCCTAAACCACGTAAAACTTGCAATTGATAAATTAGAGGCGTCTAGTTTAGATCGTTGTTGGGCTAGTGTATTGATATGGTATTGTTGTAAGTAGATGTATGATAGATACTCTTACAACACACTCAACATGTAAGCTCCATAGACCTTGGTCTTACACACAAAGGAATGATAGAGATCATACCACGATACAAATGATAGAGATCAAATGCATGGACCATATCATCTAACTTTACACATTAGATGTTAGTATCTTATACAGCTAGTTTGGCGCTTTTGGTAGCATTGTAAGATGATCCCTCATTTAGATATCAAGCTAAAATGTGTTCTTCCTTGAGTATGCACCGTTCTATGGATCGTGTTTCGAGACATCACGTGATGATCGGGTGTACTCGACTCTACGCTTTCATACAACGGGTGTAAGACAGTTTTACACACGCGAGTACTAAGGTTCTTACTTGGCGAGCCTAGCATGTACAGACATGGCCTTGGAACACGGACCGAAAGGTTAAGCATGAGTCATATAGTTGATATGATGCCCATATTGATGCTCGCCTTTGAAGCTACACCGACTCACGTGATTATCAGACTTGGTGTAGTGGATTTGGTTCATGTAATCACCAAAAAGGCACGAGGGATGTCGTTTTTTGAGTGGGAGTTCATTAATAATTTGGATTAGTCGAACTCAATTTGTCATAATCTAAATCGAAGTGAATTTGCATAATTTATTGTAGTCATTGGCGTCTGTTTACTACCTTATGCTTAGTTTTAATTGAGATAATAGAACTATAGAATTTTGTATATTTACTTTATGAACTGGTATCATATTGTTTTGAATGTCAATTTAAAGTTTACAAGTCCTATTGCAAACTTTCAGCAAACTCTATTTACTTCGTGAAGTTTAATAAGTAGTATTAAATCAAGAGTAAGAATTCCAATGTTAGTATCTAAAGTATCATGTTTGCCTCCATGATTCTTGATATTCAAAAGTTGTTTTAATATTGAGGTTATCTAGGAGCTGAAAGAATTGTTTCAGAAACCATCATGTGTGAAGGATATTGTGATATCTGAAACAAAGTTTTTGGTTGCATTATGATAGAGTGTAATTTAGCAAAATACATGTTCTCATATTGTATGAGAATTTGTGAAGGATGGAGATGCTAGGCATCGAATCTCCCAAAAGGTTTTGGGAACTAACATTATACTCGTGATTCTTCCTTACAGGCTATAGTAGCTTGATCATGAAAGTTGTCATGATAAGGATGAATAGAAGATGTAAGTAAAATGTTTACTACACTAATAGATTACTAAAGAATGGAATTTTAAAAGAATGCCAAACATTTGATGATGGTGATCCACTTCAAAGTGCAAGTCCAAAGGTATTAGTGTTTGACTATATACGTTTTGTACTATGTGTCATGTGAATGACACCACTATTGATGTTGATAGATTCTTTTAAAAGGAAAAGGAATTGCTGAAAGAGAATCTATAAAATATTTGGTAGAGAAGAAAAGGTTGGAAATGTCCAGCTTAGGTATATAGAAGATATACATGTTATGGCTGTATTTCTTGCTTGATAAACAATGTGGTTCTGAGGTATTGGATACCGGTATTGGATACCGAATTGGTTGGTATGAAGTGTCATACAGGACAACGCAATTCATGAACTGCAATGGCCTAAGTAACTAGCAAGAGAATAAGTGATGATGTTCATCGAAAACAAATAAAGTGTTATTGTGTTTTTCGTTGACGTCAAACCTAGCCTTCAAGATTTGTTTTAATAATTGTTATTTTGTTCTGATATTACGAGAACAATGGTTGTTCAAATAATTACCGTATTCCATAAAGGATGGATAAACTTTTTACAAGTCTAGTGGGAGAAATCACATCCATAAACACTATTGCTAAAATGTCGCAAGACAAATGATTAAAATATCACTTATGAAGTGACTTCGCTGTTTCAAATTATATTGGAAAGAAAACATGAAGAAACTCCATGTTGATGGATTTTTGGAGTCTATGATTTTGATCATTTGACGCATGTGAGACTTTCCTCGAGATAATTGAAACTCCGTCCATAGGCCAGAGAGGAACGGATGACTAGCTTATTGGAAATCGTGCATGCTGATGTGCATAGTCCATTGTGTGTAGCCATATGCGATGGATCTTTTTGCTTCATATGCTTTCTCCGAAAATTTGAGTGAATATATCTGTATATTTACTTAATAAGGAAGAAGTATGAAACATTTGAAAATTGTTCAAAGACTTTCAAGATGAAGTGGAAAATCATTGTAACAAGAAAATAAAGAATTTATGATTCGATCATAAAGGAAGATATTTGAGTTACATGTTTAGCAAAACACTTAAGATTTGAGGAATTGTTCCATGATTTGTGTTTCCTGATAAACCATAGGAGTATGGCATATTCGAGAGATGAAATCAAACCATGTTTGACATGGTAAGATCAAAGGTGTCAGTTATAAAACTGCCATTATGTTTTAAGGATTGAAGCTTTAGAGACTACCGCTTTTACACTGAAAAGAGCACCATCATGATCCGTTGAAATGACACCATATGAGTTATGGTTTGGGATAAAACCCGAATTGTCTTTTCTTAAATTTTGGTATGCTATGCATAAGTAAAATGTTTACAACCAAAGTCGTATAAGCACGTCTTTGTAGGTTATCCCAAAGAATTTATTGGGAATTTCTCCATAACACCAAGGAGAAAAGTGTTTGTTACTTGGAACGTTAAGTTTCTTGAGAAGGAATTTTTCACGAAAAATTAAGTGAGAGGACAATAGAAACTTGATAAGGTTATTGAACCTTAGCTATATGTGCTAAGTATCACAGCGCCGGAAAGTGTCCCGGTGGCGGCCACAATGCTCATGGCTCCCGTGATTACAAAGGGTGTGATCTCGGAGATTAGAGTTCCTATTGAACCGTGTGGGTCGGTAAGAATCAAATAGTGTGATTTGATAAGCAAGTCGTTATTGTTTTGACAATGATGAACCGACTACATGCAAAGAATCGATGATGGGCCCTGACTCCATAAAATGACTAGAAGTCATAGAATCTGTGATAGTATCCATACACGAGAAATCAAGTTTCTGAACTTGGAAGACCCTTCGGAAAGGCGTGAAGCCTATCGGTCGTGTTTGGATCTATAAAGAAATAGACATGGATGTTTAACATCTATGAAATAGTCGACATGTCGGAAAGAAGTTTACGGCAATGTTCAAGGAGTTGACTATGATAAGATTTGATCTTTCATAGCGATATTTAGTCTTGACGGATCAATGTAGCAACCACTACATATAATTTGGTATATGGTAGTTGAATAAACAAAACGAGGTTATTCTAATAGAATGGTTACCTAGGATGTTTACATGACACGGTCCGAAGGGTTTTGTTAATTCAAAGGGTGCTAAAAGGGCATGCAAACTTCAATAGTTGAAGTAAGCATAGCGGAGTTGGAATCTTCACCATGATGAAATTGTTAAAAGAGTTTAAATTCATCGGAGATGATGAAGATGCTTGCATTTGCAAGAAATTAAGTGGGAGCGTTGAGACATATTTCTAATACATTATGTAGAGGACATATTGTTGATTGGAAATGATGTATCTTGTATTGACACAAGTTAAGAATTTCATTAAAATAAGATTTCGATGAAAGACTTGGGGAAAACCGGAATATTTGGCATCAAAATCTATGTGGATAGATTAAGGCGCTAATATGTTTGTGCGAGACATACATATATGAGATATTGAAAGGGTTCAATATGGAAACAACAAGAAAAGTTCTTGCTGCATGGAAAGGATTGTATCAAGATTCAAGTGTTTCAACACTTGGTGAGTAAAATCACATGAAGATTTTGATCGATCATACCGTGATATGTATATATCCAAAATGTCCTATGCTCTAAGTGTTATGAGCACATACCAGGATGATTCATAAGATGATCATTAGACGATAGTAAAGATATTCTTATGAGCTTTGGAAGAACTAAGAATATATCATGTATAAGTGACAAATAGTTAAAGGTAGTTCATTGTAAAGTGTTACATTGATACTAGTTTTGTCACAAGATATAAATTAAATTTATCTCAATTTAGACTATGGGTGGCACAATATAATGGAAAGGATGTTCCATGATGGATTTGGATGAGTTCCAAAGTTGAGACATTGTGACGGATACTACAACAAAATGCTAAATATATAACTGCTATAGTAGCAGCAAAGGAGGGCATTTGTGTTAAGTAGTTTGTTATCAAACTAAGTGTGGTTCAAAGTGGGCTAATACTATGACGATATATTGTGTGACAATAATATCAACATATTTTAACCTAAACGAACTAAAGGTCTCACTAGAGGACCAAATTTATACAATGCCATCTCATTTAAGAACGAGTGATGCGTAGAGACGCAAAGACATGCAAATACACACGGACCTGAAACTGTCAGATTCGGAGATTATGTTAACCACTAGCAATAGCGTATATGCAACACCAGAAAGCCATAGGTGTTCAATACACAAAGTTTTTCAAACTAGATTATTGACTCTAGTGCAAGTGGGAGACTGAAGGGAATATGCCCGAGAGGCAATAATAAAGTGGTTATTATCTTATTCCATGTGTTATGATAAATGTTTATTTTGCATGCTATAATTGTATTGATCGAAAACGTCAATACATGTGTGTTTAATAAACAAAAAGGGTTTCTAGTTATGCCTCTCTTATATACTAGCTTATTGATTAACAAGATGATCAAGTCATTATGTTTATATTGCTATAACACTATATGAAGTAATCTTTATCCTTAGACCATGAGATCATGTTAATTGTTAACACCGGAAGAGTATCTTGATAACATCAAACGTCACACCGTAACAGGGTGACTATAAAGATGGGTTCAGTGCTACGAAGGTGTTATGTTGAGGCTCATGGATCAAGAGTGGAATTTTTCAATCCCGATGACGGATAGATATACTCTGGGCCCTCTCGGTGATATCACATTAAGATAGCTTGCAAGCAAGTGATGTGATCACTAGAATGTTATATCACGGGAACGAGAAAAGAGTGCATGTCGATAACGAGATCAAACTAGGTATGTAGATACCGATGATCGAATCTCGGACATGTAATATATCACAAGACAAAGGGATTTAGTTACTAGCGTTAAAGGTTCTCACGATCACAGAAGTCATCGTTGAATGTGTAGGAGTCATTATAGATCTCCAGGTCCCGCTTCTGATTATTGATCTGAGAGGGGTCTCGATCATGTCTGCATTATTCGCGAACCGTAGGGTGACACACTTAAGAGTTACCGGACACCATTTTGGAGCACATATATTTCAGACGAAAGAATTGCAAAACGCTGGAATTATTTCAATAGACACCGAAACTGTTTCAGGTGAAATTGCTGAAATTGGTTCTGCATGTAATATTGAAATGTTGCAGAGGGGTTTTATGTGAATGTTTGTTAATTAAAGTAATTAATAAAATTCTGAATAAAAAAATAATAAAATAGTTTTATTAAATGAGAGAGCATTAAATTTGGAGAAATTTAATGCATTTAAAGTGGAGACTTTAAAAGAGAATGTGAATGGGCATTTTAATGTGGAGGGGTTACCACCACATGAATAAAGGAGGTGAAGGGTCACCTCCCCCATGCGCCGGCCATGAAGGAGGGGCACCCCCTCCTCCTATAAAAGGCCCCCCTCACTCCCCTTCTTCCTCACACCTCCTTGTGAAGGATCTCTCTCCCCCTCTAGAAGAATTCCCCCATGGCTCGGATTAGTGAGATACATGTTCCCGGTGGCATTTCGTCTAAAAGGAGTTGCTGCTTCCGCTGGATCGCTGGAGCGAGGAGGTGGAGGTTGTCCGGTGGCTTGAACGTGTGTGCGAGTATGGATGCGCTGCTGAGTTGCGGCACTCGGACTTCCTCACGATCTTGAGATCGGCAAGTGTACGACTACATCAACCACGAGTTCCTACTCGTTAACAAAACTCATTGTCTTCGAGGGTAAGTTCTCATTAGATGTATGTCCACCCGTTGCTTTGTACCTAGTAGATAGATGTTGGCGTGTAGTTCTCATCGTAGGAATTTTTTGGTTTTCTATGCTGCGGACCCAACAGTGGTATCAGAGCCTGATCTATGCGTAGGTGCTTTGCACGGGTAGTACACATATGTTTATATGTGGGCGATGATGATCATGTTATTGTATCTTCTATGTATTTTGGATATTGGTGGCATAGTGGGATGAAGCGGCCCGGACCAACCTTACATGTCATCGTACATGAGACCGGTTCCACAACTGACATGCAACTAGTTTTGCATAAGTGGCTGGCGGGTGTCTGTCTCTCCTACTATAGTCAATATCTGATTTACAACGAGTTGCTAATAACTTGGTTATCCTTGTTGTGGTTCATGTTCGTAGGTAAGAACGGTTCTATCTCTGAAAGCCCTAAACCACGTAAAACTTGCAATTGATAAATTAGAGGCGTCTAGTTTAGATCGTTGTTGGGCTAGTGTATTGATATGGTATTGTTGTAAGTAGATGTATGATAGATACTCTTACAACACACTCAACATGTAAGCTCCATAGACCTTGGTCTTACACACAAAGGAATGATAGAGATCATACCACGATACAAATGATAGAGATCAAATGCATGGACCATATCATCTAACTTTACACATTAGATGTTAGTATCTTATACAGCTAGTTTGGCGCTTTTGGTAGCATTGTAAGATGATCCCTCATTTAGATATCAAGCTAAAATGTGTTCTTCCTTGAGTATGCACCGTTCTATGGATCGTGTTTCGAGACATCACGTGATGATCGGGTGTACTCGACTCTACGCTTTCATACAACGGGTGTAAGACAGTTTTACACACGCGAGTACTAAGGTTCTTACTTGGCGAGCCTAGCATGTACAGACATGGCCTTGGAACACGGACCGAAAGGTTAAGCATGAGTCATATAGTTGATATGATGCCCATATTGATGCTCGCCTTTGAAGCTACACCGACTCACGTGATTATCAGACTTGGTGTAGTGGATTTGGTTCATGTAATCACCAAAAAGGCACGAGGGATGTCGTTTTTTGAGTGGGAGTTCATTAATAATTTGGATTAGTCGAACTCAATTTGTCATAATCTAAATCGAAGTGAATTTGCATAATTTATTGTAGTCATTGGCGTCTGTTTACTACCTTATGCTTAGTTTTAATTGAGATAATAGAACTATAGAATTTTGTATATTTACTTTATGAACTGGTATCATATTGTTTTGAATGTCAATTTAAAGTTTACAAGTCCTATTGCAAACTTTCAGCAAACTCTATTTACTTCGTGAAGTTTAATAAGTAGTATTAAATCAAGAGTAAGAATTCCAATGTTAGTATCTAAAGTATCATGTTTGCCTCCATGATTCTTGATATTCAAAAGTTGTTTTAATATTGAGGTTATCTAGGAGCTGAAAGAATTGTTTCAGAAACCATCATGTGTGAAGGATATTGTGATATCTGAAACAAAGTTTTTGGTTGCATTATGATAGAGTGTAATTTAGCAAAATACATGTTCTCATATTGTATGAGAATTTGTGAAGGATGGAGATGCTAGGCATCGAATCTCCCAAAAGGTTTTGGGAACTAACATTATACTCGTGATTCTTCCTTACAGGCTATAGTAGCTTGATCATGAAAGTTGTCATGATAAGGATGAATAGAAGATGTAAGTAAAATGTTTACTACACTAATAGATTACTAAAGAATGGAATTTTAAAAGAATGCCAAACATTTGATGATGGTGATCCACTTCAAAGTGCAAGTCCAAAGGTATTAGTGTTTGACTATATACGTTTTGTACTATGTGTCATGTGAATGACACCACTATTGATGTTGATAGATTCTTTTAAAATGAAAAGGAATTGCTGAAAGAGAATCTATAAAATATTTGGTAGAGAAGAAAAGGTTGGAAATGTCCAGCTTAGGTATATAGAAGATATACATGTTATGGCTGTATTTCTTGCTTGATAAACAATGTGGTTCTGAGGTATTGGATACCGGTATTGGATACCGAATTGGTTGGTATGAAGTGTCATACAGGACAACGCAATTCATGAACTGCAATGGCCTAAGTAACTAGCAAGAGAATAAGTGATGATGTTCATCGAAAACAAATAAAGTGTTATTGTGTTTTTCGTTGACGTCAAACCTAGCCTTCAAGATTTGTTTTAATAATTGTTATTTTGTTCTGATATTACGAGAACAATGGTTGTTCAAATAATTACCGTATTCCATAAAGGATGGATAAACTTTTTACAAGTCTAGTGGGAGAAATCACATCCATAAACACTATTGCTAAAATGTCGCAAGACAAATGATTAAAATATCACTTATGAAGTGACTTCGCTGTTTCAAATTATATTGGAAAGAAAACATGAAGAAACTCCATGTTGATGGATTTTTGGAGTCTATGATTTTGATCATTTGACGCATGTGAGACTTTCCTCGAGATAATTGAAACTCCGTCCATAGGCCAGAGAGGAACGGATGACTAGCTTATTGGAAATCGTGCATGCTGATGTGCATAGTCCATTGTGTGTAGCCATATGCGATGGATCTTTTTGCTTCATATGCTTTCTCCGAAAATTTGAGTGAATATATCTGTATATTTACTTAATAAGGAAGAAGTATGAAACATTTGAAAATTGTTCAAAGACTTTCAAGATGAAGTGGAAAATCATTGTAACAAGAAAATAAAGAATTTATGATTCGATCATAAAGGAAGATATTTGAGTTACATGTTTAGCAAAACACTTAAGATTTGAGGAATTGTTCCATGATTTGTGTTTCCTGATAAACCATAGGAGTATGGCATATTCGAGAGATGAAATCAAACCATGTTTGACATGGTAAGATCAAAGGTGTCAGTTATAAAACTGCCATTATGTTTTAAGGATTGAAGCTTTAGAGACTACCGCTTTTACACTGAAAAGAGCACCATCATGATCCGTTGAAATGACACCATATGAGTTATGGTTTGGGATAAAACCCGAATTGTCTTTTCTTAAATTTTGGTATGCTATGCATAAGTAAAATGTTTACAACCAAAGTCGTATAAGCACGTCTTTGTAGGTTATCCCAAAGAATTTATTGGGAATTTCTCCATAACACCAAGGAGAAAAGTGTTTGTTACTTGGAACGTTAAGTTTCTTGAGAAGGAATTTTTCACGAAAAATTAAGTGAGAGGACAATAGAAACTTGATAAGGTTATTGAACCTTAGCTATATGTGCTAAGTATCACAGCGCCGGAAAGTGTCCCGGTGGCGGCCACAATGCTCATGGCTCCCGTGATTACAAAGGGTGTGATCTCGGAGATTAGAGTTCCTATTGAACCGTGTGGGTCGGTAAGAATCAAATAGTGTGATTTGATAAGCAAGTCGTTATTGTTTTGACAATGATGAACCGACTACATGCAAAGAATCGATGATGGGCCCTGACTCCATAAAATGACTAGAAGTCATAGAATCTGTGATAGTATCCATACACGAGAAATCAAGTTTCTGAACTTGGAAGACCCTTCGGAAAGGCGTGAAGCCTATCGGTCGTGTTTGGATCTATAAAGAAATAGACATGGATGTTTAACATCTATGAAATAGTCGACATGTCGGAAAGAAGTTTACGGCAATGTTCAAGGAGTTGACTATGATAAGATTTGATCTTTCATAGCGATATTTAGTCTTGACGGATCAATGTAGCAACCACTACATATAATTTGGTATATGGTAGTTGAATAAACAAAACGAGGTTATTCTAATAGAATGGTTACCTAGGATGTTTACATGACACGGTCCGAAGGGTTTTGTTAATTCAAAGGGTGCTAAAAGGGCATGCAAACTTCAATAGTTGAAGTAAGCATAGCGGAGTTGGAATCTTCACCATGATGAAATTGTTAAAAGAGTTTAAATTCATCGGAGATGATGAAGATGCTTGCATTTGCAAGAAATTAAGTGGGAGCGTTGAGACATATTTCTAATACATTATGTAGAGGACATATTGTTGATTGGAAATGATGTATCTTGTATTGACACAAGTTAAGAATTTCATTAAAATAAGATTTCGATGAAAGACTTGGGGAAAACCGGAATATTTGGCATCAAAATCTATGTGGATAGATTAAGGCGCTAATATGTTTGTGCGAGACATACATATATGAGATATTGAAAGGGTTCAATATGGAAACAACAAGAAAAGTTCTTGCTGCATGGAAAGGATTGTATCAAGATTCAAGTGTTTCAACACTTGGTGAGTAAAATCACATGAAGATTTTGATCGATCATACCGTGATATGTATATATCCAAAATGTCCTATGCTCTAAGTGTTATGAGCACATACCAGGATGATTCATAAGATGATCATTAGACGATAGTAAAGATATTCTTATGAGCTTTGGAAGAACTAAGAATATATCATGTATAAGTGACAAATAGTTAAAGGTAGTTCATTGTAAAGTGTTACATTGATACTAGTTTTGTCACAAGATACAAATTAAATTTATCTCAATTTAGACTATGGGTGGCACAATATAATGGAAAGGATGTTCCATGATGGATTTGGATGAGTTCCAAAGTTGAGACATTGTGACGGATACTACAACAAAATGCTAAATATATAACTGCTATAGTAGCAGCAAAGGAGGGCATTTGTGTTAAGTAGTTTGTTATCAAACTAAGTGTGGTTCAAAGTGGGCTAATACTATGACGATATATTGTGTGACAATAATATCAACATATTTTAACCTAAACGAACTAAAGGTCTCACTAGAGGACCAAATTTATACAATGCCATCTCATTTAAGAACGAGTGATGCGTAGAGACGCAAAGACATGCAAATACACACGGACCTGAAACTGTCAGATTCGGAGATTATGTTAACCACTAGCAATAGCGTATATGCAACACCAGAAAGCCATAGGTGTTCAATACACAAAGTTTTTCAAACTAGATTATTGACTCTAGTGCAAGTGGGAGACTGAAGGGAATATGCCCGAGAGGCAATAATAAAGTGGTTATTATCTTATTCCATGTGTTATGATAAATGTTTATTTTGCATGCTATAATTGTATTGATCGAAAACGTCAATACATGTGTGTTTAATAAACAAAAAGGGTTTCTAGTTATGCCTCTCTTATATACTAGCTTATTGATTAACAAGATGATCAAGTCATTATGTTTATATTGCTATAACACTATATGAAGTAATCTTTATCCTTAGACCATGAGATCATGTTAATTGTTAACACCGGAAGAGTATCTTGATAACATCAAACGTCACACCGTAACAGGGTGACTATAAAGATGGGTTCAGTGCTACGAAGGTGTTATGTTGAGGCTCATGGATCAAGAGTGGAATTTTTCAATCCCGATGACGGATAGATATACTCTGGGCCCTCTCGGTGATATCACATTAAGATAGCTTGCAAGCAAGTGATGTGATCACTAGAATGTTATATCACGGGAACGAGAAAAGAGTGCATGTCGGTAACGAGATCAAACTAGGTATGTAGATACCGATGATCGAATCTCGGACATGTAATATATCACAAGACAAAGGGATTTAGTTACTAGCGTTAAAGGTTCTCACGATCACAGAAGTCATCGTTGAATGTGTAGGAGTCATTATAGATCTCCAGGTCCCGCTTCTGATTATTGATCTGAGAGGGGTCTCGATCATGTCTGCATTATTCGCGAACCGTAGGGTGACACACTTAAGAGTTACCAGACACCATTTTGGAGCACATATGTTTCAGACGAAAGAATTTCAAAGCGCTGGAATTATTTCAATAGACACCGAAACTGTTTCGGGTGAATATGCTGAAATTGCTTCTGTATGTAATATTGAAATGTTGCAGAGGGGTTTTATGTGAATGTTTGGTAATTAAAGTAATTAACAAAATTCTGAATAAAAAAATAATAATAGAGTTTTATTAAATGAGAGAGCATTAAATTTGGAGAAATTTAATGCATTTAAAGTGGAGACTTTAAAAGAGAATGTGAAGGGGCATTTTAATGTGGAGGGGTTACCACCACATGAATAAAGGAGGTGAAGGGTCACCTCCCCCATGCGCCGGCCATGAAGGAGGGGCACCCCCTCTCCTCCTATAAAAGGCCCCCCTCACTCCCCTTCTTCCTCACACCTCCTTGTGAAGGATCTCTCTCCCCCTCTAGAATAATTCCCCCATGGTCTCGGATTAGCGAGATACATGTTCCCAGTGGTATTTCGTCTGGAAGGAGTTGCTGCTTCCGCTGGATCGCTGGAGCGAGGAGGTGGAGGTTGTCCGGTGGCTTGAACGTGTGTGCGAGTACGGATGCGTTGCTGAGTTGCGGCGCTCGGACTTCCTCACGATTTTGAGATCGGCAAGTGTACGACTACATCAACCACGAGTTCCTACTCGTTAAAAAAACTCGTTGTCTTCGAGGGTAAGTTCTCGTTGGATGTATGTCTACCTGTTGCTTTATACCTAGTATATAGATCTTGGCGTGTAGTTCTCATCATAGGATTTTTTTTGTTTTCTATGCTGCGGACCCAACAATTTTTACGTTTCAGGGACCTCCCGGAACTCAAATTGAGCGAGGCTTTTTCTGGAGTCATTATTTTTCCCGGAGCAACAATATGAGATGAAGAAGCACATGAGTGAGCCACCAGGGCCCAAATGAGAATAGGTGGCGCGGGCCCCTGGCCTGACTATGCCACCCAGTCTCGTTTGTCCCTCGAAGCTCTGATGTCATTCGTCTTCGTCTCAGATTGACTGTCTTAACCTAAAAATTCCTATATAAATACCCATGAGGTGTTCCCTCGAAGGGGCGGCAAAGAAACATGAAACCATGAAATAGAGGCTGAACCTGTGAAGATTGGAGGGGGGAACACTACTGGAGCCATCCCCGGTCGCTTCTCCAACCTCTCCAACATCACCAACACCGCCACCATGATGAAGAGGGAGTAGTCCACCTCTAGACTATGGGTTTGTGGCAGTAGCTTGATCTATCTATCTCTTGTTCTATGTTGATTAGATGCTATATGAGCTACCTAACATGATTATGGCTATATTATGTAATTCCTATGTGGTGGATCCTTATTTTATTGGATATCTATGAGATGTGAACTTTTATCATGTTCTTGATGTATGAGTAGATGCATATTATTACCACGTTCTTATTGTTGTTCTGATAAAACTTGTTGTGAGAGCATGTGTGGGGGATGGTGTGTGTTAGATGGAGTAACTTGGTAGTAGTAGTGGATTGTGACAGCAATTTCATAGCTACTATGGTTTTTACCAATTCTGTTGTTACCTCATTAGGGAGAGAATGTATGTGCTATAGTTCTTAGTGACAGCTGAGAATTCTTGCTTACATTCATGGACATCGATCCATTGTAATATGTTCATGCACGGTAGCACATTTTTTATTCACCATCATGTCAAAGTACCTAAGGATATAATCTTTTAATTCTTAATACTAGATTGCATGAAGTTGATTCCTTTCTAGTGGAGTATAAGTAAAATGTGTAGTATCATCTTTATGTTAGAACGTGATGCCATATGAATGCGTATCAAGTAAAATTATAAAATCTCATCGATATTTCGATCATATATCTTGTGCTTAATGCCACCACAACCTTATAAGAGGGTAGACAAGTCAATCCATGAACCCTGGTCCATTTTAAACCATAAGAATCACCTTTCAGCCACTTTTACTGCCCTTTGCAATTTTAGTTTTATTTAAATCCGAAAATACCAAAAATACTTTTACTTTCTAGAAACTTATACAAAACTCAAATCAACTTTCTTTTATAGTATTAGTTTATTTTCTAGTTTTAGTTTACTTTCTGTTATTTATTTTGTTTTGTTGTTCTAATACCGAAACCTTGTGCTTGACAACGACACGGTGGATTTAAGGACGCAAGGTAAATACCTTGTTTTGTAGGTTGCTTGACAAGGACGATAGGAGCTTTTTGACTGTTCCCCGAGAGTTAGATATTAAACATCGAGTCACCCTTGTGGGGAAGATTCTCTTGCTACAACACTCTGCACTTGGAGTCCCAACGAACTGGCACACTTTATTAGTGCCATCAAGACTATTTTCTTGCGTCGTTGCGGGGAACAAAGGAAAGCATTCACAACTACAATTTCAACGAGCCAAGACTTTTCCTGGTGCTGCGAGATTATTTCCTGGCACCGTGTAATTTCCTAAGCTTGGGGAGGTTGCACCATTGTGAGTCTTCTCGTCCTTTTAGATTTGCAAAGCATCTCTCTTTGTTTTGTTTTTATCTTTTTTGTTTTAGTTGTTCCCTTTAAGTTTTGTTTTTTACTTTTCTTATACAAAAAAAATCCAAAAAAATAGTGTAACTTTTCTGTTGTGACAACATGGGTGATCAAAAAACTAAGTTACGTGGCTTCACCAATGTTCCTAATGCGCAATTCATTGCCAATCCTACCACATTTCCTGAAATAAAAGCTGATTCATTTGAAGTTAGTCCTAGGCTACTTAAACTCATTGCTAAAGATCAATTTGGCGGTAGTGCTAGTGAAGATGCATCCATGCATTTACATGACTTCTGTGAGATATGTGATATGCAAAAGTTTATGAATGCGGAAAATGATATTGTTAAGCTTAAACTGCTCCCATTCTCTCTTAGAGGAAAATCTAAAGATTGTTTATTGTCATTACCTAAGCTTTCATTAAAAAGTACTATCCTACTGTTAAAATTTTGCAAAATAGAAATAGCATAGTTTCTTTTAAGCAAAATGATAATGAACATGTAGCCAAAACTTGGGAAAGACTCAAAATTATGCTAAGAACTTGCTCTCACATGGAGTAAATGAATGGACAGTTTTACACTCTTTCTATAATGGTTTAAACTAAATGTTTAGAAGTATGCTAGATTCTGTTGTTGTGGGTGCTTTTATGACTAAGACCACTTCTGAAGCTAAAGCAATTCTTGAAAAGTTCTTGCAAAACTTTAGCCAATGGCATATTGAAAGGGCGCCCACATCTACTAGGAAAACTCCGTTGATGAAGTAGATTCCTTGACTGCTAAAGTTGATGCTATGTATTCCTACATATCTAAACAAATAGTGATAATGTGCCATTACAAGATCTTGTTGAGAATAATACTGAAACTATAGACGTCAACTATATTAAGAACATTGGGTATGGAAATAATTACAAGAACTCCTATGCTAGGCCGCCATATGCTAATAATTATGGCAACCATCCTTTTGTTCCATATCCTAATGTCAATGATTCTCAAAATAAATAGAAACCTGCAACTACTCAGCCGACTAGTGACTATATGGAAAAGAAACATGAGTTAAATAAAGGCTTTGATAAACAAGTAGCTAGTCACACTTCCATGATTTAAGAGTTGAGTAAGTCTATTTCTTCAATAAGTACTAATATTAAAGGATTACAACTTCAACAAGCTGGTTTAGACAAAGCTCTTTCTAAATCGGCTGATAATCAAGGAACTCTTTTAAGTATGTCTCCGGGGAAACCCCATGCTCCACTAATGGTGGGCATGAATTCCATTGTTGTTTATGAAAGCTTACCTACTACATTTGAAGAAACTTATAATGAATTGTTGTATTATATTGATCTTCTTGAGCCAATTTTTTTTGCAATTTGAATCTATCAAAGAAGGGAAAAATAATCCATTATGGTAGTGGAAGAGAAACAAGTAGAAGAAGTAAAATGCTTAGTGATAAAATTGATGAACGTCTACTTGATCTTGATAAGTGTAGTTTGAATGAACTCATTAATATCTTGCAAGGTGTTGCTAATGATCCTTATTTTAATGTCCATCAAACTGGTTTTGGTTCATACATAGCTAATCATGTCATAAAAGAAAAGATACAAAGATACAATAATGAGGATATGATACCACCAAAGCTTGGGGATGTGTGGATCCCAAAAATACTTATTGTTGTAGGAAAAGAATCACACCATGCTATATTAGATTTAGGATCAAGTGTTAATATCCTTTCTAAATAATTATATGACTTTCATGATCTTGATAAAAAATGGAAAGGTGTGATATTGATCTTTTACTTGCTGATGATTCTACCAAGCATGCCTTAGGTAGAGTTGAGAATATCATGATTGAAATCCATATGGCTTTTGTGCCTGTTGATTTTATTGTTATGGACATGAGGAGCAATACCTCTAGTCCTATAATCCTTGGTAGACCATTTTTGAGAACAACAAGTGTTGTTATTGATTCTAAGGAAGGGAATGTGAAGTTTCAATTCCCATATAAAAGTGTATGGAGAACTTCCCAAGGAAAAAGGTAAATGTGTTGGGTCCGCAGCATGGAAAACAAAAAAATTCCTACGATGAGAACTACACGCCAAGATCTATCTATTAGGTACAAAGCAACATGTGGACATACATCCAATGAGAACTTACCCTCGAAGACAACGAGTTTTGTTAACGAGTAGGAACTCGTGGTTGATGTAGTCGTACACTTGCCGATCTCAAGATCGTGAGGAAGTCCGAGCGCCGCAACTCAGCAGTGCATCCGTACTCGCACACACGTTCAAGCCACCAGACAACCTCCACCTCCTCGCTCCAGCGATCCAGCAGAAGCAGCAAATCCTTCCAGACGAAATGCCACTGGGAACATGTATCTCGCTCATGTGGTGGTAACGCCTCCACATTAAAATGCCTCTTCACATTCCCCTTTAAAGTCCCTACTTTAAATGCATTAAAATTCTCCAAGTTTAATGCTCTCTCATTTAATAAAACTCTTTTATTAAATTTATTCAGAATTTTGTTAATTACTTTAATTAACAAACATTCACATATAACCCCTTGCAATATTTCAATATCACATGCAGAACCACTTTCTGCAATTTCACCCGAAACAATTTCTGGTTTCTATCGAAACAATTCCTGCGCTTTGCAATTCTTTCGTCTGAAACATATGTGCTCCAAAATGGTGTCCGGTAACTCTTAAGTGTGTCACCCTACGGTTCACGAATAATGCAGACATGATCAAGACCCCTCTCAGATCAATAATCAGAAGCGGGACCTGGAGCTCCATACTGACTCCTACACATTCAACGATGACTTCTGTGATCGTGAGAACCTTTAATGCTAGTAACTAAATCCCTTTGTCTCGCGATATATTACATGTCCAAGATTCGATCATTGGCATCTCCATACCTAGTTTGATCTCGTTACCGACATGCACTCTTTTCTCGTTCCCGTGATATAACATTCTAGTGATCACATCACTTGCTTGCAAGCTATCTTAATGTGATATCACCGAGAGGGCCCATAGTATATCTATCCGTCACCGGGATTGACAAATTCCAATCTTGATCCATGAGCCTCAACATAACACCTTCGTAGCACTGAACCCATCTTTATAGTCACCCTGTTACGGTGTGATGTTTGATGTTATCAAGATACTCTTCCGGTGTTAGCAATTAACATGATCTCATGGTCTACGGATAAAGATTACTTCGTATGGTGTTATAGAAATATAAACATAATGACTTGGATCGTAATGCTATACTTCGGATGAATGTTCATCACATCATTCAACTAATGTTGTGACCTTGTTATTAACAACATCCAATGTCCATGATCAGGAAACCTTGATCATCTTGTTAATCAACAAGCTAGTCTATAAGAGAGGCATAACTAGGAACCCTTTTTGTTTATTAAACACACATGTATTGATGTTTCTGATCAATACAATTATAGCATGCAAAATAAACATTTATCATAACACATGGAATAAGATAATAACCACTTTATTATTGCCTCTCGGGCATATTCCCTTCAGTCTCCCACTTGCACTAGAGTCAATAATCTAGTTTGAAAAACTTTGCGTATTGAACACCTATGGCTTTTTGGTGTTGTATATACGCTATTGCTAGTGGTTAACATAATCTCCGGATTTGACAGTTTCAGGTCCGTGTGTATTTGCATGTCTTTGCGTCTCTACGCATCACTCATTCTCGAAAGAGATGTCATTGTATAAATTTGGTCCTTTGGTGAGACCTTTAGTTCGTTCTGGTTAAAATATGTTGATATTATTGTCACACAATATATCTTCATAGTATTAGCCCACTTTGAACCACACCTAGTTTGATAACAAACTACTTAACACAAATGCCCTCCTTTGTTGCTACTATAGCAGTTGTATACTTAGCCTTTTGTTGTAGTATCCGTCACAATGTCTCAACTTTGGAACTCATCCAAATCCATCATGGAATATCCTTTCCATTACATTGTGCCACCCATAGTCTAAATTGATATAAATTTAATTTGTATCTTGTGACAAAACTAGTATCAATGTAACACTTTACAATGAACTACCTTTAACTATTTGTCACTTATACATGATATATTCTTAGTTCTTCCAAAGCTCATAAGAATATCTTTACTATCATCCAATGATCATCTTATGAATCATTCTGGTATGTGCTCATAACATTTAGAGCATAGGACATTCTGGATATATACATATCATGGTATAATCGATCAAAATCTTCATGTGATTTTACTCACCAAGTGTTGAAACACTTGAATCTTGATACAATCCTTTCCATGTAGCAAGAACCTTTCTTGTTGTTTCCATATTGAACCCTTTCAATATCTCATATATGTATGTCTGGCATAACCATATTAGCGCATCAATTTATCCATATAGACATTGATGCCGAATATTCCAGTTTTGCCCAAGTCTTTCATTGAAATCCTATTTTAATGAAATTCTTAACTTGTTTCAATACAAGATACATCATTTCCAATCAACAATATGTCCTCTACATAATGTATTAGAAATATGTCTCAGCGCTCCCACTTAATTTCTTGCAAATGCAAGCATCTTCATCATCTCCGATGAATTTAAACTCTTTTAACAGTTTCATTATGGTGAAGATTCCAACTCCGCTATGCTTACTTCAACTATTGAAGTTTGCATGCCCTTTTAGCACCCTTTGAATTAACAAAACCCTTCGGGCCGTGTCTTGTACACATACTAGGTAACCATTCTATTAGAAGAACATTGTTTTGTTTGTTGAACTACCATACATCAAATTATATGTAGTGGTTGCTACATTAATCCGTCAAGACTAAATATCGCTATGAAAGATCAAATCTTGTCATAGTCAACTCCTTGAACATTGTCGTAAACTTCTTTCCGACATGTCGACTATTTCACAGATGTTAACCATCCATGTCTTATTTCTTTATAGATCTTAACACGACCGATAGGCTTCACGCCTTTCCGGAGGGTCTTCCAAGTTCAGAAACTTGATTTCTCGTGTATGGATACTATCGCGAATTCTATGACTTCTAGTCATTTTATGGAGTCAGGGCCCATCATCGCTTCTTTGCATGTAGTCGGTTCATCATTGTCAAAACAATAACGACTTGCTTATCAAATCACACTATTTGATTCTTACCGACCCACACAGTTCAATAGGAACTCTAATCTCTGAGATCACACCCTTTGTAATCATGGGAGCCATGAGCATTGTGGCCGCCACCGGGACACTTTCCGGCGCTGCGCTACTTAGCACATATAGCTAAGGTTCAACAACCTTATCAAAGTTCCATTGTCCTCCCACTTAACTTTTCACGAAAAATTCCTTCTCAAGAAACTTGACGTTCCAAGTGACAAACTCTTTTGTCCTCGGTGTTATGGAGAAATTCCCAACAAATTCTTTGGGATAACCTACAAAGAAGTGCTTATCCAACTTTGGTTGTAAACATTTTACTTATGCATAGCATACCAAAATTTAAGAAAAGACAATTCGGGTTTTATCCCAAACCATAACTTATATGGTGTCATTTCAACGGATCACGATGGTGCTCTTTTCAGTGTAAAAGTGATAGTCTCTAAAGCTTCAATCCTTAAAACATAATGCTAGTTTTATAAATGACACCCTTGATCTTACCTTGTCAAACATGGTTTGATTTCATCTCTCGAATATGCCATACACCTATGGTTTATCGGGAAAACACAAATCATGGAACAATTCCTCAAATCTTAGGTGTTTTTGCTAAACATGTAACTCAAATATCTTCCTTTATGATCGAATCATAAACTCTTTATTTTCTTGTTACAATGATTTTCCACTTCATCTTGAAAGTCTTTGAACAATTTTCAAATGTTTCATACTTCTTCCTTATTAAGTAACTATATAAATATATTCACTCAAATTTCTGAAGAAAGCATATGAAGCAAAAAAGATCCATCACATATGGCTACACATAATGGACTATGCACATCAGCATGTACAATTTCCAATAAGCTAGTCATCTGTTCCTCTTTGGCCTATGGACGGAGTTTCAATTATCTCGAGGAAAGTCTCACAAGTCAATTGAGCAAAATCAAAGACTTCAAAAATTATCAACATGGAGTTTCTTCATGTTTTGTTTCCAATATAATTTAAACAGTGATGTCACTTCATAAGTGATCTTTCAATCATTTGTCTTGCGACATTTTAGCAATAGTGTTTATGGATGTGATTTCTCCCACTAGACTTGTAAAAGTTCATCCATCCTTTATGGAATACGGTAATTATTTGAACAACCATTTTTCTCATATACCGGAACAAAATAACAATTATTAAAAGAAATCTTGAAGGCTAGGTTTGACGACAACGAAAAACACAATAACACTTTATTTGTTTTCGAACACAATAACACTTTATTTGTTTTCGATGAACATCATTACTTATTCTCTTTCCAGTTTCTTAGGCCATTGCAGTTCATGAATTGCGTTGTCCTGTATGACACTTCATACCAACCAATTCGGTATCCAATACCGGTATCCAATACCTCAGAACCACATTGTTTAACAAGCAAGGAATACAACCATAACATGTATATCTTCTATATACCTAAGTTGGACATCTCCAACCTTTTCTTTTCTACCAAATATTTTATAGATTCTCTTTCAACAATTCCTTTTCTTTTAAAAGAATATATCAACATCAATAGTGGTGTCATTCACATGACACATAGTATAAAGCGTATATAGTCAAACACTAATACCATTGGACTTGCACTTTGAAGTGGGTAACCATCATCAAATGTTTGGTATTCTTTCAAAAATCCATTCTTTAGTAATCTTTTAGTGTAGTAAACATTTTACTTACATCTTCTATTCATCCTTATCATGACAACTTTCATGATCAAGCTACTATAGCCTATAAGGAAGAATGACGAGTATAATTTTAGTTCCCAAAACCTTTTTTGGGAGATTCGGATGCCTAGCATCTCCATCCTTCACAAATTCTCATACAGTATGAGAACATGTATTTTGCTAAATTATACTCTATCATAATGCAACCAATAACATTGTCTCAGATATCACAATATGTTTCACACATGATGGTTTCTGAAACAATTTTCAGCTCCTATATAATCTTGATATTAAAACAACTTTTGAATATCAATGATCATGGAGGCAAACATGATACTTTAGATACTAACATTGGAATTCTTACTCTTGATTTAATACTACTTATTAAACTTCATGGAGAGAGTTTGCTAAAAGTTTGCATTAGGACTTATAAACTTTAAATTGACATTCAAAACAATACGATACCAGTTCGTAAAGTAAATATCCAGAATTCTATAGTTCTATCATCTCAATTAAAACTAAGCATAATGTAGTAAACATACGCCAATGACTACAACAAATTATGCAAATTCACTTTGATTTAGTTTATGACAAATTGAGTTCGACTAATCCAAATTACTAATAAACTCCCACTCAAAAACGACATCCCTCGTGCCTTTTTGGTGATTACATGAACCAAATCCACTACACCAAGTCCGATCATCACGTGAGTCGGTGTAGCTTCAAAGGAGAGCATCAATATGGGCATCATATCAACTATATGAATCATGCTTAACCTTTCGGTCCGTGTTCCGAGGCCATGTCTGTACATGCTAAGCTCGCCAAGTAAGAACCTTAGTACTCGCGTGTGTAAAACTGTCTTACACCCGTTGTATGAAAGCGTAGAGTCGAGTACACCCGATCATCACGTGATGTCTCGAAACACGATCCATAGAACGGTGCATACTCAAGGAAGAACACATTTTATCTTGATATCTAAATGAGGTATCATCTTACAATGCTACCAAAAGCGCCAAACTAGCAGTATAAGATGCTAACATCTAATGTGTAAAGTTAGATGATATGGTCCATGCATTTGATCTCTATCATTTGCATCGTGGTATGATCTCTATCATTCCTTTGTGTATAAGACCAAGGTCTATGGAGCTTACACGTTGAGTGTGTTGTAAGAGTATCTATCATAGATCTACTTACAACAATACCATATCAATACACTAGCCTAGCAACGATCTAAACTAGACGCCTCTAATTTATCAATTGCAAGTTTTACGTGGCTTAGGGTTTTCGGAGATAGAACCGTTGTTACCTACGAACATGAACCACAACGAGGATAACCAAGTTATTAGCAACTCGATGTAAATCAGATATTGACTAAAGTAGGAGAGATAGACACCCGCCAGCCACTTATGCAAAACTAGTTGCATGTCAGTCGTGGAACCGGTCTCATGTACGATGACATGTAAGGTTGGTCCGGGCCGCTTCACCCCACTATGCCACCAATATCCAAAATACATAGAAGATGCAATAACATGATCATCATCGCCCACATATAAACATATGTGTACTACCCGTACAAAGCACCTACGCATAGATCAGACTTTGATACCACTGTTGCGTCCGCAGCAGGGAAAACAAAAATTTCCTACGATGAGAACTACACGCCAAGATCTATCTATTAGGTACAAAGCAATGTGTGGACATACATCCAACAAGAACTTACCCTCGAAGACAACAAGTTTTGTTAACGAGTAGGAACTCGTGGTTGATGTAGTCGTACACTTGCCGATCTCAAGATCGTGAGGAAGTCCGAGCGCCGCAACTCAGCAGTGCATCCGTACTCGCACACATATTCAAGCCACCAGACAACCTCCACCTCATCGCTCCAGCGATCCAGCGGAAGCAGCAACTCCTTCCAGACGAAAAGCCACTGGGAACATGTATCTCGCTAATCCGAGACAATGGGGGAATAATTCTAGAGGGGGAGAGAGATCCTTCACAAGGAGGCGTGAGGAAGAAGGAGGAAGAGGGTGGCCTTTTATAGGAGGAGGGGGGTGCCCCTCCTTCATGGCCGGCGCATGGGGGGGTGACTCCTCACCTCCCCCATTCATGTGGTGGTAACCCCTCCATATTAAAATGCCTCTTCACATTTCCCTTTAAAGTCCCTACTTTAAATGCATTAAAATTATCCAAGTTTAATGCTCTCTCATTTAATAAAACTCTTTTATTAAATTTATTCAAAATTTTGTTAATTACTTTAATTAACAAACATTCACATATAACCCCTTGCAATATTTTAATATCACATGCAGAACCACTTTCTGCAATTTCACCCGAAATAATTTTCGGTTTCTATCGAAACAATTCCTGTGCTTTGCAATTCTTTCGTCTGAAACATATGTGCTCCAAAATGGTGTCCGGTAACTCTTAAGTGTGTCACCCTACGGTTCGCGAATAATGCAGACATGATCGAGACCCCTCTCAGATCAATAATCAGAAGCGGGACCCGGAGATCCATACTGACTCCTACGTACACATTCAACGATGACTTCTATGGTTGTGAGAACCTTTAACGCTAGTAACTAAATCCCTTTGCCTCGCGATATATTACATGTCTGAGATTCGATCATTGGTATCTCCATACCTAGTTTGATCTCGTTACCGACATGCACTCTTTTCTCGTTCCCGTGATATAACATTTTAGTGATCACATCACTTGCTTGAAAGCTATCTTAATGTGATATCACCGAGAGGGCCCAGAGTATATCTATCCGTCATCGGGATTGAAAAATTCCACTCTTGATCCATGAGCCTCAACATAACACCTTCGTAGCACTGAACCCATCTTTATAGTCACCCTGTTACGGTGTGACGTTTGATGTTATCAAGATACTCTTCCGGTGTTAGCAATTAACATGATCTCATGGTCTAAGGATAAAGATTATTTCGTATGGTGTTATACCAATATAAACATAATGACTTTGATCGTAATGCTATACTTCGTATGAATGTTCATCACATCATTCAACTAATGTTGTGACCTTGTTATTAACAACATCCAATGTCCATGATCAGGAAACCTTGATCATCTTGTTAATCAACAAGCTAGTCTATAAGAGAGGCATAACTAGGAACCCTTTTTGTTTATTAAACACACATGTATTGATGTTTCCGATCAATACAATTATAGCATGCAAAATAAACATTTATCATAAACATGGAATAAGATAATAACCACTTTATTATTCCCTCTCGGGCATATTACCTTCAGTATGTTCAGAGGTACAAGTGTCCTCATGACACATGTCCATCTTGAAGGAATAAAGTATGAAGCCTAGCTATATGGCTATAAAGAAAGCGCTCAACGGGAGGCAACCCGATAGTTTTTAATTTTACAGTTTTGTTTTCTTTGCTCTTGAAAGATATCATTTTATTTTGAGTTTTATTTTTGTGTCCTTTCTATATAAAGAGTGTTAGTTTAGTTTTTTTACTGTAGCAATAATAAAGTGCCATGTTTTACCCATCTTGGATGTTTTAAGGTTGCAATACTTATTGGGAGTTTCTGAAATCTGCACAACACTTTTTAGTCCCCGATTTTCTAATTGTTTTCGTAACTCCTATGTGCCTGCAAAATTTATTGAAGCTGAAATTTTTCATCCTCTATATGCACAAAAATCAGAATAAAATCCTGACATGTTTAAGGGGGGCGAAAAAATTCACCAAGCTATTGCTGTTTTTCAGGACATATTCTATCTTTTGTTGTTTTGAGCATTCATTTGAGCCTCAAGATGATTCTTTTTGAGTATTTTGATATTTTTTGAATGTTGGAAACTTAATTTACTCTCTAGACACCTAAGACCAAAATTTATTTGGGGGTTTAATGACAACATGCATATTTTCTTTTGTGCACTCTAATGTCATCCACTCTAGAAAAGAGATGGAAACGAGTTGTGTGGTAAAGTTTTTTCACAGGGAAGGAATAATTATCGCAAGGAGTCATCTAAGTAATGGAAAACACCATAATCTTGGGTATGCCCCATGGCACCCCCATGACCTATCAACTTCTTGGTTTGCATACTATTCCGACTTTGTTTTTTGAGCACCATTTTACTTTTGCATAAACTTGGAGCGTCTATGTCTAGTTTTTGTTTTTAGTTTGCACATTTGTTTTGAATAAATGGACCACCACCTGTAGGTATGCTTAGTGTTTATGAGAGATATTGGATAAAAAGTAAAGTTAAGTTTGGAAGGAAAGGGAAATACAAATGCAAGTAGTCCATATGTTGTATGCTTCATGTGCTTTCATTGAATAGTAATTTGCTAGTGTCGTATTTAGTGCTATATATTATTTGTGTATTGATGGTTAACTTTGAGTTACTTTGTTCATTAATAAATGTACAACATTATGGACATTATGCATGCTTGTGACATTATACCTTTCCAATGGCCAAGAAAAGAAAAGAAAAACACAAGCAAAGACTTGTTGTATCCAAAAACCTTGAGCCATACTTATCCACAAAATCTCCACCATACCTACCTACATAGAAATTATTTATTCCAAGTATAGTATATGTGTCATGCCTTTGCATTCAAGATCATACTTATTTTTATTGTGAAATTTAAAGCTCATGGGAAAGTAGCAGTCTACGGTGCTTCTCATTTATGTAATTCATGTTTGACAAATTACTAGTTGGAGTTAAGTCAAACCATGTTGTCATGGAACACGACTTTCAACATTGCACCATAATTAAGTTGTTGTCATGTACCTTTGGTTATGCATGCCGTCCAATGTGAAATGAGTGGGTGTTATCATGCTAAATATTCGAGTATGCATTTTTTTGGAGAAGAGCATTGGGCCGCTAACCGAAACCATGCCTAATCATGGTAGAAGTTTCAACATGGACTTACTCAATTATATTTCATAAGTTTAAATTACTATTCAATTAGTACTTAAAGAGGAGTCCATTTGTCTATTGTCCCGTCGACCCGGTATATATTGCCTTTGCAAAAAGATTTCTCAAAATCTCAAAGGGCCCTTTTTACAGGTGACATGGAGGTACCCCTTTGTGAGTACTTGGTTAAAAAATATGCATACAATTAAATTCTATGGTAATACTAAAGTTGAGTAGCGTGAGGTGTAGGTCTAATAACCACGGGGCATGATAGTTCCAACTTGTAAGTGGTCAACATGTAAAACCATAATTGTCTTCACTACCATTGACATGAGTTGCACAATCAAAACTTATTTTATTTTTAGCATCAAATTCTTGGAATATATACTCCATACTTACTTTTAGTTGCCACTTGTCCAAAAGAAAGTAAGAGAAGAAATAAAGTTCTGAACTATACAGGCACTTGCATGTTTAATGTCCATAGTACTTTCATTTATTTTTGCACTTTGTGATTGATTTTTGAACATCTTTGAAGTGAACTAGAAGTACCACTTGATATCTCATTTGCTTGTTGTTGTTCATTAAAGTTTGAATCATTGATCTTATGTATTACTACTTGTTATTTTCATTGAAACAATAAACTCCAAAGTCCTTGTTCAGTTTTTATCACCTTCATAGTCAAGGACAAGCATGGGTTAAGCTTGGGTATGTTGATGCATGCAAAATTCATGCATGAACTTTGTAGTTTATTGTTACATATTCCAACATATTTAGATGTTATGATATGTTATAATCATGTTTTGCATTGATTTATGGGGATTTTCCATCGACCCCCCTTATTTGGGTTATAACTCTGTAGAACTGGAAACACCTGTTTTGCGTATTTTTATGTTTCAGGGACCTTCCTAAACTCAAACTGAGCGAGGCTTTTTATGGAGTCATTATTTTCCAGGAGCAACAATATGATATGAAGAAGCATACGAGTGGGCCACTAGGGCCCAGACGAGCACAAGTGGCACATGCCCCTGGCCTGGCCGTGCTACCCAGTCTCGTTCGAAGCTCCGATGTCGTCCATCTTCATCCTAGGTAAACCATATTGACCTAAAAACTCCTATATAAAGACCCCCCGAGGCATTCCCTCGAAGGGCGGCGGAGAAACACGAAACCATGAAACAAAGGCTAAACCTGTGAAGATTGGAGGGGGAGACGCTATCGGAGCCATCCCCGGTCGCTTCTCCAACCTCTCCAACATCACCACCACCACCACCACCATGATGAAGAGGGAGTATTCCACCTCTGGACTATGGGTTTGTAACAGTAGCTTTATCTCTTTCTCTTGTGCTATGTTGATTAGATGCCATATGAGCTGCCTAACATGATTATGGCCATATTATGTAATTCCTATGTGGTGGATCCTTATTTTATTGGATGATCTATGAGATGTGAACCTTTATCATGTTCTTGATGTATGAGTAGATCCATATCATTACCCCATTCTTATTGCTTATTCTTATCAAACTTGTTGTTAGAGCATGTGTGGGGGATGGTGTGTGTTAGATGAAGTAACTTGGTAGTAGTAGTGGATTGTGACAGCAATTTCATAACTACTATGGTGTTTACTAATTCCATTGTTACCTCACTAGGGAGAAAAGGAATGCATGTGCTATAGTTCTTACACTAGTGGAAAACGGGCCTCTAGTCCCGGCCCGTAAGGGGCTTTAGTCCCGGTCCTAGTAACCGGGACTGGAGGGGCAGGACTAAAGGCCCACCCATTAGTCCCGGCCCTCTTACCAGCCGGGACCAATGGGCATCCACGTGGCTGTCTCTGCGGGCGCTGGGTGCCCTCCCATTAGTCCCGGTTCGTATTACGAACCGGGACAAATGGTTCTCTGCCGCGATAGAATTTTAGGCACTTTCTCTGCCGCGGCAGAGAATTTAATTTGTATTCTTTTTTTCATTTCAAAATAGTTTTCTATGCTACCACATACCGTACATGTTCATGCATACATAAGATAACTTCTCTTAAGATTGAGCATACAAATATATACATGATAGTTACACATGGAGATCACAATTATCGGGACTAGAGCCCGTCTATTTAATTACACGGTCGGGGATCATCGGCGCCTATTCACACTAAATTCTCCGGCGTCATCTATCATCTCGTTCATCAAGAATCCTGCCAGTTCTTCAGCAATTGCTACTACGCGTTGCTGTGGTAGGAGCTGATCCCGCATTTTCTCGAACTATATAAGAAAAGGAGATCAATATGAATATCAATCATGATAACAAAAAGTGACGGTAATAAAAATAATGTTATGAATGTATTGCTTACATCGACTCTATAATCATTCAGCTCACTGGTAAACGTGCGAATGAACTCGCAAACGTAGAATCCACATAGATTCGTCCCCTGTGGCTGCCTCGCGCACTTTACGAGAATAGAATTCAATCAAAATAATAATCCAGCATCATAATTGTATTGAAACTAGAAGTAAAGAGATGCAGCTACTACTTACCGAGACCGGCTTAAATGTCAGCTTCTCAGTAAAGTCACCCGTAACCGCACTCTTGAACTGGTTCCAAACCCTACCTTGTAAAGAAAATGAATGAGTTATTTATTACGTGATATCTCAGGAAATCAACGAAAGAGACCGCTGTAGCGTGAAAATTACCTCTGGAGCATGTCCTACATGTCACTAAACTGTTCCAGGGGTCTCTTTAATGGGTCCATGACTTCAACTCCTCCCTTATCAAGTTGAATGTCCATGAGAATTCAGTGGAAACTGTACACGTTTATATATACATCAATAACTCATCAATTACACTTAACATCGAGTAAGCAAAAGAGAATGTGTACAATAGAGTAAGACACTCACGCGAAATTGTAAGGAAACAGTATGTGGTCAGAAATTTTGCTCCGTTAGAAACCTTAGAAGGTTTTCCTGTGTGTCCTCGGGTTTTTCCTTTAGCGTCCGACAATGTATTTTATCTGGGTCAATGAACCCAACACCAAAGATTGACCTTCTTTTACATTCCATGATCTTCATTCTGCATAATAATAGAGTACAAAAGGATATAATTAGGATAATTACATGCAATGAACTGAACAACTGAAAAAAATGAACAGCTTATATATAGACAATGAATTCAACAACTTACAGACAATAGCAACTCATGAGACTTTTGTTGAGGGCGTCGAAAGTGTATAACTAGAAGAGTTCTGGAAACTCAACATGGACCTCTTCTTCTTGGAAGTAGTAGTCATGTGGGACTTTTGCCACGATCATTATTCTCTCCTCCTTTACGGCTTTCAAGTACCATTTATGTAAACTCCGCATTTGTGTTGGCAGTTGTTGGAACTGCTCAAAGCTGACCAGAGGCTTCCCTGGGACATATGTAGGGACTACATGAGCCTTGGGTAACTTGTCGTCCTGAGAACCTAGCAATTCCTCAACAGTCACATTCATAGCGGCCGCAAGCTTCTTAGCTTCTTCCATATCCTGCTGGGGAGTGTCATAGGATACCACCTTGAGGGGTGGGGTCGATTTTTTGGCCTGTTCCCCGAGCTGGGGGACGTCCTTTCTTTTCCCGGTTGCACTTTGACTTGATGATTTGCTCCCGCTTGCACTTCTACTTGATTTTCTCTTCTTCACTTCCTTCTGAAGTGTGCGTCGATAGTCATCTGGCTTATGGTGCAAGTCATATTGTGATTTTGTGTTCAGAAAAGAAAGTGCATACGCCTTTTGCTTCTCGGTGTATACCGGGGCGGGCTCGGGTTTCTTCTTTTGAAGCCGCGCAACACATTCGGGCTTTACGATCATGTCGGTTTCCTCGTCAGTACGATCGTAAGGTTTGATAGGAAGATTCTTATGAGGTACTCTTGGGAGGGGCAAACTTTGTCGTTTTGGGCTCCTGCGTCGTTTAGTACTAATCGGAGGCTGTGGTGGAGATCGAGATGGACTCGGGCTGTGGTGGTCGTAGTCATGGGGTGGGCTTCTTGGAGGTGAAGGTGACATGCGACCACTCGAAGGCGGTGTTGGCTTTGGCGTCCAGCCTGGAAGCTTGATGTTGTTCTTGTCCCATAGAATGATACCACCCAGTACTTCTCCGAGTGTCCTCTCACCTTCAGGTCCAGGGATGTCAAGCTCCATTGAGTCCCACCCCATTGTGATTTCATCCACACCAACTTTAGCATAGCCAGCTGGAATCTCACGGCCATGCCAGCGTGCGCCAGGTGGACAAGGTAAAGCACATCTGACCGCCACCTTGATGGATAGGTTCTTCACCTTCTGATGGAGCTCACAAGATGCCTGCTCCTTGATTCCATCCACGGGGTAGCCGGGACCGCCATCTACCATACGTGCATCGTCAGAAGGGACCTCCGATTCAGCCACACTGCTTTTCCGCTGAGATGGGACGGCGGTAATATCGAGTACAAGATCTTGCAGGTGCGCTGCTCCTCGAAGTTCGTCAATCTGTTGTTGATGCATTCGAAGTGTTCCTATCAACTTGGTGAACTTGTCTCCCTCCTCCTCCTGTCGTCGCCTCTTTGCTCTCTCTCGGCTCCTATAAGTATCTTTGTCTTTGGGAAACCCCATCTCCCACATATAACTAGGGCCAAGGCCTCGTACACGTCCTCCGCGTTCGTCATTCCCGAGGACCTTTGTCAGCAAGTCTTTCTCTCTATAGGGACGGAACTTTGTTGTCCCCGCTTTAATCTCCTTCACCACTTTCTGCCATGTATCCCGGGGTATCCTAATCCCGTCACTACAAATAAGGTCCCCTATACTTTCGTCATACTCACTCCCTTGCCCAAGGAACCAATTCCTTGCCCTCAGATCCCATTCTTCGTGTATTGGTTCTGGAGTGATCCCTTTAGCAAGCAGCTCATTCTCTTTAGCATCCCACTTTGGCATGGCAGCCACGTAGCCCCTGGCCCCAGGTGATGGTGATATTTCTTCATCGCGGCATTTTTCTTGTTTTTTTACGACATTTCCATAGCAGGTTGTGACTCCTTGTACTTCACAAATGCATCCCAGTTAGCCTGCTGCTTCGTTAGATAGCATTCAAATTTAGGAGTCTTCTTCGTCTTCTGATACTTTTGCCATAATGCTTTCTTCCAGTTCTTGAATAGTTCGGCCATCTTCGTAAGAGTCCACTGCTTGACTTTCTTCCTCAATGCAGCTGTGTCGGCATCATCCTCACATTCTGCCAGGGTGAAATGTGTCATGAGGTCATTCCAAAGACCCTCTTTGCACCTGTCGGAGACATACTCACCCTCTTTCGCCCCTTTGGTCTTATTCCACTCTCGAACGGTGATTGGGATGCGATCCCTAACCATAAATCCGCATTGTTGTTTAAATACAGTTTTAGCCTTTTCGGGTTCCACCGGTTCACCCCATGGTGATACCCGCGTAATTGTATAACGCGTAGATGCGTCCAACTTTTTGGTTGGGCCTCGTTTGGAATATTTTTTGCTCGATGTGGAGGCCTAAGAGAAGAAACATTCGTCAATTTATATATATATATACAACTCAGTTAATGCATCTACTGATCACCAGACTTCATATATATACCTCGCCGTCGGCTTCTCCACCACCGGAGCCGTCGGCTTCTCCTTGATCATTTCGGTCGACCTCCTCTCCCTCACCGGAGGGGTTCAGATAAATCGACGGAGATTCGGGTGGATCAACATGGGGGGTGTCGTTGATCATATCCTCGAGAATTTCTTCATGTGCTAGGTCTCTCTAGATTGGATCCATAGTTTTCTACAAAATGCACACAATAACATTTTTCATTCAATATTGCTGCATAAAATAATACTAAACAATAATATGAACACGCAATTTGCTACAATAATACTAAACAATAGCAAAATTCTAGTGATGCCCTAACCCTAACCCTAAGTTCGGAGGCCCGCGAGCACTACCACATTAACCCTAAGTCCGGGGCCCGCGAGCACTACCACCCTAACCCTAAGTCTGGGGGCCCGCGAGCACTACCACATTAACCCTAAGTCCGGGGGCCCGCGAGCACTACCACATTAACCCTAAGTCGGTGGCCCACGAGCACCACCACCCTAACCCTAAGTCCGGTTGCCCGCGAGCACTACCACCCTAACCTTAAGTCCGGTGGCCCGCGAGCACCACCACCCTAACCCTAAGTCCGGCTGCCCGCGAGCACTACCACCCTAACCATAAGTCCGGGGGCCCGCGACCACCACCACTCTAACCCTAAGTCCGGAGGCCCGCGACCACTACCACCCTAATATATACACTACTATTACACTAGCTACTAAATAATATTACAACTACTAAATAATGTTACAATTATACACTACTATTACCCTTTAGTCCGGCGGCTGGAGTGGCGGTGGTGGTTGGGGGCGGTGGCGGCGGCAGTTGGGGTGGTGGCGGCCGGAGAATCGGGCAGCCTGCCGACGTCAGGTCGTCCTTCGCGCGTGGGGGGTGCTCTGCGTGGGGAGAAGAAGGGGGCGCGCAGGGAGAAGAAGGCGCGCCAAATGTATAGTGGGGGACCTTTAGTCTCGGCCCGTATAACGCACCGGGACTAAAGGGTCCGCGAGCACCACCACTCTAACCCTAAGTTTGGGGGCCTGCGAGCACCACCACCCTAACCCTATCTCTGGGGGCCCGCGAGCACTACCACCCTAACCCTAAGTCCGGGGGCCCGCGAGCACCACCACCCTAACCCTAAATGCGGCCCCGCGACCACTACGACCCTAACCCTAAGTGCGGGGGCCCGCGACCACTACAAAATACTACTATAATACAATATACTACAAAATAAAATTACACATAAAATTAAATAATATTACACTACAAAATAAAATTAACTATATACTACAAAATACTATTACAACTAAATATTACAACTACTACAACATACTACTACAATTAACTATTACAATTACTACAAACAACTACTACAAAATACTACTACAATTAACTATTACAATTACTACAAACAACTACTACAATTAACTACTACAATTAACTACTAAATATTACAAAATAATATTACAATTAACTACTACAAAATAAAAAAATGGAAAACAGAGAACTTTGGCCGGGGGCGCCACCCCGGCCGCATCGCCCGCACCATCGCCGGCGTCCACGGCTGTCGCCGGCCCGGCCTGCTCGCCCACAATGGCCAGCAGCGCCGCGCCGCCGCGTAGCCGGCCGGACGGGGGAGCAAAGGGGAGGCGGGCCGGTGTACCTCTGCTGGCTGGCGGCGCGCGCGAGGCGGCTGTAGTGGCGGCGGCTGGAGTGAGTGGCGGTGGCGATGGTTGGGGTGGTGGCGGCCAGAGAGCGAGTCGGGCAGCCTGCCAATGTCTATTCGTCGTCCTCACGCGCGTGGGTGTTCTCTACGTGGGGAGAAGAAGGGGCGCGTGGGGAGAAGATATATAGGTGGGGGACCTTTAGTCCCGGTGCATGCCACCCATCGGGACTAAAGGGTTTTCGGCCCAGCCCAACAGGCGTGCGCCAACGCCACACCTTTAGTCCCAGTGTGTAGCACGCACCGGGACTAAAGGTCCCTTTTTCAAAAAAAATCACCCTGGGGCGCGCCTGTTTAAAAAAAATTCAATTAGCATATTATTTAAACATTTGAATTTTACAGTTTTTGCATACTTATGAATTTGAGAAAAATTTCAACATGAAAAGTTCTTGAATTTGAATAACTAATCCAAATCTATTTTTTGTTTTATAAAATAATTATTCTAACTAGTGAAACTAATAACCATTTTGCCATTTTCAATTTAAAAATGCATTAAACATTATATTTTGCATATTTTTAAATAAGTGATTCAAATCAATTTTATGTTTTATAAAATAATTATTCTAACTAGTCAAACTATTAACCATTTTGCCATTTTCATGTAATTCCGACGCTCCGGTGGTCTTCCTCCGGCGAAACCCTAGACCGGGGGCCCCGGATCGTCTACCCCGTCTTATTTTTTCCTGCCCGTTCTCTTCCGGATCGTAGCCCCTTTAGGGTTTAGGGTTTAGGGTTTTTGGTTTAGGGTTTAGGGTTTAGGGTTTTTGGTTTAGGGTTTAGGGTTTAGGGTTTTTAGTTTAGGGTTTAGGGTTTAGGGTTTTTAGTTTAGGGTTTAGGGTTCCCTCCTCTGACTTAGGGTTTAGGGTTCCCTCCTCTAACTTAGGGTTTAGGGTTTTTAGTTTAGGGTTTAGGGTTCCCTCCTCTGACTTAGGGTTTAGGGTTCCCTCCTCTGACTTAGGGTTTAGGGTTTAGGGTTTAGACTCATATCTGCCGCCTCTCTCCACTCTATCCCATGGCTTCCACCATACCTCTAACCCCAGGGAGACGGAGATGGAGTCTTTCATGGGCTAGCTGGAAAACATTTTCCGAGGCAGAACTTCCGAAGATGCCATAGGGCGTGTGCACCAAGGGCATCTTCGAGAAATTCCGCCACAGGAGATTTCCCAACCCTTTCCTCCATCCATGGGGATGAAACTCTCCATCCATGTTGGCTTGGTCGTTGCCATAGCACATCTAGACTCATATCTGCCGCCTCTCTCCACTCTATCCCATGGCTTCCACCATACCTCTAACCCCAGGGAGGCGGAGATGGAGTCTTTCACGGGCTAGCAGGAAAATATTTTCCGAGGCGGAACTTCCGAAGATGCCATAGGGCGTGTGCACCAAGGGCATCTTCGAGAAGTTCCGCCACGGGAGATTTCCCAACCCTTTCCTCCATCCATGGGGATGAAACTCTCCATCCATGTTGGCTTGTTGAGTTGCTTGCCATGGCGTATCGATGCTCCTTTTATAGGCACGACGCCGCTTCTACTTTGTCTTCTTCCTCCGACAGGGCATCGTGCGCTACATGCTTTATCTCATTGAGCAGTGCGTCCACCCACGCGTCCTTATCCTACCGATAGCTTTAGTCTCGGTTTGAGCCCCCACCCAGTACTAAAGGTTACCCACGCGTCCTTATCCCACCGACAGTTTTGTTAGATGACACAAAAACCACCTTTAGTCCCGGTTGCACCCACCAGCCGGTACTAAAGGTTAGCCACCCCCCAGATAAGGCCCTCCCAGATAAGCCTCCCCCAGATAAGGCCCCCCATCTTTTGTCCCGGTTTGAGCCCCCACCGGGATGAAAGTTTCCCGCGCCACTGCGTTCCCGCGCTTTCCACCGGTTCCCACCTCTGTCTTCCCACCATTTTTTCAGTATATATATGTACGCTTGGCCTCCATTTACACATCACATCTAGACTCATCATTCTCTTCCCATGGCTTCCATCGTATCAATAACCACCCGGGAGGCGGAGGCGCTTTGCGCCTCGAACTACCCCTGCCCACCGGGCTACCGCGTCCCCACCGGCTGGATGCTGAGCGCCGGAGGCGTGCCAGTCCCTCCTGTCCCTCTAGGTGTGGAGCGCCGGATGGCCATCACGAACCACTACTACCTCGAGCTCACGCCAGAGCAGTGGAGGAATCCCAACTGGCATCCCGACTATTTCCCGACTTGGGAAGCCTTCTTCATCAATCGGCGTGAGAGGACGCTCGCCAGGCACGAGGAGGACGGCCCAACTCCTTCGAACTTCAACGAGGCCGGCCGTCGGCTGTGGTGGCGCGGCCGGACTCTCCAGAGTGTCATGGCCTACAACACGACCGGCAATAACCCCCGCCTGCGGTACCCTCAAATCCAACCCACGCGTGCCCAACCTTCAAGGTTCGACTACGGTGACCCCAACGACGACAGCGACGACGACGCCGGTGACTACGACGACTACAGTGGCGCGTATTACAAGGCTAGGCAGGAGCATGACTGAATCACTCCAACCATTAGTCATGTTTCTTAATTTTCAGTTGTGCTATGTATCCTTAGTGTTTGTGGGTTCCTTCTCTTGTGATGGTTCCTTCTCTTTGTGTGATCACCTACCGTGGCTCAGAACGTCTAGTTTGATTGAGCAAGATGTATTACATGAAAGGGGACCTTTATGTCTCAAATAAAAGGTTTAATACATTACATAGATTTATGTCTCAAATAAAAGGTTTAATTACATAGATTTATGTCTCAAATAAAAGGTTTAATACATTATTACACATCACCAACATCTAGTGTTGTGGTTTTCTTCTGCACGGTAGCCATGGAGAATCTTCATCATTTAACAGGATGCTTGGGTCAGTTTTCACTTTGAAGGGCGGAATTTCATGAAACTTATTGTAATCTTCTGACATGTCTGTCTTATCATCCACTCCCACGATGTTTCTTTTCCCTGAAAGAACTATGTGGCGCTTTGGATCATCGTATTCTGTACTCTTTTGCTTATCTTTCCTTTTTTACGGTTTGGTAGACATGTCCTTCACATAGAAAACCTAAGCCACATCGTTGGCTAGGACGAATGGTTCATCCATGTACGCAAGATTGTTGAGATCCACTGTTGTCATGTCGTACTTTTCATCTACATGTACCCCGCCTCCTGTCAGCTTGACCCATTTGCACCGAAACAAAGGGACCTTAAAAGTAGGTCCATAGTCAAGTTCCCATATCTCCTCTATGTACCCATAATATGTGTCAATCTGCCCATTGTCACCTATTGCATCAAAGCGGACACCACTGTTTTGGTTGGTGCTCTTTTTATCTTGGGCGATCGTGTAAAATGTATTCCCATTTATCTCGTACCCTTGGAAAGTACATATAGTCGAAGATGGTAACCTGGCCAACGAGTACAACTCATCTCCAACAGTGGTGTTATTCATGAGATGTGTCTGCAACCAATTGCCAAAATACTTCTCGTGTTCCCTTTTAATCAAGGTTTCAGGCTTCCCCGGGTTTTTGGAGCGTAGAATATTCTTGTGTTCCTCGATATACGAAGCCACCACGGTGGAATTGTGTAGAACTGTTTAGTGTGCTTGAGTGAAAGAATGCCCGTCCCTACATACCATTGATTTCCTTCCTAGTGTGCCTTTTCCAGTCATCCTCCCCTCATACCGAGATTCAGGAACACCAATCGGCTTAAGGTCAGGAAGAAAGTCAACACAAAACTCAATGACCTCCTCTGTTCCATAGCCCTTGGAGATGCTTCCTTCTGGCCTAGCACGGTTATGAACATATTTCTTTAAGACTCCCATGAACCTCTCGAAGGGGAACATATTGTGTAGAAACACAGGACCGAGAATTCTAATCTCTTCGACTAGGTGAACTAGGAGGTGCGTCATAATATTGAAGAAGGATGGCGGGAACAACAACTCGAAGCTGACCATACATTGGACCACATCAATCTGTAACCCTGATAGACTTTCTCAATCAATTACCTTCTGAGAAATTGCATTGAGGAATGCACATACCTTCACAATGGCTAGTCGAACATTTTCTGGTAGAATTCCCCTCAATGCAACCGGAAGCAATTGCGTCATAAGCACATGGCAGTCATGAGACTTTAGGTTTTGAAATTTTTTCTCTTTCATATTTACTATTCCATTTATATTCGACGAGAAGCCATACGGGACCTTTATACTGAAAAGGACTTCAAAAAAGATTTCTTTCTCTTCTTTGGTAAGAGCGTAGTTGGCAAGCCCTTGAAACTGCCCTGGATGCTTGCCGTCTCGTCCTTTATGATGTTGCTGGTCCTCCCGTGCTGCCGGGGTTTCTTTTGACTTCCCATACAAGCCTAGGAAGCCTAGAATATTCACGCAAAGATTCTTCGTCAGGTGCATCATGTCGATTGCAGAGCGGACCTCATGCACTTTCCAATAGGGTAGCTCCCAAAATATAGATTTCTTCTTCCACATGGGTGCGTGTCCGGTAATGGGGTCTTTCGGAACAGGTTGTCCTCCAGGACCCTTTCCAAAGATTACATCCAAATCCTTGACCATACCAAATACATCAGCACCACTACAGGGGACAGGCTTCGTCCGGGTTTCTGCCTTGCCATTGAAATGCTTGCCTTTCTTATTTAAGGGATGACTGGGCGGAAGAAAACAACGATTGTACGGGTACACATTCTTTCTACATTTATCCAGATATATACTTTTAGTCTCATCTAAACAGTGCGTGCACGCATTGTATCCTTTGTTCGTCTGTCCTAAAATGTTACTAAGAGCAGGCCAATTATTGATGGTTACGAACAGCAACACTTGTAGGTCAAATTCCTGCTGTTTGTGCTCATCCACACGTACACCTGGTTTGGCCCACAACTGTAGAAGTTCATCAACTAATGGCCTTAGTTGCACATCAATGTCGTTGCCGGGTTGCTTCGGGCCTTGGATGAGCACTGGCATCATAATGAACTTCCGCTTCATGCACAACCAAGGAGGAAGGTTGTAGATACATAGAGTCATGGGCCATGTGCTGTGACTGCAGTTCTGCTCCCCAAAAGGATTCATGCCATCGGTACTTAGACCAAACCATAAGTTCCTTGCATCACCAGCAAAGTCCGGGAAGTCTCTCTCGATTTTTCTCCACTGCCGACCATCAGCAGGGTGCCTCAACATCCCGTCTTCCTTACGGTCTTCCATGTGCCATCGCAACAACTTGGCATGCTCTTTATTTCTGAACAAACGTTTCAACCATGGTATTATAGGAGCATACCACATCACCTTGGCAGGAACCCTCTTCCTAGGTTGCTCGCCCTCAACATCACCAGGGTCATCTTTTCTGATCTTATACCGCAATGCAGTGCATACCGGGCATTTATCCATATTCTGGTACTTCTCACCGCGGTAGAGGATGCAGTCATTAGGGCATGCATGTATCTTCTGCACGTCTATTCCTAGAGGGCAGACAAGTTTCTTTGCTTCCTACGTACTGGAGGGAAATTGGTTATTTCTTGGAAGCAGCTTCTTCATTATTACCAGCAACTTTTCAAATCCCGAGTCAGTCATACCGGTCTCTGCCTTCCACTTCAACAATTCCAGTGTGCTACCCAGCTTCTTCTGGCCATCTTCACAAGTTGGATACAACAATGTGTTGTGGTCCTGTAACATCTGCTCGAACTGCAACCTCTCCTTTTCTGTGTCGCAGTCTCGCCTTGCATCACTAATGACCCGACCAAAATCATCAACGGGCTCATATGGTTCCCGTTCTTCACCCCCTTCTTCTTCATTATCTTCAACTGCGGTATCATCGTATTCAGGGAACATAGATCGGTAGTTGTCATCATCGTTCTCTTTTTCATCGCCGTCTTCCATCATAACCCCTCTTTCTCCGTGCTTGGTCCAAACATTATAGCCGGACATGAAACCGGACCGAAGCAGGTGGCTCTGAATGACTCTTGAGGAAGTGTGAGCCTGCTCATTTCGACATTCAACACATGGACAACACATAAAACCATCCCGCCGCTTGTTCGCCTCAGCCACAAGGCAAAAAGAACGCACGCCTTCTCTGTAAGCGTCAGAGCGTCGGGCGTGCATCCATGGGTGGCTCATCTGCATCATACAACCATGCATATATATCAAACGCAATCATGATGCTTAAATTAGTACCGCGCAGTCAAAACGAGAAAATAGTTGCTAACCTTTTAGGACACTTCAAAACAAAGAGGCGAAACCTTAAGTGTCGCTTTGACACCTCATATCATATTTTGTCTTGTGTGAACTCAAGTGGCATCGCTCTAATAGGCATTTCACCGAACACCTCTAGTGCATATGAAGAAAAAAAGTTAGCACAAAGTTATACCCACCTCTCACATAGGAAAAAAACAGGAGAGAGTGGAGGGCTGGGTGCATATATATAGGGCCAGGCCATTAGTCCCGGTTTGAGATACAAACCGGACTAAAGGTTCTGCCAGGAGCACGCGCGCCGGCCTAGACCCATTTGAACCGGTTTGTATCTCAAACCGGGACTAATGGTTCCTTACGAACCGGGACATAGTGCCTCGGCCTCCTCGGGCCGTCTGGTTCGGACCATTAGTCCCGGCCCCAGCCACGGCCGGGACCAATGACCCGAACCAAAGGCCCATTTTCTACTAGTGTTAGTGCAGCTGAGAATTCTTGCTTACATTCATAGACATCGATCCATTGTAATATGTTCATGCACGGTAGCACATTTGTTATTCACCATCATGTCAAAGTACCTAAGGATATAGTCTTTTAATTCTCAATACTAGATTGCATGAAGTTGATTCCTTTCTAGTGGAGTATAAGTAATACGTGTAGTATCATCTTTATAGGACGTGATGCCCATATGAATGCGTATCAAGAAACATTATAAAATCTCATTGATATTTCGGTCATCTATCTTGTGCTTAATGCCACCACAATCTTATGAGAGAGTAGACAAGTGAACCCATGAACCCTGGTCCATTTTAAACCATAAGAATCACCTTTCAGCCACTTTTACTGCTCTTTGTAATTCCAGTTTTATTTAAATCCGAAAATACCAAAAATACTTTTACTTTCTGCAATCTTATACAAAACTCAAAAACAACTTTCGTTTATAGCATTAGTTTATTTTCTAGTTTTAGTTTACTTTCGGTTATTTATTTTGTTTTGCTGTTCTAATACAGAAACCTTGTGCTTGGTAACCACACGATGGAGTTGGGGACACAAGACAAAGACCTTGTTTTGTAGGTTGCTTGGCAAGGAAAATAGGAGCTTTTTTGACTGTTCCCTGAGAGTTTGATATTAAACCCCGAGTCACCCTTGTTGGGAAGATTCTCTTACTACAACACTCTGTACTTGGAGTCCCAATGAATTGGCACACTTTCTTAGTTTCATCACATGCCTATATCAAATTTGTACCTAATGTATTATGCAGTCCAATATATACCTTCATGGTGTGTGTAGGTGAAATTGTGATTTGGCACAAGGTGCACATGATACCTTGGGTGCTCTGCATATCCAACTTTCGAGTCAGATTTCAGATCAACAAGCTCTGCATAAAAGGTTGACTGTTTTCTTGTCTAACCATTTTGTCGATCGATTTTAAAAACTAATTCTTCTCCATTCTCAATTCTAACATACCCGCAGTTAGGAATGATGCCCTAGAGGCTCACATTCCGCCTTGTATTTGTCCCAGAATCTGGCTTAGAGCTAGTTATCACTAAAATTGTTGCAGGTGTGGAACCATATATTTTTACCTAGCTCTAGCTAGTTTGTCCTTAGTCATTTGAGGTTGGGAGGGAAACCACTGCCGAGACTAATTTGTAAGTCGTAATATGATAATGTTTCGCGTGTCATGAGCATGGAGATGCTATTCTCCTTTCATTGTCTAGTTGGAAGAGGTACGATAGCCGGACCGATCCAAAGGTTAGTAGGATGTAAGCACACCGTCATACGATCCGACTAATGCAATGGAATCATTAGAGCTGAGGGGATCGCACGATCCGAGTTGTGGAAAAGCTGGTTTTGACTCCATCTAACGCTCACCATAACTGGGAGTCATAAGGGTGGTCTTAGGCCGACTTCAAAGAAGTTGCATGATGTGGATCAGCCAAGAAGGAATTTCCCCCTCCATCTCAGAGAGATATTCTCTAGGCCCTCTCGTGTGATATGAACCGGAAGCATGGCTACTCGATCAAGTGTTGATCGAGGTAGTTCGACTTAGTGAAGCCGGAGGGAATTAGTTATCACTGCAACGAGAAGAGAGTTAAACCGACACTAGGATGACAGAATCTCCCATGCGGTTTATCACCAATATCGTGAGCCAAAGGGAGTCGGACAGATCGTCACATTGAGGGCACTTGTGTAAATCAGGAGTTGCCAAGTCTTGCTAGAGGCCACTACCAATTATCAGCTCTAGTCGGAAAGTCACTGAGCTACAACTCTGATTGAATGATTACTGAATTGTGTCCGGCTTATCGTAAGCCTGCGGGATCGCACACTTAAGAGAGTGGAAATAGGCAGATGTTGATCCTACTATCATGAGCCGGCAAGTTGGACTTGTCCAAACAGAGACACGTGTTAATGGGTTAGACCCACTTTGACTAGGGTTAGGGTTTAGGACCGAGGGACACAAGTGTTGTGTGCCCTCACCTACTCGCCTATATAAAGGAAGGTGGGTGGAGGCGGACATATACACCAGTGCTGCTTCTTGAGGGTTTTGCTAGACTTGGCATTTTCCCACCTTCCTATCCCACAACGGCAAGACCAAGGATATCACCTCGCTTTCTATTGTTCCACCTTGTATGTGTGTGAGATAGCAGAGGCACCACACCTGCGGTGGTTGGTGGCGGCGTTGGGCGGCAAAGTTGGAGGTGAAAGGAGGGGGAGCACCAGGGCCAGCGATGAGGTGGTCCCAGGATCGAGCAGTTCGCCAGAGACGGACGAGATGATGGGAACGTATGGCACCACCGCGACGTGCTTCCTCAACTTCTACACCTGCGCTTCGAAAGGTACGAGCTATTGCCTTTGACCTTGGTCGGATCTTGGGGTGGCTCGCCGGAGTTCTAGCCGGGGCAGAAATGTTTTTGTTTTTGGCCTAGCTCTGCGCGTTGCCCAACATCCGCCCTTCCAATTGTCGAACTGTAACATTGACACTTCTTTCTCTGGACCCCAATCTATACTCTCCCCAATTTTCTCCACCCAATTCTTCACTATATTCTCCTCCATGTACTGTAGGTCTTGAGGATCAATCTCTGAAAATTCAACATCCCATTTTACAATTGTATCTCTCTTAATTTTTCCCATGCTACCATCACCCACCTTGGCCTTCGTAAGAAAGAATTCTACTATGATTTCGAAGGTCTGATGATAACCCCCGAGAGCAGGGGATCACTGTAGTACCTCTCAATACGGAAGTAGGGTATCGATCTGCAGGAGAAAGAAGGAAAAGCTATTATTCTCTACAACTAAAGTATCACAAGTTTTACTTATTTATACACTAAACAATATAAAGAAAAAATGAAGGTTGATCTAATATAAGGAAGTAAAGTGCAACAAAATAGTAATGTAAAGTGTCCCAATCCTCTTCAACACAAGAGGACAAGATAAAGGTTCTATCTTATAGGAACAATGAACATGGGTTTACTCAATTCTCTCTCTCCATCTATGGTGATGATCATGTTATATATAATAAAGTACACACAATTGTCATGTTTCAATGGTAACTTTATGGCGGCTACATGTCCTAAAACACATAGTTGAAAGAAATACTCATTTGTGCTGCTAGGTCACCCTTGTAATAATGCTAGCGTTTGTTATTATCACGCCCCACATCATATTTCTCCCTTTTTACCCCCTAGATAAAGTATGTTTGGCTGCATTGTGTCACTCAATACATATGTCATTGTCACTCGACCACTCATTACCTACATATATCATAATTCTTAATAGAAAACAATCCAAACACTAATGCAATGATTTATTTGTTGTGTGTATTACCACATCTCTCTCATCTACCTCCACTTGGCATGGGTAAACAAGGCATTTCGCATAGATCAAACCATTATATGCATCATAGAATATTTCCAAAGTATGAAAAGCCATAAAATATCGAACACAATGGTAAATGCATAACAAGTATTATCTAATACCACAATATCTACCATATGAATTACATAGATAGATCCATAGTCATGCAAGGCACATCATATGAACTTCAACAATGATCATACATGGAGAGATTAGATCAAGTTACCACCACAAACCCATAGTATAGAGGGTGGACTACTCCCCTCTCATCATGGATAGTGATGAGGAGGTGTTGGTGAAGGAGGAGAGGCGGCCAGAGTTGATTCCAGCAGCGGTTCCCCCTCCAATCTTCCTTCGGTGGCGGCCTACAGACTCTCTATTTTGTTTTTTTGATATCCGCCTCCGTCTATGTAGAGGATGGACGAGAGGGGGCATATATAGAGGTTTTTAGGTTAAATCAAGTCGGTGGGTGAAAGATTGAGGCGAATCAAACATCCGAGGGGGAAAACACCCCAGGTGGCACGCCCAGTGAAGGAGGCCGCGCCACTGGGCCTATTTTCCAGCCCATTGGCCTCCTTTAGTCCTTCTTTGGCATGCTAGATGTGTCTCGTAATTTGTGAACTGTGGCATTTGACTTTGCCCTTTTTGGAGTCCCATAGCTCCTGTAATGTCAAAAATACTAACAGAAGGTATATTCTGCCAGACAGAGTTAGAACCAAAGGAGAGAGGATTGTTTAGAAAATTTCTGAAACTATTAAGAACATTGGTAATAACTACTAATATAATGAAAATGTGCGGGACTATGTATCAATAAACTATAAAGTTCATGTATGCATTTTACATGCATCAACCGTGCACCGTCCCTCTGTTTGTCATTGGCAGGCGGCGTGAGTGAGCTACTGGAAGCGGACGAGGCCCAAACCAAAATCAAAATCAGCTAAGAGAGGGGCATTACCGGTCAAAAGCGGTGTCTCATCGCTCCATCTCGTTCATTCAGCCCATGCACAACTATCCCCTGTTTCGAATCGCGCAAATCAGAGTGTGAGGCAGACATATCCATGAAATTGAGACGCTGAGGAACGGGTCTAGGGATGCGAAATGACACCACATTCGCCACTGCGAAAGCTCCTCCCCAGGCACTTCCAAGAAAGAAAGCTCCACCGCCGCCGCCGTCGGACAAGAGCATAGCACAGTCCACGGTGAGTACCTGGTCCAGGGTCCACGGTACACACTTACTCGATGTTGTGGACACTTAGTTGGTCCCACCCGTCGGAGTACATAACCACCCGTTCTAACATAATCTCAATGCCCCTTAAGAGATAGACGAATGTTTTATCGCGACCTGGTCCATGGCTATTTACACGTGTAGAAACGTCGCGTGGGAGCTATTATATCCAACTGAGTTGCTTCCCATCCAATTCAACTCAATGGTGTCGCACATGAGCTATTCGCCCCTTTACTATGCAAGCTATAACCATGGTGAATGTCTGGTGTCACACATGCTACTAACTACATAAGAAATGCCACCGCGCTCATTCAACTAAAACAATTTTTGTCATGCCCCAAATTTCAAGTGCCCCGCATAAAAGTAAAAAAAACTATCTTCCCCTCAAATATCTCCCTCACCTAGAGGTCGTTATTCATGCTTTATTTCTCAAGTGCTACATTTACGGAGTTATCTAGGGAAATGTTTGTGGAGTTTTTGTTACATGTTGATGATCACAAAACAATACGCCTGGTTCAAGTGCCCTCTCATGGAAGCTACAAGCTACATCAACCAAGTTATCGCAGATGTCAGGATCTCTTCTCTCCCATGTCAACCTCCCCACACACATATGGTTGGCGGTGCATTCGCCGCCACTCTCCCCGAGTGACGGCAAGCCGTGCACCCCCCTTCACGCGGATAGCCAACGGCACAACCTCGCCCCACACCTATGTACGTACAACTGCTCTCCCAATCTCTCACACGTCGGCATGGGAAATAAAATCGAGAAAAAATGCCCCCTTTAGCCCTTTAGAAGCCATGGATATGCCCCGAAGTTGCTCCAGCCTCGCGTCCCATGGGCAACTAGGTGTAGTAGCAGGGGCGGACCAAGTATAGTTGAGTGGGGGCAGTGGCTCCCTCTAAATTTTTGAAATTTTAGTGTAATTAAATCATATTTGAAGGGGAAAATTCAAAAAAATAGAATTTGTACTATAAGTGCTCCTAGTAAACTGAGTTGGATCCATTAGATTTTTTGTCTAGGTCCGCCCCTGCACAGTAGCTAGGTGACAAGCCGGGTAGGTGATAGAAGTTTGGGAGAAAGATTCTCAATGTTTTTTTCAGTTTTTTCACTCTTTTTTAGCAAAGAGGTGTTATCACGTTTGTTTTGCGGTGGTTGAGTGGGGGAATTGAACCAGAAATATGGTAAACTGACATCGATTAAATATGTTCAGTTTTTTGTGTGAAATACCACCGATATATTAATAATCATCAACAATAGTATATTTTTTTTACAAAGGAGCATATATTAATATCGCAAGATACCAATTATACCTAGCCTCTGCAACAACGCATTACCCTAATGGTATTACGGATGCATACTGCCAACAAAAGAAAGAAGAATTACAGAAAAAAAGAAAGTCCCGCTTTAGAGATCTATGCCCTACAACAGCGACCAAACACCACCAAGGCAGCACCAGAAATCCATCCTCTCCAAAAGTGACACCTCCAAGAAGGGAACACTGCACTAGCGCCGTCATCACCCTGATCATCGATCATAGGTTTTCACCATAGAGAAAGTCCGCGCTGACAAAACAATGCCTTCAACAAGGTCATTGCCATACACAACCAATTAAGGCCAGACCTTAGATTTTCACCCTGCAGCTTGCCAGGCACAACCAATTCCTATACTGTCGCCCCCACCTTCCAATGTTGTTGCTCCAAGACCTAAAACACCAAGTCAAAACCTCATCGCAAACATGATTCATACCACCATTACCATTCTTCAGACCTTGGCTTTCATGTCATACTCCACGACTGACTTCACCATGGGACTAATGTCATGTCCTTGATGGCAATAGTCTGTAAAGCTTCACAGCACTCCCTCTGAAACCAAACGGTCAGATAAAAACATGATTGCACGCGACCGAGATCCATCCAATCTGGCGAACTCCGGCATGTCGTCCATTGGAGTTCACCAGTGGAATCGTTCGGAACACAACACTCCGACCAGATTGATGAAGTCATGGAGCAGGTAGATCTTCGTCCTGGCGCGAGAGGGATCCTAGGTCCAACCCCCTTTATTCAAAGCCAGACCGGAAGCCCCCACACCGTCGGTCTTCACCGGCCACCAAGACCCATCGGAAAAGAACGGCAGATCCATGGTGACCCAGGCCGCCATGACCACTAGCTCGACGAAGAGACAACACCGCAGGTGGAGACTAGATGAGCAAGCGCCGACCCGCAGCCCACTGTCCCAGATCAGACCAGATGGGCCGCTAGATCGCCGCGCCGCCAACCGGATCTAAGTCGCCGATCCACCCCAACCGTCGCCCCTCCACCTCGCCAAGAGCAGCCATGTCACCAACACCTTACGCAGGCTCCGTCCAACGCTGGGGAATCCCTCTCTTCCACCACGCTGGGGCCGGGAGGCCGGATCCCTGCCGCCCCCATCACCGGCGCCGTGCTCTTAGGCCGGCGGGCCTCCAAGGGCGACGAGGAGGGAAGGGCAAGGAGGGGGGAGGGTGGCGGTGGCGCTAGGAGTAAGCCCCCTCGGTCGCCAGGAGGGGGGATCAACAACAGTACAAAGCGGGATAAAAGTAATAAAAATTACAATATGTTCATTTAAACTGATTTAAATCAGATTTGGGTATTCTCCATGGCGTTGGATATTTCAGTTCTTATATTGTAAAATTAACTGTGCTTTACTGGCGTGCTAATGATATGTTATCGCGGATCGAGGTATCTTTGGGCCCCATCGTCTATACAGACATTAGTAGTAGTACGTTTGAACGAAACTTAACTGAGAAGGCTACATCTATCTATATATATATATACTATAATTTGTTTTGAGGTAGGTTAGTTTGCACATATTTCCGTCCGCTTTTTTTTTCCGAATTTACCCCGCAACTTGGAAGAAACTACGGGGGCTGCCACCGCTAAGTCAGGAAGTGAATAGTTCGGTCCTCCCGTCAATCGCGCGAGTCAACGACTGCGAGGACCGATTCTTATCCCCTGGTCGGCGTCGTTGTCTCCGCTGCCGCCGAGAACCCTCAACACCGCCGCTGCCGCCGACCGGTCCTGGTCCTCATCGGTGCCGCGCGTAGGAGAGGAAGCCGGCCGCGTTAGGGATGGACCTCGTCGGGGACGCGCACGGGGTGAGAATCCGGTAGGTGGTTGACAAGAAGAGGAGGGAGGAGGTGGGCAGACGATAAGGCTGACGTCTGTCACTGGTGGGAAGAGAGCGGGGCAAGCGGGGTCCGGGGAGGAACGTGGGCAGGCAGGCGAGCAGGGCGTTGTAGCATGGTGGGGCTGCAGCGGCGCATGACATGGAGTTCCACTTCGCCCCCTGCAGTTCCCCACCGACCGGATCAAGCAGGTGCTCCTCCCGGACGGTTCACCCTGTGTGCCGCCGCTGCAATTCCTCGCCGACCGGTTCGTGTAACTCTAGGAGCACTCTGACCGCCGACCGGTTCGTCGACTTCCAGGAGCAACTTGTGCCGCTAGCAGTTCCTCCCCAACCCTTTCAGTTCCTCGCCGATGGGATCCCCGCAGACCTACGGCCACACTCTTTGTCTCCGCCGTCTGGCCTTCACTCTAGCTGCCGTACGAATCACGCTTCAACAGTGGACGCTGCATTTCCCTTCCAGGCTCAAGGTATCTCTCTGTTCTCTCTCTATGTGATGCAGCACGGCCGGATGCACTTGCATGTTTCTGTAATGGAATTGATCACCATGTCTAATGCCCATGTACTGCAATGATCGTCATATGTCTAATGCCCATGTACTGCAGATTTCTCACTATTCTGTACATACACATGTATCATTTACTACCAATTGTAGCCGACTTCTCTGCTATGTTCTCCTTGATTATGTTCTCTGTTTTTAAGGCTGAATGTTGTATTTGGTAGCTCAATTTTAGTTCAATAATTCATCGTTGAATGTTCTATTTGGTAGGTCAATTTTAGTGCAGGATTCGTGGTTGATGGTGTTTGTTAGCTGTAATTGAAGATTAGCAAGGTTATGTGAGGGCATATATTATGTGATTTATTATCCTGGTAAGAGTAGATATATGTAACCGACTGGAATAAGTTCAATGTTCTGAAAAAAGGATGCTCATACGATGGTTTGCTACACTGTATGAGTTCATATTTGGTAATTGTGTCAAGACATGGTTGATTGTCGATTACAAATTAGTGTTGCGGTCTGGTTTTGGGATGTACATACATTAAATGTTATGATGTGGATTGTTTTTCTACAATGTTAGATTGATGAAGGAGAACATTCAAGAGCCGAGTGTAGCCGCAGTTAAATAATTGAGGAAAGAAACGGGTGGTTCAATAGCGAAAATGTTGCATATGTTAGCTGAAACTTGAGAACATGTCACTTAATAAGGATCATTTTGGTTTTTGCGTGCAACAACTAACCACCTCTTGTAGTAAAAACTTCAATGTCTAACCATCAAAAATACAGTTGTGATTATTTGTATTCTTCCATTATTATTTTTCTATTGATCGAACTTGGATTGAACTGCTTAATTTTACATATTCATCACTTACGGAAACGAGTATGAGACATCGCTTGGACAATGAACTACACTGCAGTAAGACACTGGACGCCAGAAAGATTGCATTGCAAGTTTAGCAATGCAGAAGTGACTAACAATGAGGACGGGAAGATTGCTTGGCAAGATCACAGACAATCGTGGAGTGTTACTAAACATGTATTTGGAAACAGGGGTATGTCAAGTAAAAACCTTAGTGTGAGTTTGCCGCTCTGTCCCTGGGAAAGAATTAACCTCGGTAGTTCGTTGTCAAACCCGGAGGGAGTTAGTTGCTTTGTCCGCGGGAGTTCAACATCCGAGGAGTTTGCGACCTCCCAATTGTGTTGCTGCCAGATCTCTCTCTCTCTCTCCATAGCTTCTTATTAACCCAAGGTTATTACTGAGTAGCTCAGCAGCAAGTCCATCGTGCTACAGATCGACAGCAAGTCGCAATGAGTGTCCGTCAAGTGAGTAGTCATTTAGTAATTTCAGTGAACCAGTACATTCTTATCCTTCCATTAGCAATGTAAATAACATTAGAGTATTAGGATATTTTATTAGGACATGATGGAGCGGTCATTGTGAAACATCTATACAGCTAAATTGGGCTAGAATTTTATGTTTGTTGAATTGTATGTGATGTAGACAACGAAAGAATCTTGTGATGTGTGCAATTGCTAAAGCAATTTTGTTTCCACGGTTCACTGTTTGGTTTTTCAGTGTTGATAATTATTTTACTTAGTTTCAGTTTGTTGATTTATGGAATCAATCTCCAACTTTAGATTATTGATATTGTCGTGCTTGTTCGTGTCAGGTGTATTCACAAAAATTATCAATACTTTACATTTACAATTATACATTTAGCTGAATTTTACGGTGTATCTGAATTTTACATCAAACAAACATTTATTTTTACATGATACATTTAAACAAAATGATATTCTCGTGAGCTTTCGCAGGCACAATACCTTGGCCCGTAGCAACGCACAGACGTTCTGCTAGTATGCTTTAACATTCGTGCATTGAGTTCTTTCAAAATATGAGCTTCTTCTGGTTGAGGAGAAATAAGCGATACCCTTTCCGCTGTAGCTTCTACATTAAATCAATACGCTATTTTGCAGGTAAAGCAACATGTTTTTATGTGCCTTAAGACTTATCTACCCCATTAGATACCATGTAGAATGTGTATGTATATTCTTCTGATGCACATGAGAATATCTTATATAAACAAAAACTTATATGAACATCCCTCACTCCCATTATACGTCTGACTTTTACATGAGAGAGAGAGAGGGGGGCTTGGGGAGAAATTTGTTCTTTCGTTAGATTTCTATAGTATATACAAACCTGGAACTGCTAGCTTTTATGTAGTTACAATTGCTATTTCAAACTTCTAAATAATAAATCATGGAACTTTGACTATGGAAGGTTCACATATTATTTTAGGAAAATCACAGGGCGAGGCTCTGAACATTTCTAGGAAACGTGGACTGTACAAGGAAGGTTCAAATCTTGTTAGGAAGAAATACTTTACGGTGCACATTAATTTGCGGAAGGTCTAATGACTAAACGTGGGGTTTGACAAGGATTCGGCTGGGGGAGGCTCTGAAAATTTCTAGGAAACATAGACTGTACAAGGTTCAAATCTTTTTAGGAAGAAATACTTTACGGTGCACATTAATTTATGGAATTGAAGGTCCAATGAATAAACGTGGGATTTGACAATTCGGCTGTATATAAATATGCAGGAGGCCGCTGTCACGGTACTCGTTTCCACTGGTACTCACCGCCGTTCAGATCTTCTCGAGCGACATGGAGAACCAGCAATGCGCCATCTCCATCGCAGAGGATGAAGACCGTCGGCGTCGCCGCAGAGCTCGCCGCGCTAGAAGGGCCGTGGAGGAGGAAGAGGAGGAGGAGCACCCTTGTGCCATGACACCGAACATTATGCGCTTACGTAGGGTGCGTGCAATTTACCAGCAGCCTATACTTAACTTACGCAAATAGCCTATCTCTAGTTCATGCCCTTATTACTCTCTCTTTGACGGCAGGCTTTATCCTTCTTTGTCTACTTGTCGCTGGAGGCGTGGGCGGTGATCTATATTATCGGGAAGGTCAAGTGCACCCAAGTTGAAATTAGCACGTACCTCATCAGCTTCGCTTTCGTCACCCTGCCTTCGATCTTCATAATAATTGGCATAGCTTGTTGTACTCCTCCAGAAGGTGCCGATTAAATCTTGGAATGCTCCAATCCATGAACTACTTTTGTCAATTCAAGAATGCTAGCGAGTGCCTAGTGTAATTTTTCTCTTGTTTTCTTTCATGAATCGATCTGGAATACCTATCAATTTGATCTCAATTATTTTTATGTGATTCTTTTTTGAGTTTTTAATTCTCTAGCATGCATGATCGCCTCGATTTTCGTAGATCGGTGTTGATTGCGATATCCGTGGTTTTATGATTCGATTGATGATAGGTGTAGATCTTGCTATCCATGATCTATGATTTGGTTGTATAATGGTAGATTTATGATTTTTTTAGGACCAGCAGTTGCATGTGTGCTCTCATCTAATTTTGTTCGTGTAGATTGCAACCGAATGCAATTTCTGTCCTGTGTGATCGTTCACCTGCTTATAAAAGGTTGACTACTGTCAGCACGAGCTCAATTTTTTTAAGTAACCGTGTATTTCATTATTGTAAATAGAAATTACGAAAGCTCCTCACGGAAACTACCAACAACACTGTGCGGAGACAAGTGCCCTTGAAACTATGCAAGGAGAACCCTCCACATACCGACACAAACGGCCATCGCCAACCATCAGCGCCGCTGAGACGCATGTTGGTAGAAGAAGAGAAAGGCCTCCATCGTTGCTAGAACCGGGGAAGCAACATCGCCATCAAGGCTTTTTGAGCTAAAGACCAGGCCTCGCGTGCACGACAAGGCACATACTGTTGTGGCATGTCGACCTGGGATCTTCCCTATGCCTTCCCGGCCCAAGATCCACCGCCTCCCGTCAATGCAGTCGAGAGACCATGCCATATATCCGCCATCCGCGGACCACCTTCCATGCTTCAGGACCATCATATTCAATCGCACGTCGGTGCAGCCACGACCACATGCCACAGCTGCCGGACAACTCCTGAATAAATCCTCCATGCTCCACCATGACGCCCGAGACAACGCCTCAGTAGCGGGGACAAAGAAGGAGGACGGACACATCTGATGGAGTCGTCGTCGCCTTGCCGACACCATCCAGGAAACTGAACGTTATCGGTCTAAAAGATCGGCAAGCACACGATGCCATCACCTCTGAGACGCCGCCATGAAGGAAACCACCGGTGTGGGAGTGGAGATGTGGCATACTTACTCGTCCGGGCGCCGCTCCCACCACCCTAACAGCGCGCCAAGGAAAACTTTCCCTAACCCTAACTACCAAGCTGGAATTGAGGAACAAGGTCCCCCTCCCTCTTGCCGCTGGAGCGGCAAGCGGAGGGATAGTGGACCAGCAGCCTCGCCGTTCGAGATCGGGTGAGAGGTTTCCGCCTAGTAGCAGGAGAGGTTCCTGGTGGATAGGTTAGGGACGGCTGAGCGGCGTGGGTTTAGCATGAGTTTTAGTTGGGTTACCTGATCGAAAGCACGAGTTTGGCAAGACCATTGGATCATACCCATGTACTTCCTGTGATCGGTCAGTCTTCCTTTCTCCGATTTTTCCAAGTAGACCGTGTCTCGTCCCTCCTCTTCCTAGATAGCATACACCATGCGCGTACCTAGAGCATCTCCAACATGTGCTGCAAAATCCGGTGCTATAAAATCAGTTTGCAGCGCCAATTTTGCACTTTTTAGCACACGGTCCTGTCTACCGCTTCACCAGAAGCTGTAAAATGCAGTGCGCGGCGACTAGCGCTCCACCGGACGCTGTAAAATACAGTGCACGGCAGCACAAATACAAAATGCACACACATATGGAAGAAAGAAGATCAAAGATACACAAATAAATCAATACTAAATAGTTTAATTAAACCAATGCAACAATTTATTACAACCAAATAGTTCACACGAATACAATTTGTTCATCGAATAGTTCACACAAATACAACAATTTTTTCATCAACAATACATCAAATATTTCATGAATAGTACAACAAACATACAAGTAAGAAGCTAATTGTTTTGTTGTCTATTCCATCTCCATCACTCTTCGATGAGATCAAGTTGAAGCTCATCGTGCACATCGGTTTGTCGAATCAAATGGTAATGAGGAAATAAATCGGGCAATCCTCTCTTTTTTATCCTATGCACTTAGACAGATTATCCCATCAAGTCATAGTAGGAGTCTAAATTCTAGCCACTTTCATCCTCAATGATCATGTTATAAGCATGATGACACAAGCGATTATGATATACCAAAGGATCTCTTGATCCCAAAATCTAGCCGGTCCTCTTACAATAGAAAACTAGGCTTGTAAAATTTCAAATGCTCTCTCCACATCTTTCCTAACCGCCACTTGAGCATTATGAAAACCAAGTATTTTCTTACCTTTTATTTTTTACCAGCTTCACAAAGGTTTGCCACCTTGGGTAGATGCCATTGGCAAGGTAGTACCCATAGTTGTATGTGTGACCATTTGCTACAAACTCCACCGGTGGACCTTCACATAGAGAAATCCGTGTCATAAGTGGTGACCGTTGAAGGACATTCATGTCATTACAAGAACCGCACATTCCAAAAAAAACATGCCAAAACCAAGTCCCATGACTGGCCACGAATTCAAGGATTATAGTGAAATACTTTTTGTGTCCTTTAAATTTCCCATGCCATGCCGTAGGAGAATACTTCCAACCCCAATGCATGTAATAATATGAGCCAAGCATACTTGAAAATCCCCTAGCTTTGTTGATAGCCAAAATTCTAGTTGTATCTTCAGCATTTGGGGCTCTCAACTATTTCTCGCCGAACACTTGCACAATTGTTGTTGCAAAGCACTCCACACACTTGATGGCTTGACTCTCACCCATTTCCAAGTGGTCATCGACTAGTTAAGATAGAATACCGTATGCCATCATACGTAAGGCGGTGCTCACCTTTTGATAAGTGTTATGCCCAAGTTCTCCGCATGCATTCTCCTTTGCTCAAAAACCAATCCTTCTTCTTCACCTCTTATGAAATGTGCTTGAACAAATTTATGCTCATCCTAAAACATCGATGAAAGTAGCGCTCGAGGATGGTTGGATTGTCCACAAATTAGCTCCACATCAACTTGTTGTGACCTTCATTATGTTCCCGCCACAACTTCTGTCGACCGAAAACCGAACCACCGTGCTTCGGCCTCTTGTTCGCGTGCAAAGCCAAGAGCATGGCTAAAGTCTCCTCTTCTTCAAGGTAAAAAATTTCCTCGGACAAATCATACGAGGAACTCATCTACATGTATAAATTGAACTTAACCTACGAAGAACCCCTATGTAAGAAGAAGGAACCATTTCAGCAGGGACATACATTGTGTGCGGAGCAATGGCGGTGGGTCGTTGGGCACGGGAAGTGGTGGCGGTGTCTGGCGGAGGTTCTCACGGGACCTTGAATCATTGCACCGCAGCGGCAGCAGCACCAGGAACTAGGAGAGCAGCGGTGGGAACTTCGGGAGCAGTGGTGGCGCCGGGAACTAGGGGAGCGCTCGGAAAGTCATGAAGGCTGAGTGGCGCCTGCAGATCTACCGTGGTGAGCGTCGGCGGTGACGAAGCGGTGTGGCAGCGTCACCAGAGTGGGTGGGGGGAAATGGAGCATGCGACAGCGCTTACGCGTAGATTTTTCGGGGTGGTAGTTTGGCTTCGCATGCGTCGTCGACTTTTTCTGCGCGTTGTAGCATGAGCGCCAAATGTGCCGCTCGTGATAGCGCAAAATGCCACGCGTTGAAAAAAATAGGTCACACTTGATTTTCCAGTGCATGCTGGAGAGCGCAATTTAGCCTCCCGCGCGCTAAATCGACGATTTTACCGCGTCTGTTGGAGATGCGCTTATGGCATGTGTAGTCTGAGGTGAGACTAAGGAAAAATCTAGGCATGAGTCTAAGAAATCAAGTTTTGCTCTAGCGGTTAGACTTATCTATTAGGCCCATGTAATAGTGAAAAGTACTAGTTTAACTTACAACTTAGTACTAGACTCACTTCAAAGAATCTTTTTTTAGACTCTCCACCATTTAGATATATGTCTAAGGTTTCTTAGACTCTAGATTTTACAATGCTGCACATAGCTCTTAGGGCGTGATTGGTAGCCCGGGGTGATTTTGGTGCTCCCGTGGGCAGGCTACGTAGAAACGACACTTGAACCAGGTTGTGGACTTTGTTTGGTACCCCGAGTCGCACCGTTTTCACGGCATGGCTACAACCGATCTTGCGCGGTCGTCAACCCTCCCGATCTTTCGCGGCATGGTCACACCGGATCTTGCACGCACCAGAAGCGTCGGATCCTGCACGCACCAGTCCCAACTATCTGGTCCATTTGTTTGTCCGATCTGTAGGTTTGTTCTTCATCCTCTTTACACATCTCAGCTGGGCTTGTTTTTTAGATTCACTTATTTGTTCTTTTTCGTCTTAATCACTTCCCCTACTTCTCTTTCAGTTCCATGTGAAGTTGTCACCAAATAGTATATGTTGAAGAGCATATGCGCTATGATGTTGGTGTGGATAGATCCTTCTGCGCTGATGTGACTTTGATGTCGAACGGAATAGGGAAGCGCTCAAGATAGCTAGGATTAGATAGGATATTTGTCCTAATTAGGTGTATTTTTAGGTTTTAGAGGTAGATCTGCTGAATAGAGAGGGGCTCAAAACCTTCTATGTTATTAGCATATCCTACCTCTAATATAATGATTAAAGATAGGCTCAAATACATGTAATGAATATTTTCTATAAAACTGAAACTTTCAATTTCAATGAAAGTAGAAACATAAATTGATTACTATTAATGTATAATGTTAACGTCTATTGTTAACGTAAATAACTTTTTTAACGTTGGAGGGTTGGAAGGTGTAACACAACAATTAACACACCATACACTGCATTAAATTTTCACCATCCTTTGGTAATGTACCGAGGTGCAACCTCTACGATGCCGCGGAAGCGCTATCTCGGCGGATGTCGATGTGACGAGTCAAAAAAGCGCCGACAAAAAACTTTTTCCAACACAGTTATTCCTGGCGCTTTTTTTGCCACACCAGCGCGAGCGCGGCGACTAGACGTGTGCACGACGAAGGCCAGCAATATCACCGCTGTTAACAATCTACATCTCCAACAACGACAATCTACATCTCCAACAACGACGAGAAGTAGTGCCAACTAACTATCTTATTATTAGTCGCTTATACTTGTTTTCTTGTAATTTCGTGCACACGCTTTAGCACTTGTAAAATGTTTGCGATGTTTCTATATTCCACACGCTGTACAGTTCAGAAAGGGTATGTGATGTACCAAATTCGTAGACAGCTCTTTCTAGGTAAATCATTTGTGATATTAAGACCATTATGGACCATCAGGCGCAACCCTACTACATCCTATATATAAACACCCAGCAGGGCTTTCAGTCTCACTCCACTAGACAGCCGCCACCCCTATTTAGGACCATGCAAGATTCTAGCCATGGTGAGAAATGGAAGCCAACAAGATGGTGTCAGAGGAGGACCTAAGTGGGGAGGAGACGGTCGCATCGCCGCCTGGCGACGCACCTAAGCGGTATGTGTTTATCTCCATCACCACATGGAACGAAATGAAAGACATTATGGTGTCGGAGCGCTACCACTCTATCTCTCAGGACGGCGTGTGGGACTTCCTGAAAGACCAAACGAAGAAGGCTGTTGGCGAAGGCCTTCAAATCTGTTTGTCAATTTTAGGTTTGATTGAGCCCTCTAAATATTCTATACCTAATAATAATAAAGTACGAAGTGTTTCTTACGGATTCCCTTTTTTTAGACGATTTTGCCCTCCCATTAAATTAAATTATATATATATATATATATACTATACTATACTAATAATAAAGTACGAAGTGTTTCTTACGGGTTCCGCTTTTTTTTAGATGGTTTTGTCCCTACCAGTTAGGGGATGATTACCCACTATGCCACCCATAAGTGATTTGCACCTTACACGTAGTGCCCGAGACTAGGCGACGCCCACATTGGCACGTACAGAGTCCTATCCAAATTAAAATTGCCTAGCTAGCTAGGATTTGCCTGCATCACATCTAAAAAAAAAGGATTTGCCTGCATCACGTTCCTACATATGCTCGGCCGCCCCGTCCCTGATCAGCTCACCGTTAATTAGGTTTTCAGCATGACACATCTCTCGGCGCGGCGACAATGGACACGGAAACATGCGGCAGCGGTACAGGAATATTCGGCACCAATCAACAACCATGGTGGTCATCGTCGTTTGGTTTCTACATGATCCGACGGAGAACGTCCACATGCGCCATCAACTAGGTAGGGTACGGGATCCGGATGGCCTTCGTGGTGCTCATCCTCCGGGTGCACAACGTCATCAGCGTCGCCTAGACGTGCTCTGGCAATCTGCCGTCTTCGTGCTCCCCATGCTGGCATATATCTCCTTCCTCGAGTTCTGTTGTTAATCGATCTATACGCCAAGTTGTGTGGTTGTTGAGATCTGTTCCTTCAGTTTGGTGTCCATTGATGCTTTGCAAAGGTGGTGCTCTGGGTGTTCGATGGTGCAGGTCCCAGATATCCAGCTATCTGGCGCTGGTCGGCGCCATGCCGTTGCTCGCCCCCACGATCAACGACCTGGTCTAGTGGTGGCTGCCCCTGCCGATCTAGCAGCCCGCCACACGTGTGTCACGCGAGTTGCACCTGGAAGAGGGGTCGTCCGCACGTCGCTGCCAGCAATTGAGTCGGTGTTCCACGAGGCTGCAACTTCCTCTTTGTGTAGTCGCGCTCCGACATCGCCACAAGGAGTACTCATGCCTTTGTCCAGATGATGTCGATGCCTCCTTGGACCCAAACGTGGCGGCCGGCAAGTTGCCGCACCCTCTTTCTGCAGTCCCATGTGCAGGTTTGACGAGCTTGACGATACCATTGATACGCGCCAGGAAGCATGACACATGGGGTGAGCAGCGTGTGACCCTCGGCCAGGCTCATGGCAATATCCTAACAAGAAAATATATTTTCAATATACTCGCTCGCTTTCGAAAATATAAAACGTTTTAGCTTTTTGAATCGAATCTATTTAGACATTTTTTAGTATATAGGTTCGTAGAGGTCCATAGTGAACCTACATACTAAAATATGTCTGGATACAACTCATTGCACAAAGCTAAAACGTTTTATATTTCCGAACGGAGGGAGTAGAAAAGAAAAATCATGTCTAGATGTGGGCGACTCCTAATCTAGCTGGGACGGATGAATTCGATGTGGCAGCTAAGCATGTCCAACTTTTAAGATTGCTTTTTGCTCCGCGGTGCTAACTGAGTAACTGGTCGTCTCTCGTCGTGCGGCTTCGGTGGCAGCAGCCCATTTCTATGCAAGTCCGACATCTCTAGCAGGAATGATCGAGCTCGATGTGGATGCCATATTGGACTACCGTTTCTGTCCTCAACTCTGATCGATCCCCATGTTGCAGCCTTGCTTATTATATAGGCAAGCAACATGGATTCTAAAATTTCCGGTCTACCCCTCTATGGATCGATCGTGTGAGGTGAAGCTGGTGCTAGCTTAATTTTATCGCATGAACTATTTATATTAGCAATTAAAATAGGATTGTGTATCTTTATACGGAACTTTTTCAATCATCAATCACATAAGATGCTAGCTTTGCATTGCACCTTTTTATAAGTTCCATGTCGTTCTCTAATTTTTTAGTGGTATAATTAGTTTTTCAAATGGAGAACAAATAAATTATTTTGTATCTTTCTTCTCTTGCCGCCGCTGGAGCGACCACATGGGATAACAATGGTGATCCAAAGGTCATTAAAAGATTGTTGCCGGCCCGAAAAATAGATACACCGAGTACGAGCTCGTTCTCCTGTACGTTTTTAGCTCCCCGTGGCCCGGCGGATATATGGTTGCCCAGATAAAAGGTATATAAGCATAATGTTTACGCTTCCGCCGCAACGCGTGGGCATTTTGCTAGTCTAATAATAAAGTACGAAGTGTTTCTTACGGGTTCCGCTTTTTTTAGACAATTTTGCCCTCCCATTAAATTAAATTTTTCGCAGTGATGCCACCTTACCGGTTCGTCTTCTATCGCGCCCTTTGTTCCGGGTCAGCAATCAGCAATGCCTGGTTGTGGGCGAGACAGCCAAAGAGCCATCACGTCACGCATCGTGTTTGGCCCGTTGCTAATTATGGAATCATCATCATTCTAGAGTCTGTTCAAGACAGGACCGATCTGCTCTGTATACAAAGCTACACTTTTATTAATCCTCCATGACCTTCGTGTGACTCCTGCCCCCCAAAACCGCCGCCTCCCCTCTTGATCTCGCCTCCCTAACCTAGGTTTTCGGCACCCCACGTACCAATCAACAAGCGAACAGGGAGAAAAGGGCGGCTGACGTAGCGGCTACCGGACTCAGAGTCAGAGGTGTGGTGTGGATCGCATCATGTGTGGAGGAGGACGACGGGCGAGAGCGTCCTGCATGTATGACTCGCAGCTGCCGGCAAGTACGCACGATGACGCAGCTGCTGACGGAGCGGCGGGGGGCAGGTTCGATGTACCACGTGAGATTTTGACGGATGGGCATGCTGGCGAAGAACGGATTTTTTTGAACCGATCTAAGCTAGCTAGCGATTCGAGAAGAGATTAAGCAAGAACCATGGGCGACCTCGACAAAATTGGTACAGGATATTAGGCTCGCTGGGTGGTAGAATTAAGCCAATGGGCGCCGAGTCAGCTGCAAGTGCACACACGAGGGGCTCAAGGGCATCGTCGGCTGGCGACGCCTGCTCCGGATACTTTCCCGTCGCCACAGAATGGTTGTCTACTTTGTCGACGCTTGATGAGCACAACCGTTCCGCAGTTCGCACTCATCCGCGCCATTGAAGGTTGCGACCTGTGCGGCCGGCTCGGCGACACCTACTGGTCCGTGCTCACGAATGACAGCCTACAAGGGTAGGGAAGGGGGCAATGCGAGGACCTGATTCCTGATGGCGGTGGCGCATTTGAGCGACCAGAGACCAAACAACGGGCCCAAGACCAACTAGCACTAGCTCGGGGAGGGAGCTGCGGCGTAACCCGACACACGGTATGGTTAGCTCAGGTTCGGTGTGACCATGTGGCGCGGATTCATGGAGAGGTGAACTCTCTGTACGGTAGGGATGGCGAACCATATTTTCGTGCCAATGGAGGACCGTGATGGTGTAGATTGTGTGTGTGGGGCAAGCTGGACTAGACGACAACCAATTTCTACATCCAACCGGGTCTGGACATGCAGGTCCGGTATATCAGAGTACTACATCAATCTGGCAGCGACAATTTCCTGTCGGGAAAAAATTAATCTCCCTCCAACTGATTCATGTTACACAAGGCAATGCCAAGTTGACCTCTCAGATCGTTGTGGCATTTATCTGGGAAAAGGCTAGACTGAGAAGTACACATAGAACATCACTGATTGTGTCATGGGCTGTCTTCACACATTCTATACAACATTTGAGAACATGCAATGATTGATATTTTGTGCACTGCTCTGCACAGTCTTCTGATTAGAGATGCTCCAACAATTGCCCATTGCCTCTATATAATGCGACGGTGCTTGCATTGATCTATCTGGACCGGTACGTGAAGGTCGTCTTTATGTTTCATCATATTTGAATGCTGCACGTTGATGTGTGTACTATAGCCTGATTCGATGGATATATGCAATTATTGTTGTCTAACTGATCTTTTTTGCAAACAGTTCCAGATTTCAGAGCTAATTTTCTATTATTGCTTTGGATAATTATACTCACGTGCACGAATCACGCTCTCCTCAGGATGACATATAGCCATACATATTACTATATGATTTAAGCTGATGCCCGTGGAAACTAGCATACGTTTTAGAGTAGTTATAAGCTCTCAATATAAGAGACATTGTTATACTCTTTTCGGTTTGACATGAGTTACAGATTCAGATGATGGTATTGATAAATCGATTTTCCCAATCAATGAAGGTGTTTTTAGGATCAGTGATGTCTCTCCCGCAAAAAGGAGATCAATTATTCATTCCAAAGGTACCTCATTTTGTGTACAGACACGTTTCTGACTCGGTTTTTTTTTTGTATATTCATTAATATTTCTTCCTCCTCATTTTATACTTTCCGATCTACCTTTTTTCTTACATTTTCCTAGCTTACCATTTGTGCAATCTTTAACTAACAGTCCATTTTTCAAGCCAAGAGGAGACACCAAACAAGCTTCTGCCACACTTTAAGGTCATCATCCTTAATCACCGGCAAGTCTGCCGAGCGTTCCCTTTGAAGGAATTTTCCATTTAAACCATTTATCCATGACATTAAATAGTTAGTAAGAAATTGATGGAAGGTGATTATGAACTTTTCTGTGTTTGTAAATTTTCGTCTCCCGATGCAGCACGGACATCTTTTCTAATATGTCTTTATTATTAAAAGTCTTATGGTCTTGATAGTCTGGTAGGTCGCTATGAAACTACACTTTGTTGTAATAGTATTTACGTGAAATTGCCACCGCCAAGTGAGATTACCGGCTTGAATCTCTTTGTTCCGTCTCATCTACCTCACGCGTTTCTCCCCGACGCCACATGCGGCGAGGCTACCTGCGCCGCTGCGCGAGCTCCGGAAGATACCTGACTACGGCCAAAAGCATGGCTAGGCCCTGCAGCCACCCCGCCCCACCGCTCCTCCGCGGAGGCTCCGTGGACAGACGCGACTTGGGCTGTACGGGGACTACCTGCGTGAGCATCAGGATCTGCTGGCTGACGGGAGGAGCAAGGCATTGGCATTGCAGCCACCGGCCCCAACTCAAGGCATTGGTACTGCAGCCACCGGCTCCAACTCTCGTTTCCGTTGACGGAGCCAGACGCGCTTTTTTATATGCGGCTCTAGAGTTGAGCTGCTCAACTTACCAGCTATTCCTATTTCCGGCTTTTTTCTGATATTGTTGTCCCACGAGGCTTAAATTCATCTATATGTCAGCCTCTTAGCACTATCGCGAATCCATTCTGGCCCTTCCCAAGCTCCATGGTAGCAGACCTGAGAGGCAAAGTGTTTGATAAGAACACAAATACAGAGCTTCCATGCGCGTAGAGAGCCATGAGGGAGAGAGAAATATTATTAATGTTTGGGCCCAGGTTGAGATAATGCACTCTTTTTTTTCACGGTTATATGGCTCACTAGATGAAGTGCTAAATTAAACAATTTGGATACAAGCATTGGTACGATCATATTTTTTTTTAAACGTAGAGAAGTATAAGAAAATCCAAAAGTAATAAAATATACGATATGACTTAGGGACGACTACAAGCACTCTAACCAGACTTAGCGACAACTACAAGCACTCGAACGAGCTGAAAGCGCATTATCGTCCTCGGCTACTCGCCCATCCCTCAACGGAGCCACACAAAGTTTCTTCGTAGACAGATGAGGAGTTGTCGTGTTAAAACCGCAAAGAACCAACGTACGAGAGAACCAACGGTCGTCGATGAAAATAATCATAAATTGAAAGAAACACCTACAAAATTCAGTGAGATCCACCGGAGACAAACCTCCACACGCCCTCCGGTGACGCCACCGCCACGCCTTCCTAAGTAAGACATAAACCCTAAAACGACCGAGAAAAACGTAAAAAAATCAGAGCCCTCAGGGCCAATAAGGACCGGAATCCATCGTACCTCCATGGGTTCATGATTTTTTTAGTTTAAAGAAAAGCATGCACGATAGGAATTACAGAATGTATGGATTCATGAGTTATATGCTTCGCTTGTATTTGTGCACAATAGTTTTATGTGCTTACTATATATAGCAGATGGTACTCGCGGAAGAGGAGGTAGAAGTACGTCCTCCAGGCGTGGTGGTTCTTTTCGCCGATGGAGAGCTTGATGGGGACGTGTTCGGTGATGTGGACCTCGCGGATGACAGCGAGGGTCGGTGGATCAGAGCCGTCGGAGGTGTCGGTGGAGCCAAAGGGGTTGGCGGAGGAGAGGGACGACATGGCGGCGACGCGTGAGAGAGGCGACGCGGCGGCGTTGGGGTGAGGTGGATGGGGGAGAGGGATGGCGTGGCAGCGCGCGGGGGAGGCGGTGGCTAGGATTTAGGACCTAAGGGAATCCGATACCATGTAGAAGGGATCGTAACACGTTGTATTACTCTGGTGCAAAGCGCGCACGCACACACACACACACACATATATATAGGAAAAATACTTCTTACTCCCGGGTGTAACTACACCCATGTCTCATATACTGTCTTACGGAAGTATTTGTAATACTTTATCTGTTTGAGTATGTTCATATACTATATCTAAGATACTTTCAAGCAAGTTAGGTGAAAAAATTGCAAATACACCTATAGTTTGCACTATATATGTAAAATACCGTCATATTTGTACGTACAAAAGGAGTATGTGAATAAAAATTACATACTACCAAAAAAGTAGTATATATACTGCCCAAATATTCTTATATACTTCATACTACGCGTACATACCTTCCGGTATGGTAGATACTGCCTATATAGTGTGAAACACGTGTGGGTGTAACTACACCCGGGTGTAGTATGAATATGTCATATATATCTATATATATATATATATATATATAGGAAAAATTATTCTTACTCCCGGGTGTAACTACAGTGAGAACTTGATGGGAGGCCTCCATACCCTCAGGCATAAAATAGAGGAGGGGCCTAATCGCTTAATGTTCTATACGCAAAATATCTACTCAACAGTGAGAACTTGATTGATTAAGTTTTTTTAGGAGTACGGAGCTAGTGATGTTTGTTTGGCCCATGATCTACGGGCATGTGCTCTTTTGAAAAGCCAAATGGCTCATGCTTAAAAACTACCACATGTGTTGAAGATTGCACATCGTGGGGTCCTTTGACCATTGTGACCAACGACTCCGCGAGGCCCTAGCTGTTACTACGTGTTTGGTAGGCTGCCCCTAATTTTTGGCCCGGCCTGGCAACGCCCAGAGCAGCAAGGCCAGCTGAGAACACCCTCTGGCCCATGGTGTGCAGCCTGTTGGGTAGCCAACATGAGTGGTGGTGGGTTGGGCTACTTTCCTCACTCTGTTTGGTTGCATGCATACAACACTTTTTGGTCCATTTTCATGCAAGAACAACATGTTTCGTGGCCTGCATTTCAGTCCTTATGCTTACCTTGCTCAAATTCTGGTGTGGTTACCACTAGGAGAGATTACTACATCCGACCCAAAACCCTAGTAGAAGATCAACCCGATGATGACCACCAGGAGAACGACGATGATGAAATCCTTGAGGCTATCCTGTCAGACATAAATGTGTTCTCCCTCCGCATCAAACTCTACCTGATGTTCTTCATGGGCAACAATGTGCACCTGTTGTTCTCCCTCGCCATTATTTCCTACCTAGTATTCTTCCTCATCAACTATGTCCACCTATTGTTCTCTGTCAGTAACATGCTCTACCTAATGTTGTCCATGATCATTGTTGATCCCATGAACCAGGTAGTAGTTGATTTCATCAGCCTGGAAGTTATTGAAAGCCTCATATGCCTTCTCCGTAGTGTTAAACCCTTCATATCTATTGTTAGAGAAACTTGTCACTTGATCCTGGCACTACATCCATCATATGTACACTTGTGTATGCCTACCCCTATACACCACATAGTAGTTTCTCTACAAGCTAGGAGACAAACATGTCAATGTGCAACATGCAAGATCATCATAAGCATCTAGCTATGACAACTTCATAGTAACAGGTGCGTGCATGATCATTTTCAAAAGGGGACCACAAGTTCATCCTAACACTACATGGTGTTAACCTACCACCATAGCAAAAGTGGGTGTCATCCTACCACCAAGTTCACAATCACATGAGGGGTTAGTATATACCACCTCATCGATTCATACAAGCCATAAGAAGTTTTGGGCCCTATCTATAACCAAAATGTGTGGCACAAGTTCGCTAGTTCATCATCGACATCACCATCATGCACACCACCTCCAGGACCAAAGCAACCAAAGCTCCTAGCCACAATACTTGGCCAGGAAGGTCCTAAGCCAGAGGATCCTGTGCGGCTCACGCATGCCGATGAAGCTAGTGCCCTATGCCTTGTGGTAAATCAAGTGGCTAAGAGCCTCCATGAGATGTTCCTTGGTGAAGCCAACAATGTCCTTCACAACCTGGTATAAGTTAGGGTGCATGTCAGTTGACTTGTTGTCCCTAATGGCTTGCACAACGTCCATGATGGCGTCGGTTATGCTAGTGAAGGATTGGATGTCATCATCTCCTAGCACCCCCTCTTCTTCTTCCCATTAGTGGCATGCGCATCACTTTCCCTAGCATCAACAGGCTTGTTAGGGCCATCAATGATCAGGATGTCAGATTCTTGGGTGTCGACGTCCACAGCTGCAGGAGTACTAAGGGGCTCCCTGGTTTGAATATGGACATAGTTGTGGATGGGCTTGTTCATGTATTCGGCATCCTTGGGGTACTCCTAAGATTGCAAGAGGTAGTGTTAGATGTGAATAGCAGTGATAATGTGATACAATTGGTGAAGGCTATGATAATGTGTGTTATCCTGAACATGGTCCTAGAAGTGCTCGCCGATAAGAAAAATCATGTAGGTGTATTCACACCACTGCGTGCCGCTGAGGGCTCGCAGCTTGCTTATTTGGATGCAACACCTCTCCACTTCCTCAGGTGGTTGTACACTTGGGTTCCTGAAACCTCAGCTCCGCACTGCTTGAACAAAGCCTTAGCGCACACATTCAGATGAATCTCCTTCAATCTCTTTTCAGTCTTGACGATGCTCTTGATAATCTCATACATCTTGTTCATCACGAATGTGGACATGTAGGGGAGCCATTTCATGGTCTCCTTCATCTGCGCCTTGTTCTGCATATTTGGAAGCTTTGCTCCAACTTTTGTAGCTACAGTGGTGACAAAACTTTGCATATTGGGGTCAAGAGAAACAATGGCACTGACAGGGGCCGTCATTCTAGGATCCACGGCATTAGGAGTCAAGGGCTGAGTGTCATCCACATAGAAAGGGATTTGGGAGTCCCTAATAGGGATCATCTCCTGGCTAAACTCATCACAGAACGAGTCCTATATTCATCACGCAACACAGATAGGTGGACGTTAGACGTAGCTAGGAATCAAACTACAATATGCAATAGACAAACGGCAAAAAACTATCTAGTTTATATATCAGTTGAAGGCTACGTAGCAAGATAAAATGAATGGCATATCAAGGCTACAAATCATGCTGCAATAAACATCAGATAAGGCAACGGAGCATATGGTATGATGCCACATGTGATCAATGCTAGAAATCTAGGTACAATATACAACACATCAGGTCTACAAACCAAAGTTACGACTGAAGCAACGATCTACAAAACCTAGAGGGATTGCAGATCTAAGAACCCTAGATGAAGGTGAGGTCACTTACCGTCATCCCTGGAGGAGGAGTACGCGGATCAGAACTGTCGAAAGAGGAGGAAGTGGTCTTCATGCCCGTCGCCGAAGACCGGAAAAGATAGACCTCCTCACCTGACGCGAACCGAATGGGAAACGATGCTTGATGTGGGGGAAATAGCGGGTTTGGTTCCCGCGGTGAGCGAGCACGGTAGAAATTGGGAAGGGTTCCATACGGGAGGTGAGCGAATCTCTTCCAAGAACTTTTGTTGTGGCCGAAAAGCTCTCGCCATGGCCATCGCCGATCGCGCTCGTGCGGGGATCGCCACTTTTTCTTAAGTGGACGCACGACGAGACTTGCTCCACGAAAACGCTTAACCTGGCTGCAGGTTGCTTTAATTTTCGCCTTGCCCAGCAAACGGCCGGTTTTCGTCTCCACACGGCCTGACTTGGCCTCTACTACCAAACGCGTCCTTAACCAGCACGAAATACTCTGCCGACTCCTATCACTGACCAGTGGTCCCACCTTTGAATTAAACCCCTACCCTGCGGCGGACACTCTCGGTCCCTATCCAAACCCCTTCGCCGCGGCGGCGCCGCCTCTCCGATGAATGTCTCCGATGAGCTCCGGTCGCTGGAGGCCACGGGAATCTACCGCCTCGCAAGCTCCCGCGCTGCCTTCTTGGACCCGGTACGCCTCCTGGACGAATCCTACAGGCGCTTCCGCCTCGTCCCCTCTGCCTACTACTCCCGAAGCTTCGGCCCGTCGAATCAGGGAGGCGACGCGCAGGGCGTGCGGCCGGTTCCGTCTCCCGACCGGAAGAAGCGTAAGCGGAAGCGCCAGCCGAAGCCCCGGGAACTCAATGCCGTGGAGCGGATCGCAGAAGCGCGGCACCAGGTGGCGATATCTTACATTGTTTGGATTAGGTTACTGTTGTTTGCTTGCTTTAATACTCCCTCCGTCCCAAATAGATGTCGCAAATTCCGTCTCAAAAAAATTGCGACACCTATTTTGGGACGGATGGAGTAATTTATTTTGGGATGGAGGGAGTAATTTACATTCTGCTCATACGGAGTAACGACGGTACAAAAATAAAAATTGTGCGTCTAGCAGCGGAAGGGTTAATTGTGTCATCAGCAAACTAAAATCGGGAAGGCCCGTTTCTTGTTAGAAATTTGCAGAGAAAATCTGTCCTTAACACTTGCTGTGGTGTTCGGATTTGATAATATTCGGTGTATGACACTATGCCTACATCAAATTTGTGGAGAAATAGGCTGAAGAGTGTTCTACAGGTATCTGATGTAATGTTTGAATCTCTTGTGGTCTTCCATTTGATAGGAAGCAAGGCCTTTGCTAATTAGTGCACATAAATCACTCCTTGAGGCGAAAGATCTACTTGAGTTCCTTCCGGGGATGATCAAGGGAGATGGATGCATGCAAGATGTTCAAACTAGTTCTGAGAACAATTTTGTTGAGCTTGGGAGCTCATGGCGAGCACCTCTATATGAGATGACTCTTTGCTTTCAGAAGCCTCATGGTCAGGATGAGGAAGGTAACCCAATTGTACCAAATATGCATGAGTACTTCTGGTGACCATGCTTATAGGTATATATGGTGCCAAGTGCATAGCTGAATTGGTAGTAGCTTCTCTGTCGTGATTTAGGTTCCTGCCATGTCCGAAGGAGATCCACTCCGTTATTTAATAAGGTAATCAGTGTTGAAGAAAATGATGAGGCGGAAGGAGAATTTCAGAGTAGACTATATATTTTACCAAAAACAAGTTGCTTCCTGATGGTGAGTTTATATTATCATTCTTTAGTGCAAGTTTCTCATCTATTTTCATCTAAGTGAACAATCCAACCTTAATTTGATTTTTTTCTTGATGCTGATGATACCTAAACTGAAGACTGACTTCAAACATGTTCGTGATCTCATTTCTGGTATGTTGAATGTAGCATACAAAGTGTCTTAATACATGGTATAGATCTTTCTGTACTTGTTATAGTTTTATTAGCACATGTACTTAATTCATTTATTTTGTCAACGATGTCTTTTTTCTCCAGATAATTTTACTAATGGATACAACCTTATAGTTATTGACCCACCTTGGGAAAATGGATGTGTTCGTCAGAAAGAAGCGTAAGTTAACACTTCTATTTTTCTTCTTCTGCCAAGTAAGCAGAAGTTTTCCTTTTTCCTGGTTTATTTGATCAGTTTCTTTGATTTTGGTTTCGTTTGTACTCTTTGCCGTCTTGGCGTGCTCTTCTAATACAAATGGCACACATTTGGGTGCGTGGTCGAGAAAAAATTAAGCAAAACTTTAGATTGCTATGATGGGACTTATTGGTGGCAGACTTTCTAGTGTTTCTCTTTTTTATCTATGATGCATTAATTACACTACACTGAATTATTAACTTTCTACTTCTCTTTTTTATCTCTTTTTTGCTAACTAGTTAAACTCTAGGAAGTATATGCTTGAATGTTAGCATATCTATGTGATATATCTGACCAATAAGGCATGGTTCTTTTCGTACTGTTCTTGTATATTGCATTTGTAATATCATACACCATTTGTGAATTCTTGAAGTTTCTCTTTGTAAGAGTAAGAAACATATCTTTTGTGGTGTCCTATATTTACAGGTATTTATAATACACATGCCATGAACCATGCTGAAATCATGTCTCCTACTCCCTCCGTTCCAAAATATAAGATGTTTTCGCCTTTTTTTGAAACGTATATATCTAGACCCCTTTTAGTGTGTAGGTTCGGAGCAAAATGAGTGAACCTACACACTAAAAGACCTCTAGATACATATGTTTCAGAAAAAATCTAAAACATCTTATATTTTGGAACGGAGGAAGTACAATAGACCCTGATTTAGAGAACTAAATGTTCTTGGACTAAAATGAATCCATCTTCTCACTTATTGCCATCTTTTTAAGTGTAATAGTTCCATTTATATATTTCAGATAGGAGTCTTTATGAATTGAAATTTCATTTATTCAACCATTTATGCCCTAGGTATCCTACACTTCCCAATAGATATTTGCTGTATCTTCCAGTCCAAGAACTTGCTGATCCATCTGGAGCTCTTCTAGTTTTGTGGATTACAAATCGGGAGAAATTGCGAAGATTTGTTGAGGATGAATTGCTTCCATCTTGGGGAGTTAAAGACCCCACTGAGTTTTATTGGCTGAAGGTTTGCTGCTAATAGTCATGTGCCACCTTCTATCATTCAACAGAAATAGTCATGTGCCACCTTCTATCATTCAACAGAAATAGTCATGTGCCACCTATCTTTCAACAGTAATTGACAGTTTGACATGGTCGGTAACTTCAAAAAATCATAGGTGAAGTCAGATGGTTCATTGATTGGTGATCTTGATTTATTCCATCACAGGCCTTATGAGTGTCTCCTTCTTGGCTACATAAATGCTGTGAGTTCTTTCCTATAGATCATTTGACATTCTCTTTAATGCAATATTTGATCAACAGTGTGTAACCTGAACTTGATATATATTTTTCTGTTGGTTTTCTTCCTGCAGAATAGAGAAGCTGAACCAGGACCAAAATTTAAGTTTCTGCAAGGTAGCCAAGTAATTATGAGCGTACCGGGTGCACACTCAAGGAAACCTCCCCTTCAGAGTATCCTTATCTGTAATTTGTCAGTGTCTATCCTGTTAGTTAGTTAATTTAATTTTTTTGCTTATTTGCAATGAAGCATATTCCTATTACTAACGTGATGCGGCTCTCTGTATAGTGCAATATGGTTTATCGACAATCCTTAACCTGCAAAAGAAATACTTTCAGAATTTATTCCTGGTCCTAAACCTCCAAGGTGCATCGAGCTTTTTGCAAGAGAGTTGGGTTCTGGATGGACCTCTTGGGGAAACGAGCCACTTCATTTCCAGGATTCCATGTACTTCTCGGAGAAGTAAAATTGATAGACAACAGCATGATACGTGCAATTGAAACAATTGTTGAATCAATCAATGTAATGCTTAGTCATTTTGTCTCATGTTTTTCTGCAAGCAGTTCCTTCTTCCCATTCTCTCACACTTTCTAGCCTTACCTCGAGCTTATTGTGATTAACTCCACACCATATGCCAAGAATGCCTCTTATGGTGTCCATATACATTGTGCGGGTTGCCCACAAGCAAAAAGCTAATGGGTAGCCCATAAGCACTAAAAGCGGATTTCAAATTTTCAGTCACAAAGTTACGAGTTGGCTGTTCTTACACGTGGGTTGTAGCTTATGGACAAGTTTACTGCGTATATTGTGATGCACTTAATTGACTTATTATTGTCTAGAAAGTGGATTCCATCTTAAAGATGGGTTTGGCCAATATAGATTTTGTTGGTGCCTTTTAATCTCTTATTATCACTGACGGCATTATGCCTTGTGGGTCTTCAGGTGCGGCATAACACCTCCGGCTGGATCTGCGTAGTGCTAACTGGAGTTTGAACTGGCATTCAGAAACGGTGGAGCAGCTGATTGGTAACAAGTCCAAAGTTTGTAGGCTCGGTTCATCCTGTCCAGGCTTTGACCGAGAGAAGATCCCCGTTAGGCCATTACCACTCCGTTCCCCACATGACTGTAGACTGCTTTTACTCGAGGTTTCAGAGCAAGAAGAGACGCTCCAAGTGTGATCACAACTTTTCGCCCCAAACTGCAACCCAGCACGAGATCTCATGACTTGTGTTTTGTCAAACTAGTTTAGAGTCCTCGTAATGACCCAGGACATTCTAATGTAAATTGTTGGTCCTCTTGGAACATGATGATTTCCTGGAGCATGTTGTCTGTTGGCTGCATCTTCTGTATGCATTCTCCTCCGTGTCCTTTGCAGCTAGAATGTGCAATTTTTCTTGGAAGGAGGACATACACAGTATCATTACTGAATAAATAAGCTCTTGACGTTGCCGACGAGAACTGATGGACATACACAGTATGGCTACTGAATAAATAAACTCTTGCCGCTGATGCAGGTTGCCACAGGGGTCGGCTACGCGTGGATAGGGCGGCGCATGGCAACGCTTGCGCGTAACGGTACCAGCCGTCGGAGCCAAGCCACCTTCCATTCGTGCCGAAGCCGTTGCACCCGCACCCGATGGCGACGTCCAGCCCGACCTCTCCTACAGCACGATTGCACGAACTACGTGACCATAGAAATAACAGAATGGCGCATCTGCCCTTGCGAAGAGGCTCCTGTCATTACAGCTCGCAAGTCACAACAGGGTACACCCGTCCTTTCGCAACCCGTTTCAAAAACCTTATTAGCCGCTCGCTCCTGCTCCAAACCGTCGCAACAAGTTCGAACTATTGGCACCACAAATGCCGGGCGTCACCTCTTCGTCGCCGGCGAGCGGCTTGCCGGAGCTCCCTCGCATCCGGACGACTCTCCCCGCAGCCTCCTCGAACGTAACTGCTGCCAGGGGTAAGGTAGGAAGAGCCAAGACGCTGGGCCATACGAAGGCGAAGGCAGGCGAGCATGATGAATCCACATCGTCAGCGAGGCATTTGAGCCCGCCGCCACTAGTCGACCCGGAGCCGGGGAAGAGGATGTGCTCCTGGATCACTGCCAACTCTGGTGAGTTATTCTGCTACTCTGCATCCTGGTACGATTTTAGCAGTCCATGTGTTTTTTTTTTCTTTTCAAATTCTTACAGTCTGAAACTTATTTGAACTTCATGATAAAACCTTATCATAACTTGCATGGTACAACCATTTCTTCAGAACCCCTCTACGTTGCATTCCATGATGAAGAATGGGGAGTTCCTGTTCACGACGATCGAAAGCTGTTCGAGCTGCTTACCTTGTCACAAGCCTTAGCTGAGCTCACCTGGCCTGTTATTTTGAGCAAGAGGGAGGAGTTCAGGGTGATGATCGATGGTCTATACAATGCATCCTTGTGTGAGTTCACGGACAAGAAGATGAACCAGTTTCCAAAGTCAAATGGAAGCAGGCTGTTGTCGGAGCAAAAGATGCGAGCTGTTATCGTGAATGTCAAGCAAATTCGAAAGGTAAATTGATTATTAATATGTTTTCTTTAGTTTATCATTGATTGAAGACACAGAAATGAATATTCTGAACTTGTAACTTGTAAGAAGGCATTCAACAAGAAATTACTTTCCTTTTTTGTTCCCCAAATGATTCGTAATGGAAATAGAACAAAGAAAGGCATCAAACATTTGATTATTTTCTTGGAAAATAGGGACGGCCCTTCATTTACCCAATGCATATAAATAATGGTATAAAATAAAATATATATTGAAATACGGTGGCAAACCCCGTCTTGTTTTCCCTCATCTGCTACCTGCCAGTAATAATATGTTACAGCAGACGAACTTCTTTTATAGAAAAATTGAAGCCATTTTCCACCCACTTACTAGAGATCTACTTACTAAGGGCCCAACAATACTCGACATTTTCTCTGGGCCATATGGCCCATATCTTGTTCACCATGTGAGTTTCTGAATCTGAATAATGTGGCCCATATCTTCTGAGCTTTGAGAGTTTCTGAATCTGGACAATGTTTTTTTTGGCAAAGAATCTAAACAATGTAAAAACCTAGCACATCTACAGAAACTTCATATGCAGTACTCAACAGAGAAAATATCGGTAGAGTATAGAACAACATACACGTTGGCTGATGGTGTGACCAACAGAGAGATCACAGGAGGTGCCCCACGTTAGTGCAAGAACAATGACGGCATCAGCAACAGCCTTAGTAGTGTCCTCTAACATGGCCATAAAGTCAAGAAAGCCAATCGTAGGTGATGAAGACGAACTTGAGTAGTCACATGTAGGTGGATGCAATCTAGTAATAGGTGACGGCTAGGGTTCGGGTCTACGTGTTAATATACCGCCGGTCGTCTAAAACGTGGGCAGCAACCCACGTCTAAAACAGTAACAACTTACAATACAGAAAGTCCGAAATGGCTGGTTAATTAAGGCATTCGTAAATGACGTGTAAGGAGTAGGAGGGAGCGAGGGCTACTCTTTTTCTCACACATTAGTGAGTGACATGACTCACAACTCTCTCTCAATTAGTAATGTGGTACTAAAGTTTAGTCCCACCACTTGTCATGCATGAATGATCAATGAGAATTTCAAAATTTATATTGGCTATGGGCCTAAAGCCCACTACCAAATTCCAACACAATGTGGCCCATACCTTTTATCGCTTTGGGAGTTTCTAAACCTGAATAATGTGACACCTAGTATTGGTATCATAATCACCATTTGATTTACATAAGTTATACTAGAACAGTTCTGATATCAAGTGTCGGTACATCGAATAACACCACTGTATGCCACATATCCTGTCTTTCTTGGAGACTTGTATTAATGCTGCTCCTCATCATACTAGTAGTACTACTTTGCAACCAAGTCCTGTAAGTATCCGTTCAGAACAGATTCAGCCGTTTTCTTCAAACAAAAGCGTCTCAAAATTAATGTACTCATTGTGTATGCTAAATCGCAATCTACCGTGATTTACTGCATAATGGAATTCCACAACTTCAGATAGTCATATACTTGCTGTCGGCCATGCATATCTGCAGGTAGTAGATGAGTTCGGATCGTTCAGCAACTACTGCTGGAGCTTCGTGAACCACAGGCCCATCACAAACGGCTTCCGCTACGCCCGCCAAGTGCCCAGCAAGACCCCCAAATCTGAAGCCATGAGCAAGGACTTGATGCGGCGAGGGTTCCGGTGCGTCGGCCCCACGACGATCTACTGCTTCATGCAGGTCGTCGGGATCGTGAATGACCATCTGCCGTGCTGCTTCAGATTCGGTCAGGTTTGTAGCCAGGCTAAGGCTGATGCCTGATGAGAAGGACCTGAGAGCAGAGACAAGATTGAGCTCGCCTTCTTCAGAGGATTCAGTGATGAGAGGTGTGCAATTAGTCTTGGAACTTGGCCTGGGTTTTGCATCGTATGATTCATATACTCTCTCCGTTTAGAAATATAACATGTTTTAGCTTTATAAATCGAATGTATCGAGACGTCTTTTAGTGTATAGGTTTGTAGAGGTTCGGAGTGAACCACCCGTTTAGGGAGTAGGAGTAGGTGTGATCGTGTCACTGGTTTCATCGCATTTGGCCAGCGCGCTTTGTGGTGTCAGCCTGTTATGGATAGACTGTACAAGTGTTCATTGGGTATGGTTAGGCATGGTTACTTTCTAATTATTACATGTAGCAGGAGTAACCTATTTGTATTGTGCAGTGTAACGTTGATTGGCTGTATATATATACTACAGTGAGCGGCCGTGGCGTGGTTTTCTGAACGTGAGATGTTAAAGTTGGTTTGCCTCCCTTGGGAAAATGTTGATACACTATACCGAAACAATGTTACACTATGTGTTGGCACTCTATTTTTCAAGGTCTCCGAAATGTAGCTTGTGAGCTTATTGGTAGTTTAGGCAGAAATAGAGATGTATATACTGGGGAGTGTCGTGTTGACATGACAAAAATACGTCAGCCCTTATGTCACGCACTTGCCTTGTTTGGCAAAATCACAAGATAAAGTTGAGTTCCATAGGGAGGTGTGCCCCTAGGCTAAACAAACGAGCTTAGCCACGAGAAAGTTCCACCACCTTTCAGCCGTTCATCCATCAAGTTGTTGTTCATCAGACGATCAACTAAACCGTACCTCTATAATCATAACACGATGGCCACGTTTCGCGTCGCCATGATCTCATTCCTTAAACCTCTCTCGCAAACAAACCCTTTCTTTAACCCTCACACTTGGGGTAGTACTGAACTTGTTGGAATCCCATCGTTTTACCAAAAGAGGAAAAGAGCGATCACCAGGCTCGAGATGGCATCCTCGTTATGTGTCTGCGCCAGCCGGGGCGCTTGCTCACCTCACACCGTCCATGTACCTGCCACCTACGTGTCGCTCTTCCAGGCAGCCATGTCAGCAGACGTGTGCCCATGTCGCGACACGTGATGCGAGGGAGACCTGTGTGAACCTCGCGGTGTGGTCGAAGCTCATGCATACAAAGCTGACGGGTTTGTTTAATCAGCGTTTGCTATTATATTAATTAACCTTTGTCTGGATGTTTCCCAGCGCGCTGGTCCCCTACCTAGGAGCGAGCTAAAGCCTAATCCTTTGCTCGATTCGGTGGTTGGTGCTCGAGCTTTAGCACCGCGAACTGGGATTAGTTTAGGTTTTACATCAAGAGGGGGAAAAGAGAGAACAATCTTAACAAACTATGATGATGACCTGAAACCTGGCGCCAAGTGTGTGCACTACCCTTCGGGCTGAAGCTTTGCTTTGCAGGGCGCCCGGCCGGCGGCTTCCCGTCCAATGGATCGATCGACATCCACCTTCCCTAAAATGTGGCGACTTTCGTGCAAAGCAAAATGGCCATGATTCCGGTTTAACTTGGCATCACTACGCTAGGTGCTGCTAGAAAACAGAGCATCGAGTTTACACACATACAATCGCTGCACTCTAGCTCCTAGTACCGAGGTTGTACATGTGTCGCGCCGTAAGTGGAGGGCATCTCACAAGTTGAAACGTACGCACGTCGGCTGGCATAGGCGTAGATACTTTGGATTCAGATAACATGGTTTTGTAACTTGCAGATATCACTCCGATTCAAATTAATGTTTTTTAGATTGTCTAGATTCAGATCTAGTCATGGTTAAGTATTAGAAACATTCGAATCTTTTAAAAAGAAAACTGAAGGCCGAAGCCCAACGTTAAATTAATAACGCCACATGACGGAAGATACAAGAGTGTTGATCCAAATTACAACTCAAACCAAACACACACAAGATAAAGCTAGAAACTTAGTGAAAGGCATTACAAGTAAACCGGGTCAACCGGCTGAGCTAAACAGAAAGCTAAGACACTCCTAGGAAGAACTACGTTGAGGGAGATGAGCATTGGTTCGTGGACAAGGCAGTATCGTCTCGCCTGCAATCTCTGTCACCGGAGGGAACCCCTGTCCCTGGTCGAACAAGAGACGCCATCATCGGCAGACCAGAGCTCTCCCTCTCCCTCGAGTCGGCGCACCAACAACCGCTGCACCCCCGCTGAGACAAGCACATCAACCGCAGACATAGCCTCCAGGATGCATCACGCCCACCACCATCGCACAACCGCTGGCAGAGAGACGCCTTCAAGAAGGTTACGACACATAAAGTTTCGCCGCCGCCCAATCCGAGAGGATCTAGGGTTTTCACCCGGAGTATCGAGAGGGATAGGGAGGAAGCTGTGACAGCCTCTTCAAGAAGAAAACGGCGCCCTCAGGCATCGCCGCTGCCGGCCCCGGACATGCTGGACAAGTTTTCACCCCGGCTAGAAATCCGTATCCGAACTCGAGAGTGTCCAGCCACCAAACGGCTGCTGGGACACGCCCGCCGCAAGCCACTCGCTAGCCATCACGCCGCCCTCACGATCGTGACCACCAGGCAGCACCCGAGCCGCGACCCCCTGAAATGGATCGTATGGGCACCTAGAGGGGGGGGGTGAATAGGTGCTACACCAATTTTTAATACTTTTTCACTTTTAGGCTTAGCACAAAGGGTAAATTCTCTAGATAAACTATTAGGTGGAATTTCCCTATATGCAAACCTATCTACTAGCGAGTAAAGAGCGAGTGGAAGAGGAACGGGTAAACCGAAGTGAAGCACGCGGAGACACTGGATTTGTTTGACCGCAGTTCCTTTCTTGTTAAGGGAAGTACGTCTGCGTTGGAGGGGTGGGCGGTACTAAGACCACCACGCCACAATAGGCCTCACCCTGTTCTCCGATGGATCTCGCCACCAAAGGCCTGATCCACCTTTCCACTATAGGTACCCTTCGAGGCGGGCACCGGTGCCTTTACACAACTAGCGGGGCAACAACTCCACAACAACTTGGAGGCTCCCGAAATGACAACAAGCTGCCACAAGAACAAAGTTATCAAATACAATAAACAAGATCTAGGTATTGACAAGAATACTAGATCAGGGATTTCTCCAAGTGAATGGAGAGGAGTTGAAGCACTTGATTCGTGATGATGATGATGAACTTCTCCTCCTTCAATTCCCCCAAAGATCAAGACCTTCGGGTGGTTGAAGTGGGAGATCGAGAATGAGAGCTCTTGCACAATGTCTAGACAATTTCGAATGAATCAAGAGTTCTGAACGTTGGGGAAGAAGGGGTATTTATACCCCCCTGCAGAAACCAGCCGTTGGACACTTTGGGGGCCGGATTATCCGGCCCAAGTGAGGGCCGGATTATCCGGTCTGGGGAAAACACCGCCCCAGACTCGGAATATCCGGCAGATAATCCGCCCCCTATCAGAGCGTCGCGCCGAGCTTGCCCTTGATCAACTTCTGGGGCCCGGATTATCCGGTCCTATGCGAAGGCCGGATTTTATCCGACCTGGGGAGGAAAAACCGCCCCAGTACGGATTTTCCGGGAGAAAATCCGACCGGATACCGAGCGACGCGCCTTGGCTCCCTTTGCTCGAAAACTAGGCGACGAATTATCCAGCCGATGCGACGGCCGGATTATCCGGCCTGGGGAGGAAAAACCGCCCCAGTTCGGATTTTCCGGGAGAAATCCAACCAGATACCGAGCGACGCGCCTTGGCTCCCTTTGAGCAATGAGGTAGGCCGGATTATCCGGCCCTTGGTAGGGCGGATTATCCGCCCCTCCTCAAAGCTTCCTGCACACTTAGCGCACATGAATAATCTCCACAGTATTGTTATCTAACACGCAAAACATAGGAAAACATGAAATGTTCTTTCAATCTCCCCCTTTTTGGTGTTAGATGACAATACCAGGATTTGCAGGAGAAAGTCACAAGACAAACAGTAATAACTATGAAAGAGACCCCCTCAATGTGTGCATAATAGAATTTTGCATTGGAACACAAATGCACACAAATTGGTGAATCTATTCCATAGACATATGAGCAACATAAACATACCACCGAGGTAGAGAGAAGGCATCCTTGACATAAGCCACAATCATTACCGGATAACCAATATAAGCGCCTTCTGTGATAAAAAACGGATAACCAATATAAGTGCCTTCCATGATAAAACCTCCAGCAATAGGATATGAATAGATAGCTCCATAAGCACGATCCATGAGATGAAATCCATAGGCATAATAATCCAGACAACCACATAGAGTCTCAAACAACCACAAACCACAAATTTAAAGTTCAACGCTAAATGGGCATAAGCAAGAAAATGACGAATAGAAAAATTCAAGTGCTTATGCCCGACCCATGCAAATCCACGAACATCCTAGTAGAACTACTTCTCCCCCTTTGGCATCAAGACACCAAAAAGGGAGAAGAGCGATGCTAGCGCCCCACGGGATCACTCATAGTCCTCGTCCTCTTCCTCGTCTTTATTCTCATCCTCATCTTTAAGATCCTCAGTGTCACCTTCCTCATCCTTATCATCAGCAGCAGGCGCAGAGGGGAACAAGTGACGCTCCAGCTCACCATAGTTCAACCCGGAGGAAGAGTTCCACCGAGCATATGGAGTGGGAGGTGTAGGAGCCAGAGGATCACTCGAAGCACTGGGCACATGGTGGAGAATGAGCTGCTGGGAGTGAGCCAACTGATGGCGCTGCTTGTATGCCTCGTACTGACCCTTGCGCGTGTCCACACCCATGCAGAGTATGTTGCGCTGGAACCAGTTCAGCTGCTTGATCTCACGGGAAACGGGAGGCACAGGGGGCCGGTGAGCATCCCTCATGAGGCCCGCAGGAGCAGAGGAGGGGTGAGAGGTCTTCCGAACCTTGTTGTAGATCTTCTTGGCCTTGTGCACCGAGTCAATGTGGAACTCCTCAGCAGGAAGCAGGTGTCGGATGTGCATCATAATGTAGGGTGCATAGGGTATGGACAGACGATTGAACATAGCATCACACAGCTCATGGTAAATGAAGTCCATGACATCCAGCCTGTACTGCACTAACTCGTCCTCGCAAGAGGCAGCCTCATGAGAAATTGAAGTAGCTGAACAAGGTGACCACGAATGCTGTCATTGTTGCCTCCACTCGGTGTAATGGAGTCATGGAAGAGACCCACTAAGGCAGCATAGATGGGAGCAAGGCCAGCCACAGTGCCGACAATGCCATTGTCCAAGTGCAAGGAGAGAGAGCTGCATCTTTGTTGGGCTTCAGCTGGGTGATGATGCTGTGGCCACTGGCTCTATCCCTGCTGCGGAAAGAGTATCCAAGAACCTCAGCAAACACGTGAAAATCAGCAGTCATAGGCCTGTCATGAGCCATCCACTTCATGGTGCGACGCTCATCCCCACAAATAACCAAAGTGGAGAAGAACTGCTTCACCACCTCAGAGTCAAAGGAGCACTGGAGAGACATGAGATGGTGCAGCCCCATCCTCTCAGCCACATACATCGCATCCACAAGATGAGCCTTCTCCAAAGCATCAGCAAGTACCGGTGGGTGCATTGGCCTAATGTTCATCCTGGCATACACATCTTCATAGATGCCCTTCTGTTCTGCACACCAAAAACGAGTATCCCCCAGCTCATCATCACGAGGCAGCTCAGCAAACAAGTCATGGTGACGGATGGCGGAATAGGAGACCGCATCCAAAGCCCTATAGTTGATCTTGGGCTCCTTGCCCTTCCTCTTGGACACCCCCTTCCTAGTCCTCTTTGCTTGTTCGGCCATGCGCTTCTCTTTGTTCTTTCTTCTCCTCAACTCAACTTCGTCCACTAAGTTACCTTGTCCGTCGTCCCGAAAGTATTTGGCGTGAGGGCGGCGCATGTAGGTCTTGGGAACACTGGAACAACCTGTGAGGAGAATAAGGGCGATAGCAAGGGGATAAGCATACACACAAGTCCAGGAGAGAGCATGGAAAAAATAGTCAAAAAGTTCATAGGACAAAACTACTCAATGCATACTCCATAGTGAAACTGAACCATAATCGAATCTGCAGGCCGGATTATCCGGCCTGGCCAGGGGCGGATAATCCGGCCCTGGCAGAAATTTTCGATTTCACCTAGATTGAATGCAAAAAAGTAGATCGGGCCTAGAAACTGTAAGACTACGATTTCTATGCGAAAACACATCCTTCTAGACAATGTTCCACCCAACAAGTTACACATCTAGCCAAAGATGGGGAGAGAGGGAGTTACCCTCACTCATTGGAGGAAGAACGCGGAGGAGAAGGTACCCGGAGTCACGGAGAAGAAGATCCGGGGAGGCCCGGAAAATCCGGTGGCCGGAGAGGCTCCGAGGAGGGTGGGGGACAACAGGCGGAGACTGGGGAGGAGGAGAGGGTTGGGGGAGAAGTGTTGCTCGTTATGATCCCTTCCCCCCGATCCCTGCGCTTTAAGATGAAATCCGCCAGGGCCGGATTATCCGGCCTACAGTTGGGCTGGATTATCCGGCCTCAAATCTGGGATTCTGTTGAACACAGAACCAGGCCCGCGCGTCCCCAAACAACACCCCCACAAGGTGTACAAGGGACTCGTGTGCTAAAAAAGATGGCTTAGGGGTAGGGAAAGGCTTAGGATTAAGAGAGCCAAACTGAGATGGTACTAGACACTCAAAATTGCAAGATCCAAATCAAATAAAAGCCAAGATTGAGTGTGAGTCACATAAGAACATGAGATAGCAAAGAACATCCAAAAATATCCAATTCTCCTCAAGGGAGAGGGCGGTGGCCGAAGCCACCTTGTTGGAGTGTATGGTGTGACACCGCGAAGATATATCTTGGGTTCACGACCAATACTCATCAATAAGCTCACATGTCACAAAATGATATTAAGAGAAATGATTTATCTTGCTTTTGGCATTATGGGGGGAGGGTTAGCCCAATGAATTAGGACCACACTCCCCCTATATCCATGCCCACACCTAGACCAAAGAAGGATTGAGATGTACGCGTGAGTGCATGGGTAATCAAGACAGACTCCTGGAATCAATGATATTTAGCTCATTCCTCAAATAGCAGAATCTTGCTTCATCAAGTGGTTTTGTAAAAATATCCGCAAGTTGGTTCTTCGTGCTCACAAAGGAAAGATCAATATCGCCGCGAGCAACATGGTCTCGAATAAAATGATTCCGAATCTCAATATGCTTCGTCCTTGTGTGCTGAACTGGATTGTACGCAATTTTCATTGCACTTTCATTATCACATAAAAGAGGCACTTTGTCACAATTGACACCGTATTCCTTTAAAGTTTGCCTCATCCACAATAGTTGAGTGCAAGCGCTAGCAGCAGCAACATATTCGGCTTCGACGGTGGAGAGAGATATACAATTCTGCTTTTTCAATGACCAACATACAAGAGATCTTCCCAAGAATTGACAAGCTCCAGAAGTGGATTTTCGATCATCCTTATCACCAGCCCAATCTGAGTCAGTATAACCACATAAAGAGAATTGGAGCCCTTGGGATACCAGAGACCAAAGTTGGGGGATGAACCAAGTATCGAAAGATCCTCTTGACCGCCACTAAGTGGCTTTCTTTAGGAGCTGCTTGATACCTTGCACACACCCCCACACTCAACACTATATCGGGTCTAGATGCGCAGAGGTAAAGAAGAGAGCCGATCATGGACCGGTATACCTTTTGGTCCACATCTTTACCACGTGGGTTAAGTTCAAGATGACATTTTGTTTGCATCGGAGTGGCAGCACCATTTAGATCCGTCATCTTGAATCTCTTGAGCATTTCTTGGATGTACTTTGCTTGATTAATAAAAGTTCCTTCTCTAAGTTGCTTGATCTTGAATCCAAGAAAGAACCGTAATTCCCCCATCATAGACATCTCAAACCTGCCAGTCATAAGCTTTGAAAATTCATCATTAAAAGCTTTATTAGTAGAACCAAAGATGATATCGTCTACATATAGTTGGCATACGAAGAGCTCCCCCTTAACCTTCTTAGTAGAAAGAGTGGGATCGATTTGCCCAACTTCGAAGCCATGATCTAACAAAAGCTCTTTAAGGTGCTCATACCACGCACGTGGGGCTTGTTTAAGGCCATAGAGTGCCTTATCGAGTTTGTAGACATGGTTCGGAAAGTTAGGATCCTCAAACCCTGGGGGTTGCTTTACGTATACCAACTCATGTAGAGGACTGTTAAGGAAGGCACTCTTGACGTCCATTTGCTACAACTTAAAATTGTTATGGGCAGCATAAGCAAGAAGGATACAGATGGACTCAAGGCGAGCCACTGGAGCATAGGTCTCGTCGAAGTCAATGCCCTCAACTTGGGAGTAACCTTGTGCCACAAGTCTTGCCTTGTTCCTCACAACAATGCCATTCTCGTCTTGCTTGTTTTTGAATATCCACTTGGTGCCGATAACATTGCGGCACTCTTTGGGTTTCTCTACGAGTTTCCAGACTTTGTTGCGCTCGAAATTATTCAATTCCTATTCATGACTTCCTTCATGCTGAATTTCTTGAAGATAACTTCCACCTACCTCTCTCTCAACAAGCTTTCTCTGAGTTTTTAGTCATGGAAGCAAGATGCCAGGAATTCAGAAATGACACTCAAGGAGGACACCCATGATAATTGGAACTATATTTGGGGATCAGATAAATTCGAAGTTAAAAAGGCCTACTCAGCCATGATTGGATACTCACCATCACCACCACACTTTTCTTGGGTTTGGGCAACCTCCTGTCAAAATAAACACAAGTTTTTTTTCTGGCTTTTGCTACTAGACAGATTAAATACAAGAAATCTACTGATGAGAAAGAATTTCAACATCCCTGATTACAATTGTGTTACATCCAACTGCATCTCAGAAGAATCAGCAAATCATCTTTTCTGGGATTGTCCATTTGCAAAGAAATGTTGGGACCATATTTCCAGAAACAGAAGTGAAAATCTAACAGGATTAAAAGCTATTTCAAACATCAAAGAAAAGTTACATCTACCTTTTGCAATGGAGATCATTATCCTGACTTCCTGGGGTATCTGGATATGCAGAAATGAGAAGATTTTTAATGACAAAAGACCCACTTTTGATAGATGGAAAGCAATTTTCTACCAAGAAATGATATGGATACAATTCAGAATCAAAGGAAAATACAAAGAGAAATTCGAAGCCTGGCTCAATCAGCATTTAGACTAGGGATAGAATAGATTGTCTCAATTTTTTTCCTCTGCATAGATCGAGTTAGATGTAACTATTTATGATCTACCTTAGATCATTTCTCATTGTAACATACTCATATATAATAAAAAAATTGCAGTGGGGATTGTTCCCTACTGTTTCACCTCAAAAAAAATTTATTCAATTCCTCATGCATAGCAACAACCCAATCTGGATCTTCAAGAGCTTCAAAGACCTTCTTAGGTTCCACCATAGAGATATGAGCTTGATGCTCACCAAAACTGGCCAATTCTCTTCTTGTAGAAACCCTTCATCGAAGATCACCAACAACCTTATCGAGAGTGTGACCCCTCAACTCAAGGTTTCGATCAGCTCGAGCCTTGCGACGAAGTTCAATAAGTTTGTTGTCTCTTGGAGGAGTAGATTCATCACTTGAATCTTCATTAGAAGCATTTTCTCGACCTTGATCAGGAACTGGAATATCAGCAGCAGGTGGTGGTGACGTGTGCCCTTGAGGTGAGTCAGTAGCCGTAACAGGAGGCTGTTGAACTGGAGAGTCAGGGCTGGATAATCCGGCCAATGAAGGGGCCGGATAATCCGGCCTGAGAGTATTTATAGCAGCTTCATCAGGAAGCGTGGGGCTTGCTTGAACTAGCGAGGGGCCGGATAATCCGGGGCTTGCCGGAAAATCCGGCCTGGAGCTTGCGTTGATATCTTCACCACCAGGAGCAATATGGTCAGCTAGAGCAGGGTGGCCGGATAATCCGGCGTCCACCGGATAATCCGGCCTGGAGTTTTCTGGAACATCTTGACCTTCAGTAGTTGATGGAGATGGTGCAGAATTTGCTCCCGTGGTGGGAACTTGTTGGGCATGTGTAGATGAGGGCTCTTCATGGGAAGAGCATTGTCCTTCCCGATCCGCCACAAGGGGTTCCTCAATGGGGCGGAATAATCCCACGCCCATTCTTCTTATGGCATCTTGGGGTATTTCAACATCTGCATCACAAACACCAACTTTCTCCGCACGGGAACCGTCATTTTCCTTGAACACCACACTACAAGATTCTACAACAGTTCTGGAGAGCTTATTGTAGACTCTATAAGTGTGGGATTCGGCACCATAACCAACAAAAATACCTTCTAGACACTTAGATTCAAACTTAGATAAATGAACTCCCTTGATAAGAAAGAAATGCTTACACCCGAATACCCAAAAGTATGAGATGTTTGGCTTGTTACCGGTAAGTATTTCATATGGGGTCTTGTCCAAGATCTTGCGGAGGTATAATCGGTTGGATGAATGACAAGCAGTAGAGATTTCTTCAGCCCAGAAGTTATATGGAGATTTAAATCCGGCTAACATTGATCTTGCCATATCCATTAGAATTCGATTCTTCCTCTTGGCTACACCATTTTGTTGAGGGGTGTACGCAGCGGAATATTGATGTCTTATCCCCTCTTCACTTAGGAACTCATTTAAGGTGTAGTTCTTGAACTCAGAGCCGTTATCACTCCTTATAGCCAGAATGGGGACGTTGTGTTGACGTTGAACCTCGTTGGCGAAGTCTACGACGGTTTGTTGAGTTTCACTCTTCAACTTGAAGAAATAAACCCAAGTGTATCTTGAGTAATCATCAACAATCACTAGACAATACTTGTTCCCACCGAGGCTTGCATGAGATGGAGGTTCGAAGAGGTCCACATGAAGGAGCTCCAAAATCCTTTTTGAAGAGATAATAGTTTTCCTTCAATGAGGCGAGTCATGCATTTTCCCTTCAACACACGCCATGCAAACACGATATTTGGCAAAGGAGACATTTTCTTTTAGTCCAAGAATGTAGCCACCCTTGTGGAGGCTTTGTAAAGTTCTCATATTGACATGGGCTAGTCGGCGATGCCATAGCCAACCCGTGTCAGCCTTTCCAAAGAGACACATCGGGCCTGTAGTGGTTTTCCCCGAAAAGTCCACCACGTACAGGTCATTTTCGACATATCCCATGAAAGCAACTTTTAGAGACTTGCTCCACAAGAGTACCACCAAATCAGCATCAATATAAACTGCAAAGCCCATCTTACCAAGGGCGCGAACTAAAAGTAAGTTGTACCCGAGGGTTTCAACAAGCATGACGTCCACGAGAGAGATATCGTGAGCCACCACAACTTTGCCAAGACCCAATACCTCATTTTGACTTGTCACCATAGGAGACGGTTATGTGATCATGGTTTGGCCGCATCTCCATGATGATCTCCTTGCTTTCGGTCATATGACTCGTGCAACCGCTATCGAGTACCCATTTAGAACCACCAGAAGCATAGCCCTGCAAGAAAATTACTTCTTGGTTTTAGGTACCCATTTTTTAATGGGTCCTCTCATGTTAGTGACAAGGGTCTTGGGGAACCCAAATAGACCAAGGAATGTAACAGTCATAAGGCCCTACATAACTAGCATAAACATCACCATAATAATCGCAATATAGTTCAAAGTTAGGGTTGTTGATCCCTGCAAAACCATCATAATTAGTCTTGTCATTGGTAATGTTGCTAGTCTTTGGTTGAGCAGTCTTGCTCTTCTTCTTCTTCTTCTTCTTCTTCTTCTTCTTCTTCTTATTCTTCTTGTTTTTCTTGCTCTTTGTCTTGGGTATGTAACCAAGACCTTCTTTACTATTGTTTGTCCTTTGCCTGCTCAGTATCTCATCAATAACTCCTTTACCTTTGTGTTGAGAACTTCTTGCAAGGTCTTCTTTTCCATAGGATGAGGTGGAGGTACTTGGCACATCATACCGTTTCAATTGAGTTTGGAGCTGGTCATGAGATTCATTTAAAGTAGAATGATCACTCTTCAATGCCTTGTGAGCACTTTCAAGATTATCAAACTTCTCCAAAAGTCTAGCATGAACATCCCCAAAGTTAATCCTTTCTTTCTTTAGTTTCTTTACCTTGGCAAGAGCATGGTCACGTTCTTTGATGAGCTGAGCTACAGCTTCTTCTTGTGACTCCTCAATGGATTCGAGTCTCTCTTCCAAAGATACTCGAGCTTCCTCTTCCTCTTCCAAGGCATTCTTCAAAGAAGCTATCTCCAAGGCATCTTCTCTTTCAATTCTGCCCTTTTCTTCAAGAAGATCTTTGGCTTGAGCAAGTTGACTCATAAGAGCATCAAAATGGAGTTTGTGCTCACCTTGTAGGTTAGTAAAAAAGGTATCCAAAGCAATAACTTCTTCTTTCATTTTAAGACTATCATGATCATCCATATCCAAAAATATGTTAGTCTTAGGAAAAGAAGAGCTAGAAGTTGATACCTCGGACCCTCTTGCCATTAGACAAGTGACGTTGTTGTTGATGACGTTCTCGTTTGGCGAGTCGAAGAGAGATGAAGGAGTCGATGTGGTGGCTATAGCAGCCACCTCGCGTGAACTATCATCATCCTCTTCATCTTCACTTGCAGAGGAGTATTCTTCTTGTGCAACTAAGACGATCTTGGGTTGCTTCTTGAAGGGGCCATTCTTCTTAATAAATGGCTTCTTATTAGGTGCTTTAGATTTCTCTTTAAGAATGAGCCTTCCACCATTGTCTTCTCTATTTTGATACGGACACTCGGCTACAAAGTGCATTCTATCTCCACAGTTGTAACAAGTTCTCAATCTTGGGCCACTTTCTCTTCTTCCATTTGACCCGTTCTTACGCTCAAGTTCCGACTTGGCTTTGGCAGGGTCCTTCCAAAAGTTCCTTGCATAAAATGCCATGTACTCACCACGAGCACGTTTGACTTAATCGGGGCAGTCCATGGAGGTCCCCTCAAAAACTCTTTCTTCTTCCTCTTGCTGAACAACATTGGCTTTGAGAGCCACATTGACACCCTTTTGCATTCCAATGGCCCGAGCACGGGCATCTTCAGCATTCTTTGCTGCCACTTTGAATGCCGCCATTTCTTGCATGACTTCATTGGATGTCATTTGATGATAGTTATGTCTACCTTGCAGGCTCTTCAAGTCTGTTGGCTCGAAAGGCATTAAGGCACTCACATATTTCCTTTTTATCCATGCATCATCAATGTGAGTGGCCCCATGCTTTCAAAATGTTGTTGCGATGCCCTTGAGTCTTCTATACATGTCCTCATGGTTTTCACCATCCAACATGTAGAATCCCTCAGCTTCATTACTAAGGGAATCATACCTGTTCCTTCTCATGCTTTCATTTCCAACGAAGAGATCTGTAAGAGCATCCCAAGCTTCTTTAGCTGTGTTGAGATGCTCAATGTGTGGCATGTCCTTGGAACCCACACCCAGCTATATCATGTGGAGAGCGGTGGCATTCAACTGATTGTCCACAACTTTTCTTCTCGTTAGGTTGATTTGATCTCCAATATGAAGACCCTCTTCAAAAATCCTCCACAATTCAATAGAGGAGCCGCAAACATGAGATTTCATTAGGAATTGCCATTGATTGAAAGAGGATGCAGTGAGCTTGGGTGGATCACCCCTATTGTTTATATGAGGATGAGGGATAGGTGGGTCGGGGGAATATATGTGGCAAACCTCACTATATTCCTCCTTACCACTTCCCTTCTTGGAAGTGGAACCATTAAGTTTTTCACCTTCCACATCATATGTAACATCACAAATTTTCATCTAAAAATCATCATCATTGCATTCAAATCATCATGGCATGTACTACTTTGCATTAGATTTATCCTCCAAAAATTTGGTGAATTTTTGAGACTTTTTGGAGCACTTATGCTAAATTCAAAGAAAACTAGAGAAGAAATTCAAAAAGAAAAGAAAAGGAGGGAAAAGGTTTTTAAACAGCAGCAGCAACTTTTGGCCTTTTGGCCCAATCCGGCCCAGCTAGCCCACCCGGACTCCCTCTCCCTTCTCTGTCTTTTTGCACCCCCCTCAGTTGACCCCCACCCGCTTACCTCCGGGCCCCACGCCACGTCGACGCCACCTCAGCGTCTTCCACGCGAACGGCCGGCGCCCTCTCTACTCCTCTGCCGTTTCCATGTCCGATTGATTGCGAGCGTTACCGCGAGTAAATCGCCACCGCTTCGGCCCCTTCTTAATCCCCTCCTCCTCCCTGACCGATTTCCCCAGACACAGCCCCTAGAGAGCCCCCAGGCTCCCCAATTGCCACCTCAAACCGCCGCCAACCGAAGCACCTCCGGCGAGAATTCCGGTGAGCCCCGGCCACGTCGTGCCCTACTCTCTGCCCTGTTTTGTTTGCGGTGTCATGGCGCACGTTTTAACCCCGTCCGCGTGCTTTCTTTTGCACCAGGTCGACGACTCGGTCCAACTCCGGCGAACCCCTCTGCTGCCGCCGTCCATCGCCTTTTCCGGTGAAGGTAGGGTTCCCGCTGCCTCCTTTTTGGTCTTTGCTAGGTCGTGCAGATCCTTGCGAATCTCGCTGACCCCTTTGCTGGCTGGTTCGAGCCCCAGGTCGCCGTCTCCGACACCGAGCCGCGAGCTCCGCCGTCTACGCAACTCCGGCGAGGGATCAAGGCCAAGCCACCGCACCCCCCGCGCCGCAGTGACCTCCATCGAGACCGCCACGACCTCCTTGACCTCTGGTACATGTCCAAAGTCTCCCAGCCCTTGTAGAATCGCCGGAACCTCATCGGCCGACGCTCCGCCGCCGCGCGCAGCCGGTCAGCGCCGCCCATCTCCGGCCAGGCCACCTGGAACCGTTAGATCGTTTGTTTGCGGCTAGGATTAGATCGTGGATGAGCCGGTACGGGCTAATCTGATCCATCTGTTATCACTTAAGATCCAACAGCCCGCGGCGGTCAATCTGACCGAACCGGTACGGGCCAATGAGATTGCGCCATGGCGCCCAGGTTATTTGTTTAAATAGAAAATTAGACATATTTTGTATCAAACTTAGAAAATCCATAACTTTTGATCCACAATTCACAAAAATACAAATTTGGTGTCTATGGATTCAGAAAAATAAGACCTTTATTATAGATGCCTTGTTTCACTCTTTTGCTTCTGAAAAATTGGAATTATAGGCAGAACCTTTATAGGAGTATTTTGCTCATAAAAATTGTTCTATAAATTGTTTTGGGGTATTTTCTTATGTATTTAGATGAGGTATTTTACCCTCTGTTCTGTAGACTCTGTAAGTTATAGAGTTGTGACCATGTCATTGCATTTTGCATGCATTCATATTTTTTGTAATGTTTTATTGATTGAATTATTGTTGTTGTATTGTTCTTTGTGTAGATTGTGTGGATTGTGAAGTTTGTTGCTGTGAGGATTGTACCTATTCCCCTAGCTACCAAGGCAAGTGATATTTCATCTCATGTCCTATTATTTTCACTATTGCACTAGTGTTATTTTGGTAGATCTTAGCATGATAGGATTATTTACATGTTACTATACTATGCTATACTACCCTATAGACTATATCTTGGTAGTATCTCCTAGTTGAAAGACTTCGTATGCTAGAGTGCTTAGCCATGCTATTAGAATTCGTGGGTGGAAAATACATATAAGATAGTATGGGAAGATATTATTTTGTTTGACTAAGAATGATGTGTTCGTAGCATGGAAAACAAAAAATTTCTACCACAAGAATGAACAAAACCTAGATCCAATCTAGATAAAAGCCAAGATCTAATCTATTAGACATGTGCAACGAGATAGATCTGTACTAACCCTTGTAGATCCGAAAGCATTACGAGATTGGATCTCGTGGTTGATGTAGTCGATCACTTGCCGATCTCAAGATCGAGTGGACCATCCTTCCGGCGCCGCGTTCTGGCAGCGCTTCCGCAGTCGGTCACACGTGCGGAGTCGAAGCAGACCTTCCTCTCCTCGTTCCAGCGAGCAGCGGAGGTAGTAGATCTTCTCCACGGAATCCCATCAGCACGACGGCGTGGTGGTGGTGGTGGAGTAGAGAATTCTGCAGGGCTTCGCCTAAGCCTGAGCAGAAGAAAGGAGGAGGAGAGAGGCGGCTAGGATTGGAGTAGTGGAGGAGGGCCAAGGGTGGCGCCCCCACCCCTCTATTTAAAGGGCGGAGGCGCCATGGGAGGGGGAGTCCTAGTAGGACTCCCCTCCCTCCTTGGCCGGCGGATTGGGAGGGGGGAGGAGTCCTCCTCCCCCACGACTCCTTGTCTTGCCCCACAAGGACTCCTTGATACTTTCTTGGTTTTCAAGAAAACTCCAAGAAATCTTCCAAAACCTTCCGAAACATTCTGAAACCTTCTAGAATCCTCATACAAATACTCCGGAACATTTCCTAACTCAGAAAATGATCCCCAATATATGAATCTTATTCTCCAGACAATTCCGGATCTCCTCGTGATGTCCCGGATCCAATCCGAGACTCCGAACAACATTCGGTCTCCAACGCACATTCCATATCTACTTAAAACAACTCCGAACCTTAAGTGTGTCACCCTATGGTTTGTGAATATGTAGACATGACAGAGACACATCTCCTATCAATAACCATCAGCGGGACCTGGAGATCCATAATGGCTCCCACATACTCAACGATGACTTCGTGATCGATAGAACCATTTACATATGAAACCAATTCCCTTTGTCACGCGATACTATACTTATCCGAGGTTTGATCGTCGGTATCTCCATACCTAGTTCTACCTCGATACTGATAAGTACTCTTTACTCGTTCCATGTTATGTCATCCCTTGTGACCCAGTCACATGCTTGCAAGCTAACTAGATGACATTCCACCGAGAGGGCCTAGAGCATATCTATCCGTCATATGGATGGGCAAATCCCAATCTTGGTCCATGCGCTTCAACACATACTTTCAGAATACCCAATGACACCTTTATAACCACCCAATTACGAAGCGGTGTTTGATGTCATCAAAGTACCCATCTGGTGATGGTGATTAACACAACCTCATGGTCGAAGGATTAGGTTACTATGCATTTAAAAGCTTATAGCAATACGAACTTAATGACTTGATCTTATGCTACGCTTACTATGGGTGTGTGTCCATCACATCATTCTCCTAATGATATAACCTTGTTATTAATCACATCCAATGTCCATGATCAGGAAACCATGATCATCAATTAATCAACAAGCTAGTTCAACAAGAGGCTTACTAGGGACTCTTATATGTTTACAAAACACACAAGTATTAGTGTTTCCTAATAATACAATTATAGCATGGGATGTAAACATTCATCATAAACACAAAGATATAATAATAACCACTTTTATTATTGCCTCTTGGGCATATCTCCAACAAAGAAAACAACTAATATTAATGAAACACCTGGGTGGAATGGGACTTGCTTGGATTATGTTGAGTGGTTACTCAGGGTCCATGTCTATGGTCAGCTGGTGTATCACACTTGTGGATGGCCACCCAGGAACAAAGAGATTGGAGACATTCTTGTCATGAAGCTTCCAGTGCAGCAACATGGCATATGGGCTCTGCCTTGACCAACTAAGTTGCAAGAACTCAGCCAGACGGACAGAAGGTGGTAGTTGTGATAGGATGGAACGCGTCCGTGGTGGTCTGAGGGATTGCTTCTGAAAGGTCTTGTCTCGATGCATGTCGAGTCTTGTGGGGAAAGTGCACCACCTCTCGAGAGGGTAAAACTAAGTACTTAGCCGTGTCACCGGTTATGGACAATTCCTGAGCCTCAAGACAGTGAAGCAATTCAATAATCTCCTTATCCAAATTTCTCTAAGTTAAAACTTGTGGGTGAACATGGGTAGAGGTTCAGTGATGTCTATCATTGGTACCTTAGAGTTTGAATGAGAAAACTTACTCTTCAAAAACTATAAGTTAAACTAGCTTTTTGCAAAGCCAACCATAACCCCACTTAGCCATATATTCATATAGTTGTTGGATTATATTAAGTATCTATGGTATCACTTGCAAATACAATTCCAAATGTATTGACCCTTGTGGCTGTAACTTATTATGTTGCAGGATAGTCTGATGATGAGTAGGGTTGCGGGTCTACACTCGACATGTTTGCCTGTGGCGCATGAAGACTAAAGACTCTATTATTATTATGCTATGTAATGTGAACTTTAAGTGTCTTAGCCTTGGGCTAAGTGAGTTGTAAGAACCATTATATTCCTGGATATGCGATGTAATAATGACCTTTGTTTCTGTGTACTTCATCTTAAACTGTGGGTGCTAGCATTTTCGATCCAGGGACTAGCACTGCAATCACAGGGATCTTACCTTATTACGGTGAGATCTTACAAATGGTATCAGATCACTGTGTTTCCTGTAGGTTCGTGACCCTAGAATGGATTAGACTAAGGAAAACCCTTAGGAAAAAAAATAACTTTATATTCCAACCTTACACTTGTCTTTTCATCTCGTAAAACTTTCCCTAATCATACTTTCTCATCTATTTTGTAGATGTCCACCATCAATGAATCTGTCAAGAAGGGACCACTGATGACTATGACCCTGGAGTGTGAGACAGAATTTTCCAATGCACTCAAGAACCTCATGCTCGGCTTGGGAATGAATGGTGAAGCCGTGTACAAGGGATTTCCTGTGTTAGATGAAGGACAAGAGTATTGGTGGCTGCAAATCCATTTGTACAAGAACAAGGAAGATGATCCCAAGAGTACGAGATTATGCATGTTCACCAACTCTGAAATGCACACGTCATTCTTTGACTCTGCAAGGAATGTTGCATGGAAAGCTATTGAGGAACTTGGGGAGAGACTCAAGTATAGAATGCTCAATACTCAGGAGGATCTCAAGGAGGAGAAACGTCTTGTCCAAGACTCAAAGGCCACTGTGAAACACCTAAGTAAGGATATCATAGGCCTAGCTTTGGAGCTATGTGACCAAGACAAGCAGATTGCTGCCAAGGATGCCCAGATTGACACCTTGGTTAAGAAGGAGTGAGTTACTAGTTGGACCACCACCCTTGGCATTTTATCACGTTAGTATTTTGATCATACCAACCTATATGGTATGGCAAAAGTAAGTTATGTATGGAACCTTGACTACTTGAGTTGAATAATGTATTGCTACTTGGAATGTTTTGTTGGATGATTTTTTATTTTGTGACTTGTGTTTTTCTTTCTCTATTGTGTGTTACTAATTTTCTCCATACTATGCAAAAGATGCTGAATTTTGTCTACAGCACGACCAAGGATTTCAAGGGGACTCGCTTTGGGACTCGTATGTTGGAGCTCGTTGGTGTGCTCGTTCTTCCAATCCCTACCATTCAGGGACTTCAGCCGAGGAAGTTTCAGAGGAAGGACTTATGGGGATTCAAAGTTACCCAGCCAGGACGTGAGACAGAGCCCCAGACCGGGGAGATTGCCTTCAAGATACTCCATGATGACATGGAGAGGGGCCTCGACGTCGCTATGCAGGAGCTGTTGGGACGCCTATGTGGACGTCACTCTTCTGAGATCAGGAGCCACTGCTTCCACTTCTTTGGGAGGCGCGACGAGGATGGAGAGCCTATTGTGTTGGACGAGGCCACTAAGGAGTCTATCAAGCCTGTGCGTCACTACCTCCAGGACTTAGAGAGCCTTATCAGACACCTTGATACTGATAGGACTAATGTGATGCTTAGCAACGATGAACTACGAGTCCAACTTAAGGAGAAGGACAAGGCCTTTCAGGAACAGGAAAATCGAATCAAGGAAATGGAGAAGATGTTTGAAGACCAAGAGAAGAAATTCAAGAGCCAAGAGAAGAGAGTTCAGGAGAAGAACAAGAAGATTAGAGACTTGGAGACCGAGTTAGAGCTTGAGGACATTGAGCTGGAAGCGGATCAGGAGGTGATAGAGAGGCTACGCACACAGAAGAGAGAATTACAGACAAAGATCGATGCTTTGACTACAAGCTTAGAGGAATACAAGGCAGGATTCGCCGCAGCAGGACTTGCTCTAGTGGAGGAGGAAGTTGACATGGAGGAGTAGTGATACTATTCCATCTACCTATCATTTTATTATTATCGAGTTGCATAGTTCATACCGACTTGTGGGTGACTATGCTAGTATGCTATTTTCGCAAACTCTGTCATTGTTGTGATGTTGAACCTGCATGTGCTTGTTTGTCTAATTGTTGTTTTTATTTGGGTTATCTATCATTAAACCCACAGATGCCTCCCCGATGCAACAACGAGGATAACAATGACAAAGGCAATGGAATGCAACAGATGATAGCTGCACAGACCCAATTGATGCAAATGATGACTCAATTCATGGCAAACCAGAATCAGAACAACAATAATAACAATAACAACAACCAGAACAATCCACCACCTCTAGATATGCTGACAAGATTTCTAAGGCTAAGACCTGCTAAGTTCTTGGGTACCACTCACCCCATGGTAGCAAATGATTGGCTACGTTCTGTGAATAAGGACCTAGTCACGGTTGGATGCACGGATGCAGAAAAGGTCAGATTTGCAGCACACTTATTGGAAGGTCATGCAGCTACTTGGTGGGACAATTTCCAAGTTACTCACCATATTGAGGAAGTGACTTGAGCAATGTTTGAGGATGGGTTTCGCACCACACACATCTCTTCTAGAATAATGGGGTTGAAGAAAAAGGAGTTTCATAACCTCAAGCAACGCCACCGCAGTATTTCTGAATACATCGAAGAGTTCAATAATTTGTCACGTTATGCACCCGATGATGTTGACACTGATGCAAAGAGAAAGGAGAAGTTCCTAGATGGGCTGAATGATGAAATTTCTATGAAACTATCTGTTGCATATGTTCCAACTTATCAATCCTTGTGTGATAAAGCTACCATCCTGGAAAACAAGATGAAGCAAGTGGAGGGTAGAAAGAGGAAGCACCATTTTGATAAGTTTGGATCAGGATCTCCTCACAAGCGCTCTCATGGTGAAGGAAGTGGGAGTTCAGGATTCCACAAGAATGGGAATCATAATAACCATCATAACAACAACCACCACCATGATGGAAACAATCATCATGGACATAACAAAAGTGGATTCAGGAACAACCACAATGGTCATGGCCATGGGAACCAAAATGGTTAGAACCGTCACAGTCAGCCAGCAAAGAAAGACATCAGTCAGGTGGAATGTTTCAAGTGCAAGAAGACAGGACACTATGCTAATGAATGCCCAGAAAAGAAGACTGATGGGGCTAAGCCAAACCCATTTCAAAAGGGTCATGTGAATCACATCAATGTGGAGGAAATTCAAGAAGGATCTGATGCCGTGATCGGTAAGTTCAAGATTAATCCCTTTCCTGCACTTATCCTTTTCGATACTGGCGCATCACATTCATTCATTTCAAGAGCATTTGTAATCAAAAACGAACTCTCCACTGAAACCATTGGATGTCCCATTAAAGTAAGCTCCCCGGGTGGAGAAATGATAGCAAATTCTGGGTGCCGATAGATAATCCTAGAAATTGGAAAGAACAAGTTTCCGGTTAGTTTAATAATCCTAGAGTCCCAAGGATTAGATGTAATATTAGGGATGGACTGGTTGACCCGTTATGAAGGGGTGATTGATTGTGCCAAGCGAACTGTTATGCTCACCACCCCAGAAAAGAAAAGGATCAGGTTCAAGTCTAACTTTGAACCCAAGGGGAGCAAGGTTAATTCTCTTAAGGGGGTTAGCCTAGACAGTGTGCCAATAGTGAAGGAATATCCATATGTGTTCCCCGAAGAATTACCTGGCATGCCACCAGATAGGGATGTGGAGTTTCTGATCGACCTACTGCCAGGAACTGGGCCTATAGCAAAGAGACCTTATAAAATGTCGGTGAACGAGTTAAAAGAACTCAAGAAACAGCTGGGAGAATAGTTGGAAAAGGGATTTATCCAACCAAGCTCGTCGTCTTGGGGAGCACTAGTCTTGTTTGTTGAGAAGAAGGACCGAAGTCAAAGGCTATGTATAGATTATCATTCACTTAATGAAGTGACCATAAAGAATAAATATCCCCTGCCTAGAATAAATGATCTCTTCGATCAACTAGAGGGAGCACGTGTGTTCTCAAAAATTGATCTTTGATCAGGATACTTCCAACTAAAGATTAGAGAACATGACATACCCAAGACTACATTCACCACTAGATATGGGTTGTATGAGTATACAATGGTGCCATTTGGATTGACAAATGCACCGGCCTATTTCATGAACATGATGAATAAGGTATTCATGGAATTCCTTGACAAGTTTGTAGTGGTATTCATCGATGACATATTGGTATATTCCAAGAGCGACAAAGAACATGAAGAACACCTACGCCTCATTCTGGAGAAACTCAGGGAACAAAAACTTTATGCCAAGTTCAGCAAATGTGAATTTTGGCTGAATGAAGTGGGTTTCCTTGGACACATAGTATTTGGAAATGGTATAGCTGTTGATCCAGCAAAAGTGGCAGTTGTGACAGATTGGGAACCTCCTAAATTGGTTAAAGAAATCTATAGTTTCCTTGGCCTAGCAGGGTACTACCGGAGCTTCATTGAAAATTTCTCTAAGATAGCAAAACCTATGACTGAACTGCTAAAGAAAGAGAAGAAGTTTAATTGGACGGAAGCATGTGAAACCAGCTTTCAGGGGTTGAAGAAGAGACTAGTGTCAGCACTAGTGTTATGTCTGCCAGACCTTGAGAAGGACTTTCAAGTATATTGTGATGCATCTCACCAAGGATTAGAAGGTGTACTGATGCAGGAAGGTAGAGTTGTAGCTTATGCATCAAGGCAACTCAAAAATCATGAAGTGAACTATCCTACTCATGATCTAGAGTTGGCATCTGTTGTACATGCCTTAAAAACATGGAGGCATTATCTTATGGGAAAACGTTGTGAAATGTTCACTGTTCACAAGAGTCTGAAATACATTTTTACACAGAAAGAACTCAACATGAGACAGAGAAGATGGCTAGAACTTATCAAAGATTACGACTTGAGTTTGCAATACCACCCTGGAAAGGCAAATGTCGTAGCCGATGCATTAAGCCGCAAGGCTTATGTAAATAGCCTCAATAAAGGAGAATTGCCGGAGGAGTTATGTACCCAATTTAGAGAGCTGAGACTTGAAATTGTGCCTGAAGGGTACCTTGCATCCTTGGAAGTGCAACCCACACTAATGGACAGAATTCAAGAAGCCCAAAAGTTGGACAAATAAATAGAAGAAATCAAAAGTAAGGTTAGTGAAGGCAAGGCAAAAGGATTCCATGTAGATGAATAAGGAATCTTATGGTACGAAAAACGTATCTGTGTTTCGTAGGATCTTGTGCTTAAGAAGTTGATCTTACAAGAAGCACACAACTCACCATATTCAATTCATCCTGGCAACACCAAGGTATATATGGATGTTAAGGAAATATTTTGGTGGAATAATTTAAAGAAGGATATAGCAGAGCACATTGCCTTGTGCGACGTGTGCAGTCGTGTAAAGGCGGAACATCAGAAACCGGCAGGATTATTACAACCACTGCCAATACCTGATTGGAAATGGGATAAAATTGGTATGGATTTTATCACCGGACTGCCTAGGACTAAATCTGGATACGATTCTATATGGGTTATTGTTGACCGCTTGACAAAAGTGGCCCATTTCATACCAGTGAAGACCACTTATACAAGTGCAAAGCTAGCCAAGATATACATGAATAGAATTGTATGTTTGCATGGGGTACCTAAAAGTATTGTGTCTGATAGAGGAACTCAATTCACTTCACACTTTTGGAGACAACTTCACGAGTCATTGGGAACTCGATTAGAATTCAGCACTGCGTTTCATCCGCGAACTGATGGGCAAACAGAAAGGACCAATCAAATATTGGAAGATATGCTAAGAGCTTGTGCGTTAGATTATGGTTCTAGTTGGGATGAGAGTCTACCATACGCAGAGTTTTCCTATAATAACAGCTATCAATCGAGCATAGAAATGGCTCCATTTGAATTCCTTTATGGAAGGAAGTGTACTACGCCGTTGCTATGGAATGGAGTAGGATAAAGAAATTTGTTCGGGCCAGACCTAATCAAGGAGGCTGAAGAGAAAGTCAAGATGGTAAGGGATAGGCCAAAGGTAGCCCAATCTCGGCAAAAGAGCTATGCCGATCCAAAACGTAGAGAGGTTACCTATGAGGTCGGTGACAGAGCTTATCTCAGGGTATCACCACTTCGTGGTGTGAAGAGATTTGGGATCAGAGGAAAATTAGCACCACGCTATGTAGGGCCTTTCAAGATTTTGAGCCGCAAAGGAGAAGTAGCATATGAGATAGAATTACCAGAATATCTGTCAGCAGTTCCTAATGTATTCCATGTCAGTCAGCTGAAAAAGTGTCACCCAAAGATGGAAGAAACTTCGTTGAAAGACACTATACCATTAGAGGAAGTTCAGCTAGAGAATGATCTCACTTATGAAGAGAAACCTATTAAGATTCTGGAGACAGCAGAAAGAATTACCCGTACCAAGACCATCAAATTCTGCAAAGTGCAGTGGAACCATCACACTGAATCAGAAGCAACATGGGAGCGAGAGGATGAACTTCAGAGAGATCACCCTCACCTATTTGCTAGCCAACCCGAATCTCGAGGGCGAGATTCATCTTAAGGGGGTTAGATTTGTAACATCCCAAATTTTTCATCTGGAAATCATCATCACTGCATTCAAATCATCATGGCATGTACTACTTTGCATTAGATTTATCCTCCAAAAATTTGGTGAAATTTTGAGACTTTTTGGAGCACTTATGCTAAATTCAAAGAAAACTAGAGAAGAAATTCAAAAAGAAAAGAAAAGGAGGGAAAAGGTTTTTAAACAACAGCAGCAGCTTTTGGCCTTTTGGCCCAATCCGGCCCAGCTAGCCCACCCGGACTCCCTCTCCCTTCTCTGTCTTTTCGCACCCCCCCTCAGCTGACCGCCACCCGCTTACCTCCAGGCCCCACGCCACGTCGACGCCACCTCAGCGTCTTCCACACGAACGGCCGGCGCCCTCTCTACTCCTCTGCCGTTTCCATGTCCGATTGATTGCGAGCGTTACCGCGAGTAAATCGCCACCGCTTCGGCCCCTTCTAAATCCCCTCCTCCTCCCCGACCGATTTCCCTAGACACATCCCTTGGAGAGCCCTCAGGCTCCCCAATTGCCACCTCAAACCGCCGCCGACCGAAGCACCTCCGATGAGAATTCTGGTGAGCCCCGGCCATGCCGTGCCCTACTCTCTGCCCTGTTTTGTTTGCGGTGTCCTGGCGCACGTTTTAACCCCGGCCGCGTGCTTTCTTTTGCACCAGGTCGACGACTCGGTCCAACTCCGGCGAACCCCTCTGCCGCCGCCGTCCATCGCCTTTTCTGGTGAAGGTAGGGTTCCCGCCGCCTCCTCTTTGGTCTTTGCTAGGTCGTGCAGATCCTTGCGCATCTCGCTGACCCCTTTGCTGGCTGGCTCGAGCCCCAAGTCGCCGTATCCGACACCGAGCTGCGAGCTCCGCCGTCTACGCAACTCCGGCGAGGGATCAAGGCCAAGCCACTGCACCCCCCGCGCCGCAGTGACCTCCATCGAGACCGCCACGACCTCCTCGACCTCTAGTATGTGTCCATGGTATCCCAGCCCTTGTAGAATCGCCGGAACCTCATCGGCCGACGCTCCGCCGCCGCGCGCAGCAGGTCAATGCCGCCCATCTCCGGCCAGGCCACCTGGAACCGTTAGATCGTTTGTCTGCGGCTAGGATTAGATCGTGGACGAACCGGTATGGGCTAATCTGATCCTTCTGTTATCACTTAAGATCCAACGGCCCGCAGCGGTCGATTCGACCGAACCGGTACGGGCCAATGAGATTGCGCCACGTCGCCCAGGTTATTTGTTTAAATAGAAAATTAGACAGATTTTGTATTAAACTTAGAAAATCCATAACTTTTGATCCACAATTCAGAAAAATGAAAATTTGGTGTCTATGGATTCAGAAAAATAAGACCTTTATTATAGAGGCCTTGTTTCACACTTTTTCTTCTGAAAAATTGGAATTATAGGCAGAACCTTTATAGGAGTATTTTGCTCATAAAAATTGTTCTATAAATTGTTTTGGGGTATTTTCTTATGTATTTAGATGAGGTATTTTACCCTCTGTTCTGTAGACTCTGTAAGTTATAGAGTTGTGACCATATCATTGTATTTTGCATGCATTCATATTTTTTATAATGTTTTATTGATTGAATTATTGTTGTTATATTGTTCTTTGTGTAGATTGTGTGGATTGTGAAGTTCGTTGCTGTGAGGATTGTACCTATTCCCCTAGCTACCAAGGCAAGTGATATTTCATCTCATGTCCTATTATTTTCACTATTGCACTAGTGTTATTTTGGTAGATCTTAGCATGATAGGATTATTTACATGTTACTATACTATGCTATACTACCCTATAGACTATATCTTGGTAGTATCTCCTAGTTGAAAGACTTCGTATGCTAGAGTGCTTAGCCATGCTATTAGAATTCGTGGGTGGAAAATACATATAAGATAGTATGGAAAGATATTATTTTGTTTGACTAAGAAAACAACTAATATTAATGAAACACCTGGGTGGAATGGGACTTGCTTGGATTATGTTGAGTGGTTACTCAGGGTCCATGTCTATGGTCAGCTGGTGTATCACACTTGTGGATGGCCACCCAGGAACAAAGAGATTGGAGACATTCTTGTCAGGAAGCTTCTAGTGCAGCCACATGGCATATGGGCTCTGCCTTGACCAACTAAGTTGCAAGAACTCAGCCAGACGGACAGAAGGTGGTAGTTGTGATAGGATGGAACGCGTCCGTGGTGGTCTGAGGGATTGCTTCTGAAAGGTCTTGTCTCGATGCATGTCAAGTCTTGTGGGGAAAGTGCACCACCTCTCGAGAGGGTAAAACTAAGTACTTAGCCATGTCCCCGGTTATGGACAATTCCTGAGCCTCAAGACAGTGAAGCAGTTCAATAATCTCCTTATCCAAATTTCTCTAAGTTAAAACTTGTGGGTGAACATGGGTAGAGGTTCAGTGATGTCTATCATTGGTACCTTAGAGTTTGAATGAGAAAACTTACTCTTCAAAAACTATAAGTTAAACTAGCTTTTTGCAAAGCCAACCATAACCCCACTTAGCCATATATTCATATAGTTGTTGGATTACATTAAGTATCTATGGTATCACTTGCCAATACAATTCCAAATGTATTGATCCTTGTGGCTGTAACTTATTATGTTGCAGGATAGTCTGATGATGAGTAGGGTTGCGGGTCTACACTCGACATGTTTTCCTGTGGCGCATGAAGACTAAAGACTCTATTATTATTATGCTATGTAATGTGAACTTTAAGTGTCTTAGCCTTGGGCTAAGTGAGTTGTAAGAACCATTATATTCCTGGATATGCGATGTAATAATGACCTTTGTTTCTGTGTACTTCATCTTAAACTGTGGGTGCTAGCATTTTCGATCCAGGGACTAGCACTGCAATCACAGGGATCTTACCATATTACGGTGAGATCTTACATCATCATCCTTGGATCTGGTGTCACCCTTTTCCTTAGATGATGGTGTGGCAGCCTCAGAGGAGGATGGAGATGGGGCTATGGATGATGTAAGGCGAGCAATCATTTGGTTCATCTCCTCCATCTTGGCCTCAAAGGATTTCAACAAGGTTAATTCCAACGACTTGAGATCATCCATTGTGACCTTATCCACAGCCTCATTTCCATCATCCTTGGTACCCATACTATCTTAGGCAGTTAAGCCCAAATTAAGAGTCCGGGCTCTAATACCAATTGAAATGGATCGTATGGGCACCTAGGAGGGGGGGGGTGAATAGGTGCTACACCAATTTTTAATACTTTTTCAGTTTTAGGCTTAGCACAAAGGGTAAATTCTCTAGATAAACTATTAGGTGGAATTTCCCTATATGCAAACCTATCTACTAGCGAGTAAAGAGCGAGTGGAAGAGGAACGGGTAAACCGAAGTGAAGCACGCGAAGACACAGGATTTGTTTGACCGCAGTTCCTTCCTTGTTAAGGGAAGTACGTCTGCGTTGGAGGGGTGGGCGGTACTAAGACCACCACGCCACAATAGGCCTCACCCTGTTCTCCGATGGATCTCGCCACCAAAGGCCTGATCCACGTTTCCACTATAGGTACCCTTCGAGGCGGGCACCGGCTCCTTTACACAACTAGCGGGGCAACAACTCCACAACAACTTGGAGGCTCCCGAAATGACAACAAGCTGCCACAAGAAGAAAGTTATCAAATACAATAAACAAGATCTAGGTATTGACAAGAATACTAGATCAGGGATTTCTCCAAGTGAATGGAGATGAGTTGAAGCACTTGATTCGTGATGATGATGATGAACTTCTCCTCCTTCAATTCCCCCAAAGATCAAGACCTTCGGGTGGTTGAAGTGGGAGATCAAGAATGAGAGCTCTTGCACAATGTCTGGACAATTTCGAATGAATCAAGAGTTCTGGACGTTGGGGAAGAAGGGGTATTTATACTCCCCTGCAGAAACCAGCCGTTGGACACTTTGGGGGCCGGATTATCCGGCCCAAGTGAGGGTCGGATTATCCGGTCTGGGGAAAACACCGCCCAGACTCGGAATATCCGGCAGATAATCTGCCCCCTATCAGAGCGTCGCACCGAGCTTGCCCTTGATCAACTTCTGGGGGACGGATTATCCGGTCCTATGCGAAGGCCGGATTTTATCCGGCCTGGGGAGGAAAAACCGCCCCAGTGTGGATTTTCCGGGAGAAAATCTGACCGGATACCGAGCGACGTGCCTTGGCTCCCTTTGCTCGAAAACTGGGGGACGGATTACCGGCCCATGCGACGGCCAGATTATCCGGCCTGGGGAGGAAAAACCGCCCAGTTCTGATTTTCCGGGAGAAAATCCGACCGGATACCGAGCGACGCGCCTTGGCTCCCTTTGATCAATAAGGTAGGCCGGATTATCCGGCCCTTGGTGGGGCAGATTATCCGGCCCCCCTCAAAGCTTCCTGCACACTTAGCGCACGTGAATAATCTCCACAATATTGTTATCTAACACGCAAAACATAGGAAAACATGAAATGTTCTTTCACCCCCGCCAAAGAGTCACGACTTCCACCGACCAGGGCCGCGCCCCGGCAACCGCAAAGAACCCATACTCGTCTATCAAACGAGGAAGATTGGCTGCTCACGCGAGGCCGGCCACCCAACCACGACAGTAAGCACAGCTCCACGGCCACCTGCCCAAGTCCACCTCGCTGATGCTCGCACCACCTTACTCCTCCCAAACACGCGCTGACAGATGCACAAGAGGTAGCCCGTCTGCCAGGAGGTACAGTCCCGAACGACCCCAGCCGTACGACACATAAAGTTTTGCCGCCGCCCAATCCGAGAGGATCTAGGGTTTTCACCCGGAGTATCGAGAGGGATAGGGAGAAAGCTGTGACAACCTCTTCAAGAAGAAAACGACGCCCTCAGGCATCGCCGCCGCCGGCCCCGGACATGCTGGATAAGTTTTCACCCCGGCTAGAAATCCGTATCCGAACTCGAGAGTGTCCAGCCGCCAAACGGCTGCTAGGACACGCCCGCCGCAAGCCACTCACTAGCCATCACGCCGCCTTCACGATCGTGACCACCAGGCAGCACTTGAGCCGTGACCCCCGCCCAAGAGTCACGACTTCCACCGACCAGGGCCGCCGCCCCGGCAACCGCAGAGAACCCATACTCGCCTATCAAACGAGGAAGATTGGCTGCTCACGCGAGGCCGGCCACCCAGCCACGACAGTAAGCACAGCTCCACGGCCACCTGCCCAAGTCCACCTCGCTGATGCTCGCACCACCTTACTCCTCCCAAACACGCGCTGACAGATGCACAAGAGGTAGCCCGTCTGCCAGGAGGTACAGCCCCGAACGACCCCAGCCGTGCGAGAAGCCCTCGATCTGGATCTGGCTACAGGGGCACCGCCAGACAACACCACACACCGGCACCCTAGCCGTGTTGGAGCTTGCCCGTGGCGGGATCTAGCCGCTCGCGGCTCAACAGCTGGAGACCACTTCGGATTGGATGCCGTCAGGGAGAGATGGGGTCGCACGTGGGAAATGAAGAGGGGAAAGGTGGGCAGGGTTGGAGCCGGAGGGGATGAGGAGGCCCCGCCGCCGCCACCGGCTGACCGGTGGCCGCCAACAGCGATGACAAGGGAGAGGACGGGAGGAAGAGGGGCTCTGGGAACGGCGGCGGGGAATCGCCTAGTGAGTCACAAGAGCGGCTCATGAGGCAGAGGACGGGGCTTTCAAAAAAGAAACATCCGAAGCTAACAAATCTATGAACACTAATTTGGATCGGAGGGACTATGTTTAACCTCTGTTACAGCCGCCTACCTTGTTGTGGCATCTTGACTAAATGACCTACGTAGTAGCTTGTGGAGAAGATACTTTTTTTCTTCGAAATTCCACCGATCTATTAATAATCATTAACAAAGGCACAAAAAGTTCTATAAGTAATAAAAATTACAAATAGATCATTGGACCATGTAGTGACGACTACAAACACTGGCACGAGCCGAAGACGCGCCGCCAGACAAAGCTTGTTGTAGTAGAACTTGTTATAGTAGATGCACATGAAGTCATCGTGCTAAGACCCCATATAACCAGCGCAACAGAGCAGCAACCATCGCCGAAGATGAACAACGTACATCGAAAGAGACCAACCTCAAAACACACATACAAAAAACGATCGGATCCCAAGGAATCCGTCTGACACATGACTTCACGCGCCCTCCACTGATACTAGACGCACCACCAGAGCGAGGATAGGACGGGAAGGACCTTGTTCTGATCTCAGGACATAGCTGCCACCTCAATATCCTGAGAAGACACTGAAAATAATTTAAATAAAAAATACTAAAACCTTCCACTGACGAGAGGCCATGGTCAGTCACGCCTCCAAGATCCTAAGGCCGCCGAAGATGGGACAAACCGGTGACGTCGCCGGCGGAGGGAAGGAATCCTAGATGGGTTTGCCGCCGTCTAGCTCATTTTTCTTGTCTTCGTACGTACCGGTTCTTATTTTTGTGGAGAAGATACATTGACTCGACGCCGGCCGGCCGCCGGTCGGTCATGGCGAGCTAGCCAGCGCGAAATTAGCTGCACGCGCGAGTAACGACGACGCAACACGACCAGCAAGCTTGCGGCGACACTGGACAGGCCTTTTTAAATTAGCAGGGATGGATCACGCAAAGGCCAAGCTATACTCAGCGAGGAGGAGATCGGGCAAATCTCCCCACCCGCGCGGCTCGAGGACGAAGAGTGCGATTCGGCGTGCACACATCTGCACATGCACGCCAGGAGACGACGAAAAAACAATCGCGGACGTGTCAAATTAGTGGATTTGATTTGTCAATGTAGTACTAGGCCTAGCTTTGCAAATTAATCGCAACAAGCTAGACTGCTAACCGTGACCACTCGTTTGATCATAAAAGAATTGTTAAATTAGGGGAGGTAGGAGTGCGTAGCAGGCCGTTGCCCGCGTTCCAAGGAGATTAGGTTCGGTGGTCACTATGGTTGTCGAGTAATTACGATTACTATATACTCCGTGATAATCAATTGGGTCAAAAGGTCTTGGGATTCCGCAAGTTGGAGATGGGGAAACAGGAACAGGAGGTGTCTGAGATAGAGATGCCAGTGTGCTTTTGCTTAATTAAGGCCAAAGCAAAAGCTCTACGTAACCAATGGATGAATTTGGAGTAGTACTAGAGTTAATTTGATCAATTCAGTGTGATTCGGTGTGGTGTGCGTGATGGGGAGGCAAACTATTAGGGCCGGCTTTGCTAGGCACGTGACGAGGTAGTGTGTGGTTTGCTTTACGTTGATTACTATTTAGCATCTAATAATTCCAACCTTTGGCCAGAGCGTGCTTTTGTTTGTGTACATCCCATCCTCAAACTAATCAAATTTTCGATGAAGATCTTGTGAAAGGATTTGGTTTGACACGAAGCTGATGAAAAAAAAGGTTGCCCGTATCTCGTAGACGCTGTGGGGAAGGACCAAACTGAAAAGCACAAGACCGGTGAATGTGGAAGTTATGGAAAACTTTGCTTAAAGTAATGGCGGTGCTAGGATCATGCTGTGAATCTATCATGATATCTTTGTAAGAGCTCGTTTGGCTCACATCATTTGGGTCTAGAATTAAAAGAATTCATTTGTCATTCTAAGAATTAACTCTGCCACAAAATTGGTTATAAAATTCAATTGAGACTCCATGGATTTCATCCTATGCCTAACTTCTGGTATCCATGTCATTCATGTGGATTTGCCAAATGAAATGATGCCATCATATTAAGTAAAAATGTTTTGACTTTTTTTTTGAGATTGTTTTAAAAAATCGAGATTGGTTTGACAAAATTTAAATGAACCCGCTTTCGCACATTGCACAACCACCAAATGAATTGGTTCATCCAATATTCGTGGTGGGTATTCTACGTTGCACATTTTATTGTTTACACATGAAATATGCATACTAATGACAAGTATCATTGTGCAGAATGGTTACGAGTTGCGGAATTTTTTGGTACACTTGCTCAAGTATCATGAAAATGAAGCAGAAGACAATAGCCATAACATTGTACGGCAATATCTAAGGAGCGCCGACGAGTAGTTGATAAAAAGATAGACGAGTGTTTATTTCATATTCAGACGATGCCAATTATACCGGTTGTCGAAATATACTTCAAACAAGGTTAGCACTTATGGGGTTCTTAGAATATCTTTTGGCTGTATTTTTCATACACGTGAATTTTTGCATGTATTCTATCGGCAAATTGCGCAAAAAAAATTAGGGACCATAGCAACGCACATGCTTTCAACTAGTATCATATACTCGTCTAGACGTACCAATCGAGTTTTGTCAAAGTATGTTATCATAATCCGTGGTCAACACACAAGAAGAAAATATGGGGATGAAAACAATTTTTTTCCCCCTCTTTTGCATCCACAAACTTGTCATTTCTATATAGTCGGGTTCTTGCGAAACCTTGGAGATACATATATATAGAAAACATGCTATGTATACACGTAAATATTTTCAGAATTTTAGGTGATCTACGAATCCTGCTTTCGGTTATTTCTTGCGGGGCTACAGTGAGCATGGGTGCCACAAATCCTTGTGCAGTGTACTAGTCATATTCTACGGAGCAAAGGCGCGGGAGATGATGCTGGCGCAATAATCTTTTCGGCGTGCCGATTCTTGGAGGCATGCGATAGCCCCATCGAAGCTGAGCTTCGGGCCTGCACGGAGGGATTATCCCTAGCGTTGGAATGGACAGATAAATCTATCTTGGTGGAGAGTGACTGTTTGGAGGCCATCCAGATGATCAAGGAGCCGGGGGGTAAATAGATCGACGGTCTGTACGCTGGTTAATGATGTTAAGGCCCTGATCCATGGTGGTAGGGAGTGTATTTGCTCGCATATATCTAGAGTTAGTAATGGTGCTACCCACCAGTTAGCAAAGTTCGGTCGTACCAATGGCCGTACTCAATTCTGGATACAATCAGGTCCAGACGAAATCTGTGATGCTTGTAACCAGGATGATACCCATTAATTAAATCTTGGTTTCCCGCAAAAAAAAAGGCAGATCGATGCACATGTGTTGTTATACTCGCGCGTGCGATAGCGATCGAGACCAACACACGTACAGAACCAGTACGTAGACTGCGTTGCCGGCGACACGTGCTCTCTAGAGTGCCATGCCTGTCATCCCTACCAAGTTAGGCGTGCGTGCATGCAGCTTGGTCGCTTGTTCTTTCCGGGGAAAAGAACGGCGAAGCGATGACGGCAATGGCAACAAATGCACGATGATCCGGTTCATGCGTGCGTACGTACGTGTGCGCCCAACGATGCAAGCGGCACGGGATTGGGATTTCCCGTCACCCTGCCTACTCCTCCCACCGGGACAGGCGGGATCAATGGGATCTAAGCAAAGCCGGACACATGGTCCAACGGGACCCACCGACCCGCTAATTAGCATGCACATGCAGAATTGAACAATCCGTCTCCGGTGGTAGAAGGCACCGAGTCGGCAGGCGAGACAGAAATTAAGGAGGCACGAGATACAAATGGGATTAGTAGGGCATTAGCAGTAATCCCACCGGTCCAACACGGGATATCACAAACGGAGTAGGTTGGATTTTCTGGCGGGACGGGAGGCGGGTTTGATGGGAAGACCCGTCCCACTTACATCGCTATGTGCGCCTCCCCTCGAGCCAGCCAGCTCCTGGCCCGTCCATCCCAATGTCCTGTGCGTGGACGGCGATCGATGGGAGTGAATCGGTCGAGCGACGATAGAAAGGCATCAACAGCAGAGCACAATTTGGGTGCCGGACCCCGAGTCCACGCGACCATGCATGGAGATCGGTCGAGCTAGGGCGCTTAAAGTGCACTTCGCTGGGGAGTACGTACGGAACGACTGCCACTGACACTGCTGGCCGGCCGGCCACTTTGCTTATCCGATAGGGAACGCCCGCGCGCGCGCGGCCTTGAGCGATCGATGCGTCCAGGTTGCAGCACCAGGGCACGGGCAAGCGGCAGATGCAATGCACACGTGTTGATAACCGGCGCCGTCGCCGCGGCATGGGGGCTCGGTACTACATGCGCGCTGAATCGATCCGATCAATCGGCTCTTGGCTAGCCTGAGACCGGCGGCGGCCGGGCCGGGGCACGCAGGAGGGATGTCCTGTGCGGCCGTGCGCACGCACTCGGATTCGCTCCGTGCCCCGCCAATGCCGATGCCATGCATGATGGATCGGAGCGGTCCCTTTCGCACAAAAGGCTGGGATGGCGCTGGGTTTTGCTGGCCCCCTGCGCTGGGTTTCGCACAACAGGAGATTTCGAGAGAGGGGGGACGATAGGTCCTGGTGGGAGGCTGCAGCTCCCGACGCGTGGCGCCAAGGCAAGCTCCCGTGCGCACGGCCCCGGGCGACGGTCGGGCCGCGTCCCATGTGCCTCCGCCCGGTTGGGTCCGTGGCCATCCCCACTTTGGCTAATTGCGCCTCCTGACGGCACTGCCTTTCTTATCCAGACACTTTAGTTCTTCGTCAGGTTCTAGCTAGCTGCCTTTCTTATCCAGAAACCTGCCTAAAATTTGTATTTCCAGGGTCTACTCCATGGTAATGAAATTTGACCCCAGCGGGATCGCTTAGAAAAAAAGCAAGTTGTTGATCTACAACCGGATCGAAGATAGATTTCGCATGAGCTATATATGGACGTAGAGACTAATATCCTGTAAATATTGATCTTGACATATATGCTTGGACCAGAATCCAGATCATGAAGCAAACATGCATGAATTCTGATCAGCTACACAAGTCACAACAAGTCCTATCCGACTTTCACCCGTGTGTTGGTAACAATGCTCAAGCTATTCTCAACTCTATGAAACTCCTGGGCAGTCAAACGCCCAACATGCAAGAAAGAGACCAAATGCAGAAAGACAAAGCAAGAAAAGTGGACAGTAATAACCAAGATTACAATGGTACTGAGACGATTGTCTTCTCAGATGCAGCATGGAAGGAGAGAAAGGAAAAAGAAAACACTGAATATACACGATCATGCATTGGGCTCTTTATACAAACCAACAGCAACAATGGCCGAACTCAAGCCAAAATCTGTGCCTCTACTTCCTACACTATGTCTCCTCTCCAGGCAGAAGCTAAAGCATTGCTTCTGGGAGCAGAAATAGCAAAGAGATTAGGAGCCAGTAAGACCCAAATCTACACTGATAATATCCTTATGGCAAAGGTGGTATCCAGCAACAAAGTTGACACAGAATATATTCACTGGAATACCAGAGACACTCTGGCAAAGATTTTAAATATTGTTAAGGAAACAGAAGCCAGGATCAATCACATTAGTAGAGAAGAAAACAATATAGCCCACTCTTGTGCAAACAAGGTACAGAGAAACCTCTCTACTGTACCTATCTGTAATTGCTATGCAACAGAGCATTCTAGAGATTCCTGCCCTTGGCTAGATTTTAAAAAAAACTCAAACTGACAGGATTTTGTAATTCATGATGTAACCTGTTGTTGAGAAATAATATTTTTGGTGCCCTTGGCACCATCTTTGCTTAAAAAAAAACCCGTGTGTTGGTAACAAACCCACCACCATATATACATGCATGCATCTTTCAGCATGGGAAGAGAGAAATCGTCCGGTGGATCGTCGATGTTTAATCGCCATCCCCTCTCTCTGGTCGTTGTCACGCACGCTGCCCTTTGGCACCTCCTGTACGTGCACGCTGGTCGCGAATATATCTGTGGTCTCCGCCACGTCCAAATCCGTCACTCAACCGGATGAAAGGAATTAATTCTACATCTACTCGGTAGTCACTCGTTACTTCACAGCTGACCCAACTGATCGATGCGCACCAAGATCACATCTCTAAAGTGAAGATCAAATGCGGCCATTAGTGCTATATTATGCCTGATAGTTACGGCAAAGGTTGATGTCTATGGCGCATAAATGTAGTAAAAAAAGACCAGCAAACCATTGCATGAATATACACCGGTAGAAAATAGGGCTTCCGTGTCCCGAAGCGATGGTCCCGGTTTCTAAGGCTAGGACACCGCATGGGGCAAGACCACGAGTAATCCCGGTTCGTTTGGGACCTTTAGTCCCGGTTCGTAAAGGGTTTCACGCATGCATTTAGCTTTTAGTCCTGATTAAGAACCGAGACTAAAGGTCCATGTTCCTGTATATATACACCCCAGTCTCACACGCTTGTGTGTGAGCTGGTTTGTTTTTCCCTCTCATGCACAAGTGGTGTATGTTGCTTTATTTTTCCCCACTATGTACAAAAGGTGCTCGATAAAATACGTGAGAGCATGATGCCACTTGAGTTCACATAAAACAAACATGATATGAAGTGTCTGAGCCACACTTAATCTTTCTCCTCTTTCTTTCCTCATCGATCGAGGTTAGCAACGTGAAGCGCCTTTAGTCTCGGTTCGTAACAGAACTGGGACTGAAGGGTGGGGGCTCTAGTCCCGATTGCCTAGTCCCGGTTGCGAAAATCGGGATAAAGGCCTTTACAAACCGGAACTAATGCCCTGTTTTCCACTAGTGATACTACCAACAGTGTCCGTGATTTTATTTTTATTTGTGACTGGATAAAGAAGTTATCTTTTACTAAAAGGCGACAACGCCGATTCATAGCAAGATTAGTAAAAAAATCATTGCATATATGCCATTGGATTGGATAGCGGTGTCTTGGATCTTCGGTGCACATGCACATTTTATTTAAAATATAATTTCAAGATGTCATAAATTTCGAGAAAAAATATACGCTCGCATATCTCCATAATCCATATTGGGTGCACACAAAGTCGTCTCACGAAAAATTGACTATGAGTATAAAACTATGTTGCAACTAAAAAAATCATAGTTGCATTCTCACTTTCGTTTGAATTTCGGTTGCAATCCACTTGCAAGTGAAAAAATTCTAGTTGCAACAAACCTGACAGATTCTAACATAGTTCTGGCTCAACTAAGAATTAGCATAACCATTTTTGTTTTGTTTTAGCCATAGTAGCCTTTTGGCGGTGGTTTCTAGGACCTCTGTGTTTGAAGCCGACGGCTGATCAAAAGAGACTTTTTTTCAAAAAGGTCCATCGATATATTGATAATCACCCACGGTAGTACAAAGAACCAAAGAGTAGTAAAAACTACAAACAGGTCCTTAGACCATCTGACGGTGACTACACACGTTGGCACAAGCCTAAGGAGTGCCTCCCTTGTCCCTCCATCAAAGGAGCTAGGAAAATCTTGTTTTAGTAGAACTTATGGAGTAGACAAACATGAAGTGTCAATGTCTATGGCGCACAAACTTAGTATATAAAACACCCGCAAACTATTGCCTAAATATAGTACCAACAGAGGAACCAAGGTCCCATGCAAATCTTCTCCTGGTAGAGCTTGTGTAGTAGACAAAAAGAAAGTCACAACACACTAGAATGACAACCATCGCCAAAGATGAAACCTGTAGATCAGAAGAAGTAGACCTAATACTACACCAACAAACATGAAAACCGACCGCATCTCAGAAAATCCGCCGGACACAACACCACATGCCCTCCACCAGTGCTAGACGCACAACCAGAGCGAGGATATGACAGGAGAACCTTATTGTGACATCAGGATGTAGCATCCGCCTCACCATGTTGAAGAGCACATCGAAAATCAAGATAAACAAAAAAGTGTCCAGAACCCCAATGCCAGAGGTGGGATGAAACCCTAGATGAGTTTTCCAACAGTCTCTCTCCTTGGAGCCGCATCATACCTTCTTGATCAAAGGAGACTTAATTTCGGAAATGCACATTTGGTCCCATGTGCATATGCTCCCTTTATTAAAAACACATATTTCAAAATATTAAAAGAATTACGAAAAAATATATTCTTGTGTATGTGATATTCTATGGGCACACATGCGGTTTCACGAAATATCTATTTATCATGAAACGACCTTGTGAGCTCCTAAATTGTGGAGATGTACCTGCACGTATTTTTTAAAATTTTATTGACATTCCAAAATTATTGAAAATTAAACTTAAATAAAGGGGGCATATGTACCCCGAGCAAAATAGCCGCGTCCACTTAATTTATCCTTCAATTTTATTTTTCCCCAGCTCGATCGTCATAACTGTAGTCGTGCAAAGTAGCTGTGGAGTTTGTCATTGATGGTGTTTGACAATGCAGTGCATGCACACGACATGCAGGCCCTGCACGCATGGATAAGAAACGGGACCACGCAGGTGCGCCCGTTAGTTGCAGCACGAGGACTTCTGTTCCTTGGAGCAGTAGAATACCTGCGTGGCGAATTATCAGACGGCCATGCCACTATTGTATCAAGAGCAGGTACGCGAAATCTCAAAAGAAAAAGAAAAAGGTAGGTACACGAGCAAACTTCCCCAAAGTTGTAGCCGTCGTTCGGTACCCCGCGTAGGCCTGACGCTCCTTTGCTCTATGACAATCCGTCGTGTCGTTTAAAAGGCATAGTACTATTCACACGGATTTTCTGAATTGTACTTACGCAAGAGAGAGACGGGTCAGTGGCAAGAGGTAAACTATACAGAAGAAAGAAGAGACCAAACCGAACATCCAGGCGAACACGCGTACACGCGCCCGGGCGGTCTCAAATTTGTCACATGCTCTCTAGCCCTATCCACACGTACATGTATACGTGTATTCTATTAGAGTTACTACATGCTCCCTCCGTTCAGAAATATAAAACATTTAAATTTTGTAAAATAAATGTACGCTTTTTAATGTATATCTACGGCGTAGAGATCGATAAAGACGACCACACGACAAGAACCATTTTATGACAAGGCGGCCATGCAAGCGGGACGATGACAGACCGCAACGACCTATTCATATGCGTGCTCATGATACTATGAAATAGCAGCACCTAACACATATGTAATATAAGGCTTGCTAGTTAATTGTAAAAAAAATTAAAAAAAACTTGCTTTGCCATGTACGCTGGATAATATACACTGGTAAAAAAATGGTCTTTGGTCCAGCACGCAAATACAATTGGTCCCGGTTCGTTTCCTTAATCGGGACCAATGTCAGGCACCGGTCCTGGTTCATGTCGCCTGGGCATTGGTCCCGGTTCATCTCTAAGCATTGGTCTCGGTTCGAACCGGGACCAATGTCAGGCACCGGTCCTGGTTCATGTCGCCTGGGCATTGGTCCCGGTTCATCTCTAAGCATTGGTCTCGGTTCGAACCGGGACCAGTGCCACCGCGACACACACGTGGTGCTCTGCGGAGCATTGGTCCCAGGTCATGCCACAAACCGGGACCAAAACCACGCGACGGTCTACAATCCGGGACAATCTAAATTAATTTGAGGCAGAAATTAAATTGATTAGTATTTTGAAAAAATCTTCCACAAATTAATCGAGACAAAGATCTAAATCGAGACATTTTATTAATTCGACCACAAATTCTTTCCAAACAAAGATGCGATTTTACAAATTTTCCTAGTCGACAATTTCACTTCCGCTGTCCTCCGAGCCGCCGGCTTCCTCGTCGTCGTCGGACGAAACCTCCACGATTTCCGCATTGTTCGGGAGACGGAGCTCCTCTGCGCGGCTAGCGGCGTCGATGGCGGTGTAGATGGTCCGTCCAGGGACGGACCAGAACATCTCCTGCCCTTCTCGGTTGCGGCAATCCGGGTACATCACACGCCCGTCCACGATGCGGTTGCCAAGCTTGGCCTTCCGCTCCTTTTTGAACAGCCGGGGCCAGTACGGGCTGGCCGGCGCGTACCGGGGTAACGCCCTCTTCCACGCGGGCATCTGGCGGCGACGCTCCGCGATTACGCTCTCCATCTCGTATCCGCCGGGGACGAGGAGCGGAGCCACTGGCACACCCGCGTGGCTGATGCGCCATCCGGCGGGCACCGTCGCGTGCGGCGGCGCGAGGATATCGTAGTACGCGAACATCGCCGCCTCGTAGAAATTGAGCGTGGGCACCTCCATGGCGGCGCGGTGGAGATTGGAGAGGGGGGAGGCGAGACGACGGCGCGGTGGAGAGGACGAGGAGATGGCACGGTGGAGACTACAGAGAGGCCGAGGCGATGGCAAAAGCGACGCGCTGTGGCCTCCTATTTGTACACGGGGACGACGAAGCGACGGTGGACATTGGTCCCGGTTAATACCACAAACCGGGACCAAAGCCCCTCCCCGCGACATGTGGCGGCCCAGCAACGCCCCCCCACCCAGGTCAGTGGTCCCGAGTCGTGCCATCAACCGGGACCAATGATCTGGGTGGGGGGCGCGTTGCTGGGCCGCCACGTGTCGCGCGGGAGGGGCTTTGGTCCCGGTTCGTGGCATTAACCGGGACCAAAAACCCTCCCCTGGCTATAAATAAGCCCAACCCATCCACTTATTTTTTCTGGAATTTTCTGTGGGAGGTGGATGCTAGGTTTTTTTTCTTCACACTGCACACAAGGTGTTTGACGAAATGTCCGAGCCACGGTTCAGTTCGCACAACACGGTATCCTCGCCCGAGGTTAGCAACCTTATCTTTTTTATCTGTAATTTATACAAAAATATTGCATGTGTCCATGTAGGGTGGTCATTTCACTATTTACGATGTCATTGTCATGGTTAATTATTATGACGCAGATCGATACGCGGACGGGATGGATGTACGGCGATCGACGTGATTTCGATTTTATTGCAGGCCTGCATAAATTCATCGAGTTGGCTAAGGTAAACAAAGTGGATAAGTTTATGCCTTGTCCCTGCGTCGACTGTCGGAACGTGGCGGAGGACTCTGCCCCGAGAATCCTTCAAAGCCATCTGCTTCGGAGAGGTTTCATGCCCGGATATTATTATTGGACCATGCACGGAGAAATAGGGGTTAGGCTAGAAGAAAATGAAGAAAAGGAGGATGATGACAGCTATCCTATGTCCCCTGAAGAATACGGCGATACTGCAATAGAAGAAAATGAAGAAAAGGAGGATGATGACAGCTATCCTATGTCCCCTGAAGAATACGGCGATACTGCAATGGAAGACAATGAAGAAGAGGGAGGCGGCAATGAAGAAGAACAACGAGCATCGGATGAGCCCGCTGATGGTTTTGGTCGGGTCATTTCTGATGCAAAGCAACAATGCGATACAGAAAAGGAGAAGCTTAAGTTGGAGGTCATGCAAAAGGATCACAAAAAGTTGTTATAACCAAATTGCGAAGATGGCAGCACAAAGCTCGGTACCACACTTGAACTGCTGAAATGGAAGGCGAAGACTGGCTTATCTGACAAGGGATTTGAGAAGTTACTGAAAATAATGAAGCCGAAGCTTCCAAAGAATAACGAGCTGCTCGAGACAACGTACGAAGCAAACAAGACTATCTGCCCTCTAGGATTAGATGTGGAGAAGATACATGCATGCATTAATGACTGCATCTTGTACCGCGGTGAGAAGTACGAGAATATAGATAAATGCCCGGTATGCACTGCATGTCGATACAAGATCAGACAAGATGATCCTGGTGATGTTGAGGGCGATGACGAGCCCCCCGGGAAGAGGGTTCCTGCTAAGGTTATGTGGTATGCTCCTATAATCCCATGGTTGAAACGTCTGTTCAGAAACAAAGAGCATGCCAGGTTGTTGCGATGGCACAAAGAAGAGCGTAAGAAAGACGGGAAACCGAGACACCCCGCCGATGGGTCGCAGTGGAGAAACATCGAGAGAAAGTACTCAAACTTTGCAGGTGACGCGAGGAACTTATGGTTTGGTCTAAGTACAGGCGGCATGAATCCTTTCGAGGAGCAGAGCTGCAGTCACAGCACCTGGCCAGTGACTCTATGTATCTACAACCTTCCTCCTTGATTGTGCATGAAGCGGAAGTTCATTATGATGCCAATGCTCATCCAAGGACCGAAGCAAACCGGCAACGACATTGATGTGTACCTAAGGCCATTAGTCGGTAAACTTTTGCAGTTGTGGGCAGAACTAGGTGTAAAGGTGTGGGATGAGCACAAACAGGAGCCATTTGACCTACGAGCGTTGTTGTTCGTGACCATCAATGATTGACATGCTCTTAGTAACATTTCAGGACAGTCAAACAAGGGATACAATGCATGCACGCACTGTTTAGATAAGACTAAAGGTACATATTTGGATAAATGTAAGAAGGTTGTGTACCTGGGGTATTGTAAATTTCTTCCAACCAATCATCAAGTAAGAAAGAAAGACAAGCATTTTAACGGTGAGGCAGATTACGGGAAGAAGCCTAAGCTCCCTAAAGGTGCTGATGTATTTGGTATGGTGAAGGACCTAGAAGTAATCTTTGGAAAGGGTCCTGGTGGTCAATATGTTCCGAAAGACCCCATTACCGGACACACGGCCATGTGGAAAAAGAAATCTATATTTTGGGAGCTTGAGTATTGAAAAGACCTAGAGGTCCGCTCTTCAATCGACGTGATGCACGTGACGAAGAATCTTTGCGTGAACCCGCTAGGCTTCCTGGGCGTGTATGGGAAGACAAAAGACACACCAGAAGAACGGGAGGACCAGCAACGTATCAAAGACCCATACAACAAGCATACTGATAAAGGACGTGAATACTTAAGCAGCTACGCTCTTACCAAAGCAGAGAAGGAAATCTTTTTTGAAGTCCTTTACAGTATCAAGGTCCTGACTGGCTTCTCGTCAAATATAAAGGGAATAATAAATATGGCAGAGAAAAAATTTCAGAACCTAAAGTCTCATGATTGCCATGTGATTATGACGCAGTTGCTTCCGGTTGCATTGAGGGTGCTTCTACCCGAAAATGTTCGATTAGCCATTGTGAAGCTATGTGCATTCCTCAATGCAATATCTCAGAAGGTAATCGATCGAGAAAGTCTGGAAAGGCTACAGAAGGATGTGGTCCAATGTCTTGTCAGTTTTGAGTTGGTGTTCCCCCGTCCTTCTCCAATATTACGACGCATCTCTTAGTTCACCTAGTCGAAGAGATTTCCATTCTCGGTCCTGTATTTCTGCACAATATGTTCCCCTTCGAAAGGTTCATGGGAGTCTTAAAGAAATATGTTCGTAACCGTGATAGGCCAGAAGGAAGCATCTCCAAGGGCTATGGAATAGAGGAGGTCATTGGGTTCTGTGTAGACTTTCTTCCTGACCTTAAGCCGATTGGTGTTCCTGAATCACGGTATGAGGGGAGACTGAGTGGAAAAGGCACGCTAGGAAAGAAGGCAATGATATTTAGGGACGGGTATTCTTTGAATCAAGCACACTACACAGTTCTACAAAGTTCTACCTTCATGGCTCCATATATCGAGAAACACATGAACGTTGTACGCTCCAAGTTCCTAGGGAAGGATGAATACTGGATTAAAGAAAATCACATGGAGACTTTCGGCACTTGATTGCAATTACATCTCATGAATGACACCACTATTAGAGATCAGCTCTACTTGTTGGCCGCGACACCATCTGCGACGGTATTGACTTTCCAAGGGTACAAGATAAATGGGAATACATTTTACACAATTGCCCAAGATAAAAAGAGCACCAACCAAAATAGTGGTGTTCGCTTTGATGCAACATGCGAGAATGGGAAAAAGGACATATATTATGGTTACATAGAAGAGATATGGGAACTTGACTATGGACCTACTTTTAAGGTCCCTTTGTTTCGGTGTAGTTGGGTCAACGTGAATGGAGAAGGGGTAAAGGTAGACTAGCTATACGAAATGACAACAGTGGATCTCAAGAATATTGGTTACAGAGAAGAACCATTCGTCCTAGCCAATGATGTGGCTCAGGTTTTTATGTGAAGGACATGTCCTCTAGACCGAAAAAAGAGAAAATAAGGAAACGAATACATCAGATGATGAGCCCAGGCGTCACATAGTTCTTTCAGGAAAGAAAACATCGCGGGAGTCGAGGACAAGACAGACATGTCACCAGATTATGATAAGTTTGATGAAATTCCGCCCTTCACCGTGAAAACTAACCCAAGCATCCCGTTAAGCAAAGAATATGCTCCATGGTTACGGCCTAAGAAGCGGTCATAGGCAATGGATCGACATACGCGATGAAGGATTCATACCCTAAACCCTATGTAAATCTATGTAACGTATGGAAACTTTTTGTGATGTATGAAAACTTTATGTGATGTATTAAGGCATACATATATATAGTGGTGCCCTAGCATTTTAAAAACCAACCGTTTAAGCAAACCAGAAACATGAACACGTCGGGGAGCTACCAAATTAAATTCGGGAGTGCCTCTATGGACATAGTGCTGCCACCCACTCCTGGCACTGATGACATAATGTCGACACACTCACCCCTGGAATAGTGCTGCCACCCACCCAAAATAGTGTCGTCATTTACCGATTTAGTGCTTCCCACTGAAGACATAGTGTCGACATGTTGTCGCCACATCCATATTTAGTCCCGGTTGGTGCCTCTAACCGGGACTAAAGGTTCATCATATCTTTAGTCCCGGTTGTTGGCTTTAATTTTGTTTTTTAGATTAGTACTAATTAATTGACTAATGGCGGGCATGAAGCTTCTTAGCCCGGGGCTAAGCCTCGCCGAACTTGAAGTGGATCTCTGATGAAATAGCATGTTGTGAACCTATAAATGATTTTAAAAAAAATTCACAAGCATTATATCATGTACATATCCCCGTCGAGCAACAAAATATTCTTCTTCTTCTTCTATCTGCCGTCACAAAATCCATTGCAACAAAAATAAGAACCAAAACTATGAAGGCATATATATATAGTGGAATCCTAGCATTTTAATCACCGACCGTTTAAGCAAACCAGAAACATGAACACGTCGGGGAGCTACCAAATTAAATTAGGGAGTGCCTCTATGGCGAGCTCCTCGAAGATGTCTGAGGACGAGATCCTAAGACATCTTCGAGAAGCTCTGCCGTAGTGGTGTCCCTGCCCTTGCACACCATCTTTCAGTTTATATCTTCTCTAGATAGATCAGTATGCTGGTGGAGCTAACTAATTTCACATATTAGAGAGTGCCTCTACGGCGAGATCCTCGAAGATGTCTGAGGACGGGATCCTAAGACATCTTCGAGAAGCTCCGCCGTAGTGGTGTCCCTTGTCTCGCACACCATCTTGCAGTTCTTCACAAGAATACATACCTATTTATAGATTAAGCAGCACAACATAGTGTCGGGCACTGATGACATAATGTCGACACACTCACCCCGGGCATAGTGCTGTCACCCATCCAAAATAGTGTCGTCATTTACTGGCTTAGTGCTGCCCACTGAGGACATAGTGTCGACATGTTGTCGCCACATCCACATTTAGTCCCGGTTGGTGCCTCCAACCGGGTCTAAAAGTTCATCATATCTTTAGTCCCGGTTGTTAGCTTTAATTTGGTTTTTTAGATTAGTACTAATTAATTGACTAACGGCGGGCATGAAGCTTCTTAGCCCGGGGCTGAGCCTCGCTGAACTTGAAGTGGATCTCTGATGAAATAGCATGTTGTGAACCTATAAATGATTTTTTTAAAAATTCACAAGCATTATATCATGTACATATCCCTGTCGAGCAACAAAATATTCTTCTTCTTCTATCTGCCGTCACAAAATCCATAGCAACAAAAATAAGAACCAAAACTATGAAGGCATACATATATATAGTGGCGCCCTTGCATTTTAATCACCGGCCATTTAAGCAAACCAGAAACATGAACACGTCGGGGAGCTACCCAATCAAATTAGGGAGTGCCTCTATGGACATAGTGCTGCCACCCACCCGCATAGTTCTGCCACCCACCCCTGGCACTGATGACATAATGTCGACACACTCACCCCTGGCATAGTGCTGCCACCCACCCAAAATAGTGTCGTCATTTACTGGCTTAGTGATGCCCACTGAGGACATAGTGTCGACATGTTGTCGCCACATTCACATTTAATTCCGGTTGGTGCCTCCAACCGGGACTAAAAGTTCATCATATCTTTAGTCCCGGTTGTTGGCTTTAATTTTGTTTTTTAGATTAGTACTAATTAATTGACTAACGACGGGCATGAAGCTTCTTAGCCCGGGGCTGAGCCTCGCTGAACTTGAAGTGGATCTCTGATGAAATAGCATGTTGTGAACCTATAAATGATTTTTTTAAAAATTCACAAGCATTATATCATGTACTTGTAGTTCAAATCTGGGCAACCTCCTACCGATTCGGCAGGAATTTGTCTTTTTCATGAGAGATGGACGGAAAGGTTCCAGATACACCGGTTGGGAAATTGTCCATATAAGGTGGTCTAGTATTTTTGAAAAATGGATTGGTACCAATGCCAAACTTTAATTTGGTGGTTGCTTCACAAAACACCCCGATTTCGGTACCTCAAAAATGAAAATTGGTTTTTTCGTGCGTCGAAAAGGAAAACTTCCTCCTGCAACATCGTAAGCCATCGCAAGATGCACTTGTGTACACAATATGGGCACACTATCACAAACTACGCCCTGATTCTAGCCATAATATTGGTGGTTTGACCTAAATGCCATGAAACCTCGAACATGATAGGTCATTTTGTGAAGGATTTTTTATGATGTTTGCAATTTTTTAAGTTCAATATTTTTCCTTGCAACTGTGACACATAATATGACACCACGCGAAGGTTTCACATTGTTTGGATCATTTTTGAATTTCTTATGCCTGTTTCAAACTATATTCAAAACGGCGGGCATGAAGCTTCTTATCCCGGGGCTGAGCCTCGCTAAACTTGAAGTGGATCTCTGATGAAATAGCAATGTTGTGAACCTATAAATGATTTTAAAAAAAATTGACAAGCATTATATCATGTACTTGTAGTTCAAATTTGGGCAACCTCCTACCGATTTGGCAGGAATTTGTCTTTTTCATGAGGGATGGACAGAAAGGTTCCAAATACACCGGTTGTGAAATTGTCCATATAAGGTGGTCTAGTATTTTTGAAAAATGGGTTGGTACCAATGCCAAACTTTCATTTGGTGCTTGCTTCACAGAACACCCCAATATCGGCACCTCAAAAATGGAAATTGACTTTTTCGTGCGTCGAAAAGGAAAACTTCCTCCTATAACATCGTAAGCCATCCCAAGATGCACATGTCTGCACAATATGGGCACATTATCACAAATATGCCCTGATTCTAGCCATAACATTGGTGGTTTGACCTAAATGCCATGAAACCTCGAACATGATAGGTCATTTTGTGAAGGATTTTTTATGATGTTTGCAATTTTTCAAGTTCAATATTTTTCCTTGCAACTGTGATACATAATATGACACCATGTGAAGGTTTCACATTGTTTGGATCATTTTTGAATTTCTTATGCCCGTTTCAAACTATATTCAAAACGGCGGGCATGAAGCTTCTTAGCCCGAGGCTGAGCCTCGCTGAACTTGAAGTGGATCTCTAATGAAATAGCATGTTGTGAACCTATAAATAATTTTTAAAAAAATTCCTAAGCATTATATCATGTACTTGTAGTTCAAATCTGGGCAACCTCCTACCGATTCGGCAGGAATTTGTCTTTTTCATGAGGGATGGACGGAAAGGTTCCAGATACACCAGTTGGGAAATTGTCCATATAAGGTGGTCTAGTATTTTTGAAAAATGGGTTGGTACCAATGCCAAACTTTAATTTGGTGGTTGCTTCACAGAACACCCCGACTTTGGCACCTCAAAAATGGAAATTGGCTTTTTTGTGCGTCGAAAAGGAAAACTTCCTCCTGCAACATTGTAAGCCATCCCAAGATGCACATATGTGCACAATATGGGCACATTATCACAAACTATGCCCTGATTCTAGCCATAACATTGGTGGTTTGACCTAAATGCCATGAAACCTCGAACATGATAGGTTATTTTGTGAAGGATTTTTTATGATGTTTGCAATTTTTCAAGTTCAATATTTTTCCTTGCAACTGTGACACATAATATGACACCACGCGAAGGTTTCACATTGTTTGGATCATTTTTGAATTTCTTATGCCCGTTTCAAACTATATTCAAAACGACAAATTCCAAATTATGCAGTAAATTTTTGGTAATGCATTTTTAATTGAAAATAGTAAATTGTATATTTCAAATAAAAAAATTTGAAAACAGAAAATGGTTTTTGATTAGTTATTTAAATTGAAGCACTTTTCCTGTTGAAAGTTTTTTCAAATTCCAAATTATTGAATAAATATTTGAAAATGTAATTTTAATTGAAAATAGTAAAATTATATAGTTCAAATAAAAAAATAAAAAATAGAAAATGGTTTTTGATTAGTTATTTAAATTGAAGCACTTTTCCTGTTGAAAGTTTTTTCAAATTCCAAATTATGGTAATAAATATTTGGTAATACAATTTTAATTGAAAATAGTAAAATTGTATAGTTCAAATAAAAATATTTGAAAACAGAAAATGGTTTTTGATTAGTTATTTAAATTGAAGCACTTTTCCTCTTGAAAGTTTTTTCAAATTCCAAATTATGCAATAAATATTTGGTAATGCAATTTTAATTGAAAATAGTAAAATTGTATAGTTCAAATAAAAATATTTGAAAACAGAAAATGGTTTTTGATTAGTTATTTAAATTGAAGCACTTTTCCTGTTATTTTTTTTGAAATTCCAAATAAATAATCATCTTAAATTGAAACATCTTATTAATTAAAGAAGAAAACAAATTTGAAAATGGTGGGAAGACCGAAAGGTTTGCTAAAATCTGAAAATGGTGGGAAGACCGAAAGGTTTGCTAAAATCTGAAAAAGGGTCAACGATCCCGGTTTGTCCCACCAACCGAGACCGATGATCCTAGGTGCGCGCGCTGCCATCAACATGCTTTTGGTCCCGGTTCGTCCCACCAACCGGGACCGTTGATCCTTTGGTCCCAGTTGGTGGGACGAACCGGGACCAAAGGCCCGCGCACGTGGCAGCACAACAACGCTCCTGCCCAGACCATTGGTCCCGGTTCGTCCCACCAACCGGGACCGTTGATCCTTTGGTCCCGGTTGGTGGGATGAACCGGGACCAAAGGCATGTACAGTTAACAGCCCCGACCCTTCCTCCTCCCCAACTCTCCCAAATCACAAAGCACATCGACGCACGGTTAAGGAAAATTTGCGGCGGAGCAAAATCACGCCGTCAGGCTACCCAAATCCAGAGCGGCCGCTTCACGCCGTCGACGCCCGCCGTCGCCACGCCACCACCATAGACGGTCGGAATCGAGAAGCTCTCAGCTGGAAATCGACGCCACGGTCACCGTCTGCTCCGACTCCGGCCGTCGCCATTGTCGCTGCTTCCGAGCTCCTCCGGCCTCGTCAACCCATCCATCGTCTTCGTGGTGACCCGCTGGTCCTCCAGGACCTCTCCTTTCTTTCTTTCTCTCTCTCTCGCTCCGTTTCGTTCTGTCGCCGAGCGCCACTGTCCGCCGCCGTCGGACGTTGTCGCAGACGACGCTCCGATGACCAATAAGGGGCGGCGTGACCACCATTAGCTTCCTCGCGACGCGCTCGTTCGAACCCGACCTTCTGCGCGTTCCAGCAAGCCCTCTAGTGCTGCTAACACCGCCGGCCGACGTGCCCTCCGGCGAGCCCATGTGGCACCAAGGTGGCACTCATGTGGCCCTGACGTGGGCGTCGAGCAAGCTCTGCCAGCGTGGCAGCCCGACGTGGCCCTGACCCCACTCATCAGTCACTGTGGGTAGGCTCTGCATAGAAAAGGTTCCCCAGCCCTAGGTGATATCAGCCTTCACCTATGTTGACGCAATAAAGGTTTAATAATTGTTTTAATAATTTCAGAAAAAGGATATATCTTATAAACTTAATAAGTAATTATTTATAAGTCAGAAAAAATACAAATAATATATCCATCAAAAAAATGAGATCTATACTTTACCATCAATATAATGCATTTTTCAACAACTTTAATCACAAGTTTAATTAGAAGAACAAATGAACCCCTGTAGGTGATTCAAGGGTCTCTCCTGTATTAGGGTTTGGACCCCTCGGATCCCGCTTAAATTTCCAAGCATGCTATAGGGTTTCATTACAATACTAATTAACTTGTCATATCATCATCTTTGCTTGAGCATTGCATCGATTCCATGTGTTGATTATTGTTCCCCCTTTCTTTCCAGTGTTTGCTTCTTCCCGGTAGAATACGATATCAACATCAAGATCGAAGACCGAGATCAACACCATCGAAGATCGAGTGCATAGTGTTTTGCATTATAGTAACTTGCAAATCTTAATTTGCAGATACTATGGATCCAACACAGCAAGATAATATGATTCCAGAACATCAGGAAAACATCCTCCACGGAATGATGTGCGAAAATGAAGATATCAATACCGATGTCACCAGTCAGTTTCTGAACGATTCCGGTCAGGGAGATGAGTTTCTCAACCGAGGAGACGGCTCTGGTGAGGTAGAAGCCAAAGCCTGGGATAGGGAGAAGCCGATGAGGGAGAAGGCGACGGCCGGCGGAACCTTAAATCTCGCAAACAGCGGCGAGGTGTATATATGTATTTTTGTAATTAAAATGTTGCTGTCTATATATATACATGCATATATTAACACTCTTTCTTATTTTAGCCCTCCGGATCGAGAACTTCTTCCGTAAGAACGAAACGAGACCCAACAAAAAAGTTGGATGACACTATGAGGTATAGGATCGAAGTGGTCGGTACAGATGGCGAACCGCAAGCTCCTGTCGAAGTCGCAAGAAAATTTGTCAAGCAATGCGAAGTTCTTGCGAGGGACCACATCCCGATCAACGTTCAAGAATGGAATCGGCCAAGCGCCGGTGGAGTCCCGTATGTCGACGACACTGCCAAAGATAAGCTTTTTGACAAGCTCATGATTAATTTCCTCCTGCCGATGCCATATGTGAATCCAGATGAGGAGGAGAGAGCAAGAATGGATCTTGTGCAAAGAGTCAAGAAGTTTGCTCTCATCAAGATGGCCAATGCATTCAAGAACTAGAAGAAGAAACTGTACAATAACTTTGGCAAGGTAGAGAAGACTCCGGATTTCACTCAAGGCGGCTATGCTAAGTTAAGACACCAGTTGGAGGATTTTGTGAAGTACAAGACATCGGAGAAAGCTAAGGAAAGGTCTAGAATAAATACGGAGAACGTTGCTAAGAAAGTGTACCATCATAACATTGGGTCTGTTGGCTACGTCAGTTGCATGCCTAAGTGGGATGCACTTGAGGTCAATTAAATTGCTGTCGGGATTAGACTAGATCCCACAACATGGACACCACGGGCGAGAAACTGGTTTTACGGCCATGAGGGCACGTTGGACAAAGAAGGGGGGCAATATATAATGAGAAACACAAAGATGATCCCCTACTACCCATCGACGATATTAGAAATGCAGTAGATGATGTTGCAGCGGGACGGTTCGTTCCTGATAGAGAGAACGACGAGCTCACACGCGCCCTTAAAAATCCTGAACACGAAGGACGAGCACGAGGCACACCAGGCTCCAAGTCGTGGAAGGTTGCCTTCCCCGCGGAAATGAAGAGATATCCCGATAAAAGCCATCAGAGGAGAAAGGAAAGGGAGGCAGCTGAGAAAGCGGCCACTGCAGACCGGCTGCGTAATGTAGAAGAAGCATTAAAGCGGCACCATGATCAACTTGACAGAATTAGCCAGCAAGGTACTAGCGTCCAATCTCAGCGGCACGTGGTAGAAGCTGCATTCGAGGGTACCGGCGCCCTATCGAATAAGAAAAGCAGCGTCGCTTGCACGCAGCTCCATGATGTTAATGATGATGCACCGACGACATCTCCTCCTAAACACTACCTAGTGGATGATATCACGGAGAGCATAGCTTGTGAGCTAAAGGTGCAGGTTATGAACTTAAGGGTGACGGCGGCGGTCGGCATGGCCGTACCAATTGCGCCTAACCCAACTTGGCATTGCAGATCGGTTCCAAAAGGCTACGCTGTCGTCACGGTGGATGATGTGAAGGAAGATTTTGAGGAGCTAAAGCTAGACCACCCTGCGGGGGAAGATATGGAGCTGACTCGACTAGGAGAAGCCAAAAGGGGGACTATTCTATGGCCAAAGGAGCGCATCGTGCTTCCAAATTATGTGTCGTCAAGGCCAACCACTGCTTAGAGCAGAATCCACCTTTGCCGCCACCTCACAATTCTCCAGCGCAACCGTCGCTTTCACCGCCTCACCACTCAGCACAACCGTCTCCATCGCCGCCTCAGCCGTCTCCGCCGCCGCGTCAGCCGTCTCCGTCCCCTGAGCCTCAGAGACAAAAGCGGAAGTATACTAAGAGGAGCAGCACCACCACCAGCAGCAAGAGCACGTTCCGATAACCGAAACATAAGGTATCGCCCCTCCCAAGAGTACCTCATAAGAATATGAAGAAGCTACCTTGCGAGAAGACAGATGAGGAAACTGCTGCGGCCGCAGATGCCCATTATGAAAAGTGGAAGATTGACATGGCTAACAAGAAAAAGCCGATAGAGCCATTCTTCCCGGTCAACGCAGAAGATAAAGCCAAAGCTGATGGGTTCGTAGCATGGAAAACAAAAAATTTCTACCGCAAGAACAAACAAAACCCAGATCTAATCTAGATAAAAGCCAAGATCTAATCTATTAGACATGAGCAACGAGATAGATAGGAACTAACCCTCGTAGATCCGAAAGCGTTAACGAGATTAGATCTCGTGGTTGATGTAGTCGATCACTTGCCGATCTCAAGATCGTGTGGACGATCCTTTCGGCGTCGCGTTCCGGCAGCGCTTCCGCAGTCGGTCAAGTGGACGATCCTTCCGGCGCCGCGCTTCGGCAGCGCTTCCGCAGTCGGTCACACGTGCGGAGTCGAAGCATACCTTCCTCTCCCCGTTCCAACGAGCAGCGGAGGTAGTAGATCTTCTCCACGGAATCCCAGCAGCACGACGGTGTGGTGGTGGTGGTGGAGTAGAGAATTCTGCAGGGCTTCTCCTATGCCTGTGCAGAAGAAAGGTGGAGGAGAGAGGAGGCAGAGATTGGGAGTTATATGAGCAAAGGAGGAGGGGGCGCCCCTGCCCTTCTATTTAAGGGGGGAGGGCGCCTTGGGGAGGGGGAGTCCTAGTAGGACTCCCTTCCTCTATGGACGGCGGGTTGGGGAGTGGGGGGAGGAGTCCTCCTCCCCCACGACTCCTAGTATTGACCCACCAGGACTCCTTGATCCCTATCTTGATTTTCAAGCAAACTCCAAGATATCTTCTAGAACCTTCCGGAACATTCCGAAACCTTCTAGAATCCTCATACAAACACTCCGAAACATTTCCTAACTCATAAAATGATCCCCTATATATGAATCTTATTCTCCGGACCATTCCGAATCTCCTCGTGATGTCCCGAATCCAATCCGAGACTCCGAACAACATTCGGTCTCCAACGCATATTCCAGATCTACTTAAAATAACTTCGAACCTTAAGTGTGTCACCCTACGGTTCGTGAATATGTAGACATGATAGAGACACATCTCCTATCAATAACCATCAGCGGGACCTGGAGATCCATAATGGCTCCCACATACTCAATGATGACTTCGCGATCGATTGAACCACTTACATACGAAACTAATTCCCTTTGTCTCGCGATACTATACTTATCCGAGGTTTGATCGTTGGTATCTCCATACCTAGTTCTACCTCGTTACTGATAAGTACTCTTTACTCGTTCCGTGATATGTCATACCTTGTGACCTAATCACATGCTTGCAAGCTAACTAGATGACATTCCACCGAGAGGGCCCAGAGCATATCTATCCGTCATATGGATGGACAAATCCCAATCTTGGTTCATGCGCTTCAACACATACTTTCAGAATACCCAATGACACATTTATAACCACCCAGTTATGAAGCGGCGTTTGATGTCATCAAAGTATCCATCCGGTGATGGTGATTAACATAACCTCATGGTCGAAGGAATAGGTTACTATGTATTTGAAAGCTTACAGCAATACGAACTTAATGACTTGATCTTATGCTACGCTTACTATGGGTGTGTGTCCATCACATCATTCTCCTAATGATATAACCTTATTATTAATCACATCCAATGTCCATGATCAGGAAACCATGATCATCAATTAATCAACAAGCTAGTTCAACAAGAGGCTTACTAGGGACTCTTATATGTTTACAAAACACACATGTATTTGTGTTTCCTTATAATACAATTATAGCATGGGATGTAAACATTCATCATAAACACAAAGATATAATAATAATCACTTTTATTATTGCCTCTTGGGCATATCTCCAACAGTCTCCCACTTGCACTAGAGTCAATAATCTAGATTACATGGTAATATACCGAACACCCATGGCGTTCTGGTGTTGGTCATGCTTTGCCCTAGGGAGAGGTTTAGTCAATGGATCCGCCACATTCAGATCAGTGTGTACTTTGCAAATCTTTATGTCACCATCTCGGACATACTCGCGAATAGCGTGGAAACGTAGCTTGATGTGCTTCAGCTTGCTATGTGACCTTTGCTCCTGCGCATTAGCTATGGCACCTGTGTTGTCACAGTAGATGGCCATCGGGTCCAACGCACAGGGAACCACGCCGAGTTCAGTAATGAATTCCTTCATCCAAACGGCTTCTTGTGCAGCCTCCGAAGCAGCTATGTATTCCGATTCAGTTAAAGATTTCGCCACAACGCTTTGCTTCGCACTCCTCCAGCTCACTGCAGTACCATTCAAAATAAATACGTATCCCGACTGTGACTTCGAGTTTGTATAAATCCAAAGTTTTTGATTACTTTATCAAAACGTTGATTCCAACTCCGGGATGCTTGCTTCAGTCCATAAATGGAGCGCTGAAGCTTGCATACCTTGTCAGCATCTTTAGGATCGACAAAACCCTTGGGTTGTACCATATACAACTCTTCCTCAATGTCACCATTAAGGAACGCCGTTTTGACATCCATCTGCCAAATCTCATAATCGAAATGTGCAGCAATTGCTAACAAAATCCTCACAGACTTTAGCTTCGCTACTGGTGAGAAAGTCTCATCATAGTCAACTCCTTGAATTTGTCGGAACCCTTTCGCGACAAGTCGAGCTTCATAGACGGTAACATTACCATCGGCATCTGTTTTTCTCTTGAAAATCCATTTGTTCTCGACAGCCTTACGGCCATCCGGTAAGTCCACCAAAGTCCACACTTGGTTTTCGTACATGGATCCCATTTCGGATTTCATGGCTTCTAGCCATTTGTCGAAATCTGGGCTCACCATAGCTTCTTCATACGTCGGAGGGTCATCAGCGTTGTCTACCAACATGACGTTCAAGGCAGAGTCATACCAATCAGGAGTGGTACGAACCCTCGTTGACTTGCGAGGTTCAGCAGTAACTTCATTTGAAGTTTCATGATCATTATCATTAGCTTCCTCTCCAATTGGTGCAGGCGGCACAAAAACATCTTCCGGTGCTGCGCTACTCTCAAATCCGAGAGAAGGTTCGATAACCTCATCGAGTTCTACTTTCCTTCCAGTCACTTCTTTCGAGAGAAACTCCTTCTCAAGAAAGGATCCATTCTTTGCAACGAAAACTTTGCCTTCGGATCTATGATAGAAGGTATACCCAATTGTTTCTTTAGGGTATCCTATGAAGACGCATTTCTCCGCTTTGGGTTCTAGCTTATCAGGTTGTAACTTCTTTACATATGCCTCGCAACCCCAAACTTTAAGGAACGATAACTTAGGTTTCTTACCAAACCACAATTCGTACGGTGTCGTTTCAACGGATTTAGATGGTGCCCTATTTAAAGTGAATGCGGCTGTCTCTAATGCATAGCCCCAAAATGATAACGGTAAATCTGTAAGAGACATCATAGATCGAACCATATCTAAGAGAGTTCGGTTACGACATTCGGACACACCATTACGCTGTGGTGTTCTCGGCGGTGTCAACTGTGAAAGTATTCCACATTTCTTCAAATGCATGCCAAACTCATAACTCAGATATTCACCTCCGCGATCAGAACGCAGAAACTTAATCTTCTTGTTACGATGATTTTCCACTTCACTTTGAAATTCCTTAAACTTCTCGAAAGTTTCAGACTTATGTTTCATAAAGTAGACATACCCATATCTACTCAAGTCATTCGTGAAAGTGAGAACATAACGATATCCACCACGCGATCCTACACTCATTGGTCCGCACACATCGGTATGTATTATTTCCAATAAGTCTGTAGCTCGCTCCATTGTACCAGAGAATGGAGTCTTAGTCATTTTTCCCATTAGACATGCTTCGCATCTTTCAAGTGATTCAAAATCAAGTGATTCAAGAAGTCCATCAGAATGGAGTTTCTTCATACGCTTCACTCCAATGTGACCAAGACGACAGTGCCACATGTATGTAGAATTATTATTCAATTTAATTCGTTTAGCATCTATGTTGTGAACATGTGTATCACTACTATCGAGATTCAGTAAGAATAAACCATTCATCTCAGGTGCATTACCATAAAAGATATTACTCATATAAATCGAACAACCTTTATTCTCAGACTTAAAAGAGTAACCGTCTCGCAATAAACAGGATCCAAATATAATGTTCATGCTTAACGCAGGCACCAAATAACAATTATTTAAATTTAAAACTAATCCCGAAGGTAGATGTAGAGGGAGCGTGCCGACGGTGATCACATCAACCTTGGAGCCATTTCCAACGCGCATCGTCACCTCGTCTCTTGCCAGTCTTCGTTTATTCCGCAGCTCCTGTTTCGAGTTACAAATATGAGCAACCGAACCAGTATCAAATACCCAGGCACTACTACGATTACTAGTAAGATACACATCTATAACACATATATCAAATATACCTTTCTTCTTGATGTTGCCGTTCTTCAGATCCGCCAGGTACTTGGGGCAGTTACGCTTCCAGTGACCACCACCCTTGCAGTAGAAGCACTCAGTTTCAGGCTTAGGACCAGCCTTGGGCTTCTTAGCAGGTGCGGCAGCTTTCTTGCTGTCCTTCTTGAAGTAGCCCTTGTTCTTAGGCTTGCCCCGTTTCTTGAAATTGGTGGTCTTATTGACCATCAACACTTGGTGCTCCTTCTTGATCTCCACTTCAGCAGTTTTCAGCATGAACGACAGTTCAGGTAACGTCTTGTTCATGCAGTGCATGTTGTAGTTCATCACAAAGTTCTTGTAACTTGGTGGCAGTGATTGAAGGAGACGGTGAATCCCCAATTCATTAGGAATCGATATTCCCAACTCTTGGAGCTTCTTAGCGTACCCAGACATGGTGAGCACATGCTCGCTAACGGAGCTTCCCTCTTCCATCTTACAGTTAAAGAATTTCTCGGAGGCCTCATAGCTCTCCATGGCCGCGCGAGTCTCAAAAATTAGCCTGAGCTCCTTAATGATCTCGAACGGGTCGTGGTGCTCAAAACGCTGTTGGAGCTCCGCTTCTAAACCGTATAGGATGGCACACTGAACTGTGGAGTAATGATTCTTCCGAGTGGCGAAAACATTCTTTTCGTCATCGGTGGCATTATCTGCAGGTGGGTCACCTAGCGGTGCATCGAGCACATAGGTCAACTGACCAGCCCTGAGGATGATCTTCAGTCCACGGAACCAGTCCGTGAAATTGCTTCCATTGTTTTTAAGCTTTTCTTTCTCTAGGAACGCATTGAAATTGATGGAGGGGTTCGCCATAATCTACAACAATTTGCAAGTAGTTTAGACTAAGTTTATGACAAATTGAGTTCAAATTTAATTATTAAACTAACTAGGTGAACTCCCACTCAAACAACATCCCTCACATTGTCTTAGTGATTACACGAACCAAGTCCACTACACCAAGTCTGACCTTCACGAGAGAAGATGTAGTTTCATCGGCGAACAATCTTCATGTTCATGATATCAATTATATGACTCATGCTCTACCTTTCGGTATTCCGTGTTCCAAGACCATGTCTGTACATGCTAGGCTCGTCAAGATAACCTTAGTTTCCGCATGTGCAAATCTGGCTTGCACCCGTTGTATGCACACGTAGAATCTATCACATCCGATCATCACGAGATGCTTCGAAACGACGAGTCTTAGCAACGGTGCCAACTAAGGGTGAACACTTTATTACTTGATATTTAGTGAGAGGGATCATCTTATAATGCTACCGTCGCGATCTAAGCAATACAAGATGCATAAAGGATTAACATCACAGGCAATTCATAATTAGTGTGATATGATATGGCCTTTTCTTCTTGCGCCTTTGATCTCCATCTCCAAAGCACGAACATGATCTCCATCATCAACAGCATTGCGTCAAGGTCAGTGGCACCGCTTCATGGTTGTCCATCAGCACCAGCAACTATTACAACTACTTGGAATAAAGCTATTACAAGATGAATAGACACGCAGGTCTTAACAGAATTAAAAACAACCATTAGGCTCCTGCCGGTTGCCATATTACAACAAGGATCATTGCATACATCAAATACAATCACAATGACATGTTGGCCATATCACATCACAAAACCCCTGCAAAAACAAGTTAGACGCCTCTAATTTTCTTTGCATGTTTTACGTGGTTTGGGGCTTTCGCATAAGACCGATCTTACCTACGAAAAGGACCACAACGTTGATACAAGTGTTGTCAAGATGCTCATTGTAAATTGAATCTTAACTATGGTGGGAGAGACAGACACCCGCAAAGCCACTTGTGCAAAGCAAGTTGCACGTCAAGCGTGGAGCAAGTCTCATGTGCGATGACATGTAATGTTAGCCCGAGCCGCTTCATCCCACCATGCCGCAAGATGCAAAGTACACGCTAAGAAACCGACAACAAAAACATCAACGCCCACAAAAAAAACATTGTGTTCTACTCGTGCAACAGATCTACGCATAAACTTGGCTCTGATACCACTGATGGGTTCGTAGCATGGAAAACAAAAAATTTCTACCGCAAGAACGAACAAAACCCAGATCTAATCTAGATAAAAGCCAAGATCTAATCTATTAGACATTAGCAACGAGATAGATAGGAACTAACCCTCGTAGATCCGAAAGCGTTAACGAGATTAGATCTCGTGGTTGATGTAGTCGATCACTTGCCGATCTCAAGATCGTGTGGACGATCCTTCCGGCGTCGCGTTCCAGCAGCGCTTCCGCAGTCGGTCAAGTGGACGATCCTTCCGGCGCCGCGTTTCGGCAGCGCTTCCGCAGTCGGTCACACGTGCGGAGTCGAAACAGACCTTCCTCTCCCTGTTCCAGCGAGCAGCGGAGGTAGTAGATCTTCTCCACGGAATCCCAGCAGCACGACGGTGTGGTGGTGGTGGTGGAGTAGAGAATTCTCCAGGGATTCGCCTATGCCTATGCAGAAGAAAGGTGGAGGAGAGAGGCGGCAGAGATTGGGAGTTATATGAGCAAAGGAGGAGGGGGCACCCCTGCCCTTCTATTTAAGGGGGGGAGGGCGCCTTGGGGAGGGGGAGTCCTAGTAGGACTCCCTTCCTCTATGGCTGGCGGGTTGGGGAGTGGGGGGAGGAGTCCTCCTCCCCCACGACTCCTAGTGTTGACCCACCAGGAATCCTTGATCCCTATCTTGATTTTCAAGCAAACTCCAAGATATCTTCTAGAACCTTTCGGAACATTCCGAAACCTTCTAGAATCCTCATACAAACACTCCGAAACATTTCCTAACTCAGAAAATGATCCCCTATATATGAATCTTATTCTCCGGACCATTCCGGATCTCCTCGTGATGTCCCGAATCCAATCCGAGACTCCGAACAACATTCGGTCTCCAACGCATATTCCAGATCTACTTAAAATAACTTCGAACCTTAAGTGTGTCACCCTACGGTTCGTGAATATGTAGACATGATAGAGACACATCTCCTATCAATAACCATCAGCAGGACCTGGAGATCCATAATGGCTCCCACATACTCAACGATGACTTCGCGATCGATTTAACCACTTACATACGAAACTAATTCCCTTTGTCTCGCGATACTATACTTATCCGAGGTTTGATCGTCGGTATCTCCATACGTAGTTCTACCTCGTTACTGATAAGTACTCTTTACTTGTTCCGTGATATGTCATACCTTGTGACCTAGTCACATGCTTGCAAGCTAACTAGATGACATTCCACCGAGAGGGCCCAGAGCATATCTATCCGTCATATGGATGGACAAATCCCAATCTTGGTTCATGCGCTTCAACACATACTTTCAGAATACCCAATGACACATTTATAACCACCCAGTTATGAAGCGGCATTTGATGTCATCAAAGTATCCATCCGGTGATGGTGATTAACATAACCTCATGGTCGAAGGAATAGGTTATTATGTATTTGAAAGCTTACAGCAATACAAACTTAATGACTTGATCTTATGCTACGCTTACTATGGGTGTGTGTCCATCACATTATTCTCCTAATGATATAACCTTGTTATTAATCACATCCAATGTCCATGATCAGGAAACCATGATCATCAATTAATCAACAAGCTAGTTCAACAAGAGGCTTACTAGGGACTCTTATATGTTTACAAAACACACATGTATTAGTGTTTCCTTATAATACAATTATAGCATGGGATGTAAACATTCATCATAAACACAAAGATATAATAATAATCACTTTTATTATTGCCTCTTGGGCCAATCTCCAACAAAAGCAGCCGCGCTTAAGATTCAGCTTCACCAACCCATAGCGCTCACATCAGACTATAATCGCTCTATTACCAAGTCGGCTGAGGCAAAAGAGCGGAGAGTCAGGAAAAAAGTTGCCTAGCTCGGAAAACAGAAAAATCAATCGATCGAACCGCTCAAAGTGTACGATACCAATGAGTGAAGAGCCCAGGAGCGGCATGATCCGAACATTGATCCGGAGTTTGTTCGACTGTATGGAGAAAAGACCTAATTATATAGACTGTTTATTACTGAGTACATGAGCCGTATAGATGAGTTCGAGGGGTACCAAGAAACAACATACGTGTACCAGTACGGGGCTCCTCTTATCAAACCCGAGTTAGTCAAAGATCTACCAACAAAAATGCGAAGATTGCATAACTGATACATTCAAGCCTGTGCGAAATCCAAAAACTAGATCTCTGCTGCATATAAACACCACCATTATGGTCATGGAGATGGCTTCCTACTGATCGAATTTCTAGAATTATTTCAGTTTTACTAACAAGACGCCCTCGACAAAACTATCTTCAGTGCATATTGTTTGTAAGTATTATTAATTTCTGTAATTAAGTCTTTCTAGCTTAGCTCATTCGTTGCTTGTATAATCTTACTCATCACTATACTACTTATATATGCAGAATGAAGATTCTCGAATGCAACAAAGGACAAATCTTTGATCTTGGGTTTGTGGACTGCAATTTCGTTCATGAAGTTACTCTAAAAATGAAACCCAAAGAAACAGAGGATAACTTGGTACATGCGTTGACGTATTTCAGCAACATATGGGAAATAGTATTTCCTTACAACGCTGGGTGAGTGTTACTGTCTTGTATACATTCTATTTTCGCTTACTCGATGTTAAGCGTATAATTGACTCGTGTTATATTTTGTTAATGTGTCCAGCTTCCACTATATTATGTTAATCATTGCTGTTGACACCAGAGTAGTAAAAGTCCTAGCCTCGAAACACACACCTTTAGAAAAGTGGGCGAACATACAGGAATGCCTCCAGAAGGCTTGGAAACGGTTTACCTCCAAAACTAGGGGTGTTTGGAAGCCAAAGCTTATATTTCAACCATTGGCTGGAAGTACTAATTGGTAGATCCACGCATCTCTTTGATTCTAGTTTAGTACCACCATTATCATGCTTGATTATTATTTTGATTGAACTCCGTTCTCGTAAAGTGCTTGAGGCAGGAAGCCGGGAATAACTTATGTGGATACTATGTCTGCAAGTTCATTCGCTAGACGACCAAAGAGAAGGGCGCAGGCCGGAACATCAAAAAAATTGAAGTACGATAAACAATAATCACAACTTTATTTTATTACCACCAATTATGTTTAGTTTTATTCATATATATTGATCCCCTTCTTTAAATTAGATCGAATGGATGCGGGGCGGTCTTCTATCAAAAGAACGCGTGCAAGCAATTCAAGAGGAAATTGCCGGATTCTTGTTAGAACAAGTCATAGATCCGAAAGGAGAATACTATTACCCACTTCATTTGGAAGGGTGAAGTGTAAAAAAGAAGATATAAATTAGATCAAATTCGTGTGAGTACCGTTTGTAATTATAATATGTTTCGACCAAGAAAATGGATGAGACGGTGTATAATATATTTGTGATCATGCTGTGTAATATATATATCATGGTTTCATTATTGCTGTATATATGTAGTACCATTAAATTGAATACAAAACACCAAATAAATAAAAACCCTGCCGCGGCACAAAAAAGTTGAAAATCCTGCCGCGGCACAAAAATAGCCCGAAAATCCTGCCGCGGCATAGAGACCAACGATCCCGGTTCGTGCCACGAACCGGGACCAATGATCCACCCCCCTCGTCTCTCGCGCTCCCACGTGGAGACCCATTGGTCCCGGTTTGTTCTACGAACCGGGACCAATGATCTACCCCCCTCGTCGCGCGCCCGTCCACGTGGAGACCCATTGGTCCCGGTTCGTGCCCGAACCGGGACCAGCATTAGTCCCGAGTGATTGGTCCCGGTTCGGAAACCGGGACCAATGGCCCTTATAAACCGAGACTAGAGGCCCTTTTTCCACCAGTGACACACGGCAAAGACAGATCTCTGCCGTGTGTCTGACGGCGAGGACACACGGCAAAGGGTCCCCGTTAGCAACTGTCAGTTCGTCCCGGTGTGGCTCACCTGTGAGGCTGTGGGTCCCATTGCCATGTGGAAAACTTTGTCGTGTGCCCTTTTTGGTCTTTATTGTGTGGGATTTCTTTGCCGTGTTCCTTTGTTTAGTCTTTGCTGTGTTTTTTTTGCCGTGTTCTTTTTCAGTACTCTGCCGTGTTGCGAACCTTTGCCGTGTTCTTTCCAGGGTGACACGACAAAGAATGCTTTTGCCGTGTTCCAGGCCTTTTAGCACACGACAAAGCCTTGTTTTGACGGCAAAGAAATTTTTTCCCATAGTGATAGGTTCACTCCGAACCTCAAGAGGTTTTGATATATTCGATTCACAAAACTAAAACGTCTTATGTTTACAAACGGAAGGAGTAGGAATCAACTCATGCATGTCCTATTGTACACTTGGAAATGGACCTGGCAACCATGCCAAACAGATCTATTTTCTGAAGCGAGGTATGACTCAAGCGTGCGTGCAAGCATCGATCTACACTGGTGGAAAAATGGCCTCTAGTCCCGGTTCATAAGGGCCATTGGTCACTCGGGACTAATGCTAGTCCCGGTTCGCGTACGAACCGGGACCAATCGGTCTCCACGTGGGCGGGCGAGCGACGGGGGGGGGGGGAGGGGGGTGGATCATTGGTCCCGGTTCATGGGAAAAACCAGGACCAATGGTTCCCCACGTGGCAGCGCCAGAGACGGGCGGGGGTGGATCATTGGTCCCGGTTCTTGGCACGAACCGGGATCATTGGTCTCTGTGCCGCGGCAGGGTTTTGTGCCGCGAAAGAATTTTCGGGCAATTTTTCTGCCGCGGCAGGATTTCGGGCTATTTTTCTGCCGCGACGGGATTTTTTTTATAAATTTAATGGTACTACATATATACAGCAATAATATATATGTGGAGAGCGCGCTGCTGGGCCGCCACGTGTCGCGCGGGAGGGGCTTTGGTCCCGGTTAGTGGCAATAACCGGGACCAATGCTCCCGTCGCTTCGTCGTCCCCGTGCATAAATATGAGGCCACAACGCTCGCTTTCGCCATCGCCTCTGCCTCTCTGTAGTCCCTCTCCACCCCACCACTTTAGCAATCGCCTCTCCACCGCGCCGTCGTCTCGCCTCGCCTCCCTCTCCACCGCGCCGTCATGGAGGTGCCCACGCTCAACCACTACGAGGCGGCGCATTGCGATCTACGGCATCCTCGCGCCGCCGCGTGTGATCCTTCCCGCCGGATTTCGCATCAGCGAGGGGGGTGTGCTGGTGGCTCTGCTCCTCAACCCCCGCGGATACGAGATGTAGTACGTCATCGCGGAGCGTCGCCGCCAACTGCCCGCGTGCATTAGGGCGTTGCCCCGGTACACGACGGGCGGCGAGTATTGGCCCCGGCTGTTCAAGAAGGAGCGGAAGACCAAGCTTGGCAACTGTTTCGTGGACGGGCGCCTGGTGCACCCGGATCGCCGCAGTCAAGAAGGGCGGGAGTTATTCTGGTTCGTCCCTGGATGGACCATCTACACCGCCATCGACGCCGCTATGCGCGCAGACGAGCTCCGTCTCCCGAACAACGGCGAAATCGTGGAGATTTCGTCCGACGACGACGAGGAAGCCGGCGGCACGGAGGACAACGGCTCGGAGGACAGCGGCAGCGGAAGTGTTGTCGACTAGCAATTTATAAAGTCGTATCTTTATTTGTATGGAAAAATTTGTGGTCGAATAATAAAATGTCTCAATTTAGAACTTTGTCTCGATTAATTCGTGAAAGATTTTTTAAAAATAGTGATCAATTTAATTTCTATCTCGAATTAATTTCTGCCCCGAATTAATTTACATTAATTGTCCTGGACTGCTGACCGTCGCGGGGTTTTTGGTCCCGGTTGGTGGCATGAACCGGGACCAAAGCCTCGCAGAGCGCCACGTGTGCGTCGCGGGGTGCATTGGTTCTGGTTCGTACCACAAACCGGGACCAATGCTTACAGATGAACCCGGACCAATGTCCTGACGACATGAACCAGGACCGGTGCCTGGTATTGGTTCCTATTACGAAAACGAACCAGGACCAATGAAATTTAGACACTGGACCAAAGGCCCACTTTTTACTAGCGCTAGGTAGTTGACGTCAAGGCCGTTTGGCTTTGTTAGGCGTGCTCGTACGTCGTTGGTGACTTGTGTGGTGTGTCCGGGCCGAACCCCGGAGGCCGGCACAACCCATGCGCGCGCTAGCCTAGCTCCGTCCGATCGATGACTTGTGCGCCCGAAACTCTCGGCTCCATCCACCGGTACGTGATCGACCTATCTGTGTCACATCACTTTCACACCTGAACAATACGCAGGACAAATTAACTGGTTATTACTCTAAATTTTATACTGGTGCATGCGCGCACGTATATTGCATATATATACTGCTCCCTCCGCCGTCTTAAAATAAGTGATTTGAGTTTGTCTAGATTCACATGTCTCTAGTTTTATTTTAATACAAGATACATCCGAATCTAGATAAATACAAGTCACTTATTTTGGGACGGAGGGAGTACTTATTTCGCAAAAAAAAAAAAATTACATGTACTACTAGTAAAAATTTACGAACTTTGCTGCACCAGATACACGTACGATACTAGTACTATTGAGGCCATCTGCATCGGCGAAAACTAAGAGATGCACAGGAATTTTTACAGTTTTCGCCACAAAGATCAACAGTTTCTCCACCCGGCCGGAGTGCGTGAACGCGTCCGTGTCGTCAAAAGACGGCACTGTGCTGTTAATCTGGGCAGTGGCGGGCATAGAAAAACGATGTAGGATGGGCCAACCTAAAAAAAGGCAACTACACAGAATATTAAACATCAGATCAGGGGTAACCCACCCTCTGCGTACGGACTTAGCCAGATGTACTTTTTTTTCTTTGGCCAATAACAGCATCTCCACTTACAACCCCCAATTTAATCCCGGCGTAAAATCATACGGGGGGCGCCGGCGAAAAACCGGCTATGGGTGGGGACCTCCAAATCAGCCTCTAAATTAGAAATTTAAAATTCGAACAAGAAAATAATATGGCGGGTAGAACGCCGATCGGCGATCGCATAGCCGAACGTAAATAGTCCAGGCGTTACAACACAAAGTCTCGACGATCACATCGTCGCAAATCGCTGCAAATCATCATAGTCTAGCGAGCAAAAGAAGCTGTGCCGGCATCACAAAGCATAGCGGCGCATCAGACGGCGGCGTCGACATCGACGACCGGCGGGGGAGTGCCTGTCGCCGGTGCGCTCGCAGGTGCTGGGGTAGTGGATGCCGTAGGCGATGGTGAAGTGGATGCCGCAGGTGCTGGGGTAGTGGATGCCGTAGGTGCTGGGTAGTGGATGCCGCAGGTGCTGGGGTAGTGGATGCCGGTGGGCCTCGGACCTCGTGCAGGATCGCGGTGCGCTGGGCCTCCCACCACGCCCGCACGTCCGCGTCCATGTCCCTGGTGTCGACCATGAGGATCGACAGGTCCTTCCTCCTCTTCTTCGCGGCCACATTGGCCCTGATCAGCTCGAGCTTGGTGTCCTGCCTCTCGATAACCGGCGCCCACCTGACCGCGGCAACCTGCTCCATCTTGGCGGCCTGCTCCGCCCTCTCGACAGCCTGCGAGGCGGCATCCGCCATGCAGGCCATGATCGAGCTGTGCAGTTTTTCGATGGCCGGCCCGACATCCCTCGCCGCTTTGGCCTTCTTCTGCCCGATCGGACGGCCTCCCGAGGAGAGAGCTAGCGGCGCGTCGGGGTCGTACTTGCCCTTGGCGAGCGCCGTGCACGTCTCGGTCCACTTGTCGCACATCTCGATCCTGGCGAACACATGGATGAACTTGAACTCGACGTCATCGTTGTGCTCGCGGTAGGCGGTGATGGTGCCGCGCATCTACGAAAGCAATGCAATGTAGCGAACAAACGACAGTGATCAATGGCCGGTAACCTAACACAAGGCTAGGATGGACAGTGGACACGGCGGGTTCACTTACTTGGTCCTCGAAGTTGGTGCCGCTGGCATGGACACGGCACACCTCCTCCACGACGCCATGCCACTTGTTGCAAGCATGCTGGATCATGTGCCAGCGGTGCGACATGCCAGAGTCGTTGCGGTCGTGGTACAAGTCCTTGAAGTATGGGTCCAAGAGCCGCCACTCGTCGTATGCCGCCTTGACGCGCAGCCAGTAGGCCTCGGAGATCTGGTGAAGGGGTCGATGCTGACCGATTTTCAAGCCTCGGCGAGGCACTCGTCCTCCCGTGAGCTCCACTTCGGGCCGCGGCCCCTGCTCTTCTTGTTCTTGACCATAGGCACCACCACAGGCACCACGCGCAGGCCTCGTTCTCCCAAGGTTCTTGGCTGTCATCGTAGCCGTCGTAGTCCTCCGCCTCCTCCTGCGTGTAGAACGGTGGCATCCCCCCACCGTTGATCATGTCGGTCATGATGGCGTCGGTGCCCAGCGTCGTTCCGTTGAGCACCCCACGGCCGCCGCCGCTGCTAACAGCGGTGGTGGGCATACCGCCATGGAAGAGGGGGCGGCGTAGAGCAGGAGAGGCGGCCAGGTTAGTGATGACCCACAAGTATAGGAGGTGTATCGCAGTATTTTCGAGGGAAGTGAAACCCAATTTATTGATTCGACACAAGGGGAGTCAAAAAATATTTATAAGCCTTAACAACTGAGTTGTCAATTCAGCTGCACCTGAAAACAATCTTGCTCACAGCAGTTTATCAGTAGCAACAGTTTTGTAGTAGCAATAGTAAAGTAGCAGCACTAGTAAAGTAAAGACAGTAGTAACAATAGCAGTAAACAGTAGGATTCGAGTGCGGTAGGCATAGGGATGGATGGACGGGCGTTGCATGGACAAGACAATTCACATAGCAATCAGAACATAGGGCAATTGCAGATAAATAAGATAAAGCATCCAAGTACTAGATAATCCTAGGAATATGTTCCATATATAGTCATACGTGCTCGCAATGAGAACTTGCACAACATATTTTGTCCTGCCAGCCCGTTTGCAGCGGGGCCTCAAGGGAACTACTGGCAATTAAGGTGCTCCTTTTAATAGAGCACCGGAGCAAAGCATTAACACTCCATGAACACATGTGATCCTCACATCAAAGCCATTCCCTCCGGTTATCCCGATTTCTGTCACTTCGGGGCCATTGGTTCCGGACAACAACATGTGTATACAACTTGCAGGTAAGACCATAAACAATACTATCATAATGAATCAATAACATGTTCAGATCTGAGATCATGGCACTCGGGCCCTAGTGACAAGCATTAAGCATAACAAGTCGCAACAAAGTCATAAAGCACTAATAAAAGATACTAGGCACCATGCCCTAACAATCTGATGCCATTACATGAACGATCTCATCCAATCCCTACCATCACCATAGCCTACAGCGGGGGATTACTTACCCATAGATGGGGGAAACATGGATGGTCAATGGAGAAGCGATGATGATGATGGCGATGATCTCCTCCAATTCCTCGTCCCGGCAGGGTGCCAGAACGGAGTTTCTGGTGCTGTTTCGTGGAATCTGGTGGTGGCGGCGGGCGGAACTCCTTCTAGAAAAACGTCGAAACCCCCTGAGTTTTTAGGTCAGAAGGAAACTTATAGGTGAAGAGGGAGACCGAGGGAGAGTCTGGGGCGGCCAAACCACCCCCTGGCGCGGCTAGGTGGTGTGGCTAGGCCCCAGCCCCAGTCCATCTCATATTCTCGCTCCGGCAGTCTTCTGGTGAAATAGGAGTTTTGGCTTTTGTCCCGCCCAATTCCGAGAATATTAATTTTCTGACTTTCCTGGAACCAAAAACAGCAGAAAACAGGCAGCTGGCACTGTGGCTCTTGTTAATAGGTAAGTCCAAGAAATCATATGAAAAGTACTCCAAAGTGTGGACAAAACATAAGAAAGTAGATAAAACCAAGCATGGAACATAAAAAATTATAGATACATTTGCAATGTATCAACATCCCGAAGCTTAACTCCTGCTCGTCCTCGAGTAGGTAAGTGATAAAAAGAAAGGATAATTTTTGAGGTGACATGCACCATCATAAACTTGATCAAAGTATTTGTAAAAGATTCAAAGCTGGGATCATAGTACTTCAATCATAATGTGAAAGACAAAGTTCTAGCAATAAGACAAAGAAACTATGATGCAACATGAAAAGGCACAAACAAAAGATTCATGAATAACAATGCTTTGCAAGTCGTGTGTTTGTTTCACATAAATAAAACATAGCATAGTGGCATTCAACTTGTCCCTCATAGAGTAGCAAACATAAATGCATAGGACACGTTCAAAGTTCATAAGAGTGACTAGATACAAATAGTTTAAAACAAGCAATATCAAGGTATCCATCAATCAACTAGTCTTGGGACAATGCACATAGAACTAAGAATGGCCACTATGCTCTCAAAGTAGGTGCATAAAGATAGAAGGTGGAGACTCAATATAATGGTGGAAGAAAGGCCTTCATAGAAGGAAGCAGAGATTCAAGTTTCATAAAGAGCTTCCAAAAATTATGGTACTTATAACTTTCAGCTCTCATTGCCCCTATCATAAGCATCTTGAAGGTGATTAAGGTTAAAGTAACACAACTAAGAGGATATGCTTGACAAGTTATAAAACCGAAATCTCATGCCCCTTACTTACGAAGACTGAACCTCATGCTACTAAACTTTAGTCACAAGTAAGCTCTTGTCATTGTAAGTACATGTGTTTCATAAAGAACCGCCAACGGGGTACCCCTTGCACATGATACATGAGCTATCCCATAATCAAAATGACAAGGCAAGCAGACAATGAGCATCTCAGCGATCTTTTTATTTGCTATTTGCATATGTTTTTATTGAGGATGCTTCATAGAGTGCTCATTATGGTGTTGCTGCAAGTTTCCACCATGATTAGGCATGGCTTAGGCTAGCGACCCAGGCGTTTCTCTAACATACATACAAACTCCATGATCTTACAAGTTCCACTTTTATTTCACACCGCCGGGATCCGTAAGCAAAAGAACATGATATCAACGGGGTACAAAGTGCAAGCGCAATGTTGAAAGCGTTCCCCATGATACATGGTTATCCTAATTTCAACTTATAAAGCGCAAGCATATACGCAACAAAGAAGGACCCAATGGTCAAGTTTATTAGATGCAAAAAAGTAAAGTGTGCCATCAAGTTCGTGAGAGATTTAATCACTAGTTTTCTCATAACAAGTTTAATTTGGAAGGTAAACAAAAGCATGAATATGCTTGGAATAACATAAGATAGTAGGTAGGTATGGTGGACTCTTTGGAATAACCTGGTTTAAGGAGTTGGATGCATGAGTGGAACTCATACTTGGTTGTGGAAGCTAGCAAAAGACTGGGAGCGACAAACTAAGAGAGCAATAATGGCCATAATCATGCAAAGCGACAAAACATCATTGATCAAAGCATAAAGTGATACTATAAGTTGAAAACTAAAGAATCATAAAGGCTATGGTGACTTGAGATAGTCATAAAAATGGTGTGAGCATGCGTAGGGTCAACCCAAATAAAGCATCAAAGGAGAATACCACTATACTATGCTTTAATATGCTAAAACAACGCATGATTCATCCAAGGCACATTAAGCAATATCAATTGTTTATAACAAGTCATGCTACATCAAAGAATACTAAGCATAAAGCCAAAACAATATCGGGCATGGCATGACAAAGCATAGGCCATAGTCAAAAACAAGCTCTCTTTACCACTTAAGCATGAACTTTCCTACTCTTTTCCAATCCAAACCAAACTATTTGAAAACCAATGCATGAAAGAGGAGGTCCAACCAATTTATTCAGCAAACTAAGCAAACAAAGCAAACGAAAAACCAAAACAAAAACAAAAACAAAAAAGAAGACGCTCCAAGAACAACACAACTGTGCATGAAACAATAAAAATGAAGCGTTTGGAAGAAATCTGGGATTTTTATTGATTTAGAAGGGGATGCCCTATGATGAAAGTGCAGATCGCCTTCCTAACGTACGGAATACAGAATTTTTTCGATGCTAAACCTCTATTCTAGCTGAGACTAACGACACAGATTTCGAAAATTCTTTATCAGCGGGTTCGCATTGTTAACGGGTCAAATCCAGCAATCATGTTTTTCTTCAATTCCTGAGTTCAGCAACTGAGATCATCTGAGCCTCTTGATCATTAGAAGATGCATGATCTGATTTTCTTATTTCAAATATGGGACCTGCCTTTTTAACGGGACATCCCGGAGAAATAAGTAGCTCACGAGGAATGGAGAGACAGATTCTCTATTTGATCAATTTAAAAATTTATTGAATTTTCTTTTTATTTCTCTAATTCGCAAATCCATGACTACGAATTCCTTTTTTTGTTTATGAATCCCTGTTTGTATCCTTTGCAATTTCTTTTCCTCCGTGACGACCCTCCAAAGTAGTGAAGTGAGCCAGTACAATAAGGCAATAGGTCTCATCGGCCAAGCCAAGCATCCCCAAGCTTTGATGCTTGTACTTCTTGGATATTTCTTGGTGTGACACGCGTGGCATCCCCAAGCTTGAGCTTTCGTCCATTATTCATCTCATTACTCATTCCTTCCATACACCTGAAATTTTTCCTTCATACAAAACTTCACACAATTTTTATTAGCAACATTAGTGCACTCAAGGTAATAAGTCTTAAGGTTCAGTTCTAACACCAAATAAACTTCCACTAGAACACTAGCTACTGTAGCACTTCCCTCAAAAATCTCAATTCCCCAAAAGAACTCAAAAAGGAACCAACAAGAAGCAAATGCAGAAAATGGAAGAAATCTGTCAAAACAGACCAGCAAATAAAGACGAATTTGTTCGAAGACCTTCAGTTGCTCAAACAAAAAGTGTTGAACTAACGAAAGTTAGATAACAACCTGGGGCAGAAGCACAAAAATTAACGCCTCAAAAAGACGTTCAGAGATTTTACACGAATGTTTACGGTGAAGCACACAAATCTGTTTCGGGGCAGCAACTTTCCCAATCATTACTTCTCTCTCATTAGAGGTTACTCTTGGCACGGAAAGCAAATAAAAAGGATAAGGAGCAGTAATTACTGAAGTAATAATTTCTAAGACTCAACTAAAACTTTTGGGTTATTGATGTCTACTCACTTCTATTCTTGTAGACAGTTGTTGGGCCTCCAAGTGCAGAGGTTTGTAGAACAGCAGCAAGTTTTCCCTTTAGTGGATTACCCAAGGTTTATCGAACTCAGGGAGGAAGTGGTCAAAGGTATCCCCTCTCAAGCAACCCTGCAATCAAGATACAAGAAGTCTCTTGTGTCCCCAACACACCCAATACACTTGTCAGGTGTATAGGTGCACTAGTTCGGTGAAGAGATAGTGAAATACTAGTGGTATGGATAATTATAAGTGGTAACGATGATAGAAAATAACTTGATGGTGTGGAAAAGACTAAAGGCAAACTGAAATAAAGATGGCAGCAAGCAAACATGTAACAGATCTAATAGAAAACGATGTTTCAGTGCTTAGAAACAAGGCCTAGGGATCATACTTTCACTAGTGAACACTCTCATATAAATATCTTCTCATTATGATACTACTCTAAACTACTCTTCGGTTGGACACTCTAATCGATGGTAGGGCTATAACAACACACCTTAAAGTAAGCCTTTCCCTTCTGGATAACCCCACACTGTCACCTTGAGTACTAGATGAGTCCAACAAACACCACAATTTCATAAAGACATCCAACTCCAAATATAACTCATAACAAGTATTTGTACTCTCTAGCCTAAGTGCCACCATGGTGAGCACGCTGTCACTTTCACACACATGGGGAGAGTAGAGATCTATTAAAGCACTTGGGTAGCAAGGTAGATCTATAGATTACAAGCTCATGATCACAATATGATCATGCATAGAGAGAGGTGAACACATAGCTACCGGTAGAACCCTTAGCCTCGAGGAAAAACTACTCCCTCCTCATCATGGGAATCAACAATGGTGATGGAGATGGTGGTGGATATCGATGGAGATGGCTCCGGGGGCACTTCCCCGTCCCGGCAGGGTGCCGGAACAGAGACTTTTTGTCCCCCGAATCTCCCCTTCGGTGGCGGCGGCGCAACGGAACTTTTCGTGGCTGGAGGCTTGACTATTTAGGGTTTTCGTATCAGAGGCTTCTTATAGGTGAAAGGGCAAGGTCGGTGGAGTGCCAGGGGGCCCACACCACATGGTGGCGCGGCCAGGGCTAGCCCGCGCCACCATATGGTGTGGCCAGGCCCTGGCTCTCCTCCGTCTCTGCTTCTGGCTTCGTGAGTCTTCCGGTAAAATAGGAACTTTGGCTTTTGTCCCGTCCAATTCCGAGAATATTGATTTTCTGACTTTCCTGGAACCAAAAATGGCAGAAAACATGCAACTGGCACTATGGCTCTTGTTAATAGGTTAGTCCAAGAAATCATATGAAAAGTACTCCAAAGTGTGGAGAAAACATAAGAAAGTAGATAAAACCAAGCATGAAACATAAAAAATTATAGATACATTTGCAATGTATCAACATCCCCAAGCTTAACTCCTGCTCGTCCTCGAGTAGGTAAGTGATAAAAAGAAAGAATAATGTTTTAGGTGACATGCACCATCAAAGACTTGATCAAAGTATTTGTAAAACATTCAAAGATGGGATCATAGTACTTCAATCATAGCATGAAATACAAAGTTCTAGCAATAAGACAAAGAAACTATGATGCAACATGAAAAGGCACAAACAAAAGATTCATGAATAACAATGCTTTGCAAGACGTTTGTTTGTTTCACATAAAGAAAACATAGCATAATAGCATTCAACTTGTCCCTCATAGAGTAGGAAACATAAATGCATAGGACACCTTCAAAGTTCATAAGAGTGACTAGATACAAATAGTTTAAAACAAGTAATATCAAGTTATGCATCAATCAACTAGTCTTGGGACAATGCACATAGAACTAAGAATGGCCACTATGCTCTCAAAGTAGGTGCATAACGATAGAAGGTGGAGACTCAACATATAAGTGGAAGAAAGTCCTTTGTAAAAGGAAGTAGGGATTCAAGTCTCATAAAGAGCTTTTAAAAATTATGGTACTTATAGCTTTCAGCTCGCATTGCCCCCTATCATAAGCATCTTTAAGGTGATTAAGGTTAAAGTGACATAACTAAGAGGATATGCTTGACAAGTTATAAACCGAAATCTCATGCCCCTTACTTACGAAGACCGATCCTCATGCTACTCAACTTCAGTCACGAGTAAGCTCTTGTCATTGTAAGTATATGTGTATCATTAAGAACCACCAACGGGGTACCCCTTGCACATGATACAGGAGCTTTCCCATAATTAAAATGACAAGGCAAGCAGACAATGAGCATGTCAGCAATCTTTTTATTTGCTATTTGCATAGGTTTTTATTGAGGATGCTTCATAGAGTGCTCATTATGGTGATGCTGCAAGTTTCCACCATGATTAGACATGGCTTAGGCTAACGGTCCAGGCGTTTCTCTAACACACATACAAACTCCATGATCTTACAAGTTCCACTTTTATTTCACACCGCCGGGATCCGTAAGCAAAAGAACATGATATCAACGGGGTACAAAGTACAAGTGCAATGTTGAAAGCGTTCCCCATGAAACATGGTTCTGCTAATTTCAACTTATAAAGCGCAAGCATATACGCAACAAAGAAGGACCCAATGGTTCAAGTTTATTAGATGCAAAAAAGTAAAGTGTGCCATTAAGTTCGTGAGAGCTTTAGTCACTAGGTTTCTCATAACAAGTTTAATTTGGAAGGTAAACAAAAGCATAAATATACTTGGAATAGCATAAGATAGTAGGCAGGTATGGTGGACTCTTTGGAATAACTTGGTTTAGGGAGTTGGATGCATGAGTGGAACTCATACTTGGTTGTGGAGGCTAGCAAAAGACTGGGAGCGACAAACTAAGAGAACAATAATGGCCATAATCATGCAGAGCGACAAAACATCATTGATCAAAGCATAAAGTGATACTACAAGTTGAAAACTAAAGGATCATAAAGGCTATGGTGACTTGAGATAGTCATAACATGGTGTGAGCATGTGCCAAGTCAACCCAAATAAAGCATCAAAGGAGAATACCACTATACTATGCTTTAATATGCTAAAACAACGCATGATTCATCCAAGGCACATTAAGCAATCTCAATTGTTTATAACAAGTCATGCTACAGAAAAGAATACTAAGCATAAATCCAAAACAATATCAAGCATGGCATGACGAAGCATAGGCCACTGTCAAAAACAAGCTCCTTTTACCACATAAGCATGAACTTTCCTACTCTTTTCCAAACCAAACTAAACTATTTGCAAACCAATGTATGAAAGAGGGGGTCAAACCAATTTATTCAGAAAACTAAGCAAACAAAGGAAACGAAAAACCAAAACGAAAAAGAAGACGCTCCAAGAACAACACAATTGTGCATGAAACAATAAAAATGAAGCGTTTGGAAGAAACCTGAGATTTTTATTGATGAAGAGGGGGATGCCCTGAGCATTCCCAAGCTTTGATGCTTGTACTTCTTGGATATTTCTTGGGGTGACACGCGTGGCATCCCCAAGATTGAGCTTTAGTCCATCCTTCATCTTATTACTCATTCCTTCCATACACCTGAAATTTTTTCCTTGATACAAAACTTCACACAATCTTTATTAGCAACATTAGTGCACTCAAAATAATAAGTCTTTTAGGTTCAGTTCAAACAACAATAAAACTTCCACTAGAACACTAGCTACTGTAGCTTCCCTCAAACAGCTCAATTCCCCAAAAGAACTCAAAAAGGAACCAACAAGAAGCAAATGCAGAAAATGGCAGAAATCTGTCAAAACAAACCAGCAGGTAAAGACAAATTTTTTCGAGGACCTTCTGTTGCTCAAATCGAAAAGGGTTGAACTAACGAAAGTTAGATAACAACTTGGGTAAGAAACAAAAAAATTCACGCCTCGAAAGGACGTACATATATTTTACACGAATGTTTACGGTGAAGCACAGAAATCTGTTTCGGGACAACAACTTTTCCAATCATTACTTCTCTCTCATTAGAGGTTACTCTTGGCACAACAAGCAAATAAAAAGGATAAGGAGCGGTTATTACAGAAGTAATAACTTCCAAGACTCATCTAAAACTTTTGGGATATCTCCCAATAAGTACTTTTCTTTAACGCCTTTAAGTTAGGAATGATAGTTTGAGAAGATACTCACATAAGAAATATGAATTGAAGTAAAAGAGAGCATCAAGAATCAAATTCAAAACACATTTAAGTTTAACCCACTTACTATGCATAGGAATCTTGTAAAGAAACAAGTCATGAAAGCACAAAGCAATAAGCATAGGAAAGCGAAACGAGTGCAGCTTCAAAATTTTCAACATAAAGAGGGGAAACTTAATATTGTGGAGATGCATACAACCATGTTTCCCTCTATCATAATTACTTTCAGTAGCATCATGAATAAAATTAACAATATAACTATCACAAGAAACATTTTTATCATGAGCCACATGCATATAATAATTATTACTCTCCATATAAGCATAATCATTCTTATTAATTATAGTGGGAGCAAATTCAACAAAATAACTATCATTTTTATTCTCATCACCATAATCATCAAATATAGGAGGCATATTGTAGTCATAATTAATTTTCTCCTCAATAGTAGGTGGACTGAAAATATCATATTCATCATTGTAATCATCATATATTGGAGGTTTAGTATCATCATAAGGAATAGAATAGCTATCTTCCAAAGCTGGGGAACTAAAAAGATCATTTTCATAAAAACTAGCTTCCCCAAGCTTAGACTTTTCCATAGCATTAGCGATAATGGTGTCCAAAGAATTCATACTAACAACATTGCTATTAGCATGCAAATAAAGTTCCATAGGTTTTTTAATTTTCTCTTCAAACACTTCATGTCCTAACTCAAGATAAATACTGTAAAGCTCTCTAATTTTGTTGTTGTTTTCCATTAGCCTAACTAGTGAAAACAAGAAACAAAAAGACAAAATTGCAGAATCTAAAGGAAATAACTTCGAGCACTAACACCGGAGGATGTGAGTACCTTTTACCTTACCTCCCCGGCAACGGCGCCAGAAAATAGCTTGATGTCTACGCACTTCTATTCTTGTAGACAGTTGTTGGGCCTCCAAGTGTAGAGGTTTGTAGAACAACATCAAGTTTTCCCTTAAGTGGATTACCCAAGGTTTATCGAACTCAGGGAGGAAGTGGTCAAAGGTATCCCCTCTCAAGCAACCCTGCAATCAAGATACAAGAAGTCTCTTGTGTCCCCAACACACCCAATACACTTGTCAGGTGTATAGGTGTACTAGTTCGGCGAAGAGATAGTGAAATACCAGTGGTATGGATAATTATAAGTGGTAACGGTGATAGAAAATAACTTGATGGCATGGAAAGACTAAAGGCAAACTGAAATAAAGATGGCAGCAAGCAAACATGTAACAGATCTAATAGCAAACGATGTTTCAGTGCTTACAAAAAAGGCCTAGGGAGCATACTTTCACTAGTGAACACTCTCATATAAATATCTTCTCATTATGATACTACTCTAAACTACTCTTCGGCTGGACACTCTAATCGATGGTAGGGCTATAACAACACACCTTAAAGTAAGCCTTTCCCATCTAGATAACCCCACACTGTCACCTTGAGTACTATATGAGTCCAACATACACCACAATTTCATAAAGACATCCAACTCCAAATATAACTCATAACAAGTATTTGTAATCTCTAGCCTAAGTGCCACCATGGTGAGCACGCTGTCACTTTTACACACATGGGGAGAGCAGAGATCTATTAAAGCACTTGAGTAGCAAGGTAGATCTATAGATTACAAGCTCATGATCACAAAATGATCATGCATAGAGAGAGAGATGAACACATAGCTACCGGTAGAACCCTTAGCCTCAAGGAAAAACTACTCCCTCCTCATCATGGGAATCAGCAATGGTGATGGAGATCGATGGAGATGGCTCCGGGGGCACTTCCCCATCCCGGCAGGGTGCCGGAACAGAGACTTTCCGTCCCCCGAATCTCCCCTTCGGTGGCGGTGGCGCTGCGGAACTTTTTGTGGCTGGAGGCTTGACTATTTAGGGTTTTCGTATCGGAGGCTTCTTATAGGCGAAAGGGCAAGGTCGGTGGAGTGCCAGGGGGCCCACACCACCTAGTGGCGCGGCTAGGGCTAGCCCGCTGTCACATCCCAAAATTCTCCTAATTTTGGAATGTAAAGTTAATAAAATAACTTGGTTGAATTGTTTGACTTTGTTGAAATTTCTCAAAGAAAAGAAACTTTCTGTTATGATTTTCCTTCCTTGAATTCAGAAACTTGTATGAGATTGGATTATCATGACTATCTAACTTGTTTTCATTTTCTTTTCAACCACTTGATTCTTTAAATATCCAACCATGCTTGGATGAATAAAGAGGGGGAATAAAATGACTTTCCCAATTATGGTGGACTGATATTCTAATTTCCCTATTTGACCCTTTAAGTCTCTACTTCGATTTATGAAACCATTCTAGATGTTTTTCACCACTTGCTTGAAAAGAGAGAAGATAACATGCCATCTTCATTTTCATTGGATGTTAAGAATGTGTTCCTTCATGTTACATGATTGAACTTGTTGTTTTGGGCATTTATGGCATTGTGTGTTTTGGTTGAGTGGTTAAAATAAAACCCTAAGAAGCTATTTAGAAATATTGCATAGTAGCCATATAAGGCCAAATGCATAAAACCCTATATCCTTTTGATAATACCTAAGTAGCCATATAGGCAAAAAGGCGTGAATTGAGTTTTAGTTTTAGGATTTGTGTGAATTTTTGCAAAAATTAAAATCATGAAGCATTCATAAGCATTTCTTTGCATCCATGCAAAGTTTCCAAAAATTAAATCCAAATCCTAATATCTAGATCCGATAGTTAATTTGCCCAAATGTTCCTATAAGAAATATATAGACATTTATAAAGAAATCATCTTCAAACTAGTGAAAACGTTACAAATATGATCTTATAATGATCTACTGAATTTTAGAAAAATTTAGAAACAAGAATCATATCATTTGGAGTTCGTATGCAAAAGATATAAAGAAAATACCAAAATATAAAAAAAAACGAAATGGGCCGGCCCAACTAGGCCGACAGAACCAGCCACCACGTGCACAGGAAGGGATCCATCCCACCTCCGCTTTAAAATCCGTGCGAAATCTGTTTTCTCAAACCTATCTCTATTAAAACTCTTATAACTTTTTATCTATAACTCCGAATTGACTTCCGTTTGTTTCTACTTGTTCTCTACTTTAAGATCTAGCTTCCCACCATCCTAAAAGCCTAAATAATCCCTTGGAGCCACAGCTATAACACTTTTCCTTCCCGAAATTCTGAATCTACACTCTACCGAATCGTATTTTGCTTCTAAACTTCGTCGGATGCCTTCAAATTCAACACGAAAGTTGTACATCTCGTCGAAATCTTTCAATTCCGACAAACCTCACCTCTTTTCATCCACCACAGCCGGAGAATTTCGCAGCGCAATATTTCAGATATGATGGCGTAATTCCAAGATTTTCTTGTGCTCGTTTCTTCAAATCCAAAGTCCTTTGGTGAAAAGGTAGATCTAATCATCCTCCACAAATTTCATGTTCAAAGTTTTTTGATTTGACCTACGGATTTGTCTCTCTAACGCAGATTTACTTCTAGTCCTTTGTGAGGCAAAATCGGGTCTATTTTGAGCCAACTTCTCTTCTAGCCACCGGATCTCATCCCGACGGTCGCGATTCAATCGTCCCGATCAGTTGCCTCGTCACCGCCACGTCGTCGTCATGTCAGCGTCTAGTCCCAGTCAGCCTGCACGGTCAACCTGTCCAGTCAGCGGAATATTCCCTGGAATATTCCGTTCGAATTTAAAATTGCAGATTATAGATCTAACTTGTAAATTCATAGAAAATTCATACTATGTTCAAAAAGTACATATAATATATCAAATTGAAGATAATTTTATGTAGTTTGATAATATCTGTTTAGATCTGGGTTTTGCTGTATAGGTTACTAGCGAATAATTAATTAGTATTATTTGTCTTTTAAATCATTAAATTCATAGTAAATAATCTACAGATTGAAAAATATGAGTAATATGTCCCTGAGTTCATAATCTTGCTTAGTTTTCAGATCTATACTTAGTTTTGTTTGTTATCACTAGTCAAATGCCCGTGCGTTGCCACGGTCTTATAAGTTCTTCACATGTCCTATATCTAAACACAATGCACTTGAATATTGTGGGTGATGCGAAAGATATATGGAGAAATACATACTTCCTCCGTCCCAAAATAAAAGGCGCCCAAGATTTAGTCAAAAGTCAACATATTCTAAGTTTTACCAAATTTATATGCAAAAATATAAACATACACAATATTAAATCAATATCAATAGATTCACCATAAAGTATAATTTTCCAATATGTCCATTCGATATTACAGATATCGTATTTTTTGTATAAACTTGATCAAACTTGGAAGATGTTGACTTTTGACTAAACCTTAGGCGTCTTACATTTTGGAACGGAGGGTATTTTTTATCAGCACAATACTGCATGTCATACTCTTCGCTACTATGATCGGAAGGATATACTTGTATTTCACATGGATTTTTCACCCAGAGGGCGCACACAAAGCATAGAGCCACAAAGGCATGGCAATGATAATGCGTACAAAGGTTCAGAATGCTGATGCATCCAGGTTTTTGCAACATTGGATGGAGAAGCTAATTTGGCCGCATAATAAACTGCCATAGTACTATCCTTTACATGCCTACCCGAAGAAGTACATTTTATACTTAACTCCTAAATTTGTTATAGAACCGAAAAGATACAATACATGTTAACATTTCTACTTTTCCAAAAGAGAGCCAACTCCGGGCTACCAGTTTGCATTATCACTTTCGGCATGTTCAGGCTGCATATTAGGTGAGCACCATTTCAACGAGCGTAGGCCTCAGCAGAGATATGGCATTTGGGAGTACATTATACCGTCTGCTTCTTACAACAATCACATGAACTCATTCATCTCTTACAATTACCCCTGTAGCACCCTGTTGTGTTTCTGGGTTAAAAGATGCAACGACATTCACCTTCATAAAACCAGCTGTGGGAGGACTACACTTGATGACTTTGGGTAGTTCTTACTCATTCGACCATGAGCTAGCCATCCAAACCAAATCTGATGCCATGTCTCTCGCCCATCTACAGGCCTATGTAGTACTCATAATAGTTTCTCTTGTTTCTTGTCATCCAGACAACCCATCCACAAAGTATTGCACATCACAAATCCTTTGAACATAGATTGATGTTAAGAAAGTCTCGAGACCATGTCACACGATGTAACTTAGGTAGTTTATTTATTTTCTAGAGACATATAGCTTTTTAAATAAATCCAAAATAAGCACGCAGACGTACATTTAATTAGACATGATAAACTGTTTGTTCTTCGGCCTCATAGTCCCAGCAAATGGATTAGTCATCTATATGTATTTTTCAACAGATTTCCGGCGTATAGTCATTAATAACTCCATCGAAGTATTTAATTTTCAAGAGAAATTTTAACTGAAGTTAAATGACAGTATTTCCTTTTTCAGGTGTAAATAAAAATTAACAAGAGTTAGGAAAAAGATAACTGCTTACAAATACTCTACTTGAGAATATCATTTTTGTTTCATGCAAAATTATTTCCATAAATTAGACCGACCAAACTATAGATTCATAATATTACACGAAGATGTCTACCTCTGCCTCTTCCACCAACAAACTTGATCTAATGTTGACAGAACTGAACTAAAATAGGATCTAAAATAGAACTGAGGCTGTCTAATTCCTATAACAACCATGATATGAAAGTTTAGATGTATATATACTCTTCTACATCTTGAAAACTAATTTGCAGTACACTTCTTTTAGAGCTCGTTTCATACGCACATTATTGTGCTCGTGCATCTGCTCATCCTGATGACATAGGGAGCTGGCTTGTTCCATGAAGAGACTCATCCAAGAAACATGTAATAAGATGAACCAAATACAGGAGATTTATTTGAAATAGCTTTTCTGCAAGATTTTACTCCAATTACACAATTAGTTACTTTTGTGGCACTCAAGCGCCAAAAATAGGTATTGACTAATCCTAATAAAAGGACCAGTGGAGGATACTGCAAATATGAGAGAATGTACAAGAAGAAAGACTAAAATTTTCCTTCACGAAAGGACTGAACTGAGTTTTTCACTCCCAAAACCACATCAAGATGGATGCTCCAACGATTTACAAGCTAAATCGGTAATAACAAACTTAGCGTACGTGAAAAGCAAACTTCCCAGTGAGATTATTGTAGGGATATTGATTTGGGACAAGACAAAGGATATTTAGTGCTACTACACGAGGGGAGAAGCGACACACAATCACTACCTGTTTAGCAGTAAATATATACTATTCTTTCTGAAATCGAATGGGTGCTTAAAAGCAAGCAGATACATATTTATTTTTATGTAAATCACAATGGAACACTTGCAACAGATTGTTGGATAAACCAGTACACTTGTTTTCATATTATTAGCTCTCTTCTAAAATCTTTAATAACCTGCCAAGAACAATTGACGTGCTCTCTAAATCATGTAAAGAAACCACTCATACTTAAAGAGAGGTCAAAGAGAATCATCAAAGGGAGAAACATAGCTTGTAGGTTATAGTGTTTTCCCATGACGGAGAATTCTATTGGATTCTAGTTTTCTATTTCAAAATAACTACCCAATGCAACCTCGTAAAGCTGAAAACCACCAAAAGAAATAAACCTCTCTTAACAAGTAAGAAATTGACATGGTAAACTGACAATTATTTACATATGATTACTCCTAAGAATAAGCAAAAAATTCCATAAATTAAACAAAAAACATATTTCCAAATTTCACGCCTATGAAAGTGTCAATTAGTAGCTCAGTACCAGAAAGGTAGGAGGTGTAATACCGATCAGCCTTCAAAATACCAGCTATTGTCCTGTAGTAAGCTCGGATAAAAGAATAGTGCGGGTAAGAACAATAAGTTAGAAGCTTTGTGATTGTGGGAATTAAGGGCAATTCGACAAGGAAATTCACATTGCTTAAACTTCTGAATATTTAAGATCTCCTTGCACTGGTATAAAATATCTACACACATTTCTCATCTGATATTCTTTCTCCACTTCTTGTACCTCCGGTTTCATCTCCCTGTCTGTCTATTCCCATCCGTCGCCTCTGAAGAACCACATAAATTTTAATGGCACAATTCAGCTTATGATACCGACATATACCAAAACAGAAGCATTGTCCACCAGTCACAATTTTTTTTAGCACAATTTGGTTACCATGGGCTCTCAAACTAACTACAGCTATGTCCCCTTGCGCCGCCATTGCCCACTATTTACCCATGACCCTATCCTTCTTTCTTCTCCACTTCAAGCTATGTTTCAATCTATATTATCGCTAGCATCCGTATGCAACATCACTAAATTTGTGGTAAGGAGAAAATATACAAGGAATAAAGAAGAACTATGTAGTTTGTGGAACATGCCATGTATATTTTCTGATAAAAAATGGTGAGAGATGGAAGAACAATTACCATAGGAGGACTATGAATTGTGCCATCAAAATTGTGACTGGTAGGAGAAGAGGGAACTTACAGGGGATGGGATGGGACCCATCAGGTTTAGTGAACCTCCACCACATCAGACCGCAGTGCTATCTCCGTTATAACAGCAGAGGGCGCCGCACCATCCTACAGCAAATCATTTTATTCAGTAAATGCTGGAGAAGTAAACTGTTGCGAATTCACACAACAGTTAAGTCAAATGACCGTTTATATCATTTTATTCAATCTTCTCTTTTCGAAGTTTCTATACAATGTGTTTACACATAAAAAATTGTATAGAATGCAACTGCTGTAATGTGCAAGAGAGTTTAACAAGCAGATGAAAATCAGAACACAACAAATTCAGATATAGTGCAATCTGATCAGGTAAAAACTTTGCAAGGTAAACTTTTGGCAGCGTACAAATACTCCCCAAGAGAGCAAAGAAAGATACTTTAGATACAATACTCCATTGGCGGTGAAGATAATGTAGTGGGTTTGTATTTCTACCACATCACACATTACTTTGATGCACAACCCATGTTTATTTTACACTTCAAACCTGGATATTTTTCTCAATCTATTGGCAGATTTTCACACATGGTTAATGTTCATATCACACTGTAAACCTAGCTAGTCTTTTTCGCAAGCTTCCAGCCATTTTGACAACTGAGCGTGATTGTCTTAAATTGTAGGTTGTTGTTTTGAGTCGGCTACAGAAATCAATACCACCATCCTCATAATTTGGACACAACCAGATAAAAGTCACCATCCTAATTCTCATGGAAAACACAGGAGGAAACAAAGTTGGAGGGGATGGAAAGGCAACAACAAAAATCTGTTTTACAGATAAGATTCATTCTGCTGGCCAGAAAACTGTGTGTGGGAAAAGATATTAATTAGAGGAATCATATGTGTGTGATTGGGTATGGCTAGAGGCGTGCATATGTTTATGTCTAGACTGGACTGCATGATGGTCCTTATCTGTCAGTTAAAGATCTAGATGTTGGCTCTATAGAGAGGAAACATCGGATCAAGAGAGGAAGTCACCTGAGACTTGTAGATCAATCCATCTGATCTCAACTCTTCTCCACTTCATTCAAAATCTCCGTATCCCACCGCCCCTGCTGCTGTGCAGTCGTGCAGAGCTTAGCGTACCTGTTCTTCAATGAAAAAAATCTAGTCACTCCTAGCTTCCGCGTCCTCGCGCCCATTGTTGTCATGGAATGCTCCACGCTGGTGAGGAGGAAAGCGGAACATGCTAATCAGCTCCCGTACCACAGCGCGATGACCACCTGTCCGTGGTGCTGCTTGATGCCACGCAAATCTCCGGGGGAGCACATCCACGAGGTTGGCTTCCTCCGCTTGACCTCTACTGCTGTCAGATTCATGGCTGGTGTCGCCGTGTTAGACGTTCATGGCATGGCGAAGGGGAGGTGTGGGGCCCCCGGCGCGGTGCCTGCGGGAGATCTTGGTGCCGCCCACGAGCAAGAGAAAGGGAGATAGGTGCCGGAGCTGCCGAGGGAGATGCGGTGAGGGTGAGATGGTAGCGGAAGGGATCCTCAAGAAAATCGGGAACAGTCAGACAAAATCCGAGCAGAGAAGCGGAGGAATTTTTGGGGGCGAGGGGAATTGCCAAGGGGAGAATCGGGCGAGGGGAATCGCTAGCGATAGGGACACGCGGGAGGACCGCCGAAACGGGGTAGGTTGGACGAAACGGGAGCGAAATGCCTTCGGCAGAACACGGAACACAATTTTCTTTTTAGATAGTAGAGAAGTACGATATGTTCAGATTTATTAAACTCCATTAAACACTAAATAAATCCTAGAAAAAGATCTATAACTCCGATTATGGTGAATCCAATTGCTACTGGTTCGTATTAAAGCCCTTTATCCATTACAGTTCAGATATAAATTTAATTAGGCAACTAGTACAGAAGCTACAACAGTTATGTTAAAACCCCTTTATTGGCAATTGAAATTGGATAACAAATACTATATTGCATTAAAACACTTCTACATGCATCATGTGATCTAGTATTGTTTAGATAACTAATTACAAACATTATGACATATTAAATCATTATGCATGCATTGGATCATCACTGTTTTATTGTATTGTTGTATTGTTGCATGATTGCAATGTTTGAATGATATGTTGTTGTGCTTTTGCTTTTGAACGATAGATTGCGAGGAGTGTAACTACTATGATCGCTACAGCTATGATTGCGAGCATTGTGATTGCAAGTCTTTTGAGTGCGACGAGTGCAATGATTGCAATTGTGAGGATTGTTTGAACGACTACATCAACTAAAGGTAGTGGAGCTTCATAAATGTCCTATTTACTTTCTATATGCATTGTAGCTTGTTTTGTTTTACAAGTTCTATCTATTGCTATGCTATATCCTACTATGCCGTAGTCCATCTTGTTAGGCGAGCTGTCGTAAGTAGCTATGCTTATGTAGACGAGGGTGGGATACACCATGGCAAAGATGGTTTTAAAAGAACGTGTTTGGAAAGTGAAAACAAATTAATTAATGAACTATCTGGGTGGATTGGTAATTGCTTGGTTCGTGAATGCCGGGCCCATGTCTATGGTTTACCCGAGTAGCTCACTTGTGGATGGCCACCTAGGTTTCTGAGAAATGATTAGTGTCTTGATTTGGTAGCTTCCGTGTGCAACCATATGCTAGTGAGTTATGGGTGGCTGGATGGACTTAGTAGGTCGTGGCGACCCGAGCTCTTCGTATCCAGAGATGTAGTGAATGTGATAGGTTGGTACGGTGCGTGGATGGGCTTGGGGAGCTGCTTCCCGAATTGTCTCTTCTTGGACTTCTCCCTATCATGACTCAATATGCGTGTCGTGGTACGAGCGGGTCGACCAAGTCATATGGGTAAAGTGTGCAATCCCTGCAGGGTGTAAAACTAAGTACTTAGCCGTGTCCCCGGTAATGGACAATTGAGTTGCTGAATTATGGGTGCTATGACATGTTCTCATTCATTCTAACTTGTAATTGCTAAAACTTGTGGTTGAAACATAATTGGGTTGTGTGAAGAAGATCAAATGTTTTACAAATGATTTACAAAAGATAGGATAAAGTATTTTGTTGCTGCAACTAAGCCTGAACCCCACAAGCCAGATATGCATGTAGATATTAGTCTTGCTGCTTCTCTCATAGTTTCACTTGCCAGTACATTCCAAGTATTGACCCTTCGGGGCTGCTACGTTTCATGTTGCAGGTTATACCGATTCTGAGTGATCGATTAGGTCGCGATACTCCACTCAACAGTTGTTCGCCTGTGGCACAATTGAAGATGGAGCCTACTATCTGTTTATGCTTCTGTATGCTACTTTATTATTTGAGCTAGCCTTTGAGCTAAGCACTATGTAATAATTACAAATTCTGGATCATTCGATGTAATAATGATGCACTGTTATGTTCTTTGGTATTCATCTTTACTGTGTGTGCTAGTGAACCGATCCAGGGATTGGCACTATACACAGGAACTCAACCTTATCAGGCGAGGGTGTTACACCCGCGCCACCATATGGTGTGGCCAGGCCCTGGCCCTCCTTCGTCTCTTCTTCTGGCTCCGTGAGTCTTCCGGTAAAATAGGAACTTTGGCTTTTGTCCCGTCCAATTCCGAGAATATTGATTTCCTGACTTTCCTGGAACCAAAAACAGCAGAAAACAGGCAACTGGCACTATGGCTCTTGTTAATAGGTTAGTCCAAGAAATTATATGAAAAGTACTCCAAAATATGGAAAAAACATAAGAAAGTAGATAAAACCAAGCATGGAACATCAAAAATTATAGATACATTTGCAATGTAACAGTTATCTCCCAATAAGTACTTTTCTTTAACGCCTTTAAGTTAGGCTTAAGCAAAAACTAAAATGGATAGAATAGAAGTAAGCGGAGATAATGATGGTGAAAACATTGTTTTGTTCAATGAAATCCTTTTGTTAACAAGGTTGATCAGGTCTTATTACCAAAACAATTTCATATGAGACAAAACTTTGTATTCCACTAATGATTATGTTACCTCAACCTTGATAGCAATAGTCCCAATCATAATAGTTTCAAATTTTTCTCTTGGTATGGGACAATATATTTCTCCAACTTGAATGCCCTCAACATGTTTAATTGAATTAAAACCATAAGTCCTTTCAATCTTCTTGGGGAAATAGATAGTATGTTCTTGTCATTAACATTGAAAGTCACCTTTCCTTGATTACAATTAATAACAGCTCCTGCAGTATGAAGAAAAGGTCTCCTAAGAATAATAGACATATTATCATCTTCAGGCATTTCAAGCACAACAAAATCAGTTAATATTAAGCAATTATGAGCCACTTGAACAGGTACATCCTCACATATACCAACAGGAATAGTAGTAGATTTATCAGCCATTTGCAAAGATATATCAGTTGGTATTAGTTTTTCTAGTTGAAGCCTCTTATAGAGAGAGAAAGGCATAATACTAACTCGAGCTCCCAAATCACACAAAGCTGTTCTAACATAACTGTTCTTAATAGAGCAAGGGATAGTTGGAATCCCTGGGTCTCCAAGTTTCTTTGGAACCTTACCATCAAAGGAATAATTAGCAAGCAAAGTAGAGATTTCTTCATTATGGATCTTCCTTTTATTCGAGACAATATCCTTCGTATACTTTGAGTAAGGAGGCAATTTAATGGCATCAGTCAAAGGAATTTGCAGGAATAAAGGTTTCATCCACTCACACAACTTATTATAGTGTTCATCTTCCTTTGACTTGTGTTTCTTATTAGGGAAAGGCATAGGTTTTTGGACCCAAGGTTCTCTTTCACTACCATGTTTCTTTGCAATAAAATCTTCTTTAGTGTATTTAGTATTCTTAGTGTGCTTTTCAGGTTCTTCTTCAACTTTTTCTTCATTTGGAGCTTCATTTTCTTCATTACCATTTCAGTTTCAGCATCAGAAATAGATATACTATTAGGATCTATAGCAGGTTCAGAGGGTTCTACAATAGTTTTATGTTTCTTTTTTTCCTTTTCTTACGAGTAGAGCCACAATTTTCAGCTTGTTGAGAATCCCGCTCAATTCTTTTGGGATGCCCCTTAGGATAAAGAGGATCCTGGGTAGCAGCTCCACTTCTAGTTCTAATTTCATAAGCATGTTTTTCTTTAGCGGCATTAATAAGCAAGTCTTTTTGTACTTTCATGATTTGATCTATTTGAGTTTGAACCATTTGAAAGTGTTTAAGAATCATTTTAACATCATTAGAGGTTCTTTCCACAATATCCTTCAACTCAACAATAGCTCTAGTGTTTTCCATTAGATGATTTTGCACCATTTTATTAAAATTATCCTGCTTAACAATAAAGATATCGAATTCTTCTAAGCATTGATCAGGAGGTTTAGAGTAAGGGATATCACCTTCATCAAAGTGTTGGAGAGAGTGTACCTCAATAGTGGATGAGTAGGGGATAGACTTACATAATTCTTCTATAGGAGGTAAATTCTTGACATCTGTAGCTTTAATTCCCTTCTCCTTAAGACATTTCTTAGCTTCCTTCATCACTTCATCATTTAATTCAATAACTCCCCTCTTCTTTGATGTTGGAATAGGCACTGGTATAGTAGGTTCAGGTACAATTACTTCAGGTATAGCTTGTTCAGGAGGAGTCCAATCTTCATAGTTCTTACTTATTTTAGCCATTAATTCCTCAGCTTCCTTAGGAGTCCTATTCTTGAAAACACAATCAGCACAACTATCTAGGTATGTCCTAGATTCTTCGGTTAGTCCATTATAAAATATATCAAGAAGCTCATTCTTAGGTAATGGACTTCCAACATGTGCATGAATCAAAGCACAAAACCTTGCCCAAGATTCGGGCAATACCTCTTTTTCTCCCTCTTTAAAATCAAAAAGTTCCTGCAAAATAGCATGTCTAGCACTAGGAGGAAAATATTTCTGCAGGAAAGTACTAATCAAGCAATCAGGGCTATCAATAGATCCAGGAGGTAAATTACTAAACCAAGGTTTAGTTTCTCCTTTTAGTGAAAAGGGGAAAATCTTAGCAACAAAGTAAGTACGCATCTTAATATCATCAGAAAACAAGCCACTCATGGTAGAAAGTTCATTCATATGTGCTGCCGCACTTTCATTCTTAGTCCCACGAAAAGGTTCTTTCTCAACAATAGCTATGTAAGATAGATCGAGAGATAAATCATAATATTTATCTTTAATATTTATGGGAGAAGCAGCAAACTTAGCAACAAGAGACAATTTGGGTCTAATAGTACGCCTCTCAAGGAGACTCTTAGAAGCGCTCCTATCATGGGTGTTTTTACATTATTTAATAAATTCATCGGTCATTTCAACATAACCATCTTCAATATCATAACTTTCACTAGACTCAGGTGAACTAACAGGTGTAGTACTGTCTTCATTAGGAGTTTCAGTATTTCCAGCTATAGTTCTAGCAATCGTAGCATCTAGGAAAGGACCTAATGAACCACTCTTATCAAGCACAGTAGAAGCAACATCATAAGCATCAGAAGTTTCAGATTCAACAGTAGTAGCAGTGTGTGTAGCATATGTATGTGGTGGTGTAACGAGCTTACTTATAACAGATGGTGAATCAAGAGCAATTGAGGTGTTCAGAACCGTACCTCTTCTTGTAGTGAATGGTAAAATAGGAACCTTGCCATCACGAGACTTACCCATGATGGATGGATAACAGTGAACAATAGAGAATCCAAGTGAACTTAATAAATAAATCTATGCTCCTCGACAACGGCGCCCGAAAATAGTCTTGATGACCCACAAGTATAGGGGGTGTATCACACTATTTTCGAGGGAAGTGAAACCCAATTTATTGATTCGACACAAGGGGAGCCAAAGAATATTTATAAGCCTTAACAACTGAGTTGTCAATTCAGCTGCACCTCGAAACAATCTTGCTCACATCAGTTTATCAGTAGCAACAGTTTTGTAGTAGCAATAGTAAAGTAGCGGCAGTAGTAAAGTAAAGACAGTAGTAACAATAGCAGTAAACAGTAGGATTCGAGTGCGGTAGGCATAGGGATGGATGGACGGGCGTTGCATGGACAAGACAATTCACATAGCAATCAAAACATAGGGCAATTGCAGATAAATAAGATAAAGCATCCAAGTACTAGATAATCCTAGGCATGTGTTCCATATATAGTCATACGTGCTCGCAATGAGAACTTGCACAACATCTTTTGTCCTGCCAGCCCGTTTGCAGCGGGGCCTCAAGGGAACTACTGGCAAGTAAGGTGCTCCTTTTAATAGAGCACCGGAGCAAAGCCTTAACACTCCGTGAACACATGTGATCCTCACATCAAAGCCATTCCCTCCGTTTATCCCGATTTCTGTCACTTTGGGGCCATTGGTTCCGGACAACAACGTGTGTATACAACTTGCAGGTAAGACCATAAACAATACTATCATAATGAATCAATAACATGTTCAGATCTGAGATCATGACACTCGGGCCCTAGTGACAAGCATTAAGCATAACAAGTCGCAACAAAGTCATAAAGCACTAATAAAAGATAGTAGGCACCATGCCCTAACAATATGATGCCATTACATGAACGATCTCATCCAATCCCTACCATCCCCATAGCCTACAGCGGGGGATTACTCACTCATATATGGGGGAAACATGGATCGTCGATGGAGAAGCGATGGTGATGATGATGGCGATGATCTCCTCCAATTCCCCGTCCCGACAGGGTGCCAGAACAGAGTTTCTGGTGCTGTTTCGTGGAATCTGGTGGTGGCGGCGGAGCGAAACTCCTTCTGGAAAAACGTCGAAACCCCTGAGTTTTTAGGTCAGAAGGCAACTTATAGGCGAAGAGGGAGACCGAGGGGGAGTCTGGGGTGGCCAGACCACCCCCTAGCGTGGCCAGGCCCAGCCCGCGTGGCCAGGTGATGTGGCTGGGCCCCAGCCCCACTCCGTCTCATATTCTGGCTCCGGGAGTCTTCTAGTGAAATAGGAGTTTTGGCTTTTGTCCCATCCAATTCCGAGAATATTAATTTTCTGACTTTCCTGGAACCAAAAACAATAGAAAATAGGCAGCTGGCACTGTGGCTCTTGTTAATAGGTTAGTCCAAGAAATCATATGAAAAGTACTCCAAAGTGTGGACAAAACATAAGAAAGTAGATAAAACCAAGCATGGAACATCAAAAATTATAGATACATTTGCAATGTATCAGTTGGGTGTACCTTGGCTGAAGGTGTTGGGGTTGAAGCTGGCGTTGAGGTCGACGGTGCTGAAGGTATTGGGGTTGAAGCTGCCACCCACATCGAGTGGCCTGCACGGCGAGAAGCGAGATAACTTGGGTGTACCTTGGCTGTCCTGGGACATCGGGTCAGCCTGGGTTGTTGCCGAAGAGAGTGATGGTGACGAGATGCTCCCTTGGCTCCCCCACGCGTGCGGGGGAAGCTCGGCATGCCCGCCATGTGGGAGGCTCTCTGCGCCCTGAGTGCCTTGATGGCCCAAAATATATCGAGCTCATTGGGGAACCCCAAGAGGAAGGTATGATGAGCACAGCAACAAGTTTTCCCTCAGTACGAAACCAAGGTTATCAATCTAGTAGGAGCAAGGAAACACCCCAAAGGTGTTGCTAGCTGAGCCTTGGCAGGGCGCACTATCGGTGCTAGTAGCAACATGGAGACTTGCACAACACAATCACAGAACTTTGCCCCCAACTTGCGATGAGGTTCTCAATCTCACCGGTTTTGCTAAAAACAAAAGATTAAACGTATCGAATGGAAGGAGGTAATAGTTTGCAGAAAGTAAACACAAAGCAGTAAACAGTTTGTAGATTGAAAGTAAAAGAAAGGATCGGGGTCCATAGTTCACTAGAGGTGGCTCTCCTAAAGATAGATAACATGTTGGGTGAACAAATTACAGCGGGGCAATTGACAAACATCGAGAAAGCATACAAGCATATACTAATCATCTTGACTCCTTTGATATTCGATTGGGCATTACAACATTGTACATAGACCGCCAACCAACTGCATCTATGACTAATAATCCACCTTCAGGTTATCATCCGAACCCCCTCAAGTATTAAGTTGCAAGCAACAGATTATTGCATTACAAATTGCGTGTAAAGTAAACAATACGGTTGTTCTATGAACAAAGGATTGTTGTTTTCTCCCTAGTAGCAACAACACATCTAGTACCTTAGAGATTTCTGTCACTTTCCCAGATTACCAGAGGCATGCACCCACTATCAAGCATAAATAGTAACTCTTGGAGTTGCTAGCATCTACTTGGCCAAGATAGCTACTAACAACGGAAAGCATGCAAGATCACAAATAACAAAGAGATGATAGAATCAATAATCAATCTGAAATAGCGTCTCAATATCCATCGGATCCCCGCAAACACTGAAGGAGATATGCCCTAGAGGCAAATAATAAATAGGTTTTTATTGTCATATCTCAATTAGTTTATAATAGTTTCATATTGTGCTAGAATTGTGCCAAGTAGAAACATTGGTACATGTGTGGTATGAAACAACAAAGTCCCTAGTAGCCTCTATTCATACTAGTTCGTTGGTCACGAAGATGATCTGGGTTTCAAGATCATGGGCATTTATGCCGACTGACAACGGGATCATATTATTGGAGAATGATGTGATTGGACATTCCTTGAAGGATTGCAACACGATCAAGTCATATAGTTCATTGTTCTAACACCTATACCTAGACTCCTTCTCCTTAGACCGTGAGCTCATATTACTCACTGTTCTCTAGGCTGCTTAGACTGCATTAACCGTCATATGGTAATAAGGTGGCCATAAAGGTGTACATTGGGTATTCCAAAGGAACAGTCGATGACATGTGACTGCAAGACCGGGATTTGTTCACCCACATGACGGGTAAAGATACATACGGCCGGCTTGGTGAGATTACATCTATAAATGTTGCAACATGTGACAAGGTCACGGGGATTTAATATCATGGTAACAAGAAAACAGAACTTGTTGTGAACGATATTGAACAAGGTATGAGATACCAATGATCGGATCTCGGACAAGTTGTATCGAGAAACAAAAGGAAGAGGATGCTACATTTAGTGGTTCAAACGACATTGTCATCAGGAATGCATAGGGGTCACATGGACATCCCTGGTCCCTCTGTTGATCATTGATACAAATCATGTCTAGAGCATTCCCGAGCCGTGAGAGGATATACTTAAGGGTACGATGAGAGCGATCATTCGTAAGACGGAATAACAGTAGAGAAAGAGAGAAAGCCGAAATCGTTCTGCGGAGAGATCCGAAGTTGTTTGGAGAAAGAATAAAGGAAAAGACCGGAAAAGTGTTTTTGGATAAATGGGAATTTAAATATATATTTATTATATGTTAATTGTGAATTAATATATTCTAAATAATATTTAAGTTAAGATTTATAAAGGCAACTTTTATATTAGACCAAATCCCGGAGGGAAAAGTCCTAAAATAAAAGCTGCAGAAAAATAAATGGAAATAGGAAATGAAACAGCTCACATGGGCGGTTTTTATTAACCGCCGCACGGGGGCGGACCGTCGCTACCAACCGCCACTGGGGCCTGCTCGACCTGGCCCACGCGGGCGCTAGGGAGCTGGGCCGCCGGGGCGGGGCGCGGGCGCCGCCAGGTGGTGTGGGACGGGCTAGGCTGCGGGGGGGGGGGGAGAACCCGGCCCACCCGGGCGCTAGCCGCCGCCACCTTGGGCCGCCGGGGACAAAGGCCCACCCAGGGTGGGCGCCATGCCACTGGCTGCTGCGGGGCGAGCTGGGCTGCCGCGCGCCAGGGCCCACCCGGCTGGCTGCAGTTAGCCATTATTCCCCTTTTCTTTTTAATTAGCTATTTCCTATTTTTCCTATTAGGCTGAGTTAATTCGGACCAATCGGCCAGCACGAAAATTCTTGTTATTTTCCTTTAACTAATAGTCCCACATGGCTAACTAATGTGGAGGGCACACCCCCTCCGCCTATATAAAGGGGTGCCCATGGGTGGGATTAAACACACAATTGGAGAAGTCCTTTGGTTGACTTTCTCCTCCTCCCTCTCTCTATACCTCGTGACCATGGCCCCAAGTATGGGCTGTGCGATCGATGCACACCTGTAGTAAGCTGTTGCACTGCAGGGATTCCTAGCCGGATATCAACTTCCGCACTCCCGGCGGGATCGGGGAGCCGGAGGTCTCATCGTGCACCAGATGTGTACGAAGACACGAGGCACAACACTTGGGGCGCTTGAATGTCGTGAGCCAGAGCTGTTGCACGATGAAGATCAAGAAAAAGCAAGGGGTGACCTACGAGGAGCTTTGCGACCTTGAGGTCGGCTACGAGTACGACTACTTCAACCACTTTCCCCATGGAATGTTAACCACGTACATACTAAAAGGGTATGTATTCTCTACGCTCTGGCCGTTACTGCATTACTACATAGATAGATCCTAGGCAAGTTCTGGGGTTCCATCGTAGGAATTTTTTTGTTTTCCGCACTGATCCCCAACAGTAGTATCAGAGCCGATCTATGAGTAGGAGTGTTGTACGGCCAGTACGCACAAGTATTGTGCGGGCATTGATCCCTTAGTTGTTACCCTCTACTTGTTTATATCGTGGAATTGTTTGATGAAGCGGCCCGGACCGACCTTACGCGTATTTGTACGCGAGACTGGTTCCACGCTCAACATACGGCTTGTACCGTATAAGTGGCTAGCGGGTGTCTATCTCTCATTCGATAGTTGATATAGCATTTACAACGGAGGGCCCTGAAAGGGGTGTAATAGAGACAACTATCAAATCCATGTTGTGGTTGGAAAGTTCGTAGTTTAGAAACGGTTCTAGTGCGAAAGCCCTAACAACCACGTAAAACTTGCAATAGATAAAGTAGAGGTGTCTAACTTTATTTTGCAGGAGGCATGTAATTATGATATGGCATTGGTCCTTACAAAGGTAAAGTAGTTTACTTTCCTATTACTAAGGAGTATAGTAATAGTCATCGTTCTGATGAACGACCTGGTGGAGGTGTCGTGGACTTTGCGTCAAACCAAGGGCAAGATGGAGATCATGCTGGAGCGCTCGATGGAGATCAAGGCGTAAGAAAAGACCATATCATATCACATTATACATATGATGTTGATACCAGTTTTTACATCTTATTATGTGCTAGTAATTAGATACTCAACGGTAGCAAACAAAATAATCCCTATTTAATTCCAATGTTCCGTGTTCCCTCGTGTGTGCACCACCAAGATAGTTCTTCGGTATGAGGCGATCCAGGGTTACAGGCCTAGGTGTCAGACATATCTACGTTCGCATATAGTGGGTGTAAGCCATGTTGCACAGCGAATACACACAAGTTAGATTTGGCGAGCGTAGCATGTGCAGACATGGCCTCGGAACACAAGAGATCGAAAGATCGAGCATGAGTCACATGGATGATGTGATTGGCATTGTTGAATGTCTACCTTTGATACTGCACTGATGGCCGTGACGATCGGGGGAGGTGTAGAGGATAGGGATCATGCAATCACTAAAATCGTCTAGGGGATGACCATTTTAGTGGAGACCAATTATAAATTGATCTCTTATTATAAACTTAGTCTAGATGTCTGTCTGCAAATATCTTAGTAGATCTTAGCCTATCCCATTGAGGTCCTTTGCGACCATGGGAATATATTGCTTAATTTGGAACTTAGCAAAAGGGTCCAACTTCATAGATTAATACCCACACCTGAGGGATATCCTCGTAAAAGGTGATCTTCTCTTCTTGATACAATAACCATTAGGAGATTATTCGATGACTCCAGAATGTTTGGAAAAACACTTAGCAATCTTGCATTTGAGTTGAAAACTCTTGGAAGGGCTTGATTGCGAATGGAGGTCATGGATGAAAAAGTATATGTTAGATATACAAAATTATAAATATGATTCTTGCAAAACTCGTTGCAGTTTGCAAAGTATTTGATACTTGTCCCGTTTTGTGAAAACAGGAGAATCTACTTAAGAATTGCTGGATTTGAGGCAATGTGACTTGATGACGGCAAGCAAAATAGTTGATGGCCGACATCACATCTTTCCTCAAAGTTTGTCATTTGGATTAGTGGACTTGAATATAAGTTTGTAATCCTTGTTTGTGTGTCTTGATTTTGGCAAGACGATTATTCATATGAATAAGTTACAAACCAGTTTGTACTATTCTTATGAACAATACCTTATGGTCACATTACGATTACAAACAAGTTATTCTCATCACTATGTTAATGACAATAGTTTAAACATTTATAAATGATTAGAATGCTAAAGATATCCAAAGTTTCAATGACACTACAATTTAAGTCATTTTGGTTATTGCAGGTTCTTTATGAAAGATCGGGGTCCTAGATGCTTAATCTAGAGACTTTGCAAAACCGTGCCTCCTGGGCAGAATGACTAAAACTCCGTATTCTGGTAAAACTGTGATATGCGAAGAAATGCTGAATCTTATACATAGTGATGTATCGTATTTTCAAAAAGTTGTGGAAATCATTTGTTAATTATGGACTTAAGTGAATAAGTGTATTTACTTAATGAAACATGAGTTTGAAATGATTTGAATTGTTCAAATGAGTTCACAACAATAAGAGGATATTGAAATTAACAAGAATACGAAGTCTCTTCGATTTGATCGACATGACTAAAGTATTCAAGTTAAGTTTAGCATAAAAGGAACTTGTGAAAGATGTTTCACAAATTATGATAATTGGACGAATTCAAACTATGTTGAAATGTCTAAACATCATAATCATTATGTATTAAGATACATATGGTATAATATTATCTCTTATGGGGTTGTAGTTGTCGTTTAGAGTAAGAGATCAAAATAAGCAAACACTCATTTGAAATACAAAGGAACATCTAAAAGATTCGTGGAAACAACACCATAAGTGTTATGGCATGTTCGAGTTTCTGGAGATTTCGATAAGTCGAAATCGTGGCGAATAAACAAGTCTTTGTAGAGCATTCTTAGGAAGATATGAATGCATCGTCCACAAGGGGCAAACCTGCTGTTGTCCTAAGTTGATGTGTCTTGATGAAGATACAAGTGGAAGAAAGTAAAAGATCAAAACAAGGTATTTGACCTTACCTCTGGATTGTAGAGTGGAGCAACGGAATTTGTTTCGTGAATCCAAACTCTACAAATAGAGAAGAAACTATTGATAATGATCATAAAGTTTCAAGTGAATACTTTTACTAAAAGAAAGTAGGATTCAACTATATATTCTACAACTTTGTGGAATTATTTATTGATTCACTTGTCTTGTTTTGAACAAGATATACCTACGAATTACAAAGAAGCGTGATGGACCTAAGTGCGAGAAATGAATGGTCATTGAAATCTCGTTAGCAGAATTCTCGATTTGATGATGATCAAGGAATTTTGGAATGTTGAAGATTATCGAGAGGATCTAGATTTGAGTGGGAGCAAACTAGTTTGGCTAATTCATAACATGTAGCTGACATATTTTGAGTGGGAGCTAAGTGAAATCCCTAGATCTCAAATATGAATGTCACATTTGAGTGGGATCGTGAAATCATTTTGTGATATGTGGATGACATATGTGAATGATGTGATTTGCTGTTTAAGTTAGGATGAAGTTGAAGTTATTAAACAAAGAGATCTATCGAAATAGATTGGTGAGTTTAATAAACACTGAATGTCGAATGCTTCCTGGACTTGATTCTGAAAGATGTTCAGAATGTCCTAAGCAAGATTCTGAAGAAGCTCAGAATGGAACAAGGTAAGAAAGTAGTTCTTACCGTATGAAGCATTGAGTATTGCAACTATGATTGAAAGAAAGAGATGTGTTGCATCTCCTATGCCTCAGTCATAGGTTCTTCCATAAAACCATGTTGTATACTCGACGTAATGTGACCCGAAGTTCTGGTTGGTAGGACAAAGTCTTAACTGTAAGAACGTGTCTTTAAGTGATTCCTGAGTTGATCACTAAACCAGAATTAAGTTTATACTTAAGTAGCAAGAAGCAATGTAAGTGGCATAGTTGCATTTCATGCACTAGGATCTACATAGATATAGAAGTATAAAAGCTCCATCTGATGTGATGTATAATGTTATGGTGGGGCTAGTTCGCTTTTAACATAGAATGATGTGTCCCAGGGCCCAGTGCCCATGAGAAAGCCCTCGAGGTTGATCTAACGTCACTGTAAGCTCCTAGAATCCGGCCTCGTTCTGTTGCCATGACTATAGTATATACACAAAGGATAGCAAAGTGTGTTTTGAAGTTTAGATGATAACGGTGAAAACGAGCATCATCATAAACACTAGAAACAAAAGTCTCACTTTGTCGCCAAACAAATACTTCAACCCATTATAAGATAATGGTGTGAATGTCAAAATTAGGAAGACATTAACGATTTGCAAAAGACATAATGATCTGGTAAAACAGAATATGGACATGACGTTTCCCATGAGCATGCATGATCTGTAAACGCATATGGTATATGGTTTATATGAGTAAAATGCAAGCTGGATTATTTGTACTCTAGTGCAAGTGGGAGACTAAAGGAGATATGCCCTAGAGGCAAATAATAAATAGGTTTTTATTGTCATATCTTAGTTAGTTTATAATAGTTTCATTTTGTGCTAGAACTATGCCAAGTAGAAACATTGGTACAGGTGTGGTATGAAACAACAAAGTCCCTAGTAACCTCTATTCATACTAGTTCGTTGGTCACGAAGATGATCTGGGTTTCAATATCATGGGTATTTATGCCGACTGACAACGAGATCATATCATTGGAGAATAATGTGATTGGACATTCCTCGAAGGATTGCAACATGATCAAGTCATATAGTTCATTGTTGCAACAGCTATACCTAGACTCCTTCTCCTTAGACTGTGAGCTCATATTACTCACTGTTTCCCTAGGCTGCTTAGACTACATCAACCGTCATCTGGTAATATGGTGGCTATAAAGGTGAACGTTGGGTATTCCGAAGGAACAGTAGATGACATGTGACTGCAAGACCGGGATTTTTTCACCCACACGGGTAAAGATACATACGACCGGCTTGGTGAGATTACATTTATAAATGTTGCAACATGTGACTAGGTCACAGGGATGTAATATCACGGTAACAAGAAAACAGAACTTGTTGTGAACGAGATTGAACAAGGTATGGGATACCAATGATTGGATCTCAGACAAGTTGTATCGAGAAACAAAAGGAAGAGGATGCTACATTTAGCGGTTCAAACGACATTGTCATCAGGAATGCATAGGGGTCACATGGACATCCCTGGTCCCTCTGTTGATCATTGATACAGATCATGTCTAGAGCATTCCCGAGCCGTGAGAGGATACACTTAAGGGTACGATGAGAGCGATCATTCGTAAGACGGAATCACATTAGAGAAAGAGAGAAAGCCGGAATCATTCCGCGGAGAGATCCGAAGTTGTTTGGAGAAATAATAAAGGAAAAGACCGGAAAAGTGTTTTCGGATAAATGAGAATTTAAATATATATTTATTATATTTTAATTGTGAATCGATATATTCTAAATAATATTTAAGTTAAGATTTATAAAGGCAACTTTTATATTAGGCCAAATCCCGGAGGGAAAATGCGTAAAATAAAAGCTGCAGAAAAATAAATGGAAAAAGGAAAAGAAACAGCCCACATGGGCGGTTTTTATTAACCGCCGCACGGGGGCGGACAGCAGCTACCAGCCGCCACCGGGGCCTGTTCGAGCTGGTCCCCGGGCGCCAGAGAGCTGGGCCGCCGGGGGGAGCCGGCCCACCTAGGGCGGGGCACGGGCGCCGCCAGGCGGTGTGGGGCGGGCTGGGCCACGAGGGGAGCAACCGGCCCACCCGGGCGCCAACCGCCGCCACCTTGGGCCGCCGGGGACAAAGTCAGACAAGGGGTGGGCGCCAGGCCGCTGGCCGCTGCGGGGCGAGCTAGGCCGCGGCGCGCCCGGGCCCACCCGACTGGCTGCAGTTAGCCGATGTTCCCCTTTTCTTTTTAATTAGCTATTTCCTGTTTTTCCTATTGGGCTGAGTTAATTAGGCCCAATCGTCCAGGACGAAAATTCCTGTTATTTTCCTTTAACTAATAGTCCCACATGGCTAACCTAATGGGGAGGACACACCCCCTCTGCCTATATAAAGGGGTGCCCATGGGTGGGATGAAACACACAATTAGAGAAGTCTTTTGGTTGACTTTCTCCTCCTCACTCTCTCTATACCTCGTGACCATGGCCCCAAGTATGGTTTGTGCGATCGAGGCACACCTGCAGTACACTGTTGTGCTGCAGGGATTCCTAGCCGGTATCAACTTCCGCACTCCCAATGGGATCGGGCAGCCAGAGGTCTCATCGTGCACCGGATGTGTACGAAGACACGAGGCACAACACTTGGGGCGCTTGAGTGTCGTGAGCCGGAGATGTTGCACGATGAAGATCAAGAAGGAGCAAGGGGTGACCGGCGAGGAGCTTCGCGACCTTGAGGTCGGCTACGAGTATGACTACTGCAACGACTTTCCCCGCAGAACGTTAACCGCGTACAGACTACAAGGGTATGTATTCTCTACGCTCCGGTTGTTACTGCATTACTACATAGATAGATCCTAGGCAAGTTCTAGGGTTCCATCGTAGGATTTTTTTTGTTTTCCGCACCTATCCCCAACAAACACAACATGCAAAATTACAAATAGATGATCTTGATCATGAACGGAGCTCACAAGATCTAAACATGAAAGCACAAAGGAGGAGAACCAGCCATCTAGCTACTACATGGACCCGTAGTCTAGAGATGAACTACTCACGCATCACACCGAAGGCTTGCATGATGATGAAGAAGGCCTCTAGGGTGAATTCCCCTCTCCTGCAGGGCGCTGGGAAGAGCTTCAGATCCCTCCCGATCTAGGGATGGAGATGACGGCGTCTATAGACTCTTTTGTGGATTTTTGATCGCGTACTTAGGGTTTCCCTATCAGAGGAAATATATAGGCAGAAGGAGAGGTTGAGGGGGTGACTGGGCTGTCCACACCACCCCGTGGGACGGGCCAAGCCTGGTCGCGTAGCCAGGTGGTGTGGCCACCCTCTGTCTCTTCTCTGTCTCATATTCTGGCTCCAAGTGTCCCCCGGTAAAATAATAACTTTGGCTTTTATCCTGTCCAATTCCGAGAATATTCATTTTCTGACTTCCTAGAACCAAAAACAACAGAAAACAGACAGCTGGCACTGTGGCTCTTGTTAATAGGTTAGTGCAATAAATCATATGAAAAGTATTCCAAAGTGTGGACAAAACATAAGAAAGTAGATAAAACCAAGCATGGAACATCAAAAATTATAGATACATTTGCCATGTATGAACATCCCCAAGCTTAACTCCTGCCCGTCCTCGAGTAGGTAAGTGATAAAAAGAAAGAATAATTTTTGAGGTGACATGCACTATCATAAACTTGATCAAAGTATTTGTAAAACATTCAAAGCTGGGATCATAGTACTTCAAATCATAACATGAAAGACATAGTTCTAGCAATAAGTCAAAGAAACTATGTTGCAACATGAAAAGGCACAAACAAAAGATTTATGAATAACAATGCTTTGCAAGACGTTTGTTTGTTTCACATAAAGAAAACATAGCATAATGGCATTCAGCGTGTCCCTCATAGAGTAGCAAATATAAATGCATAGGACACCTTCAAAGTTCATAAGAGTGACTAGATACAAATAGTTTAAAATAAGCAATATCACGTTATGCATCAGTCAACAAGTCTTGGGACAATACACATAGAACTAAGAATGGCCACTGTGCTCTCAAAGTAAGTGCATAAAGGTAAAAGGCGGAGACTCAATATAAAAGTGGAATAAATGCGTTCATAGAAGGAAGCAGAGATTCAAGTTTCATAAAGAGCTTCCAAAAATTATGATACTTAATAGCTTTCAGCTCTCATTGCCCCTATCATAAGCATCTTGAAGTGATTAAGGTTAAAGTGAACAAACTATGGTGTATATGCTTGATGAAGTATAAGTTAGAAAGCTCATGTCCCTTGAATACGAGGGCCGCTCCTCATGCTACTCAAGTTTAGTCATCGGTAAGCTCTTGTCATTGTAAGTACATGTGTATCATAGAGAACCGCCAACAGGGTACCCCTTGCCGGATGACACAGAAGAATCCGCATATCAAAATGACAAGGCAAGCAGACAACGAGCATCTCAGGAATCTTCTTATTTACCATGGGAATATGGTGCTTTTTTCTCTCTTTCCTCTTTTCATAATCTTTTTTTTCTTTTTCTCTTTTTTCTCAATATAGGACTCTCTTTTTTATAAGAAGAATGCTTCATAGATAGCTCATTATGAATACGCTGCAGGTTTCCATCATGTCAGCATGGATTAGACCAGCGGCTTACAAGCTCCCCTTTCATTTCACACCGACGACATCCATAGACAAAAGAGCATGATATCAACTAGTACAAAGTACCAGTGCAATGTTGAGAGCGTTCCCCATGACAACATGGTTCTGCTAATCCCCAACAAATAAGTGCAAGCATATACAACATAGACGACACAATGGTACAAGTTTATTAAGAGCAAGAAAAGTAAAGTGTGCCATCAAGTTCGTGAGAGCTTTAATCACTAGTTTTCTCATAACAAGTTTAATTTTGAAGGTAAACAAAAACATGAATATACTTGGAATAGCCTAAGCTAGTAGGTAGGTATGGTGGACTCTTTGGAATAACTTGTTTTCGGGGGTTGGATGCATGAGTGGAACTCATACTTGGTTGCGGAGGTTAGCAAAAGACTGGGAGCGACAAACTAAGAGAGCAATAATGTCCATAATCATGTAGAGTGACAAAACATCATTGATCAAAGCATAAAGTGATACTACAAGTTGAAAACTAAAGGATCATAAAGGCTATAGTGACTTGGGATAGTCATAACATGGTGTGAGCATGCGCCAAGTCAACCCAAATAAAGCATCAAAGGAGAATATCACTATACTATACTTTAATATGCTAAAACAACGCATGATTCATCCAAGGCACATTAAGCAATCTCAATTGTTTATAACAAGTCATGCTAGAGCAAAGAATACTAAGCATAAAGCCAAAACAATATCAAGCATGGCATGACAAAGCATAGGCCATAGTAAAAACCAAGCTCTCTTTACCACTTAAGCATGGACTTTCATACTCTTTTCCAACCCAAACCAAACTATTTGAAAACCAATGTATGAAAGAGGGGGTCCAACCAATTTATTCAGCAAACTAAGCAAACGAAAAACCAAAATGAAAACAAAAAATAAGACGCTCTAAGAACAACACAACTATGCATGAAACAATCAAAATGAAGCGTTTGGAAGAAACCTGGGATTTTTATTGATGAAGAGGGGGATGCCTTCGGCATCCCTAAATCAAAAAGTGTTAAACTAACAAAAGTTAGATAACAACCTGGGGCATACGCACAAAAATTCACGCCTCAACAGGACGTACAGAGATTTTACATGAATTTTATGGTGAAGCACAGAAATCTGTTTCGGGACAGCAACTTTTCCAATCATTACTTCTCTCTAAATAGAGGTTATTCTCGGCACAAAAAGCAAATAAAATGATAAGGAGCGGTTATTACTGAAGTAATAACTTTCAAGACTCATCTAAAACTTTTGGGATATTTCTCAATAAGTACTTTTCTTTAAAGCCTTTAAGTTAGGCATGATAGTTTGAGAAGATGCTCACATAAGAAATATGAATTGAAGTAAAAGAGAGCATCAAGAAGCAAATTCAAAACACATTTAAGTCTAACCCTCTTCCTATGCATAGGAATCTTATACACAAATAAATTCACAAAGAACAAAGCAACATGCATAAGACGATAAAACGAGAGTAACTTCAAAACTTTCAGCAAATAGAGAGGTGTTTCAGTACCATGAAAAATTTTACAACCATATTTTCCTCTCTCATAACAATTTTCAGTAGCCTCATGAATAAACTCCACAATATAACTATCACATAAAGCATGCTTTTCATATCTACAAACACTAGAGCTTTATTATAAACATTTTCAAAGGAATCCTCAGGAACATGACATCCATCCTCCTTTGGTAAGCATGGGGGACAATCAAATAATGTAAGGGGTAAAGAGTTACTCTCATTAGAAGGTAGGGATTGGTAGATCCATTCTTCCTCCTCTTGATCATCACTCTCCTCCTCTTTTTCATCCAATGAGCTTCCAGTTTCAGCAATTTCTTCTTCCATAGGCTCCTGCAAGGCACTAGTCTCTTCCATTGGTGGAGGGCATCTATTAAGATATTCAAGAATATATTCATTTTATACCTTGTAATTATCAAAGAAAAATTTAAGTATATCATAAACCTCATATTTATAAGGTGAATTATGATGGGTTCGTAGCATGGAAAACAAAAAATTTCTACCGCAAGAACGAACAAAACCCAGATCTAATCTAGATAAAAGCCAAGATCTAATCTATTAGACATGAGCAACGGGATAGATAGGAACTAACCCTCGTAGATCCGAAAGCGTTAACAAGATTAGATCTCGTGGTTGATGTAGTCGATCACTTGCCGATCTCAAGATCGTGTGGACGATCCTTCCGGCGTCGCGTTCCAGCAGCGCTTCCGCAGTCGGTCAAGTGGACGATCCTTCCGGCGCCGCGTTTCGGCAGCGCTTCCGCAGCCGGTCACACATGCGGAGTCGAAGCAGACCTTCCTCTCCCCGTTCCAGCGAGAAGCGGAGGTAGTAGATCTTCTCCATGGAATCCCAGCAGCACGACGACGTGGTGGTGGTGGTGGTGGAGTAGAGAATTCTGTAGGGCTTCGCCTATACCTGTGCAGAAGAAAGGTGGAGGAGAGAGGCGGCAGAGATTGGGAGTTGTGGGAGAGCGGGCTTGGAGGGGGTGCCCCTGCCCTTCTATTTAAGGGGGGGAGGCGCGCCTAGGGAGGGGGAGTCCTAGTAGGACTCCCCTCCTATGGCCGGCGGTGGGAAGGGGGGAGGAGTCCTCCTCCCCCACGAATTCGTGTCTTGCCCCACTAGGTTTCCTTTAACCCTTTCTTGGTTTTCAAGCAAACTCCAAGAAATCCTCTAGAACCTTCCGGAACATTCCGAAACCTTCTAGAACCCTCATACAAATACTCCGGAACATTTCCTAACTCAGAAAATGATCCCCAATATATGAATCTCATTCTCTGGACCATTCCGGATCTCCTCGTGATGTCCCGAATCCAATCCGAGACTCCGAACAACATTCGGTCTCCAACGTATATTCCATATCTACTTAAAACAACTTCGAACCTTAAGTGTGTCACCCTACGGTTCGTGAATATGTAGACATGACAGAGACATATCTCCTATCAATAACCATCAGCGGGACCTGGAGATCCATAATGGCTCCCACATACTCAACGATGACTTCGCGATCGATTGAACCATTTACATACGAAACCAATTCCTTTTGTCACGCGATACTATACTTATCCGAGGTTTGATCGTCAGCATCTCCATACCTAGTTCTACCTCGTTACTGATAAGTACTCTTTACTCGTTCCGTGATATGTCATCCCTTGTGACCCAGTCACATGCTTGCAAGCTAACTAGATGACATTCCACCGAGAGGGACCAGAGCATATCTATCCGTCATATGGACGGACAAATCCCAATCTTGGTCCATGCGCTTCAACACATACTTTCAGAAAACCCAATGACACCTTTATGACCACCCAGTTACGAAGCGGTGTTTGATGTCATCACAGTACCCATTCGGTGATGGTGATTAACACAACCTCATGGTCGAAGGATTAGGTTACTATGCATTTAAAAGCTTACAGCAATACGAACTTAATGACTTGATCTTATGCTACGCTTACTACGGGTGTGTGTCAATCACATCATTCTCCTAATGATATAACCCTGTTATTAATCACATCCTTATGTCCATGATCTGGAAACCATGATCATCAATCAATCAACAAGCTAGTTCAACAAGAGGCTTACTAGGGACTCTCTTATGTTTACAAAACACACATGTATTAGTGTTTCATAATAATACAATTATAGCATGGGATGCAAACATTCATCATAAACATAAAGATATAATAATAACCACTTTATTATTGCCTCTTGGGCATATCTCCAACAGTCTCCCACTTGCACTAGAGTCAATAATCTAGTTAAAAACTTGTGAATTCAACACCTATGGCTTTCTGGTGTTGTATAGACACTATTGCTAGTGGTAAACATAATCTTCGGATCTAACACTTCCAGGTCCATGTGTATTTGCATGTCCTTGCGTCTCTACGCATTACTCATTCTCCAATGAGATGGTATTGTATAAATCTGGTCCTTTGGTGAGACCTTTAGTTCCTTGGGATTAAATCATGTTGATACAATTGTAATACAATGTATCTTCATAGTATTATCTCGCTATGAACCACACCTAGTTTAATAACAAACTACTTGACACAAATGCCCTCCTTTACTGCTACTATAGTAGTTATATACTTAGCCTTTTGTTGTAGTATCCGTCACAATATCTCAACTTTGGAACTCATCCAAATCCATCATGGAACATCCTTTCCATTACATTGTGCCACCCATAGTTTAAATTGAGATAAACTTAATTTGTATCTTGTGACAAAACTAGTGTCAATGTATCACTTTACAATGAACTACCTTTAACTATTTGTCACTTATACATGGTATATTCTTAGTTCTTCCAAAGCTCATAAGAATATCTTTACTATTGTCCAATGATCATCTTATGAATCATTCTGGTATATCCTCATAACATTTAGAGCATAGGACATATCTGGATGTGTACATCTCAAAGAATGATTGATCAAAATATTCTTGTGATTTCACCAAGTGTCAAAACACTTGAATCTCGTGTCAACACACTTGAATCTTGATTCAGTCCTTTCCGTGTGTTAAGAACCTTTCTTGTTGTTTCCATATTGAACTCATTCAACATCTTATCTATGTACATTTGGCAAAACCATATTAGCACCTCAATCTATTCATATAGACTTTGATGTCTAATTCTTGGGTTATGCCTAAGTCTTTCATCAAAATGAAATTCTTAACCTGTGTCAATACAAGATACATCATTTCCAATCAACAATATGTCCTCTACATAATGTATTAGAAATATGTCTCACCGCTCCCACTTAATTTCTTGCACAATGCAAACATCTTCATCGTCTCTGATGAAATTAAACCTTTTAACGGTTTCATCACGGTGAAGATTCCAACTCCGCGATGCTCACTTCAACCATTGAAGTTTTGCATACTCTTTTAGCATCCTTTGAATTAACAAAACCCTTTGGATCGTGTCATGTACACGTCCTAGGTAACCATTCTATTAGAAGAACTTGTTTTGTTTGTTCAACTACCATATACCAAAATATATGTAGTGGTTGCTACATTAATCCGTCCAGACTATATATCGCTATGAAAGATCAAATCTTATCATAGTCAATTCCTTGAACATTGTCGTAAACTCTTCCCGACATGTCGACTATTCCATAGATTTGAAACATCCATGTCTATTTCTTTATAGATCCAAACACGACCGATAGGCTTCACGCCTTTCCGGAGGGTCTTCCAAGTTCAGAAACTTGATTTCTCGTGTATGGATACTATCACAGATTCTATGGCTTCTAGTCATTTTATGGAGTCAGGGCCCATCATCGCTTCTTTGCATGTAGTCGGTTCATCATTGTCAAAACAATAACGACTTGCTTATCAAATCTTACTATTTGATTCTTACCGACCCACACGGTTCAATAGGAACTCTAATCTCCGAGATCACACCTTTTGTAATCACGAGAGCCATGAGCATTGTGGCCGTCACCGGGACACTTTCCGGCGCTGCGCTACTTAGCACATATAGCTAAGGTTCAACAACCTTATCAAAGTTCTATTGTCCTCCCACTTAACTTTTCACGAAAAATTCTTTCTCAAGAAACTTGACGTTCCAAACGACAAACTCTTTTGTCCTCGGCGTTATGGAGAAATTCCCAACAAATTCTTTGGAATAATCTAAAAAGACGTGCTTATCCGACTTTGGTTGTAAACATTTTACTTATGCATAGCATACCAAAATTTAAGAAAAGACAATTCGGGTTTTATCCCAAACCATAACTCATATGGTGTCATTTCAACGGATCATGATGGTGCTCTTTTCAGTGTAAAAGCGGTAGTCTCTAAAGCTTCAATCTTTAAAACATAATGGCAGTTTTATAAATGACACCCTTGATCTTACCATGTCAAACAAGGTTTCATTACATATCTTGAACACTCCATACTCCTATGGTGTTTTGGGAAATGCAAATCCATGGAACGATTCCTTAAATCTTAGGTGTTTTTGCTAAACATGTAACTCAAATATCTTCCTTTATGATCGAATCATAAACTCTTTATTTTCTTGTTACAATGATTTTTAACTTCATCTTGAAAGTCTTTGAACAACTTTCAAATGTTTCATACTTCCTCCTTATTAAGTAAATATACAGATATATTCACTCAAATTTTCGGAGAAAGCATATGAAACAAAAAGATCCATCGCATATGGCTACACATAATGGACTATGCACATCAGCATGCACAATTTCCAATAAGCCAGTCATCCGTTCCTATCTGGCCTATGGACGGAGTTTCAATTATCTCGAGGAAAGTCTCACATGCGTCAATTGATCAAAATCAAAGACTCCAAAATTCCATCAACATGGAGTTTCTTCATGTTTTCTTTCAAATATAATTTAAACAGCGATGTCACTTCATAAGTGATCTTTCAATCATTTATCTTGCGACATTTAGCAATAGTGTTTATGGATGTGATTTCTCCCACTAGACTTGTAAAAGATCATCCATCCTTTATGGAATACGGTTATTATTTGAACAACCATTGTTCTCGTAATACCGGAACAAAATAACAATTATTAAAACAAATCTTGAAGGCTAGGTTTGATGACAACGAAAAACACAATAACACTTTATTTGTTTTCGATGAACATCATCACTCATTCTCTTGCTAGTTACTTAGGCCATTGCAGTTCATGAATTGTGTTGTCCTGTATGATACTTCATACCAACCAATTCGGTATCCAATACCTCAGAACCACATTCTTTAACAAGCAAGGAATACAACCATAACATGTATATCTTCTATATGCCCACGTTGGACATCTCCAACCTTATAATTTCTGCCAAATATTTTTATAGATTTTGTTTCAGCAATTCCTTTTCTTTTAAAAGAATCTATCAACATCAACAGTGGTGCCATTCACATGACACATAGTACAAAGTGTGTATAGTCAAATACCAATACCTATGGACTCGCACTTTGAAGTGGATCACCTTCATCAAATGTTTGGCATTCTTTCAAAATTCCATTCTTTAGTAATCTTTTAGTGTAGTAAACATTTTACTTACATCTTCTATTCATCCTTATCATGACAACTTTCATGATCAAGCTGCTATAGCTTATAAAGGTGAATTGCGAGTATAATGTTTCTTTTTCAAAACCTTTTGGAGGATTAGGACGACTAGCGTCTCCAACCTTCACAAATTCTCATCAAATATGAGGACGTATACTCTATCATGTTGTAACCAACACATTGTTTTAGATATCGCAATACCTTTCACATATGATGGTTTCTGAAACATTGCTTCCAACTCTTAGATAAACTTGATATTAAAAACAATCTTTTGAGTATCAAGAATCATGGAGGCAAACATGATACTTTAGATACTAACATTGGAATTCTTACTCTTGATTTAATACTACTTATTAAACTTCATGGAGTAAATAGAGTTTGCTGAAAGTTTGCAATAGGACTTATAAACTTTAAATTGACATTCAAAACAATACGATACCAGTTCGTAAAGTAAATATCCAGAATTTCTATAGTTCCACTATCTCAACTATAACTAAGCGTAAGGTGGTGAACGGATGCCAATGACTACAACAAACTATGCAAATTCACTTTGATTGTGTTTATGATAAATTGAGTTCGACTAATCCAAATTACAAATGAACTCCCACTCAAAACAACATCCCTCGAGTTGTTTTAGTGATTACACGAACCAAATCCACTACACCAAGTCCGATCATCACGTGAGATGATCTAGCTTTAAAGGCGAACAATCAACATGTTCATCATATCATCCATATGACTCATGCTTTACCTTTCGGTATTCCGTGTTCCGAGACCATGTCTGTACATGCTAGGCTCGTCAAGGTTAACCTTAGTTTCCGCATGTGCAAATCTGGCTTGCACCCGTTGTATGCACACGTAGAGTCTATCACACCCGATCATCACGAGATGCTTTGAAACGACGAGTCTTAGCAACGGTGCCAACTAAGGACGAACACTTTATTACTTGATATTTAGTGAGAGGGATCATCTTATAATGCTACCGTCGCGATCTAAGCAATACAAGATGCATAAAGGATTAACATCACAGGCAATTCATAATATGTGATATGATATGGCCTTTCTTCTTGTGCCTTTGATCTCCATCTCCAAAACATGGACAAGATCTCCATCATCACCAGCGTGGCGTCAAGGTCCGTGGCGCCGCTTCATGGTCGTCCATCACCACCAACAACTATTACAACTACTTGGAATAAAGCTATTACATGATGAATAGACACACAGGTCTTAAACAAAATTTAAAGAAAACCATTAGGCTCCTGCCGGTTGCCATATTACAATAAGGATCATTGCATACATCAAATATAATCACAATCACATAATGGCCATATCACATCACAAAACCCCTGCAAAAACAACTTCGAACCTTAAGTGTGTCACCCTACGGTTCGTGAATATGTAGACATGACAGAGACACATCTCCTATCAATAACCATCAGCGGGACCTGGAGATCCATAATGGCTCCCACATACTCAACGATGACTTCATGATCGATAGAACCATTTACATACGAAACAAATTCCCTTTGTCACGCGATACTATACTTATCCGAGGTTTGATCGTCGGTATCTCCATACCTAGTTCTACCTCGTTACTGATAAGTACTCTTTACTCGTTCCATGTTATGTCATCCCTTGTGACCCAGTCACATGCTTGCAAGCTAACTAGATGACATTCCACCGAGAGGACCCAGAGCATATCTATCCGTCATATGGATGGACAAATCCCAATCTTGGTCCATGCGCTTCAACACATACTTTCAGAATACCCAATGACACCTTTATGACCACCCAGTTACGAAGCGGTGTTTGATGTCATCAAAGTACCCATTCGGTGATGGTGATTAACACAACCTCATGGTCGAAGGATTAGGTTACTATGCATTTAAAAGCTTACAGCAATATGAACTTAATGACTTGATCTTATGCTACGCTTACTACGGGTGTGTTTCCATCACATCATTCTCCTAATGATATAACCCTGTTATTAATCACATCCTTATGTCCATGATCAGGAAACCATGATCATCAATCAATCAACAAGCTAGTTCAACAAGAGGCTTACTAGGGACTCTCTTATGTTTACAAAACACACATGTATTAGTGTTTCCTAATAATACAATTATAGCATGGGATGCAAACATTCATCATAAACATAAAGAGATAATAATAATAACCACTTTATTATTGCCTCTTGGGCATATCTCCAACAAATTATTAGTATTTTCAAGCAAACTAGCAAGTTCAAATGCACCCTTCCAAGCAATAAATTCTTCAATTTGTTCCAAATCATAAAAGTCATAATTCCCTTTAACATAAGAAGATATGGTAACATTATCATTATACTCACATTGAAAAGGGAGGTTTTTATACCTCCTACAGCAACAAGATTTATCAAAGCAATAAGTAACATTATAAGTAGAGCACATGTTTATAGCAATGGTATACACTTTATCAATTTGTTCCCATAAGTGTTTCCCTTTTTGTGACAAGCGGTATTACTTATAATATATTTTTGTTCTTCCGTGAACCCACGTTGCCAATAAGATTCAGTTTCAAAGAAACCAACCATTGATAGAAAGCATGATAAAGCAAGACAATAACATACCAATAAAACTAACAACTATAGTAGGAACTAATTTTTTTGTGTTTTTGATAAAGAAATAAGCAAACAAAGCAAAAATAAACTAAGCAAAACAAAAAATAACAAAGTAAAGAGATTGGTTATGAGGGACTCCCCATGTGAAGATGTCCTTGACTCCCCGACAACGGCGCCAGAAAAAGAGCTTGATGACCCAAAATATATCGAGCTCGTTGGGGAACCCCAAGAGGAAGGTATGATGAGCATAGCAACAAGTTTTCCCTTAGTACGAAACCAAAGTTATCAATCCAGTAGGAGCAAGGAAACACCCACATGGTGTTGCTAGATGAGCCTTGGAAGGGCGCACTACCGGTGCTAGTAGCAACGTGGAGACCTACATAACACAACCACATAACTTTGCCCCCAACTTGCGATGAGGATGTCAATCTCACCGGTTTTGCTGAAAACAAAGGATTAAACGTATCGAATGTAAGGAAGTAATAGTTTGTAGAAAGTAAACACAAAGCAGTAAACAGTTTGTAGATTGAAAGTAAAAGAAAGGACCGGGGTCCATAGTTCACTAGAGGTGGCTCTCCTTAAGATAGATAACATGTTGGGTGAAAAAATTACAGCGGGGCAATTGACAAACATCGAGAAAGCATACAAGCATATACTAATCAACTTGACTCCTTTGAGATTCGATTGAGCATTACAACATTATACATAGACCGCCATCCAACTGCATCTATAACTAATAATCCACCTTCAGGTTATCATTCGAACCCTCTCCAGTATTAAGTTGCAAGAAACAGATTATTGCATTACAAATTGCGTGTAAAATAAACAATATGATTGTTCTATCAACAAAGTATTATCGTTTTCTCCCTAGTAGCAACATCACATCTAGTACCTTAGAGATTTCTGTCACTTCCCCAGATTACCAGAGGCATGAACCCACTATCGAGCATAAATACTAACCCTTGGAGTTGCTAGCATCTACTTGGCCAAGATAGCTACTAACAACGGAAAGCATGCAAGATCACAAATAACAAAGACATGATAGAATCAATAATCAATCTGAAATAGCATCTGAAAATCCATCGGATCCCCGCAAACACAACATGTAGAATTAGAAATAGATGATCTTGATCATGAATGGAGCTCACAAGGTCTAAACATGAAAGCACGAAGGAGGAGAACCAGCCATCTAGCTACTACATGGACCCGTAGTCCAGAGATGAACTACTCACGCATCACACCGGAGGCTTGCGTGATGATGAAGACGGCCTCCAGGGTGAATTCCCCTCTCCGGCAGGGTGCCGGGAAGAGCTTCATATCCCTCCTGATCTAGGGATGGAGATGACGGTGGCTACAGACTCTTTCGTGGATTTTTGATCGGGTACTTAGGATTTTTGTATCAGAGGCAATATATAGGTGGAAGGAGAGGCCGAGGGGATGCCTGGGCTAGCCACACCACCCCCTGGCGCGGGCCAAGCCTGGCCGCGCGGCCAGGTGGTGTGGCCGCCCTCTGGCCCTTCTCTGTCTCGTATTCTGGCTCCAAGTGTCCCCCGGTAAAATAATAACTTTGGCTTTTATCCCGTCCAATTCCGAAAATATTCATTTTCTGACTTCCTGGAACCAAAAACAGCAGAAAACAGGCAGCTGACACTGTGGCTCTTGTTAATAGGTTAGTCCAAGAAATCATATGAAATATACTCCAAAGTGTGGACAAAACATAAGAAAGTAGATAAAACCAAGCATGGAACATCAAAAATTATAGATACATTTGCAATGTATCATGCCTCCGCGGCCAGAGCCTCCGAGGCCCGCTTCTTTCTCGCCCTGAGCTCTCTCTGCCGGCGGCTGGCGTTCTCGACCTGCCGGCGCTACAGGTCGAACGCCCACTCCGCGTTCTTCATCCCCTCCAGCCGCTCCTTCTCCGGCTTGCCCCTCTTCTTCGCCGGGCAGCGCTGCTGCTGTCGCGTGGGTAGCAGTGTACTTCTTCGGTGGCATGGTGGCGCGATCTGGTCTGTGCTGGGAAATGGTGGGAGTGGGAGGCGAGGCGGGAGGAGATGGGGGAGGTAGAGGCTAATTTTGGAGGGAACCAGCGCTAATTTTGGTGGGAAAAGGAAATGATTTCAACTAGGTCGCCGACAAGGCTGACCCGCCGAACTTTTCCCCGCCCTCCGGCGCCCCCGCTAGCCTCCCTTTGAATTGGGTTCCGACCGGGCGCGCTGGGTAAATCGAGCTCGCACGTCGGTGCCAAATTCAAATTGGGGGACGCGACTGGGGCCGAAAATTGGTGCCGATGGCCCTCAAAGGCTTTTGGAAGGCCTTTGAGGGCCACGAGTGGAGATGCTCTAAGGGCGCGCGACTATTTTCTGAATTTAGGACGGAGGTGTTTCCTAGCCACACCTCTAATAGCAAAATATTTTTTGCTTAGCATTTTAATAAAAACCGCGTGGTCATAGTGAGCTCGGATAGGGGTTGGCCGACAGCGAGAGGGTGACGAGCGGGGTGAGCTCGGAGGGGGTAGGTAGCCCACGATCGAGAGGTTGGGGTGCTCAACGGGCGGTGACCCGACCTCGCTTTCATCGATGCAGGTGACACCGGACCAACCACAAGCGTCGGCATCGGCGTCCCCCAGGTGGTCGCTCTCCGCCACCGCACACCAGGACCGCCTCGATGGCCACGACGTCTAGCCCCGACGTGAGTCAAGTCCATGGCCACGCCGGGGCCGCCCCCAGGCCATGGCCGCGTACGCCACACCGCCGAGCACGAGGTCGGTGGTCGTATGGTTCGCTACCCCACCACCACCGCCACCACGACGCTGACCGCTCCCTATGCGTAGGCGGCAGCGCCGAAGGCCGGTGAGGTCACCAAGGGATTCACGGGGCTCGAGGACGGGAGCGGCGACTGCGCGCCCAGTCGGCGGACGGGTTCGAGGAGGCGGTGCTCGTGGAGGGCGTGCTCCAGAACGTGGCGTCGTGCATGTGTCGGGTGTTGGGGAGGAGCATGGCGAGGCGACGCGAGCTGGACGGCCAGGCGCATGCGGCGGGGCGGTGCGAGGTTGATCTACGGTGCCATAGCGGGAGGTGGTTGGTAGGTGGGCGGCAGAGGTGGGAGAGGTAGCAGAGAGAATAAAAAAATTAATGGGCAGATGGTCTTCCTAGGATGCGGGGCACGATTTTAGCAGCTTGCTGGTTAGCCATGGCCTTGGTTGCCCCCCTTTGGCCTCAAAAGTTGGATATAGGGGATGCGGCTGGGGGTGTTTTCTGTCTCCAACACCTTTATTATAGTTTTATTTAACCCTTTGAGTGATGACTTGAGATGCTCTATGTCACGCCTGTGAGAACGGACCCACGTACCAAGAGAGTGCGGTACGACCCAACACCAAGAGCGGCGACCGGTGCGACCCAACACCATGACCAGCGTGCGGTTGGATCTGCTGGTCTGTCAGTTTTAAGTAGCTGCGATCCCGAAGCTGATGGATGAGGGATGACATATCTGTAACCTGTTCCTCAACTGTCTCCCCTTTCTTGTAAACTACTTCCTCCCTCCTCGGATGTATCGCTAATTCCCCTATCTCTGCATCGCTACACCCTCGACTGAATTGCAACTCTATACCAGATCTGAGGAAGGAACTACTCGGGTCCTAACACTCCAAGGATGTCAATTAAGCTCCATCGCTTCCCGCTCCCGTTTCATTTTCCATTATCCAAAACTAGCACACAATTAGTCTGGGAAAGCTCCCACCAGCACACACTCATCATCATTAGTTGTAGATGACAATCGGCGCCACAAACACATCGCTTTCTGGTGGCTCCACACGAAGAACTGTAAGCCCCCAACTGATAGTAGTATTCCGAGTTGCCAGTAGTACTGGAGTACTACCTCACATCTCTCTATAAATTCCTCCGCCCAGGCCCCGAGCTCATAAACTCGACACCGGTCATTGAAGAGCACAGCAGCTTGCTACTACTCAAAATATCCAAAGCCCAAAGCATCGATTAGAGCAGATCAAATACTCCATCAAGCATCAGTAGTACTACCCAGCCTATAGAGATACACTAACATTTCTCGTGTAAAGATGAGCCCCCAGGAGGAAGAGAGGCGGATGTTCCCTTCGTTCGTCTTCCCGGAGAGTTTCCTTGCGGACGCGTCCACACCAAACTCTGGTAAGTCCATCCGCCTGCTGCTCATCACTCAGCTATCATGCTACGCATGTGCATGTGCAAGCTAGAGAATAATGGTGAGCTAACCGTGTGTACTGCGCGATGTGTTGTTGATTATTTAGGTGGCGAGCAGAAGAAGGCCGGCGGGCAGCGACGGAGGCGGAAGGCGAGGCAGCCGGCGGCTGTGGGGGAGAGCGGAGGAGGGGACGACGCGGCGAAGAAGCGGAAGCTGAGCGACGAGCAGGCGCAGTTCCTGGAGCTGAGCTTCAGGGAGGACCGGAAGCTTGAGACGCCGCGCAAGGAGAAGCTCGCCGCCGAGCTGGGCTTAGACAGCAAGCAGGTGGCCGTGTGGTTCCAGAACCGCCGCGCCCGCTACAAGAGCAAGCTCATCGAGGAGGAGTTCTCCAAGCTGCGTGCCGCCCACGACGCCGTCGTCGTGCACAACTGCCAGCTGGAGGCCGAGGTGCAGTACTTACATGTCAGAATCCTTGGCTTGGCTGCTAGCTAAGCTGGTTGTGCTGTACTAACATTTGCACTTGTATCCACATGCAGCTGCTGAGGCTGAAGGAGAGGTTGGCTGAGACGGAGGAGAAGAGCAAATTCATGCCTGCGGCGGCGACAACTGGCGCCGGGGGCAGCAGCCCGAGTTCGTCGTCGTTCTCGACCGTGACGCACCACCCGGCAGCGATGGTGGTGGGGCAGTTCGGCATGGAGGATGCAGAGGGCAGCAGCCCGAGTTCGTCGTCGTTCTCGACTGTGACTCACCAAGCCGCGATGGCGGCGCAGTTCGGGATGGAGGAAATGGAGGCCGACCTCACCTTCATCAGCGAGTACGCCTACAACGACAACTACTTGATGGACTTGGCGACCGGCGGCGTCTACGACCAGTTCAGCTGATTTGGATCTGAGGGATAGCAAACAGTTCTAGTGTAATTACTAATTTACTATGATCGATGTACGTACGCACGCGCTGCAGTAGTAGTAGCAAGTCAGAGTCAGAACTTAGAAGCAGTATTGTTCGTTGTGTTAATGGGTCGATCCATGCGTTCAGAAATATAAGACATTTTACCTTGTGAAATAAATGTGTATGGACACTTTTTAGTATATAGATTCACAAAGCTGAAACATCTTATATTTCTGAACGAAGGGAGTACATATATATATTAATTTTAATCGGTAACTAGCAGGGTGGCTCTCGCAAAGGTGAGGGTATTATTTTTAATTGTTCAATAATAAATATATGGTTTCTTGGATGCTCAAGACCATTGTATGTGTTATAATTTTTTAATATATTACATTTTGTGAGATGATACATTTCGGTCTATGTGGTTTAATTTTTATGTATTTAGGTATACTCTTATATACGAAGCTCTTGTCGTTTTTAACTTGTAATGAAATGATAGGGTACATTGGGTTAACCAGATGATTTACTTTTTGTGCAATCTAATTTATCTCTGCTTCTAACATGTTATGTTTTTACTATGTATTTGATAGATGGAAGAAAATCTAGATTGTATAGTATTAGCATGGCAATTTCGAGTTATCTTCTCTAAGATTAACTACCCAGTTGAGTATGTGATGTGCATATGGACCAAAATCATATCCAAAGAGTTAGGGCATCTCCACCGGGCCAACCCATTCGACCACTCGTTGTCTGAATCGGCCCACGAAGACGACCGAAAAGCAAAAACCTGCTCCAGCGGTCCGACCCAAACGACTACGCGTGTCCGGCCGACCTATTCCTGGGCCAAATATGCGTTCGGAATGCGGCACCGCGAACGACGCACATGTCCTCTCGCCCGCGCACGAGCTCGCCTGGCAGTGACCGGGCGCTTCGCCTGCAGCGATGGTTAGTGTGCCATTGATGGCCAAGCCCAACCAAAGGCGGATGGGAGGCCAACGCTGTTGGACCGAAGTGATGGCTCCCTGATCACCGCGTCGGCATTAATGCCCAATGGCGGAGCGGGCCCTTTTGGGCCGAGGGCGTGCGTGTCCTCGCCTTCCCACACCCTTTGCCCGTTGCTATTTTGAACCAAGACAGTCTCCTCTCCGCCGATGCCATGCCCAACTAGTGGAAGAAGACGATGAAGAACGACCACGAGGCCAGTGGTTCCTTGTCGGGCCACCGACATCGTCGTGCTGCACCTCCTTCTCTGCCATCGTCGCCGCCTCCACCAATTGTGCGGGGTGCTCACACGCCCCTACAACCGCATCCGCGGGCAGGGGACTTTGTCGCTGCTGTCGCGCTGGACGCGTTTCTGATGTTGTGGATCATGCCCGTCGTCTTCCCGGCAGGGAGAGGAACCGGTGGTACGTGCCTGTCACCGAGTGCTAGCACCGCTGGAAGGAGCGCCACCCCTGCAAGCACCACGGTGTGTATTTGCCAGGGGTGGCACCTGAAGCGGGTGTGTGTCCCATGCCACCGGTGCCAATGGACGAGCACTGATACGTCCGTTTTGCATCATTATTCTATATCATAATTTACTGGTATTTATTGATATATTTCATATTAAGAGATGGTACTTATGTTATTTCATCTGTCTTTGCATGGTTGATGACTTTTGAAGCATGGACCGCTGCAGTCAGGATTCTGATAGAAAAGGTGTTGTTTGGAGGCGAAATTCGCTAAGATCAGAAAATCCAGGAAATGAGGATGCCATGTTCGTGCATATTGTATTCAAATGCAAAATTATAATTTGTGCACAAACCTTGGGGAGTCTCCTCATATTATTTAGTTCACTCTCTTTTCAATCTTATCATAATATCTATCTTTCTTTTGGTATCTTCCTTTTGTGAAGTGCTTCTTTCGATCTTTTGATTGCTTGCTTCATTCGTTGATGCTTCTTCACCATTTTATTTCTTTGCAATCTTTGGATCCTCAGTTTAGTTTGATTTCCTCATGATATTTGGATACGTGCATTTGATTCCACTCATATTATGAGAAATTCACAGCATATGGAGGAACTCTCACTAAATTGGCCTTCTAAAGTTTTTCACCCATTTCGGCAATTGATGCCAATGGGGGAGCAGTTTTAGAGGGTTTTAGGGAATATGGTTGTGTGTTCTGAGTTTTGTACTTAAATACTTGTCTCACGTGCTTTGCATCTTAGTGTGTTGCATGACATCTTGAATATATAGAGAAAACTCCACCACCCGTAATGGTTAGCAATATATGCAATGAAATTGAAGTCCATCCACATGTGCATAGATTGTGGGGGAGTTTGCTCTATATTGTGGTTGTACTAACATCACATACTTGTGTTGTATTTGATGTTACCACAATGTTTTGCTTGGTTAATTCCTTACATAAACCCTCTCAAATGGATTGTCATCAATTACCAAAATGGGGGGAGATTGAAAGTGCATGTGTGCCCCCATGTGTGGTTTTGGTAATTAATGACAATCTTTATGGACTTATGTTTGCATTGAGTTTTACCTGTAGGATTTGTTCATAGGCAATGCTTGAACCATATGTTGGCTTCAAGGTTGGGAGAAGAAGAAAGTGAAGAAGATTAAGTGTTGACCAAGGTTTCAATGAGTGATCTGGAGATTGGTCAAGTGAGAGTTGAGCCTATAGCAAGTGTGTCTTGAAGACTAAAGTTGAAGTGATATCTCTTATGTACCTTCAAGACACCAACATAATGAAGAAAGAAGAAATGATGTGCAAGTTCAAGATGAACCATCTCGAAGAGATTATTTGCTTGAAGCTTGACATCCTATGGTTATCATGGATATGGGAAGATGATGATACATTGCAAATGTATCTATAATTTTTGATGTTCCATGCTTGGTTTTATCCATTTTCTTGTGTTTTGTTCCAACTTTGGAGTACTTTTCATATGATTTCTTGGACTAACCTATTAACAAGAGCCACAGTGCTAGCTGGCTGTTTTCTGCTGTTTTTGGTTCCAGGAAAGTCAGAAAATGAATATTCTCGGAATTGGACGGGACAAAAGCCAAAGTGCCTATTTTTCTGGAAGTGATCAAGTGCCAGAATACGAGACGGAGAAGGGCCAGGGGCCGGCCACACCACCTGGCTACGCGGCTAGGCAGGGCCCACGCCAGGGGGTGGTGTGGTGGCTCCCGGCACCCCCTCGGCCTCTCCTTCCGCCTATATATTGCCCTCGGGACGAAAACCCTAAGGACCCGATCAAAAATACACGAAAGAGTCTGTAGCCGCCGTCATCTCCATCCCTAGATCGGGAGGGATCTGAAGCTCTTCCCGGCACCCTGCCGGAGAGGGGAATTCACCCTGGAGGCTTTCTTCATCACCATGCAAGCCTCCGGTGTGATGCGTGAGTAGTTCACTCGTGGACTACGGATCCATGTAGTAGCAAGATGGCTGGTTCTCCTCCTTTGTGCTTTCATGTTTAGATCTTGTGAGCTCCGTTCATGATCAAGATCATCTATTTGTAATTCTGCATGTTGTGTTTGCGGGGATCCGATGGATATTGAGATGCTATTTCAGATTGATTATTGATTCTATCATGTCTTTGTTATTTGAGATCTTGTATGCTTTCCGTTGTTAGTAGCTATCTTGGCCGAGTAGATGCTAGCAACTCCAAGAGTTAGTATTTATGCTCGATAGTGGGTTCATGCCTCTGGTAATCTGAGGAAGTGACAGAAATCTCTAAGGTACTAGATGTGTTGTTTCTACTAGGGAGAAAACAACAATCCTTTGTTCATAGAACAATCGCATTGTTTACTTTACACGCACTTCGTAAAGCAATAATCTGTTGCTTGCAACTTAATACTGGAGGGGGTTCGGATGATAACCTGAAGGTGGATTATTAGTCATAGATGCAGTTGGATGGCGGTCTATGTATTATGTTGTAATGCCCAATCAAGTCTCAAAGGAGTCAAGATGATTATTATATGCATGTATTGCTTTCTCGGTGTTTGTCAATTGCCCCGCTGTAATTTGTTCACCCAGCATGTTATCTATCTTAAGGAGAGCCACCTCTAGTGAACTATGGATCCCGGTCCTTTTCTTTACATACAATCTATAAACTGTTTCTGCTTTGTGTTTACTTTCTGCAAACTTTTACTTCTTTCCATTTGATACGTTTAATCCTTTGTTTTCCGCAAAACATGGTGAGATTGAGAACCTCATCGCAAGTTGGGGACAAAGTTCTGTGGTTGTGTTGTGCAGGTCTCCACGTTGCTACTAGCACCGGTAGTGCGCCCTGCCAAAGCTCAGCTAGTAACACCTTTGGGGTGTTTCCTTGCTCCTACTGGTTCGATTAAACCTTGGTTTTATAACCGAGGGAAAACTTATTGATGTGCTCATCATACCTTCCTCTTGGGGTTCCCAACGAGCTCTACGTCGAAAGTCGAGCGCATCAAGATCTTTTCTGGCGCCATTGCCGGGGAGTCAAGGACATCTTCACAAGGGGAGTCCCTCATAACCAATCTCTTTACTTTGTTGTTTTTGTTTTGCTTAGTTTCTTTTTGCTTTGTTTGCTTGTTTTGTTATTCAAAAACACAAAAAAATTAGTTTTACTTGTTTGCTTTCTTATTTGAAAAACACAAAAAAATTAAGTCTCCTTTAGTTGTCACCTCTTCCTTAGCTCACCATGTTGATCCCTACATTCACCTTGAAAGACCTTTCAATTGGTAGTGGTTCTATAATTGGGAAAGATAATATTGAAGATTTCTTTAATCATGTTAGCAAACATGAAGATACAGAGGATAGATCCCTTGTAGAACTTGCTCCAAATTATGAGATTTCTGCAGCTTCTTTAATTCACATGTTATAATCTAGGTTTGTTAACCTCAACCCCTTAATGCAAGTAATGTTTCTTAAGCTTAAAGAAATTGAGGATCCTGAAAAGAGGGATTTTATTCTAGAAACTTTGTTTAAGGAGTTCTATGATGTTGCCAAGGAAGCTAGAAAAGTTTTTGAATGTTTCAATATGCTAGTCTCATGTGTAGATGTTGTTGGTACACGAGAAAAGATGAACAAAACCGAACCTAATGGGGAGGAACCTAAGATACCAATACCCTTTAAACTAGTAGCAATACATGATGCCATAGAAAAGAATCTTGATTGGATTGTCCCTGCAAACCCTTTTGATGAGAATAGTGAACCCAAGAGCATTGAGAAAGGATCCTCTAGAACTTACTTGGATGATATACCTTGCCTTGTTGAAACTATTTCTGGTATTGATCTTAATGCTTCTTCATTTGAGAACACTTGACTCTTTCTTTGCTTCTTATGCCTAGCTTAAAGGCGTTAAAGAAAAGTACTTATTGGGAGATAACCCAAAAGTTTTAGATGAGTCTTGGAAGTTATTATCTCTGTAATAACCTCTCCTTATCCTTTTTATTTGCTTTTTGTGCCAAGAGTAACCTCTAATGAGAGAAAAGTAATGATTGGGAAAGTTGCTGTCCCGAAACAGATTTCTGTGCTTCACCGTAAAAATTTGTGAGAGAGCTCTGTATGTTGGATTAAGCTGTAATTGTTTGTGCTTCTGCCCCAGGTTGGTATATAACTTTTGTTAGTTCAACACGTTTTGATTTGAGGAACAGAAGGTCTTCGAAAAAATTCGTCTTTACCTCCTGGTCTGTTTTGACAGATTTCTGCCATTTTCTGCATTTGCTTCTTGTTAGTTCCTTCTTGAATTCTTTTGGGGAATTGAGATTTTTGAGGGAAGTTCTACAGTATCTAGTGTTCTAATGAAAGTTTTTCTTAGAACTAAACCTTGAGACTTATTTATCTTAAGTGCACTAATGTTGCTAATGAGATTTTGTGAAGTTTTGTATGAAGGAAAATTTTCAGGTGTATGGAAGGAATGAGTAATGAGATGAAGGATGGACTAAAGTTCAAGCTTGCGGATACCACGCGTGTCACCCCAAGAAATATCAAAGAAGTACAAGCGTCAAAGCTTGGGGATGCCCAAGGCATCCCCTTCGTCATCAATAAAAATCCCAGGTTTCTTCCAAACGCTTCATTTTTATTGTTTCATGCACATTTGTGTTGTTCTTGGAGCGTCTTCTTTTCGTTTTTGTTTTGGTTTTTAGTTTGCTTGGTTTGCTTAGTTTTCTGAATAAATTGTTTGGACCCCCTCTTTCATACATTTGGTTTGCAAATAGTTTGGTTTGGTTTGGAAAAGAGTAGGAAAGTTCATACTTATGTGGTAAAAAGAGCTCGTTTTTTACTGTGGCCTATGCTTTGTCATGCCATGCTTGATATTGTTTTGGCTTTATGCTTAGTATTCTTTGCTGTAGCATGACTTGTTATAAACAATTGAGATTGCTTAATGTGCCTTGGATGAATCATGCGTTGTTTTAGCATATTAAAGCATAGTATAGTGGTATTCTCCTTTGATGCTTAATTTGGGTTGACTTGGCGCATGCTCACACCATGTTATGACTATCTCAAGTCACCATAGCCTTTATGATCCTTTAGTTTTCAACTTGTAGTATCACTTTATGCTTTGATCAATGATGTTTTGTCGCTCTGCATGATTATGGCCATTATTGCTCTCTTAGTTTGTCGCTCCCAGTCTTTTGCTAGCCTCCACAACAAAGTATGAGTTCCACTCATGCATCCAACTCCCTAAACCAAGTTATTCCAAAGAGTTCACCATACCTACCTACTAGCTTATGCTCTTCCAAGTATATTCATGCTTTTGTTTACCTTCCACTTGTTATGAGAAAACTAGTGATTAAAGCTCTCACAAACTTGATGGCACACTTTACTTTTTGCCTCTAATAAACTTGAACCATTGGGTCCTTCTTTGTTGCATATATGCTTGCGCTTTATAAGTTGAAATTAGTAGAACCATGTTTCATGGGGAACGCTTTCAACATTGCACTTGTACTTTGTACCCCGCTGATATCATGTTCTTTTGCTTACGGATCCCGACGGTGTGAAATAAAGGTGGAACTTGTAAGATCATGGAGTTTGTATGTGTGTTAGAGAAACGCCTGGGCCACTAGCCTAAGACATGCCTAATCATGGTGGAAACTTGCAGCATCACCATAATGAGCACTCTATGAAGCATCCTCAATAAAAACCTATGCAAATAGCAAATAAAAAGATCGCTGAGATGCTCATTGTCTGCTTGCCTTGTCATTTTGATTATGGGAAAGCTCCCATATCATGTGCAAGGGGTACCCCGTTGGCGGTTCTTAATGATACACATATACTTACAAGGGGACATTTGAGCATTAGTAACTTCAATCTCCCCCAAGCTTGAGCTGTACTCTCTCCATCAAGAGGCCAAAAGTTGTATATTTGATTCCGATCTTTATGAATCTCACTAGGAGGATAAAACTTTGAATAAAAGAGAGGCACTATTTCCTCCCATTCCAGAGCTTGACCATTCTTCAGCAGCTTATACCATTCCTCAGCTCTTCCTTTCAGTGATAATGAGAATAACTTCTTCTTAACTTGATCTGTAGTAATACCTGCACACTTGAACAACCCGCATAATTCGTGTATGAAGAGTAAATGATCACCTGGATGGACAGTTCCATCCCCAACATAGTAGTTATCCATAACACGATCAATAATTCTTGTAGGTATTTTGAAAACATCTTTCTCAACAGGTGGTGGCTTATCTACTACCTTAGCAATGGTAGTAGCATTACCAAATAAGAAACTCAGCGAATTATCCATAACGAAAATAAAGCAACTAGCAGAAGTAAACAATACTCAGAGTAGAAGTTTCCTTTACCAGTTCCACTGTCCAATAGCGCTTCACTCCCCGGCAATGGCGCCAGAAAATAGTCTTGATGACCCACAAGTATAGAGGGTGTATCGCAGTATTTTCGATAAGTAAGAGTGTCGAACCCAACGAGGAGCAGAAGGTGCTGGCTAGTGGTATGGATCAGGAATTCTCTGCAAATACTTAGCAAACAGATTTTTAGGGGTTTTCGATAAAGCAAGTAAACAAAGTACGAGTAAATAAAAGACAGTATGAATAAATGCAGCAAGTGGCCCATTCCTTTATGCAGCAAAGGACAAGCTGGATGTATTTCTTAAAATGACCAAACGTTCTCGAGGACACATGGGAAGACTGTCAAGTGCTTTCGCTTCATATAGTCGATTAATGTTCTTTAGCTTGCTAAGTGTTGTTTGGGTGAACCTGTGCTAATGTACCGCCCCATCCAAGACTAATACATACTTGTGATTATACCCCTTGCAAACATCCGTAAGTACAAGAAAGTAATTAAGGTAGAAACCTAACCACAGCTTTAAACTCTAAGACCCTTACGTCCCTTGCGCAATGGTTTCCTAACGGGGGTTCAAGTTTCTATCACTCCGGCAACCCCTACGATTAGTAGCCAAATACACAATGCATTCCCCTAGGCCCTTATAGGTGAAGTGTCATGTAGTCGACGTTCACATGACACCACTAGAAGAAGTACACCACAACTTAAATAACAATCTATTGAATCTTTCTCAACGCAACTCCACTACTAACAACAAGACTTCTCCCATGTCCTCAAGAACAAAACAAACTACTCACAAGACATCATATGGATCATGATCAGAGATGGAATAATGATGTATAACAATCTGAACATAAACAATAATTCAATGGTTCACTCAATAGCATCAACTACAAGGAGTAATCAACACCGGGAAAGTTTCCCCTATGAACTATGCAAGATTCAACCCAATTGTTACAGCAATATGGATATGGTGATGAGGGTGCTGATGGTGATGATGGTGGTGATGATGATGATGATCCCGATGAATTCCAGCTTGATGGTGGTGTTGATGGCGATGATCTCCTCTCGCCGGGAAGGAATTCCCCCGGCAGAAATCTGTATGCCGGAGAGATCTTTCTCTCTCGGTGTTTTCCTCCCCGCAGAGGCGGCGGAATCTTTCTGTGGTCGCTCCTTGGGTCTTAGGGTATCGGGAGGATGATATACGCCAGAGGGGAGAGGCTGGAGTGGGCCAGGGCGGCCACACCACCTCCAGGCGCGGCCTAGGCCTGCCCGCGCCATGGGGTGGTGTGGGCCCCCTGTGGCCCACCTCCACTCCATCTTTTGGCATCCTTAGTCTTCTGGGAAAATAGGATTTTCCGTATATTTTCCCGGATCTTCTGATCTTCGCGAATTTTGCCTCCGAATAGCACCTTTTCCATCAGAATCCTGACTACAGCGGTCCATGCTCCAAAAGTCATCAACCATGCAAAAATAGATGAAATAACATAAGTATCACCTCTCAATACAAAATACATCAATGAATAATAGTGAATTAATACATAGAATAGTGATGCAAAATGGACGTATCAACTCCCCCCAAGCTTAGACTTCGCTTGTCCCCAAGCGAAACTGAGCTTAATAAACATGACCTCAGGTTTATGGAGTGAAGAGTCGATAAAAGAATACGGACAAGAAGCATCTCATTCATCAAATACATAGATCATAATAGAAGACAACTCACTATTTTATAACTCAACTTGCAATGAGTAAAGGAAACACAATAAATATACATAGGTAAATCATAATTGGTAATGGAAAACTTAGCTCTTGGTCAAAGAATAGTTGATAATTTGCTCGAGTTCACAAATAGCTGGTGACGAGGGCTTAACTCGTTAATGCCCATTGTTATGGACTTGGGTTTTGGAGAAGGAGGGAGCGCTGGAGACATCTATCGGCTAGCAAACAAGCACACAGGGGACAAAGATTTACCCAGGTTCAGGCCTCGTAAAGGTCCCTACTCTTGCTTGTTTGCTCGTGGAATTATCGAAGGAATCGAAGATTACAATGGTGCGCAGATGCAATCTGGCAAGGGTGGTGGAAACTAGGGTTGTGTGTCTCCTCCTCGCCGCCCCCTCCTAGCATTAATATAGATAGGCTAGGTCCCAGGTAGCAGGTTGAGTTGGTTACAAATTAGGGTTTCCCCTTCAAACTTTCTATCTTTAACTTCTTCTTGTTCTTCAAGCAATCGAGAGGCCGCAGGTTACTCGAGTCCTTCGTTTGGGCCTTGGCGACACCGTGGGCCTGTATGTATTTGGACCGTATATACCAAGCTCGAGTACCTGTAGGGTATACCCATGTCAGTAGCCCCCGAGTGTCCAGTGGAATCGCAGATTCGACTGGGGACTTTTTGATGTCTTTCGAGTGCCGGAACGAGCGTATTTTGACTGCTTTATTTGTGTCATAGGGATTGTTGATGTACGTGCATGATATAACCGAAGTATCATATCAGTTAACCACCTTAGGGTGAAACAACGCAATCTACTCGAACTCGAGTCCCCGGACTCGAATCCAGAAAAGTGCTGGCGTAATTCGACTCAAGCCGCGGAGGTCTTACAGGAGTCGAATTCCAGTTATATGGGTGTGAGCATTCGACGCGTCCGTCGAGGCATGTTCATCGTACTTGTAGGCACAGATATATTTCTGGTAGTGCGCAGCTAATGCGTTGCCAGGCCTTATTAAGGTCTTACCTTCACGCTGTAAGCGCGGCATCCGAATTTTATCATCGCGGAGATGATTCGGGTGACCCAGGAGACGCAGTCTCTTTGTAGGGAAAAAATTATGAGGCGGTGTCTCCATGAGCTTCGAGTGTGGACGTTATCAACACACGGTTTTTGTACAAATAATCATAGGGTGCGCGACCAGCGCTCCCTATGGGAGTAGCCCCCGAGTGCCTGGTTGAGTCGAAGACTCAGGCAGGGACTAAAGAACTTTTGCGACTGCTGTCATCTTTTCTTGTTTGTTTCAGTCAAATTTGTTTTCGGCGCTCCCAATGGGAGTAACCCATGTACATAGTCGAACCGTACTTCGAGTGGTTGGGTTTGCCTTTTATTGTCCATGTTCCTGCAAAAAGAAAGAGAAAATCGTAGGGTGCGCGACCAGCGCTCCCTATGGGAGTAGCCCCCGAGTGCTTAGTGGAGTCGAAGACTCGAGCAAGGACTAAAGTAGTCGAAGTTTTCCGCTGCGTAGCTTTGATGATGTCAGTGCTGACGCTTTTATGACCTCAGTTGACCACGTGAGCGAGTTTGTCGGGACGTGACGAGCAGTGGGTCCCACTTTCTGACTTTGATTTGACTGGGCTTGTGTAATCTTTATTTTAACTGCGTCTCCTCGATTTCCGCGCGTAATCGGAGTAGTGGAGGGACGGTTCGCGCTTCCACTCCTCCACGTGTCCAGCACGATGTTTGCCACGCTTCCAGTAGGGTTTTTCTGAGCCGTTGGATTGCATCTTCCAGGGGTTAAGTAGCGGCGCTACGACGGTAATTTTCTCATCTGTTCTCATTCATCCTTGCTGCCATCGCCATTGCCGCTGCTCCTCTGCTTTTCTCTACGCTTGTTTCCTCCACGACCCTGGACCAGCTCCACTCGTTTCCAAGCTACTTTCTTCGTTCGCATCGCCGTCGCGCAATGGGGAAGAAGAAAGGAGGCGCTGCTACTGATTTTGCGGCCACCGTTGCTGCGGCGAAGAAGAAAGGCGGCTCCACCGCTGCGGGCACTAGCACTGCCGCTGGCGGGAAGAAGAAGGTCGCGGGCACCCGCGTCACGAATGGTGCGTGGCACCCCTCCATCATCAAGGCGTCTGATCTCCGTCTTCTTCGCCAAGACAGAGTTCTGTCCGCCGCAGTCGCCGACGCGCGTGTCCCCAGCGGTGAGACAATTCCTGCTCCCCCCGTTGGTTTTCGAGTGATGTTTCTAGCATTCATCATTCGCGGTCTCTCCTTGCCTCTTCACCCCTTTTTAGGGGTCTCCTTGGTTTCTACGGGCTTCAGCTCCATCAGCTGTCCGCGAATTCGATCCTCCACATCTCTTGCTTCATCACTCTCTGCGAGTGCTGGCTCGAAATCGAGCCACACTTCGGCCTCTTCAAGCGCCTCTTTAAATTGAAGCGCCAATCCGCCTCTGGCTCTTTAGTCTACGATGTAGGTGGCTGTGGAATTCATGTCAACCCATCCGCCACCTACTTCGACATCAAGCTCATGGCGTCCGTCCAAGGATGGAGGGACAAATGGTTCTACATCCGTGACGAGAAGGCTAACGGTGAGTGTAGCATCCCAATTGTCTAACAATTGCAATGCTACTAGTGTAACTACCTCGGTGAATTACGCTCTTAGTTAATGCCTGGATGAACGAAAGTGGTTAAAATAGTACGGTGGGGCCCAGGGCCACTCACGGTAGACCTTTCGACCGTCCTAACCACTTCCAGACAACGGGACAAGAATGAGCGGCGTAATCGGCAGGCGAAGGGATCAACTACATACACAAATGAGTATGTATGCAAGCCACATACAACAGTCCTCAGAGCCATTCCATCTAAAAGAAATAGAAATATAGCAACGCCATATGGCAAGATCCAAATGCCCTAGATAGATATAATAATTTAGGATAGCTCCTCATACATCACACATCAGAGTATCAGGCGGAAACGGAAGACAAGATCCGAGTACGGATAAGAAACAAATTGGCATAAGATGCCCATAAATAAACACATCCCGCCCACAGATCACACGGATCCCCGTTCCCGGAATCTCTACGCCGAATGACCATTGCCAACATCATCTGTTTCTTCCACCCAGTATCCATCTTGCGGGTACACCTGTTCATCTAAATCAAACAATTTATCGTGTGAGACCCTAGGGGTACTCAGCAAGTCTTTATGCCACTAAAGGGGACACAACCTGGGGTGACGCAATTGCAGCAAAAGATAATACCTAACAATTCTACAGATACTCGCTAACCATCCGCCTAACCAATGATAGACGGACGTCCGTGAATTAAGAACAACAGTTATAACAGTATAATTAACAGATCCATCCTCCTCCTCGCTTACCAACGAGGAAGCGGACGAACAACCCCCATCATCCGTTGGCAGTTTTATTAACCATTCCGTGAGAATTTCACTATTTACTAGTCAAGTACTTAGTCAAATTAAAAGCGGTACTTTAGTTATACTTGTCTATGATCGAGAAACTGTGCTCCAAGTTGTCCATAACCGCGGACACGGCTTTCAGAAAGATTTACCCTGCAGGGGTACACGAATAGCAACACACACTCGATCAACCTCAGAAAAACCAAAACAAAACCCAATGAGGCATTCACGACAAAGCAATCACAGGATTCAGAAATGTTTCAGGGGCCCACCCCATTAAGCTACCTGCAACGAAGTTGGCCGGCTCCAAGACGGACCCAAGGTTTGCGCCAATGGCTGTAAACGACTGGGAACCCGAAAATGTGACTGGGCTTGTCGATACCGCGAAAACACTCCGCCATTCTTAAACAGTACAGGTGCTCCTCGCACAATCTTAAATAAAACAGTAACATGGCATAAGTACAGGATAGTAATAAAGCCCCAAACTACTTGTGGCCCCAAGAAATAAGGATGAATCAAGCTCTGGCTCAGGAGCGTCCATAAGGCCTCCCGGATGTGGATAGTGCGAATAGTCAAGGAACAGGAATCAAGTACTCGGGGTCCTATGGGACACAAGTGAGCATGAAAAACCAAATAGCAGATATTGCTCACCGGCGCCTCTTTCATTAGTTATCCCATTACTACTCAGGTTATGTTGTTTAGGTACCTCGTTATTCATCAGACACTCACATACCCTACACATGCTTTTCTACGACTCGCATGGCTCAAACAACTCCTGTAGTAATAGCTCATGGGATGGAGGAACAAGCTTCGGTGGGGTTTAAAAGTAAAGGCTATGCAGTACTTGGGATTCAATTTAATGCAATCGCGACTCAATGATGCAAGAATAAGATAGAGGCAATAGGTACTGTATGTATGCAAGCATGTGGTAGTGCTTGCCTGGCAGCTCAGTTGAAGCGAGAGATGGATCTGGGTAGTACTCCTGTGATTCCTGGTAATTCTCCTGCTGGGCGTCTATTCGAAGAAGAACCAAACAAACAAGGGCCAACATAAATAAAGTGCACAAGCATATGAATTAAAACGCGACAAGCAAACAAGCATGCCATGATGAATGATGCACAATTTGCATGGCATTAAGGTAGCATGGTAAAGGTGAGGTGTGGTTACAAGAAATAAAGCATTTTATTATTTATTCAACCCAGTTTAATTGTCATAAACAGTTCAGATTTTGAATGTTGACATGATGCATGCTTCAATTCAGAACAAGGACTGCATAAATAGAACGGGCTCGTCGCGCTGATCGATTTAGACATATTATTTGTCAAATTTGGAGTTATAAAACCAAAGTTATTAATTAATTAAGGAAAAGGGCATTTTATTGTAATTTTAATCATCTCGAAAATTTAAAGTGTTCAAATGATATTTTGAATGGCATATTTGAATTCCTCACATTTTTTGATTCCAAAACATATATTAATTGTATTATTTGGATTTGTATTTTAAAAATTATTTGAATCTGATTTGAATTTGAATTTAAATCAATTTGGAAAAGGTTTAAATAAAAACAGACACAGGAAATTACTTTTGTCACCCAAGCGAAATCAGCCCCAGTCACTGACGGGTGGGCCTTTGCGCTAACTGGGCCACGCGCGGGGAATCTTTTTGTCACCGCGTCTCGGGCTAGCCACTGAGACTACGGGGTGGGCCAACTGACGCAGGCCCACGTGACAGCGGTGAAAGTGGCTGAGGCTGACAGGTGGGGTTGGGGCTGGAGCGCGGGTTACGACTGAGAAAAGCTGAGGGGCTTCCTGCAAGATGGCTAAGGCGGCTGGCAGGTGGGTCCTCCAGGAGCGCGGGTTGCAGGAGTCAAAAAGGTGGGGGGCTTAATGTAAATTTCCACGGGCCGGGTACTGTTCTTCGTCTCCACCGTCTGGCGAGGAAATTCGGCGCGCGGCGCGAGCGGGGATTCGATCCCGGGTCGCAGGAGTGCGCACGGAGGGGCTAGCCAGTGCGGCTGGCTCGGGTAGCTGACAGGGAGGTGGGCGCGGGCCTAGTTAGGTTGCTGCGCGGCGCGGGGAGGCTGGCAGACAACGGCGAACTGCGCGCATGGCGGGCGTTCGACGAAACGAACGGCGGGGCTAGGACGGTACGGCGAGGCGGAGGTTGTCAGGGAGGAAGAGAGGCTCACCGCGGGGAAGACGGTGATGTTGGATCGGGCGGGGAGGCACCGGAGCGGCGAAGATGCTGGCGCACTGGCGGCTAGGGTTTGGCGTCGGAACAGCGAGGATCTGGCGGTGCTGGGCTCCCTTCTTCGCGTTGGCGCGAACATGGTAATGCAGAGGGACTTCCACACTCTTCCAGGCCACCTCCAGGTCGCGTTGCTCGACTGGAACGACGGGGACGAGATGGTGCTGGCGGCGAACGGCGGCAGGTGTTGTGGTCGAAGAGGAGGAAGGAGAAGAAGAGGGCGGCTCTGAGGCGGATCTGGGGATGCAGGAGAGGCGTGTGGGCGAGGGAAAACGAGAGGGAGAGAGGAGGGAGGCAGGCGGGGCACGACAGAGATAAAGGTGGCCTCGGTGCCACCTTTTCCTCCTCCTCCTCGGCACGTGCTAGCTCGGCTGGGCAGGTAGGGCGAGGTAGGGGTGGCTGCAGGTGGACCAGGACGGCGTGGAGGGTGGAGGGTGGGGCTAGCTCGGCCGGTAGAGAAAAGAGAGAGAGGAGAGGGGGTTAGCTCGGCTAGGTTTAGACATGGGCTCGGGTTAGGGCATAGCTAGGGTTAGATGGGGGTTAGGGTTAGCTGAGGTGGGGCCAAGGAGAGAGAGAGAGGGTCAGGTGGGCCTCATGGTGGAGAGAGAGAGAGAAGGAAGATTAGAGTTAGGGTTTAGGAGAAAATAAAGAGAGAAGCTAGGTTTGAATTTTATTAGGTATTTAGATTTTGATTTATGTTAATAAGGTCAAACCAAGGAGGACCATGGAGCTTGGTCTTGCTTGAGCTAATGTGGAAGTGAAACAAGAAAGAAAAAGGAAGGGAAAAAAATAGGAGGAAAGGTTCTCATATGGGTCATGCATGGAGAATAAGAATAAGAGGAAAAGAGGTGGATAGGAGTATGGGGATGGTGGAATGGTAGTAGATGGCTCCCCAAGATAGGATCCATTAAATCCAAAGAAAATCCAATGGAGTAAAAAGGTGGTGAAGTAGCTTGCATGGCCCATGCAAAAATAATAATGCCATTATTTATCTTGTGAAAACAATAATAATATGATGGCATTATTCTCATGCATTTCCAAGAAATGGAATAAAGCCAAGCAAAGGAACTTAAAGGACTAGATCCACCCTATTGCCCATGAGCTAGATAAAACCAAAATAAAGACAACCAAGCTCATGGTCTAGTAGGATGGTGGAATTATAAAGTGGTAGAAAAGAAAGGTGATGGAATTGGAATAAAAGATATGCCCCCAACTCAACTTGGGCATTTAGACAATATATCAATAGCCAAATACAATATCAAGAGGCAAATACAATTAATAATGCATGTGAGAGAAGAACCAAAAGAAAAAGGGTTTTATATGATGCTCAAATGCAAGGTGGCATGATGACATGAGCATGATATAATTATGATGCAACAATAATATATATGAAGTAGCCAATATCTTACTAGGACAAGTAGCATTACAATTGTTAGACAATTGGGATGCTACAACTCTCCCCACTAAACAGGAATCTCGCCCCGAGATTCTAGGAAGAAGAAGACTCAAAGAGGGTAGGATACTTGGCACGGAGCTCATCTTCACGTTCCCAGGTGGCTTCGTCAACGGAATGGTGCGACCACTGCACCTTACAGAACTTGATGGACTTGTTGCGAGTCCTTCTTTCTGCGACTTCAAGAATTTTTGTGGGGTGTTCTTGATAAGAAAGGTCTTCTTGGAGATTGATGAGTTCATGGTCCACGGTCCTGCCGGGATCCTTGAAGCACTTCTTGAGTTGAGAGATGTGGAAAACATCATGAACTTTGAGTTGTTCAGGGAGCTCAAGAGCATAAGCAACTTCTCCTCTTCTTCCACGAATTTTGAAGGGACTGATGTATCTAGGAGCCAGCTTTCCTTTGATACCAAAGCGGTGCGTGCCTCTCATGGGAGTGACACGAAGGTAAACGAGATCACCAGGGACGCACTCCATGTCCGTGTGCTTTCTGTCATAATTGCTCTTCTGGCGACTTTGAGCAATCTTCAGATTTTCAAGAATGATGTGAACTTTCTCCTCCGCTTGAGTTACAATGTCGGGGCCAAATAATATTCTTTCACCTGCGCCCGACCAACCAATCGGAGTTCTGCATTTGCGACCATAGAGAGCCTCAAATGGTGCCATTTTTAGACTTTTCTAGACGCTGTTGTTGTAAGAGAATTCGGCATAAGGAAGACATTCTTCCGACTTCATGCCGAAAGAGATAACGCAAGCACGGAGCATATCTTCCAGAATCTGATTGATCCTTTCAACTTGTCCTTGCGACTGAGGGTGGTACGCGGTGCTGAAGTTTAGTTTTGTTCCCAAAGCATTTTGGAAACTTCCCCAGAACTTGGAAGTGAAGATGCTTCCACGGTCTGAACTGATCTCAAGAGGAACTCCATACAGAGAGACAATTCTGTTGATATATAGCTCAGCCAACTGAATTGCAGAAATTGTTTCCTTGACTGGAAAGAAGTGAGCTACTTTGGAAAGCCTGTCAATGACAACAAAGATTGCATTGTTGCCCTTCTGCGACCTTGGGAAACCAGTGATGAAGGCCATCTCTACTTTCTCCCATTTCCATTCCGGGGGCTTCAATGGCTGTAGAAGACCGGAAGGTTTCTGATGGACAGCTTTAACTCTGTGACAAACATCACACTCCGAGACATACTTGGCACAATATCGTTTCAAACCAGGCCACCAATATTGTGTTTTCAAGTCCATGTACATCTTAGTGCTTCCAGGGTGGATAGAAAGAACAGAATCATGCGCCTCCTTGAGAACTTGCTCCCTTAAACCCGGGTAGTTCGGAACAAACATCCGGTGTTCAAAGAAAAGAGTGCCTTGGTCATCGACGTGGAAAGACTCGTACTTCGGACGCTGAATGTTGGAAATGATCTTTTTAGTGTAAGGATCACCAAGCTGAATGGAACGGACCTTTTCCTCCAAGAGAGGTGTTGCTAGAAGATTCAGAAGATACCCTTGATCCACAATTTCAAGGTTGAGCTTGCGGAATTCCTCGCACAAGAGAGGTTGTTGTTCTTCCACCATGAGGTTGTTGACATAAGCTTTTCGGCTGAGTGCATCTGCCATAACATTGGCTTTGCCCGGGGTGTAGTTGATGGTCAAATCAAAATCATTAATTGTTTCAATCCACCTCCTCTGACGAAGGTTGAGGTCAGGCTGTGTGAAGATATACTTCAGACTCTTGTGATCAGAAAAGATCTCACAACGGTTGCCAAGCAAGTAATGCCTCCATACTTTCAAAGCAAAGACAACTGCTGCGAGTTCGAGGTCATGTGTAGGATAATTGATCTCATGCGTCTTCAACTGTCGAGAGGCATACGCAACAACTTGTTTTTCTTGCATAAGGACCGCACCCAATCCTTGCAATGATGCATCACAGAATATTTGGAAAGGCTTTGATGTATCTGGAGGAACTAAGACTGGTGTGGAAGTGAGCTTCTCTTTGAGTGTTTCAAAGCTTGCTTGACATGCAGGAGTCCAAAGGTATTTCTTGCCTTTCTTGAGGAGATCGGTAAGAGGCTTCGCAATCTTTGAAAAGTTTTGAACAAAGCGACGACGGTAACTGGCCAAACCAAGGAAACTCCGGACTTCTTTGACATTTATGGGTGGAAGCCAGTCCATAATTGTCTTAATAGTTTCTGGGTTGACGGCAATGCCCTTGGCAGCGATGACGTGACCAAGGTAGGTGACTTGAGGCAGCCAAAACTCACACTTGGAGAATTTTGCATACAGGCGGTTCTCACGAAGCTTGTTTAGGACACACCGAAGGTGTTCTTCATGTTCTTCCTTAGACTTAGAATAGACTAGAATGTCATCCAAATAGACCACAACGAACTTATCAAGATACTCCATGAAAACCGAGTTCATAAGCGTCGAGAAGGTGGCAGGTGCATTGGTGAGGTCGAAAGACATGACCGTGTACTCATACAGGCCATAGCGGGTGGTGAAAGCTGTTTTAGGAACATCTTCCTTGTGGATCTTGATTTGATGATAACCACTTCTCAAATCAAGCTTAGAGAATACCACAGCTCCAGCTAGCTGATCGAAGAGATCATTAATCCGCGGAAGGGGATATTTATTCTTGATTGTTTTAGCATTGAGTGCCCGATAGTCAACACAAAGTCTATCAGTCTTGTCTCGCTTCTTCACAAAGATGGTTGGACTACCCCAAGAAGAAGTACTGTGCTGAATGAAACCCAACTTCTCTTGTTCATCCAACTGACGCTTGAGTTCAGCCAACTCAGCAGGACCCATTTTATAAGGCCGCTTGGAGATAGGAGCGGTACCAGGTTGAAGTTCAATGACAAACTCAACCTCACGATCCGGAGGCATACCTGGCAACTCTTCAGGAAAGACATCTGGAAACTCACAAACTACAGGAACACTCTGAATACCTTCCATAGCATCATCATTCAGAGCCGCCAAAGAATAAAGCTGAATTGCAGGAGTCAGACTTGGAGAATAGACTATATGGCCTTCAGGAATTTTCAGAGAAACCGAACGTTCAGCACAATCAATCACAGCTGCATTTGCTGTCAACCAATCCATGCCCAAGATAACATCAATATCAGAATTGCCCAGAATAATTAAGGAAGCCAGAAACGAAGAACCACCAATCTCAATTTGATTGTTATGGCTGATTTTAGAAGATGCCATTGTTGCTCCAGGAGAAAGAACCATTAAACGCTTGGGAAGAGGATCCATAGATAACCCATTCCTATCAGCAAAACTCGTAGAGATAAAAGAATGCGATGCACCAGAATCAAACAACACTCGTGCAGAAACTGAGTTAACAGGAAGCATACCCATGACAACTCCAGGTGCATGCTCATCTTGAGCGACGTTGACACAGTTGGCACGAGCAACCGTAGATCCTGGCTTAGTGTTGATGTTGAGAGCCCGAGGTGGAGGTGCACGAATCATAGGAGCACTTGCCGCAGGTCTTGGAGGTGGTGGTAGAAGAGCTTTGTTGTTGATTGGACAATTCCAGTGCTGATGCCCAGTGTTTCCACAAGTATAGCAAGCACCAGGTGGACGTGGAGGAACATAGCCAGGGACTCCGCCAGGCGCTCCAGGGTAGTTTTGTCACCGCGTCTCGGGCTAGCCACTGAGACTGCGGGGTGGGCCAACTGACGCAGGCCCACGTGACAGCGGTGAAGGTGGCTGAGGCTGACAGGTGGGGCTAGGGCTGGAGCGTGGGTTACGACTGAGAAAAGCTGAGGGGCTTCCTGCAAGATGGCTAAGGCGGCTGGCAGGTGGGTCCTCCAGGAGCGCGGGTTGCAGGAGTCAAAAAGGTGGGGGGCTTAATGTAAATTTCCACGGGCCGGGTACTGTTCTTCGTCTCCACCGTCTGGCGAGGAAATTCGGCGCAGCGCGAGCGGGGATTTGATCCCGGGTCGTGGGAGTGCGCGCGGAGGGGCTAGCCAGTGCGGCTGGCTCGGGTAGCTGACAGGGAGGTGGGCGCGGGCCTAGTTAGGTTGCTGCGCGGCGCGGGGAGGCTGGCAGACAACGGCGAACTGCGCGCACGGCGGGCGTTCGACGAAACGAACGCCGGGGCTAGGACGGTACGGCGAGGCGGAGGTTGTCAGGGAGGAAGAGAGGCTCACCGCGGGGAAGACGGTGATGTTGGATCGGGCGGGGAGGCACCGGAGCGGCGAAGACGCTGGCGCACTGGCGGCTAGGGTTTGGCGTCGGGACAACGAGGATCTGGCGGTGCTGGGCTCCCTTCTTCGCGTTGGCGCGGACAGGGTGATGCAGAGGGACGTCCACGCTCTTCCAGGCCACCTCCAGGTCGCGCTGCTCGACTGGAACGACGGGGACAAGGTGGTGCTGGCGGCGAACGGCGGCAGGTGTTGTGGTCGGAGAGGAGGAAGGAGAAGAAGAGGGTGGCTCTGAGGCGGATCTGGGGATGCAGGAGAGGCATGTGGGCGAGGGAAAACGAGAGGGAGAGAGGAGGGAGGCAGGCGGGGCACGGCAGAGATAAAGGTGGCCTCGGTGCCACCTTTTCCTCCTCCTCCTCGGCACATGCTAGCTCGGCTGGGCAGGTAGGGCGAGGTAGGGGTGGCTGCAGGTGGACCAGGACGGCGTGGAGGGTGGAGGGTGGGGCTAGCTCGGCCGGTAGAGAAAAGAGAGAGAGGAGAGGGGGTTAGCTCGGCTAGGTTTAGACATGGGCTCGGGTTAGGGCATAGCTAGGGTTAGATGGGGGTTAGGGTTAGCTGAGGTGGGGCCAAGGAGAGAGAGAGAGGGTCAGGTGGGCCTCATGGTGGAGAGAGAGAGAGAGAAGGAAGATTAGAGTTAGGGTTTAGGAGAAAATAAAGAGAGAAGCTAGGTTTGAATTTTATTAGGTATTTAGATTTTGATTTATGTTAATAAGGTCAAACCAAGGAGGACCATGGAGCTTGGTCTTGCTTGAGCTAATGTGGAAGTGAAACAAGAAAGAAAAAGGAAGGGAAAAAAATAGGAGGAAAGGTTCTCATATGGGTCATGCATGGAGAATAAGAATAAGAGGAAAAGAGGTGGATAGGAGTATGGGGATGGTGGAATGGTAGTAGATGGCTCCCCAAGATAGGATCCATTAAATCCAAAGAAAATCCAATGGAGTAAAAAGGTGGTGAAGTAGCTTGCATGGCCCATGCAAAAATAATAATGCCATTATTTATCTTGTGAAAACAATAATAATATGATGGCATTATTCTCATGCATTTCCAAGAAATGGAATAAAGCCAAGCAAAGGAACTTAAAGGACTAGATCCACCCTATTGCCCATGAGCTAGATAAAACCAAAATAAAGACAACCAAGCTCATGGTCTAGTAGGATGGTGGAATTATAAAGTGGTAGAAAAGAAAGGTGATGGAATTGGAATAAAAGATATGCCCCCAACTCAACTTGGGCATTTAGACAATATATCAATAGCCAAATACAATATCAAGAGGCAAATACAATTAATAATGCATGTGAGAGAAGAACCAAAAGAAAAAGGGTTTTATATGATGCTCAAATGCAAGGTGGCATGATGACATGAGCATGATATAATTATGATGCAACAATAATATATATGAAGTAGCCAATATCTTACTAGGACAAGTAGCATTACAATTGTTAGACAATTGGGATGCTACAACTAGCCTAGTGTTTTCGCGGTATCGACAAGCCCAGTCACACTTTCGGGTTCCCAGTCGTTTACAGCCATTGGCGCAAACCTTGGGTCCGTCTCGGAGCCGGCCAAATTCGTCGCGGGTAGCTTAATGGGGTGGCCCCCTGAAATATTTCTGAATCCTGTGATCGCTTTGTCGTGAATGCCTCGTTGGGTTTTGATTTGGTTTTTCTGAGGTTGATCGAGTGTGTGTTGCTATTTGTGCACCCCTGCAGGGTAAATCTTTCTGAAAGCCGTGTCCGCGGTTATGGACGACTTGGAGCACAGTTTCTCGATCATAGACAAGTATAACTAAAGTACCGCTTTTAATCTGACTAAATACCTGACTAGTAAATAGTGCAATACTCATGGAATGGTTAATAAAACTGCCAACGGATGGGTTGTTCGTCCGCTTTCTCGTTGGTAAGCGAGAAGGAGGATGGATCTGTTAATTATACTGTTATAACTGTTGTTTCTAATTAACGGACATCCGTCTATCATTAGTTAGGCGGATGGTTAGCGAGTATCTCTAGGCTTGTTTGTTATTATCTTTTGCTGTAATTGCGTCACCACAGGTATATGTCCCCTTTAGAGGCATAAAGACTTGCTGAGTACCCCTAGGGTCTCACACGATAAATTGTTTGATTCAGATAAACAGGTGTATTCGCAAGATGGATACTGGGTGGAGGAGACGGATGATGTTGGCAACGATCACTCGGTGTAGAGATTCTGGGAATGGGGATCCGTGAGATCTGTGGGCGGGATGTGTTTATTTATGTGGCATCTTATGCCGATTTGCTTCTTATCTGTACTCGGATCTTGTTTTCCGCTTCCGCCTGATACTCTAATGTTTGATGTATGAGGAGCTATCCTAAACTATTATCTCTATCTAGGATATTTGGATCTTGCCGTATGGCGTTGCAATATTTCTATTTCTTTTAGATGGAATGGCTATGTGAACAGTTGTATGGTGGCTTGCATACATACTCACTTGTGTATATAGTTGATCCCTTCGCCTGCCGATTACGCCGCTCGTTCTTGTCCCGATGTTCTGGAAGTGGTTAGGACGGCCGAAAGGTCTACCTGTGAGTGGCCCCTGGGCCCCACCGTACTATCTCAACCACTTTCGCTCATCCAGGCATGCAACTAAGAGCGTAATTCACCGAGGTAGTTACAGTGAGCCCTTTGGACTCGCGCCCTTCGATCCCGCGACGCCATGCAGGAGGATGCGCTCCTGGAAGAACGTAGTCATGCCTAGCGAGCCCGCGGAGACAGATGCGCTGTACAGGCGCGTCTGCGACCTCGAGAGTCACATAGGTAAAGAGGAGGGAGGCTGCGCTCTCATCCGCACTTGGCTGCGCCATCGCGTCCATCCCTTGCAAGCCAGGGTCCACCCTATGTTTCAGTGGGCTGGCGCTGATGATGCCACTCGCGTGTCTGCCGATGGCATGTCCGCGAGTGAGGTGGGCAAGAGGGTTCGACTGGTCACCAAGTACACTGTCAAGGATGTACTCCCAAGTGAGCTAGTTATTCCTCCATTTGATGCTGCGAATCCTCCTCCAGAGGTATAGTTGTGCTACGCAGTAGCTAAATTTGTCGATTGCTTCTCTGTTGTTTACTTGCTTTCTGCTGAATTTGTTGTCTATATGCAGGATTGGGCGGTATCACCTTGTATGCCCCCTCTCTCTAAGGGGATTATTCCTCGCGAGGCCTTGGAAGAGGATGAGTCGGAGTCGACCGTCCCTTCTGATGTAGAGGAGGAAGCCCCCGAGTCCGATAGTCCGGAAACTCGCAAGCATTCGCGCGACAAGGATTCCGACGCGTCGTCTCCATCGACTCCGGAAGGTACATGTGTTGGTGCGGAGTTGCCGATACCTGCTATTCCTGTGAGCGTCGTGGCACCATCTTCTCGCAAGAAGATGCGATTGCCCAAGGAGTCCTCGTCGGAGTTAGGGGATGCCACTTTTGATTTTGACAAGTTTGATTGGTAAGTTTTATAGTTCACTTGTTCTTCTCTGTTTTGTCCTTGTTGGCTCGTCTTTAGGTTTGCCCTTTCCTGACTTGGTTTTTTTCTTGTAGTCAAGAGGCATCGTCATCTTCTAGCGACGTCCAATTTTTGAAGGAATCAGGAGTCACGACCTCAAGGGCCAAGAAAGAGGCCGAGCGTGCTCCTTCCCCTCCATTGGCGGCCCACTCGGGGCACAACCCTTCCAGCTCTCCTCACGCAGGGGAGCATCGAATGTTTGCTCGGATGACGGTAAAGCAAACATCTTCGGAGTCATTGGAGGACCATGTAAGTGTAGTTTTTTTCTCCTTTGTAGTGTTGCAGCCGATGTTATCTATTGCCTCTGATGGTTCCTTGTTGTACGATAGCTCCTTGTGAAGGAAGCCATGCACTTGGCAGAACAAGTGATGGCGATGGGCCGCCAGCATGCAATGCTGGAGACGCGTCACCGCGTGGTTGAAAGTCAGTGTTCTACACTTATTCTTCTTCATGTTCTCCTTTTGATATAGTCGACTGATAGTCAACTTTTGTTTGTCGTGTAGCTGAACATAATGCCCTATTGCGTGACGCCGCCACCTTGGAGAAGACACTTGCCGCGGCTGTGAAGGGTCGCGACGAGGCAATCGCAGCGCGTGATGAGGCACGGAAGCGTGAAGAGGATCTGCGTACCTCCTTCGTGGCCAGGGAGAAGTTGTTCGAAGAACAACTGTTCTCAATTTCCAAGGCCCTCTCAGGTACTTTTCTTGTGTATATTGTTACCCTTCTCTGCTTCGAATGATTTTGCCGGTGGCGCTGATGTTTTGGTCCATGTGTGAATTTATGTATAGATGCTGGTGATTTGAGCTTCGACCCGCAGGCCCTTCATCGTGATGACGCTCTGGCGGGTGCATTGTCAGCAGTCGAAGACCACAGCACCGCCGTGCAGGACACGCTCTCCAAGGCTAAAAGCATGCTTAGTCGCCTTCGCGAGGAGCTGATGCCCAAGGCGGAGCTGGTCGAGAATATTGACGAGCTGGTGGAGTCACTCGCGGGAGGTGTGCCTTCCAACTTCAAGAACTCACTCCGTGGTGTCGAAGGCGATGCCTGTTAGCGCGGACGGCCAGTAGGTAGTCTTTGCTCCCTCTGCGACTGCCTGTGGAAAATATGGGCATCATCTGATAAATACTGTTGTGAAGTACTCTGAGGAGCTCCAACATGCCAAGAAGGCAGCGGAAGCTTCGGCCTCAGGGGCCGGCGGAAAGTCAGTGGCGTCTGATACTGCCACGGACTTGATGAAGCCCCCGAAGCCGTCGAAGTCGAAGAAGCCAGTTGCTCCTTAGTTAACTTTGTAATAGATAATTAGTTTATGTCCTTTTGTTTAAGAACATGCCTGCTGGTGAGTGTATCTGCTGATACTTTTGCTAGTCTTGAATGCATCTGATCCTTTTGTCTTTGTGTTGGTTTGGTCGTCTTATTTGCTTCTATCTTGACTTGTGGTAGGGCACATCAAGTGATCCTTTGAGGGAAACTCAGGACTCGCCGATTCTTGATGATACCGTGGCACCGCCATGCTCCAGGGTAGATGAGCTGTCGTTGCTTTCGCGACTGCATGACCGCGTGAAGTAGCTGGAGCGTGAGTTGCCCGTGCTCCATGGAATCGCGGATGTGTGGAAGTCAAAGGTGGAGAAAACCGCCGCCCGAGAGCAGTATTTGCTTAGCGAGGTGACGCAGCTGAGCGACCAATTCAAGTGTTAGTTTGCTTGTTCTCATCTTTTCCTTTTAGTCACTCGCAGTGGTACGTTGTACTCATGCTGCTGTTGTTGCTTCGTGTAGTTGTCAGTGCGCGTCATCCGTAGGAGGAGAAGGATAGAATTGCCATTTGCCTGCATGATCTTACCTAGGAGCAACTTCAAGAGAGTGGATACTTCTGGGTAGATCATGACCGTGCGACTGCGCTGGCGACCCTGCAGGATCGTGCGTCGCGAGTGCTGCTCTTTCTGAAGAAGTCGCAGTCATGCTTGAAAAACATTTATCGGGCGATGTTCCCGCTGGATGATACTCCATCAAGCTTGCTGGCCCTCCTTGCCAAGTTTCAAGATCTGTCTGCAGTTCGCGAATGCGTGAGGCAACAGTTGATTGCACAGGCCCGACGTAGATGTTGCAGCAATTGTGTTTGGGCCGCCTGCACCACCAGCAGGTTCTGCTTGGAATATGGTGCCACACTACCAGGCGGTGCATCGCCCAGCAGAAGAGATCGTCGACTTCTTTGAGGAACAAACCAACATTCTCCTGCTGCAGTAGTAGCCTAATTTGTATCCTGCACATAAGTGTACTTGTGTTGTAAAGTTCATATAGATGTTGTAGATAATTTATTGTCAAATGTGTATAAAGAGCTTTGTTAGCATGAAGTGCGTTGCACTATGCGAGTCCTTTTCGTTAGCCTGGCCATGTTTTATCTCAGTCCCTTGTCAACCTATCAGGTGCGTTGCAGCTGGGTTGAGGTTGTGTTAAGGGTTTCGATTGATGTACCAGCTACTCAGGATATCGCGTCTTGGTTCGAAGAATAGATGTGTATAGGGTGGCGCAGCCCCCGAGTAGATAAATTGGAAAAGTAAAGGAGAACACAGAGTTTTGGGGCACTTAGCTTTATTTATTCGAAGAACAGTGCGAGGTACAATGTGTGGCTAAGTAGCCTTATTTTGCAATGTAAAAGAAAAAACGACTAGGGGTAGAAGCGTCGTAGCTGTGCGACATTCCAGAGGTTGGAGTATGTGACTCCTGTCTCTAAATCTTGAAGGCGATAGGCGCCACCTAGGATTACTTATGTAATCATGTATGCTCCTTCCCAGGGGGACTCGAGTTTAAGATGCCCCTGCTGCTTCAGTCGCAGGACCAGGTCGCCTTCGACGAAGGATCTGGGGCGAAGCCTCCTACTATGGTAGTTGCGCAGGTTCTGCTGGTAGATCGTTGATCTTTCCACGGCGATTTCCCTTGCTTCGTCAAGGAGGTCGACGGAGTCTTCGAGTGCGAAGGATGACTCATGTTCGCTGTAAGCGACCACGTGCGGCGCCTTGTACCGTACCTCGGCGGGTAGCACTGCCTCTGCTCCGTGTACCATAAAAAATGGCGTGTAGCTCGTGGCGCTATTTGGAGTTGTCCGTAGGCTCCAGAGTACAGATTGCAGTTCGTCCGGCTAGCAACCCGCGGCTTGTTCGAGTGGCCAGAGGAGTCGCTTCTTGATGCCGCTGCTGATGAGCCCGTTTGCCTTTTCCACCTCACCGTTCGTCTGTGGATGCGCTACTGAGGCGTAGCTGATGTTGATCCCTAGGTTCTCGCAGAATTCTTGGAACTCCTTGGATGTGAAGTTCGTCATGTTGTCGGTGATGATGCTGTGTGGCACTCCGAAACGGTAGACGATGGACTCGAAGAATTTAACTGCGTTGTGCCCTGATTGGTTGGTTACTGGCATGGCCTCAATCCACTTGGTGAATTTGTCGACTGCGACCAAGAGGTAGACGTAGCCTCCTCGCGAGGACCTTGGAAGTTTGCCAACCATGTGAGCCCCCGTTGCACGAAGGGCCAAGCCAATGGGATTGGCCGTAGCTCTACGCCTGGTGCGTGCGGCTTTTCCGCGAACCGCTGGCAAGCGTTGCATTTTTGGACGATGTCTTTGGCGTCGCGCATGGCCATGGGCCAGTAGAATCTAGCTCATAGAGCTTTGGCAACAAGGGCGCGACTGCCGGCGTGGTGCCCGCAGGTCCCTTCATGGATGTCGAGGAGAACTGCTTTTCCATTGGCCATGGAGACGCATCGTTGGAGTACTCCTGTGATGCTGCGTTTATACAGTTCGTCGTTGATAACGGCGAATGCCATGGATCACCGCGCGATGTGCCGTGCATCTATCGGATCATCCGGTAGTCTCTTGCTGAGGAGGTACGTGATGTACGGCTGCATCCAGGATTTCTCAATCATCATCACTCTCATTGGTCCTTCAAGTCCGGTGTCTAGCTTCAAGTCATCGAGTGCCATTGGCTCATTAGGTGGCGCAGCCCCCGAGCCCGTTGCTGCGCGTGTTTTCTTCTCTACGGCCTTTGGCTTGATGGAGCGTTCGCAAATGCGCTCGAGAAATACCCCAGGTGGTATGGGGGCGCAGGTAGAGCCTATGTTGGCGAGTGCGTCCGCCTCTTCGTTGCTTTCGCGTCCTACGTGTCGCAGCTCGCAACCGTCGAAGTCTCCTTCGAGTGTGTCGTAGAGGTCGCGGTACGCGATCATGTTGTCATTCAGTGCGTCGCACTCGTGCATTGTTTGGTTGACGACCAACTTGGAGTCGTCGTATATGATGAGCCTCTTAGCGCCGCAGGCTTTCGCCATCGTCATCCCGTGCAATAGGGCCTCGTATTCAGCCTCGTTGTTGGAGGCTGTGAACTGCATTCACAGAATATACTTTAACTTGTCCCCTTGGGGTGATGTCAGTATGACACCTGCGCCTTCTCCGTCTTTCCGCTTGGACCCATCGAAGTGCATTGTCCAGAGGTAGGACATGTCTGGCTTGTCCGGGAGTTGGTTCTCCATCCCGTGCACGAGGAAGTCAGGGAGAACTTGCGACTTGATTGCGTCGCGCTTTTTGTATGTGATGTCTCGTGGACACAGTTCTATTCCCCAAAGCGCGACTCGTCCCGTGGCATCGGGGTTATTGAGGATATGCCCCAACGGGGCGTCGTTGACCACCACGATTGGGTGTTCCTGGAAGTAATGGCGCAGTCGTCGGGCGGTCATGAAGACGCCGTACACCAGCTTCTGGTAGTGCGGGTACCACTGTTTTGTTGGCGTGAGGACCTCGCGGAGGTAGTATACTGGGCGTTGTACGCCGTGGACCTTGTTTTCCTCAGCTCGTTCGACGACGAGCACTATGCTGACCACCTGGTTGGTGGCGGAGATGTACAACAACAGTGGTTCCCTTTCTCGTGGTGTCACCAGTACTGGCGAAGTGGAGAGCAGGCGCTTGAGGTCTTCGAATGCTTCTTGCGCTTCAGTGGTCCACTCGAATTTTTCAATTTTGCGGAGGAGCTAGTAAAAGGGCAGCGCCTTTTCACCCATTCGACTGATGAATCGACTGAGGGCCGTGATTCGTCCAGCCAGCTGCTGGACGCCCCTTATGTTTTTCGGTTTCTCCATGGCCAGTATGGCTTTTATCTTCTTCGGGTTCGCCTCGATTCCCCTCGTGGAGATGAGATACCTGAGTAGCTGCCCAGATGGTACACCGAAGGCGCATTTGTCCGAATTGAGCTTCATCCGGTAGCGGTCGAGGTTGGCGAAGGTTTCGCGCAAATCGTCGATTAGAGAGGCTTCCTCCTTGGTCTTGATTACTATGTCGTCGACATAGACTTGAATGTTGTGACCCAGTTGTTCCTTGAGGCAAGCCTGCATGCACCGCTGGTAGGTGGCTCCCGCATTCTTTAGCCCGAAGGGCATTGTGTTGTAGCAGAACACACCGAAGGGCGTTGTAAACGCTGTTTTCTCTTTATCTTCCTCCTTCATTCGAATTTGGTTATAGCCTGAGTAGGCGTCGAGGAAGCAGAGGCGCTCGCATCCCGCGGTGGAGTCGATGATCTGGTCGATCCGTGGCAACGGGAAGTGATCCTTTGGGCAGTGCTTGTTCAGAGAGGTGAAGTCCACGCACATCTGCAGGATATCCGTGTCCCTTTTTGGTACCAGCACCGTGTTGGCGAGCCAAGTGCTTTCCTTGATCTCGCGTATGAACTTGGCTTCGAGGAGTCTGTTGATCTCCATTCCAACTGCCTGTGCTTGTGGCTCAGACAATCGCCGAATTGTTTGCTTGACTGGCCTTGCGTCGGGGTTGATGTTGAGTGCGTGCTCGGCGAATTCCCTGGGAACTCCTGGCATGTCCGCAGGACACCATGCGAAAATTTCCCAGTGCTCACGGAGTAATTCGACGAGCGCGAGTTCCTATGCGGGGCTCAAGTTGTTGGCGATGAGGGCTGTCTTGGCGGGATCCGATGGGTGGACCTACACTTTCTTTGTGTGCACAGATGAGTCGAAGGAGAGATCAGGTGAGCTTGGCCGGCTCAGGGGAAGCAAACGGTTGTCTGTCGTCTCCTTTAGCCTCACAAGTTCCTCCTGCATGCCGAAGGACTGGGAAATTCTGTTGAATTCCCTGTCGCAACTGTCAGAGTGCTCGAAGCTTCTGTTGATCGTGATGACGCCATTGGGACCTGGCATTTTCATCTGCAGGTAGGCGTAGTGGGGCACTGCCATGGACCTAGTGAACGCGACGCGCCCGAGGATGCAGTGGTACTGTGAGGGCCAGTCGACGACCTCAAAGTCGATGCGCTCGCGCCGGAAGTTCTTCGGCGTGCCGAAGATGACGTCGAGGTTGATTTTGCCCAGGGGGTATACGCCTTTCCCTAGGACGATGCCGTGGAACGTTCTGTCCGAGGTCTCCAGGCAAGTTAGAGGGATCCTCATTGCTCGCAAGGTACTCGCGAATATAAGGTTGATGCCACTTCCGCCATCCATGAAGACGCGGCTCATGTCGAAGCCTCCAATTTGTGCCTCGAGTACGAGGGGACAATGGCCTGGACGGGGTATCTGAGGCGGATGGTCGCTTCCACTAAGGTACTTAGTGGTGGCTGGTGGCGATTGTGTGGCCAAGTTGACTTGGCGAGTGATGGCCTTCTGCACCCTATTGGAGGGGCATCCTTTTTGGATCATCATGGTGCCCATGGCTCGTGGGTACGGTTCGCCTCCGTGGTGCTGGTCCGGTGTAGCTGCGTTCGGGGGTGGCCCAGGTGGTGGTGGCGGTGCGCCATGTGCCACGGTGCTTGGAGCAGCTCTGTAGCCCCTTTCGACTGCGTTGCGATTCATCCGAACTAATCCCTCATGTAGCTTGAGGAACTCGTGGCAGTCCTTCAGGAGGTGGCTGGACTTCCTCTTGCCATCATGCTTGTCGATGTAGAAGTGCACCGTGCAAGGCCCGGACAGTTTGTCCTCAATGGAGTTCGCGGGTGCCTCATCGCGAGTGCGACGTTGCCACACCTGCGTGGTTTTCCCGGAGTCGCGGTATCCGCCGCCATGGTATCCGCTGTTGTTGTTATCGTTGTGTCTGTCAGCGTAGCCAGCCGCGACCATGTTGACATCGTCGCAGTCATCGTAGATGCGCATACGGCGCTTGCCTTGGCGATCGCGTCTGTGTTCGAGTTCCGCCTCCTCGTCAGAGTGAACGTGATTTTTCACAGAATCTTCTCCATCGGCCCACCGATTCGCGATCTCCATCAGGTGGTCGATGGTCTGGGGCTTTGAGTGGCCCAGCTCCTCCCTGAGTTCTAGGTGGCGGACGCCACCGTTGAATGCGTCAATCGCGTGATCTTCCGAGATGTTCTCTGCGGAGTTCTTGATGATGGACCACCTTTGGATGTAGGAGCGCAGCGATTCGCCAGATCTTTGCTGGCAACATCTCAGCTCTTCGATTGATGCAGGCCGCTTGTACGTGCCATTAAAGTTGCGCACGAAGCTGTAAACCAGCTCATCCCAACTGCGAATGGATCCGCGTGGGAGGTTATTGAGCCATGATCGAGCGACGCCCTACAGCTGTAGCTGCAAGCATTGCATGGCCGTGCTCCAACCGCCTCCGTGGAGTCTGACGGAGGAGATGTGGTCCTCCAGCCAGATTTTTGGGTCCTGTAGGCCATCAAACTTCGGATTCTTTGACGGGAGTTTAAACCCTTTAGGCATTCGCTTCTGCCTGATGGATCTGCTAAAGCATCTGGCGTCGCAGAGCTCCCCATATTATTCTTCCGTGTCGTTCAACCGAGCATGTCGTGCCCTTGATTTGTCGATCTTGCGTTGCGTGAGGTCGTTGCGCGCATCGTAGTCACGGTCGTGTCGCCATGAGCGGCGACGTTGAGATAGGTCGTGACTATCATCGCTGGACGAGGGCGAGGAGTAGCGCTTTGCCCTTCTTTGGGTCTGGTGTTGGATCCTTATCGAGGGCGGCCTCGATTAATCCCAAGCCCGCGATTGTAGATCGGTGCATGGCGGTTCGGGGATCTCCAGCTGGCGGCTGGTTGTTGAGGAGGTACATGGTGGCCGCCGTCACCGCAGCCTGCGGCGTCCTGGGGACCACGTTGCCTCGCATGTCGACTATCATAGAGCCGAAGTCGAGGACTTTTGCGGCTTCTATGCGTTCTTGCTCAGTGAGATGGGCCATCCGCGATTGCCTCTTCTTAGCGAGGTACTCATTGCCCCTTGAGGAGGAACCTCCGTAGGAGGAGAGCTTAGCGCGACGAAGGCTCGATTCGTCCGCTGCCTTTTTACGCGCTTCGAGTTGCGCGATTGTTTGCACTTGGCGCTTGAATTCTTCCTTCGGGAGCCAGTGATAGCCCATCAGCAGTTCTTGCAGGGATCCGAAGGGTAGAGGAGCGCCTCGTAGGGCATCGCGGCAGCGAGCCCATTCTTGCTCGTTGAGCCTGATTATGACGCGTTCGCCGGTTTGCTCATTTATTATGGATGGAGGTTCGACTGCTCCTCCATTATCGACGGGGTGTGATTGCCACTGTTACCGCCGTTGCCACCGTTGTCGCCGTCGCCGGCATTAGGCGGATCGGTCCCGTTACCGGGATTACCACCGTTCTCGTGATTGGCAGAGGTTTCACCTGCGTTGATGACGGCGCACATGAAGTGATTGGGGGAAGCTGTTGCTTCCACAACTCTCAGATCCGGAACCGTAGGTTCCATCTTCAGTGGCCAGATCGCTCAGATCGGAATCGTGACTACTGTCGCTGACCGTGTTCTCGACTACTGCCGGGACGTTGAGCTCGCTGAGGGTGCCGATCGATGGAGGGAACCACGATGTTGGGGCAATCGCAGGCGCTGTCGGCTGACCAGGCATGCGAAGCGTGCCCATCTGGCCAACTTGGAAGCGGAAGCTCCCGATCCCCAGGCTGATTCCGTCGCCCACGGACTCGAAGTCCGGGCGAGTGGCCGGCGTGTGGACAGTGAAGTCGAACGCGCCGAAGAGATGGCGAATCTCCGCAGTTGCGGAGTTGTAGATCGCAGTTGATGGGGCCGAAGAAGCTACAACATCAGCACTCCCAATTCCCACAGACGGCGCCAATTGACAAGGGTTTAACTCGTCAATGCCCATTGTTATGGACTTGGGTTTTGGAGAAGGAGGGAGCGCTGGAGACATCTATCGGCTAGCAAACAAGCACACAGGGGACAAAGATTTACCCAGGTTCAGGCCTCGTAAAGGTCCCTACTCCTGCTTGTCTGCTCATGGAATTATCGAAGGAATCGAAGATTACAATGGTGCGCAGATGCAATCTGGCGAGGGTGGTGGAAACTAGGGTTGTGTGTCTCCTCCTCGCCGCCCCCTCCTAGCCTTTATATAGATAGGCTAGGTCCCGGGTAGCAGGTCGAGTCGGTTACAAATTAGGGTTTTCCCCTTCAAACTCTCTATCTTTAACTTCTTATTGTTCTTCAAGAAATCGAGAGTCCGCAGGTTACTCGAGTCCTTTGTTGGGGGCTTGGCGACACCGTGGGTCTGTACGTATTTGGACCATATATACCAAGCACGAGTACCTGTAGGGTATACCCATGTCAGCTGGTTTTTCAATGATAGCTTACAAAGTAGTAAACATCAAGATAAGAGCAATGTGAAAAACAAGGAACATAAGAAACATGATTGAATAAATCATCATATGAATGAATGAAACACATCAACTCAAAATACTTGCTGAGATAGAAGGGAGTAGGTTTACTGACTCAACTACAAAGTAAAAGCAAGGCCCTTCAAAGAGGGAAGTAGGGATTTCAAGTCTCATAAAGAGCTCCCAAAAATTATGGTACTTACTAGCTTTCAGCTCTCATTGCCCCTATCATAGGCATCTTTAGGTGGTTAAGGTTAAAGTGACACAACTAAGAGGATATGCTTGACAAGTTATAAGTTGAAATCTCAAGCCCTTACTTATGAGTACTGATCCTCATGCTACTCAACTTCAGTCACAAGCAAGCTCTTGTCATTGTAAATGCATGCGTATCATTGAGAACCGCCAACGGGGTACCCCTTGCACATGACACGGGAGCTATCCCATAATCAAAATGACAAGGCAAGCAGACAGTGAGCATCTCAGCGATCTTTTTATTTGCTATTTCAATAGGTTTTTATTGAGGATGCTTCATAGAATGCTCACTATAGTTATGCTGCAAGTTTGCACCATGATTAGGCATGGCTTAGGCTAGCGGCCCAGGCGTTTCTCTAACACACATATAAACTCCATGATCTTACAAGTTCCACTTTTATTTCACACCGCCGGGATCCATAAGCAAAAGAACATGATATCAACTAGGTACAAGTACTAATGAAGTGTTGAAAGCGGTCCCCATGATACATGGTTCGGCTAACTTCAACTCATAAAGCACAAGCATATATGCAACAAAGAAGGACCCAATGGTTCAAGTTTATTAAATGCAGGAAAGTAAAGTGTGCCATCAAGTTCGTGAGAGCTTTAATCACTAATTTTCACATAACAAGTTTAATTTGGAAGGTAGATAAAACAAGAATTTACTTGGAATAGCAATAATGCTACAAGGTAGGTATGGTGGACACAAATGGCATGGGTTTTGGTTTAAAGGAGGTGGATGCACGAGAAGAATACCCTCTCAGTATAGGTTTTTGGCTAGCAAGGCTGGGTAGCAAGTATAAGAGTTGAAGGAAACAAACAAACATACAAGTGCTAAAAACAAACATGCAATCTTCCTTGGAAGCACAAAAGATCTTAACTAGAGAATACTAGACTTATGAGCAAATCAAGAAACAAAGATGATAAAATTATTTTTCTTTAGAGTACTTTTATCTTTTCATTCAATTCTCAAAATAGTGTTGCTACTGACCAAGCCAGGTTTGCCAAAACCAACTAAATTTACTTAATGATCCCAAAGTGATACCAATACTAACGACAAGATCAATCATATAATCATAAATTGAAAACTAATATAAGATATGCATAAGAGTAAATGAAAGAACTTCTCATTAATATTCCATAACGGCAACTCACACCAAGGGATACATAGATATCTAACAAGAAGAGGGACACTTCCATAATGCAAACCATCCTACATGATAACTTCTCCATTCATGATATGACTCTACTAAAAAGGTAAAAAGATAGAAGATAGTGATATGATACCGTGGCACTCCCCCAAGCTTGGAACAAACCAAGGGGATGCCAATCCTGATGACGAATTACTCCTTTGATGGTGGTGGTAATATTTTCTTAGTTGGCGTGAGGTAATCTTCCAGCATCTTGCGAAGCCTATTATTCTCCCATTGAAGCATGTCCACCTTCCTCTGCAAGTCTCGGTACTTATCGCAGAACTCCTTAGTGACTTGTAGGGCTTCCGTTGATGCAAGGCAAGTAACAAAAGGTACCAGCCCCTGCTTGGGGTCTTGGAGGTCTTCCTCCATAGGCTCCTTCCCTTTAGCCTTGGCGGACACCATTGTGATTCTAAGCTTTCAAAGAGTATGTCCTGGCAGAAACAGATCAAAATGAAAACATGACGAAAACACGATATTCGGACCTCGGGGGATCCGGGGGGTTATATATTACGACGTTTCATATCAAAAGCAAGGTACTAGGAGAAAACAAGTCGGAGGTGGAGTCCGGAGTGGCCACATCACCTGGTGGCGCGGCCAGGGGTGGGCCCGCGCCACAGGGTGGTGTGAGCCACCCTGGCTCCATTTCCGTCTCTTTTTCGCTTCGTAGCTTTCCTTATTGACTGAAAACTGCAAAAATATAGTTGGATTGTATTTTCGCGGAACTTTTCTTACCAGAACCGTTTCCTATTTGAACACGGACTCTGTAGGTCTCTGAATTTGGTATCTAGTAGATTCTTTCGGAGTGATCACTCGAATAACATCAATATCTTCATCTTCATGCACTTATTACTTGAGTCATAAAACATTTCTCTTCCTTATTACACCATTATCTCCGCTTCCTGGAAATTTCTTTCACACGGTTCTCATTAGCAACATTAGTATAAGTGAAGTGATAAAACCTTTTGAGTCCAACTTCAACTGAAAACCATCAAAACATAAGCTACTGTAGCAACTCCTTCCGAAAACCCAAAAAGAATTCAAAAAGGAAATCGAATAAAGAAGCAAATGCAAGAGTGGCAAAATTTGTCAAAACAGACCAGCATGTAAAGATCATTTTTTTCTAAAATCTTCTGTTGCTCAAATCAAAAAGTGCAAAACTAACGAAAGTTAAATAACAACCTGGGGCAGCAGCACAAACAATTACAGCTCAATCTGACATATAGAGATCTCTCACAAATTTTTACGGTGAAGCACAAAAATCTGTTTCGGAACAGCAACTTCCCCAAATCTTACTTCTCTCTCATTAGAGGTGATCTTGACACAAAAACCAAACAAAACGGATAAAGAGCGGTTATTACCGAAGTAATAACTTCCAAGACTCAAAGAAACAAAAGCAAACTAAAAGCAAAAACAAATTGGGTTGTCTCTCATAAAGCTCTTTCTTTATAGCCATTAAGATGGGCATGATAATTTTGAAGAAGCTCTCATAGGGATATGGATTGAAGTGAAAGAGAGCGTTAAGAACAAAAAACACACACACATTTAAGTCTAACCCACTTCCTATGCAAGGGGATTTTGTAAACAAACAAGTTATTGAAACCAAAGGCAATTTGCATAAGAAGGCAAAAGAGGTGCAACATAAAAACTTTCAGCATAAAACGAGGAAACTTGATATTATTGAGATGCATAAGAACAATTTTCCCTCTTTCGTAGTACTTTCAGTATCATGCATAAACTTGACAATATAGCTATCACAAGGACTATCATAGCAATGATCACTTATTCTAACAGAAAGCACAGGAATACTAGCTCTCATAACTCTACACTTTGCGAAACAATATTTGAGGTATCCTTACAAAGGATAGGGTGTCCCTCTTTTTCATATTTAGTAACAAAGTCTTTCACATTTGCTATAATAGGTTCATCAACCTTTTGTTTATCAGGTTCAAAACTTCATTCATACTTTCATTAACCATAGTAGCTATCATTGAATGTTCTTTTACCTTGACTGGGAAAGGCATTTTCTCAATGTAAGGTTTGGGTAAAACTTGACTAGCAGTATAAACTTCAGTATTTCTTGCAGGAACACTCTTAGCAACATCTTTATAATGTTCATGATACTTATTCCACTTCTTTTTAGGCACTTCAATGTAGGAAGAAAAAGCCTTAAAATAAGAAATAATAGCTTGAGAGTCTAGACCATAAGCATTTTTAATATTTTGAAAGTTATCAGTTCCCATAAAAGATTCAATGCATTCATAATCATAATTTATACCTGACTTTCTACCTTTGTCATTCTCCCAAGCTTCAGCATTGTCTTGAATACGGTCCAGAAGATCCCATTTAGCTTCTTCTTCTTCCATACGAGTGAATGATCCAGCACAAGAGGCATCCAATAAATCTTTATCATGTAGAGGGAGCCTTGCAGAAAGGTTGTTGATAATAATATTGTTTGGGAGCTCATGAATGGGACATTTGAGCATTAGTAACTTCAATCTCCCCCAAGCTTGAGCTGTACTCTCTCCATCAAGAGGCCAAAAGTTGTATATTTGATTCTGCTCTTTATGAATCTCACTAGGAGGATAAAACTTTGAATAAAAGAGAGGCACTATTTCCTCCCATTCCAGAGCTTGACCATTCTTCAGCAGCTTATACCATTCCTCAGCTCTTCCTTTCAGTGATAATAAGAATAACTTCTTCTTAACTTGATCTGTAGTAATACCTGCACACTTGAACAACCCGCACAATTCGTGTATAAAGAGTAAATGATCACCTGGATGGACAGTTCCATCCCCAACATAGTAGTTATCCATAACACGATCAATAATTCTTGTAGGTATTTTGAAAACATCTTTCTCAGCAGGTGGTGGCTTATCTACTACCTTAGCAGTGGTAGTAGCATTACCAAATAAGAAACTCAGTGAATTATCCATAACGAAAATAAAGCAACTAGCAGAAGTAAACAATACTCACAGTAGAAGTTTCCTTTACCAGTTCCACTCTCCAATAACGCTTCACTCCCCAGCAACGTTGCCAGAAAATAGTCTTGATGACCCAAAAGTATAGGGGGTGTATCGCAATATTTTCGATAAGTAAGAGTGTCGAACCCAACGAGGAGCAGAAGGTGCTGGCTAGTGGTATGGATCAGGAATTCTCTGCAAATACTTATCAAACGGATTTTTAGGGGTTTTTGATAAAGCAAGTAAACAAAGTACGAGTAAATAAAAGACAGTAGGAATAAATGCAGCAAGTGGCCCAATCCTTTATGCAGCAAAGGACAAGCCGGATGTATTTCTTAAAATGACCAAACGTTCTCGAGGACACATGGGAAGACTGTTAAGTGCTTTCACTTCATATAGTCGATTAATCTTCTTTAGCTTGCTAAGTGTTGTGTGGGTGAACCTGTGCTAATGTACCGCCCCATCCAAGACTAATACATACTTGTGATTATACCCCTTGCAAAAATCCGTAAGTACAAGAAAGTAATTAAGGTAGAAACCTAACCACAACTTTAAACTCTAAGACCCTTACGTCCCTTGCGCAATGGTTTCCTAACGGGGATTCAGGTTTCTGTCACTCCGGCAACCCCTACGATTAGTAGCCAAATACACAATGCATTCCCCTAGGCCCTTATAGGTGAAGTGTCATGTAGTCGACGTTCACATGACACCACTAGAAGAAGTACACCACAACTTAAATAACAATCTATTGAATCTTTCTCAACGCAACTCCACTACTAACAACAAGACTTCTCCCATGTCCTCAAGAACAAAACGAACTACTCACAAGACATCATATGGATCATGATCAGAGATGGAATAATGATGTATAACAATTTGAACATAAAAAATAATTCAATGGTTCACTCAATAGCATCAACTACAAGGAGTAATCAACACCGGGAAAGTTTCCCCTATGAACTATGCAAGATTCAACCCAATTGTTACAGCAATATGGAGATGGTGATGAGGGTGCTGATGGTGATGCTGGTGGTGATGATGATGATGATCCCGATAAAGTCCAGCTTGATGGTGGTGTTGATGGCGACGATCTCCCCTCTCCGGGAAGGAATTCCCCCGGCAGAAATCTGTCTGCCGGAGAGATCTTTCTCTCTCGGTGTTTTCCGCCCTGCAGAGGCGGAGGAATCTTTTTGTGGTCACTCCTTGAGTCTTAGGGTTTCAGGAGGATGATATACGCCAGAGGGGAGAGGCTAGAGTGGTCCAGGGCGGCCACACCACCTCCAGGCGCGGCCTAGGCCTGCCCGCGCCATGGGGTGGTGTGGGCCCCCTGTGGCCCACCTCCACTCCATCTTCTGGCATCCTTAGTCTTCTGGGAAAATAGGATTTTCCGTATATTTTCCCGGATTTTCTGATCTTCGCGAATTTTGCCTCCAAACAACACCTTTTCCATCAGAATCCTGACTGCAGCGGTCCATGCTCCAAAAGTCATCAACCATGCAAAAATAGATGAAATAACATAAGTATCACCTCTGAATACGAAATATATCAATGAATAATAGTGAATTAAGACATAGAATAGTGATGCAAAATGGACGTATCAGTCTTCACCAAGCTAGTGCAATCAAGAAAGGTGTTCCATCTTGAGGTGGACAAGATCGCTATCGTCAAGCTCAAGTGGAATATGCTCAAGGCAAAGGTACATTCTTGATAGGGTTTCTTTCTTACCGGTCTCATGGTGTTAGTTGGGGATATCGGTTTATAGGATAGATAGTCGTACTATCAAGAGGGGCTCTCGAGTGAGTAACTTCATCATATCCTTCGTGAGAGCTCAAACCTTTGCATACTTGGCATAATATTTCTTGGTTATTATTTGGATCTTATCCATGTGAGGTTCTTGATCTTGTGGTAATATACATAACAAGCTCTAGTTCATCGAAAACGGATTTCATATACATTCTCTATTGCGTTTTCGATATTCGAGGTTTTACCGGTTTGTCTTTTAGATATTGGTAAAACCTTCCATTATTTGGTTCTTATCCATGAGAGGATTTAGAGCTTGTTTTAATCTTCATGACAAGCCCAAGTTCATCGAAAACGGATTTCATATGCATTCTCTATTGCATTTTCGATGTTGGAGGTTTTACCGGTTTGTCTTTTTGAGAGAGGTCAAACCTTTCGTCATTTGGTTCTATCCTTCCTTGCTTTACTATGATGTTTTTTGTATGATATTTTATAGCTTATTTTCCTCTTTAAACGAGCCCAAGATCATCAAAATCGGAGTCTAGATACAAAAGTTATGATTGTTTTTGTATTGGTGTGTCTACCAGTTTTTGTAAGACCGGAGACTCCGGACTAAATCTCTGGTCTATCTCCGGACCGCATGCAGATTGTCCCCCAGTTTGACCCCGTTTGGCCTGGGTACACCGGAGACTCCGGTCCCAGTCCGGAGACTCCGGACCGGGCGATTCCTAGGCCTAACGGTTGGATTTCTAGGGACCAATTTAAGGGGCCCTTCTTCCCCAATGGTTCCCTAACCTTCCTTGCAAGTTCTCCCCTCCATTACTGACCTTCTTGAGCTTGCTATCCCTCAATCCCTCCATTGATCCTTGCATATTCTTGAGGGATTTTAAAGAGGAGATCTAGATCTACAACCCCACCAATCAATCTCTCCTCTAAGTGAGCGGAACATCTTGGGATCTAGCTCTTGGAGTCTTTTGTGGATTTCCTCCATTGTTCTTCCTCTCTTATAGCTTTGGTAGAATTTGGGAGAGAAGGACTTGAGCACTTCGTGTGTTCTTTCCATTGCATTTGGTGCATCGATTTGTGTTCTCGGTGAGGATTTGATTGGGTGAAAGGTGAGAAGCTTTTTACTCTTGGGTTCTTGGAACCCTAGACGGTTTGGTTGTATTGTAGGGTTGTGGATTACTTGGGGCCTACAATTAAGTTGTGGAGCCTTCCCCAAACTTGTTAGTTGGGAGCCTCCAATTGAGTTATAGAGAAGTGCCCCAATCTTGTGAGAGGTTCCGGATTGCCACTGACAAGTGCACCGATAGTGGAAGTGTGGATCGATCCCGTTGGGGTGAGATTCATAGGACAACAAGGGAGGCCTTTTGTGGCTTTGGTGGTTTGATACCACCCCCTCTCCAAACGAGACGTACTCCATTGTTGGGAGGAACTCGGTAAAACATCGTCATCTCCGCGTGCCTCGGTTATCTCTATACCCGAGCTTTTACTTGTGCACCTTACTTTGTGATAGCCTTCGTGCTTGAAGTCTATATCTTGCTATCACATAGTTGCTTGTCTTGCTTAGCATAAGTTGTTGGTGCACATAGGTAAACCATAGCATATATAGGTTTTGTGCTTGACAAAGTAAACGCTAGTTTTATTCCGCCTTTGTTAAGCCCATCTCGTGTTTTAAAACGCCTATTCACCCCCCTCTAGGCGACATCTGTGTCCTTTCAGATTTATTGGATGCTTCTTGTGCTGGATCATTTACATGCAAGGAAGAGGAAGCTAAAAGGGATCTTCTAGACCGTATTCAAGACAATGCTGAAGCATGGGAGAATGACAAAGGAAGAAAGTCAGGTATAAATTATGATTATGAATGCATTGAATCTTTTATGGGAACTGGTGACTTTCGTAATATTAAAAATTCTTATGGTCTAGACTCTCAAGCTATTGCAACTTACTTTAAGGCTTTTGCTTCTTATATTGAAGTTCCTAAAAAGAAGTGGAATAAGTATCATGCACCTTATAAAGATATTGCTAATAGAGTTCCTGCAAGAAATACTGAAGTTTATACTACTAATCATGTTTTACCTGAACCTTACATTGAGAAAATACCTTTCCCAGTTAAGATAAAGGAACATTCTTTGATAGGTAGTATGGTTAATGAAAGTACAAATAAAGCTGTTGAACTTAATGAACAAGTAGCTATTGAACCTATGATAGAAAATGGGAAAGACTTTGTCACTAAATATGTAGAAGATGGACACACTTTTCTTTGTAAGGATACTTCAAAAACTGTTTCACAAAGTAGTGTTATAAGAACTAGTATTCCTATGTTTTCTGTTAGGATAAGTGATCATTTCTAGAATGGTTCTTGTGATAGTTATATTGTTAAATTTATGCATGATACTGAAAGTTATTATGACAGAGGGAAAAGTGTTCTTATGCATCTCAATAATATTAAGTTTCCTCGCTTTATGTTGAAAATCTTTATGTTACACTTGTTTTGCCTTCCTATGCTAACAACCTCTAGTTTCAACAATTTATTTGCTTACAAAATTCCCTTGCATAGGAAGTGGGTTAGACTTAAAACATGTGTATTTTTGCTTCTTGATGCTCCCTTTTACTTCAATTCTTACTCTTATGTGAGCATCATTAAAATTATCATGCCGATCTTAATGGCTATAAAGAAAGAGCTTTTTGGGAGACAACCCAATATATTTCTTTTTCTTTCAATTTTTTTTATTTGAGTCTTGGAAGTTATTACTTCGGTAATAACCTCTCCTTATCCTTTTTGTTTGGTTTTTATGTAAATATCAACCTCTAATGAGAGAGAAGTAAGATTTGGGGAAGTTGCTGTCCCGAGACAGATTTTTGTGCTTCACCGTAAAAATTCATGAGAGATCTGTAGATGTTGGATTGATCTGTAATTTGTTGTGCTTCTGCCCTAGGTTGTTATTTAACTTTCGTTAGTTTTACACTTTTTGATTTGAGCAACAGAAGATTTTCTTAAAAAAATGATCTTTACCTGCTGATCCGTTTTGACATATTTTTGCCACTTCTGCATTTGCCTCTTAAATCGATTTCCTTTTTGAATTCTTTTGGGTTTTTGGAAGGATTTGTTTCAGTAGCTTATGGATTTCAGTTGAAATTGAATTTAAAAGGTTTATTACCTCGCTTATACTAATGTTGCTAATGAGAATTGTGTGAAGTTTTGTGTGAAAGAAATTTCCTGGTTATTGGAAAAAATGGTGTAGTAAGAAACTGAAAGGTTTCATGACTCGAGCAATATGAGTATGAAGATGAAGATATTGATGTTATTCAAGAGGTAACTCCAGAAAAATTTATCAAAGACCAAGTTCATAGACCTGTATAGTCTGTTTTCGAATAGGTAACAATTCTGGTAAGAAAAGTCCGCGAAAAATCTGTCCAGTTATATTTTTGCAGTTTTTATCCAACAAGGAAAGCAACGAAGCGAAAGAGGGATGGAAATGGAGCCATGGTGGCTCACACCACCCTGTGGTGCGGGCCCCCTTGGCCGTGCCACCAGGTGGTATGGCCACCTCGGACTCCGTCTCCGACCCGTTTTCTCCTAGTACCTTCCTTTTGTTGTAAAACTTCGTAATATATAATCCCCCGGACCCCCTGAGGTTTGTGTATCGTGTTCTCGTCGTGTTTTCGTTTCGATCTGTTTCTACCAGGAACTATTCTTAAAGTTTAGAAGCACAATGGTCTCCGCCCAGGATAAGGGAGAGAAGCATGCGGAGGAGGATCCCCAAGACCCTGAGAAGGAGAAGGAGATAGATGAAGAGGAGGCAAAGAAAAGCCAGCATCCGCACACCAGCACTACCATTGCAAGCATTGGAGTGTTGGCAAACCCTGCTAAGATCAAAAGGACTGTACGAATGTCAACTGAAGGGAAGCCTCCGCGTCATGGTTTGGCTCCATGTTCACCTCCTCCACGCACCAAGAATCCCTTCCATACCCTTAACCATGAGCATCAATTCCAGAATATGCCCAAGGAGAAACTACCCTCCAATTGAGATATGCCTCGTTCTAACCATGCAGGAAAAGAATACTTCAAGGAGGAAGAGTGGGGAAAGAATCGCAAGAGCTGGAATTCACAACCCGACATGATCATGAGCCGTATTGAGCAAAACTCGGAGTTGATTCGTACTCTCACTTTCAAGATTGAGGACTTGGGGAAATTAATCAAAAATCTCATCGAGAGAATACCAGCACCACCGAAGGAGTAATTCGTCATTGGGTTTTGGAATCCCCTTGGTTTGTTCCAAGCTTGGGAGAGTGTCGCGGTATCACATCACTATATTCTATCTTTTTACCTTTTTAGTAGAGTCATATCATGAATCGAGAAGTTATCATGTAGGATGGTTTGCATTATGGAACTGTCCCTCCTCTTGTTAGATATCTATGTATCCCTTGGTGTGAGTTGCCGTTATGGAATATTAATGAGAAGTTCTTTCATTTACTCTTTTTCATATCTTATATTAGTTTTCAATTTATGATTATATGATAGATCTTGTTGTTAGTATTGGTATCACTTTGGGATCATTAAGTAAATTTAGTTGGTTTTGGCAAACCTGGCTTGGTCAGTAGCAACACTATTTTGAGAATTAACTGAAAAGATAAAAGTACTCTAAAGAAATATAATTTCATCATGTTTCTTTCTTGATTTACTCATAAGCTTAATATTCTCTAGTTAAGATCTTTTGTGCTTCCAAGGAAGATTGCATGTTTTTTTATCACTTCTATGTTTGTTTATTTCCTTCAACTCTTATACTTGCTACCCAGCCTTGCTAGCCAAAAACCTGTACTGAGAGGGAATGCTTCTCGTGCATCCAATCCTTAAACCAAAACCTTTGCCATTTGTGTCCACCATACCTACCTACTAGCACTATTGCTATTCCAAGTAAATTCATGTTTTTATCTACCTTCCGAATTAAACTTGTTATGTGAAAATTAGTGATTAAAGCTCTCACAAACTTGATGGCACACTTTACTTTCTTGCACTTAATAAACTTGAACCATTGTGCCCATCTATGTTGCGTATATGCTTACGCTTTATAAGTTGAAGTTAGTAGAACCATGTATCATGGGGAACGCTTTCAACATTGCACTTATATTTCGTTGATATCGTGATTCTTTCGTCTATGGATCCTGGCGATGTGAAATAAAAGGGGAACTTGTAAGATCATCGAGTTTGTCTGTGTGTTAGAGAAACGCCTGGGCCGATAGCCTAAGCCATGCCTAATGATGGTGGAAACTTGCAACATAACCATAATGAGCATTCTATGAAGCATCCTCAATAAAAACCTATGCAAATAGCAAATAAAATGATCGCTGAGATGCTCATTGTCTGCTTGTCTTGTCATTTTGATTATGGGATAGCTCCTGTATCATGTGCAAGGGGTACCCCGTTGGCGGTTCTCTATAATACATATGTATTTACAATGACAAGAGCTTACTTGTGGCTGAAGTTGAGTAGTGTGAGGTTCGGTACTCATAAGTAAGGGGCATGAGATTTCAATTTATAACTTGTCAAGCATATCCTATTAGTTGTGTCACATTAGTTATGGTAATAAGTACCATAATTTTTGGAAGCTCTTTATGAAACTTGAAATCCCTGCTTCCCTCTACGAAAGGCCTATATTTTACTTTTTAGTTGAGTCAGTAAACCTATTCCCTTCTATCTCAGCAAGTATTTTGAGTTGTTGTGTTTCATTCATTCATATGATGATTTATTCAATCATGTTTCTTATGTTCCTTGCTTTGCACATTTGCTCTTATCTTAGTGTTTATTACTTTGAAAGCTATCATTGAAAACCCTTTATGTGTGAACTCCTGCAAATTATCAACTATTCTTTGACCAAGAGCAAAGTTTGCCATTACCAAATATAATTTACTTTATGTATCTTTATTGTGTTTCCTTTACTTATTGCAAGTTAAGTTATATAATAGTGAGTTGTTTTCTATTATGATTTATGTATTGATGAATGTGATTCTTCTTGTCCGTATTCTTTTATCAACTCTTCACTCCATAAACCCGAGGTCATGTTTATTGAGCTCAGTTTTCGCTTGGGGACAAGCGAAGTCTAAGCTTGGGGGGAGTTGATATGTCCATTTTGCATCACTATTCTATATCATAATTTACTTATATTCATTGATATATTTCATATTAAGAGATGATACTAATGTTATTTCATCTGTCTTTGCATGGTTGATGACTTTTGGAGCATGGACCGCTGCAGTCATTATTCTGATAGAAAAGGTGCTGTTTGGAGGCAAAATTCGCGAAGATCAGAAAATCCAGGAAAATACATGGAAAATTCTATTTTTCCAGAAGACGGAGGATGCCAGAAGGGGGAGTGGAGATGGGCCACAGGGGGCCCACACCACCCCCTGGCGCGGGCAGTCCTAGGCTGCGCCAGCTAGTGGTGTGGACGCCCTGGCCCACTCCAGGCTCTCCTCTTTGGCGTATATTATCCCCACGAAACCCTAAGCCTCGGGGAGCGACCACAGAAATATTTCGCCACCTCTGCGGGGTGGACAACACCTAGAGAGAAAGATCTCTCCGGCAGACAGAATTCTACCGAGGGAATTCCTTCCCGGAGAGGGGAGATCATCGCCATCAACAACACCATCAAGCTGGACTTCATCGGGATCATCATCATCTCCACCAGCACCATCATCACCACTTCATACCGCTGTAACAATTGGGTTGAATCTTGCATAGTTCTTGGGGGAAACTTTCCTGGTGTTGATTACTCCTTGTAGTTGATGCTATTGAGTGAACCATTGAATTATCGCTTATGTTCAGATTGTTACATATCATTATATCATATCTGATCTTGATCCATATGATGTCTTGTGAGTAGTTTGTTTAGTTCTTGAGGACATGGGAGAAGTCATGTTGTTAGTAGTGGAATTGTGTTGAGAAAGATTCAACGGTTTGATATTTAAGTTGTGGTGTATTTCTTCTAGTGGTGTCATGTGAACGTGGACTACCTGACACTTCACCTTTATGGGCCTAGGGGAATGCATTGTGTATTTGGCTACTAATCGTAGGGGTTGCCGGAGTGACAGAAACCTGAACCCCCGTTAGGAAACCTTTGCACAAGGGATGTCAGGGTCTTAGAGTTTAAAGCTGTGGTTAGGAGATGACGATGGCTACAGACTCTTTCGTGGAATTTTGATCGGGTTCTTAGGGTTTCTGTATCGGAGGCAATATATAGGCGAAAGGGGAGGCCGAGGGGGTGCCCTAGGCGGCCACACCACTCCCTGGCGCGGGCCAGGCCTGGCCACACGGCCAAGTGGTGTGGGCGGCCTCTGGCCCCTCTCCCCCTCGTATTCTAGCTCTGTGCCCCCCTCGGTGAACTATTGACTATGGCTTTTGTCCCGTCCAATTCCGAGAATATTCATTTTCTGACTTTCCTGGAACCAAAAACAGCAGAAACAGCCAGTTGGCACGGTGGCATCTTGTTAATAGGTTAGTCCAAGAAAGTGTATAAAAAGTACTCCAAAGTGTGGACACAGCATAAGAAAGTAGATATAAACCAAACATGGAACATAAAAAATTATAGATCTGTTAGATGACCCACAAGTATATGGGGTGTATCACAGTATTTTCGGTAAGTAAGAGTGTCGAACCCAATGAGGAGCAGAAGGTGTTGGCGAATGGCTTGGAGCAGGAATTCTCTGCAAATACTTAGCAAACGGATTTTTAGGGGTTTTTGATAATGCAGATAAATAAAGTACGAGTAAATAAAAGACAATAAGAATAAATGCAGCGAGTGGCTCAATCCTTTCTTCAGCAAAGGATAAGCCGATTGTATTACTTAAGATAACCAAACGTTCACGAGGACATGCGGGAATATCGTCAAGTGCTTTCGCTTCATATAGTTGATTCATCTTCTTTAGTTTGCTAAGTGTTGTGTGGGTGAACCTGTGCTAATGTACCGACCTTCCTAGGACTAATACATACTTGTGATTATACCCTTGCAAGCATCTGCAAGTACAAGAAAGTAATTAAGGTAGAAACCTAACCATAGCTTTAAACTCTAAGACCCTGACATCCCTTGTGCAAAGGTTTCCTAACGGGGGTTCAGGTTTCTGTCACTCCGGCAACCCCTACGATTAGTAGTCAAATACACAATGCATTCCCCTAGGCCCATAAAGGTGAAGTGTCATGTAGTCGATGTTCACATGACACCACTAGAAGAAATACACCACAACTTAAATATCAAACCATTGAATCTTTCTCAACACAATTCCACTACTAACAACATGACTTCTCCCATGTCCTCAAGAACTAAACGAACTAGTCACAAGACAACATATGGATCAAGATCACAGATAATATAATGATATGTAACAATTTGAACATAAGCAATAATTCAATGGTTCATTCAATAGCATCAACTACAAGGAGTAATCAACACCGGGAAAGTTTCTCCTAAGAACTATGCAAGATTCAACCCAATTGTTACAGCGGTATGAAGTGGTGATGATGGTGCTGGTGGAGATGATGATGGAGATGATGATGATGATGATGATCTCGATGAAGTCTAGCTTGATGGTGGTGTTGATGGCGATGATCTCCCCTCTCCGGGAAGGAATTCCCCTAGCAGAATTCTGTCTATCGGAGAGATCTTTCTATCTCAGTGTTTTCTGCCCCGCAGAGGCGGTGGAATCTTTCTGTGGGGATAATATACGCCAAAGGGGAGAGCCTAGATTGGGCCAGGGCGGCCACACCACCAGCTGGCGTGGCCTAGGGCTTCCCGCGCCAGGGGGTGGTGTGGGCCCCCTGTGGCCCATCTCCACTCCCCCTTCTAGCATCCTCCGTCTTCTGGAAAAATAGAAATTTCCATGTATTTTCCCGGATTTTTTGATCTTCGCGAATTTTGCCTCCAAACAGCACCTTTTCCACCAGAATCCTGACTGCAGCGGTCCATGCTCCAAAAGTCATCAACCATGCAAAGACAGATGAAATAACATAAGTATCATCTCTTAATATGAAATATATCAATGAATAACAGTAAATTATGATATAGAATAGTGATGCAAAATGGACGTATCAAGCACCTGTCCGACTTAGATATCGAACAACATTAGTGCCAGCTATCAGCACACCTCCACAATGACCCCGCATATGCGCTTCGGGATTTCTGGGTGAAATTCCTTGAGTGGGAGCATGAGGCCAGGTGCCGCTCATCCTACATGGGTGACTTCCCGGTCGAGGGCGACGTCGACTTCTCCACCAGTGAGGACGAAGTCGAAGGCTGGGGTAGGAGCTGGTGGACTTCAAGGAGGAGAATGAGGAGCCCATGTCGCTGGCCATGGTTGTGCCACTGGGCTACAACAAGGACGAGGCCACCCGCGCCACCTTGGAAGCATCCAAGGCGGAGGAGGATACCAAGTGGTACTGGGAGGGGCTGGAGGACGACGTCCAGCTCTCTGCCCACCTGGTGGAGTATGGAAACAATATGCCCCCGCTGCCGCTTCGATGGAGTGGTCTTCTTGCGCCCAGGAGTGGGGGCAGGCCATGTAGGAATGGCCACCGCACACCCCACCCGCGCCCATGATGATGCCGCATGATGGCTCAATGCGCGGTGCCCAGAAAAATGCTTGATGGCGGTGTTGATGTAGAGCTCGTTGGGAACCCCAAGAGGAAGGTATGATGAGCACAGCAGCAAGTTTCCCTCAATTATGAAACCAAGGTTAATCGAACCAGTAGGAGTAAGGAAACACCCCAAAGGTGTTACTAGCTCAGCTTTGGCAGGGCGCACTACCGGTGCTAGTAGCAACGTGGAGACCTACACAACACAACCACGGAACTTTGTCCCCAACTTGTGATGAGGTTGTCATTCTCACCGTGTTTTGCGGAAAACAAAGGATTAAACGTATCGAATGGAAAGAAGTAATAGTTTGCAGAAAGTAAACACAAAGAAGTAAACAGTTGTAGATTGTATGTAAAGAAAAGGACCAGGATCCATAGTTCACTAGAGGTGGCTCTCCTTAAGATAGATAACATGTTGGGTGAACAAATTACAGCGAGGCAATTGACAAACACCGAGAAAGCAATACATGCATATACTAATCATCTAGACTCCTTTGAGACTTGATTGGGCATTACAACATTATACATAGACCGCCATCCAACTGCATCTATGACTAATAATCCACCTTCAGGTTATCATCCGAACCCCCTCCAGTATTAAGTTGCAAGCAACCGATTATTGCTTTACGAACTGCGTGTAAAGTAAACAATATGATTTTTCTATGAACAAAGGATTGTTGTTTTCTCCCTAGTAGCAACAGCACATCTAGTACCTTAGAGATTTTTGTCACTTCCCCAGATTACTAGAGGCATGAACCCACTATCGAGCATAAATACTAACTCTTGGAGTTGCTAGCATCTACTTGGCCAAGATAGCTACTAACAACGGAAAGCATGCAAGATCACAAATAACAAAGACATGATAGAATCAATAATCAATCTGAAATAGCATCTCAATATCCATCGGATCCCCACAAACACACATGCAGAATTACAAATAGATGATCTTGATCATGAACGGAGCTCACAAGATCTAAACATGAAAGCAGAAAGGAGGAGAACCAGCCATCTAGCTACTACATGGATCCGTAGTCCAAGGATGAACTACTCACGCATCACACCGGAGGCTTGCATGGTGATGAAGAAGGCCTCCAGGGTGAATTCCCCTCTCCGGCAGGGTGCCGGAAAGAGCTTCAGATCCCTCCCGGTCTAGGGATGGAGATGACGGCGGCTACAGACTCTTTCGTGGATTTTTGATCGAGCACTTAGGGTTTTCGTCCCGAGGGCAATATATAGGCGGAAGGAGAGGCCGAGGGGGTGCCGGGAGCGGCCACACCACCCCCTGGCGCGGGCCAGGCCTAGCCGCGCGGCCAGGTGGTGTGGTGGCCCCCTTGCCCCTCTCCGTCTCATACTCTGGCATCTCATGACTTCCATAAAAATAGGCACTTTGGCTTTTGTCCCATCCAGTTCCAAGAATATTCATTTTCTGACTTTCCTGGAACCAAAAACAGCAGAAAATAGGCAGCTGGCACTATGACTCTTGTTAATAGGTTAGTCTAATAAATCATATGAAAAGTACTCCAAAGTTGGAACAAAACACAAGAAAGTGGATAAAACCAAGCATGGAACATCAAAAATTATAAATATATTTGCAATGTATCAACATCCCCAAGCTTAACTCCTGCTCGTCCTCGAGTAGGTAAGTGATAAAAAGAAATAATAATTTTTGAGGTGACATGCACCATCAAAGACTTGATCAAAGTATTTGTAAAACATTCAAAGCTGGGATCATAGTACTTCAATCATAACATGAAAGACAAAGTTCTAGCAATAGTCAAAGAAACTATGATGCAACATGAAAAGGCACAAACAAAAGATTCATTAATAACAATGCTTTGCAAGACGTTTGTCTGTTTCACATAAAGAGAACATAGCATAATAGTATTCAGCTTGTCCCTCAATAGAGTAGCAAATATAAATGCATAGGACACCTTCAAAGTTCATAAGAGTGACTAGATACAATAGTTTAAAACAAGCAATATCAAAGTATGCATCAATCAACTAGTCTTGGGACAATGCACATAGAACTAAGAATGGCCACTATGCTCTCAAAGTAGGTGCATAAAGATAGAAGGTGGAGACTCAATGTAATGGTGGAAGAAAAGCCTTTATAAAAGGAAGTAGGGATTCAAGTCTCATAAAGATCTTACAAAAATTATGGTACTTATAGCTTTCAGCTCATTGCCCCTATCACAAGCATCTTGAAGTGATTAAGGTTAAAGTGACACAACTAAGATGATATGCTTGACAAGTTATAAACCGAAATCTCATGCCCCTTACTTACGAAGACCGAACCTCATGCTACTCAACTTTAGTCACAAGTAAGGTCTTGTCATTGTAAGTACATGTGTATCATAAAGAACCGCCAACGGGGTACCCCTTGCACATGATACAGGAGCTATCACATAATCAAAATGACAAGGCAAGCAGACAATGAGCATCTCGACGATCTTTTTATTTGCTATTTGCATAGGTTTTTATTGAGGATGCTTCATAGAGTGCTCATTATGGTGATGCTGCAAGTTTCCAACATGATTAGGCATGGCTTAGGCTAGCGGCCCAGGTGTTTGTCTAACACACATACAAACTCCATGATCTTACAAGTTCCACTTTTATTTCACACCGCCGGGATCCGTAAGCAAAAGAATATGATATCAACGGGGTACAAAGTACAAGTGCAATGTTGAAAGCGTTCCCCATGAAACATGGTTCTGCTAATTTCAACTAATAAAGCGCAAGCATATACGCAACAAAGAAGGACCCAATGGTTCAAGTTTATTAGAGGCAAAAAGTAAAGTGTGCCATCAAGTTCGTGAGAGCTTTAATCACTAGTTTTCTCATAACAAGTTTAATTTGGAAGGTAAACAAAAGCATGAATATACTTGGAATAGCATAAGCTAGTAGGTAGGTATGGTGGACTCTTTCGAATAACTTGGTTTAGGGGGTTGGATGCATAAGTGGAACTCATACTTGGTTGTGGAGGCTAGCAAAAGACTGGGAGCGACAAACTAAGAGAGCAATAATGGCCATAATCATGCAGAGCGACAAAACATCATTGATCAAAGCATAAAGTGATACTACAAGTTGAAAACTAAAGGATTATAAAGGCTACGGTGACTTGAGATAGTCATAACATGGTGTGAGCATGTGCCAAGTCAACCCAAATAAAGCATTAAAGGAGAATACCACTATAATATGCTTTAATATGCTAAAACAATGCATGATTCATCCAAGGCACATTAAGCAATCTCAATTGTTTATAACAAGTCATGATACAGCAAAGAATACTAAGCATAAACCCAAAACAATATCAAGCATGGCATGACAAAGCATAGGCCACAGTCAAAAACGAGCTCTTTTTACCACATAAGCAAGAACTTTCCTACTCTTTTCTAAACCAAACCAAACTATTTGCAAACCAATGTATGAAAGAGGGGGTCCAACCAATTTATTCAGAAAACTAAGCAAACCAAGCAAACTAAAAACAAAAACGAAAACGAAAAAGAAGACGCTCCAAGAAAAACACAATTGTGCATGAAACAATAAAAATGAAGCGTTTGGAAGAAACCTGGGATTTTTGTTGAGGAAGAAGGGGATGCCTTGGGCATCCCCAAGCTTTGACGCTTGTAGTTCTTGGATATTTCTTGGGGTGACACGCGTGGCATCCCCAAGCTTGAGCTTTAGTCCATTCTTCATCTCATTACTCATTCCTTCCATACACCTGAAATTTTTCCTTCATACAAAACTTCACACAATCTTTATTAGCAACATTAGTGCACTCAAGATAAAAGGTCTTAAGGTTCATTTCTAACACCAAATAAACTTCCATTAGAACACTAGATACTGTAGCTATTCCCTCAAAAAGCTCAATTCCCCAAAAGAACTCAAAAAGGAACCAACAAGAAGCAAATGCAGAAAATGGCAGAAATCTGTCAAAACAGACCAGCAGGTAAAGACGAATTTTTTCGAAAACCTTCTGTTGCTCAAATCAAAAAGTGTTGAACTAACAAAAGTTATATAACAACTTGGGGCATAATCACAAAACAATACAGCTCAATCCGACATACAGAGCTCTGTCACGAATTTTTACGGTGAAGCACAAAAATCTGTTTCGGGACAGGAACTTTCCCAATCATTACTTCTCTCTCATTAGAGGTTACTCTTGGCACAAAAAGCAAAAAAAAGGATAAGGAGAGGTTATTACAGAGGTAATAACTTCCAAAAATCATCTAAAACTTTTGGGTTATCTCCCAATAAGTACTTTTCTTTAACGCCTTTAAGTTAGGCATAAGAGGCAAAGAAAAAGGATCAAGTATTCTCATATGAAGAAGCATTAATATCAATACCAGAAATATTTTCAACAAGGCAAGGTATATCATCCAAATAAGTTCTAGAGGATCCTCTCTCAATGCTCTTAGGTTCACTATTCTCATCAAAAGGGTTTGCAGGAACAATCCAATCAAGATTCTTTTCTATGGCATCATGTATTGCTACTAGTTTAAAGGGTATTGGTATCTTAGGTTCCTCCCCATTAGGTTCGGTTTTGTTCATCTTTTCTCGTGTACCAATAACATTTACACATGAGCCTAGCATATTGAAATGTTCAAAGACTTTCCTAGCTTCCTTGGCAACATCATAGAACTCTTTAAACAAATTTCTAAAATGAAATCTCTCTTTTCAGGATCCTCAATTTATTTAAGCTTAAGAAACATTACTTGCATTAAGGGGTTGAGGTTAACAAACCTAGCTTCTAACATGTGAATTAAAGAAGCTGCATCAATCTCATAGTTTGGTGCAAGTTCTACAAGGGATCTATCCTCAGTATCTTCATGCTTACTAACATGATTAAAGAATTCTTCAATGTTATCTGTCCCAATTATAGAACCACTACCAATTGGAAGGTCTTTCAGGGTGAATGTAGGGATCAACATGGTGAGCTAAGGAAGAGGTGACAACTAAAGGAGACTTAATTTTTGTGTGTTTTTGAATAAGAAAGCAAACAAGTAAAACTATTTTTTGTGTGTTTTTGATAACAAAACAAGCAAACAAAGCAAAAAAGAAAACTAAGCAAAACAAAAACAACAAAGTAAAGAGATTGGTTATGAGGGACTCCCCTTGTGAAGATGTCCTTGACTCCTCGGCAATGGTGCCATAAAATAGGAGTTTGCCGTGGGAGGTTCTTCTTCTTTAACCCTCCGGTGTGAATACCTTTTACCTTACCTCCCCGGCAACGGCGCCAGAAAATATGCTTGATGGCGGTGTTGATGTAGAGCTCGTTGGGAACCCCAAGAGGAAGGTATGATGAGCACAGGAGCAAGTTTCCCTCAGTTATGAAACCAAGGTTTAATCGAACCAGTAGGAGCAAGGAAACACCCCAAAGGTGTTACTAGCTGAGCTTTGGCAGGGTGCACTACCGGTGCTAGTAGCAACGTGGATACCTACACAACACAACCACAGAACTTTGTCCCCAACTTGCGATGAGGTTGTCAATCTCACCGTGTTTTGCGGAAAACAAAGGATTAAACGTATCGAATGGAAAGAAGTAATAGTTTGCAGAAAGTAACCACAAAGAAGTAAACAGTTGTAGATTGTATGTAAAGAAAAGGACCGGGATCCATAGTTCACTAGAGGTGGCTCTCCTTAATATAGATAACATGCTGGGTGAACAAATTACAGCGGGGCAATTGAAAAACACCTAGAAAGCAATACATGCATATACTAATCATCTTGACTCCTTTGAGACTTGATTGGGCATTACAACATTATACATAGACCGCCGTCCACCTGCATCTATGACTAATAATCCACCTTCAGGTTATCATCCGAACCCCCTCCAGTTTTAAGTTGCAAGCAACAGATTATTGCTTTACGAACTGCGTGTAAAGTAAACAATACGATTGTTCTATGAACAAAGCATTGTTGTTTTCTCCCTAGTAGCAACATCACATCTAGTACCTTAGAGATTTTTGTCACTTCCCCAGATTACTAGAGGCATGAACCCACTATCGAGCATAAATACTAACTCTTGGAGTTGCTAGCATCTACTTGGCCAAGATAGCTACTAACAACGGAAAGCATGCAAGATCACAAATAACAAAGACATGATAGAATCAATAATCAATCTGAAATAGCATCTCAATATCCATCGGATCCCCACAAACACAACATGCAGAATTACAAAAAGATGATCTTGATCATGAACGGAGCTCACAAGATCTAACCATGAAAGCACAAAGGAGGAGAACCAGCCATCTAGCTACTACATGGATCCGTAGTCCAAAGATGAACTACTCGCGCATCACACCGGAGGCTTGCATGGTGATGAAGAAGGCCTCCAGGGTGAATTCCCCTCTCCGGCAGGGTGCAGGGAAGAGCTTCAGATCCCTCCCGATCTAGGGATGGAGATGACGGCGGCTACACTCTTTCGTGGATTTTTGATCGGGCACTTAGGGTTTTCGTCCCGAGGGAAATATATAGGCGGAAGGAGAGGCCGAGGGGGTGCCGGGAGCGGCCACACCACCCCCTAGCGCGAGCTAGGCCTGGCCACGCGTCCGGGTGGTGTGGTGGCCCCCTGGCCCCTCTCCATCTCGTACTCTGGCATCTCATGACTTCCGGAAAAATAGGCACTTTGGCTTTTGTCCCGTCCAATTCCGAGAATATTCATTTTCTAACTTTCCTAGAACCAAAAACAGCAGAAAACAGGCAGCTGGCACTGTGGCTCTTGTTAATAGGTTAGTCCAAGAAATCATATGAAAAGTACTCCAAAGTTGGAACAAAACACAAGAAAGTGGATAAAACCAAGCATGGAACATCAAAAATTATAGATACATTTGCAATGTCTCACCGCACCATTAGCCGCTGCCACCATCGGTGCACCAGCAGCTGCCACCACCACCGGGGTACTATCTGTCGGGGCCATGGCCCTGCGCCACCATAGTTCTGTCCTCTTTTAATTATAGAGTCCTTCTAGATTTAAGTTAAAGAGTCTAGGTCTTAAGTTGGAAAGGTTTAGTCCCGAAGAAGGTTACCCTACCAACACCCAATTAGAGTTGGAGTCTGTTATGTCAATTGTAATCGGCTACTTATAGCCACTCCTACGCGATCAATGAGCACAAGCAGAAAAACTAATCTATCTTCTTACCTCATGCACCTGCACCCCAACGCCCCTCCTCACCTCCTTCCCCGACCATAGGTCGACAAGAGATTCGCCCTCGTCATCCAACCTACCACAACTACAACCTCCGGTCCAATGCACCCCCAGCCCATGACAAAACCACAATAACATTGGAGATCAAATCAAATACAAACCAAAGTACAAATAGAGGTTCCAATCCCTAATCTTATCAGTATGAATCTCTCTCTCTCAGTACAAGTGGGGAATTATGGTGGATTTGATGATCAAGAGTCTAGAGATATCCGAAGGACGAGGTAAGGTTATTCTCCTTCTTCAGATCTGATCTCCTCTCTTCTACAATGGTGTGTGGCGGTTGCGTTCGTATTTTGCCCTCTCTATCTTCACGAAATATGCTTGTATTGATATAATGGAGACGATGATGTGTGGTACGGGCAGCCTCCGGTCGTACTGGAGGTCGTTAAAAACTTTGTTGGCCTCGGATGGAATTGTCTTCAATTGGAGATTTTATCATTTAGGTATGATTATCTCATAAATGCTCCCGAATCTTTTCAAAAGTGTCTAGTACCTGAAAGTCATCATAAAATAACAAGGTTTCATTAACTTGCGATATTAGTCAGTTGAAAGATCAAAATCAACAAAACTAAGTGGAAACTAATGGAACATCCTTGACAAAAGTTGTCAATATTTGGAGCTATTAGTCGACTCTTCGGAGGAGATGCTAGACGCCTTCATCAAGCACTTAGAGGGCTCCTACACACATGCCACCACCATCAAGGACCTGGAATGATGCATCCAGGGCCCTCATGAATCCACTCGTCACTAGATCTAGCGCTGTCAGGAGTTGTAGATGCATGCCTTCGGCATCCACCCTGACATGGCGATCCACTACTTCAAGAACGCCTGCAGGTACGAGTCCCTTATCGCCAAAATTAAGAGGGTCTAAAGGTTGCTCAAGATGATCTCGGACCTCATCAACATCGCCAAACGATATGCCGAGGAGGACCCCAGTCAAGACTCCGACGACAAGTCCGGCATGAGGCGCTGACCTATGCGCCACACGAGGTAGGCATCGTGACCTCCAATATAGCAACACCCTCCATGCTGGTGGCAAGCGCCAAATCGCCAGCGTCTCGAACTTCGTCGCCAACACTGGTATAGCCAGTGTGACTCCGAGAGCAGTCGCCACGTTGGTGGTGGCCACCGCAGCAACTACCCCGCTAAGCCAAAATTCGACGCAGGGGCTCTACTCGATGAGCCATGTGTCTATCATAGGGTGATGGACCAGCTCGGTGGCCACTTCGTTGACTACTTGGTCGAGTGGATCGATCAATGAAAAAACGAAGAGGTTGACGCGCTGTCATGAATCGGCTCGACATGCCAAACTCCCCGTCAGGCGTCTTCCTCGATGTCCTTGATCGCTCGTTAGTCTCCCCATCAAAGGAGATCGACATTGGGGTCCCGCTCACCCAGACTCCGCTCTAGTCACTGTCATCATAGAGACCAGCGAATGGACCAAGCCTTAGATCTCCTTCCTAGAGCACCAGATCCTGCCAAAGAACAAGATAGAGGCCTGCATGATCGTTCGCCGCTTCAATTCCTTCGTCATGATCGACAACTAACTCTACAAGCATAGCATCTCCGACGTGTTCCTATGCTGCATCTCCCCGAAGGAGGGTCGCAAAATCTTCTAGGACATCCATGTTGCGGACTGCGGCCACCACGCCAGTGCACGATCGCTGCACCATGACTTCTAATGGCTCACCGCCCATGCCGACACAGTCGATATCAACCAACGTTGTGTCGGTTACCAGAAATACGCCAACCAGATACATCTCCCTGGCTCGGCACTGAAAATGCTACCTATCACTTGGCCATTTACGGTCTAGGGATCGATATGGTAGGAAAGTTCAAAACTTCCTTATCCGATTTCACCCACCTACTCGTCACTGTCGACAAATTTACAAAGTGGGTGGAGGCCAAGCCAATCAAAAAGTGCAATGGGAAGACTGCCACCAAGTTCATCCGCGAGCACATCTACTGGTACGACCACCCGCACAACATCTTCACTGACAACGACACCAACATTGCCAAATGTGCCATGCCGGAATTCTACCAGGAGCATGGGATTCGACTCAACCTCGCCTTAGTCGCCCATCCCAAGTCAAATGGCCAAGCAGAGCATGCAAATCAGAGCGTGCTCCACGTCCTCAAGCCATGACTGTAGGTGCCCCTAGAGAGGACTCTTGGCTGCTAGGTCGACGAGATACCCTTGGTCCTTTGGGAAATCCGCACCTCTATCAACAAGTCGACTGGATTTACCCCTTCTTCATAATGTACGACACCAAAGCGGCCATGCCAACTGACCTCGAGCACGACTTCCCTCGCATCATCCACTATGTTGAGGAGGAAAACAAAGTCGCCCGTCAAAACGGAGTCGACCTGAGCGACGAGTCCAATGACCTGGCTCGCTCCCGCACGGCCATCTATTAGCAAGGACTCCACCGCAACCATAAATGTTGAGTCCGTAGTCACACCTTTCAAGAGGGCGATGTCGTACTACACCTGATCTAGGACAAGAAGGGCATGCACAAGATATCCCCTCCATCGGAAGGCCCATACCAAGTCTGTGGTGCCCCCTGATTGATCCTCCGAGAATCCCTGTTATGCATACACCACGATCCCATAATCAATTAGTCGTGGCACATAACAGACAAGTATCAAAGTAAACATCCATTACTTAAGCGGATACATGTCATACCTTAATTGCCATTATGGCTACATCATCCAACATCAATGGAACTTCAACAAGCATAGAGCCCAAGCCATGCCTTAACCTACAGGCAACTGACTAGGAGAATGTCCTAGAATGCATAGTCATCAATATCCCCTTTTTCTCGATATCTGACCAAGTTAATAGCCAGGGACAATGTCAGTGAGTACTTTGAATGTACTCGCAAACTACCTTAAGAGAATAATAATAACAAGAGGAAATGCAATATGGCTATGGTAGTAGGAGGGCTCCAAGAGAGGTTCTTTTCTCAAATAGTTTCTCTTGTAGATAGAACATCTACATATCTTTATTGAAAACTTTTCGTAAAACATATTTGAAACCTTCCATCATTAATGTCCTATACAACAACACATACTACCTAGTCAACGTCCATGGCAACGTCAAGCTTGACATCAAGCGTCCATGGAATGTAAACCTCCTCCTCTGAGTCTATACTTAGAAAGAGAATGTGTAAGCCACTATGCTGCTAAGGAATAAAATAATAGAATGTCATATATTAGTAAAGATATTTTTGCACCACAAGTACAAGAACTTGTCCATTACGTGCACATTACTACAACAACTCATCAATTGTGTTCCCGTGGTACAATAACTTGTGCAAACGGTGCACCATTCGTACAAACGCGCCTAGAAGCTGACAGGGGTCATGTTTTGTCGTTGTTTCCGTACGCTCGAGCCATTAGGGAATATTTGCTGAAACCCCTAATAGAAACCGAATGGCATAGACTCATCCCTCCTACGTTCTAGACAAAACCTAGCATCGATAGAGCCTCCATTGTCACTCTCGACAGTTCCCTCTCTGTTTTAGACACTCGACAGTTTAAGAGTTCCCTGCTGGCGACTTCAACAAAGCCGGAGGAAGATGGTGGCATTGACGGATACCGTCAATAGCACGGGCCGCTCACCAGCGGCTACTCACGGACGAGGGGTACATTTTTGGGGCAGGGTCGTGCCCCCTTCCGCTCACTCTCAAACGAAACCCGAGCAGGATGCAGCGGCAGTGGAGGCAGTGGTGCGGGCAACGGAGGGGGAGGAGGCAAGGTGGAGGCTGTACAACAAGGCAATGATTCTCCATTGCATGCTCGCATCAAAGGAGGAGAGGGTGGAAATGGAGAAGCCAATCGGCTGGCGGCTATTGCTCAACCTATAAGTTAGCATGGAGGAGCACGTTTGGATCCTCTAGGCCCGGGTGGATGAGCAGGTATGGCACATTCCGTCCCACCTCCCCCACCACACCGAATCTCCAATCAGAGCCTAATGCTGATTGTAGGATCTGGAAGGAGAAGGATAGTTGGACGACGGTCATGGGAGAATGTTTCTGTAAGGATGGCGATGGCGATGACAACGAGAAGTCAAATTGCTGCTACAGAAGTATGATTTCATGATGACAATTCCCACCTGTTGTTGAATATTGTTACTCTAGAGAAAGAGCTAGAGAAGTTGAAGACAAAGAAGAAGGAAATTCTGAACAAGAATCAGGAAGGGCTCAAAAACTTAGATTTGAATGAATTTCGGATAGTGTGTGTTGTTTATGTGTGTGTTGCTCTATGCATGTGTTTGTATGATCACTAGGTCATCTGTGTGATGCTTGTGTTTGCTTTTGTCATGTAAAGATGTGTTACCTGAATATTTATTAATAAAGTTAGTTGCTTTTTTCTAATCTATCAGTGCCAGGGAATTAATAATATGTGAGAAAATATTTGACCAATATTTCAGTACATATTGAGACAATATACATCCATCAAATTTATAATTAAGCAACTGACCTCTTGTCCCATCGTGTAAACCATGCTTGTCTCTGAAAACTTGGATCATTTCTAGATTGTGGATTGAGAGGCATTGTGTACTACAATATAGAAGGGTTATAATAGTTGTCTAGGTCAACTAGCACATCCACTGGCAAATTTTGGTACAGATGCCTAATACAAAATATGTGTTCTACATCAGCCATATTTTCTTCACTTCATTTATTAGCCCCTTCTGCTTGTCACTCATGATAGTGAAAGTAGAAGTGTTTGTGATTTCGAGGTCATCTCTTAGTGTTGTCAGAAACCATTTCCAAGTGCTTGTGCACTCCACCTCAACAAGGCCCATCGCAATTGAAAAATGCAGTCAGTTGGGTTAATCCCCACTGGAGTCAACAAATTACCAGTGTACCTAGTTTTAATGTGACATCCATCTATGCAAATGAGTGGCCTGCATCCTTCCAAAACCCCTCTTGCAGGCATCATATGACCAGTACAAAGTTGCTAAATTGTCTTTTGTCTGCTGAGAAAAATCTTAACCCTAGGTTGGATCTCCTCAATTCTTGGCCATAGTCCCATAACAATGTAAGCTGCTCTGCTTCATGTCCATGGATTATTTTCAGTGCAGCCTTTCTTGCTCTTCCCAATTGAAACCTATTAGGACACATGCTGACTTTCCTTCTAACCTTGGCTACAAATGACTTCAAAATTCATTTTTGGTTATCTCTGAATTCATCAATGAAACATTGTGTTAGAAATGGAGCCGTGAGTTTCTTCAGGTCCCACCATCTTTCACATTTGCGATCATCGCATAGCTTCCTCATAACAATGGCCTCTAACCTGTTGTCCCATGAAGGATATATCATCCAAGGGCGACCTTCCTCTTCATCACACATTGTAGTTATCCTAGTTGCTTCATTCGCCAGCTTCCTTATATTTACTCTTACATTCACACTATATAAATTTAATTCTTTCTGAATTCTGCCAGACAAGAGAACACCATTCTTGATTTGAACACTCGTGTAACCATATCAACTTCAGAGTTGAACTCTCTGAACTTAAACTTTAGCTGCATGTGTTGCTCCTATTTTCAGATTCAAATCATCATATTCAAGCCCTGCAACATCCTATTCTTCAACAATCACTAACACCTCATTGTTTTCATTCATATATCTCTTAGTATACTCAAGAAAAAGGTCATCATCACCATCTTCAGCATCATAATCAGAGTGATAAAATGAAAAATCAGTGTCACCATCCTCACTAACATTCTCTACCTGAGTTGCACCTTTTGTCCCTTCCTCCATCATATTTGATATAGTAATTTCATCAAACTCACACTCATTTATTTGAACATCCTCATTCAGCTGATCATATCCACCACCATTCACTAAATATTTGGCAGGTATTGGCACTATCACATATCCTATAAGGCTCTTCCTAAAATTTGTATGATCCACCACCAAGTTCAAATTTCTATCTTGTTTCACAGCTTCCATCATTGCCAAAATGTGTGAATCATTTTCAGTAAGTCAGAGGCCATCTCTAAGCTCTTTCTCAGGAAGTATCCAGTTAACACTTGTTCTAGTTGTGATCTCATTACCTCCATTCTTAACTCCTCAATCCAATGACAAGAGAAAGTATTAGTGTTGCAGTTGCCATAGTGATCAACACTACCACACTCATAGGTAAGATTTTCCGTCAACCCACGAAAAAACACATTGTGCTCAATAATAATTGTGAACCTGGCTGGATCATCTCCAATGGGAAAGTTCAGTTTCTGTCAAACTATCGAAAAGTTCAGAAAATGTAGAGGGAAACATGGCAACTTAGAAATCACTAAAAGGGTGGTTCTTGCCACAATTTCTACTCAAACTCCTACCATAAACATACCTTAGCAAACTCCAGTCCTAGTCGGGCATAAAGACATCCCAAATCGACGATTTTTTGAGATTTGCGGCACTCAGACCACCCCAAAACAGGACACAATCAAGAACCCGATTTTATGATGCCGAACTACGTGCAAACGATGCGTACACACCCACATATGTTCTTAAGAGCTGTTGAGAACATATTCTTGCCGGAAACCTGGCCAATGGCTCCGCCCTCGCCGACGCCTTTAGCGGTCTAGAAAAGGAAAGAAAGGAGATGTGCGGGGAGAGATGGTACTCACCATAGTGTGGAGGATCTTCCCAGTAGTGGTGGCGGTGCAGATCGTCCGCCATCAGAGAGAAATGTCGATGGAGACTCCGTCTTCCTTGCCTCCGTCCTCGTCGTGTATGTCCTCGCCTAGTAAGAAAGAAGCGAAACTACCTCCATGAGTGGCGAGTGATGAGGGGTATGCCTGTGATATAAGTGGGCTGCAAACTATGAACAAATTACAAGACCAAACGGGGACCAATTTGGTTATTTGCTGTGCGCGTGACCCTGTTCCAGATTGTCATGTGCTACAGGGGCTTCTTCGCAGATTACCAAAACCTAGTTAGCACGTATGAGTGTCAGCTTGTGGGTGACTTGTATGACCTGTGCATTGTTTGCACAAGTTTTTGTACCACGGGAACACAACCGACGAGTTGTTGTATGATTTGCACGTACTCGACAAGTTCTCGTGCTTCTGGTGAAAAACCTAATTAGTAAATGGAGGGAGTATATAGCGGAGATGAGGTTTGATTCGGTGTTGCCCTCAAACTTATGTTTGTATCAATCAATTTTGTTTTGATCCGTCGAAAACCCATATTCAGGCCACCTATACCTCCGTATAGATATACTCGGTTGAGCCGGGTGTACTCCATGTTCCCACCGGTCCATCCCACCTCCTCTTATCACGATCTATGTCCTTGTACGCCGTGTTTTGAAATTTTGCTCTTGATACTATGCTCCTTACTTTGTGCATCTTGCAGACACTGAGAATACATGTATAGTGTGTTTATGTCTAAGCGAATCATACGGGCTTCATGTTGTTCGTACGGTTTTTGAAACGAATCAGTATCGTACGACCCTGACCATCCACGAGTTTTTTTTCAGAGATTAAAGAAGAGAGGACACCGAAGCAAAAGTGACCGGAGATACTAAACGGAGTGTCGTGTTGACATGACAACAATACATCAGCCCTTATGTCACACACTTGCCTTGTTTGGCAAAATCACAAGATAAAGTTAAGTTCCATAGAGAAGTGAGCCCCTAGCCTAAACAAACGAGCTAGCCACAAGAAAGTTTCACCACCTTTCAGCCGTTCATTAAGTTGTTGTTCTTTAGACAATTAAGTAAAATGCTCATGTAAACTAATCACACCACTATCGATGGCCACGTTTCGTCTCGTCATGGCCGTGATCTTGTTCCTTAAACCTCTCTCAAGCACACAAACCCATTCTTTAACCCTAACACTCCCCCTTTCAAAAAAAAAAACTAACACTTGGGGTAGTACTCAAGATTAGAAATTTAGAATCCCATCATTTTACCAAAAGAGAAGAAGAGCCGATCACCCTCCTCGAGACGGCATCCTCGGTTGCGTGCGCCGATGCCGCTTGCTCATCTCACACGGGCGATGTACCTGATGTCTACGTGTCGCCCTTCAGGGCAGCCATGTCAGCAGACGTGTGCCCATGTCATGACACGTGATGCGAGGGCAGACTCGTGTGAACCTTGCGGTGTGGGCGAAGCTCATGCCCACAAAGCTTGTGAACCTTGCGGTTTGTTTAATCAGCTAGCGCTCATTAGCCTTTGTCTGGATGTTTCCCAGCGCGCTGGTCCCCTGCCTAGGAGCGAGCTAAAGCCTAATCCTTTGCTTGATTCGCTGGTTGGTGCCCAAGCTTTAGCACCTGCAAACTGGGATTAGTTTAGATTTTATATCAAGAGGAGGAAAAGAGAGAACAATCGTCTTAACAAACTATGATGCTGGCGTGGAACTTGCATGGCCCAAGTGTGTGTGCGCTATCAGCTGCCTGCCTTCGGGCGGAAGCTTTAGGGAAGCAGGCGGATGTCGATCGATCCATTGGACGGGAAGCCGCCGGGCGCCTGCAAAGCAAAGCTTCCTTAAAATGTGGCGCCTTTTATGCAAAGCAAAATGGCCATGATTCCGGTGAACCTTGGCTAGCTAGGCTCAAGCGCTGGCTGCTGTTAGAAAACAAAGCATCGAGCTTACACTTGTAGGCTATAGCCTCGATGCACTCTAGCTCCTAGTATCGAGGTTGTACATTTGTCGCCACCTAAGGGGCCCCTTCCCCCCGCTACAGTCGCCCTCTCTGAGATCCCGTGCGCCGGGCCGATCCGAAACCAACTTCGCCGGCGCCACCGGTCGAGGGAGGTGGAGGAGAGGTGCCGGCTCATGTAGGCTAGCTAGTAGTTGTAGTCCTCGGCGGTCTGCTGGTAGTTGGAGTAGGGCTCGAGCTCCTTGCAGCTGGATCTTGGGCAGCCCGGTCGATCTCTGCGGCGGCGGCGCTTCGTCGGTTGGCGAGCGCGGCGACGGCTGGAATCTCGAGGATCTCCGCAATAAAGCTGCTGGGCAGGCATCCCTCCTTGCTGGTGCTTTTCCGGGCCCTCTTTTCCCACCGGTCGGCCGTGGCGGCGGAGGGTGGGAGTTGGGGCGCGTTTGGTGGCTATCGGGAGGGTGTCCTGCTGCTTGGGCTGCGTGCTTGCTGCTGCTTCTTCTTGTCCTAGGCCCCGCTTTGGCCAGCCGTGGCGGCGGGCGAAGCGGGCCTGGATCGGCGGCGTGGCGGTCCTGTGCGCTGCCGGCGAGCTACTCCTGTTGGCTGACGAGTGGCAGCGGGAGGTCGCGGTGCCTCATTATTCTTCAGGTTCCCGTGGTTGGAGGCTGCAGAGGGAGGTGTGGTTCTCGCGGCTCGTTCATAAAACTCGTCGGTCTCTTTGCTCCATCGATGGCGATTTTCCCTTCTTCCCTCTATCGGGCTGCCGTGGTGGCGAGGGTTAGTAGGGAGATGGGCATGGCGCCGGAGATGAAGCTGGAGTCGGATACTGGTGAAGCTGCGCCCGCGAGATCCTTTTCGCAGTGGTCCTTTGGTGCCGATGGGGCCGCCGGACCACTGCCCGTTCTGGTCGAAAGGCGTCCAAGGGGTTCAACCTCCATCGGAGGCCCTTTTTCGAAGCAAGTGTGGTGCGTCCCTGTGGATTGCCTGGCGGCCGGTGGTGCTGCTTCTTCTCCGGTTCGTGGAGCGTCATGAGCAAGAGTCTCACGACCTCGCCGTTGGCTGGAGGTCGCCGGAGTTTGGTGGCGGAAGCACTCGAGGACCTGATTGCTTTTTATGTTTTGTCTGAGGGTGTTCTTTGCAAGGGAAAGGCCCCTTTCTGTTTTGTCTAGTTTTGCTAGAGTTCTTTGTGCTGAGGGCCTCTCTGTAATTTACCTGCTACTTCTTTTAATTGCAGCTTCTCTGGTCCTCTGGACCTTCTACCGTTCAAAAAAAGAAAAGAAAAGTGGAAGACTTCTCTCAAGTTGAAACGTAAGCACGCCGGCGAGCTACCATATGGATAACTGGACAAGGCATGTGTATTACGGCGAAGAAAGACGTACGTACTACTCCACCGTTTCAAAAAATAAGATGTTTTAGCTTTATGAAATAAGTGTATCTGGATTATTTTTAATGTGTAGGTTCACTATAAATGTAAATGAACCTACACAATAAAAGAGGATAGATACATTTCTTTCACAAACCTAAAACATTTTATGTTTTTAAACGGAGGGAGTAGATATTTTGGATTCAGTAAACATGGTTCTACAACTAGCAGATATATTTAACCTCCGTAACAGCAGCGTGATCACATGTCTTGTGGTCGTCTTGACTAAATGACCTACTACAGTACTGCTAGCTTGGGGAGAAGATACATTGACTCGACGCCGGCCGGCCGCCGGTCGGTAACGGCGAGCTAGCTAGCCAGCGCGAAATTAGCTGCACGCGCGAGTAACGACGACGCAACACGGCCAGCAAGCTAGCGACGACACCATTTTTAATTAGCCGGGATTGATCACGCGATCACGCAAAGGCCAAGCTACTCTAGTCTCTAGCGAGGAGGGAGATCGAGCAAATCTCCCCACGCGCGCGGCTCGAGGACCAAGAGTGCGAGAGCACGTCGTTGCTGCTCCGTTCGGCGTGCACATGTATGCCAGGAGACGGCTGCACGATCGCGGACGTGTCAAATTAAGGCCTCTTTGGATTGTAGTTTTTTCACAAGAATTTTGGAGTATTAGAATCCTAGCTAAGGAATTTTTCCTTTGGGAAACCCTCATAGGATTGGACCTACCAAATTCCTATGGAATCCACTCCTATGCCCTTGTTACCTCATTTTAATTTTCTTTTGAGAACTCCAAAGCACTTTTACTCTCTCTTATCAATCCTCCAAAATATCTCTGTTTTGATTATTATGCACCATCCAAAGACACTTGCTACAGAATTCCTATGTTTTGGAATCATGTAGGAATTTACCTCACGTGACATCTCAATTCCACGATTTTCATATTCCTACGTTTCCAAAATCCTGTAATCCGAAGAAGACCTTAGTGGATTTGATTTGTCAATGTAGAGTACTACTAGGCGGCCTAGCTGGCTTTTTTGCAAATTAAGCAACCATTAACCTTGACCACTTGTTTGATGAAAAAAGAAATGTTAAACTAGGGGAGGTAGGAGTGCATAGCAGGCCGTCGTCCGTGTCCCGAGGAGATTAGGTTCGGTGGTCACTATTGTTGTCGAGCGAGTATGATTAAAAGGCGTTGGGATTCCGCAAGTTGGAGATGGGGGAACAGGAACGGGAGGTGTCTGAGATAGAGATGCTGCTAGTGTGCTTTAGCTTAATTAAGGCCAAAGCAAAAGCCAGCTCTACATAACCAATGGATGAATTCGGAGTACTAGAATTAATTGGTTAACTACATGGCAGTGTGATTCTGTGTGGTATGCGTGATGCCAAAGGGGAGCCAAACTATTAGGGCCGGCTTAGCTAGCTAGGCGTGTGACGAGGTAGTGTGTGTGGTACTGTGTTTTGCTTTACGTTCAATACTGTTTAGCATCTAATAATTCCAACCGTTGGGCAGAGTGTGCTTCTGTTTACCATCCTTGAACTAATCTGATTTCGACAATTATCATGTGAAAGGCTTTGGTTTGATACGAAGCTGAAAAAAGGCTGCCCGTAGCTTGTAGAGGTTGTGGGGAAGGACCGAATTGGAAAGTCAAAGGCCGGTGAATGTGGAAGTTATGTGAAACTCTGCTGAAAGTAATGGCGGTTCTAGGATCATGTTGTGAATCTATCTATCTTTGTCAGAGATAATCCGGACAGTCTAGACTCTAGACTATGCTTTAGCTCTGTCCAGAATGCTCCTATCAGGAGTGGGTGTTCAGGGTGTATGAGTTTTGTTGTGATGTTGGAAAACGAGTTTGGTAGAGTATATACCAAATTAGTTAGCTTCCATATCTAACCAACTTCTTGTACATGAGCAACACACCTCCAGTATAAATATAGCTATGTGGCTTAGTCTGTATCCTGATAAGAACGCTTCCATAATGACCAACTATTCACTACAAAAGGTACAATAAAACCAAAATATCTACAAATGGTACATTTTGGTGTTGTTTGTTTATCCTCTACACCATGCATGAAGGAATGGAGGGTTCTACATGGAAACAAGCAATGGATGACAATTTTGCACTTATGAAAAATGGAACCTGACACTTGGTTCCTGAACAGGTGAGTACATTATTGACTACAAATGGGCATATGACTCGATGGATACATTGACAATTATAAATCCCTTTTATTTATTGCCAAAAGGATTCAAGTAAATACATGGTATAGATTACAAGGAAAAATTTAGTATTGTTGTTAAAATGCTACCATTGGACTTGTTTTGGCAATGGTTGTATTGAGGGACTGGAACTTGAGACAACTAGATGTACAAACTATGCTTTCGCAAAATGTTATAAAAGAGGAGGTCTATATGGACAACCACTAGGAAATGAAGAAGTTCTATCTCCACCTTACGTTTGCATAGCTTGAGAAGATTCCTTGTGGATTGAAACAAGCCCCTCAAGCCTGTTATTCTTGTTTGTGCTTGTAATTGTGTAGTTGTGGCTTTGTAAATTCCAAATCAGATATGTCACTATTTATGTATAACAGATCACAAGTTACAATACGTGTCCTTATTTACATCGATCATATTATAGTTGCTAGCTCATCCAATGATACTATTGAAAGCTCTCTTGATAGAGTAGGGCTCAAAATTTGCTCTCAAAGGTCTTGGCAACATTCACTTCTTCTGTAGAATAGAATTTAAAGAGAGTCATAATGGTAGTGTGTTGACTCTAGAAAAATATGCAAATGAGTTGTTGTCTCGGGGTAGAAATTCAAGATTGTAAATCTTGTACTACATTTTGAGTTCGTAAAAAGATTAACGAGAAACAGTGGGGACTTGCTATGACCAACGACGATACAAGACATAGAAGCACTGTAGGTGCTCTTCCATATTTGACTCTCACTAGGAATTATATTTCTTATTGTGTTAACGAGGTTTGCTAATATTTACATGCACCCGCTTCCGCACATTGGGCAGTCGCCAAAAGAATTATTAGAGACATCAAGGATACTACAAGTACACTAACTCAAATTGCACCTTGTGACAATTGCTCCATTGTCAAACAATGTAACAAAGCGTTGCATGATGCAAGCATGGTACCAATTAAATCTATTCTGAGCGTCACATTCCGTGAAAATGATTCCAAAACATGGCGACAGTATAACCCTTATGACACTGAATGTTGTATGGAGCTGGATATTGTTCCTAGAGCGTAGCATTTTCCTAGCAATTTGTCCTACTAGGAAAGATTTTGAGCCATCCTTAATAGAAAATGATCCAAAGCAGAAGAAATATTTATTTGTATCCATTAGAACAAACCAAAGTGCGCGTCTCCAGGCTTTCAGTAAACTTGGAACAATGCCTTTGAACCTATATATTTTATATTTAGAGGAGTTTTCCATATCGTGGCACTGGTGTACCTTTCGAGGCCCAGTACAAGGGTGGGACCCCTCAGTTCCCGCAATCTTGGTATCTAGACTATCTAGAGAGATTGTCTTTGATAGGTGCACCAACTTGTTGGGGCGACCAGGACATTGTCTACTCACTAGAGTCCTCAAGGAGTCAACCATAGTTATATCTGCTTTGCGGGTTAACAGAGGTCGTTCTGCTTGGGGGGTCGTGTTGGTATGTGGGGTCACAGAGAAGGGCAGTGGTCGCCTTGGATCTTAGGTTGGACCTTAAACCATGAAAGTTTGAACAGGGGCATACTCCCGGCTGTGCAATAAAGCTTAAGATCTCTTATGGGAAAAGTGACGCACCTCTGTAGAGTGTATAAAACGGTGGCATGTTACTCCCTATTTCGGTAAGGAGCTGCGAACGCTGTAGGAAAGGAACTCCACGAAGTTCTGGTAAATCTGTGAAGGCAGACAGACATAGTTTTTAAAAATAAAAGCAACCTTTGAAGAAATGTTTACGAAAACCTAGACATCTTAAGCCCTCTGGTCTGTGGTTGTCGATAGTGCATCAAACAGTCATTTTTAGTGAACTTTTTGAGTACGCTCATACTCAATCATACCTTCTTAACCCTTGCTAGATGTCGGAGCAATCAGCAACAGACTCAGGAGGGGAACTATTTTGAAGAGTTGAAGATATTCCATGGAGATCAACGAAGTCGATGACTACACCAGGAGCAATAGAAGAGAAGCTAAAGAGTAGTGTATAGATAACCCCTAGATACTAGAATCTACTTCTGTAGGGCATTGCTTTAACAACAATCGCAAGCCATAAATATATATTAATAATAGTATTAGGTCTAGAATAGATTTGAGTTGTTGTTTCTGAATTTCTTCTGTATAATGTTTTTCTCACTGTTTTGAGCAATGTTATCTAGATCTTATGTAAGAGTCGAGTTGTAATCTATAATCATGTCTTCGATCTGCGATGTTTCTGTTGTACCACTCCGAGGGACGTAATACTAGTGGAACAATGTTTCATTGTGTTATATCAGCGACTACAGTGTACTATATCATGCAGTGGTATGCTGGGTCACCGCAGTAGCCAAATAGTTTAGCAACTAGTGGGCCTCGTCTTGAGTCTTGCCAAAACAAAATATTTCACTTTTATGAAAGTCTATCTTAAAATTCGGAAGCTGCTCGAACAAATCCGGAGGTCCAATTTGATAATATACAGCACTTCTGGTAGAACTCAGATGGAAAGCCATCTAGATACGGGGCTTTGATGACATATACTAATCTAGGCGCACTAACCAAGTTTTATCAAAAATATATTATCATCATTGGCCAACAGATAAAAGATAATTATGGGGATAAAAACAAGTTATTTCTCCTCTTTTGCATCCACAAATTTGTATTTCTATATAGTCCAAAATACCTCGTTTTTGCGAAACCTTGCAGATACATAGTCAATGTGTTATCTTCGGAAATTTGGGAAATCGTCTAAACCTATTTTCGGTTATGTATCCACGTAAATATTTTCAGAATTTTGGAGATCTAAAAATCCTTGTGTAGTGTACTACTCCTGTTCTCCCCAGCAAGGCAGACCCATGATATATATCGGCAGATGTGCTGCTAACTTTTTTTTTATCACACCTACCTAGAACCAATACGTAGACTGTCTTGCCGGCGACACGCGCTCTCTAGAGTTAACCAAATCGCATAGCACAGAAGTACTAGAAAGGCAAATCGATGACGGCAAAGGCAACAAATGCACGATGATGCCGGCACTCCAGTTCATACGTGCCTACGTTCGCGCAGTGCCTCCCCTTGAGCCAGCCAGGTGCTGGCCCGTCCATCCCATCTCCTGTGGACGGCGATCGATGAGAGAGAACGAGTGATGATGAGTCGAGCGACGTACGATAGAAAGGCATCAACAACAGAGCACAATTTGGTGCCGGACCCCAAGTCTACGCGACCATGGAGATAGAGCTATGGGACTGAGATCTGGCGCACTTGGCCGGGGAGTACTGAGATCTGACTGCAGCTGCCGCTGCCAGCGCTGGACGGCCCACTTAATTTGCCTATCCAATAGGGGGACGCCCTCGGGCCGCCTTGTGCGATCGATGCGTCCAGGTTGCAGCACCAGGGCAGGGCACCGGCAAGCGGCAGATGCAATGCACACGTGTTGATGGCCGGCGCTGTCGCGGCGTGGGGGCAGGACGAGCTAGGTACGTAGATGCGCGCTGAATCGATCCGATCCCATCGGCTTTTGGCTAGCCTGGGACCGGCAGCGGCCGGGGCACTCAGGAGGATGTCCTGTGCGGCCATGCGCTCCGTGCCCTGCCAATACCGATGCCGATGCCGATGCCCTGCCATGCATGATGGATCGGAGCGGTCGCTTTCGCACAAAAGGCTGGGATGGCGCTGGGTTCGCTGGCCCCTGCGCCTCTGGTGATGCTCCAACAGGAGATTTCGAGAGAGGGGGGACGATAGGTCCTGGTGGGAGGCTGCAGCTCCCGACGCGTGGCGCCACGGTAAGCTCCCGTGCGCACGGCCCGGGGCGACGGCCGGGCCGCGTCCATGTGCCTCCGCCCGGTTGTGTCCGTGGCCATCCCACTTTGGCTAATTGCGCCTCCTGACGGCACTGCCTTTCTTATCCAGACACTTTAGTTCTTCGTCAGGTTCTAGCTAGCTGGCCCCACCCCACGCACTATGTCCTTGTGAACTTGTGGGTAGTGAGGCTGTTGTCCTACGTACGTTGTTGTCACTCTCGATCGTCATTCACCTCCCGTGCAAAATAACGAGGTGGAACGTGGGTACACGTGAACTCGACTTTTTGTTTTCAATAGAGGACGACACATTACTTAAAAGGTTTAATATTATAAACTGAGATGCACAGGAACAACAAGGTTCATTGATCCACACAGAAAAATAAAAAAAGGATTACATATCATCACACAAAGAAATTGTTAGACGCCTAAGCGCAAAGGAGGATCGATCCATAGATTATGCTGCCATCTATAGCGGGTAAACAAATCTCGCGCCGTAGCCTCCAGTCGCGTACACACCTCCGTAAAAATATTGTGATACTCCGCACGATGTAGGACTGACCAAGAACGCAGGGTGTTGCTACATCGGTAAATAACATGTAGAAGAGAACAAGCCTGAAGCTGCTTAGGTAACTGATCATGATCATATAGACCTACCGAAGTTGCATTGGAAAAACAGGTGTTTGATTGTCTCATTATGATGATAAAACACACACATAGAATTCTCATACCAATTTCGCCTAATAAGATTATCTTTACTAAGGATAACTCCTCGACGAAGATACCACACAAATTTTTTGTTCATTAGAGGTATCTTTATCTTCCAGATCATCCTATTATCTAAAATTGGTATGACTGCCTGGACTAATGCATTGTATAAGAAACCGAAGGAGATTCATCCGGTCCAGGTGACAGATGTACATTTCCTAAGCGATGTAGCAATGTGATCCGGTCCAGGTGACAAATGTACATTTGCTAAGAGATGTAGCAACGTGATCCAAGAGTCAAGCCTGGTTCCAATCAAATCTCGTCTGAAAGTCACCTTGGGAAGGAAAGATTCCAATACGGTGGTGATCGTTTCCTCCTTATAATAGACGATAGAATACAACATGGAATATTGTTCGCGAAGTGTAGTAGTACCAAGCCACTTATCCTCCCAAAATCGTATCTAGGACCGTCCTTAATAGAAAATGTTCCAAAGCGGAAGAAAATTTTCTTCATTGCCATCAGACCGGCCCAAAAGTGAGAGTCATTGCGTTTCCAAACCATTTGAGACAATTCTTTCGCACCTATATATTTTCCTTTAAGTAGGGTTTGCCATACCCCCTCTTCAGTTAATAATTTGAAGATCCATTTATTAAGTAGGACTGTATTTGTTGATCTCCAGATCATGAATACCTAACACATCCTATTCTATGGGACGACAAAGCACACTTCATTTAGCCAGTCTATATTTCTTTTTCTCGCTATCTCCCTGCCAAAAGAATCGTGATAAAAATAATCCATTTTTTTAAGAAACCTTTTGGAAGTTGAAAGAATGATATCATATACAGTACCATATTACTTGGTACTGAATTAATGAGCACCAATCTTGCCACTAGGGAGATAAGTTTACCTTTCCAGCTACTCAATCTTAATTGCACTATTTTCTCGACGATTTTCCATTTAGCATTTGTAAGCCTCTGGTAGTGAACCAGAATACCCAAATACCTAATGGGAAATACGCCCTGACTATAACCAAAGAGCTTAGCATAAAGGTCAGCCTCATTCTGGGCCTCACCAAAAAAGAACAATTCACTTTTATGAAAGTTAATTTTCAATCCCGAAAGTTGCTCAAAACCTGAGAGTATAAGTTTCAAAAAAATTGCATTTTCAAGATCGTGTTCCATAAATAGAATTGTATCTTCGGCATCTTGAAAGATAGATAAACCTCCATCTACTAGATGGGAAATCACACCTTCAATTTGACTATCAGACTTTGCACGCTCAATCAAGATAGATAACATATCAACCACTATATTAAATAACATTGGTGATAAAGGATCTCCCTGTCTTAACCCTTTTTGGTATCAAAGTAATTACCAACATTATCATTAACTTTAGTGACAACCCTACCCTCGACACAAAGCTATTAATTCAAGCGTGCCACTCAACTGAAAAACCTTTGATTCTAAGAGAATGTTGAAGGAAAGACCATTTGGCTTTATCATAGGCTTTCTCGAACTCAATTTTTAGAATGACCCCATTCAACTTCTTCCTATGTAGTTCGTGTATTATTTCATGTAAGGTAACCACACCGTCAAGTATGTTGCGACCTTGCATGATCGCAGTTTAAGATGGGCGAACTACATGACCAGCCACTGAATTAAGCCGGATAGTAGCGACTTTGGTGAAAACCTTAAAACTAACATTAAGAAGGTAGATTGGTCTATATTATTGCATTTGTTCTGCTTTATTAACCTTAAGTAATAAAATAATCTCCCAAATTCAGCCTAAACAGATCTAATTGTTTAGCATGCAAAGCACTAAACATCTCAAGAAGATCTGTTTTGATAACATCCCAAAAAATTTGATAAAACTCAGCTAGGAATCGATCAGGAATAGGGGCTTTATTGTGTTTTATTTGGAAAATAGCCTTCTTGACCTCCTCTTCAATATAGGAACCAGTCAATAGATTGTTTTCCTCATCCAAAACCTAGCGTATATCATCTATTTGGGACTCATCCAAGGAGAAGTTACCTTCTGGTGCCCCCAAAAAAACCTTATAATAATTTGTAATATAAGACTTCAACCGATCATGCCCTTCAACCAGTCCTTCATATTGAACCAAGGATCGAATAAGTTTCTTCATGGGTCTGTTGTTGGCAACACTAAAAGTATCTTGTATTCGAGTCCCCATGCAAAATGAATTGAACTTTGGAACATTGATACCATTTGAGTTCCTCCTTGCGCAAAAAACTCTGCATTCGACTAGCTCTTGAGCTCATTCTCATGCATAGTCAATAATCAAGATTCTGCTAATGCTTCGAGTTCATCAATGATAGACACAAGTCATTGCTTCTCTTTTTTTAAGAATATCAGTCGTATGTGGTGCCCAACCCCCGAAGTGTTTAAGTGTCGCATGCATTTTATTATTCCACCTCTAGATTGGAGAACAACCCGTAACTAGTCTATCATGAACTACCTTGACCATATCCTGGAAGCCTTCATGTTGTAACCATCCTAGTTCAAACTTGAACATATGAGCACATCGCGTTTTAGGCAATCCGATAGTCAGAAAAATGGGAGCATGGTCATACAAAGCCTCAATACGTTCTAGAGCCCGTACCGCAACAAGGGGAAAACGTTCTTCCCAATCAGAGTCCATCAGTATGCGATCAAGTTCTTTATATGTTGGTTCTAGAAGACTATTTTCCCAAGTAAATTGTCTCCCAACCATTGTTACCTCTTTTAAATCCAAACTATCAATGACATGATTGAAGAAAAAAGGTCAATGATCATCAAACGAACATTACTCTTCTCAAATGGAAATCAGAGCAAGTTAAAATCACCTCCTATGAGAATAAGATATGGATTTTCTTTTGCTAAGTTAACCAATTCTCAATGTAAATCAGCTTTAAACGTATCTTGGGCAGCACTATACACATCAACAAGGCTCCATACGAAGTTATCGGCTTTATTATAGATATGAAGTTTAATATGATACTCACCATCCGAACAAGCTAAAACGTCCATGTTGTCAGACCTTATTCCAAGTAAAACAACCCCGGAACGACCACCTGGTGGATGTGGATGCCATACAAAGTCTATACTGCCCCAAATTCGGTCCAGCAGAGTTGTAGAGAATTCATGGCTACCCGTTTCCGAAATAGCTACAAAATATAAATTATGATCACGAGAACAATGAGCAATATGTAAATATTTAGCCAAGTCAGAAGAACCTCTGCTATTCAGAAACATGTCATTCATTGGGAAACAATAATAGATTTGGAGCAAAATCCCATTTTCGAGACTTATTATATTTCTTACGAAAGGCTGATTTTTGACCAGATGTTGTTAGTTTATAAATAGAAATAAGTCTATCCTCATCGAAACCAACCTCCAATAATTCACCCACAAGATGAGATAGGAGCTGACCATCAGTTATGGTATTCGTATCCTCATTATCTAAACATGTGGTTTCCAATATAGTCAAAGCTTTTGAAATAACTGCTAGACGGTCAAATTCCATCCGCCTCAAGACCTTTGTTGAAATAGAAATAGCGCTAGTATTCGAACCAAGACTAACCCCTACACTATTCAAACTTGAAGAAATATGCGTAGAATAAAAAGAAAGAAAAGATTTAGATCGCGAAATATTACCAAACGTGTGTAAATTTTTCTTCGCCTTGTGGCACATTGCCTTTGTCATAGAGTGCTCATCAGTTGCAGTCATCCCATCCGCCCCCACTATGGATAGCACAAACTCCACCTCTCCTTGTGTGTCTATGACAGGATTCCACAGTCCGCCCCTTGAGTAACAGTGGTGTGCTGAGGTGAACCAACTCCATCATCTAGAGGTCGTGTCGTGGGTGAAGAAGAGTCGAGATTGACCTCCAGGGGAGAATGGATCTCCACCCTAGAGACCTCATCACATATCTACACCTAAGAGGCCCGATTAGGCCCATGCGCCTATGCTAGCTCCCCGATGCCCTATTCCACCTGACCGACCAGCTCGGGCTGACTGGGCATAGAATCACGGCCCAACGCGAGGCCACCCTCCATCGGCCCGCTCGTGGGCCAAGCGGCATCAGCGCCTTGTGACTCGGTACGGCCCGGTGCGAGCCCATGAGGCACGACTGCAGAGTGTTGTGCAACGGCAACACCAAATGTCTAGGCTATGGCCTACGCTGGCTCCACACAGCCTAGCGGCATCCCATCAGACGCATCGTCCAACTACAGCTCGGGAAAACCCAACGGAAGACCAGGAGACCGAAGAGAAGCATGCAATGGCTCGGAAAAACTTGAGCAAGATGGAGGTGATGAAGCAAACAAAGTATCCGTCTCGCGGGTAATCCCAGGAAGCGGCGTAATACAACGGTACTAGCACTATTCCGCAACTAGCTCGAGGCACTCCAGGAAGCTGAAAAGAAGTGGACTGTGAAGTCCTAGCTGCCTTAACAATCTCTTTACCACTCGGAGTATGTGGATTAATATTGAATGGTGTGACCACTATAACAGACACAATGCCTCTGGACATCTGATTGCCTTGCGGTCCTTCAGAACAAGACTGATTGAGAGAGAAATCGACTTCCATATTGTTCTCCTGAGAATGTGAAGTACCTTTTCCATTAGTAGTATCATTTTTATTTTACATCATCATCCTTGCGCTTCCAAAAGAAAGGAGTAAAGCCAGGATTAGGAACAAAGTAAGGAGCCTCTTGACAGAAAACAAAATCAAAGCCCTTCAATTTCAGAGTCACAGTGACTCCAATATAAGGCCCTTTTGCATCCACATACTTTTGAAGAGACTTGGGATTCATCATAGCCGCACAAATACGAATAACATTGCGACTATACAGGGTAACCAAATCAACATCCTAAGGTGTACCCAACAAATAACCAATAACCCAGAAACCATGGAAATAACAGATAGTGGGAGGAACCCCTTCCACATGTACCCAAATATGAGGAAGAACAAACTTGGGTGTAATATCATGTACTTCCCACACGCTGACCATAATCTAAGAATTGTGAAAATACATTGGAAACTGGATATCGTCGACCCTCTGTAGGTACTCAAAAGAAGGAAAGCTAACAAGAAAAGAATCATCTCCATGAGAGAGAGCTTCCCACTTCCACTAGGTACTGAGAGGCGAAATCCGTGTGATCTAAGACTCAATAACATCCGAAGGCATAACTGGACCAACAATTGATATTTTCTCCACTAGAGAGCACTTAGGTGTAATATGAAACTTATAGATACAACCAGGTAGTTGATTAAAGGGAGTCTAAGGAAACTATAGGTAGGCAGAGAATGAACAAAGGCAAGATACTAGGTTCTAGTCTGTAGTCGTCCAATGAGGTCGGTTGTTAAGGGGGTAGTGGTACACAATGAATGCCTCAACTATAACCTAATGAGTCACTTGCCTTGAGTAAGCTGTAAGATCCTTCATAGGTCACAACTTACCTTCCAACCAAGCCCTTCGATCCCTCGCAACTGCGGGGTTACTTCAATCCACGAGAAAATTCTTTCATTCAATGAAAGAAAACTAGAGGGCAGAATTCCTCTGAGTCCAAGGGCAGGTAGAGGGCCTCCCTTTCAGGATCGAGATTGAAGAAGTGGAAAACAACTTCTTAAGGGAACTAGAAGTCCTATACCTACAATGCGGGTACCGCGCTGATGATCCACAAGTATAGAGGGTGTATCGTAGTATTTTCAAGGGAAGTGAAACCCAATTTATTGATTCGACACAAGGGGAGCCAAAGAATACTTATAAGCCTTAACAACTGAGTTGTCAATTCAGCTGCACCTGGAAACAATCTTGCTCACATCAGTTTATCAGTAGCAACAATTTTGTAGTAGCAATAGCAAAGTAATAACAGTAGTAAAAGTAAAGACAGTAGTAACAATTACAGTAAATAGTAGGGTTAAAGCGCGGTAGGCATAGCGATGGATGGACGGGTGTTGCATGGACAAGACAATTCATATAGCAATCAAGATATAGGGCATTTGCAGATAAATAAAATAAATTATCCAAGTACTAGATAATCATAGGCATGTGTTCCATATATAGTCATACGTGCTCGCAATGAGAACTTGCACAATATCTTTTGTCCTGCCAGCCCGTTTGCAGCGGGGCCTCAAGGGAACTACTGGCAATTAAGGTGCTCCTTTTAATAGAGCACCAGAGCAAAGCATTAACACTCCATGAACACATGGGATCCTCACATCAAAGCCATTCCTTTCGGTTATCCCGATTACTGTCACTTCGGGGCCTTTGGTTCCGGACAACAATATGTGTATACAACTTGCAGGTAAGACCATAAACAATACTATCATAATGAATCAATAACATGTTCAGATCTAAAATCATGGCACTCGGGCCCTAGTGACAAGCATTAAGCATAACAAGTTGCAACAAAGTCAAAAAAGTACTAATAATAGATACTAGGCACCATGCCCTAACAATCTGATGCCATTACATGAACGATCTTATCCAATCCCTACCATCCCCATACCCTACAGCGGGGGATTACTCACTCATGGATGGGGGAAACATGGGTGGTTGATGGAGAAGCGATGGTGGTGATGATGATGGCGATGATCTCCTCCAATTCCCCATCCTGGCAGGGTGCCCGAACGGAGCTTCTGGTTCCGATTCACCGAATCTGGTGGTGGCGACGTAGCGGAACTCTTTCTAGAAAAACGTCGAACCCCCCTCGGTTTTTAGGTCAAGAGGCAACTTATAGGCGAAGAGGGAGGCCGAGGGGGTGACCGAGGCGGCCACACCACCCCCAAGCGCGGCCTGGCCTAGCCCACGCGGCTAGGTGGTGTGGGCCCCTCGTGGCCCTCCTCCGTCTCGTCTTCTGGCTCCCGTGAATCTTCTGGTGAAATAGGATTTTTGGCATATTTTCCAGGATTTTTCCTGATAGTTGATTTTCTGCACAAAAACTAGACATCAAGGTAATTCTGCTGAAAACAGCGTCAGTCCGTGTTAGTTGTATCCAAATCACACAAGTTTAGAGGAGAAACAATAGCAAAAGTGTTCGGGAAAGTAGATACGTTTTGGATGTATCAACTCTCCCCAAGCTTAGCTTATTGCTTGTCCTCAAGCAATTCAGTTGAAAACTGAGTGCGATAAAAGAAACTTTCACAAACACATTTGCTTCATAAGATGTATATATTCTTAGCATATGATCAACTACTTAGGCAATTCACATTAAAGAGTATGCAACTAAGTTTACTTAATAGTCATTGCAAGCTGTGAAGAGATTACAACTCAAAAATAATAAATAGCATGAAACATAAACATAAGCAACATTGCAATGCTCATAAAAAGGTATGATAGAGTGGTATCTCGCTTGCCTTTGATTGCAGAGCAAACATAAATGCCAAGGTGCCTTCTGAAATTCAAGTGAAGACTAGAAGTAAAGATATCAAAGATACAAGCATCAAAGTCATGACACAATTAATCAAGTTTTGAGACAGGCATATTACACTAAGAATGACAACTATGCTCTCAAAAAAGTGCTCATAGAATATGTGGTGACTCAACAAGGAAATGAAAAGGTTTTGAAAAGTTTGAAAGGCTTCCAAATGCTGAAAGTATGGTACTCATTAGCTTTGAGCTATCATTGCCCCTATCATAAGCATCTTTAAATGGTTAAGGTGAAAGTGAGGTCCAATACGAGTTATATGCTTGACAGACCATAAACTGGAAATCTCATACTAGGGCCGCTCCTCATGCTACTCAACTTTAGTTACCGGTAAGTTCTTGTCATAGTAAATACATGTGTATCATAGAGAACAGCCAACGGGGTACCCCTTGCCCGATGATACGAAAGAATCCCCTATCAAAATGACAAGGAAAGCAGACAACAAGCATCTCAACAATCTTCTTATTTACCATGGGAATAGTACTTTTTTCTCTCTTTCCTCTTTTCTCGTCATCTTTTTTTCTTTTTCTCAATAACTATCTCTCTCTTTTTTATAAGAAGAATGCTTCATAGATTACTCATGATGGTTACGCTGCAGGTTTCCACCATATTTAGGCATGGATTAGACCAGCCACCCAGGCGTTTCTCTAATACACATACATAACTCCAGGGACTTACAAGCTCCCCTTTTATTTCACACCGACGACATCCGTAAACAAAAGAGTATGATATCAACTGGGTATATATTTACAAGTGTTGAAAGCGTTCCCTGTGATAGCACGGTTCTACTAATCCCCAGCCTATAATTTGCAAGCATATAACTTTCATGGACAGTCACAATGGTTCAGGTTTATTAAGTGCAAGAAATAAAGTGTGCCATCAAGTTCGTGAGAGCTTTACTAACTAACTTTCTCATAACAAGCAAACATTTTATTCGGAAGAAAACAAGGCATATTGAATATGCACGGAATAGCAAATGATGCTAATAGGTAGGTATGGTGGACACTTTTGGAAATATTGGTTTTGGGGAGTTGGAAACACGAGTAGAGCTCATACTCAGTGCAAGTGAAGGCTAGCAATAGTAAGGGAGTGACAAACGAGAGCGCAATAACTGTCATAATCATGCTTGCAACAAAACATGACTAATCATGGCATGAAAGTGATTCAAGACCTCTGAGGCAAAATAATTCATCGAGGCTTAACTGATTATTGATTCAGTCATATGCATGCGTGAGCATGTGCCAAATCAATTGAAGTGAAACATTCAGAGGAGGATACCACAGTGTCATACCAAGTTATGAATAGAACAATGCAAGCAAACATTCATATGACATGCTACAAACCATTAGAAAGCTGGAGCTAATCATAGGAAAGCAAGAACTACTAAGCATCCATAAATAACATACACCTTACATGAACAGACTAAGCATGCCCACAATGATGAGTATATATACAAAAATGAAAACAAATAGAGTTTGTTACCAGCCTCTTAGCACACCTCAAGTTGTCATTAATCCTCATTATTGCCATTCACTTGTGTGGCTTGAATAATAACATGAAACCAAACTCCACTGAGAACTGCTGAACCCTGCAACGAACTTCGCAAAACCAAAGAAGAACAACAAATATTTTTGGGTTTTCGATTTTAAAGGTAAGAACGAAAAGGAGGAACAAGCAAAGCAAAATCTTTTTGGGTTTTTCAAATAGTCCAAACAAAGCAAAAAGGAAAAGGCAAACTAAGGCAAAAATAAAAAGAAGCAAACAAAGAGAAGCAACGAAAATATTGTTGGTCTTTTTGTGTTTTGGAAAGCAAAAGAAAGCGAAACATGGGTATAGAAAGTACCGACTAAACATGGTATGGAGATGAGTGTGGTGTCGGTGTACCTCCCCCAAGCTTAGGCTTTTGGCCTAAGTGGGTATCAACCCCAACGCGGGTAAGGGTTCCAAGCAGGCAGGTCATCGTAAGAATGATCGTGGTTAGACCCTTGGGAAGAAGAAGAAGCTCCCCAATCATAGGTAGGCTGCTGATATGAAGACTCCCCCTCATTCGAGGGTTGGACCATCTGTAACCTCCCTTCCAGTATCCTGCTCCTGCTGAGAGAGCTCCCCTAGATATGTATCGAGCTCCTCCTCAGTGAGTGACCATCCTACCCTAGTTTCAAGGTTAAACAAAACAGGTGCAGGCAAAAGAACAACACGTTCGGACTTACTCCTTCTCCAACTAGCCTTGAGAAAGGTTATTTCATAAGACAAATCACTCAAATTAGCCCAAGAAGAAACAAATTTATGTTGTATCATGGAATTAAGGTCAAACCTCTCTATGGGAAACTGTAGGTCTTGATGATGAGGCACTGCACCATGCAAAGCTAATAAACGAGGGGAGATGAGGCCTCCACAAATTCCACCTTTCTCGCGGTTAGCAGCAAGACGGAAAGCTATCAAGGCACCCAAATTGTAAGTTCTATCTCATTTTAAAGTAGCTGAGATGAATGCTAGATCATATGCGGATAACTTATTAGCAGTTTTCCTAGCGATAACACACTTGGCAATAAAGTAAGCAAAGAAGAAAATAGACGGGAGATGAATGTTACGAACTTTTCCACTCTCCTTTGAGAAGCTCCTCCCTTGGCAAAATCTCCGCATACAAGTCCATGAGTGGTGCAGGTCGCTCTTTAATCCTCTCACACGATCCCCACTAGGGTACTTTCATAGCTGTACAAAAGTCATCAAAAGGAAGATTGACAACTATATTGTAAATTTTGTAGTGAACCATGGGGTTAGGCAAAGAGCAACTAAATCAAAAGTCCTGCACCATAGACATAGTTAGTTTCACAAATTGGTAAGGTTCTTCTCCCACAAAATGCTTTAATCCTGCATTAGTAATTAAAGTATGGAAGTCCTAAGAAATCCCTGCAGCCCTCATGAATTCAGGGCATGGATAGATGGAAGGAAAAATTTCCTCCTCTCGGTGAACCTTCATAACCTCAGGCACCCTTAATTCATGTTGGTTGAGTTGGTGTTCATTCATCTTCTTTTCTGAAATTTAGGACAACCATTATAAAAGTGATTGCAAAGTGAATACAAAATGAAGGGAACTACTCATAGGGACTTGTAAGAGGCCTAAACATGCATCAAAACAATTTCTCTAAGCATTGAACAAGCTTACAAGATCTCATAACCTATCACCTACAACATAAAAATACTCAAGATATAAACCACTAAACACAAATCTACTTGGACAAGCGGAGGAGTCACATACCGAAGAACAAATGCTCCAAATTTCAGCAGCAAAGATGGGCTGAGCAAGGAGATCGAAAAATCATGGACAAGAACAACAAGAACGCAATTTCGAGAAATGAGCTGGTGTTTTCTTGGGAGAGAGAAGGCAGTGGCAAGTGAGAGAGTGAGTGGAGGGCCAGGGGTGGCCCACACCATGGCTAGGCGCGCCCCTGGGGTGGCCGTGCCACCAGGTGATGTGCCTGCCTAGTGGCCCCCCTAGGTCACTCCAGGTACTCCTCTGCCCCATTTTTCACGTAAAAATTTAATATGGATTTTCTGAAATTTTTCGAGACACTTTATTTTTTAGCAATTTTCAGGTATAGATGAATGATTTTCTGACAGAAAGATGTTTATGGAATGATGCAATGACAAAACTAAACTAAAACTTCATAAGTTCTAAGACACTCTAATATGCAAGCAACTAGCAAAAGAAAATTAAACTAAGCGAAAGCAAAAACTAAAATGGATAAACAAAAAGTAAGCAAAGATAATCATGGTGAAAACATTGTTTTGTTCATTAAAATCCCTTTGTTAACAAGGTTGATCAGGTCTTGTTATCAAAACAATTTTATACGAAACAAAACTTTGTATTCCACTAATGATTATGTTACCTCAACCTTGATAGCAATGGTCCCAATCATAATAGTTTCATATTTTTCTCGTGGTATGGGACAATATATTTATCCAACTTGGATGCCCTCAACATGTTCAATTGAATTTAAACCATAAGTCCTATCAATCTTCTTGGGGAAATAGACAATATGCTCCTTGTCATTAACATTAAAAGTCACCTTTCCTTGATTACAATTAATAACAGCTCCTGGAGTATTAAGAAAAGGTCTCCCAAGAATAATAGACATATTGTCATTTTCAGGCATTTCAAGCACAACAAAATCAGTTAATATCAAGCAATTATGAGCCACTTGAACAGGTACATCCTCACATATACCAACAGGAATAGTAGTAGATTTATCAGCCATTTGCAAAGATATATCGGTTGGTATTAGTTTTTCCAATTGAAGTCTCTTATATAGAGAAAAAAGTATAACACTAACTCTTGCTCCCAAATCACAGAAAGCAGTAGTAACATAACTATTTTTAATAGAGCATGGAATAGTTGGAATCCCTAGGTATCCAAGTTTCTTTGGAACCTTACCATTAAAGGAATAATTAGCAAGAAAAGTAGAAATTTCTTCATTAGGGATCTTCCTTTTATTAGAGACAATATCCTTCATATACTTTGAATAAGGAGGCAGTTTAATAGCATCAGTCAAAGGTAATTGCAAAAATAAAAGTTTCATCCACTCACAAAACTTGTTGTAGTGTTCATCTTCCTTTGACTTGTGTTTCTTATCAGGGAAATGCATAGGTTTTTGGAGCCAAGGTTCTCTTTCACTAGCATGTTTCTTAGCAACAAAACCTTCTTTAGTGTATTTAGTATTCTTAATGTGCCTTTCAGGTTCGTCTTCAACTTTTTCTTTATCAGGAGCATCATTTTCTTCATTACCACTTTTAGTTTCAGCATTAGAGACAGATATACTATTAGGATCTTTAGCAGGTTCAGAAGGTTCTACAATAGTTTTATGTTTCTTTTTCCTTTTCTTAGGAGTAGTACCACTATTTTCAATTTGTTGAGAATTCTGCTCAATTCTTTTAGGATGCCCCTCAGGATATAGAGGATCCTGGGTAGCAGCACCACTTCTAGTTCTAATTTCATAAGCATGTTTTTCTTTAGCAACATTAACTAGCAAATCTTTTTGTACCTTAATAAGCTGATCAATTTGAGTTTGAACCATTTGAAAGTGTTTAACAAGCATTTTAACATCATTAGAGGTTCTTTCCACAATATCCTTCAACTCAACAATAGCTCTAGAGTTTTCCATTATATGATTTTGCACCCTTTTATTAAAATTATCTTACTTAACAATAAAAACATCAAATTCTTCTAAGCATTGATTAGGAGGTTTAGAGTAAGGAATATCACCTTCATCAAAATGTTGGAGAGAGTGTACCTCAATAGTGGATGAGTGGGAGATTGGCTTACATAATTCTTCTATAGGAGGTAAATTCTTGACATCTGCAGCACTAATTCCCTTCTCCTTAAGACAGTTCTTATCTTCCTTCATCACTTCATCATTTAGTTCAATAACTCCCCTCTTCTTTGGTTTTGGTGTTGGTGTTGGCTCAAGCACAGTTAACTCAGGTGTAGTTGTCTCAGATGAAGTCCAGTCTTCATAATTCTTGCTTATTTTAGCCATTAATTCCTCAGCTTCTTTGGGAGTTCTATTCCTGAAAACACAATTAGCACAAATATCCAGGTATGTCCTATATTCTTAAGTTAGTCCATTATAATATATATCAAGAAGCTCATTTTTAGGTAATGGACATCCAGCCTGTGCATGAATCAAAGCACAAAACCTTGCCCATGATTTAGGCAATATCTCTTTTTCTCCCTATTTAAAATCAAAAATTTCTTGCAAAATAGCATGTCTAGCACTAGGAGGGAAATATTTCTGAAGGAAGGTACTAATCAAGCAATCAGGGCTATCAATAGATCTAGGAGGTAAATTATTAAACCAAGTTTTAGCTTCTCCTTTCAGTGAAAAAGGGAAAAATTTAGCAACAAAGTAGGTGTGCATCTTAATATCATCAGAAAATAAGCCACTCATGGTAGAAAGCTCAGTCATATGTGCTACATCACTTTCATTCTTAGTTCCACAAAAAGGTTCTTTCTCAACAATGGTTATGTAAGGTAAATCAAGAGAGAAATCATAATCCTTATCTTTAATGTTTATAGGAGATGTAGCAAACTTATCATTAGGAGATAATTTGGGTTTTATAGTACGCCTCTCAAGGAGACTCTTAATAGCACTCCTACCATGAGTGTTTTGACATTCTTTAATAAATTCATCATTCATTTCTGTATATCCCTCTTCAATATCATAGCTCTCTATAGACTCAGGTGAACTGAAAGGTGTAGTAGTGTCTTCATTAGGAGTTTCAGTATTTCCAGCTATAGTTCTAGCAATCATAGCATCTAGGAAAGGACCTAATGAACCACTCTTATCAAGCACAGTAGAAGCAGCATCATAAGTATCAGAAGTTTCAGATTCGGCATTAGTAGTAGTGTGTGTAGCATGTGTATGTGGTGGTGTAAGGAACTTACTCATAACAGACGGTGAATAAAGAGCAATAGAGGTGTTCAGAACCGTACCACTCCTTGTAGTGGATGGTTAAATAGGAATCCTGCCATCATGAGACTTACCCATGATGGATGGATGGCAGCGAACAATAGTGATTCCAAGTGAACTTGATAAATAAAGCTATGGTCCCCGGCAACGGCGCTAGAAAATAGTCTTGATGACCCACAAGTATAGGGGGTGTATCGCAGTATTTTTGAGGGAAGTGAATCCTAATTTAATGATTTGACACAAGGGGAGCCAAAGAATTATAAGCCTTAACAACTGAGTTGTCAATTCAGCTACACCTGGAAACAATCTTGCCCACATCAGTTTATCAGTAGCAACAGTTTTGTAGTAGCAATAGCAAAGTAATAGCAGTAGTAAAAGTAAAGACATCAGTAACAATTGCAGTAAACAGTAGGGTTAAAGCGCGGTAGGCATAGGGATGGATGGACGCCCGTTGCATGGACAAGACAATTCATATAGCAATCAAGATATAGGGCATTTGTAGATAAATAAGATAAAGCATCCAATTACTAGATAATCATAGGCATGTGTTCCATACATAGTCATACGTGCTCGCAATGAGAACTTACACAACATCTTTTGTCCTGCCAGCCCGTTTGCAGCGGGCCTCAAGAGAACTACTGGAAATTAAGGTGCTCCTTTTAATAGAGCACCGGAGCAAAGCATTAACACTCCGTGAACACATGTGATCCTCACATCAAAGCCATTCCCTCTGGTTATCCCGATTACTGTCATTTCCGAGTCTTTGGTTCCGGACAACAATATGTGTATACAACTTGCAGGTAAGACCATAAACAATACTATCATAATGAATCAATAACATGTTCGGATATGAAATCATGGCACTCGGGCCCTAGTGACAATCATTAAGCATAACAAGTTGCAACAAAGTCAAAAAGCACTAATAATAGATACTAGGCACCATGCCCTAACAATCTGATGCCATTACATGAACGATCTCATCCAATCCCTACCATCCCCGTGGCCTACAGCGGGGGATTACTCACTCATGGATGGGGGAAACATGGATGGTTGATGGAGAAGCGATGGTGATGATCTCCTCCAATTCCCCGTCCCGGCAGGGTTCCAGAATGGAGCTTCTGGTTCCAATTTGCTGAATCTGGTGGTGGCGGCGCGGTGGAACTCTTTCTGGAAAAACATCAAACCCCCCTCGGTTTTTAGGTCAAGAGGCAACTTATAGGCGAAGAGGGGGGCCGAGGGGGTGACCGAGGCAGCCACACCACCCCTAGGCGCGGCCTGGCCTGGCCCACGTGACCAGGTGGTGTGGGCCCCTCGTGGCCCTCCTCCTCTCATCTTCTGGATCCGTGAATCTTCTGGTGAAATAGGATTTTTGGCATATTTTCCGGGATTTTTCCTGATGGTTGATTTTCTGCACAAAAACTAGACACCAAGGTAATTCTGCTGAAAACAGCGCCAGTCTGTGTTAGTTGTATCCAAATCACACAAGTTTAGAGGAAAAACAATAGCAAAAGTGTTCGGGAAAGTAGATACGTTTTGGACATATCACGCGCCCAGCGCCCAGAAGAGCAAAGCTCATTTTCAAAACAGGGTCAAGCGATTCGTTAAAAAGGGCTAGCCCATGAAAAGGACGCTTACTTTGTGGCTCCTTTAGAAAAATAGTGGAATCCTAGAAGTTAGTAACTATTACCGGGTTTTGGTCCTAGAGAGGTTGACGAGGGGAGATCTCGGCAATGTCCATGAAGGAATTAGGGTTTTGCGGAAAAGAGAATAATGGAGATTTCGTCGGATGTCAGGAAACAACAGAATCAAATCGCCTGAATATTGAGAGAATCACTGTATTACAAATCACTTGGGGATTGTATGGTACTCCTCCTAGGCTTCTCCAGCCCTATATATAATAGGTCAGGTCTCAAAGCTGTATGCGGATAGGTTACATGATTACAACACAAACTCAATGTCGGTCTTTGTTCTTATTTCCTAATACAAATATAATCTTTGTCAATTGCTCCTTTGGATATTCATCTTAACTCTCCATGGGTCGTAAGCCTTTCCGCAAGCCCTAGGTAGCAAATCATAAGGACCCGAGTAACCATACCTATGTCAGTAGCCCGCGAGACTCTAACCGAACCGAAGATTCGGGTTGAGTCTGACAAAAATGTTTAGTTCTTTTTTCTTTGTTTTCCCTTATTTTTAAGCTTTGTAGGGATTTGGAAAAATGAGCCTGATGCATTTGACGAATCAGGAATTGGTTAATTGCTCCAAGGAAAAAGCAAGGTTGTCCTACATCAAATTCAAGTCCCCAGGGCTAAACTCGGAATTTATTACTGGCATAACTCGGTTCGGACTGCTGAGGTCTTATCGAATACTGCATTCCAGTTTTTATTTTATCGGGTACCCAACGCGTCCGTTGGGATTTTTCATCGTATCCTAGATACGGATATAATACTAGCAGAGCGCATTCTTGTGCGATTACCAGGCCACACAGGAAAAATCCCGGGATCTTACCGTCATGTTTCTGAACACAGCATTCGGAGTTTTGTCGCATTTAGCTTCTCGAGATTTATATATTTTTTATCGGCTGCTTGATTTTTCCTTCAGATGCACCCTCCCGATAGGAGGTACTTTGTCTTTCCTCTATCAGGTGCGCATTAGCGCTCCTAATAGGAGTAGCCCCCAAGGCTATGTTTGGATGTATGCATCAGGACATAGACTCGAAAATCTTTCTATTATGATATCAATGTGTCCACAAATATTTGTCGGGTGTGCGATTAGTGCTTCCGACAGGAGTAGCCCCCAAGGCTATAGTCAAAATTGTTGTTTCTGACTATAGTCTCAATCTTTGTCATGGAGAAATTTACTTCGACTCCCTATTATTCTTCGGGTGTGCATCCTTTCCACTGAACCGTTTTTGGGGGCGATGTTATTGATGATGAATTTTACATTTCTTTATTCTCAAAACATATGCTCGTGATGAGACGTCTCGAGCGTGGGCCCGTGTTGTAGTAATGATGATGCGTGGTGGCGCATTCAGCGCAGTTTCCTGACTGCACGTCCCCTTTTTTGCGCAAAGATCAAGGCCGTGTGCGCTGTTTTCCTGTTTTTACCGTAATAATAACTTTTTGAGATATTTTACTTTACAGGATCTGCGGACACGTGCCTTTATCGTGTGCCTTTTGGACGTTTTGATTTACATCGAATGGTCCAACTTGTGTAGTGATGGCTCAGTATTGATGTAGAGCTCATTGGGAAACCCCAAGAGGAAGGTATGATGAGCACAACAGCAAGTTTCCCTCAGTTATGAAACCAAGGTTTAATCGAACCAGTAGCAGCAAGGCAACACCTCAAAGGTGTTGCTAGCTGAGCCTTGGCAGGACGCACTACCGGTGCTAGTAGCAACGTGGAGACCTGCACTACACAACCACAGAACTTTGTCCCCAACTTGCGATGAGGTTGTCAATCTCACCATGTTTTGCTGAAAACAAAGGATTAAACGTATCGAATGGAAGGAAATAATAGTTTGCAGAAAGTAAACACAAAGCAGTAAACAGTTTGTATATTGTATGTAAAAGAAAAGGACCGGGATCCATAGTTCACTAGAGGTGGCTCTCCTTAAGATAGATAACATGTTGGGTGAACAAATTACCGCGGGGCAATTGACAAACATCGAGAAAGCAATACATGCATATACTAATCACCTTGACTCCTCTGAGACTTGATTGGGCATTACAACATAATACATAGACCGCCAGCCAACTGCATCTATGACTAATAATCCACCTTCAGGTTATCATCCGAACCCCCTCCAGTATTAAGTTGCAAGCAACAGATTATTGCTTTACGAACTGCGTGTAAAGTAAACAATACGATTGTTCTATGAACAAAGGATTGTTGTTTTCTCCCTAGTAGGAACATCACATCTAGTACCTTAGAGATTTCTGTCACTTCCCCAGATTACCAGAGGCATGAACCCACTATCGAGCATAAATACTAACTCTTGGAGTTGCTAGCATCTACTCGGCCAAGATAGCTACTAACAACGGAAAGCATACAAGATCTCAAATAACAAAGACATGATAGAATCAATAATCAATCTGAAATAGCATCTCAATATCCATCGGATCCCCGCAAACACAACATGCAGAATTACAAATAGATGATCTTGATCATGAACGGAGCTCACAAGATCTAAACATGAAAGCACAAAGGAGGAGAACCAGCCATCTAGCTACTACATGGATCCGTAGTCCACGAGTGAACTACTCACGGATCACACCGGAGGCTTGCATGGTGATGAAGAAAGCCTCCAGGGTGAATTCCCCTCTCTGGCAGGGTGCCGGGAAGAGCTTCAGATCCCTCCCGATCTAGGGATGGAGATGACGGCGGCTATAGACTCTTTCGTGGATTTTTGATCGGGTCCTTAGGGTTTTCGTCCCGAGAGCATCTTATAGGCGGAAGGAGAGGCCGAGGGGGTGCCTGGGCTAGCCACACCACCCCATGGTGCGGGCCAAGCCTGGCCGCGCGGCTAGGTGGTGTGGCCGCCCTCTGGCCCTTCTCTGTCTCGTATTCTGGCATCTGATGACTTCCAGAAAAATAGGCACTTTGGCTTTTGTCCCGTCCAATTTCGAGAATATTCATTTTCTTACTTTCTTGGAACCAAAAACAGCAGAAAATAGGCAACTGGCACTATGGCTCTTGTTAATAGGTTAGTCCAAGAAATCATATGAAAAGTACTCCAAAGTGTGGACAAAACATAAGAAAGTGGATAAAACCAAGCATGGAACATCGAAAATTATAGATACATTTGCAATGTATCATGTAGCTTCGCCCTTTATATGGAGAAGGGGATTTCCTTTACCCCTTTTTACGATGTTATTGCTAACTTCATCTTCCTCCTTGCGCCCGTTCCTTCCTCCGTTCTCCTTGCGAAATTCCAGCTCTGTGCTAGCGTCGCTTCGTCATCACCATGGGGAAAAACAAGGCGGGAACTTCCTCCACGGCCACCAAGGCCACCAGGAAGAGGGCTGTTGGATGGGCTCCTTCCAATTGCACGACGCGGGAGATATGCAAGGCGTAGAACTCCAGGCATCTGACGGAGGGCTCCTTCAAGCTTCCTGGGGATGAAGCTGCTCCAATCTCCAAATCGGGCTAGAGGGTAATGTTCCTCTTCTTTCTTTTTTGTGGCCTTTATCTTCCTGTCCATGAATTTCTTTGTGGTATTATTTTCGTCTATGGTGTGCAGTTGTTCTAGCTCATGCCAAACTCCATTCTCCATGTTGCTTGTTTTGTCACTCTCTATGAATGCTTTCTCGGGATTCATCCCCATTGGGGCCTGTGGAATCACTTCTTTTACGTTCACCGCAATGCCACCGACACCATTGTCCATGATGTTGGCGGCGCCATTTTCTCAATTCGCACGTAGATTATTTTGATTTCAAGCCTGCTGATTACGTCCAAGGACGGAAAACTAAATGGTTTTACATCAAGGATCAACCCGTCGAGGGCCAGTTTTTCGGGTTAGCTCCCTTTGAACCGAAGAAAACTTGTCGTAAAGTTGACTCCTAGGATTAGTGTCCTTCTGCCGAAGAAATGGCAGAGATCCAACCCCATCTTGATCGTATTTCTAAACTACGACATGAGGTTGGTAAGGAATTATCTGGTCTTCCGATTCTGGCGTATTTCTTGCAGATCTGAGTGCAGCCCCTGCAGGCTCGTCTCTTTGGTACGTGGGCGTATATCGGCAATAAGGATCCTATGAGGATTTCTCAGGATGACCTGCCCCTCAAGGTTTATGAAAAAAGGGTTCATAATTTCACGACCCTTATGGTCAAAAGTGTGGTTCCTTCTAATTGTTGTGTTGAGCTATTTGCGAAGAAAAACCGTCTTCCGAAGGTAATTTCCTTTTCTCTTTTGCTCCTTGCTCATCTATCTTTTGTAATTTTTCTCCTCTGTGATTGCTGGTTTTCTTGGTTATGTAGGATTATGATCATTTGTCCTGCCTTCCTCCTCTTCCTGAGAGCGGTCAGCTTCCCACCAATCCTTCTGCTTCTGACGATCTTCCTTTGACTGGGGCTTCCGTTGATGAGGAGATGGAGACATCTGCCGCAGAATCTTTGTCAAGGACGCCATCGCTTCTGTCAGCTCGTTCCGAGGATTTCCGTGTTGCGCTTGTCGGCGAAAAACGGAAACGTCTGGACACCGCAGAAACCATTGACGACTCAGACGATTCTATGGCCTCGAAACCTTCGGGTTCCGTACCATTATTGTCGGCTCCTACCCACAAGAATCTTTTTATCTTTGCGCATGACGTATCTTCCTAAGTACGTATCTTCTCTTTAATGTTTTCTCGAATAATTAAGTTGCTGATTCTTAGTCTTTTTCTCTTGTAGTGGTGATGATACGGAAGACCCACCTTTCTCTCCTCTTTGCAATTTTGTTGCTCCTTCTGCTAAGGAGCCAAAAGATTTTCTCGCGTCTCTTGCGGATCCAATTATCCAGAAGGATGTTGCCGTTGTGTCGAAGCCCTCAGCGCCGAAAAGAAAATGAATGGCTGGTAAAGGCGTGGTAATACCCGAGAGCCCTTCCGAGGTGGATATGCAAGATGTAAGTGTATCCGTGGCTTTTAATTTCACCACTTTTCCTTCTTTACTTGTCTTTCCTAATGTCCTTCTTTGTAGCCTGTGATGCGTGAGATGGCTGATATGGCCTATCACTTCATCATGATCTGTAATGAAGCCGAAGGCCTGAAAGGTATATTTTCACCTGTTTGCAATTTCTTTGCTTCCTCTCAGTTTTCTAATTTTTTGCATTACTTTCTGATTCTTTCAGCCACTACCAAGGAGTCAGAGGTCATTCGGGACAAGGCGTTGAAGCGTGCCGACAATCTGGAGGCCAAACTTTGGATCGCTGAACAAGCTTTGGAAGAGGCTAAATAGAAAGCCAGCGCTGATGCCGAAGAAAAGGCCAAGCAAGTTGCCACCCGAGATGAAAATCTTCGTAAACGCTTGGAGACCCTCAACACTTCCCTAACTCATAAGTATTTTTATTCAAGAGAAAAAAGGGAAGTTTATTTTGTTGTTATTATTTCTTCTCTATCCTTATCATCCTCCTTATCTGGTATGTGTAGAGCTTTCAGGCCAAAATCTGCATCTAGATGAAGATAAGAAGGTTGATCCCTTATCGGATGCTGCTAGCGCCTTGGAGGCTAATAGTGTTCGTGTGCGCAACCTCCTTGTACGATCACGCCGCGCCTTCAAAGGTTTGCATGCCGAGGTTTTTCCATCGGGAAGTGCCTGCCGACCTTAACGATCTTATCGCTATTTTCGGCGCCGACCCGAGTCCGCTTGTTGGATACAACATGACCCAGTTGAAAAGTGGTACGGAAACTTCAATGGTGTTGGCGATGGCTCATGGTGAGAAGGACGGCTGGGAGAAGTTTAGATCCTCTGTCCCAGTCAACTCCAAAGGCTAGCTAGTTGATTTGAAGCCTTTCGTTAAAAGGGCCAAGAAATTTTCTCGGCTGCTTCTAGGTATAAAGTCAGATCCAAAGGGATCAACTGCTCCTTCTTTGGTTGGTGCTCCTTCTTTGGCTGCTGCTCCGTCTTCGGCTGCTTCCCCTACCATAGCTAGTGCTCCTTCTGCCAGCACAACCTTGTCTTTGGTGATATCAGCTCCATAGCCTTGTTTTGTAGTTTCCCGCATTTCTTCTACTATCGTTTGTAATGACTATTCACTTATCCTGTTGCTAGAAAACCTCCTTTTGATGAGAAGGGTATTTTTGTATATATGTATGTGAATGGCTCTTTTCTTTGATGAAGGTTTTCTATTTTTCATGTGTCTTGCCAGATTTTGAATGATTCGGCTCCTCCTCCTGCGCCTACGCAGACGTCGAATGTGACTCCCTCCTCATCTGGAATGGGTACAATTGAGACTTGTATTGTGCATACAGTGGACCCGTCTTTATATGATGAAAAAATTGAACAGGTGAAGAAACTCGAAGGAAAACTTTGGGTTGTTCAATCAATGGTGGATGTTGCCCAGTCGAAGACGCGTCAGGCCCTTGATCATGAGGCGTACTTCCTGGACAAGATTTCCAGGGCAAGTGAAAAGATGCTTTGTAAGTCCTTAAATTTTTCCTTCCCACCGCGCCTCTTTTTGCGGGATGGCAATTTCTTTCTCCTTTTCTTTTTTCTTTGTAGGCATTTGACTGTGCGAGAGGGAAGAAAAAACCCAATGTATGCGCAACCAAATGCAAGCTCTTGTGGCTGCTTCTCAAAATTCTGGGAAGGATTTCTGGATTGACCATCGTCGTGCTTATGTCGTGGCCTTGCTTCAGGACCGTGTATCCAAGGTGGATCAGTTTTTCGAGTGCCGTCGCAGATCCATGGTCATTATTTATAATACCATGTTTCCTTGGGACCCCCAGCCTAAGTCTTTATCGAATTTGATGGTGAAATTTCGGCAGGGTGAACGGATTCATCTTGTGGTGGATGCCAAGCTTGTGCTGTCTTGGATGCATGTGCATCATCCGACACTAGATCTGGACGTAGTATCATCGGGGCTGCCTACTCCTACTGATGGTGGTCTTATCAACATGGGGCCTCATTATGCTGCTGCCCATAAACCTGCAATTAGAATTGTTCGAAAGTGCCTAGAGGCAGACGAGGAGTTTTTTTTGAACTTTTCTATATGACTATTTCTGCCTCTATATGTAACCTTTGTACTAATATTGTATAGATTTTATTTACACTCGTCAAAAAGGTCGTATGTGTTATACGAGATTTTGATTATATATTGTATTCTTTTGTTGAGGACCTGACGAACTGATGTCTCTTTGCATAACTGTTGGTATGTGTCGTAGAAATTTGTATGAACTTTTGTACTAATATGTTATAGATATTCTTTATACTCGTAAAAAAGGTCGTATCCATTATACGAGATTTTGATTGTATATTGTATTCTTTTGTTGAGGACCTGACGAACTGATGTATCTTTGCATAACTGTTTGTATGTGCCGTAGAAATTTGTATGCTGAGGAGTACTTTCTTTATTCATTGATGAATATAAATGGATACATTGCATGGGTGAAATCGCCTGGCCTGTTGGCCTTATTGGATATAAAAGTAACGATTTTTTCTAAAAACTTCGGATTCTATCTTGAGGTGCTCCATCGTTCTTCTTTGTGGTAAGTGTGATTTTTCGACTGGAGGCACCGTGTCTCTACGGTGCACCAGAGGGAAAAATAGTTGATTATCTGGGTCGCTTGTGCTGACTAGTGTTTCCTTCTGTTCGGGACCGGAGGCGGAGGCCGAATAGGTAGCTTTTGCGAGTGCGCGGTGCTCCTGATTTTATGGATTTCGCTCACTACGTGTGTCGTGTAATAATTCTTCATCCGCTATTTCTAGCTGGCCGAATTGCGTCTCCATCCCGAAAGATTCTGATATTTTGTTGAATTCGCGATCGTAGCTATCCGAGCGGCTGAAGCTTCCTTTTACTGTTATGACCCCATCGGGGACTAGCATTTTCAGTACTAGGTATGCATAGTGAGGTACTGCCATGAATCGAGTGAAAGCTGGTAGTCCCAGGATCGCGTGGTACTGCGATGGCCAGTCCATGACTTCAAACTCTAGTTGTTCGTGCCCGAAGTTGCTTCTTGTCCCGAAGACTACATTGAGGTATACTTTGCCTAGAGGAGCTTCGGCTTTGCATGGAACTATTCCGTGGAAAGTTTCATTTGTTGGTGCTAGATTTTTTAGGGACCAGTTCATTGCTCGTAGAATTTTAGCGTAGATGAGGTTGATGCTGCTCCCTGCATCCAAGAAAAGCTTGCTCATGTCGAACCCACCGATTTGTGCCTCCACTACGAGTGCTGATTGACTAGGTCGTTGGACCCAAAGTGGGTGTTCAGCTCTGTTGAAGGTTATTTCTTGCTCTGACCAATGAAGATACTCCGGTGTAGGGGGTGGCACTATTTCCACCATGTTTACTTGTCTAGTGAATAGTTTTTGTGTTCTATTGGATGGTCGCCCTTCTAAATCATCGACATAGCTCCCTTCGACCTGGGGTACTCATCTTCTTGGTTTTTTGTGTTTTGCGGTTGTCCTGCTGGCGGATGCCCCGGTGGTGGTGGTGGTGCACCGATAGCAAAAGCGCCAGATGTAGTGATGTAGCCTCGATTAGCTGCTTCATTTGCCCTTGCATTGCACAGCTCCTGCATTTTTAAGAATATTCAGCAATCCTTTTGGAGGTGATTGGATCGTATTTTCCCTGTTGAGTCTAGTAGAAGTGCATATCGCATGGCCCTTCCAATATTTGTCCTGCTGACATTGGTGGGTCTCGGTTTGTTGGCTAGTACCATTGCTGCGTCTGGCTTCCTCCACCGTCGTCCCTGCTAGTGCGATACCCGCTATTGTAGTCATTGCTTCATCGGTTGTCCCTTCCAGATAAACCACCTCCAACATAACTTGGTGTGTTATACCCATCATTGCTTCGTCGCCTTCTATCATTGTTTCGCCTATCCCTGTCTTCTTCGAGTGAGCGGGCTCTTTTGTTGTGTAATGCATGTTCTCCATCAGCCCAATGATTGGCTATGTCCATCAGCTGCGAAATTGTTTTAGTTTTGATTCATCCTAGTTCTTCAATGAATTCTTGGCGACGAAGTCCATCATTGTGGCGCCCCGCAAAAACCACTACTAGAAAATCGCGTTGTTTTTGTGCATTGCATCGTCATGACCGCATGCTCATGTCATCATGCCACCTTGCATTTGAGGATCGTCATGTCATCTTGCATTTGTTTGCATAAAACTATTTTCGAAAAGCCTGTTTTTGTTTTCTAAACGCCCCGTCTTTATTTCAAATTAAAACCCGGGCCTCCGGAATATTTTGTTTCGTCTACCAACGGTTTGCAAAAGCCTCGTTTTCAATAAATAAAATGTTCAAATTATTTTTGGGAGGCAGCCAGCCAGGCCCGAAAGCCTAGCCGGCCACCTCCAGATAAAAATCCTACCTACCAGATATCACCCAAAACTTTTCTACCAAAAACCCTACCCTATTTCCCTACCCAGCCCTAGCCACCTCACTCCCACCAATTGCCGCTCGCCACCTCAGCCCGTGCCCCTGACCCGCGCCCCCACACCAACCGCACACAGCACGCGTGCGCACCCCCTGGTCTCCACCTGGCCCAACCCCCACCGCCGCCTGCCGCACTCACACGCGTGCACGCTCCACACCCCGCCCTGGACACGCTACCGCGGGGGCCCCACCCCGACCACCTCGATCCGCCCCCCACCACGCGGACCCAGCCTGTCCCTGTCCCACCTCTCGCCCCGCACGCCATCTCTCCCTCTCTAGCCCCACGTTCCCCGCCTCCCTCCGTCCTCCGCCCCGCGCCTCCCTCGGCCTCGCCTCTCCGCGCCAGCAGGTCCCCGGCCGCCTGCTCCTTCCGCCGGCCGCCCCTCCAGCTCACCAGGCGGCGTCGTCCCCTCCTTTCTGCGTGCCTCTGCTCTCCCCTCGTCCTCACCAGCACGACGCCAGCCCCGCCGCCAACTCCCCTGTCAACCGCCGCCGTCTCGTCTACCCCGCCGTCCCCAACCGCCACGGCACCGTCCGCTCCTCCGTCGACCTCGACCTCCTCTCCACCAACCTCGAGGCCACGCCTCGACTCCTCCACCTGCCCGGCTCGCCTCGCGCCGACGCCGTCGCTTCCATGGGGTCCCTCCTCTCCTCTGCCCGTTCTGCCGCCGTTGGCAGGACCTTCTCCTCGACGCCCGGCCGCCGCTCGCCGCCCTCTCCACAAGCGCCTCGCGTCCCGGTCGTCCTCCACCCCACGCCGGCCTCCTCCCGCCGCCTCGATTCGCCCAACCGCCGCCGCCTGCGAGCTCCCTCGCCCCTCCTCGCCCACGACGTCGGCACCCTCTACCTCCTCGCTTCTCGCCTGCGTCCGCCCGCGAGCGAGCCCCGCGGATGCGCCTCTACTTCCTCTCGGCCGCCGAGCTTCTCCGACCACCTGCGCGGTTCCGTCGCCCCGCCCTCTTCCTTGAGGCTCGCCGCCTTCCCTGCAGGCGCCGCCCCTGTTTCGACCTCCACGCCACCCTACAGAGCCCCGCCATCGCGTCACCTTGCCGCCCCTGCCAAGCGCTGGCCCTGACTGTGACCTCCTGCAAACGCACGCCTATGACGTCTCTGTGCTAGAGGGTGCGTTTTGGTATCCTTCTGTTACAGCGCCTGGACGCATCTCGCTGTGTGGCTACCTGTGTATCACAGTGATCCTTGTTGATCTGCGTTTGGCCCATGCTCTTTCACCGAGGCCACCAACGTGTGAAGATGTACCCAGGGATTTTCGAGAAAACCACCAAGGACTCCAAGTACCCTTTCGGAGGTGACAAGATCCCCTTCCCGGCCCGAGTTCTCCTTCCCGGCTCCGCTAGCCGAAGCCCCGGTCCTGAAGACGCCGAGACCCTAGGTGCGCCGACATGGATCCGAAGCCCCGTTTCGAAGACCGTTCCCGGCATCCGAAGACCGATCCCGAACCTGGCGCCGCACCAAGTTCTCCTTCCCGGATCCGCCGACCGAGACCGATCCTGCCGAGGCTGTCAAACCCCGGAACCCAAGTTCACCGAACCCTAATGTGATTCCCTATCCGAGACCCCCCATTATTTTTATAATAATAACATTATCACTTGTTGCACATTAAATGGTTCATATTCGCATCGCATCATGTGGGTTTGGGGGCATTATGCCGATTCACATCATAATTAAATATGGAGTCTATATGAGGGCTTTTCTAGTCTTACATTGGCTCCATTTGAATTTGTGTAGCGAACCGATACCGTGTTTTGCCTTGTTAAGACAACATTTAAATTGCGGGGTATCCAAATAACTTGAACCGTCCAACTAATTGTCGGAACCCTAGTTTCGCTTAATATTGCCTAGTTGGATTGCATCTGTGCCATGTCATACATCACATGCATCATGCCCGATCTTCTTCTGTAGTATTAAATAGTGTATCCGGTGTTTCTTCTAGTATTTGCTTCTTCGCGGACTAGGCCGATGAGTTGATGCGAGTATCAACAAGTTCTCCGGATATGTACCTTCGGCAGTGTTTTCCCAAGCGAGCATTTCTTCCCCTTCTACCTATTTTGCATTTATAGTCTTTATTTCCTCTTGTTGATCTATTGCTATCCGTGTCGCGATGCTTTAGTGTTCCGTACCAGATATATCCCGTGCAGCCTCTATACTGCCTTGGACACCTCCCATTACCTGTGTTTGGTAGATAGATGGCCTTGCGAGTCGTAGTTGCTTGCTCAGGTGCGATCTCGTGTTGTCAAGTACCACAGTTGTTGGAATGCTGGCAGATGTTTATTGGTGGAGATGCTTAATGGTGGAGATGATCATGACTTTAAATACAACTATTAAAATGCTAGATATAACTAATGCAGAGGCATCGGTGGGTAATAGATGTTATTTGCTTCTTCCATGCTCACTTGTGTCCCGTAGGACCCCGAGTACTTGATACCTGTTCCTTGACTATTCGCACTACCCACATCCGGGAGGCCTTATGGACCCCCCTGAGCCAGATCTTGATTCATTTCTATTTCTTGGGGCCACAAAGTAGTTTGGGGCTTTATTACTATCCTGTACATATGCCATGTTACTGCTTTATTTAAGATTGTGCGTGGAGCACCTGTACTGTTTTGGATCGCACCATGTTTTCGCGGTATCGACAAGCCCAGTCACACTTTCGGGTTCCCAGTCGTTTACAGCCGTCGTCGCAAACCCTGGGTCCGTTCCGGAGCCGGCCAACTTTGTTGCGGGTAGCTTAGTGGGGTGGCCCCTTGAAATATTTCTGAATCCTATGATCGCTTTGTCGTGAATGCCTCGTTGGGTTTTGAGTTAGTTTTTCCGAGGTTGATCGAGTGTGTGTTGCTATTTGTGCACCCTTGCAGGGTAAAACTTTCTGAAAGTCGTGTCCGCTGTTATGGACGACTTGGAGCACAGTATCTCGATCATAGATAAGCATAACTAAAGTAGTGCTATAAACTTGACTTAATATATGACTAGTAATCAGATTCAACTATCACGGAATGGATATTAAAATGCCAACAACTGGTGTATCTGGGGTGGTTTTGCGACATGCTGTACCTGCTTAGTAAGTATTGCAACTCCAATGGAATGTGATAAAAGTGCCAACAATTGCTGGTTTTTGGAATTCCTTAGGAAAATTATATCTGACTAGTAATGTTCCAACTACAACGGAATGGTGATTAAAACTGCCACTACTTATGCTATCAGGACGACCCACTCTATCTATATCTGACTAGTAAGTGCTTCAACTATAATCGAATGAATAAAACTGCCAACTGTGTGAGTTCCTTGGTCCGACTTCCTCGTTTGGTCTCGAGGGGGAAATACCAGGATGGGTTTGTTTGGTGTTAGCTTCAGGTTGGATCCGAATAGATCTTTCTTACCCCTCTCTAATAGCCGCCAGTGATACCGAGTCTCTATAGGTTGTTAGTGCCGCTGCGCTGCCGCTTCAGCCCACCCTACCTATGTAGGCGAGAGCCGCCGAATTCTAGCCTCGCCGTGTACTGGCCTCAGTACTGACGCTCCTCTTTTTCCTTTGCCCTTTGTCGGCACACCTTTTGTTTTAGCAGGTTTGAGATCGACGTCGTTAGCAGGGTTACCCTTCCGGCTTGGCCTGGGCAGGGTTATGGACGCCATTGGTTATTCTTCAGGGCTCTTAGCCCCATTTGCATCTTGTCCGTAGACGGACGCTCTATCGTTTTCAAGGTGATTTGGATCTTTGTACTGTATATCTGTATTCTTGACTCATGGAGTCGTGTTGTATATATATCTGTTATGTGGGTCCCATCGAGGACTGTTGTGTAATGGTATTACTTCGAATTCCACCCGCACAAAAGTGCCTGGTGGGCGTCCTTGAATCGTTTCTATGCGGGTTTGGCGGGAAGCGCTAAAACTTGCATAGGGCCGATTAGAGGGTGTTACAATCATTGAAGGTGTCGACCGCTGGACAAAGGCTCGGATTGATTCTCCTGGCTTTTGCTAGCAGGCTCGCAATTGTTCCAGAGACGCGAGCCGCTTGAATGTGGACTAGAAGTTCCTGATAAACTTGTCCTCGAAGTTGTTCCAACTGCTGATAGAATCTTCGGCTAATTGTTTTATCTAGGAGCGGGGTGCGCCAGTTAGGTGCAGCTATAGGCTTTGCATTGCGGTGGCCTTGGAGCCGCCTTGTAGCTTGACTATTGCCAAATAATCCGTTAACCAGGCTTTGGGCTCTTGGAGGCCGTCATATTTCTTATGATTGTGAGGTAGTTTGAAATCTTTTGGCACTGGAGTCTTGCGAACCCGTCAGGTAAAGCAACTGGCTCCGCATAGTTCTTGCCCTTCCTCGCTTTCACCGTCATAATATCTTCGGTTGCTATGCTCTTCCCTGGATCGATCGATCCTTCGTTGTGTAATATCATTCTTACATAATTCCGCGGCTCTGATCCTGAGAAGTGGACCCGATGTGGCGATCGTGATCGTCAGGTGTGACCTATTTCCCGAGGGCTACTGCAACGACGTGGGGATCTGTCAGGTTGCCGCATCGTTCTCTTATCTGCCTGCGCGAGAGATGCCCCCACCATACTGAGATTTATCAGGGTGGAGCGGTGGAGGGCTGCACAAGGATCATCGGATGTGGTTTGAGTGGTGATCAGGTATGTTTGTGTGGCCACAATTGCTGCTTGAGCCGTTTTTGCCTTTTTATTTCTTGCTTGATCTATTGACATGAAAGACAGATCCAAATCTCGGATCAGTTCACTTCTTTCTACTTTGGGAATGTTGTGTAGTCAAGATGTTCCCCTTCTTGGTGGTGCTCCTCCTGCTACGCTTCCTGATGCTCAGGTGGAGCTTAATTGTGTCTGTCATAAGCTGGATTTGTCGGCAAGCCTTTTTTGTTCGTCAAGCTGCCTCTACATCCTTAGCAAGTCTCTTTTTTTATGATGCAACAAGTATTGGTACGTCAGCAGATCTTCACGCACGGCGTCGGCTGTCATGGGGACTTCACCCAAAATTGTGCTCTTGCTTTTCCCCATTCTTCGGCTGGCAGCTGGAGAGTTTGCCTCTCGCCTTCGCGTGGTTCTCCTCCTCCTAGGGTTGCGCAGCTGTCCATGATTTGTTTTGTTTCTGTGGTTTCCTGCATTGTGGCTTGATAGGATATCATCAGGGTTAAAAATAGGGTTACCGTTGGAGTCTTGTTGAGTCGATGCGTCGGCGATGATCACGCATACTTGGTGCTGGATAATATATGGACTTGTGACATCGTCATCCAAATTGGGGGAGACACTGTTGGATGGATCAGTGAAGTCCGTAAATTTCTGCTCTGGGTAGATTTCTGCCATCCTTATTCCAAAGTCGATGCTTTCGCTGCTTTCCTCAGGTTAGGAGTTTGTTGGGCTTGTTCCGTGTGGTGTAGTTGGTGGGGAGTCTGATCCAAAGGAGAGATTGTTGTAAAGACCATCAAGGTCCCCCATATCCGTCTCATCTTACTTGTTTTCATCTGGTGCTTTGATTTCCACCGTGACATCCATGGAGGTTCCAACAGACGATGCTAGAACCGCCGTAGGCACACTTTTTTTCCACCAGCGGTTCTGATGTAATCAGGGCCGAAGGGTGTGATTCTCGGGGGTCTGCTACTTGGAAGTGGAAGCTCCTGATGATTAGATCGGATCCAACGTTGAATTCAGCGGGTACTATCATAGGGGTGGGCGGGTGTGGATCTGCTTTTGTGGGGTTGCTATTTGGCGAAAAGAGTTCTGCCGAATCCATGGTTCTAGCGTTCAAGGTTCCACAGATGGCGCCAATTGACGAGGGGAGATCTCAACAATGTCCATGAAGGACTTGGGGTTTGCGGAAAAGAGAATGCTAGGGATTTCGTCGGATGTCAGGAAACAATAGAATCAAACTCACCTGAATATTGAGAGAATCGATGTGTTACAAATCACTTGGGGATTGTTCGGTACTCCTCCTAGGCTTCTCTCGCCCAATATATAATAGATCGGGTCTCAAAGCTGTATGCGGATAGGTTACATGATTACAACACCAACTCTATGTCGGTCTTTGTTCTTCTTTTCTAATATAATTATAATCTTTGTCGGTTGCTCCTTTGGATCTTCATCTTAACTCTCCATGGGTCGTAAGCCTTTCCGCGGGCCCTAGGTAGCAAATCATAAGGACCCGAATAACCATACCTATGTCACAGGTACTTTCATTCTTTGCATTCCGGAAAGAATGAAATGCATAGGGACCATCTTTTTTTTGCGTCCCCTTTTTAATCCATTTCTTTATTACTCTAGAGGGGCCTGATACGTCCATTTTGCATCACTATTCTATGTCATAATTCACTGTTATTCATTGATATATTTCATATTAAGAGGTGATACTTATGTTATTTCATCTGTTTTTGCATGGTTGATGACTTTTGGAACATGGACCACTACAGTTAGGATTCTGATGGAAAAGGTGTTGTTTGGAGGAAAAATTCGCGAAGATCAGAAAATCCGGGAAAATATATGGAAAATCCTATTTTTCTAGAAGACGAAGAAAGCCATAAGGGGGGCTGGAGATGGGCCATAGGGGGCCACACCACCCCCTGGCACGGGCCACCCTGGGTCGCGCCACCAGGTGGTGTGGCCGCCCTGGTCCACCCCTAGCTCTCCCCTCTGGCGTATATTATCCTCCTGAAACCCTAAGACTCGGGGGAGCGACCAGAGAAAGATTTCGCCACCTTTGTGGGGGCGGAAAACACCGAGAGATAAAGATCTCTCCGGCAGACAGAATTCTGCCGAGGGAATTCCTTCCCGGAGAGGGGAGATCGTCGCCATCAACTCCAGCATCAAGCTGGACTTCATCGGGATCATCATCATCATCATCACCACCATCAGCACCCTCATCACCATCTCCATATTGCTGCAACAATTGCGTTGAATCTTGCATAGTTCTTAGGGGAAACTTTCCCGGTGTTGATTACTCTTTGTAGTTGATGCTATTGAGTGAACCATTGAATTATTGTTTATGTTCAGATTGTTATCCATCATTATTCCATATCTAATCATGATCCATACGATGTCTTGTGGGTAGTTCGTTTTGTTCTTGAGGACATGGGATAAGTCATGTTGTTAGTAGTGGAGTTGTGTTGAGAAAGATTTAATAGTTTGATATTTAAGTTGTGGTATACTTCTTCTAGTGGTGTCATGTGAACGTCGACTACATGACACTTCACCTATATGGGCCTAGGGGAATGCATTGTGTATTTGGCTACTAATCGTAGGGGTTGCCGGAGTGACAGAAACCTGAACCCCCGTTAGGAAACCATTGCACAAGGGACGTAAGGGTCTTAGAGTTTAAAGCTGTGGTTAGGTTTCTACCTTAATTACTTTCTTGTACTTACGGATGTTTGCAAGGGGTATAATCACAAGTATGTATTAGTCCTAGGAAGGTCGGTACATTAGCACAGGTTCACCCACACAACACTAAGCAAGCTAAAAAAGATTAATCAAGTATACGAAGCGAAAGCACTTGACAGTCTTCCCATGTGTCCTCGAGAACGTTTGGTCATCTTAAATAATACAACCGGCTTGTCCTTTGCTGCATAAAGGATTGGGCCACTTGCTGCATTTATTCCTACTGTCTTTTATTTACTCGTACTTTGTTTACTTCCTTTATCGAAAACCCCTAAAAATCCGTTTGCTAAGTATTTGCAGAAAATTCCCGATCCATACCACTAGCCAGCACCTTTTGCTCCTCCTTGGGTTCGATACTCTTACTTATCGAAAATACTGCGATGCACCCCCTATACTTGTGGGTCATCAAGACTATTTTCTGGCGCCGTTGCCGGGGAGTGAAGCGCTATTGGAGAGTGGAACTGGTAAAGGAAACTTCTACTATGAGTATTATTTACTGCTGTTAGTTGCTTTATTTTCGTTATGGATAATTCGTTGAGTTTCTTATTTGGTAATGCTACTACCACTGCTAAGGTAGTAGATGAACCACCACCTGCTGAGAATGATGCTTTTAAAATACCTACAAGAATTATTGATCGTGTTATGGATAACTACTATGCTGGGGATGGAACTGTCCATCCTGGTGATCATTTGCTCTTTATACACGAATTATGCGGGTTATTCAAGTGTGTAGGTATTACTACAGATCAAGTTAAGAAGAAGTTATTCTCATTATTGCTGAAAGGAAGAGCTGAAGAATGGTATAAGCTCCTGAAGAATGGTCAAGCTCTTGAATAGGAGGAAATAGTGCCTCTCTTTTATTCAAAGTTTTATCCGACTAGTGAGATTTATGAAGATCGGAATCAAATATACAACTTCTGGCCTCTTGATGGAGAGAGTACAGCTCAAGCTTGGGGGAGTACAGCTCAAGCTTGGCTTCTTAATGCTATCTTTCACTTCAATTCATATTCCTATGTGAGCATCTTCAAAATTACCATGCCCATCTTAATGGCTATAAAGAAGGAGCTTTTTGGGAGACAACCCAATTTATTTTTCGCTTTTAGTTTGCTTTTGTTTGTTTGAGTCTTGGAAGTTATTATTTCGGTAATAACCTATCCTTATCCGTTTTGTTTGGTTTTTGTGTCAAGATCAACCTCTTATGAGAGAGAAGTAAGATTTGGGGAAGTTACTGTCCCGAAACAGATTTTTGTGCTTCACCATAAATATTCGTGAGAGATATATGTGTGTCGGATTGATCTGTAATTTGTTTTGCTTCTGCTCCAGGTTGTTATTTAACTTTCGTTAGTTTTGCACTTTTTGATTTGAGCAACAGAAGATTTTCGAAAAAATTGATCTTTACGTGCTGGTCTATTTTGACAGATTTTGCCACTCTTGCACTTGCTTCTTTATTCGATTTCCTTTTTGAATTCTTTTTGGGCCTTCGGAAGGAGTTGCTACAGTAGCTTATGTTTTGATGGTTTTCAGTTGAAGTTTGGACTAAAAAGGTTTTATCACTTCACTTATACTAATGTTGCTAATAATAACTGTGTGAAGTTTTGTGTGAAAGAAATTTCCAGGTAGTGGAGACAATGGTGTAATAAGGAAGTGAAAGGTTGTATCACTCAAGTAATAAGTGTATGAAGATGAAGATATTGATGTTATTCAAGTGGTGACTTCGGAAGAATCTACTAGATGCCAAATTCAGAGACCTGCAGAGTCCGTTTTCAAATAGGTAATAGTTCCGGTAAGAAAAGTTCCACGAAAATACTATCCAACTATTATTTTGCAATTTTTAGACAATAAGGAAAGCTACGAAGCGAAAGAGGGACGGAAACGGAGCCAGGGTGGCTCACACCACCCTGTGGCGTGGGCCCACCCCTGGCCGCGCCACCAGGTGGTGAGTCCACCCCGGACTCCGCCTCCGACTCGTTTTCTCCCAGTACGTTCCTTTTGTTGTGAAACTTCGTAATATATAATCCCCCGGATCTCCCGAGGTTCGTATATCGTGTTTTCGTCGTGTTTTCGTTTCAATCTATTTCTGCCAGGAACTATTCTTGAAAGCTTAGAAGCACAATGGTGTTCGCTGATAAGGGAAAGGAGCCTATGGAGGAGGATCTCCAAGACCCCAAGCAGGGGCTGGTACCTTTAGTCTCTTACCCTACATCAATGGAAGCTCTACAAGTCACTAAGGAGTTCTGCGATAAGTACCGAGACTTGAGGTGGAAGGTGGACATGCTTCAATGGGAGAATAATAGGCTTCGCAAGATGCTAGAAAATTTCCTCACGTCAACTAAGAAAATATTACCACCAACACCGAAGGAGTAATTCGTCATCAGGTTTTGGCATCCCCTTGGTTTGTTCCAAGCTTGGGGGAGTGCCGCAGTATCACATCACCATCTTCTATCTTTTTACCTTTTTAGTAGAGTCATATCATGAATAGAGAAGTTATTATGTAGGATGGTTTGCATTATGGAAGTGTCCCCTCTCTCGTTAGATATGTATCCCTTGGTGTGAGTTGCCGTTATGGAATATTAATGGGAAGTTCTATCATTTACTCTTTTTCATAGTTTATTTTAGTTTTCAATTCGTGGTTATATGATTGATCTTGCTGTTAGTATTGGTATCACTTTGGGATCATTGAGTTAATTTAGTTGGTTTTGGCAAACCTGGCTCGGTCAGTAGCAACACTATTTTTGAGAGTTGAATGAAAAAGATAAAAGTACCTCTAAAAGAAAAATAATTTCATCATCTTTCTTTCTTGATTTGCTCATAAGTCTAGTATTCTCTAGTTAAGATCTTTTGTGCTTCCAAGGAAGATTGCATGTTTGTCTTTATCACTTGTATGTTTGTTTGTTTCCTTCAACTCTTATACTTGCTACCTAGCCTCGCTAGCCAAAAACCTGTACTGAGAAGGAATTCTTCTCGTGCATCCAATCCTTAAACCCAAACCTCTGCCATTTGTATCCACCATACCTACCTACTAGCATTATTGCTATTCCAAGTAAATTCCTGTTTTTATCTACCTTCCAAATAAAACTTGTTATGTGAAAATTAGTGATTAAAGCTCTCATGAACTTGATGGCACACTTTACTTTTCTTGCACTTAATAAACCTAAACCATTGGGTCCTTCTTTGTTGCGTATATGCTTGCACTTTATGAGTTGAAGTTAGCAGAACCATGTATCATGGGGACCGCTTTCAACACTGCATTGGTACTTTGTACCTAGTTGATATCATGTTCTTTTGCTTATGGATCCCGACGGTGTGAAATAAAAGTGGAACTTGTAAGATCATGGAGTTTATATGTGTGTTAGAGAAACGCGTGGGCCGCTAGCCTAAGCCATGCCTAATCATGGTGGAAACTTGCAGCATAACTATAGTGAGCATTCTATGAAGCATCCTCAATAAAAACCTATGCAAATAGCAAATAAAAAGATCGTTGAGATGCTCATTGTCTGCTTGCCTTGTCATTTTGATTATGGAATAGCTGCTGTGTCATGTGCAAGGGGTACCCCGTTGGCGGTTCTCGATGATACACATGTATTTACAATGACAAGAGCTTACTCGTGACTGAAGTTGAGTAGCATGAGGTTCGGTCTTCGTAAGTAAGGGGCATGGGACTTCAATTTATAACTTATCAAGCATATCCTCTTAGTTGTGTCAGTTTAACCTTAATCACCTAAAGATGCCTATGATAGGGGCAATGAGAGTTGAAAGCTAGTAAGTATCATAATTTTTGGGAGCTCTTTATGAAACTTGAAATCCCTGCTTCCCTCTGCGAAGTGCCCTTTCTTTTACTTTTTAGTTGAGTCAGTAAACCTATTCCCTTCTATCTCAGCAAGTATTTTGAGTGGTTGTGTTTCATTCATTCATATGATGATTTATTCAATCATGTTTCTTATGTTCCTTGTTTTGCACATTGCTTTTATCTTGGTGTGTAGTACTTTGAAAGATCTCATTGAAAAACCAGTTATTTGTGAACTCCAGCAAATTATCAACTATTCTTTGACCAAGAGCTATGTTTGCCATTACCAATTATGATTCACTTTATGTATCTTTATTGTGTTTCCTTTACTTATTGCAAGTTAAGTTATATAATAGTGAGTTGTCTTCTATTATGATCTATGTATTGATGAATGTGATGCTTCTTGTCCGTATTCTTTTATCGACTCTTCACTCTATAAACCTGAGGTCATGTTTATTGAGCTCAGTTTCGCTTGGCGACAAGCGAAGTCTAAGCTTGGGGGGAGTTGATACGTCCATTTTGCATCACTATTCTATGTCATAATTCACTATTATTCATTGATATATTTCATATTAAGAGGTGATACTTATGTTATTTTATTTGTTTTTGCATGGTTGATGACTTTTGGAGCATGGACCGCTGCAGTCAGGATTCTGATGGAAAAGGTGATGTTTGGAGGCAAAATTTGCGAAGATCAGAAAATCCGGGAAAATACATGGAAAATCCTATTTTTCCAGAAGACGAAGAAAGCCAGCAGGGGGGCTAGAGATGGGCCACAGGGAGCCCACACCACCCCCTGGCGTGGGCCACCCTGGGTCACGCCACCAGGTGGTGTGGCCACCCTGGTCCACCCCTGGCTCTCCCCTCTGGCGTATATTATCCTCCCGAAACCCTAAGACTCGGGGGAGCGACCACAGAAAGATTCCGCTACCTCTGCGGGGCGGAAAACACTGAGAGAGAAAGATCTCTACGGGAGACAGAATTCTGCCGGGGGAATTCCTTCCCGGAGAGGGGAGATCGTCGCCATCAACACCACCATCAAGCTGGACTTCATCAGGATCATCATCATCACCACCACCACCATCACCACCATCAACACCCTCATCACCATCTCCATATTGCTGTAACAATTGCGTTGAATCTTGCATAGTTCTTAGGGGAAACTTTCCCAGTGTTGATTACTCTTTGTAGTTGATGCTATTGAGTGAACCATTGAATTATTGTTTATGTTCAGATTGTTATACATGATTATTCCATCTTTGATCATGATCCATATGATGTCTTGTGAGTAGTTCTTTTTGTTTTTGAGGACATGGGAGAAGTCATGTTGTTAGTAGTGGAGTTGTGTTGAGAAAGATTCAATAGTTTGATATTTAAGTTGTGGTATACTTCTTCTAGTGGTGTCATGTGAACGTCGACTACATGACACTTCACCTATATGGGCATAGGGGAATGCATTGTGTATTTGGCTACTAATCGTAGGGGTTGCCGGAGTTACAGAAACTTGAACCCCCATTAGGAAACCATTGCACAAGGGATGTAAGGGTCTTAGAGTTTAAAGCTGTGGTTAAATTTCTACCTTAATTACTTTCTTGTACTTACGGATGTTTGCAAGGGGTATAATCACAAGTATGTATTAGTCCTAGGAAGGTCGGTACGTTAGCACAGGTTCACCCACACAACACTTAGCAAGCTAAAGATGATTAATCAACTATACGAAGCGAAATCACTTGACAGTCTTCCCATGTGTCCTCGAGAACGTTTGGTCATCTTAAGTAATACAACCGGCTTGTCCTTTGCTGCATAAAGGATTGGGCCACTTCCTGCATTTATTCCTACTGTCTTTTATTTACCCGTACTTTGTTTATTTGCTTTATCGAAAACCCCTAAAAATCCGTTTGCTAAGTATTTGCAGAGAATTCCTGATCCATACCACTAGCCAGCACCTTCTTCTACTCGTTGGGTTCGACACTCTTATTTATTGAAAGTACTGCGATACACCCCCTATACTTGTGGGTCATCAGGGCCCGCCCTGGTGGGACCAAGAGAAAGAAAGGATGGGGGGCGATCCACCAAGGACTTTCTATTATCAAAGAAAATGCTATAAAATCTTAAAAGGTTGGCAAGCGGCTCGGGCAGTGGAACCCTGTACCATTCCCAGCCACAATCATGGATGGCTTAGGCAACTTTAGAGTTGGGCATCTATTGGTAGGGTGAGCTGAATTACTGCAAACCAGACAGTAATGCTAAACCATACAGTGTTTAGTTGCATGTGTATCCATAGAGCACTTTCAACACTTCACTGATTTCTTAGGCTTACCTTGTTCAGACACAATAGCACTCTCCTGAGCAGTATCCACTGTAACAGACGGAATACTTACGGTGGGTGGCGCATATGACGGACCAGTGGCACGGACAAGGGTTGAACCTGTGGAAACTGAGGCTGCACTGGAACCACTGGCATCTGAATAAACGTATGCACAACATTCTTCTTCTTCCGCTTGTTCGAGGAACACTCGGGTAAACTGGAGGTGCCTGCGGAGTGTCCTGCTGCTGCATCCACGGGTACACGTGTTGAAACTGCTGTGGAGGATAAAACGACGGGAAGCCATGCCTCGGGAACTGAGTTGGGGCTGATAGATTTGCCCCGGCAGCTGTGTCGGCATGTACGCCGGAGGACCATGGCGCCTAGACAGCGTCTGCAGGGGTTGGAGTGGCACTAGAGTCGTCCCACCGAAGAAAGGCGGGGCTACAGACCTTGGGGCAAAAAAACCAACGGCCTGCCCCGCACGCGTCGAGTCGGCGGCTAGAGGAAACGTCTGCGCCATAGGTTGACCCGTAGGCGGCGGCATCGCAGCAGGGCGTGGCACCGGCATCATAGCATGTTGCATCGGTTGCCCACCTCCAGTCCTGGCCGCAGGTTTCGACCCGCACCCGCCCGAGCTGCCGGTACTTGTACTGACTGCGGTGCAAGATGAACGGGCTACTGTAAACGCTTTTACAGGCGGGTCATGCTCACGGTCTGGACTAGAGCGACCCAGCACGAGCAAACCCATAAAGTCGCCTGAATTTCACAGTTCTAGTCCCTTTTACATGCGCGATTAGAGATGCTCTAACAAACCCAGCACCATAAATGCATGCATCTTTCTAGGTGGGAAGAGACAATCGTCCGGTGGATCGCCATCTCCTCTCTCGTCGTGGTCACGCGCGCTGCCCTTTGGAACCTCGTGTACGTGCACGTCGGCGGCGACTATATATGTCGTCTCCGCCACGTCCAAATCCGCCACTCAACCAGATGAAAGGAATTAATTCTACGTACTCGGTAGTCACTGGTTACGTTGCAGCTGACCGAACTGATCGATGCGCACCAAGATCACATCTCTAAAGTGAAGATCAAATGCGGCTATTAGTGCTACATTATGCCTGATAGTTACAGCAAAGGTCAATGTCTATGGCGCACAAACTTTGTAAAAGACCAACAAACTATTTCCTAAAAATAGTACCAACATAAGGACTAAAGTCCCGGACAAATCTTGTCGTAGTAGAGCTTGTGTAGTAGACAAATATGAAGTCGCCGTGATAAAGCCCAAAGGAAGAACGCACTAGAAAGACAACCATCACCAAAGATGAAACATGTAGATCGGAAGAAGTAGACCTAATACTACACCCAACAAACACGAAAACCGACTGGATCCCAGAAGATCCGCCGGGCACACAACTCCACTCGTCCCCCTCCGGTGCTAGACGCACCACCAGAGCGAGGATACGACGGGAGAATCTTATTGTGACATCGGCATGTAGCATCCGCCTCACCAGTTTGAAGAAGACACTGATAAAGAAAAAATAAACGCTCAGGCAAGCAAGGGTCCATGGAACGATACATCTAAGGCACACCATCGTCCTCGCCCCTCCATCACCGGAGCCAGCCAATCTTGCCGTGAGCTTGTGTACTAGAAAAATAGGAAAGGTCAATGTCTATGGCACACAAACTTAGTAAAAAAGACCAACAAACTATTTACCGAAAATAGTACCAACAGAAGGACTAAAGTCTCAGACAAATCTCGTCGTAGTAGAGCTTGTGTACTAGACAAACATGAAGTCGTCGTGATAAAGCCCAAAGGAACAACACACTAGAACGACAACCATCGCCAAAGTTAAAACCCGTAGATCAGAAGAAGTAGACCTAATACTATACCAACAAACACGAAAACCGACACCTGTAGAACAAGGTCCGTGGAAGAAGTAGACCTAATACCACTTCGAAGAAGACACTGATAAAGAACGCATCCGCAAACAAGGGTCCGTGAAACGAGACACCTCCAGAACCCCAACACCAGAGGTGGACCGAAGGTCCCTCCTGCCCTAGAGGGTTTACGATCGCCTCTCTCCTTGGAGCCACATCATACCTTCTTGATCAAAGGAGACTTCATTTGTCCTTTGATTTCATTTCTTTCCCAGCTCAATCGTCATAACTGTAGTCGTGCAACGTACTAGCTGTGTAGTTTGTCATTGATAGTGTTTGACTATGCGATGCATGCACACGACATGCAGGCCCTACGCGCATGGATAAGAAACAGGACCGCGCGGGTACGTGCGTTAATTGCAGCACGAGGACTTTGTGTTCCTTGGAGCAGTAGAATACCTGCGTGGCGAATTATCAGTCGACCATGCCACTATTGTAGCGAGGGCAGGTACACGAGCGAGCACGCAGGCAGATGCTGCAAACTTCCCCAAAGTTGTGGCGCATTTGATCTATGTCGATCCGTCGTGTCGTGGGAAAGGCACGGTACTCTTCAAACAAATTAACTTTATGAATCGTACGCAAGAGCGAGACAGATCCAAAAAAAGGAAAACTATACAGAAGAAAGAAGAGACCGCAAGGAACATCCAGGCGAAGACATACGTACGTACGCCCTGGTCGAATAATAATTATCAAGCGATCGAATTAGTCACATGCTCGCTAGCCCCATCTCGTCGTTGCTAGCCCTATCCACACGTACGTACAGATGTGTATCGTACAATGAAAAATCAAAGCGTGTACTAGCTGTAGTATACTTGGAAATGGAGGGTATCATCTGGCAGCCGTGCCAAACACTTTTTGAAGAGAGGTACAGCTCAAGCAGCGCGCATGCATCGATCTACCTAGTTGACGTCAAGGACGCTTGGCTTTGCTAGGCGTGCTCGTCGTCGTTGGTCACTTGTGTGGTGTCTCCGGGCCGGACCCCGGAAGCCGACACAACCCGTGCGCGCTAGAGTAGCTAGCTCCATCCGATCGATCGGTCGATGGGTAACTTGTGCCCCCGAAACTCTCGCCTCGATCCGCCCCCTACCTAGCTACCTAGTACTTCCTCCGTCCAGAAATATAAAATGTTTTAGCTTTATAAAAGAAATGTATTTAGATACCTTTTAATGTATAGTTTCACTCTAAAACTTAATGAACCTATATACTAAAACAAGTATAGATACACTCTTTTCACAAAGCTAAAACATCTTATATTTCTAAATGAAGGGAGTAGCTTACACACCACGTCACTTTCACACCTGAAGTTGCAGTACAGAGGATAAATTAACAGGTTACTCTCAGCTTTCTCCTGGTGCGTGCGCGCATGTATATTGCGTACTTGTCAAAATTTACAAACTTTGCTGCACCAGCTAGCTAGGCCATCTGCATCGGCGAAAAGTAAGAGATGCACAGGAAATTTTACAGTTTTCGCCACAAAGGTCGTATGCTCCACTATATTAACATATTAATATAGCAACCAACCGATCATCGTAGCATGCTGGGCAGACAACACAAGACCAGCAGAAAAAGAAACAAGAAGAAAGAAAGAGAAAAAGAAAGCCGACATTGGCGGTTCGACGAAAACAGAGAAAACTCGCAAATCTTGCGTCCTCCGAGAAGTAAAACCACGCTCCTAGCATTTCGAATTACCGCGTATCAAGCAACACCGCTAGAAGGGGAGCGACGACGGCGTTGTTAACCGGACTAAGCCTACGATTTTCCCCAATACGCTACGGGAGCTAGGGAAGAAGTACACACGACGCCCTTCATGAAGGACGGTGAAACCCACAGGCGTCACCACATCAGTGTCCAGACGACAAGGATTTCTCCTAACCCTAAAAAAACCCACACTCCCGAAAGCTTCGTACAGCTCCACCAAGCCCACTGCTCACCTGCTACACCACCATGATCTTGCAATTTTCCACCATCGTCTCACCGTGACCCACGTTGCGAGGCTGGTAAGACCGAAAAGAGAAACTTCATCAATGATACATCAACATGCGAGAGGGAACTGCCTCCAGCGCCAGCATGCGGTAGCCCACCGGATGCCACAACAGGAGAAAACCAGGCCCTCCCTGACCTGGCCGAGCCCAAATGGACTCGTGAAGCCACGCCGCCGCACTGCAGCAAGGGTGACACCTTCATCGGCACCCCCAACACTAGTTCCTCTCCTCCATCCATTAGTGGATCTGCCACCACCGCGGATCCCCGCTGCCAAGCAGCAGCGTCAACGCTACCGCGCTCACTGGGCCTGCCGGACCACCGCCGGTCTTAGAGCACCAAACAAGGAAGGAAGGGCCAAGTTTGACCCCTCCTGGCCGCCACCACAATCTTGGGGGCCTCCATGACGTCACTCCGGATCCGACCCTACATGGCCTAGATCCATCCCCGCACCAGGCAACCGCCACCGGCCGCTAAGCCACCCTGCCACCAGAGCACCCCCTCCTCCATGCGCAAGGGGACCTCCTCCACCAGGGCGCCCCCTCCACCAACCACGACAGAGGCAGCCGACCGAGGCCCGCGTCGCACACAACCCGCGCCAACAAATGAGGCCGCCGCAGCTGACCACCTGGTGCGCCCCGACATGCCATAACACCCTACGCCTGTGCCACACCCTAGCTCGGAGAAGCTTCCCCGCATCTACTCCACCGCGTGAGAGGGCGAAGAGACCTGGCCGCCGCTGGTGCCGTCCGCCAGAGCAAGGAGGAGGAGGCCGGCGGCTGGGGGAATTTAGGTCCCTCCCTCCCCTCCCCCCCCCCCCCCCCCCCGCGTCCCAAATTGAACGGGTTTTTTTGCATCCCGACCATCTGCACCCTGCCGTCGGCGAGTGCGTGCACGCGTCCTTGTCGCCAAAATACGGCACTGTGCTATTAATCCTACTAGTAAGAGCATCTCCACTCGCAACCCCCAATTTAACCCCGGCGTAAGACCATATGGGGGGCTCCGACACAAGAACCGGCTATGGGGGGAGCCGGTATCCAACCGTAACCCCCAAATCGGTCCCCAAATTAGAAATTCTAAATTCGAACAAGAAAAAATATGGCGGGTAGAGGGGACGGCGGAGAGCAGGAGAGGCGATCAGGTTGAAGCTGGCGTTGAGGTCGATGGCGCTGAAGGCATTGGGGTTGAAGCTGACGGCCGGGTCGAGTGGCCCGCACGGCGAGAAGCGAGATAGCTTGGGTGTACCTTGGCTGTCCTGGGACATCGGCCCAGCCTGGGTTGTTGCCAAAGACGGCGACGACGACGAGACGCTTGTTGGAATTAACCACGACGTCCGACACCGGCAGGGTGTCCTATGCTCAGTCATATACGGAAAGTATACGTACAAGGATCTGGTGCTTCCGGTGAATAGGTTCTGGGTAGTATATACATGCATGTATCTGAGTAGAATATGTACTGCCGAGTCCTACTCTAGCTAGGAGTGTCGAGTTCTACTCTAACTAGAGCTGGCCGCTGGTCGTGTATATATACACATGTAACCTGCAACTTGTAGTATCACCGTGACCGTGAATCAATAGAAGAAAAACAACATGACCGATATTGCCCTTTGGCCATCAAATTTTGATTTATGTATCGTGAGTTGTGAAGGGCAGAGCTAGCTAGCTGATCGCTAGCTATCCTGTTCCTGTACGTGTGTGTCCTCTCACCGGAAGATCTTCGTCGTTAATTGTCAGAAAGTACTCAACGGCAGGGGCTGTTGTGGGTCGTCGTCCCGACGAAAGTATTGTTGCGGTTGGGTCAGCAATTGGTATCAGAGCCTCGTGAAGGATCTCCTCGTAACGGGAGGTCACAACGACGATGGATGTGGGCGAGTATTCCAGTGCGGCTAAAGGATTTGCTGCACAGGTGATGACGCAGTACCCGCGGTACAACCGCGACAACTACACGATGTGGGCGACCCAGATGGAGTGGGCGCTGGAGTCCAACGATCTATGGGAGGCTATCGATCCCGGCGGCGATGAGTTCAAGAAGGGCGCGTCGAAGTACCGCAAGGACCGGCAGGCACTCATGGCCATCGGCATGGTGATGCCAGCGGACGTGATGCAGCACCTGATCTCGAAGAAATCTGCAAAGGAGGCATGGGAGGCGCTCAAGACGCTAAATCTTGGGCACGAGCGTGGCGACCCTACAAACCTTGCATAAGAAGTACAAGAATCTGGAGATGGGAGGAGATGAGACGCTGGACGCATTTGCCTCGAGGGTAGCCACTTTGGTCAATGGGATTCGCGCGCTCGGCAAGAAGCTCGAAGAGATCTCAGTCGTTCGGTGTTTCCTTCGCGCGGCGCCGCCGCGTTACTTGTCCGTTGTGTCGGCGATCGAGCAGTGCGTTGATCTCAAGACTCTCACGACGGATGATCTGGTTGGACGATTGAAGGCTCATGACGAGCGGAAGAAGATCACCTACGGTGATGCGGTACCGGAAGAGCACGTGATTCTTACCCATGCCCAGTGGCAGGCGGTGGTCGCCAAAGAAAAGGGCGATCAAGGATCCGGAAGCAGGAGTGATAAAGAAGCTTCTCGCCTAGCGAAAAAGTATATCACAGGGGTGGACGAGGACGACGCTCCGCCGCGGAGGAAGTTTGACATTAAGAAAGTAAGATGTCATAACTGCGGCGAGCTCGGTCACTTCAAGAAGGATTGCAAGAAACCGCTGAAGGAGAGGGCTCTCATCGCCCAGGAAGGAGATGATGGACCGATGATGTTGATGCTCAAAGTAACTGAGCTGAAGGATGAGGAGGATCCTCCATCACCGGCTACGGAGATTGTGGCGCAAGTGGATCACGATCTACCGTGTGTGGATCACGAGGAACAGAGTGCCCCGTTACCATGTGAAGCCACATTTGAGGCAAGTGAAGCCTCGGGACTAGTTAATGGTAATCTATGCGTTGGAATTTCACCCGCAACTCCGTCCGGCAATAAGTTCTTCATGCTTGTGGTGGATGATCATAGTAAATACATGTGGATTGTGTTGCTGAAAAGTAAGGATCAAGCTCAACAAGCATTCGAGAAGATCAAGAAATCTGAAGAGTTCAAGGTGGAGGCGAAGATAAGAGCCCTACGCATTGATCAAGGGGGTGAGCTGCATCAAACTGTGTTGACCATGGCACGGAGCATGATGAAGAGTAAAGGCTTGCCAGGAAAATTCTGGGGTGAGGCAGTCAATACGGCTGTGTATTTGCTGAACATGGAGCCAACTGAGAGGGGCGTTGGTATAACACCGTACGAAGCATGGTACGGATGGAAACCCTCGATTGATCATCTTCGCACTTTTGGGTGCGTGACGCATGTCAAGACGAAGTTCGACCATAAGAGTAAATTGGCGGAGCAGAGGACTCCAATGATCATGACGGGCTATGAAAGCTCAAAGGAATACCGTTTGTGCAATCCTTATACCAATAAGGTGGTTGTTAGGGGCGACATAATCTTTGAGGAAGGCGAGTCATGGAATTGGGGCTCCAACGAACCAGGATATCCAACTTTTCACGTCACGTGGGATCTTGAGTATGAAGAAAATATGGATCAACCAAGCTTATCCTTGTCGGAAAGTTCGGGCCCAGAAGGCGCTGAAGGCCTAGGGGGATCTCCAGGCGTGGACACCAGGCCAGAAGCACTAGAGATTCTCCCAGAAGACAAAGAGTTTGAAGAAAAGGCTAGTCCATGGCCAGAAGATACAGAACTAGAAGGCCACGCAGATGCATGTGCAGCGATACCTGCACTTGTTTGCCCAGCAATTATAAGAGGAGGGGGAGCTGAAGCGATCCTAGCAAACATGCCAGCAAGGCTAGAAGGCGATGGTCCAAGAGTGTGGACTGGTGGTCAGACAGATGGAGGAGACTCAACAATAGGGGGTGTAGATCCATCAAGAGGTTTTTCACGTGATATAGAGAAGCTAGAAGAAAACATGCCAGAAAGAGATTCAAAAAGAAAAGACGAATCGCTACAGGTAGGCAACCTGTGCATCGCTACTCCGGACGAACCAGAAGACGGCATTGGTCAGGAGCAGGTAGAAGTCAGAATTGCTAGTTAACCAACGTGACCTAGCTCCTACATATTTGTTCTATTGCATCCAAGAGTACCGGCAAGCAGAAGATCAAATATGTGAGGCATCGATGAGAAAGTACTTCATCGAACCAAGTATAATGTCTGAAAGCGTGGATAAGGGCGCGAACAAAAAGGACTGTCAGCGTGAAGCCATGGAGAATCCGACAAAAGCAAAGTCGGTGATATGGGTGCTGATGAAGGGGGCGCCGAAAGCAATGCCATTGATGACGCCTGCGAGGAGCAGCTAACGTATTTGGGACCCAGGTCGAAGTGAAGAGCACGTCGTGCTTGGGGGGTGATTGTTGGAATTAACCACGACGTCCGACACCGGTAGGGTGTCCTATGCTCAGTCGTATACGGAAAGTATACGTACAAGAATCTGGTGCTTCTGGTGAATAGGTTCCGGGTAGTATATACATGCATGTATCCGAGTAGAATATGTATTGTCGAGTCCTACTCTAGCTAGGAGTGTCGAGTTCTACCCTAACTAGAGCTGGCCGCTGGCCGTGTATATATACACGTGTAACCTGCAACTTATAGTATCACCGTGACCGTGAATCAATAGAAGAAAAACAACAGGACCGATATGGTCCTTTGGCCATCAAATTCCGATTCACGTATCGTGAGTTGTGAAGGGCAGAGCTAGCTAGCTGATCGCTAGCTATCCAGTTCTTGTACGCGCGTGTCGTCTCGCTGGAAGATCTTCGTCGTCAATTGTCGGAAAGTACTCGACGGCAGGGGCTGTTGCGGGTCGTCGTCCCGATGAAAGTATTGTCGGGGTTGGGCCAACAACGCTCCCTTGGCTCCCCCACGCGTGCGGGGGAAAGCTCGGCATGCCCGCCAAGTCCTCCATGTGGGCGGTCCATGAGTACCACTGTGGCCAGAGCCTCCGAGGCCCGCCTCTTTCTCGCCCTGAGCTCTCTACCGGTGGCTGGCATTCTCGACCTGCCGGCGCTGCAGGTCGAATGCCGACTCCGCGTTCGTCATCCCCTCTGGCCGCTCCTTCTCCGGCTTGCCCCTCTTCTTCGCCGGCGGCGCTGCTGCCGTCGCGCGGGGAGCGACATACTTCTTCAGCGGCATGGTGACGCGATCTGTTCTTTGCTGGAAAATGGCGGGAGAGGGAGACAAGGCAGGAGGGGAGAGGGGAGATAGGGGCTAATTTTAGAGGAAACCGACTCTAATTTTGGTGGTAAAAAGAAATAATTTCAACTAGGTCGCCACAAGGCTGGCCCGCCGAACTTTTCCCCGCCTGCTAGCCTCCCTTGTAATTGGGTTTTGACCGGACGCGTCGGGTAAATTGAGCGGGTAAATTGAGCGCGTGCACCGGCGACAAAACCAAATTGGAGGACGCGGCTGTGACCAAAAATTGACGCCGATGACCCTCAAAAGTCTTGGGGGGCATTTGAGGCCAGAGTGGAGATGCTCTACGCATGTTAATTAAGCTCGGTCGCTTTACAGATACACCTTGCTGGTCCCGTTTCATTTTCGATTATCCAAAACTAGCACACAATTAGTCAGGGAAAGCTCCTACCAATCTACCACCGTAGCACGCACTCATCATCATTAGTACTAGTAGATGACAATTCGCAGGGCCACACACACATCGCTTTCTCGTGGCTCCACACGAAGAACTGTTAAGCCCCCAACTGGTAGTAGTACTCGAGTTGCCAGTAGTACTACTACTACCTCACTCTCCCTCTATAAATTCGCCCGCCCAACAAGCTCCGAGCTCACAGACTTCGACAGCGGTCATTGGACAGCACACAGCAGCTTGCTACCTAGCTATAGCGCCCCGGCCCTCTCAATACTCCATATCCAAAACCCAAAGCATCGATTAGTGCAGATCAAGTATTTCTCGTGTAGCTTTAACTTGAAAGATGAGCCCCCAGGAGGCAGAAAGGCTCGTGTTCCCTTCGTTCGTCTTCCCGGAGAGTTTCCTTGCGGATGCGTCCACACCAGACTCCGGTAAGTCTATCCGCCTGCTGCTCATCAGTCAGCTATAACATATCATGCTATGCATGTGCAAGTTAGAGAATGTGCTGTTGATTGTTACGCGGATTTAGGTGGCGAGCAGAAGAAGGCCGGCCGGCAGCGGCGGAGGCGGAAGGCGAGGCAGTCGGCGGCGGCGGTGGGGGAGAGCGGAGGAGGTGACGACGCGGCGAAGAAGCGGAAGCTGAGCGACGAGCAGGCGCAGTTCCTGGAGATGAGCTTTAGGGACGACCGGAAGCTCGAGACGCCGCGCAAGGAGAAGCTCGCCGCCGAGCTGGGCCTGGACAGCAAGCAGGTGGCCGTGTGGTTCCAGAACCGCCGCGCCCGCTACAAGAGCAAGCTCATCGAGGAGGAGTTCTCCAAGCTGCGCGCCGCCCACGACGCCGTCGTCGTCCACAACTGCCACCTCGAGGCGGAGGTACAGTAGCACGATGAAAGCTCATCGAGGAGTTCTTCACAGCTACTGTAGCTGGTTCTGCTGTGTACTAACACGTGCATATATGCATGCAGCTGCTGAGGCTCAAAGAGAGGTTGGCTGAGACGGAGGAGGAGCAGAACAAGGCCGTGGCGGCGGCGGCGACAGCAGGCGGCGGGGGCAGCAGCCCGAGTTCGTCGTCGTTCTCGACCGTGACGCACCACGCGGCGATGGTGGAGCAGTTCGGGATGGAAGACGCAGGGGCCGACCTCACTTACATGAGCGAGTACGTCTACAACAACTACTTCATGGACTTGGCGACCAGCGGCTACCTTGGAGGCGTCTACAATCAGTTCAGCTGATCAGTTCAGTTATAGGTTAATTATTACTAGTATGATCGATGTATACTTAGGCAGGCTGCAGTAGTAGTAGCAACTAGCAAGCCAGAGCTTACAAGCAGTATTGTTGGTTGTGTCAAGGGGTCGATCGAGATGCCCGTGGAGAATGTTGCCAAGCCATGTACATATATTAATTTTAATTGGTAAAATGTTCGTAAGTACCTATGTATATGCACCAGCCTCTTCCACGGAGTGGCAGCTGCAGCACAAAATGTGCACGACTCATACAGAAAAATCAACGGCTGTGATTTCTAGGGGATGTCCAATTAGGTATGGAGTCACATTTTCGTCGATGACAGAGGTAAGGTAGTAAGAGCCAAGGCGCAACGCAATATCAAGGCGAAGAACAGAAGGACGCGCGAGTGGTACCGGGGAGTTTGATACGCAAGGCACGGGATAAGGAGGCACATAGCTAGGAAATTGATCCAATAGGGGCAATTGCACATTAAGAAACTTGTAGGGTCATAAAAATTGAGTAAATTTGGAGATCAAATCAACATATTAACTAGGGGGTTTCATTAAAAAAAATCACCATGGGAGAAGCCATGGCCCTAGCATGCCCCCGCTCCACCCTGAGGCATGAGCACGCCACTGCCATCTGTGCCAGTTGTTCTGGAGCTAAAGAGGATATTCTCCTGGATCAATCCAACTCCGGTGGTTTCTTCTGTTATTTTGTACTATCCATGAGACCATGATCAAAAACTTATGACAGTGTTACACGAAAAATAACTAATAGATGGTGAATATCGCGTGCGCCCGCCGAGAGGCCATCTTCTGTATGCGCTGAGACCGTTCAACACGCATTGGGGGACAGAGGATGTGGGCTAGACCTAGGTTTTGTTACCTCGTGCATATTTCTCTCATTCTCCGAAAGACCCATACCCTATCCGCTTCTCCCGTATCTCTTGTCCCTGTGGCAGCGGCGTAGTACATTAGACGGAGCAAGCAGTGACCTGCAGGTGATGGTGGAAGGTCGGGGCATCGTCTCTCTCACCCCTGGTCTCTCCTCTCTCCTCTGCTTCCCTCCCCTCCCCTCCCCTTTCTTTGTCACTAGCGGCAATGAACTACTGGCGATGGCGGTGCGGATCATCGTGTGGGTGGCGGTGGAGGTGCTGCTTGTTACGCGGCGCTTCATAGTGCTTGGAGCGTGTTGGAAATATTCCGGAGGATGCATCGGTTGCGAATGATCTTCGCTTTCGTCGAGCCAATGATGTCGACATTGTTTTCGCTTTCTTTTCTTGTTTTTTAGCTTGATTTGTGTTGTTTGTCCCAGTAGTTGCCACACGGTTGTATCGATATCGGATGGTTGCTATGTTATAGCGGGACACAAGCCTGTCTCGAGGAGGATACAATTGGTATAATCACGCTATATGCTTGCCCGTCAATCGTAACGGGAATATTTTAACAGAACTCTGTCCTATATTTTAACAAGGTGCACTTTGTGTTGTCAACCCATTACATCGTGTGGATTGTACACCTGTTAATTGGCATGGGTTATGTGTGATTTGCTTTCTAATTACACGTAGCCTTTTTTGTGTGCCAAACTGCGTGTAGCATTTTCTTTGCGAACTACATGTACGTTTGGATTATAGCATTCTTTGACCTTCATGTATAGGCTAGGATGAGGAGTGTCTTTTCTGAATATGCGGCGTTAAAGTTTGGTACATTGAGTCAATTCTTGCCTCCGGTTTGGGAAAAAGGGCTGATGTACTATGTATTATTTTCCATTGTTTTAAGATTTTCTTCGAGCTTCCAAAATGTAGAGTAGATATATAGAGTGAGACAACACAGAGTGTCGTGTAGACATGGCAAGGATGCGTCAGCCCTTATGTCACACGCTTACCTTGTATAGCAAAAATATACTTGTACAATAAGGTTAACTCCCTAGAGAAGTGAGCCCCCAAAGAAAACAAGCTTAACAACGTACGGGAAAGTTCCACCACCTTGAGCCGTTCATCAAGTTGTTGTTAATTAGGAAGCTAAGTAAAACATCGCCCTAAACTAATCACACCACGATGGCCACGTTTCGCCTCGCCATGGCCGTGCTCTCCTTCTGTAATATAAACCTCTCTCACACATAACCTTTTCTTTAAGCTCACACTTGAGGTACATTTTATCCAAAAAAAAAAAAGGCTCCAATCGCACTCCCCGCAGGCCGAATCCCCAGCATGTGTGCGCGCCGGGGTCTCCCCTGCTCCGCTCACACGGCCAGGCGACATTTTACACATGTGTTGCTCTTCGGGACAGCCAGGTCAGCAAAGGCGCCTCCATGTGGTGCTAGAGGATCACTTGTGTTGTGTGGGTATGTGGAGCTAATATCCACAAAGCTTACAGAATTTCTTATGTAACGATGAGCTTTTCATTATCCTTTCTCCTGTGTCTAAATGTTCCCAGGCCCCCTACCCTAGGAGCTAGCCACGCACATCCTTTGCCTAATTAGTCTTTTAGAGGAAAAGCCTGGGACATGCTTAATTAGTTCTAATCTATGGTTGGTGGTTAAGCTTTAGCAATATAATATAACTAGGTTACTTTAACTAAGAGAATGAGAAAGAGAACAATCTTAACAAACCATACATCATGGTCTAAAGCTTTGCCTAATTAGCGAAGGTGGCGGGACAAGGTGGACGCACCTCCCTCGCAAGGCTTCGCGTGGAGAGGCGGTGAGGCGGGACGCGCACGGATCGTCATGTTGTCTGCATGGGCGTGGCAGTGGGATGGCCTGGAGGTGGGGCGACAAGGCATGGTGGTGGCGGATGCCGTCCTTGCTACGTTCTCCACCGAAGTGTTGCCCCTCGTGGTGCTCGCGCGCGGCGTGGCTGTGGTCACCCTCGATTTGCCGGCCTAGATCTGACGGGTCTAGTGGCCGGTGAAGGCTGGTGGTGTGGGGGGATTTCGGCCTGGCTTTGAATAAAGAGGGTTTGGTCCTAGGATCCCTCTCACACCATGATGAAGATCCACTTGTTGCATGACTTCATCGATCTGGCTGGAGTTTTGTGTTCCGGAAGATTCCAATTGGTGAACTTCAATGGACGACATGCCAGAGTTCGCCGGATTGGATAGATTTTGGTCGCGCCCAACCATGTTTTTACCTGACCATTTATTTTCAGATGGAAAGGTTGCGAAGCTTTGCAGACTGTTGCCATCATGGACATGCCTTTAGTCCCATGGTGAAATCAGTCGTGGAGAATGACATGAAAGCCGAGGTCTGGAGACTGGAAATGGTGGTTTGAATCCGGGTGGCGGTGAGGTTTTGGCTTGGTGATCTGGGTCTTGGAGCAGCGACATTGGAAAGTGGGGGCGACAATACAGGAGAATTTCAGAGTTAAAGCTTGCAGGGTGAAAATCCAAGGTCTGACGTTAATTGGTTGTGCCTGGCAATGGACTTGTTGAAGGCATTGTTTTGTAAGTGTGGACTTTCTCCGGGGTGAAAACCTATGATCGAGATCAGGACGATGACGACGCTTGTGCGTTGTTACATTCTTGGAGGTATTCCTTTTGGAGAGGATAAATTGCTGGTGGTGTTTGGTTGTTGTTGTAAGGCATAGATCGCTGTAGCAGGACTTTTTTTTCTGTAATTTTTTTTTGTGGTTGTCGGTTGTGTGTGTTCGTAAGGTAATACATTATTGCAGTGGCTAAGTGTGATTTGTATTTCGCGATATTAATATATATATTAATATATATATATGCTCTTTCCAAAAAAAATCATGGTCTAAAACATGAAGTGTGCGTGTCAGTGTGTGCTCTAGGTGCCCTCGGCTGTAAGCTTTTTTTTTTTGCAAAATTCCACCGATCTATTAATAATCATCAACAACAGTATAAAGAGTCCTAAAAGTAATAAAAATTACAAATAGGTCATTGAACCACCTAGCGACGACTACAAACACTGGCACGAGCCGAAGGCGCGCCGCCGTCCTCGCCCCTCCATCACCGGAGTCGGCCAAACCTTGTCGTAGTAGAGCTTGTTGTAGTAGACGGACGGGAAGTCGTCGTGCTAAGGTCCCAAAGGACCAGCGCACCAGAGCAGCAACCATCGCCGAAGATGAACAACGTAGATCGGAAGAGACTGATCTCAAAACAAACGTACGAAAAACGACCAGATCCCAAGGAACCTATCGGACACATGACTTCACGCGCCCTCCGTTGATGCTAGACGCACCACCAGAGCGAGGATAGAACGGAAAAGACCTTATTCTGACCTCCGTAGCCGCCGTCTCAACATCCTGAAGAACACACTGAAAATAGTCTAAAGAAAACTCTGAAACCTCCCGTCGGCGAGAGGCCGTGGTGCGCCACACCTCCAAGGCCCTAAGGCCGCCGGAGACAGGACGGACCGGTGGCATTGCCGACGGAGGGAAGGAAAACCCTAGATAGGTTTGCTGCGGCCGCCGTCTCTTGGAGAGCTCTCCTAGCGTACCGGTTCGGTCTAGCGTGGGCGCGATGGTTACCCAATGGCTATATCCGCCTCCCTAAAATGTGGCCCCTTTCGGAGAAAGGTAATGGCCATGATTACGGTTAAGCTTGGCATTAGCGCTACCTGCGGCTATAAACAAAACCGAGAGTCTACACCTGCTGCTGGTCGCGACGCACTCTGCTCCTAGTACCGAGGTTAGTTATCACGTGTCGTGCCGTCAGTGGAGTGCTGCCTCTTACCTACAATCTGAAATGTTCTGTAGGAGTACAAAGTACACATGTGGGCTCTATCTAATCTGCATGAATGTGCTTCTTACAAGCTGAAATGTAGGAGTACAATGTACACGTACGCTTTGAATGATCAACTGGCCGGACGCCGAGGATTCAGTTAACATGCATGAATGGTTCTGCATCAGAACTTGCAGAATCGCAGGGTAAAAAGCATACTCCTAATCCTACATCTACATTGGATTATGCTTATTGGTAAACAGACAACGATCTCTCCTTAAACCCTTCGGCGCAGTAGCAGTTAACCAGTACTGTAACAGCAACGTGACACCTTGTTGGTCGTCTCTTGAGTCTTGTATAATTTACCTAGCTGCTTGGAGAAGATACATTAAATCGACGCCGGGCCGGACGGTCAATCATGGCAAGCTAGCTAGCGCGAAATTAGCTGCACGCGTGAGTAAAAACGAGAGGCAACGACCAGCGCGCAAGCTAACGAATCGAGTAGTATGAAATCTGCACATGCACGCCATGGAGACGGCTACCCAATCGCGGGCGCGCGTGTCAGATTAGTGGATTTGATATTTCAAAGCACAGGAGGCCTAGGTGCCTTTACTAGCTTTCTTGCAAATTGTACACTAGTACTGACCTTGACCACTCGTTTCATCAAAAAGCATTCTTACAAGGGACAAACCCCCCCGTGTCGCACCCTAGGGCGACACCGGGGGCGCCGCCGCCCTCCACCCAAGGTCCTCCGCCGCCGCTGCTCCTCTCGCCGCCGCTGCCGCCGGCCTTGCCGCGGTGGCGACGGGCCCGGCCACCGAAGGTGGTTTGGGGTGGGTGGAGGCCGGAGTTGACCGTCATGGCTGCTAGGGCAGATGCGGCCGGTTCGTCGACGGCTAGCGGCCAGGGCGGCGCCCCTGGTTGGGGTGGTGGTGGAGATCCCTCTCGGCGGCGCCATGACCGGCGGTGGAAGTCTAGGACCAAGCTGGCTAGTGTTGGAAACCCTAGATCTTCAGATCTGGGACTCCGATGCTACCTCCCCGGTCCTCTTCGCTGCTGGTAGGGCCAGATCTAAGAGGGGTCGACCCTGCTCTATGGTCATCTCTCTCGTTACCGGCCTAGCCGTAGGGCTGCTGGTACGGTTGGTGCTGCAGATCTTGCAGGTTACCGGCGGGTGGCGAGGGGGCTACCGGCTCGGTTTGAATAAAGGAGGTTGTCCTCGGATTCTTCTCACACCAAGATGAAGATCTATTTGATGCGTGTCTTCATTAATCTGGTCGGAGTGTCGAGTTCCGGAAGGCTACGTCTACGAACTCCCATGGGCGCATCATGCCTGGAGATCGCTGGATCGGAAGGTATTCGGTCGGGCGTACCCATGTTTTTTCTGGCCGTTTGGCTTCAGAGGGTGCGCTTCGAAGATCTGTTGGCTCTTAATATCATGGGGCATGTTCTCGTTCCATGGTGCTGACGGAGAATGTCATGGAGACCGAGATCTGAGGACTGACTATGGTGGTTTGAGTCTGGGTGGTGATGAGGAATTGGCTTGGTGACTCGTGACTTGGAGCAGTGGCATGCGAGTGGGGGCGGCTACACATGAGAGGTTCACGGTCCTTCCTTTCAGGGTGAAAACCCAAGGTCTGGCCTTAATTGGTTGTGTCTGACAATGGCCTTCTTGAAGGTATTGTTTTGAGAGTGTGGACTTTCTTCAGGGTGAAAACCTAAGATCTATGATCAGGCGATGACGGTGTTTGTGCACTGTTCCCTTCTTGGAGGCGTCGCTTTTGGAGAAGCTGGACTTCTTATGTTGTCTTGGTGGTGGTTGTACTACTGGTTCAATGAATGGGTCACTGTTGCGGGACTTTTCTTTTTTGTAATTCTTCTCTCTTTTTTGGCTGTGTGCATCCGTATGGCCGCTAGGGCGATGCGTTGTTGCAGAGGCTGGGTGTAATTGGTATCCTTTGATATTAATATATGCTCCTTTCAAAAAAAAGTTGAGGTAGGAGCGTGTCTCCCGAGCCTTGAGGAGATTAGGTTCGGTGACCGTGATCACAGTGGCCGATTACCTATGATTAGCGGGTAATCATTTGGTTAATTAATGGCGTTGGGATTCCGCAAGTTGGAGATTGGGAAACAGGGAGGGGAGGTGTCTCAGATAAGGATGGCACTGTTTAGTTTAAGGATAAAGCAAAAGCCAACTCTAGCTTGATTAGTTGACGTCGTACATAATCAATGGTGTGATTCTGTGTGGTGTGCGTGATGCCAATTAAAGGGGACCCAAACTGTGGGCTTAGCTTCAAGCTAGGCATGTGACACCAACTCGGTGGACGGTAATATATGCTCTACACATTTAATAATCATCTAGTTCGAGCCTTTGGACAAGACACGTAATATGGCTGTTGCTGGGAGGAACTGACGATGCAATTTACCGTCCGTACCCTGGACAAAGCTAATCAGTGTGATATTCATGATCCTTATCTGATCTCCAAAGCATGGGATGGCTTGATTGGCTGGTGTCGACTGTCGAGTGAGGTTGTATGCACGTGAAACGCCGACTAACATTGGTCAGGTCAGGCCGGCGCGAGCAGGCCAGATAGGTCCAAAGCTATCTCGTCGTACGTACCACGTGATTTGATGGTTAATTGGTTTTCTGTCAGGGCTAGCTAGTGAGTAATGACAGTCAAAGCGCTAACGCATGTGCTCGCATTGCTCTGATTAGTTATGTAATCTCTTCATCCGATTTTGAAGGTAAAGGGTGGTCTAGATTTGGACTAGTACTCTGCATGGCATCGGTCTTTGTCTCCCTGCGTGCGTGTCGACCGTCCTACCGGATTGGAGAGAGAATATATACGGCCGTGATTCTTAGATGGCTCGTAAGGATTAAGCTGGGCTTCTGATGCTCCATATATCTAGCTTTTGACCACCAGTATTTTCTCGGAAAGGATATAGTGGCAACTCAGGGGAAATGTTGTAGTCCAGTATTATACTGGACTCTGTTTCATACTGTAGAATTTTGTGGCGGGAACGATACCCTCTTCCTAGGCTCGGTTACGTGTTAATAAGAACGGGAAAAGCCCCCGATCGATGGCGTGTACAAGTCCTGGATGGATACGTGTTGGAGTACTACTCCATACACGTATACCATATGTATTACATCTAATACTTTCCCTTAATCGAAACCTGAGAGAGTTTGAGATTACGTTTAAACTCGTCTAGTTTCTTATTACACAAAGTCTTGGTAAACCTATCTGCAATCTGATCCTTGCTGGAGATAAATCTAACATCAAGTTGCCGAGAAGCAACTCTTTCTCGAACAAAGAAGAAATCAATCCCAATATGCTTGGTCCTAGCATGAAATACTGGATTTGCATACAGAAAAGTAGCTCCAAGATTATCACACCATAGGCATGGTTTTTTCCTTTAGAGAAATGCCAAGTTCACGAGCAAGAGCCTCAACCCAAATAAGTTCAGTTGTAGCATTGGCTATGGCTTTATATTCAGCTTCTGTACTAGAGCGAGAAACCGTTGCCTGTTTCCTAGCACTCCAAGAAATAAGATTAGAACCAAAAAATATAGCAAAACCACCTGTTGAGCGTCTATCATCAAGATCACCTGCCCAATCAGCATCAGAATATGCACTGAGAAGAGTGGAGGAAGACGGCCGAAAAGTGATTCCAACCTGTTTAGTACTATTTATGTATCTTAAGATCCTTTTTACAGCAGTCCAGTGAGCAGTGGTAGGAGCATGAAGATATTGACAAACTTTGTTGACAGAAAAACATATATCTGGCCTTGTCAAAGTAAGATACTGAAGAGCTCCAACAACACTTTTGTACTGAGTGCTATCCTCAGGACCGAGTAAAGTACCCTCAGTTAAGGACAACTTGTCATTTACTGCAAGAGGCGTAGGGCATGGCGAGCAATGTTTCATACCTACACGCTGTATTATTTCATTGGCATATTTTTCCTGATTCAACAATATTCTAGTGGAGTGCCTATGAACCTCAAGACCCAAGAAATAATGCAAGTCTCCAAGATCTTTGAGAGCAAAGTCTGTACTAAGAGTGCGTAGTAAAACTGATATGGCAAGATCTGAGGAGCTAACCACAATAATGTCATCAACATAGATGAGAAGGAACATAGTAATACCTTTCTTTTTAAAAAGAAACAAGGATGTATCAACCTTTGATGGAGTGAAACCCATAGTAGAAAGCTTGGAACTAAGACGAGAGTACCAAGCTCTTGGTGCCTGTTTCAATCCATATAGAGCCTTATCAAGTTTACACACGTAATTTGGAGTAGCGGAAGACTGGAACCCTGGTGGTTGTTTCATATAAACCTCCTCTTCCAGAACACCATGTAAGAACACATTCTTTACATCTAGCTGCCTTAAGCTCCAACCTTTTGATATTGCAACAGAGAGAACAAGCCTGACAGTTGCAATTTTGACAACAGGACTAAAAGTGTCTTCATAGTCAAGACCATATCGTTGTTTAAACCCTTTAGCAACTAGCCTTGCCTTATACCTGTCAATACTACCATCTGCATGCTTTTTGATACGGTAAACCCACTTACAGTCACTAACATTCTGCCTGGAGCTTGGTGGTACAAGATGCCAAGTTTTATTTGCAATAAGAGCATCATATTCCTGCTGCATTGCTTGCTTCCAATTTGTATCAGAAAGAGCATCCCGTAGGTTTTGTGGTTCTCCTGTAGATGTCAACAAAGCATACCTAACAGTACCGTCAGTATATTTTTTAGGCTGTTGAATACCTTTCTACAGACGTGTCTGAACACCAATAGCAGGAGGAGGTACAGACTCATGTGACATAGAAGATCCTGAGTGCAGATTCTGGGCGGGAGAATTGCCGCTGTTGTCCGTGTTGCTGCAGGCTGCATCGGGCATTAAATGTGAGGCGTCAGGCTGCAAAAAATGAGGAGACGGTGGGCCTGGCGCGGAGTCCTGAGTCGACGTGGCGTGACCGCCTTGGCGCGGAGACGAGCGGGAAGAATCATCCCGCTGCAGCATGGCGTCCGCGGATTCGCTGGCGCGCGTGGGTCGAGGTGAGGATGGCGGGGTCAGGGAAGATGCGGACGGATGCACGTCAGAGGGGACAGGCGACGGATCCGATGCAGATTCTCTGCAAGAATCAGCCTCGGGATCAGGCCGGTTGGCACCTGAAGTTGTTCCTTCACCTGAGTCATTATTTGATGTGCAATTTTCACTGTTTTCAGCAGAATTTTGCACAGAACTTGGAGATGACCTTGTTTCTTCCACAAAAGGGACCTGTAAAGGAGGAATAACAGGAACAACTTGCAAACACTGGTCATTAGAATGCGCACACCCATCATGTGTTTGTGAGATAGAGGTGTCAGACGGAAGAAGAAGAATTTCCTCACGGAGGCGACGACCAGCATTAGGATGCAACTCAGCAAACAGAAATATATTTTCATCAAAAACAACATCTCTGAAAATATAGACTCAGCCAGTTGAAACATCTAGACATTTTACTCCTTTATGATGAAAACTGTAACCAAGAAACACACATCTTTTGGAGCGAAAAGAAAGTTTGTGTTTATTATAGGGGCGAAGATTAGGCCAACATGCACAGCCAAACACACGAAGAGAATTATAATTAGGTTTGACATGAAGAAGCCTTTCAGTAGGAGACTCAAGGGTGAGAACTTTGGTAGGCAATAAGTTTATGAGAAAAGTGGCCGTGATAAAAGCATCATCCCAATACTTGAGAGGCATGGAAGCATTGGAAAGTAAAGCAAGCCCAACTTCGACAATATGACGATGTTTATGTTCTGCAGAACCATTTTGTTGATGAGCATGAGGACATGACAGATGATGAACAATGCCTACTCGTTGAAAAAGGTATTCAATTTTTCATACTCACCACCCCAATCAATTTGCATAGTGAGAATCTTGGTACCAAACTGTCGTTCAACATATTGTTGAAAATCAAGAAAAACTTGATAAACATCAGAACGTTTCTTAAGAAAATAAATCCAAGTATACTTGCTGAAATCATCGATGAAGCTTACATAATATGCATGTTTGCCTACAGAAAGAGGAGCTGGACCCCATACATCAGAAAACACATGTTCCAAAGGAACTGTAGAAACACTAGTAGATACAGGATAGGGAAGCTGATGACTCTTGGCATGTTGGCATGGATCACATATGTAAGAATTTATTTCTGGAGTGTAAGACAAATTATTTTTCCTAAGAACTTGCTGAACAATAAAGGATGACGGATGTCCTAGACGACGATGCCACGTGGATGATGAAGGCTTGACGGTGACAAGAGCATGTTTGGAAGACGACCCCATGGAAACAGGAACAAGGGGATAGAGACCACCTTCACACGGACCTCTAAACATGATTTGCTGCGTGGCCTTGTCCTTAATCAGGAAAAAGAAAGGATGAATTTCAATGTAAGCATTATTGTCTAGAGTGATTTTATGGGCAGAAAGTAGGTTCATAGTAGCATCAGGAACATGAAGAATATTTTTAAGTGTGAGAGAACAATGTGGGGTTTGCAAAACAGAATGACCAATATTAGCAATGTCCATACCTTGTCCACTCACATTGTGAACTTGATCGCGACCATTGTAGGGCTCATGGATTTGAAGCCTATTAAGTTGTCCTGTGGTGTGGTTGGTGGCTCCTGTGTCAATTACCCAGTTTGAGTCAACACCATAGGCACCCTTGACGTCCTTGGAAGCATCATCATCATCATCATCTCCATAGCGCCACCAACAATCACCAGCCGCATGCCCCTCCTTTTTGCAGATTTGACAGAACACACCTTCCTGCCAGGAATGGCAACGCGACCACGATCCTTGCGTCCCCCTTTAGTGCGACGCTGATTGTTGTTGAGTGGGAGATCCTAGCGCGGCGGCTGGGGAGGAGGGCGCACTGGCTGTGATGGGGGCGGTAGAAGTGTTGAGGATGGGGTGGTATGTAGGGGTGTTGGGCGGCTGGGAAGGGCAGCAGAGGTGGTTGATATGGCATGACAGGGGGTTGTGGTGGTGGATAAGTTGGATGGTATGGGGTATAGAAGGGTGGCGATGGAGGTGGAGGGTATGGTGCAGGGTGGTGCGGCAGTGCAGAATAGGTGTATGGCGTAGGCGTTGGTGGTGGGGGTGGACGAGCATACGCATCAGGAGGGCGACGAGATGCAGCATTGACAGATGAAGTAAAGGAGCATGTAGCCTGTCCTGTAGACTGAAGCATGTTGTCGTGATTCTCACATGCCAAAAGTTGAGAACACATATCGGTGAGAGTCGTCGAGGGGACAACATTGATGGCCGCCACCAGGTGGTTGAAGGAGCGATCCAAGCCATTGAGTATGTAGTCCTTGAGCTCATCGTCATCAACAGCCTTTCCCGCAGCAGCAAGCTCAGAAGCAAACCCCTTCATCTTGGTAATGTATTATTGGGCGGTGAGATCAAGCTTTTTGGTGTTGGTGAGAGCACCTCGGAGGCTGGAGACCTTGGACTTAGATTGTGAGGAAAATAGGGAGACCAAGGCTTTCCACACGTCGGCAGCATGATGAAGGCCATAGACATGGGGGAGAACATCTTTGGACAGGGAGTTCACAAGGAAACTAACGACCTGCTGATCTCTGGTGATCCACACATCATAATTGGGATTTGGCACGGTGATCTTCTTGTGGTTCTCATCCTCAGCTTCGAGGGTTTGAGGTGGTTCCTTGTCGGTGCCCTCGAGAAAACCCATGACACGAGCACCACGAAGGGTCGGCATAGCGTGAGTCTGCCAGGAAAGAAAGTTGTCGTGGGTGAGCTTCATGGCCGGAGGAGTACCGACCGAGCTTGCAGCAGAGGAAGATGAAGACGACGTAGACATAGTTCCTGGAGAGACGATCTAGGGTTTGTGGAGAGGGGCCGAGATCGGCAGGTTTTGGGGAGGGTTTTGGGTGGGATTTGTTGGGGAATTGATAGAGGGGAGGGAGAGGATCCTTTTGGTGTAGAGATTGTAGAGTTGTGTTGGAGAGGATGGAGCGGCGGCGGCGGCAGGAGCTAGGCGGAAGAGGTCGGCGTGATACCATGTAGAATTTTGTGCTGGGAACGATACCCTCTTCCTAGGCTCGGTTACGTGTTAATAAGAACGGGAAAAGCCCCCGATGGGTGGCGTGTACACGTCCTGGATGGATACGTGTTGGAGTACTACTCCATACACGTATACCATATGTATTACATCTAATACATACTACTCCACATACTTATGTTTTGTCAAAGTCAAAAAATTATCGAGTTTGATCAACTATAAAGTTAAAATTATAGTAATAATCATCTACAAAATTAAATCAAGACTATTGGAAACATGATGAAACATACTTCCATAGCATACTACGTTTGATATTGTAGATATCGATGGTTTGTCTGTTATACTTGCTTAAACACTACAAAGATTGACTTTAAGGTGCGGAGCAATATGAAACGGAGGAACTATGTTGAAAAATCGCATATTCTAAACTTAGTTGTAAACTTACTATGATGGATTAAAAGCATCGCCAATATAAAACGGAAGCAGATAATTTGGAGTAGTACTTCGTACGACACCTCAAAGTGTCCAGATAATTCTCCGACTCGACGGACAAGGTAAATATTTGATTCAGGTTTTACATGATGCATAGTCACGCAGCAGACGCGCGTTATTCATAGTAAGAGTAACCCAACAGAAGCGTGATATCGCGACGCGCTAAAATATACGCTGATTTATATCGCGCGCGGTCGGTTTTGCTTCCCAGGCGTTGTATACTCGCGCGCTAAAAAAAATCCGTACGCGGCAATTTGCGTTCCGCAGCGCACCAAATTTGCTGCACGCCGTCCAACGCGCACTATCACTCGGCGACACGCCCAAACCCCAACTGCCGCTGAAAAGTCACCCGCGCAAACACTGCCTCCATTTCCCACCCACGATTCCGCCGGCACCACTGCTGCGATTCACCGCCATCGCCGTCTGTCCGCACGCAGTAGCTGCAGACCGCCGCCGCCGCGCCTCCCCGCACCTTACCCGAGCTCGCCGCGGCGGGAACCGAAGTGAGCTGCCGGCGCGGCGCTTCCTTTCGCACCGACAAGCGTACTGCCGTCGCCGTGCCTCGGCCAACTCGGAGCTGCATCGGCGACCGCGCGGCGGCGCCATGTCCTCCTCAAGCCGGGAAGCTACTTGGTGCACGCATTTTCACCGCCGCAAGGTACGTTTCGCCGCCGGCCGCCTCCAAATTTTATTTTAGTTTGGGTATACGAAGTGAGTGTATATTCGTGCTTGTAGAGGATCTCGTATGATTCATCCGACGATGAACTAGAGCTCGAGAAAGATGAGAACATATTGATACTATTAGCTTCTCACGCGATGAAAGAACCGAAGCGCGGTGGCTCGGTTTTTGGTAGGCGCAAGTTCTGGAGGGAAAGTATCGAAGGGCACGAGAGGTTGATGAGGATGTATTTGAACGACAATGCAACCTTCCCGGAGGAGTATTTTCATCGGTGTTTTTGGATGAGAATCGGTTTGTTCAAGCGCATTTGTGAAGAGGTGACAAACTTTGATCAGTTCTTCGAGCGAGGAAGGAATGTTGCCAAAGAGCTTGGCCATAGCACCTACCCGAAGGTGACCGCCGCCTTGCGTATGATGGCGTACGGTATACTGGTGGACCTTGTTGACGACCATTTGACAATGAGTGAGATTCAAGCCATTGAGTGTGTCAAGCGCTTTTCCGTCACAATTGTGTGCGTGTTTGGCACCGTCTACTTGAGAGCCCCCAATGACAAAGACACAACTAGACTTTTGGAGGAGAAGAAGGCTCAGGGGTTCCCTGAAATGCTTGGCTCTATTGACTGTATGTATTGGAGTTGGAATAATTGTCCTGTGGCATGGCATGGATAATTCAAAGGTCACAAAAAGGATTGCACTATCATCCTTGAAACCGTGGGAGATTATGAGACTTGGATTTGACATGCTTTTTTTGGAATACCCGGGTCCTGCAATGACATCAATGTTATTCAACGGTCTCAACGATTGCATTGTGTGAAGGTCCACAAGTGGAGTTTGAAGCAAATGGCCGCAAATACAACTATGGCTATTATCTTGCCGATGGCATCTACCCAAGGTGGCAAACTTTTGTGAAGTCAGTTCACAAACCCAAAGGTAAGAAAGAAAACGATTTTCACGCCGCACAAGCGGCGGCTAGAAAAGATGTGGAGAGAACCTTTGGAATTTTGCAAGCCCAATTTGCTATTTTGAGAGGACCGGCTAGATTTTGGGACCAAAAATGTCTTTGGTACACTATGACCGCTTGTATCATCATGCATAACATGATCATAGAGGATGATCGTGGCAGAGATGTAGATCGCAGCCACCACTATGACTTGATGGGGATTCCCGTGCAAGTGCATAGGAGAGAGCATAGGGTGGCGCATTTCATTGCCTCATATCATGCCATTCGCGACAATGAGACCTAATCTTCAAAAAGATCTCATCGAGGAGTGGTGGAAATGGTTTGGAGCACAACATTGAGCTGTCCTTTTATTAGTTGTTTGTTGTATTGTTGGAAAACTTGTTGTATTTGTTGGTGAACAATTCCTATATTTGTTGTATTATTCATGTACCATTTAGTTGTGTTGTAATAATAACAAGAATTTTTTTTGTTAAATTTATTTGGGTTCGTTTGATCTTCTTGGTCACATAGTTCATTGTGAAACATCTTTACGCCGGCGCCCGCGTGCTCTATTTTCGCTCGCCTATTTTAGCGCGTCCGCCGGAGGAGAAACACTGCGCGCGCTAAAACTGGATCGCGCGCGCTGCATAGCACTTTTATAGCGCCGCGATATCGCGCTTCTGTTGGAGTTACTCTAAGGGCATCTCCACCGGGCCGACCCAAACGGGTAACCGGAACGGTCCGTTTTTGTCCGTTTAGGTCAGGTCGTGGTTGTTTTTGGGTCGTGATCCGGCATGTCCGGCCAGCCGCGCCCAGCGGCGCGACCCATCCGTCCGTGTTTGGCCAACAAGGTCACGCCTTTTTTTGAAATTCAAACCGAGAGAATTCGCGCGTAAACTGGCAAAGTTCGTACATAATTATACAAAATATTACATTCAAAATATGAAAAAAGAAAAAACTGGCCCTAGCCCTAGCTACAGATCTCCCTGCCATCGGCGCCGCCCCGGCCATCTATGCATCTCGATCGATGTACTCTGGCAGCGTCCAGAGGTGCGCCGGTGGCAGGCCCGGAGCTAGCGCCGGTGCGGATGTGGGTGCGGGAGGCGCGGGCTGGTCGATCACCTGGACAGGCCATGCTGGCCACACATCCGTCTCCACCGGCGTGGGCGGAGCATACCACCCCGATGCGGGTGTATCAGACCACCCGACGCGGTCGGAGCAGCCCACCCTTGTAGCGGCTACGGTGGTGGTGAGCTGGACGACCTCTTGGTAGCCATCCCACATGGCGTACTCCACCTTCTGCCTGGTCGCGATGGCCTGCTCGAGGAAGGCGTCCTCGTCGTAGCCCCGCGCTAGAACCTCCTGGTACTCCGGGGCAGATGCGCAGCGGTGGAAGCGGTCTCCATGTCCTCCTCCTCATCCTTGACGATGATGTCGATATCGTCATCACCGAGGTCGGTACCGGAGTGGTTGACGGCGCCGTCGTCATCGGGGTCGAAGGAGGGGAGGGTGCGGGACTCCCACAGATTGAACTCACCGCGGTAGGATCTCGCACGCCGCACCGTGTGCTCCCACTCGAGGAACCGCCTCTAGAAGAACTTGTTCTGGTAGGCGCGGTCGTACCGGAAGGCCGGCGGGAGATTGCGGATGCGGCGGACGACCTCCTCCTCCATTCCATTGCCCTCCTTCGGCACGGGCGGCATCGGCACCCGCTCCTGGTTGAGATGTCAGTCCGTGGGGAGGGAGACATCATGGTGGGCGATGCCTCTCCCCTCCCTCCACTGCCGCTCGCACTCCGCCACGCGGAAGTATCGGCGGCCGCGGCCTGGCACCTCCTCCTGGCACACCGCAGGGATGCTGACAAAGTCCTACGCCCGGGGTGGCGGCGGCACGACCTCCGAAGGAATGCCGGCATGCTGCTACCCTGATGGCGCTGGCCGCTCGAGCCGGATTTGCTGGCCTCGTGATCGTTCTTGCCCTTCTTTAACCACCCCGGCTTCTTCATCGCTACCGATGGCAGTGTCGGTGGCTCTGGCTGTGGGTGTGAGGTGCTGGGAGGCTCTGGCGATGGCGAGAGGAGCAAAGTGTGGCACCGACAGTCGTAGAGGCATGCTTAAGTAGCCCCTGACGGTGGGAGCGCGCACAGGTTCTCGCGCATTCGCCATCAATGCCGGCATGGGGACTCAGGAGAAGGCTGCCACGGTTGCGCCAGACTCGGTGCGCCGGTCAGGCTCTCGCCCGCGCCTCTGAATCGCTCCTGTGGTTGCGTCTGAATCGCTCCTGCGGTTGCGTCTAAATCGGTGCCACGGTTGTCTCTGAATCGCTATGGATGCTGACGGGTGGAGCAGTAGCGCGCGAGAGGACACGCCCTTGTCTCGTCCGTGTCCAAACCGACGCATCGGTCATGCAAATTTGGTGCGCCGATGGATCGAGTTGGACGCATCGATCCAGATGGGTCGTGCCGCTTGGGAGACCGCACACGTCCGCACGGACGCGTTCGGACGCTCCCGGACGAGTTGGGTAGGTCGGGTGGAGATGCCCTAATGCTAGGCGCTTTCACTTGAAGCTACTGATGTCGCGGAAACGATAACCCTTTGGGGTCCTGTGTTACGTGTTTATATGGGTAGAAATAGCCTCTACCGTGCCATGTACATAGAGATATACGTATACAGGAGTGATGTGCTACACCATATCCATACGTATATAAGCTTGTCTAACATCCCCCCTTAATCTAAACTTCTTTGAAGGTTTAGATTACGCCTAAACTCTCGAAGATTTACAACTGGAAGTGCTTTGGTAAAGCCATCAGCTATTTGATCTTTACTAGATATGAACTTGATCTCAAGTTGTTTGCTAGCTACTCTTTCACGTACAAAATGAAAGTCAATCTCAATGTATTTTGTGCGAGCATGAAACATTGGATTTGCAGATAAATAGGTAGCACCTAGGTTGTCACACCATATACATGGTCTTTCATGTAACTTAACACCAAATTCTTTGAGAAGAGCTTCAACCCAAATAAGTTCAGTGGTAGCATTAGCAAGAGCCTTGTAGTCAGCTTTAGTACTGAATCGAGAGACTGTGGGCTGCTTGCGAGAACTCCATGAGACCAAGTTTGTTCCAACAAATATAGCAAAACCTCATGTAGAACGTCTATCATCTAAATAGCCAGCCCAATCAACATCTAAAAAAGTACTTAACAAGGTGGAAGTGGATTTCTGAAAGGTAATACCAAGATTAATAGTATCACAGACATAACGTAAGATTCGTTTGACTGCAGTCTAATAAGCGGTTGTAGAAGCATGGAGATATTGGCAAACCTTGTTTACTAAAAAGGACAGATCAAGCCGAGTCAGGGTGAGGTACTAAAGAGCCCCCACAATACTGCGATAACGTGTGCTATCTTCTGTGCTAAGTGGCTCCCCCTCAGTCAGAGACAACTTGTCCACCGAGGACAAGGGTGTAGGCGTGGCCTTGCAACCAGTCATGCCAACTTTGGCAAGAAGATCAGAGGCATATTTTTCTTGAGTGAGAACAATGCCATCAGGGATTTTCTTAACTTCAATGCCTAGAAAGAAATACAAGTCACCAAGATCTTTAATGGCAAAGGGGACATTGATATCCTTGAGTAGTGCTGAAATAGCCTGATCTGCAGAGCTTGTAACAATGATATCATCAACATAAATGAGAACATAAATAACAACACCTGTCTTGTGATAGAGAAACATAGATGCATCAGCTTGTGAGGAAATAAACCCAAGAGCATGGATCTTAGAACTTAGGCAAGAGAACCAAGCGCAGGGAGCTTGCTTAAGACCATATAAAGCTTTGTCAAGTTTGCAAAAATGATGTGGGGCATCAGGATCCTCAAAACCTGGTGGTTGGCGCATGTAAACTTCTTCTCCCAGAACACCATGTAAAAACACGTTCTTACTCGAGATACAGAAACTGCTAGGACAGTTCTAATAGTAGTAGCTTTGACAACTAGACTGAAAGTATCTTCATAGTCAATGCCATACGTTTGCTTGAATCCTTTCGCAACAAGACGAGCCTTGGACCTGTCAATTGTACCATCTGCTCGCTTCTTAATATGATAGATTTGCAGCCAATCAAGTTCTTGTTGGAACTAGGAGGAACAAGATGCCATGTTTGATTTTGTTGGAGTGCCTTGTATTCTTCTTCCATAGCACTTCGCCATTGGGGATGATCAAGAGCCTCAGATATAGTACGTGGTTCACCTGTATACGTAAGGAGACCATATCGTATAGTGCCATCAGTACGAATTTTTGGGTGACGGATACCTTGTTGAAGACGAGTGTGAACTGTAGGCACAGGGTGTGTAGCAGCCCACGGCGGATTCTGGTGGGACCGAGGAGGAATCATTGCCGGCCTCGTGTCTCGGGTTGACGCGGTCCACGGTGGGCTCCAGCGGGGAACCGGGCGACGACGCGCATGAGACAGCCTGGGACCTGACGCATGGTATAATAGGCATGGTTAGTCACAACTGGTATAATAGGCAAAGGCATGTGATCATTAGTTTGTGCATTCTAATAGTAGATAAATCAGAGGGTGTATCATGTGGAAGTAAAAGAATGCCATGACGTAGACGACGACCTGCATTTGGATGAAGGTCGGTAAAAGGGAAGACATGCTCATCAAAAACAACATCGTGTGAGACATAAACACGACCAGTAGAAACATCAAGACATTCGACCCCTTTATGAAGAGGACTATAGCTTAGAAACACACATCGGGTGGATCGAAAAGCCAGTTTGCGTTTGTTGTAGGGCATAAGATTTGGCTAACATGCACAGCCAAAAACACGAAGGGACTCATAATTTGCTTTAGTGTGCATAAGACATTCTACTGGAGTGTAAAACTTAATGACTTTGCTGGGTAGCAGATTTATGAGGAAGGTGGCTGTGAGAAAAGTTTCATCCCAGAATTTAAGAGGCATGGATGCATGTGCAAGGAGGGATAGGCCAACTTCAACTATGTGACGATATTTTCATTCAGCAGAACCTTTTTGTTGATGAGCATGGGGACATGACACATGGTGAACAATCCCAACATTTTGGAAGAAACTATTGAGTTTTTCATATTCACCACCCCAGTCAGTTTGCATAGTTTTTATCTTTCTATCAACTTGCGTTCAACAAACTGTTGGAAGTTAAGAAAGACTTGATAAACTTAAGACCGTTTCTTAAGCAAATAGATCTAGGTGAATTCGCTAAAATCATCAATAAAACTTACATAATACGCATGTTTGCCAACAGAAAGAGGAGCTGGACCCAGACATCAGAAAACACTTGCTCCAAAGGAACAGTGGAAACACTAGTAGAAAGGGGATATGGCAATTGATGACTCTTTGCTAACTGACATGCATCACAAACATATGGATTTATTTCTAGCGAATACGAGAGTTCATTTTTCCTAATTATTTGTTGTACCACAAAAGAAGAGGGGTGGCCTAGACGACGATGCCATGTGGAGGATGATGGCTTTATTGCGATGAAGGCTTCCTTGCGTGACCCACTAGGAGTAGGAACTAGTGGGTAGAGACCACCATGACATGGACCCTTAAACAGAACCTCCCTGGTGGCCTGGTCCTTGATCAAAAAGAAATAAGGGTGAAACTCAAGAAAGATACCGTTGTCAAGAGTGAGTTTATGAACAGATAATAAAATTTTGGAGGCAGTAGGAACATGCAATATATCATTAAGATGCAAGGAACTATGTGGGGTATGCAAAACTGAATGACCAACATGGGAAATTTGCATACCATGACCATGGCCGTGTGAACTTGATCACGACCGGTGTACTTCTCGTGGACAGAGAGCTTGCTCAGTTCTCCAGCTACATGATTCGTAGCTCCAGTGTCAGGGTACCGGTTGGTGTCCACGCAATAGAAGGCGACATGGGCAACCTTATCCTTGCGATCTCCATCATCCTTAGAGTCCTCCTTGTCCTTGTCTTGGTACCTCCACCAACAATCACTAGTGGGATGCCCGTGGATCTTGCAGATTTGGCAGTGGACGTCGACGAAGCGGGTGAGAGCACGATCGCGGCGGCGGCCATCGTGCTTGCCACCACCATCCTAGCGGCCACCATCATCACGACTGCGGTAGTCATCACGACGGGGGTCTTCGCGGCGACGCATGTAGCTGCCATCATCACAACGCTCATCACCACGTCCGCGAGGGGCACGATCATCATCGCGGGCACAGTAGCCGCGGTCATCATCACGGCGGCTGCCGCGGTCGTCATTACGGCGAGGTGCCCAATCATCACGCGGGTGGGGTGGAGGCTGTCGACGAGCAAGATTGGCCGCCGTGGTGAAGACATCATCGGTGTCCTGTAACATAGTCTGACGAAGATCATGAGCAGAAATTTGATCAAAGAGATCATCTAGGGTGGTATGAGGGTTTCCATTGACGGTGGAGACGACGTCGTTGTAGGAGCCGTCAAGACCGTTCAGGATGTAGCTAGTCAGCTCACTTTCATCTAGGGTTTTGTCGAGAGCCACCAGCTCCGAGGCAATCCCCTTCATCTTGGTGAAGTACTGAGCGGTCGTGAGGGAGTTCTTTTTGGTGTTGGTGAGGCGCCCTGGATCGCATTGATCTTGGATGGAGACTGTGTGGAAAACATGCGATTGATGGCCGCCCATACTACTGCAGACGTGTCGAGGCGGAACACATGGGGCAAGAGCTCAGGCGACAGAGAGTTCAAGAGATAGCCAAGAACAACCTGATCGCGAGCGACCCACGCAACATAGGTGGTGTTCACCACCATGGTCTTCTTCTGAGCTTCATCGACGACTTCTAGTACCTGAGGCAGGGACGAGTCGGTGCCGTCCAGGAGTCCGAGAGCAAGGGCACCGCGAATCAGAGGGAGAACCAGCATCTTCCAGAACAGGAAGTTGGAGCGCGTGAGCTTCATTGTCGGTGGAGTCCCTAGCGCGCTGCCAATGGGAACCATCGAGGCAGCGACGGAGGAAGACGCGACGACGGTGGAGAGAGACATGGATGGGTTTGTGTAGCGGCGGTCGTAGATGAGACTAGGGCGGCGGCGGTTTGTGTCGTGGCGGCGGCCTTAGATGGGGATAGGGCGGCGGCAGTTGTTGTGTCGTGGCGGCGGCCATAGATGGATCTAGGGCGGCGGTAGATTTTGGGTCGTGGCGGCGGCCGTAGATGAATCTAGGGCGGCGGCGGTTTGTGGCGTGGCGGCGGCCGAAGTTGATACTAGGGCGGCGGGTGTTTTTAGTCGTGGGTTTTGGGGCGGCGGCAGAACAGGAGCTGCGGCGGCGAGGTTTGTGGCGGCGGTGGCGGCGGCTGATGTGGGTGTTGCTTCGGCGGCTAGGGTTGGGAGAGGATAGGCTCTGATACCATATTGATGTGGCGGAAACGATAACCCTTTCGGATCTCGTGTTACGTGTTTATATAGGGTAGAAACAGCCTCTACCGTGGCAGGCATGTATATAGATATACATATACAGAAGTGGTGTACTACACCGTATCCCTACCTATATAAGCTTGTCTAACAGAAGCACCCCAGGCCACGCAGGAGTAGACCTGGCAGGAGAAGGCGGCCACGCCGGCCGTGCCGTCGGGGCCACTTGGCGCCGTGGAATCACCGGCGGCGTGGCAGGCTGTCCATGCGGGTCCTCGCGCTATGTGCATTCGCTGACGATCAAGGCGATCATAGTACCGCGGTAGTAGGAGTACGTTGGACAGCCGAACAAATGCACCAGAGCAGGACAAGTGATCGATGAAGTGAAAGAAGTGTTCCTATTCGGCAGCCAGAGAAATTAGCTTCGCAGTGTCCATAGTATCGCCACAGCACACGCGTCCCTAGCTTCACGTGACAGCGTGACCTAATCTGTATGCAACCTACAGCGAGGCGACAGGCAGTACCCTCGCTAGCTTGCCGGCGGTACGCGCTACAGCTCTCTTGATTTCTATACCTAGAGCGATCTGCGCCTGACCATACGTACAGGTACAGCGGCGGACACGCACGCAGCTTGTTCTTTCCATGGACACCGATCAGATGAGCCTAGGGCGGCGATGGAACATGGGATGGGAGGGCACGAATGACCGATCGAGCGGTAGAAAGGCATCCACAGCAACAGCACGTACAACTGGGTGCCGGACCCCGACCCCGAGCCTACGCAGCCAGGCGAGCTACGGCCTACAAAGGCTCTCTTTCGTTTGGTGCATTTGGCTGGCGTACGTGCCGCGCGCTGCCACCACTGGCCCTGGCCGGCCACTCATCCAATCGGGTGCGATCCATGGCGTACGTCCAGGTGGGGGCAGAGGCGGCATGTCCTGTGCTCCGTGCGACGACGGCAATGACAGTGCCACGCATATATATAGGAGATGAGATCCATGCGCCAGAGGTAGCGCGCGGTCTCTTTCGCTCGAAAGGCCTGCTGCTTGGATAGCGCTGAGCAGCTGGTCCCTGCCTTTTGTTTCCCTGGTGGTGCGCGAATAGGAGATTTCGGGAGAGGGCTCCGGGGATAGGCCATGGTGGGAGGCGGCATCGCCCGACGCGTGGCGGCACGGCGAGCTCCGCTGCGCACGGCCCCGGGCGACGGCCCATGTGACGAGGGCGAGGTTGTCGCCCGAGGCCATCCCCCCACTTTCGTCTAATTCCACGTCCTGGGTGCGAGTCGCACTGCCTTTCTTTGGACCTGGAATTCCTGAACCTACACCACACGTCCGTCGTCCTTGTGTCGACTCAGCGGTAGCCATGGTAGTTTCTCTCCTTGGCGCCGCCGGCCTAGCAGTACCTAGCACCCGGACGCACGATACGTTGAGTCTTAAAAGTAATAAAAATATAAATATATCATTGGACCACCTCTTGAAACAGCCTTGAACTGGTTTTCCTCCGTCTCAGAAACTCACCGAGCTCTTGCTTCCCGGATAAATCTTCAAAGAAACTGAGCAGCTGGACACGTGAACATTACGTGGGAGCCGAACGTGCAATGCTATCTTCGCCCATCCATGACCGGAGTCGGCCAAAGCTTGTCATAATAGAGATTGCTACAGTAGACAGATGTGAAGTCATCGTACTAATACCGCAACGGACCAGAGTAGCAATTATCGCCAATGATTTTTGTAAATTTATAAATTTTAATCTTGCACGCCATCTCATCCTCAAAACAACGACCATTCACGGAGTTGATTGCGAAAGACTCAAAAAACAATCCTTAGGCAACAAATCATTACCAAAACCACTATTAGACGATTTTTAATAGTTAATTACCAGTGAATTGAGACAATACTACTTTATTTAACTCTATTAAGAAATTATTATGACATGGTGAATACTTTTTGATATGTATTGATATTTAAATTTATAAAATCAACTAACTCTTTGTAGGCTCCGACATAGTATATACGTCTATATTTAAGAGTATTTGATAAAGACATATCCCCCTACAAGACGTTTTTATTCAGGTGCGTCGCGTTTTTTTTTTTTTGGTATCAAACACAACTTGCATGCATCTTTCAGGATGAGAGACAATCCTCCGGTGGTTCCATGTGCAATCGCCATCTCATAGTCGTTGTCATGCAAGCTAGCAGGCTATACACACCACCTTTCGCATTCACCTCCCATGCTTGCACGCCGGGCACGAATATCTCGTCCCGGCGACGTCCAAATCCGTCATTCAACCAAAAGGAATTAATAGTACTTCCTCTGATTAAAATTAATGTTATCAGATTTATTTATTTAGTCATATTTTAGTGTTAGATACGTCTAAATCTAAACAAATTATTAATTTGGATCGGAGGAAATACTAGTTACTACTTTGAAAGTTAGTTGACTAAAATGATCGATGCGCACTATGAAAAATTTCTAAAGAGGACATCAAATCATCAATGCGACAATTAGCTTTATCTGATTACAGCAAAAAGGTAGACGTCTTTATGGCGCGCACAAACTTAGTAAAAAAGACCTGCAAAGTATTGCCCAAATACTACTACCGCTCGTTTGATTTTTTTGAATTGGCCAATACAAAAATAGGTTGCGTATCATCGAATTAAGAAAAGTACTGTAGAAAACTTTGACACCTGCTAATTACAATACTAAAATGGGACTACCCAGCTCAGTTAAATTAGATAGTTTTATTTTTAATTAATTGTTGTCATTTCACCTAGTTCTCTCATGCATTTTGCACTGCGATAAATCATGGAGTCTCATCGGATGGATCTCAATGCTGACTTAGAAATACTTATTACTTCCCGGTTAATTGTTGATATCAGTCGGTTTTATCATTCTTTTTTCACTTAAACAAATCATGCACACCGGAAAAATACCATGATGATCTCTTGACATGGATTTCCTCACTCCCATATTTTTTTGTATAGGTATGTTGGCACCTCTTGTTTCCCCTTGTATGTTGTAAATATTTGGCGAGCTAATAATTTTATTGTGGGACTTTTTGCCACACGGTCCAGCGTAAAAAAATATGACTTGTTATTTTTATTACTAGCACAGTAAATAGCAAAAGCCATAAAAATGTTGAAATATATTGTATGTACTTCTCCATGAGTTCGAACTTTTGGGTGAATTGGCTAGTGAATCAATTCAATGCAGTATCGAAATAAATATCTCTTCGCTTGCCCAAACAATTAAAAATATTGCATCCCACCACCCGTACGGGGGTGTTAAATTATAATGTGTATATTTCTCCATTATTTCTCACTTGTAGGTGAAATGGTTCTGTGCATATTGCTTGCAGTCAGAATTTGAAGGTTCAAAACCCAATTAACTCAATAAATTGTTAATGCTTGCCCCCTCTTTCGTAATCCTTAGTCGTTAGGGAGTTCTTAGCTACATTGTCCACAATTCTCGGCCAGTTTCTAATTTTGAGTGAACTGGCTGGCACACATAATTTTATAAAAAAATAGGTCCACTGTATAATTTTATATGTCATAAAAGTGCAGAGTATTGTTATGACATATCAAATTGAGACAATTGTAAAACCCTGGGTAGTGTTCCAAAGGAAGTGAACGTGTTTTACTAGATGGAAGGTCCCATTGATTCTTCGCAATGTATCTAGATGATACAACCATAAAACAGTTCAGCTTCTGGCCTCTGCGACGTAGATGCACACAACAGCGATGTTACCATGTACAAGCAGGTGCATGGGAATAAACCTTATAACACCTTTTGTTTCTAAAAGGTAAATAAAAACATACTCCAAATGCTAGTGGAAAGCCTAACATGTCAACATGTTGAAACCTGGGCCTGACCCAAAAGTCCTGGATCGGGCCAGGCAGCTAGGCTCGGTCCTCTTAAGTGGGCGATTTAAGGCGTGGTCGGTCCATGTCGGGCTTTTTCGGACTTTGGGTCGGGATCGAGCTTAAAATTTGTGCCCCGATACTCGGTCCACGCTAGGCTCGGGCCTAGGTATTTGGCGTCATCCTTTTTTGGCTGGCCCGAGATATGCCCAGGTTTACCTAAAGACAGCTATAGCTTCGCTTACCTTGCCTATCTGAACTTGTGCTTCTCAAGATTTGGAATTAGATATGTCTTTTGAACGACGAAGTCGTTCCTCGATGATAACTAGCTTCACTTGCCTTGCCTTCTTCGATTGCACTCCTCGCGGATCTCTGGCACATGACATGACATCATCAAGACTGGGGGTAGCAGGTGTCTCACCTTCTAATTAGAAGATTCATCTTCCTTCTCTATTCCATAGAGTGGCCAGAAGCGACCTTGAATCCCGAGTAACGATTTCATAGAACATCGTCACATCCCTTCTGATCCCATCCTTCCAATGTTTGTGCGAAGGTGGCCGGCCTTTTATTCTTCCGAGGAGATTCCTTGTGAATCTCCTCTGCTTCGCCATCGTTGAGATTGTCGTTAGTTCCTCGACTTGAACCAGTGGTATCCTTCTCTCCGGGTTGTAGAATTTGTTGATATAAAAAGACTAAATTTCGGTTTTTACCCCCTAGTTTACCTTTTTTACACTAGTTACCTCATTTAGTAAAAGTGCTGCCAAATTTACCCCTCTTAATGAATTTCGCCGGAGAAAAGGCCTACGAATGTGCCTCTTTACCGAACGAGCCTCGATCCAGAGGCGACGATCGACATGGAAACTAGAATGCCCTGCCATGTATGATATACTGCAAGGACTACTTTCTCATGTGGGTTTAGGTTACTTTTTTAGTAGTTTTTTTTATCTCTGGCGTATATTAGTTGTGCATGAACCGACCCAACAAATTTGTTCTGGTCTCACCACTTGTGTTTGGGATCCGTGGATACATGCACTTCAGCTAGACGGTGATCTATATGTACGTACCAATCTATTGTTGATTAGATGTATATATATGTGTTCATAAAAAGCATCTTTCTGTGACCTTTGCGACCACCCGCTCGGCGTGTACGGCCTGATGGGATTTGGCCCCAGCAGGTCCGAGATCCTCTGATTTGGTGTCCCCGGTAGGGCTATGATTATGTGTTGATCTCTCCGTTGAAGTTTTTGTAGCCCCTCCACAGCCTGTCTCGCTGCCCATTCGCTGTCCGACCTCCTGGAGAACACGAAATCCGGTCTCTCCGCGCACATGCGCATGGTGTTTTAGAGAAGAGAACAGTTCTTTTTATCTTTTGCGTTCATCCGTATGCAGGGAAAGAATGCACAATGCATATGTTCCACTCCTAACTACTCCCCCGTTTTAAAATATAAGATGTTTTAGCTTTGTGAAAAGAGTGTATCTAGATCTATTTTCACTCTAAACCTAGATACTAAAAGAGGTCTACATACACTTCATTCACAAAACTAAAACATCTTATATTTTAAAACGGAGGGAGTAGTAATATTTTGTTCAGAGGAGTATATGGACATGGCGTACATCGAGGTTGGAAGATCATGCCGTGGACTTTGTACCGGAGCTGCGGTCCGGTGGATGATGGAATGCCGCGTGAAGGTCAACACGTCGCAAAAAGCACAGAAAAGCAGTTGCTTGGGGTGCGGACGCAGCAGTGACTTGGAAGCAAGGAACTAATTTGGTGAATCCGAACATTTTGCAAGTCGTGAGACAAGATATCTAACCAGTGAAAGCATGGGACAGACGACCAAAGAAAAGGAAACAAATGACGAGCGCTAGCCATGCGTAGGCAACATACTATGTAGTACGTGATGCAAGCAGTACGTGCCTAACTTTGTCGCCCGTTCTCAATTTTAGCCCGAACGTCGTCGCTCTGTGGTCTGTGCTCGTGCAAAAGTAGCTGCGAAGTTTGACCATGCACGCATAACGCATGGATATAAGAAACCCTTCATTAATCCGCCCGTGTATATGCAGCTCGAGTCGAGGACTTGTGTTCCTTGGAGCAGCAGAAGTAGAACGCCTGCGTGGCGAGTTGGCATTTGGCATGCCACTATTCTACCAAAGGTACACCAGCATGCACAAGCAAATGCTACAAACCTCCCAAAAATTGTACTACCTCTGTTCAGAAATATAAAACGTTTTAGTTTTGTAAATCAAATGTATCCATACGTCTTATAGTGTATAGATTCGTAGACGTTCAAAGTGAACTTATACACTAGAAAACGTTTAGATATATTTATTTCATAAAAATAAAATGTCTTATATTTCTGAATGGAGGGAGTAGCCACCATTCGAACCGTTCGTGTCGCAGAAAAGGATCACTGCCTCACAGAAACTTTAGGCTGGTCATAGTGGGGAGTAACTTAGAGCAGTAACATGCATATGTTACTAGTCTAAGTTACTACCTCCATAGTGGAAAATAACATAAGTGTGGTATCATGCAAAACCTCATTTATTGCAATATAGACTCATCTTGTTACCACAAACCTCTTTCTCATCATTTAATTGTATGTCATGTCATCTAAATGCTTAGTTGTCAAACATGTAGGACTATGTTAGACTAGTCACAACATCTCCACAATGCATAGTAGTATCATAGTCTTAGTATATTTATTGTTTTGTAGAATTACAATGAAAATTTGTGTACAAGATTCATTTGAAATTAGTTTTTCTAGTTCTACATGCTATGATACCGTATCTACCTATGATACCAACACAACATCTTTCATCATTAATTAGTATGTCACGTTAGAATTTTGCCAACATGATATGTATGATATTAGCTATGATATCTTCATTGGAACTAGTCTTACTATTTAAATTACTCCCACTATGACTAGTCTTACCGGTACGGCCGGAGGACAGATCAACCGCAAGAAGTTAGCTACAGAAGAGAGAAGAGGCCGGAAGGAACCTCCTCGATCGACGGGTGGGAATATCGTTGATCCATCCCCACGCGAACACGTACCTACACCCTCGGTCAAATAATTAAGCGATCGAGGTTCGATGTTCACATGCTCGATCCATCCATCGGTCGATGGTATACTAGCTTAGTAGGTATAGGTCTATCCACACGTATAGATCGATACTACTTTTTCGCGAGATATGGAGGCGTGTGTTCTGGTACACTTGGAAATGGATATCTGCAAGTCAGGTGTGCCAAACTTTTTTCGAAGAAAGGTACAGCTCAAGCGTGCAATGAAAGGAGTCGACGTCAGGCGGCTTGGCTTGCTAGGCGTGCTCATGTCGTGTGCCTCCAGGCCGGACCCCGGAAGCCGACACAGCCCCCTGCGCTCCACCGGATCCATGGGTCGGGTAACTTGTGCATCCCAAACTCTCGGCTCAAAACCGGTAGCTTGATTAAGCTACTTCTGCGTCGTCCCACCCGCTAGTTAGCTACACTACAGCTTGCACATGGCGCACATTCACACCTGAAGTTGCAACCTCCATCCTGGAACTTTCAGTGTGCGTTTGGTAGCCCGCATGTGGCCCGGTCTGGCTTGGTGGAGACAAAATTGGACCGATTGGTTGCCCGCATGCGAGGTTCGGCTGCGGCGGCGTGAATTTCAAAGCAGCCCGCTCGATTTAGGCGTTTTCAGGGAGCCACCCTCGTCGTGCGCTCAGCAGATGTAAAAAGCGACGCCACCCGCACGAGCGCGGCCAACGCTAGAAATGGCGGGAACTTTTCGCATATAGGGAAAAGGTGGGTGGGAGGTGAGCAAATCTCTCCCGCCGAAACCTTCCCCTATTTCTACATCCCCGCTCACAGCCGAACCCACACCCGCCACCCCCCTAGATCGAGCTCCCTCTCCTTCTCCGTCCATGTTAGGTAAGTAGCTCCCCTTCTCCGGTGAGCGTCAACGTCGACAGCTTAGACGACGGCGTGAAGAGTACCTCCTCCTCCTCCTCCCCGTTTACCGGTTATCTGCATCGTCCACCTCCTGCGATGACGGTGAGTATCCAGGACTCCACCTAGAGTTCTTACATCTAAATTGTTGCTAGGGTTTTTAGATCTAGCTTCTTAGTCCAACTATGTAGTTTGTTGCTTGATTTGTAACCTAGGGTTCCTAGATCTAGTTGTGTCCTTAGCCCGACTATGTAGGTTGTTGCTTGATTTGTAGCCTAGGTTCTTAGATCTGCACCTAGTTTGTAAATCATCTATTCGTGTTGTTAGAGTTCCTGGATCTTGATGTGTTCTCTATAGCTTCGCGTGCAGTTCATGAAGGGTTTCGTAGCAGAAAACAAAAAATCATAACAACGAGAAGGCTATAGCCAAGATCTATCTATGCATATGTATAGTAATGAGAGTGATTCAGTATTCATACCCTTGAATAACGAAAGCGGTTAACGTTTCACGAGAAATGTGGATGATGTAGTCGTACAATGTAGCTGACCTCAAGGTCATGTAGACGTACAAGCGACGCATCCGGTGCAGCGACTGTAACATCCCAAAAATTTAATCAAGGTGATCAGGATCCAAATCATCCAATTTAGGGTTAACAAAAACTATTTATCATTAAAATAATTAGAAATGCATATGTGTGTTTGCATTAATATAGAATGGTTTGGAAATGCCATGTTTGATTGATCTATATGTTGTGAAATGATTTAAAGGTGAATGACACATCATCTAGACCATTTAAAAAAAAATCCAAGGAAAAAGAAATCAAATAAGAATAAAAAGACCAAATGGTCACTCTAGCCATTTTAATCCACTAGGCTACTTTAGGTGTTCCTAGAAGTCAATTTCCAATAGAAACTTTCTCAACTCTTTTCACCCCTTGCTAGTACAAGTAAAGATCTACCAAGGTCCATTTTAAAATCTTACAAAAACACTTAACCACTAATTTTAAATGGCATTTAAAAATGGAATCCAAATCATATGAGAAAATCCCACTTTTTCAAAAACCCACTAAACCAACTCCACCTGACAATCCCAAGCAACCACAGATGATCAAGCTTATGACCAACACACCCACCAAAATCGTTCCAAAATTTAAATTTCAACATCATGCGGGTATTGTGTCGAATAGTTGGTGAGCACAAAATAACCTGCCTAACAATTATTCTTGTTGATCAATGTCTTGTCCCCCAATTGACCCTCTCATCTCTCCTATATCTCCCTAGCACCTAACCCAGCCCTAGACAACACCCCCCCTTCGCCGCTAGCAGCAGTGCCGAGCCACCCGAGGCCATGTCCGCCGGTCGAGCATGGACAGCTCGCAGCAGGCCACCCCGCTCTCTTCCACTGTGCCTAGTAGGTAGGCGAGATCACACCGCCGCCCCTGTCCCTTCCCCGAGCCCTGCCAAGCACTGGACCACCTCAGAAACCACCGCGCCCACCGTGTCTGCGCCTGCCGAGCACGCGCCAGAGCGGCGCGCCCGACAAGCGTGTACACGCCCTGCCTCGACCGCAGCCCACGCGCATCGCTTCGCCACGACCCCAGCAGCCGCCCAGACATGCCCATTCGCCACTGCTTGACCCATAGCCACCGCGCGCCGCGTCGAACGCCGCTTCTGCCACACAGAGCGCCGACCATTTCCAACCAAACGTGACCGCCCCTAGCCGCGCCTTTACGCCGTAGAGGGCCGCCAGGAGACCGCGCACCGTCCCCTACCTCCAGCCGCGCCACTAGCACCCTGTAGACGCGTCGCCACCATCGCCTGACCATGGCGCACTGCGCCATCGTCGAGCCTATAAAAGGAGGCCTCCCCCAGCCTCATTTCTCACACCACTCAACTCCCCTCTCACCACTAAGCCTTCCCCACTTCTTCCCGGAGACAATCGAGCCCGCAGTCGCTGGAATTCCACCGGAGCTGGCCGCAGCAAAGGAGAAGAGGCGCCGCTGATTGTGACTGCCCCAGGAGCCGCTGCAACCATGCCTAGAACCACCGTCGTCCACCAGTTCGATTGCCCCCATCGCCACATCTAGCTGGAGCCCTGGTAAGCCCCCATAGACCCCCACCGTGCTGCGTTAGGGTTTGATCTCGCCGGAGCTGTCACCGGAAAACGATGAACCACAGCCGTCGATTTTTGTTCTAATCGCACGGCTGATATTGCCCCGTACTACTTCGTGTTAGTTGTGCCGCTGACATGCGGGACCAGCCTGTCAGTAGACCACTGTGCCACGGAGCGCCACTGGGCTGGCCCATTACTTTTCCCGCGCTAGCCCACAGATTCAAATAGAGGTTTTTCTATTTTAGTTTTAAACTAGATTCCGTCCACTTGTTTAAAAATCATTTCAGAGAGATCCACTTAACCAAAATGCATGATTCAAATTTTGCTAGAAAGGAAATTAAGTTATCTATCCAAGCCCGTTGGATTTAAATCATTTGGAATTAGATATCACATATAGCATAAATAACAAGGCAAATACTTTTCTACATTCAAACATTTTTCAAAAATCAACCATAATAGCTTTTGAGTTGATTCCAACTCTCAAAAATCACATTTGATGATATCTATCTGAATATGTAAAAATATTTAGGTTTGCATGCAGTGACTTGGGACTAGTACCAAAAGAATGCTATTAGGGCATTTCTAGTCACTTTAAATTGATTAAATAATAAACTTAAACTTTACAAAATGTGACCAACACTTTAAATCACATTCCCATGTCTTAGAATATGTGGTGATGACATGTGTCCACATGATCCCATATTTTAATTAGAGATTATTAAATCTTAATTAATTTCAATGAGTAGAAATTACTTTTCTCAAATAAAATAAATGAAACTAGTTCATTAAATCTTGTGATGATTGTGACGATGCTAGATCATCAAGTATGTGTCTTAGTGTGCTAAATAGACTAGTTAAGTATTATTTGCTGATTGTGTACCCTGTATGTATTTATAGACGATAGTACCGACCAAGTCTACGAAGAGGAGGAGTTCTACCCCGAAGAAGACGAGGAGAACTTCAATCACGGCACCAACCAAGGCAAGCCATCATCAACAACGCAAGCTAACACTTGCAAGCTTGATAACCTAAGAAAAATTCCTTAAGCATGCTTTGGTTATATCATTTTGATTTATGCCCATCCCAAGCTTTACTTGCAAGCTTTACTTTCTTTTACTTTACCAAAGTTCTTTACTTTTCTTATAGATAGCATAAAGAGTATAAAACTTGGCCTATCTAGTTATACTTAGATGTCATTCTATGGCATGAGACTGAAGATTAACACCCCTCTTTAGTGAACACTCTTAACCTTAGTGGCTAGTGCTAATCATAAAACTTGATCACTTAGATGGGAAGACTTGGTGAAAATGATTATGAAAACCTTGGAATGAGGAGTCATTCTATTGAGATGTTTTGACATGTGTTGAGAAACACAAATGGTTTATGATGATGAAAATGTTGAGGCATGATCCTTTAGCCCCTTTATAAAAACTGATGGTTGGGTTCGGATGCGATACCATTCCAATTTTACCGTACAACCACAATACTTGAATTGGGAAAGGCTTAGCCGGAAGTTTATATGCATTAGTATGGGTTCCCTCGCAGGAGAGGTTTGAGCTGAGGCTACCTCTCAATGTTGTCCACCTATGCAGTGCCCAGGATGGCAGATGGCCATGGTTGGGAGGCCAAGCTCATAGGAGAGGTGCTTGTACTAGGGTGTATAATTGAAAGGTTATGATTGATTATCCGTAGACTAAGTATGATGATTCAGGGATTATACCTGACAGATGTATCGAATTTTCTGGTGAAAGTGTACCACCTCTACAGAGTGTCAAACTATTCGGATAGCCGCGTCCGTGGTCATGGACAGTTGGAGTGGCCATACTGTTCCGTCGTCAGATGTTTTCAAAATGACTTATGAAATGAATGGTGACTTTCACTTGACCACAACAAGGTTGTGACTATGAAAACTAAGTTCACAACTTAAGTGATTTTAGCAGATTAACTTAGCTTTCTTACTTCTGAACTCATCTTTGGTTTCAAATTAGCTTTTGCAAATAAACTTATAGTTTAGCATTTCCTACTAGAACTACCTTACTTGTTAGTGATAGTTTGCGAGTACTTAAAGAGTACTCATGGTTTTGTCCCTGGCTATTCCCGTGGCCAGACTATGAGAAGGACTACCCTGAAGATGGACAACAGGACGACTATGACAACTACAATCATCTCCCATCATCAGCATTGCCCGTGACACTGAAGATGGAGCCCACCGCTACGCTTATTATTTCGCTGCTTGTTTGTACTAAGACTGGATCATGAGATCCTTTATTTGTGTAAACCTTATGATGGTTTGTAATGGATGATGTACTATGATATCCAATCTGTTATGTCTCGCAAAAATGGTAATCCTGGGATTGCGATGTATGGCATAACAGGCATCTGGGATTAAAAATCCGGGTGTTGACAAGTTGGTATCACAGCCATCCTGACCATAGGAGACCCTAGTTAGAATGGACGTCTGAACCAAAAACTTAGTTTCAAAAACAAATGAAGTGAGTATTTATGAAAACCTATTCCCACTCTTATCCTTGAGATTCTTTCAAAAAAATTCATGTTCCTCAAAAATTCTTACATTATTACCTAAAACTTGACACACTTGATCACCTCACTAACTTACTCATCCTATATTCTTGTAGATGGAAGTTTAGTACTGCAAGTTCTACCCGTTGGGCAACGGAGGCCAACTGATCTTCGAGAGGGATCTTGATGCACTGTCTGAGTACCTGGAGCGCCCGCATCCGGAATTCTTCGGAGCTCAACTCAATGACCACCCAGGAGGAGATTTACAATGGCTGATAGTTGCTGATCTTCGAGGCAAGATGGAAGCACCCCTTTCTGAGAAGATTCAATTCACCGTGAGAGAGAACAACTGGCTAGATGGATTAGCCAGGGCAATGCATGAAGCTCTCGCCCGTCTTTGCAGACAGAACGTCAACTTGATCCAGGGAAATCGCTTTGCTCACTATGCAAAGCGTGATTCTATGGGAATGGCATTGGAGATGCCAAGTCACCCGGAGATGAAGCTCCAAGTGGAGAACCTTGACTTCCTGCTGTATGATCGATAGAAGGAATTGGACAATGCTCGAGCCTACGCCAACCAGAACCTTGCCATTGTCGCCTAGAAGGCCCAGACTTTCGCCCTGCTCGTCAAGGATCGCCAATCGCTTTGACGGCAACACGAGAAGAAGGATCGCACCATCGCTCGTCTTCACAAGAAGGTCGCCGACCTCGAGAAGACCATCCAAGAACAAGAAGCTCAGCTTGCAGCAAAAGAAGAAGAGGAAGAAGGTGACATCCAGGGAGATCTTCACTCATACCTTAGTGATGACGATGACTACCTGGAGGAGGATGCCATGGACTTTTACACCAATGATGATGACTCTGACTTCATCGATGATGAGTAGATGCACTTGATCACTACCGTAGGAATGAGTCGTATCGGTCCCACGGTATCGTAGTTCACAGAATGGTTCTTAAAACCATATGTTTTCCTTTTGTTGTGGTGTGTGTGTTTGTATCGTGTGTTTTGCTTGAATGAATGAATGAGAACTTGTTAGTTTGCAAAACCAAAGTCAAACTCAAAGTCTAAAAGCTTTTGAACACAAAACCATGAACCTTAGAACTTTCCCTCTTACCCCTTTATCTATCTCAATCTTCAGATGACTCGTGGAAACCCCGGAGGAAGCAACTCATCGCAGGACCCGATGCTGCAGATTCTACAGATGCTAGTTTCTGACCGTGAAGCTAGTAGAGCGGAGCACCAAGCCAACCTAGCCACCCTGCAACAGATAGCTCATATGGCTCACAATAATCAAGGCCATGGAAATCAGGATCATCATGGATCCAAGCTCAAGAACTTTCAGAATACCAATCCCCCTATCTTTAGCAAGTCTGAAGACCTATTAGATGTAGATGATTGGTTACAAACCATGGAGAACAACCTAGAAGTCGCAGGAGTTGATGCCAATGAGGAAGTACTGTTTGCCACCCACTATCTGGCAGGAGATGCAAGATCCTGGTGGAATAGCACTCGTACTATAAACCACGGGCAAATGATGACGTGGGAAACTTTCAAGACCAAGTTTAGTCGCACCCATGTGCCGCAAGGTTTAGTCACTAGAATGAGAGATGAGTTCCGAGAACTGAAGCAAGGCAGGATGATGGTAGTAGAGTACCGTGACAGATTTCTATCCCTCGCTAGGTATGCACATAATGAGATCAACACGGAAGCCAAGAAGAAGGAGAGATTCCTGAACGGACTGCATGATGAGATGCAAACGGTGCTAATCAACACCCGTTTTGAAGATCTCGAAGAGCTAGTGATACATTGCAAATGTATCTATAATTTTTGATGCTCCATGCTTGGTTTTATCCACTTTCTTGTGTTTTGTCCACACTTTGGAGCACTTTTCATATGATTTCTTGGACTAACCTATTAACAAGAGCCACAGTGCCAGCTGCCTGTTTTCTGCTATTTTTGGTTCCAGGAAAGTCAGAAAATGAATATTCTCGGAATTGGACGGGACAAAAGCCGAAGTGCCTATTTTTCTAAAAGACTCCAGGAGCCAGAATACGAGACGGAGGAGGGCCAGGGGCTGCCCCCCCAGGCGCGGGCTAGGCCTGGCCGCGCCAGGGCCTGGTGTGGTGGCCCCAGGCACCCCCTCGGTCTCCCTCTTCGCCTATAAGAAGCCTTCTGACCTAAAAACTTAAGGGGGTTCGACGTTTTTCCACGACAAGTTCCGCTACGCCGCCGCCACCGAAGGGGAGATTCGGGGGACAGAAAGTCTCTGTTCCGGTACCCTACCGGGACGGGGAAGTGCCCCCGAAGCCATCTCCATCGATCCCCACCATCATCTTCATCGACCATCCATGTTTCTTCCATCTATGAGTGAGTAATCCCCCGATGTAGGCTATGGGGATGGTAGGGATTGGATGAGATCGTTCATGTCATGGCATCAGATTTGTTAGGGCATAGTGCCTAGTATCTTTTATTAGTGCTTTATGACTTTGTTGCGACTTGTTGTGCTTAATGCTTGTCACTAGGGCCTGAGTGCCATGATTTCAGATCTGAACTTATTATTGATTCATCATGATAGTATTGTTTTTGGTCTTATCTAGAAGTTGTATACACACGTCGTTGTCCGGAACCTATGGTCCCGAAGTGACAGAAATCGGGGTAGCCGGAAGGGAAAGGCTTTGATGTGAGGATCACGTGTGTTCACGGAGTGTTAATGCTTTGCTTCAGTGCTCTATTAAAAGGAGCACCTTAATTGCTAGTAGTTCCCTAGAGGCCCCGCCGCAAACAGGCTGGCAGGACAAAAGATGTTGTGCAAGTTCTCATTGCGAGCATGTATGACTATATATGGAACACATGCCAAGGATTGTCTAGTACTTGGGTGCTTTATCTTATTTATCTGCAATTGCCCTATGTTCTGATCGCTATGTGAATGGTCTTGTCCATGCAACGCTCGTCCATCCATCCCTATGCCTACCGCACTCGAATCCCATTGTTTACTGCTTTTGTTACTACTGTCTTTGTTTTGCTGCTACTGTTACTTAACTATTCCTACTACAAAACTGTTGCTACTGATAAACTGTTGTGAGCAAGATTGTTTCCAGGTGCAACTGAATTGACAACTCAGTTGCTAAGGCTGATAAATATTCTTTGGCTCCCCTTGTGTCGAATCAATAAATTGGGTTTCACTTCCCTCGAAAATACTACGATACACCCCCTATACCTGTGAGTCATCAAGACTATTTCTGGCGCCGTTGCCGAGGAGCATAGCTTTATTTATCAAGTCCACTTGGATTCACTATTGTTCAAGCTAAGTTTATTTTCTCCTTGTTTACTTGTTTCTTTATCAAAAATACAAAAAAAGTTAGTTCCTACTCTAGTTGTTATTTTCGTCGGTCTTTTTTTGTCTTGCTTTATCATGCTGGTTGTCAATGGTTGGTTTCTTTAAAACTGAATCTTATTGGCAAGGTGGGTTCACGGAAGATGAAAAATATTATTATAAGGTACACCGCTTGTCACAAAAAGGGAAACACTTATGGGGACAAATTGATAAATTGTATACCATTGCTAGAAACGTGTGCTCTACTTACAATGTTACTTATTGATTTGATAAATCTTGTTGCTGTAGGAGGTACAAACACCTCCCTTTTCAATGTGAGTATAGTGATAATGATACCATATCTTCCTATTCTAAAGGAATTTATGACTTTTATGATGCGGAACAAATTGAAGAATTTATTGCTTGGAAGGGTGCTTTTGAACTTGCTAGTTTGCTTGAAAATATTGATGATTCACCTTACAAATATGAGGTGTATGGTATGCTTAAATTTTTCTTTGATAATTACAAGGATGAAAATGACTATATTCTTGAATATTTTAATAGATGCTTTCCACAACTGGAAGAGACTAATGCCTTGCGGGATCCTATGGAAGAAGAAATTGATGAACCTGAAATCTCATTAGATAAAAAAGAGGAGGAGAGTGATGAACAAAAGGAGGAAGAATGGATTAGCTACCCATGTCTACCATCTAATCAGAGTAACTCTTTATCCCTTACATTATTTGATTGTCCCCCTTGCTTACTAAAGGAGAATGAACACATTGTCTATTTCCTCAAGAATATTGAAAGTACTTATGGTTTGAATTAAACTGAACATGTTGAGGGCATTCAGGTTGGACAAAATATATTGTCCCATACAAAGAAAAAAATTTGAAACTATTATGATTGGGACCATTGCTATCAAGGTTGAGGTAACATAATCATTAGTGGGATACAAAGTTTTGTCTCATATGGAATTGTTTTGGTAACAAGACCTGATCAACCTTGTTAACAAAAGGATTTCATTGAACAAAACAATGTTTTCACCATGATTATCTCCGCTTACTTCTATTCTATCCATTTTAGTTTTTGCTTCTTATGCCTAACTTAAAGGCGTTAAAGAAAAGTACTTGTTGGGAGATAATCCAAGAGTTTTAGATGAGTTTTCGAAGTTATTACCTCTGTAATAACCGCTCCTTGTCCTTTTTATTTGCTTTTGTGCCAAGAGTAACCTCTAATGAGAGAGAAGTAATGATTGGGAAAGTTGCTGTCCCGAAACAGATTTTTGTGCTTCACCGTAAATATTCCTGAGAGAGCTATGTATGTAGGATTGAGTTGTAATTTTTTGTGCTTCGGCCCCAGGTTTTTATCTAACTTTCTTTAGTTTAACACTTTTTGATTTGAGCAACAGAAGGTCTTCGAAAAAATTCGTCTTTACCTGCTGGTCTGTTTTGATAGATTTCTGCCATTTTCTACATTTGCTTCTTGTTGTTTCTTTTTTGAGTTCTTTTGGGGAATTGAGCTTTTTGAGAGAAGTGCTACAGTATCTAGTGTTCTAATGGGAGTTTATTTGGTGTTATAACTGAACCTTAAGACTTATTTATCTTAAGTACACTAATGTTGCTAATAAAGATTGTGTGAAGTTTTGTATGAAGGAAAAATTTCAGGTGTATGGAAGGAATGAGTAATGAGATGAAGGATGGACTAAAGCTCAAGCTTGGGGATGCCACGCGTGTCACCCCAAGAAATATCCAAGAAGTACAATCGTCCAAGCTTGGGGATGCCTAAGGCATCCCCTTCTTCATCAATAAAAATCTCAGGTTTTTCCAAACACTTCATTTTTATTGTTTCATGCACAGTTGTGTTGTTCTTGGAGCGTCTTCTTTTTTGTTTTCGTTTTGGTTTTTAGCTTGCGTTGTTTGCTTAGTTTGCTGAATAAATTGGTTGGACCCCCTCATTCATACATTGGTGTTCAAATAGTCTGGTTTGGATTGGAAAAGAGTAGGAAAGCTCATGCTTAAGTGGTAAAGAGAGCTTGTTTTTGACTGTGGCCTATGCTTTGTCATGCCATGCTTGATATTATTTTGGATTTATGCTTAGTATTCTTTGTTGTAGCATGACTTGTTATAAACAATTGAGATTTCTTAATGTGCCTTGGATGAATCATGCGTTGTTTTAGCATATTAAAGCATAGTATAGTGGTATTCTCCTTTGATGTTTTATTTGGGTTGACTTGGCACATGCTCACACCATGATATGACTTTCTAAAGTCACCATAAGCCTTTATGATCCTTTAGTTTTCAACTTGTAGTATAACTTTATGTTTTGATCAATGATGTTTTGTCGCTCTGCATGATTATGGCCATTATTGCTCTCTTAGTTTGTCGCTCCCAGTATTTTGCTAGACTCCACAACAAAGTATGAGTTCCACTCATGCATCCAACTCCCTAAACCAAGTTTTTCCAAAGAGACCACCATACCTACCTAGTAGCTTATGATATTCCAAGTATATTCATACTTTTGTTTACCTTCCACTTGTTATGAGAAAACTAGTGATTAAAGCTCTCACGAACTTGATGGCACACTTTACTTTTTGCCCCTAATAAACTTGAACCATTGGGTCCTTCTTTGTTGCATATATGCTTGTGATTTATAAGTTGAAATTAGAAGAACCATGTTTCATGGGGAACGCTTTCAACAATACACTTGTACTCTGTACCCCGTTGATATCATGTTCTTTTGCTTACGGATCCCGGCGGTGTGAAATAAAAGTGGAACTTGTAAGATCATGGAGTTTGTATGTATGTTAGAGAAATGCCTGGGCCGCTAGCCTAAGCCATGCCTAATCATGGTGGAAACTTGCAGCATAACCATAATGAGCATTCTATGAAGCATCCTCAATAAAAATCTATACACATAGTAAATAAAAAGATCGCTGAGATGCTCATTGTCTGCTTGCCTTGTATTTTGATCATGGGATAGCTCCTGTGTCATGTGCAAGGGGTACCCCATTCGCGGTTCTTAATGATACACATATGCTTACAATGACAAGAGCTTACTCGTGACTGAAGTTGAGTAGCATGAGGATCGGTCTTCGCAAGTAAGGGGCATGAGATTTCGGTTTATAACTTGTCAAGCATATACTCTTAGTTGTGTCACTTTAACCTTAATCACCTTCAAGATGCTTATGATAGGGGCAATGAGAGCTGAAAGCTATAAGTACCATAATTTTTGGAAGCTCTTTATGAGACTTGAATCCCTACTTCCTTTTACAAAGGCTTTTCTTCCACCATTACATTGAGTCTCCACCTTCTATCTTTATGCACTACTTTGAGAGCATAGTGGCCATTCTTAGTTCTATGTGCGTTGTCCCAAGACTAGTTGATTGATGCATAACTTGTTATTGCTTGTTTGAAACTTTTGTATCTAGTCACTCTTATGAACTTTGAAGGTGTCCTATGCATTTATATTTGCTACTCTATTGAGGGACAAGCTAAATACGTTTATGCTATGTTTTCTTTATGTGAAACAAACAAACGTCTTGCAAAGCCTTCTTATTCATGAATCTTTTGTTTGTGCCTTTTCATGTTGCATCATAGTTTATTTGGCTTATTGCTAGAACTTTGTCTTTCATGTTATGATTGAAGTACTATGATCTCAGCTTTGAATGTTTTACAAATACTTTGATCAAGTTTATGATGGTGCATGTCACTAGAATGAGAGATGAGTTCCGAGAACTGAAGCAAGGCAGGATGACTGTAGTAGAGTACCGTGACAGATTTCTATCCCTCGCTAGGTATGCACATAATGAGATCAACACGGAAGCCAAGAAGAAGGAGAGATTCTTGAACGGACTGCATGATGAGATGCAAACGGTGCTAATCAACACCCGTTTTGAAGACCTCGAAGAGCTAGTGATACATTGCAGATGTATCTATAATTTTTGATGCTCCATGCTTGATTTTATCCACTTTCTTGTGTTTTGTCCACACTTTGGAGTACTTTTCATATGATTTCTTGGACTAACCTATTAACAAGAGCCACAGTGCCAGCTGCCTGTTTTCTGCTGTTTTTGGTTCTAGGAAAGTTAGAAAATGAATATTCTCGGAATTGGATGGGACAAAAGCTAGAGTCCCTATTTTTCTAGAAGACTCGAGGAGCCAGAATACGAGACGGAGGAGGGCCATGGGCTGGCCACACCCCCACCCCCCCCCAGGCGCGGGCTAGGCCTAGCCGCGCCAAGGCCTGGTGTGGTGGCCCCAGGCACCCCCTCGGTCTCCCTCTTCGCCTATAAGAAGCCTTATGACCTAAAAACTTAAGGGGGTTCGACGTTTTTCCACGAAAAGTTCCGCTGCGCCGCCGCCACCGAAGGGGAGATTCGGGGGAAAGAAAGTCTCTGTTCCGGCACCCTGCCGGGACGGGGAAGTGCCCTGGGAGCCATCTCCATCGATCCCCACCATCATCTTCATCGACCATCCATGTTTATTCCATCTATGAGTGAGTAATCCCCCGCTGTAGGCTATGGGGATGGTAGGGATTGGATGAGATCGTTCATGTCATGGCATCAGATTTGTTAGGGCATAGTGCCTAGTATATTTTATTAGTGCTTTATGACTTTGTTGCGACTTGTTGTGCTTAATGCTTGTCACTAGGGCCTGAGTGCCATGATTTCAGATCTGAACTTATTATTGATTCATCATGATAGTATTGTTTTTGGTCTTATCTAGAAGTTGTATACACACGTCGTTGTCCGGAACGTATGGTCCCGAAGTGACAGAAATCGGGGTAGCCAGAAGGGAAAGGCTTTGATGTGAGGATCACATGTGTTCACGGAGTGTTAATGCTTTGCTTCAGTGCTCTATTAAAAGGAGCACCTTAATTGCTAGTAGTTCCCTAGAGGCCCCGCCACAAACAGGCTGGCAGGACAAAAGATGTTGTGCAAGTTCTCATTGCGAGCATGTATGACTATATATGGAACACATGCCAAGGATTGTCTAGTACTTGGGTGCTTTATCTTATTTATCTGCAATTGCCCTATGTTCTGATTGCTATGTGAATTGTCTTGTCCATGCAACGCCCGTCCATCCATCCCTATGCCTACCGCACTCGAATCCCACGGTTTACTGCTTTTGTTACTACTATCTTTGTTTTGCTGCTACTGTTACTTTACTATTCCTACTACAAAACTGTTGCTACTGATAAACTGTTGTGAGCAAGATTGTTTCCAGGTGCAGCTGAATTGGCAACTCAGTTGTTAAGGCTGATAAATATTCTTTGGCTCCCCTTTGTCGAATCAATAAATTGAGTTTCACTTCCCTCGAAAATACTGCAATACACCCCCTATACTTGTGGGTCATCACTAGTCAACTCTGCCATCCAGATGGAAGGAAGTATAAACCAGGACAATGACAACCGCAAGCGTAGAATGATGCACCAGAGTGGATCCAACAGTCACCAGAAGTATCGCCCCAACCCGTCTGCAGGATATGCCCCAAGGAACAATAGACCCCCATTGTCTCGTCCAAGCTACCCCAACCGTAGCGGAGGAAATGTGAAGTCCAGAGGAAATCACAACAATAACCCCGACAACTCCAACAATTTCAACCGTGCACCGCCCAAGTCCAACAACAACACCAACAACCACAATACTGCCCCAAGGACTGGAAGCAATGTTGTGCCTGTTGCGGCCAAAGACAAGTCCAAGATTACTTGCTTTGAATGTGGAGTGAAGGGTCACTACTCCAACGAGTGTCCCAAGAAGCTTGCGGCCACTACCAATGTGAATGCCCCAACTCAGTAGTAGTGCCGTGTTCAATCCGGAAGAATATTTACCCTAAGGAATTCGCTCAACCGCAACGGTCGTCTGTTCCACATGAACGCTATAGAAGCCCAAGAAGCGCCAGATGTCGTGCTGGGTATGTTTTTTGTTAACTCAGTATTTGCAAGAGTGTTGTTTGATTCTGGAGCATCGCACTCATTTGTTACAGAAGAATTTGCATGCACTAGTAAGATTCACCCAACCAATTTGAAGCATGTCATGATAGTTCAAATACCTGGTTCAACCACCAAAGCTAGAAAAATTTGCAGGGTTGTACCTATCAGAATCCATGGGATAGATTTTTATGCCAATCAAATAGTACTTGGAACCAAAGGTTTGATGGGTTCGTAGCATGGAAAACAAAAAATTTCTACCGCAAGAACGAACAAAACCCAGATCTAATCTAGATAAAAGCCAAGATCTAATCTATTAGACATGAGCAACGAGATAGAAAGGAACTAACCCTCGTAGATCCGAAAGCGTTAACGAGATTAGATCTCGTGGTTGATGTAGTCGATCACTTGCCGATCTCAAGATCGTGTGGACGATCCTTCCGGCGTCGCGTTCCGGCAGCGCTCCCGCAGTCGGTCAAGTTCACGATCCTTCCGGCGCCGCGTTTCGGCAGCGCTTCCGCCGTTGGTCAAGTGGACGATCCTTCGGGCGCCGCGATTCGGCAGCGCTTCCGCAGTCGGTCACACGTGCGGAGTCGAAGCAGACCTTCCTCTCCCCGTTCCAGCGAGCAACGGAGGTAGTAGATCTTCTCCACGGAATCCCAGCAGCACGACGGCGTGGTGGTGGTGGTGGAGTAGAGAATTCTGCAGGGCTTCGCCTATGCCTGTGCAGAAGAAAGGTGGAGGAGAGAGGCGGCAGAGATTGGAGTTGTGGGAGCACCGGTTGGAGGGGGCGCCCCTGCCCTTCTATTTAAGGGGAGGAGGCGCGCCTGGGGAGGGGGAGTCCTTGTAGGACTCCCCTCCTCTATGGCCAACGAATTTGGGGAGGGGGGAGGAGTCCTCCTCCCCCACGGATCCGTGTCTTGACCCACCAGGACTCCTTGATCCCTATCATGATTTTCAAGCAAACTCCAAGATATCTTCTAGAACCTTCCGGAACATTTCGAAACCTTCTAGAATCTCCATACAAACATTCCAGAACATTTCCTAACTTAGAAAATGATCCCCAATATATGAATCTTATTCTCCGGACCATTCCGGATCTCCTCGTGATGTCCCGGATCCATTCCGAGACTCCGAACAACATTCGGTCTCCAACGCATATTCCATATCTACTTAAAACAACTTCGAACCTTAAGTGTGTCACCCTACGGTTCGTGAATATGTAGACATGATAGAGACACATCTCCTATCAATAACCATCAGCGGGACCTGGAGATCCATAATGGCTCCCACATACTCAACGATGACTTCGCGATTGATTGAACCACTTACATACGAAACTAATTCCCTTTGTCTCGCGATACTATACTTATCCGAGGTTTGATCGTCGGCATCTCCATACCCAGTTCTACCTCGTTACTGATAAGTACTCTTTACTCGTTCCGTGATATGTCATCCCTTGTGACCTAGTCACATGCTTGCAAGCTAACTAGACGACATTCCACCGAGAGGGCCCAGAGCATATCTATCCGTCATATGGATGGACAAATCCCAATCTTGGTTCATGCGCTTCAACACATACTTTCAGAATACCTAATGACACCTTTATGACCACCCAGTTACAAAGCGGTGTTTGATGTCATCAAAGTATCCATCCGGTGATGGTGATTAACATAACCTCATGGTCGAAGGATTAGGTTACTATGCATTTGAAAGCTTATAGCAATACGAACTTAATGACTTGATCTTTATGCTACGCTTACTATGGGTGTGTGTCCATTACATCATTCTCCTAATGATATAACCTTGTTATTAATCACATCCAATGTCCATGATCAGGAAACCATGATCATCAATTAATCAACAAGCTAGTTCAACAAGAGGCTTACTAGGGACTCTTTTATGTTTACAAAACACACATGTATTAGTGTTTCCTAATAATACAATTATAGCATGGGATGTAAACATTTATCATAAACATAAAGATATAATAATAACCACTTTATTATTGCCTCTTGGGCATATCTCCAACAAGGTTTGGAAGTAGTACTAGGAATGGATTGGATGTCGAAACATAAAGGATTGATCGACTGTGCCAAGAAACCCATAACCATGACCGGTAGCTCTGGAGTATCAGTAGAGCATATATCTGAAACCTTACCCCATCAGTTCAAGTGCAACAAGAGTCTAGCCCTACCAACCATAGACCAAGTCAGAGTAGTCTGTGAATACCCCGACGTATTCCTAGATGAATTGCCTGGTATGCCCCCAGATCGGGATATCGAGTTCATTATTGAACTAATTCCTAGAACTAGACCCATAGCGTAGAGACCCTATAGCATGAACCCCTCTGAATTAGTGGAGCTGAAGAAGCAACTTGATGCTATGCTGGCGAAAGGCTTGATCCAACCAAGCGCATCGCCATGGAGATCGCTCGTTCTGTTTGTGGACAAGAAAGATGGAGGTAATCGTTTGTGCACAGTTACCGGAAGCTTAATGATGTCACCATCAAGAACAAGTACCCACTGCCTAAGATAGAAGATCTGTTTGATCAGTTGACTGGTGCCAGAGTGTTTTCTAAGATTGATCTTAGAACTGGTTATCATTAACTCAAGATTCGTGCAATAGATATTCCAAAGACCACCTTTACTACCAGATATGGATTATATGAGTATACGGTCATGTCTTTTGGATTAACCAATGCCCCCGCTTATTTCATGAATCTCATGAATAAGATCTTTATGAATTTTCTGGATAAGTTTGTCCTTGTGTTTATCGACGACATTCTTATCTATTCCAAGTCAGAAGAAGACGATGAGCTACATCTGAGAACCGTCCTTGAAACCCTTAGAGAGCATCAGTTGTATGCCAAGTTCAGCAAATGTGAGTTTTGGCTAAAAGAAGTAGGATTCCTCGGACATATTGTGTCGGCAGGAGGAGTCGATGTCGATCCCGCCAAGATCAAAGATGTTGAAGCATGGAAAGCCCCAACCACTCAAACCCAAGTCCGTGCATTTCTCGGATTAGCGGGATATTACTGCAAGTTTGTTGAAGGATTTTCAAGCATCGCAAGACCGTTGACCCAACTGTTGAAGAAAGATAAGAAGTTTGAATGGACAGACAAATGTGAAGCAAGTTTCCAAGAACTCAAGAAGAGATTGATTTCAGCCCCAATCTTGATTATGCCAGATATCAAGAAGCTGTTTGATGTGTATTGTGAAGCGTCCAAGATTGGTCGCGGATGTGTATTGGTGGAAGAAGGCAAAGTCATAGCATATCTGTCTCGACAACTGAAGCAACATGAGCAAAACTACCCTACCCATGATCTTGAACTAGCAGTTGTAGTTTTAGCCTTGAAGACATGGCGTCATTACCTGATGGGAAACCACTTTGAGATTTATTCAGATCACAAGACCTTGGAGTATATTTTCACTCAGAAGGAGCTGAATATGAGGCAAAGGAGATGGATAGAGTTAATCAATGATTATGACCTTGACATTCACTATTACCCCGACAAAGCCAATGTGGTAGCGATGCTCTTAGCAGATTGCCGTGTAGACTAAACACTATGAGCAAAGAAACCCAACCAAGTTTGCATGAAGAGTTGGAGAAGTTTAGAACGGAGCTAGTTAGCAAAGGATTTTTGGCTAGCATAGAACTTCAACCCACTTTGATTAGCCAGATCAAGGAAGCCCAGAAGGGAAATGCAAGTATCGACGGAATCAAGCGTCGTATCGGTACATGAAATGTACCTGGATTCACCGAAGATGCAGAAGGAGTTTTATGGTACAAAGGACGTATCTGTGTGCTAGAAGATTTGGAGCTGAAGCAAGATATCATGCAAGAAGCTCATGATACCCTTTATTCTATCCACCCCGGAGGAACAAAGATGTATCAAGATTTGAAGGAGAAATTTTGGTCGCACAAGATAAAGAGAGAAATCGGAAGCTACATTGCCAAGTGTGATATATGTCAGAGAGTCAAGGCTAAACATCATCAAGGGGAACCGCAGCAGAAAACAAAAAATTTCCTACGTTGGAACCCAGAAACTGCCTAGGATCTATCTATGTAGTAATGCGGTAACGGCCAATGCGTAGAGAATACATACCCTTCTAGACCGTACGTGGTTAACGTTCCGCGGGGAACGTGGTTGAAGTAGTCATACTCGTAGCCTACCTCAAGGTCGCGAAGCTCCTCGCAGGTCACCCCTTGCTCCTTCTTCATCTTCATCGTGCAGCTGCTCCGGCTCACGACATTTAAGCGCCCCAAGTGTTGTGCCTCGTGTCTTCGTACACATCCGGTGCATGATGACACCTTCGGCTCCCCGATCCCGCCGGAAGTGCAGAAGTTGATATCCGGCTAGGAATCCCTACAGCGCAACAGTGTACTGCAGGTGTGCCTTGATCGCACAGCCTAGACTTGGGGCAATGGTCACAAGGGATAAAGAGAGGGATGGAAGGAGGAAGTCAACCAAAGGACTTCTCCAATCGTTGGTGTGTGCTAATCCCACCCATAGGCACCCCATTATATAGGGGGAGGGGCTGTGCCCTCCCCTTTGGGTTTCCCATGTGGGACTAACCAAGGGAGAGAGGGGAAGCGCATGGGCCTCATGGGCTAGCCGGCCAGGGGTGGGCCCCACCCCACGCACGACCCTAGGCTAGCTGGGTGGGCCCCCTTGAGGCGCCTGGGCCTTGGCCATTTGGCCCTTGGCCCTTCCCTCCTTCGGTTTTCCCTCATGGGCCTTTATTCACTAGGAAGTTTGGCCCATTAGTAGAATAACCCTTCAAATTAGATTTTAATATTATATTTAATATTAATTACATTAATTAATATGTAAATGCATATTACTAAATCCATCTTGACCTGAAACACCTTTCGATTCCCTTTCGATTTCCTCTAAACGACTTCGGATCTTTCCCGGAATGATTCTGGTCCTTTATTCTTTCTCCGAACAACTTCGGATCTCTCTGCGGAACAATTTTGGCTTTCTCTTTCTCTACTGTGATTCCGTCTTACGAATGATCGTTCTCATCATACCCTTAAGTGTATCCTCTCACGGCTTGGGAATTCTCTAGACATGATCTATATCAATGATCAACAGAGGGATCAAGGATATCCATGTGACTCCTATGCATTCCTGATGACAATGTCGTTTGAACCGATAAATGTAGCATCCATATTCCTTTTGTTTCTTGATACGACTTGTCCGAGATCCGATCATTGGTATCACATACCTTGTTCAATCTCGTTCACAACAAGTTCTGTTTTCTTGTTACCGTGATATTACATCCCCGTGACCGAGTCACATGTTGCAACATTTATGGATGAAATCTCACCAAGCCAGTAGTATGTATCTTTACCCGTCATGTGGGTGAAAAAATCCCGCTCTTGACATATATTGCCTCTATGGTTCCTCCGAGTACCTGAACACACCTTTATAACCACTGTATTACCAAGTGGCGCTTGATGCTATCTAAGCACTCTCGGGAGACTGTGATTGATATAGCCTCATGGTCTAAGGAATTAGGAGTCTAGATTTAGCTATTCCAACAATGAACTTATATGACTTGATCGTGTTGCAATCCTTCGAGGAATGTCCATCACATCATTCTCCAATGATATGGCCCCGTTGTCAATTGGCATAAATGCCCATGATCTTGAAACCCAGATCATCCTCATGACCAACGAACTACTATGAATAGAGGCTACTAGGGACTTGGTTGTTTCATACCACACCTGTACCAATGTTTCTACTTGGCACAATTATAGCACAATATGAAACTATTATAAACTAATTGAGATATGTCAATCAAAACCTATTTATTATTTGCCTCTAGGGCATATCTCCTTCACATCAGAGACCCGCAAGATTGTTGCAACCATTGCAGATTCCGGAATGGAAATGGGATTCTGTCGGAATAGACTTAATCACCGGTTTGCCTACCTCTAGTAGGGGAAATGACTCTATATGGCTCATAGTTGATAGACTGTCCAAGGTAGCCCATTTTATAACTGTCAAGACAACCTACCAGAGTTCGAAGCTAGCAGAGTTGTACATTGCTAGAATCGTCAGTTTGCATGGAACCCCCAAGACCATAGTGTCGGATCGAGGAACCCAATTTACCTCAAGATTTTCGTAGAAAGTCCAAGAAGGATTGGGAACCAAGTTGTCAACCAAATCTTAGAAGATATGTTGAGAGCCTGTGTTTTGGAGTATGGATCAAAATGGGAAGATTGTCTGCCTTTCGCAGAATTCTCATACAACAACAGTTATCAAGCTAGTTTGCAAATGGCCCCATTTCAATTCTTGTATGGAAGAAAGTGTCGTACCCCTTTGAATTTGTCGCAAGTAGGAGAGAGTCAGATTTTCGGACCCGACATCCTACAAGAAGCCGAAGAGAAGGTTCACAAAGTCCATGAGCACCTCAAGACCGCCCAATCCAGACAGAAGAGTGATGTGTTCCTCAGATAGAGACCTGACCTTCAATGTCGGAGATTTTGTGTATCTCAAGGTTTCGCCATTGAAGGGAACGCAACGTTTTAGTCTGAAAGGAAAGTTAGCCCCCAGATATATTGAACCCATCAAGATTTTGAATCGCTGAGGAGAAGTACCGTATCAACTGGAACTGCCAGAGGAGATGTCAGCCATCCATGATGTGATCCATATCTCATTACTTTGCAAGTGCTTAGAAGTTCCGAAGAAGACCAAAGTGTTCAAGAACATCGATCACCGAGCCATAGATATAACCAAGGATCTGACCTATCGTGAAGTGCCCATCCGTATCTTGGAAGAATCCTTTAGAACCACCAGGACCCAAAGTATCAAGTTTCTCAAGATTCAATGGAGCAACCATACCTAAGAAGAAGCTACCTAGGAGCGAGAAGATTACATTAGGACAGAGTTTCCAGATCTCTTTAGTTCCTAGTTTTCTTTCTTAAATCTCGGGACGAGATTTTGTTTAAGGAGGGAAGGTTTGTAACATCCCAAAACTTTAATCAAGGTGATCACGATCCAAATCATCCAATTTAGGGTTAACAAAAACTTTTAATCATTAAAATAACTAGGAATGCATATGTGTGTTTGGATTAATATAGAATGGTTTGGAAATGCCATGTTTGATTGATCTATATGTTGTGAAATGATTTAAAGGTGAATGACACATCATCTAGACCATTTAAAAACAAAATCCAAGGAAAAAGAAATCAAATAAGAATAAAAAGACCAAATGGTCACTCTAGCCATTTTAATCCACTAGGCCACTTTAGGTGTTCCTAGAAGTTAATTCCAACAGAAACTTTCTCAACTCTTTTCACACCTTGCTAGTACAAGTAAAGATCTACCAAGGCCCATTTTAAAATCTCACAAAAACACTTAACCACTAATTTTAAATGGCATTTGAAAATGGAATCCAAATCATATGAGAAGATCCCACTTTTTCAAAAACCCACTGAACCAACTCCACTTGACAATCCCAAGCAACCACAAATGATCAAGCTTATGACCAACACAACCACCAAAAATCTTTCCAAAATTCAAATTTAAACTTCATGCGGGCATTGTGTCGAATAGTTGGTGAGCAAAAAATAACCTGCCTAACAATTACTGTTGTTGATCAATGTCTTGTCCCCCAATTGACCCTCTCATCTCTCCTCTGTCTCCCTAGCACCTAACCCAGCCCCAGACAGCACCCCTCTTCGCCGCTAGTAGCAGTGCCGAGCCACCCCGAGGCTATGCCCGCCGGTCGAGCATGGACAGCTCGCAGCAGGCCACCCCGCTCTCTTCCACCATGCCTAGGAGGTAGCCGAGATCACACCGCCGCCCCCTGTCCCTTCCGTGAGCCCTGCCAAGCACTTGACCACCTCAAAAACCACCGCGCCCACCGTGTCTGCGCCATGCCGAGCACGCGCCAGAGCGCCACGCCCGACAAGCGTGCACACGCCCCGCCTCGACCGCAGCCCGTGCGCACCACTTTGCCATGACCCCAGCAGCCGCCCAGACATGCCCGTTCGCCGCCGCTTGACCTACAGCCACCGCGTGCCGCGTCAAACGCCGCTTCTGCCGCACAGAGCGTCGACCATTTTTGACCAAACGCGGCCGCCCCTAGCCGCGCCTTTACGCCGTAGAGGACTGCCAAGAGACCGCGCATCGTCCCCTACCTCCAGCCGTGCCGCTAGCACCCTGTAGACATGCGGGACCAGCCTGTCAATAACCGCTTCGCGTTAGTTGTGCCGCTGACATGCAGGACCAGTCTGTCAGTAATCCACTTCACCGCGGAGTGCAACTGGGCTGGCCCATTTCTTTTCCCGCGCTAGCCCAGAGATTCAAATAGAGGTTTTTCAATTTTAGTTTTAAACTAGATTCTGTCCACTTGTTTAAAAATCATTTCAGAGAGATCCACTTAACCAAAATGCATGATTCAAATTTTGCTAGAAAAGAAATTAAGTTATATATCCAAGCCCGTTGGATTTAAATCATTTGGAATTAGAGATCACATATAGCATAAATAACAAGGCAGAGACTTTTCTACATTCAAACATTTTTAAAAAATCAACCATAATAGCTTTTGAGTTGATTTTAACTCTCAAAAATCACATTTGATGATATCTATCTAAATATGTAAAAATATTTACATTTGCAGGCAGTGACTTGGGAATAGTACCAAAAGAATGCTATTAGGGCATTTCTAGTCACTTTAAATTGATTAAATAATAAACTTAAACTTTACAAAATGTGACCAACACTTTAAATCACATTCCCATGTATTAGAATATGTGGTGATTACATGTGTCCACATGATACCATATTTTAATTGGAGAATATTAAATCTTAATTAATTTCAATGAGTAGAAAATTCTGTTCTCAAATAATATAAATGAAACTAGTTCATTAAATCTTGTGATGATTGTGATGATGCTAGATCATCAAGTATGTGCCTTAGTGTGTTAAATAGACTAGTTAAGTATTGTTTGGTGATTGTGTACCCCGTATGTATTTATAGACTATAGTACCGACCAAGTCTACGAAGAGGAGGAGTTCTACCCCGAAGAAGACAAGCAGAACTTCAATCACTGCACGAACCAAGGCAAGCCATCATTGACAATGCAAGCTAACACTTGAAAGCTTGATAACCTAATAGAAATGCCTTAAGCATGCTTTGGTTATATCATTTTGATTTATGCCCATCCCATTTTTTACTTCCAAGCTTTACTTTCTTTTACTTTACCAAAGTTCTTTACTTTTCTTATAGATAGCATAAAGAGTATCAAACTTGGCCTATCTAGTTATACTTAGATGTAATTCTATGGCATGAGATTGAAGATTATCACCCCTCTTTATTGAAAACTCTAAACCTTTGTGGCTACTGCTAATCATAAAACTTGATCACTTAGATGGGAAGACTTGGTGAAAATGATTATGAAAACCTTGGAATGAGGAGTCATTATATTGAGATGTTTTGACATGTGTTGAGAAACTCAAATGGTTTATGATGATGAAAATGTTGAGGCATGAGCCTTAGCCCCTTTATAAAAACTAATGGTTGGGTTCGGATGCGATACCATTCCAATTTTACCGTACAACCACAATACCTGAATTGGGTAAGGCTTAGCCGGAAGTTTATATGCATTAGTATGGGTTCCCTCGCGGGAGAGGTTTGAGATGAGGCTACCTCTCAATGGTGTCCACCTATGCAGTGCCCAGGATGGAAGATGGCCATGGCCGGGAGGCCAAGCTCATAGGAGAGGTGCTTGTACTAGGGTGTGTAATTGAAAGGTTATGATTGATTATCCGCATACTAAGTATGATGATTCAGGGATTATCCCTGACAGATGTATCGAATTTTGTGGTAAAAGTGTACCACCTCTGCAGAGTGTCAAACTATTCGAATAGCCACGTCCGTGGTCATGGACAGTTGGAGTGGCCATACGGTTCCGTTGTCAGATGTTTTCAAAATGACTTATGAAATGAATGGTGACTTTGACTTGACCACAACAGGGTTGTGACTATGAAAACCAAGTTCACAACTTAAGTGATTTTAGGACATTAACTTAGCTTTCTTTACTTCTAAACTCATCTTTGGTTTCAAATTAGCTTTTGCAAATAAACTTATAGTTTAGCATTTCCTACTAGAACTACCTTACTTGATAGTGATAGTTTGCGAGTACTTAAAGAGTACTCATGGTTTTGTCCCTGGCTATTCCCGTGGCCAGACTATGAGGAGGACTACCCTGAAGATGGACAACAGGACGACTACGACAACTAGGATCATCTCCCATCGTCAGCATTGTCCGTGACCCTAAAGATGGAGCCCACCACTACGCTTATTATTCCGCTGGTTGTTTGTACTAAGACTGGATCATGAGATCCTTTATTTGTGTAAACCTTATTATGGTTTGTAATGGATGATGTACTGTGATATCCAATCTGTTATGTCTCGCAAAAATGGTAATCCTGGGATTGCGATGTATGGCATAACAGGCATCTGGGATTAAAAATCCGGGTGTTGACAAGTTGGTATCAGAGCCATCTTGACCATAGGAGACCCTAGTTAGAATGGACGTCCGAACCAAAAACTTCGTTTCAAAAACAAATGGAGAGAGTATTTATGAAAACCTATTCCCACTCTTATCCTTGAGATTCTTTCAAAAAAAATCATGTTCCTCAAAAATTCTTACATTATTACCTAAAACTTGACACACTTGATCACCTCACTAACTTACTCATCCTAAATTCTTGTAGATGGAAGTTCAGTACTGCAAGTTCAGCCAATTGGGCAACGGAGGCCAACTGATCTTCGAGAGGGATCGTGATGCACTGTCTTAGTACCTGGAGCGCCCGCATCCTGAATTCTTCGGAGCTCAACTCAATGACCACCCAGGAGGAGATTTACAATGGCTGGTAGTTGCTGATCTTCGAGGCAAGATGGAAGCACCACTTTTTGTGAAGATTCAGTTCACCGTGAGAGAGAACAACTGGCTAGATGGATTAGCCATGGGAATGCATGAAGCTCTCCCCCGTCTTTGCAGGCAGAACGTCAACTTGATCCAGGGAACTCGCTTTGCTCACTATGCAAGGCGTGATTCTATGGGAATGGCATTGGAGATGCCAAGTCACCCGGAGATGAAGCGCCAAGTGGAGAACCTTGAATTCCAGCTGTATGATCAACAGAAGGAATGGACAATGCTCGAGCCTACGCCAACCACAACCTTGCCATTGTTGCCCCCAGACTTTCGCCCTGCTCGTTAAGGATCGCCAATCGCTTCGCCAGCAACACGAGAAGAAGGATCGCACCATCGCTCGCATTCACAAGAAGGTGGCCGACCTCGAGAAGACCATCCAAGAACAAGAAGCTCAGCTTGCAGCAAAAGAAGAAGAGGAAGAAGGTGAAGACATCCAGGGAGATCTTCACTCATACCTCAGTGATGACTATGACTACCTGGAGGAGGATGCCATGGACTTTTACACTGATGATGATGACTCCGACTTCATCGATGATGAGTAGATGTACTTGATCACTACCGTAGGAATGAGTCGTATCGGTCCCACGGTATCGTAATTCACAGAATGGTTCTTAAAACCATATGTTTTCCTTTTGTTGTGGTGTGTGTGTTTGTATCGTGTGCTTTGCTTGAATGAATGAATGTGAACTTGTTAGTTTGCAAAACCTGAGTCAAACTGAAAGTCTAAAAGCTTTTGAACTCAAAACCATGAACCTTAGAACTTTCCCTCTTACCCCTTTATCTATCTCAATCTTCAGATGACTCGTGGAAACCCCGGAGGAAGCAACTCATCGCAGGACCCGATGTTGCAGATTCTACAAATGCGCTAGTTTCTGACCGTGAAGCTAGTAGAGCGGAGCACCAAGCCAACCTATCCACCCTGCAATAGATAGCTCATATGGCTCACAATAATCAAGGCCATGGAAATCAGGATCATCATGGATCCAAGCTCAAGAACTTTCAGAATACCAATCCCCCTATCTTTAGCAAGTCTGAAGACCCATTAGGTGTAGATGATTGGTTACAAACCATGGGGAACAACCTAGAAGCCGCAGGAGTTGATGCCAATGAGAAAGTACAGTTTGCCACCCACTATCTGGCAGGAGATGCAAGATCCTGGTGGAATAGCACTCGTACTATGAACCACGGGCAAATGATGACGTGGGAAGCTTTCAAGACCAAGTTTAGTCGCACCCATGTGCCGCAAGGTTTAGTCACTAGAATGAGAGATGAGTTTCGAGAACTGAAGCAAGGCAGGATGACTGTAGTAGAGTACCGTGAAAAATTTCTATCCCTCGCTAGGTATGCACCTGATGAGATCGACACGGAAGCCAAGAAGAAGGAGAAATTCCTGAACGGACTGCATGATGAGATGCAAACGGTGTTAATCAACATCCGTTTTGAAGATCTCGAAGGTGCTAGCAGAGCTCTTTTGCTACAGCAGATAAAATCATACAAAGGTGCTAGCAGAGCTCTTTTGCTACACTAGTTCATCACCAGACCACACCACAACAAGAACACCACCAAACACTAGGTGGATTTCCATCAGATCCACCAAGAACACACCACAGAAAACCACCAGATCACCAAACAAGATGGTCACCTAAAGGAGGTGGTGAACTAGGTGCAAAGAAAGAGCTAGGAGGATAAGGAGATCAAGCAGGAAGGACATTTTATTCATAGTCAGGAGCTATCAAGCTCAACAACAGCAGTAGAGGCAATATACACATCAATCCTCACAATAGGTTGGATAAATACCAACATATATCATATTTTTGTATTTGAGTTTCTTCATCACAGGAATATCATTGTTGAGGCATAGCATCCTCAGAGCTACACCCAAACGTGGTGCAAGCTCATCACAAGAGTAGATTAGCTACTCAAAGAATTCATTCTTTATCAAGATAGCACACTAAATTTCATACCTAGCATCATAGATTTAGATCAGATCAAACAACTAGGCAACAACATGAACTAAAGGAGGTTACCATTGTGTACCATCCCAGGGGAGGCCTCACAGTGCAATCCTTCCAAGTAAATCATGTTTTCACATAAGTAAAAAACCATAATTATCTTCCTAAAGCATTAGGAATCATCAGTATCTAGCTATCTATCATGAGATAGTTACATCATAATGGTTTGACCATAAGAATCAAACCAATGGCTTAAGCTTGGGTTCACAATGCACTAAGCTAATATCATCGTCCTAACCAAGAGGCATGGAATCATCATTATATTATCTATCAGTATATAAGCAACAACTAAGTATCAAGACCACAACTTATACCAGAATTCTAATTTAGGAAGGCGTCATCCTTATTATAATAGCAGTAATCACAGGGTAATCACAGTATGCCACTATTCCCAAATTGAGAGCAAAAAGATCAAAAACATTAATATCATCAAAGCCAGTAGTATTGAATAAACAAGGCCAAACATCAATATTATTGTTAGATGAACCCAAGACAATACTCACAGATCAACTAACAATCAAAACTAAGTTCACGATAATCCATCACCAGTTAGCATACCATGTATTAGCCAAGAGCTACTAGGTTTAGGATTACCAATGGCGGGGGTAGAACCCTAGAATAGGGCACCAACCTTAATTAGGGTTACAACATTCCTACTGTGAGGAATTCAGAGAGGGTCAGAGAGAAGAGAGGAAGGGACAACTCACCCGACGTCCTCACTTAATTTTAAGAAGAGGAAGCAGAGGGTTGGCCGGTGGCGAAGTCACGGTGGCACGGGAAGCACCTGGAGGCACTGCAACCCGCGCCATGCCACAACCACGGCGGTCAAAGAACAGCGGCCCCAAGTACCGCTACACCACCAGGTCACCAGCTTGGCACCAAAGGGTTACTGAGGCAAAACATCACAAAAGGGGGCGGAACCCTAGCCCCAATGTGGTAGCGGAGCGGTCGAGAGGAGGCACACACAGCGAATCGAACAGGACCAAGTGCTACAACATTGTTGGCTATGTTGATAGGCACCACGGCGGCGGCCAGAGAGGTCGAACCTCGCTGGGATCGAAGAGCGGCGATGGTGACGACGCGAGTTGCTAGAGGCAGAAGAGAGCGAGGAGGGGAGAAGGCACGCGAGTGTTGTGGGTCGGCCGACCTAGGGCAACGTGGTGGGTTTGGCCCGACCCACCAGGGCTAGGCTAGCCCAAAGGGCCAGGCCCAGGTTTTATTAAGAAAGAAATAATTAATAAAATCCTAAATTACAAAAATACCCCTAAAGGTATTTAGGCTCTAAAAAATAAATAAGAATCCTAAAAATACAAATTAAATTACCTCTAAATGTTCATAAAAATGGGAACTATTCAATAAAAATATTAACTTGTATTTTAGAATTATAAAATTAATTTAATCATTTTTGGGCAATAATTCCTTCATGGAATTTTCTAAAATGGAGAATAATACTTAAAAATAAATAAAATCCATTTTTAAGATCCTATATAAGAATTTTTCTAACAAAAATACTTAATTTGATAAAAAAAATTAAAGTATGGATTTTAAAACACTTATTCCTTTGTGGAATTTTACTAAAATAAGAGTAAGACTGAAAATAAATAAAAACCAATTTTAAGATATTGAAAAGGTACATTTTACTAGAAAAATGCTAACCATGTTATTCCAAAAGATTTTAAGATTTATAAAGTAATAAATCCTTAGTTTTCTATTTTATTCAAATAAAATATTGGTTTTGTCATAAGATAACTCTTCAACATTTTTTCCTAAGTAAGAATAAATATACGATCCTATAAAATGTTTTATTTATAAAAAGAATCCTTAAAGTCTAAAATACTAAACCTAAAACCATGACTTTGGTTTATAATAAAACCTAAGTGTAAATTGCTTAATACTCCTTTAGAATCTTAAATCAACTATAACTAATAACTTAAATCCAACCTTTAACATCATTCACTTATATTAGGAATGAATGATCTCATTCCTTTAACCATACTTAACATAACTACAAAGCCTAATAGAAGTTAAGCAAACTATAAAATGAGATCACCATATCTCATAATTAGCTCTAACTCTATAACTCACCTAACCTCAACTTACTAGGTAAAGATTCGTAGAGCTATACTCAATATCTATTCGATTTCATCATCGATCATATCAAGGAAAACTTTTGAACTCGACCACAATATAAAATTACTATATCTTAGTCCTAGTTATATTTTATAGTTAACTTTGGTTTGTCACCCAACCAACAAAATGTGCATTAACTTAAGATCGTTAGAACGATTCAAATAACCATGAGATGTGTTCTAAGAACACTAAAAATTGATAAACTTAATGTAATAAGTATTTTCTTTGAAACTTACTCTTTTTGCCAGTACAAACGAAAGCTTTAGCCATTCTGCTAAAACCCACCAACTTAAAATGTGATTATCCTAAGAATACTTGTTAATCAATATCTACCATCAATTACTGTTGTATTTTACTCTCATTAGTTACCAATTACTTTTAGAATCTTAGTAGGTATTTATTTGTAAAGTAAACTTGATTGCAACACAAACTTTTCATAAATCACCAAACTAAATCCATACTTAAATATGGGGATTTACTTTGGGATTTATACAAAATGCATATCATTATATATGCATAATAATATATTGCTTCTTTCAACATTAGTCTTTACTGGACCAATGATGCTATTTTCAGATATTGGAGTTTATACTGACTAGAAGACCTTGACTATATAATTTTGTAGTCAAAAAGGCAAGTTCACACTTGCTCATGTCCTTGGATTAGTTTCTATCAAGTATTTGCAAATTGTTATTGTTAACACCTGCATTTCAAAAAGGACGACAGAAAACACTATTTCTTGATTAACGTGATCAAATGGTTACTAATCGAGGGTGATCAATTAATCTATTATGACTGGCAATGGAAGCACCATTGTTCGGGAATATATCATCTAGGATTTAACAATAAATGTTGTTAGTGATTCTTGCACCGTATATTACGTGTTAACCATGAGATCTATATGGGCTCTGGGAAGTCAGCTGGATCTTAATCCTTTCGCGTACCAATGGACGACCTTATTGTGCGACTATGATATTGGTGTCTACAATATCTATGAGAGGCTCTTGGAGGTAGTTCAGCCACTTTAGGGCTAATATAGTTGTCCGGGATAGAAAACCCTGGAGAGTAGAGCCCCACAGGGGATTTTCCAGCTCCACACGGGACCCCCCACCCACCCCAGAAAAATCGCTCTACTCATTTGGACAGGTTCGGTGATGATGATATTGTGGAGTACATGGAGACGTGCAACCGGGTGAGATTTGGGTAACTGAGATTTGCACTCGTGACCAAAAATCCCCACAAATAACTTTTTTATCATAATTTCTTACCAACTCCAGAATACAGACAATTCCTTCTTTTTTACTTCAAAAAAAACTGGGACAACATATTAACCAAGTAAATTAAAGGAAAAACAGGAAAATAGAAATACATAAATAATTATACAAACAATTCAACTTACATCAACACATACACACGGCCAGTCTTAACAAAATATTTGACATCAAGGATAAATATAATATGCTAATTATGTTTCAAAAGTGAAAATGGGAAGTATGCCAAAAATTCAGCAAGGAACAATATTTTGAAAAAAAATTGCAATTGTGTGAACTGTCAATGTTGAACCAAGTATAACATCCACCATCAACTTCTCAAAGATCTCCGTTGACTTGCGGTAAGGAACCCCTAGAGCAAAACATATTGAGATTTCAAGCATGCCTTTATCTAACATCTAGAACAACAATAATCACTATAGGATACTAGTATCAAATATAAGCATGGTTTTTTATCCAAGTGTTTACATAAATTTGATCCCTGTCTATTGGATAGAAAGAATGTTACAGATACCAACTGTATTAAAACTCTTGAAAGAATCATTAAACAGTTCATTCGGTACAATGAGCAAGGTAGTTTTCCCAACTGCTGAATGTAAAATGTATAATTTTGAAAGGCAGAGAAAAGTAAATTTGTAATGTGTGCAATCTTCATCTACTGCAGCAGTGACAACACCTGCATCGGTATGCCTTACAATAAGTACCAACATGTATACCTGCTCATGCATGAGGGTGTACCTCTAAACTCTCCATCAACCAGCTATAAAAAAATCAAAGCTCCAAATTAGCTCCAACCAAGTCCCCACTTGTGACAAAGTAATGCCAGGACTATTGCCTTGGGCAATTCTCCATAAGAGTCCATCTACCTAATTATAAGTAGGAGTATTACAAATAACTTCCAGAAATAAAAACTAAGGAGAGGATGCACATTATTCCAGGAAAAACACAGGAGATGCTGAACTTTGTTTCCAAAAAAATCAGCAGGAACCGATGCCAAAGAGTGAATAAATAGATAAAATGGAAATATATTGCTCTTATCATTTTAAACATCTATGAATCAAAGGCTAGAGACCAGGTTGTGAAAATCATATTGTGTGCTTATACATGTAAAGTGGATAGAACTTCAGGTGGAAACGTGCAAGATCGAGATAAATAGAGGTGTATTGCGGCTAAGGTTGTACATGTTGTGGCTACAGATCTAGGGACCCTTGATGTAGTTCCGTGATGCACCTTGTTGGTTTGTGGATCTGGGGCCAGCAAATTCATCCCGAGGACAGTGGGGACAAGATCAAGAGTGGTGAGTAGAAGAGCTAGAGGAGGGCCGTCGCAAAGGAAATGATCATGAATCCTACTCTAGTTTTTCTCTACTCCCCATCGACATCACGTATCATAGCTCGACATTGGCAGAAACACAAGAAACAATGAGGAGTTTAGCAACTGTTTTAGTAATCTGTTTCCCAAATACAACAGTTTCGTACATAGTTTTCAAGCATAAGCAAACAACAGTTTTCAAGACCATGGTACAATCAAGACCAGTACATTCCTTATATGAATCAAGAACAGTCGAAAGTTAGCCAATATTTTCTGCAGCAAACAACAGCTCGATACGACAATAGAAAAAAGTGATGATGCAAAACTGAAGAGCCACATTACATGACTTCTAACAACAATACAAAAATACAATGATAGAATAGTTCAATTACTAAATTGATTAAATCACTAAATATCAGTAAACATGGAATAGTGGGAGTATATGCTTTAATTGCTGCCGTTTGTTCTTAGAACAGACTGAATATTGTGGGGGATTTGATAACTCGGAACAGGCTCAACCAGCAGAGGAATTTATTTATAATCAAAACATAATAATATTCCAACACAAGAGAAAAGTGATACAGTGATAAACATTCAGGAACTGCACTCCTCTCCTTTCACAAAACAACTGTAAGGGCAAGCAGATCCGTGAGAAACTGTACAAAAAGATTAAATTGACTACCTGAGCAGTACAAGGAAGTTCAAGGAATAAGCTGCTACGGACGTGAGGAAGATTCCCAAAGATAGCAAGATTTTTGCACACAAAGAAGCTCGCTAAAAGAATAGGAGGAGGCGCCGCAAGATGTGACTGGTCGCAGGGTTGCACAAGATCTAGAGAAGCAACTCATCAGCGCGAGGGTGAATATGGTACGAACGCATACGAGGTGTGCAGAAGAAGCAGCGGTAAGCTTAGTTGAAGGAAAATGAACGCTAGCACCACCACCGGGTGGTCATCGTCACTGGAGGGGACATGTGGTTCAGGCGGACCAGATCATGGGTGGCAGGAGAAGGAAGACTGCATGAGAGGGGAGAAGCGGGAGAGGGACGAGCGGCGGAATAGGGAGAGGAGGGAGAGGGGACGGTCACCAAAGGACCAAGCTCAGGCCATCCCACACAGCACAACGTCGTCGTCTCTTCCGCGCGAGAGAGAGTGAGGGTTTCCTCCCCAACCTGGCAACTAGGGGAATGGTCTCTCGGGGAAAGCCGAGGAAGGGCAGGTATTTCTCGCCCTCGTCGACAACCAAACGGGGTGGGTGGGCTCCCCCGGGTCTCTTTTTCCCATGGGCTGCTCGCCGGGGGAAAAGGCAAGGATCCCCTCGGGATCCTCTGGAACCAAACGAGCCCTTAGTGGAGGCTACCAGGGGCATGATATGCTTATAGAGTCTTCAAGGGGTTACCAGAGTTATATCTGCCTACAAGGGGGTTAAGAGAGGTATTCCTTCTTAAAGGGTTGTGTTCTCATGTGGGGTCGCGAAGAAGGACAGTGATCGGCTTGGATTCTTATACTGGGCCTCACACCAATGGAAGTGTGAACGGAAAAGTATGCCCAGATGTGCAACATGGATAAGAATCTCTCATGGGTAAAGCAACACACCTCTGTAGAGTGTATAAAAGTATGACATGTTACTCTCTGTTCTAGGTAGGAGTTGTCAATGCTGTAGGAAAGGAACTCCACGAATTTCTAACCAACCTGTAAAGGCTGACGTACATAGCTTTTGAGAATAATAAAAGCAAACTTGGAAGAAATGTTTACGAAAACCTGCATAACCTATGACCTTTGGTCTGTGGTTGTAGCAAGTGCATCAAACACTCCATTTTAGTGAACTTGTTGGGTATGCTCATACTCAACCGTACCCTATTAATTCTTGCTAGATTCCGGAGCAATCAATGGTGAACCTAGGAGGTGAGCTACTATGAAGAACTAAACAAATCTAGATGAGATCAACGGGGTCGATGTCTACATCTGAAGCCAAGGAAGTCATGTTGAAGCGTAGAGTATAAATAATCTTAGAAACCAGAACCTACTTCTATAGATTATTGCTTTAGTAGCAATAGCAAGCCATAGATATATAGTAGTGGTATTTCTAGAATAGACTTTGAGTTTCTATTTTGTGGTTCTCTTTTGTAATTATAATCATTGTTGTGTTGAGGAGGTTCTTTGGATCTTTTGTAATGTGTTATGTATAATCTAAATACATGCTTTGGACCCGCGATGTTTCTGTTGTGGCATTCTAAGGGATGTAATACTGGTGAACAGTATTTCATTGGTGTTATGTCAATGACTATAGTGTACTACATCATGCAGTGGTATGATGGTTCACCGCAGCTGGTATCAAAGAAAACGCTTTGACCTTAGGTTGGAAACCTATTAAATGGGTAGAGCATGTAGGAAGTATATTAGCAACAATAAAGAGTTCTCTAAATATATGATGATGATTCAATTGTGAATTATTTTGTCATATATTTAGTGTGATAATTCTTTAATATTATGCATCATAAATAGTAGGAGCTGGTGTGTAGTACTTACACTACTATACCTCATGATTTCTTAAGTTCGGCTTGAGTTGGATCATGTTGCTCTTCATTAGATTGAACCCACTTTAGTTGTCAAACATAGGGATCATTATAGGTCTTTACTCAATATATTTTACAACACTCCACAAGTTCTAGTACATGAGTTGGATACTGTCGTTGAGGATTTCACTGATCCTGCAAAGGTATTAGAATGAAGAAATAAGATAGATAGAGAAGCTACGCACCTGAAAAAACGTTTCAGGAAAGCTGTACGAAGAAACTGAGTCTGATGATCCATAATAAAAAACTTATGATTACTATCAGTATGAACCTCAACCACTTGAAGATCTAGGAGCCAAATACATAGTTGAGAAGGAAGCTTGGGGAATGCCAAGTGTTATATTTCAGGAGAGAGTGCACTAGTATAAAAAGGCTTATTCACATGGGTCATACCCGTGGCACACATCCAAAAGGTGCCCCACTGATAGTTATCTGTGGTGCACGCCAGAAAGATGCGCCACTGACATGCACGTACCTGTGGTGCATTGGCAAAATGGTGCACCACACATATGTGGGACTACATCCACCCGTGGTGTACGGAAGTGGCGTGTGCCACAGATAAGTTAGGTATCAGTGGCGCACGCTGTTTCGCTGCGCCACGGATAGATGTGGGATCATGCCTTTAAAAGTTGGCACGGTATCCGTGGCGCACAGAATTAGGGTGCGCCACTAACCTGGAATACCTATGGAGCATGACAATATGGTGCACCACAGATAAGCTTTCAAAATTATGCTCTCACACCCCTAGGGGATCGCCGTTTGAAGTTTGCAAAAAATAACAGAAAATGACAGACACTTCAAAAAATAAAATTCTTTCAGATATAGGTTGGTCATGTGATGTAGTTTCTAAGAAAATTAGCAAACATAAATTTTGACATTTTTTGTAAAAAAAGGTCATGGTATGGTAAAATGGTCATAACTTTTGCATACGATATCGAAAAAATCTATAATATATTAAAACGATGGGCACGGAATTTTCTATTCGATGGAAATGGTCAAAGACCGTTTACTGATTTTTTAGAATCTCAAAATTCAAAAAGGATAAAAAGTTATGGCAGAAACAAGAATTTTTCTGCCAAAAAAAAAATTAGGCAACTTATCTGTGGCGCACCAAATAGTGTGTGCCACAGATAAGTTTGGGCGGGATTAAAATTTGAATCCCCACCCCGGCTACCTACCCCTTCTCCTTATCTTCTACTCCACATTTCCCTCCCATTCTCGATCTTCCCCTCCCATTCTCCTCCTCCTCCTCTCTTCATCCTCTTCCTCGTCCTCCTTCTCCTTGCCTCTTCCTCTCTTCTTCTTCCTCCTCCTCCTCTCTTCTTCCTCTTCCACCTCCTCCTTCTTCTCCTCCTCCTCCTCCTCATCCTCTCTTCTTCCTCTTCCACAACCTCCTCCTCCTCCTCCTCCTTTGAATCATCTCCTCTTCTCCTCCCATGAATCCTCTCCTCCTACTCTCCTCCGATCGCATCGGCCTCCTCCGATATCCCACGAGCGGCGCCACCTCCTGCTGCACCGTCCTCGAGATCCCCTCGGCAACGCGACACAACGTGACAATGACGAGGCGACGGCATGGCAGATCTAGATCCACTTTTTTTGAAATTTGAAAATTTTATCAGTGGCATAACATATCCCCCTGCGCCACGGATAATTTTGAGATATCCCGCCTTTTTAAATTTTTTAAATCGATATCAGTGGCGCACCATATCCCCGTGTGTCACGGATAGGTGGCTTATCCGTGCTGCACGCGCAGGTACGCCACGGATAAAAAATATCAGTGGTGTAATATCCGTGGCCAGTGATAGGCCTTTTTCCACTAGTGGTGGTTACATAGCTCAATATGAATGTGTGAACACTGTGATGGAAAATATGTCTTACTTTGGAAATGCGATTGAAGATGGGCAGAATAATTCTATATAAAATCACGCATCTTCTAGTCATTTTTCAATGGCTAATCTCAATTTAGGTACTTATGATTCAGAGTACACACCCTCTGGACGTTCTGATGTTCCAGAAGGCAGTCGAAGGACTTCACGTCGTCATGGACGGATTTCAAGGAAGTACTAAGAAGAAGGTACAAAGTAAGGAGAAATAGTATATAAAATGTTTACTTATTGTGAAACGAATATATCTAGACACGATAATCAGTAAAATTTCAAATGAAGACCATTTAGAAAAAGGCCAAGACCTTGGCTTAGTTATTGGCCTATGGTTCATTTATATCTCTTGTCGAAATAGTTAATCCTACCTAGTTATATATGGCATCTAGATGGTGAATTGACAAAGTCAAGGAAAGAAAATAAAGACTTATCAACTAGTCCTGGTCAAAAAAGTCAAAAAATATGAGAAGCCAAATAGAAAAGTCAAAGGCGAAAGTCCAATGAAGAGACCTTTTAGGTGCATGGGGCATGTGGGCTAGTCCACTATGCACCATACACTATACAACTTTCCTAATCCACCATGGACCAACTAACCAAAGATTATCTCGACTACCCCTCTCACCCAACATCACAATGGTAGATAGTTGGTCATTTGTCAAGGAATCCTAGTCCAAACATATTCCCCATGGGCTTGTGCTTCATTAAGTCTCACTTCAGTAAAATTAAGAACATGACACTGGAGCTCAAGAATGCGTTCTGAAAGCCTAGGGTCGAGTATGAGCACTCGCCCAAGACTCAGATCAAGAATGAGAACTTATACTTTGGGGTCGACCTCGAGGATTCGTGTACGCTTCAAGTCTTCCGCCAAGTCCAATTGAATATGTATCGTAAACTATGTAGAAGTTGCTTGCATACAGATACATACATTAAATGGAGACCGATTCTCGCGCTTACAAATATCCTGATAGTGTAGATTCCCATTTTAGCCCAATGGCGTTGGACATGTGCTCACATCGTTACTTATGAAGAACATCTTACTTTCTGCCCCATGTTTATGAGGGGGGTAAAGAGAATCCATTTTACCTAAATCCACTTTTTGACATAACAAAACACGGTTACTTGTTGCACTAGTTTTTATATTTTGTATTATTAATTTTTTTGAATATAAAAACATTTATTGCACTTAGTCTTCTTGTTTTTACGTACTTGCATTGTCAACATATTTTTTTAATATACAGTTGTCGGTAATGGGTGGATTAAGGCATGTATACTACACGGGTCGTACCCCACTTTCCTGCCCACGAAGTTAGCTCCCACAACATGGAAGTACACGTCCAAAATCATTCAACCGACCTGACTTGTTGTGATGATCAACTTAACATGCAAGGAAAGAGGAAGACCTATTGGGGCTAACAAGGACTCTTACACCATCGATGGTTATATATAGCTGAAGACATTCACCTAAAAAGGATATGCCATCTACATCCACGTCGTAGCCTTTGGACTTAGCCTTAAACCCTAGATTCTCATATTCTCACTACGTAGTTGTATAAACCCATGGAGATTAATCTTGTAAACAATTTTATGATCTAATGATCATCCCATGAATAAAGTATGAAGGAACTCCTTCTCATCATCATCATAATTTTCATTATCTTTGAGATCCAAACCTGCTGATCTGAGACGACCGTCGAACAAGTAAACTCTCTTTCGATCTTCAGAAGACAGACGGTTGTGAGATCGTGAAAACAATCCTTTGTCAACTTTGTACCTCACAACTAGCATAGTTGAGTTGGGGAAACCAACCAACATCTTTCGGTTTTGCCAGTATTGCTTGATGAAGGGAGAAGGAGGCTTAATCGTTGTGACCATTAATAAACCCTGAGTCATTCTTGTGGGATAAGAGTCACTTGCTGCAACACTCTGCGCTTGGAGTCCCAACAAATTGGTATACATTGTGTGTTTCCATGAACATGTGACTTTGATGCTATTGGAGGGGTGACACAAAGACGACACAACGCGTGAGAAAAGGTAGATACCACCACGACTTTTACCTAGTAGGTGAGTTTTCCTCATGACCATGTCCTTTACCTATAATTTTCTAGATGGAATTCAAGGGGTTCGTATTAGAAAACAATAAAATTTCTAACTAGCGCAACACCAATACCAATATCTATCTATGAGTTAATATAGTAATGGAAGATTCTTCGGTGACATACCCTTGTATACCGAAAGCGTTTAGCATTTTACGAGAAATGTGGATGATGTAGTCTTAGTCGTAGCCGACCTCAAAGTCACAAAGCTGCTCGCACAATGTCCAGGTGTAACAACTGGCATCAACTCCGAGGTTTCGCATATGTCTGATACTCAATAACAACTCCCGTTCTCCCCAATATAGTCGGGACTATGGAAGTAGATCTTCTGGAACCGGGATCCAGCAGCGCGAATGCGTGTCAGGATGGTGTGGTCTCCCACGCACGCAGTTTTCTTGGAACCACAAGCATGAGAGCCAACGAGAGAGAGAGAGAGAGAGGAAAATCCCTAAGGAAAAAGGCCTTATGAATTTCCCAATTATTAATTGTTATTTCCCCTCTCCCTTGGACCCACTTTATATAAGAGAAGGGGAGGGACTCCCACTTGCCAGCTGGAAAGGTGGCACAAAAGGAAGAGAGGCGCGCCATCGGAGGTGGCCGTCTAGGTGGGCCCCATCCCCACCCTACATGTGGCCCAAGCCGACGGGCGGGTGTCCTAGGACAGAGGACCCCCTCCACATGGCCCCTTCTCTCCGAGAAGTGGCCATTAGGGTGTTTTTTCCCCAAAATTTATTCTAAATATATAATTATTTATTAATTACAATAATTAATAAAAATCACATTTAACATTTCCTCATGATCAAAAACTTCTTTTAGATCATTCTGAACTTCCTAACATTTCCATCTTCCTCTCCTCTTTCTTTCAATGATCCCGATAATTCCAAAACAATATCCAAGCAGTGAAGAATCCTTAAGTGTGTTACCCTACGGTTTGGGAACATCAAACACATTATCGAGGCACCTATCATATCAATGATCACCAGCGGGATCTGGATACCCATGTGCATTCCATGATGTTATTATCGTTTGTACCATAAACGTCGAGTCTAATTCCTTTGTTACTTTGATGCATAACTCGTCTGATATCTGATCATTGGTATCAATCATACATCATTCTATCTCGCTGCCGACATCGCATCGTCATGACCTAGTCATATGCTGCAGTTTCTTGGATGTAATCTCACCGAGTGGGCCCTGTGTATCTTCTTGTCATGCGGGAGAACAAATCCCGATCTTTATGCATACGCCTCAACATATCCCTTGGGAATACTAGATAGACACCTTTATGATCATCCTGTTACGGTGTGACGATTGATGCAGTCAAGACAGCCTCGGGTAATAGTGATTTGATATTATCTTACGGTCTAAGGAGAAGGTCACTATTTTTTCTAATTATTTTAACGATGAACTATGTGAATTGATCCATGTCGCAATACTTATGTTAGGTAAGCTTGTCCATCACATTATTCACTAATGATATGACTTCATTGTCAATTGGCATAAATGCTCCATGATGAGTAAACCTTTGATCATCAGTTGACCAATGAACTAGTTGAATAGAGGCTACTAGGAACTTGGTTTGTTTATATACCACAAGTCTACCAATGTTTCCAATTTGTCGTGGTGGTGTTACGGCAGATGCCCTGGATAGGCTAACGGTGGGGCCAAAATGCACTAGAGGAATCCAGGGAGGGATAGTGTGGTGATTCCACACACAGATGCTTTGTATTCTCTCAATTCTCCAAGTTTACAAGTGCTCCTTGAGCCGTATTGGGGAGATGAGGAAGAAGAAGCTCTCTTACTCTCACCACTACCTATCTCCCAAGGAACCAACTACTCACTTGCCCGCCAGCCTGCACTACAGAGGCCCTAGTGCCCCTTATAAAGGGAAGGCTAGGTCTCCAGTTAGGGCATACGTGGAGGCATATTCCTGGGAATATGACTCTCCCAAAATAGCAAACCGACCGGGTCTCCTTTTACCTTCGTAAGCCATGCAGAGGCTACGTAAGCCTCTGCGGCGCCAGCGTCAGCCGACATAGGCTACGTCACCTTTATCGGCCACACCCCGCTGATCCCTCCCTCTGTTCGCTTCGCTCACGCTCCAGCGTACAGAGGTCACCTTTTGACCAGCGAGATACCTTCCTTCTCTTGAAAGCCTGATATAACCCGGATCAGTTCTGGATAATCCGGCCCCGCGGGTACCTGCAGATGAATGATAAAGAGCTTGCCGACATATGATATACGTCGGCTGGGATATGGTTAAACAGACATCCTCTGGGCCGGGTTACTCTGTAGGTCAGCCTGCCTTGAGGTGACCTGGCCAGCATTCGCTTTGACCTTGCCATTCCTCGGCTAACTCGGCCTCTATACCTCGGTGTTACCCTACCCGGGGGTATCCCCCCAACATTAGTCCCCGAAGCTGGTGCGGTCTTAGCAACCTCGGCTGCTAAGGCCACGGCAGGTTCAATCTTTTTGCTCCTTTTTCCGGGTTTCTTTGTAGCTCGGACCCCATGGTGTAGCATTCCCTTGGCACATTCCGAGTTATCACTCGCTGGCCGAGCTACCCTTCAGTTTTCCCGGTTATCCTTCCTTCTCTTATACGCTTCCCCACGTCCCACGTGGAGGGTAATCATTATCCTGCTTCATTTTAAGGGCCTGCGCCAGTTACTGCACTTATTGTCAGGTGTTACTGCTGCAAACGTCGCGTCGCAGCTGCCTCCTCGTTAACTGCATCACCATGTCACGTCATGGGATCCCCTGTTCCCTGTGGCCCTTCCTGTGGCTTGCCTCTGATTGGCTGGTCCGGCAAATACACGGCCGCACTGTGTGGCCTCAGGGCACTGCTTGATCCCACTACCCACTGCCAGGGCATGGTTAAATAGGGGAAGGGGCGCGCCCCTTAGCAGTTGTCCCCCACTCGCGCCCCTCTGCCTTTCTTCTTCTTCCTCCTCCTTGCGATAGCACCGCCGCCGCCGCACCTCATTTTCGCGCTCCCTTGCTGCCGCTTCCGCGCTGCCTCATCGCCACGGGGCTGCGCCAGTCTAAATCCCTTCCTCCTTTGTCTGAACGGGCCGGTGAGGGCAGTGATTTGGAGATGACTGAAGAGGAGCTCACCGTCGTCGAGGAAGAGATGGAGGAGGAGGGCGAAACCTAGGAGCGCGGTGCCTGGGACGGATCTTGGGTGTGCCAAGATGATCTGGACTAGCTCTACTGCACCCGCCGCATCCCAGAAGGAGTGATCTCTCGCCTCCCCTGTGAAGAAATTGCTCCCTCGCCCAATCCAGGTGAGTTCGTCGTCTTCCTCTCTCACTTCCAGCGCAGCTTCGTCCTGCCAGTGAGCGATTTCTTCCACGATTTTGTCAACACCTTCGAACTCCAACCTCATCATCTTCCGGCAAACGCCATTACATCCCTTTCCTCCTTCGCATCCGCCATAGAAGGATACCTCGGCCTGTGGCCCACCAAAGAGCTTTGGATTCGGTTCTTTGGCCTACGGAGGAACATTGTTCCGGATAAGGAGCATGCCCCGGAGAACAAGCTCCTAACCAAATGTGGTGCCGCCTCCATTTCTCCTCGGAAACAATATGTGTTCCCCCGGGTTGCGGGACTTGAGTCTTGCAAGGGTTGGGCCCAGACCTTCTTCTATGTGAGGAATGGCTCGGATGAGGATCTGATCCAGCTGCGCCCCTTCGCGATGGGTCCTCCTAATCCGGGTTTGTGGGACCGGATTCCAAAGAAACCAACTGCCCTGGCGAACAAAGTTAACAGGCGGTTCCAGGAGCTGAAGGATCTGGGGCTGCGCAAGGAGGACTTAATGATCACATTCGTCCGCAGCCAGATTTACCCCCTACAGAAACGCACACAAACTTTGCCATATGAGCTGGCGACTTGACCCCAACCGGACCTCCTCCTTCGAGTTAAACAACACAGAGATCTTCCACCGGGTCAAGGCCATTTTTGCGATCGATAAGGACTTCACCTCTGACTAGGAGTGGGGGCTGGAGCATTACTGCCGGGATAGGCTTCCTCCTGCGGTAAATCTCACTTCCCGATCCTTTTCCGAGTTATATCCTATGTCGGAGCATGTTGCTTATTTGATCCCTTTGTATTTTCCTTTTAGTTGTTTCTACAACATACGCTTGAAGATAACACCGAGCCTTCCCTCAAATGGGGGAAAGATCGGCTTGTTTTTGACGAGAAAGAGCTGGATCAGGAAATGTTCCTTCCTGCCCCGGACGCAACCAAGCGACCCACTGGTAACTTCCTTTCCTGGAGGGATTAGCCTAACGATGAAGATGATTTTGATTTTGAGATGTTGGAGGTATATAACCCGATGCCTATCTCTTACGCATTTCCGGCTTCAGCTAACCCAGCTGGGAAGATCCACGAAGATCCCCCTCTCGCTACGGGTGAGCCGGTTCCTACCACGTTCAAGAAACGTGCCGCTACCTCGGCTGCTTCTTCCAAGCCTCCTCAAGCAGCCAAAAGGAGGAAGAAGTCCGGTGACAAGGACGCCACCAAGCCTTCGACCAAAGCCATAGTCCGGAGAGCTCGGAAGCCCAGGGAGCCCTTGACTTCTGACGAGTAAGTCATTTCTTTCTTTCGTCCAATTCTACGACTCATGCTCTTCCGTCTATATGCCTTTCTTTTGGTTATAACTTTGTTATCCGTTGCCTGGTTTGACAGGGCTGCGATGGAGGTTCCCCAGAGTGGCTCCAGTATTGCTTCATCTTTCTGGAGCACCCCATCTCCCCCTCGTGGTGACAGCACACGCCCACTGAGCCTAATTCAGGAGGGTTCAGCGGCTGCTCCGGGTCATAGCCCACCTCGTCCAGAGGAGGGCAACCTCGGAGCAGGGGGGAAGTGGCACGGCCGAGGTAGCAGATGCTCCTAGCTCTTCATCGGCTCAGCCGCAAACCGCCACCTCTGAGGTACCAGCAGCAATAGCAACACCCCCGTCAGCACCAGCAACAACACCACAACCACCAGCAGCATCAGCAGCATCAGCAGTACCAGCAGCAACACCAGCGACACAAGCACCAACACCGACACCAACTGCCTCGTCCGAGTCCTCCAAGACCCGGCGAGAAGAACCCGCTAGCACCAAGGCCGCAACCAAGTCCAAACCTGCAGCTCAAACCTCGGCCTCCCAATAGCAACCCAAGGCTAAAAAAGGCTCTGGTGTCACCAAGGCCACATCCGTCGAGGCAGGACAGCGCACGCTCGCGTCTATGCTGCCGAAGAAAGATGCCTCCTCCGGGTCAACTGGCAGCAAGCAACTTACCTTACATACCAGCCCTGCTGCCGCCCAAGTTGCGAGGAGGGAGGCCCATGCCAAAGGCCTGGTCGCGCCCCACATGCTTAGTGGAGAGAGCTACCCTCCAACTTTGATTGAATATGTGGACAATTGGAACAAAGCGGAGTTCGTCAATCCAAACGACGATCTCCCGGAGAGGTTTGGGCCCGCCAAATTCAGCACGCAAATGAACACTGTGGCTAAGGCCATCAATATCACTGGCCGGATGATGGAGGTACGTTACTTTGTCTTTTCCTTAATACGTACAAGTGCTTAGAGATATATCCATTAGTCCCCGAGCCTCCGAGGGAGTAACTTGTTACTCGGCCGGATGCTCCTTAGAGAACTAGCGTAGCTCCTTAGTAGCTTCGAATATGCACACACCCAAAGCCGGGTTAAGTTCCACTTGGCCCGGATTTTGTACACTTCGAATATGCACACACCTAGAGCCGGGTTAAGTTCCACTTGTCCCGGATTTTGTACACTTCGAATATGCACACACCTAGAGCCGGGTTAAGTTCCACTTGTCCCGGATTTTGTACACTTCGAATATGCACACACCTAGAGCCGGGTTAAGTTCCACTTAGCCCGGATTTTGTATACTTCGAATATATAGTTGAGCTAACGTTGTTCTTCTCATATCACTACCAATCGTCGGAGTGCTGATTTTCAGCGCCTCTTGGACACACATAAGATGTTGCGCTCGAAACATGCTGCGCTTCTTGCTGAATACGAGAAAAAGGGTAAGTTTTTTTTTTGACTTTTCTCCCATCTTTCTTTGCTTTTTCCCGCTGAACTAATCTATGACCTGGATTGCGTAGCCGAAGTGGATGCTGAGAACAAGATTATGAGAAAGAAGTTGGCCGAGATAAAAGGTAATGCACTTTGGTTAATTTTCTTCTACACTCCTTTTCCTTTCTTCTTGGCTCGGCAGATATTTATACCTTGGCTCTGCCGGGTTAACAAACCGTTGCAGCATCCCTTGAAGATAGTGTGTCCGTGCCTGATATGATGCTGCATTTTCTCGAACAAGTAGGGCAACACCAGGCCGAGCTCAAGAAGAAGGATGATGAACTTGCCATACTCCGAGCCAAGGACGATGAACATGCCAAGCTCAAGGCTGAGATGAAAAAACTCAAAGAGCTCCACAAGACTAAAATGGACAAGGCTGGCCAAGACTTCACCGAAGAACGAGAACGTTTGAGCCTCCAATTCTCAAAGGATCAAGAGCTGCTGAAGGAGGCTGACGTCAAGCTTGACTCGGCAAATGTTGAACTTGAGCAGCTCCGGAAGAGGCGGGCTGATTGTACCCAAGAGCTGACTCGGATCCATAGTCACATTTCCCATAAGTTCTTTTCCTTCCACCGACATGTTTTTCTCCGGGTTAAAGTCCTTTACTCATTTCACTTGTTTTGCTTTCAGACAAATTCCCAGAGGGTAACGTCATGGCATCTGCTGCTGTTGCCAAGTTCTGCCAGCAGAGGGGTACCCCAACTGGTCTTGGCTCTGAGGGCATTCCTTATGATATGGAGGACCTGCTGGTCAGCTTATCCTCTCGAATTGAAATAATCAAGAATTATGGTTCGAGCCTCTTAGATTCAGCCATCCGGATCTTCCGTGCCCTTTGGCCTAATGAGGATCCTCCGGAGGGGTCCACTGCTCTGATCAACAAATTGATGGATTGCGAGACCCAGCTTGACCTCTGGAGGGAATCCACCGCACGGGCCGGAGCTGAAACTGTCCTCCACTTCGTGCTCACGTGGTATGAAAAACTAGATCTGAACATTCTCGAGCGCTTGCGCACCGGGTCAAGGTGGCCGCATGATCCGAATTGGGTAGCTCGGCGCAAGGCTTGTGCCTACAACCTTATTCAGTTTGCCCCTGTCCATCAATGGAACGAAGGACCAAGCTTCCTCGGCGCCGTGGATGATGAATATGTCGAAGATGGTTCAGGCGACGAAGAAGAGGACGAGGCCTCAGATCTTGAAGATACTGAAGATGATGACGAAGCTGAAGCCGGAGTTCTACCTGCTGGTTCCAGGTCACCTCCTCCTGCTGTTGCTGCTCCTTGACCATCAAAAAACACTTTGAAATTTATCAGATCCCCGGTATGCCGGGTGCAGATGTATTAAGTGTACTGATTATGTTTTTCCTACTAAGTTGTTCACACCGGATTTAACTTGGGCGTAGTCCCCGAGTTTCATTTTCTTGTTTCTCCAATTTCATGGATCGGCTCGCGTCTACCTTGATTCGGTTTTATGACTTACGAGTCCGAGTTTCAAAAATTGACTTAACAATACTTGGAAACGGTGGGCGCCAACTGTCGTGGTGGTATCACGGTAGATGCCATGGATAGCCTAACGGTGGGGCCAAAATGCACTAGAGGAATCCAAGGAGGGATAGTGTGGTGATTCCACACACAGATGTTTTGTATTCTCTCAATTCTCCAAGTTTACAAGTGCTCCTTGAGCTCTATTAGGGACAGGAGGAAGAAGAAGCTCTCTTACTCTCACCACTACCTATCTCCCAAGGAACCAACTACTCACTTGCCTGCCAGCCCGCACTACAGAGGCCCTAGCGCCCCTTATAAAGGGGAGGCTAGGTCTCCAGTTAGGGCATACGTGGAGACATATTCCTGAGAATATGCCTCTCCCAAAATAGCAAACCGACCGGGTCTCCTTTTCCCTTCGTAAGCCATGCAGAGGCTACGTACGCCTCTACGGCGCCAGCGTCAGCCGACATAGGCTACGCCACCTTTGTCGGCCATGCCCCGCTGATCTCTCCCTCTGTTCGCTTCGCTCACGCTCTAGCGCACAGAGGTCACCTTTTGACCAGTGAGATACCTTCCTTCTCTTGAAAGCCTGATATAACCCGGATCAGGTCTGGATAATCCGGCCCCGCGGGTACCTGCAGATGAATGATAAAGAGCTTCCCGACATATGATATACGTCGGCTGGGATATGGTTAAACAGACATCCTCTGGGCCGGGTTACTCTGTAGGTCAGCCTGCCTTGAGGTGACCCGGCCAGCATTCGCTTTGACCTTGCCATTCCTCGGCTAACTCGGCCTCTATACCTCGGTGTTACCCTACCCGGGGGTATCCCCCCAACATTAGTCCCCGAAGCTGGTGCGGTCTTAGCAACCTCGGCTGCTAAGGCCACGGCAGGTTCAATCTTTTTGCTCCTTTTTCCGGGTTTCTTTGTAGCTCGGACCCCATGGTGTAGCATTCCCTTGGCACATTCCGAGTTATCACTCGCTGGCCGAGCTACCCTTCAGTTTTCCCGGTTATCCTTCCTTCTCTTATACGCTTCCCCACGTCCCACGTGGAGGGTAATCATTATCCTGCTTCATTTTAAGGGCCTGCGCCAGTTACTGCACTTATTGTCAGGTGTTACTGCTGCAAACGTCGCGTCGCAGCTGCCTCCTCGTTAACTGCATCACCATGTCACGTCATGGGATCCCCTGTTCCCTGTGGCCCTTCCTGTGGCTTGCCTCTGATTGGCTGGTCCGGCAAATACACGGCCGCACTGTGTGGCCTCAGGGCACTGCTTGATCCCACTACCCACTGCCTGATATAACCCGGATCAGGTCAGGATAATCCGGCCCCGCGGGTACCTGCAAATGAATGATAAAGAGCTTGCCGACATACGATATACGTTGGCCAGGATATGGTTAAACGGACATCCTCCAGGCCGGGTTACTCCGTAGGTCGGCCTGCCTTGAGGTGATCCGGCCAGCATTCGCTTTTACCTTGCCATTTCTCGACTAACTCGGCCTCTATACCCCGATGTTATCCTACCCGGGGTATCCCCCAACACAATTGATACAGTTATAGCACGGTATAAAACTATTATGAACTAATTGAGATATGATAATAAACATCATTTATTATTTGACTCTAGGGCATATCTCCTACATGAACTTGATATAGACATTATTATGACCAATCTATAAAGTGAAATAAAAGGTTGCTAATCTTAGGAACATGGAGAGTATTTTTAAATTTCTAAGATGAACCATCGAGATTTGAATGACCAATATGCAAAATATACAAACCTGACACCATTAGCCGCTTGGACTTAGTATTTGCCGTCGTAGTGCTTGTGGCTTGGAGATGCTCCATATCACTCGTCAGATGAGTGATTGCACCAATATCCATATACCGGTGGTTGTCGATGTATTCATGGCTCGTGGAAAGCTTCCATGGTAACCCGAGCGTTGATCGTTCGTCTGCTTGATAACCCTTCTTGAAATGTTTGCGACACATAACAGAATCATGGCCCCATATGCGACATATTTGGCACAGAGGGCCTCATGACCGCCACCACCTCGGCCGACATCGACATTTTAGTATATACCATCACAGTGGTTATTGCAGAAAGCACCATGGCCACCTTCTGGCCATCGTTTCCTCCCTGCTGGCCGCCAACGCCTCACAAGCATTTGTTCCTAGTTCCCACAAATACCAGATTTGTCGTCGTGAACGCCTTGAAGAAGGTGATCACCGTGAATAGACATGTTTCCTGATGAAGGCCACTCGGCAACTTGGACCTCATGTTCCTACATGGCCTCACATTGAAGAATATATGAGTAGAATTGGGTGAGGGTGATCAGGGAGGTGATGACGGTGATCGATGTGGTGAGGCTGCTCACCTCTTTGTATATCACAACATGTTGAGATTGGTTCATATATCACAGCATGTACATCATACATTCGGTATAATCACGCTATATACTTGCGCGTCAATTTCGACGGGAATATTCTAACAAACTTATAATCCTAATTTTTTTAATGCGAACTATGGGTACCCTTTTTTTTGTCGAGCTACAAGTATATTTGGATTATATCATTCTTTGACCTTCATGTATAGTCTATGGTGAGGCTGATGAATTCTTGTCTCCCGTTTGGGTGGGGGAGGCTGATGTGCTATCATTTTCCGTATATATTTCAAGATTTTCTTTGAGCTTCCAAAATGTAGCGTATGAGCTTCTCACAGGTTTGAACTTTGAGCACCAATATAGCTCTAGTAGAGATATATAGACCGAGACAACACACAGAGTCTCGTGTTGACATGGCAATGATATATCGTCACCCCTTATGTCACGCACTTGCCTTGTATAGCAAAAAAATACAACGATAAAGCTAACTGCCTAGAGAAGTGAGCCCCAAAAGAAAACTAGCTTAACCACAAGAAAATTCCACCATCTTTGAGCCGTTCAGCAAGTTGCTGTTAATTAGGAAGCTAGCTAGTAAAATATCCTCTTAAACTAATCACACCATGATGGCCACGTTTCGCATCGCCATGGCTGTGATCTCCTTCCTTAAACCTCTCTCACACATAAACCATTTCATTAAGCTCACGCTTGCGGTACATATTATAACGACGCGCAAAGGCGGGCACGGAGTAGAATCAAATCAGCACCAGCTAGGCGCCCCTCGAGGACGAGGAGTGCGTTGCTCTGTTGGGCGTGACACATGCACGCCACCGGCCAGGCAGGAGACGGCTGCCCAATCGCGGGCGTGCAAAATTAGTGGATTTGATTTGTCAAAGCATCACGAGGAGTAGCTAGCTTTTAGCTTTCTTGCAAATTGTGCACTAGTGTAGTACTGACCTTGACAACTCGTTCGATTAAAAAACACTGTTAGATTAGGTGAGGTAGGAGCGAGTTTCGTAGACGTAGCCCGTGCCACGAGGAGATTAGGTTCGGTGATTGATTAACCATGATGATTAGAGAGTAATCATTTGGTTAGTTAATGGAGTTGGGGTTCCGCTAGTTGGAGATTGGGAAACAGGGAGGGGATGTGTCTGAGATAAGGATGGCACTGTGTAGTTTAAGTCCAAAGCAAAGCCACCTCTAGCTTGAACTTTAATCGCGATTGTGTGATTCTGCTTGGTGTGCGTGATCGATGCCAAAGGGGACCTCCAGACTGGGCTTAGCTTAGCTTTGCGAGCTAGGCATGTGACACCGAATCGCTGGACGGCAATATGATCTACACATTTAACTAGTACTAGTATGGCTGTTGAGAGGAACTGACCATGCAACTTACCGTACCCTCAACAAAACTAATCGGTTTGATCCATGATCCTTATCTGATCTCCAAAGCATGGGAAAGCTTGATTGGCCGGTGGCTGATGTCGACTGTCCATTGAGGTTGGCTTGGCTGCACGTGAAACGCCGGCCGAGTAGAGGTACGTACCTTGGTCAGGGCAGGCCGGCGCGAGCGCAGGCCAGATAGGTCCGAAGCTATCTCGTCGTACCACGTGATTTGATGGTTGATTGGTTTGCTGTCAGAGCCGGTGAAGATGGACAAAGCGTACGTACACATGTGCAGGCATTGCTCTGATTAGTTATGTAAATTTCATCCTTCTATGTCTTCGTGCGTGCGTGTCGACCGTCCTACCGGATTGGAGAGAGGAATATATACGGCCGCGATTCTTAGATGGCTCGTAAGGATCAAGCTGGGCTTCTGATGCTCCATCTAGCTTTTGAGCACCTGTATTTTCTCGGAAAGGATAAAGTGGCAACTCAGGGGAAATGGTGTAGTCCAGTATTATATGTTGAAGAATCGCATGGTTCTGAACTTAGTTGTAAACTTACTCCGATGGATTAAAAGCATCGCCACTGCTAAATGAAAGCAGATCATTTGGAGTACTTAATACGGGCGCCTCAAAGTCCAGATAATTCTTCTGATTGACCGACGGTGTAAATTTTTATTGAGGTGGCACATGCATGGTCACGCAGCAGATGCACTTGATTGTACAGGAGTGATGCATGCTACACTTACGGGCTCCTTCACTTTAACCGCCCCCTGGCCCACGCAGGAGAAGGCCACGCCGGCCGGGGCCACTTGGCGCGGTGGAACCACCGGCGGCGTGGCAGGCCGTCGTCAGCGCCAACTCCGGTAGGACTGCGATGAGCCTATCCCTGTGGTTCATCTCCTCGAGCTTGGAATGCTCGAGGGCGATCATGTACGCCTCTTCCTCATCTAGCTCCGGTGGCCGCATGTGCCTCCTCCTCCAGCTTGACAAGCTGTGGGCTGGTGCCAACTAGCATTGATATTGATGCCAGTGCAGCGATCAAGCGGTCTGCATTCTTGGCGGCGTAGCAGGCGAGCGGGCGTTGGGTCTCTACCAGTCATGCTAGTGGAGGACGCGGGACGCCACGTCGGCGCTCTGCCTAAATACATTTCCAACCAAAAATTAGGCCAGAAATGGGTAGGTCCGTGTAAGCCAGTCCATTTGCGTCGCCCCGCTGGGCAGCTTTTTTGTGTACTTTTGTCCGTGCGGTCCGTTTAGATCAAGCCACTCGCTTGTGATGCCCTTAGTGCAATTCGGGTTTAACTCTTTTTTCGAATGGGTTAGGGCTTGAAAGCCCTGGAAGTTTCCTTAACATAGAAGTGGGTACAAAACAGCAGCCAGGATCCTAAAAGATAGGGGAAATCTGGACAAGGCTACAAATTTTGCAAAAAATACCCTAGGGTAAAATGTGAAAACGCGATCAAGTCCTTGGTCTTCTCCACCGCATCTGGGCAACCTCCAGACTCGGGTACCGTCACCGCCGCCAGGGAACATGCCACTTGGGGCAACGCTAGTCATGAATCCCGAGCTGAGGTCAAGGAAGATCCTCCGGAGGAGAAAGAGACACCGCGAAAGATCGATGCTTCCCGGCTAAGAAAGGCTCTAGTCGCCTTGGATAACCCTGGCGCAACGCTGCCGGTGTTGATGTAGCTTGTTGATCTTGGTCGCTTCTTGAGTTCTTGCCAAAGCTAGCACTCAACCACCCCACCACCTTCTTTATCCAACAGTGAAGAAACTCTCTCCATCCTCTCCCCTGCCACCACATCCGGCTGAGAGGAAGAAGAAGGCTTCAAAACCGCTAGGAAGAAGGAAGTAATGCTTATTCCTCGAGCTCGCAGCAGAGCTCCAACTGTTTCCTCCGTCGCCACCATGGTCGGTCGAGAGAAACAGGAGGCTCGGCGATAATTGGCCCATGCCGCATTGGAGCACCAGAGCAGCAAAGCTCGAGCAAGGCTTATTTGCGGAGATGCCTAACCCGAACTCCTCCATTTGTTCCAGCTCCTGCCACCGGAGAGAGCATCAAAGAACACTTGCGTCAGGAACAGTCAGATCTAGCTGAAAAGATCTGACCCTCTACTCCAAGGCTCCACTACATGAAAAAAACCTAGACTACAAACCTACTCTACAGAAGCCGGCACCTCCCTTCCACCAACTCTGGCCAACAACACCGGCGAGAGAGGCTTCGTTTTGGGCCGGATGCCACAAACCATGTCACCGTAGCTACACGAGGGAGTGGAGGGGGGAAGTGTGACCATGTTAATTCGGCTTTAACTCATGCCTAGCTAGCTACTCATGATCTGATCCCTCTCCCACGGTACCATCCTGGTCGACAACCCGCTCGATCTCCGGAAGATCAATTTAGAGCAGGGCTTAATAGAGCCCGCTAAATTTTTCAAAAATTATCAAATATTTTTAAAAAAAATACCTATGTGTAGAACATGAAATACATGTCCATAAATTTCCAATGAAAAATACATTTATGACAAAATTTAGAAAAAGCGGCCCTTTCAAATTTGCACTGTTTACACAGAGATCTGAATTTTTCTCTTTTTTGCTGAGGCCAGAATACAAAGTATTTTGAATTGATTTTTGACACGCGTGTATTATAAATCCTTACCTGCATCCCAATATTTTTTTGGATTCTTTTGAACCTTTAAATTTAAACTTTCTGAAAAAAAAATTGTCCACACTAGAGCCCGTCCTCCAAAACGACACTCTCGCCCGGTCTCTCGCTATGTACACTCGCTAACAATCTAGTCAAGGCGATCAACTCGATGCATGCCACCGTGGTAGTATTTGGACAACGGGGGCACCGGTACCTACAGCCCATTAGAGTTCAAACCCTATATTTAATGTTTTGGTGTCTCACAAAATGCAGTAAGAGCGATTTTTCCGTTGACACCGGGTCGTATGTGGTGACTTCGTCAATCGCAAGACCCGCCGGGTCGGTCTCAGACTCAGTCTTTCGGAAGTGCTCATGGTGGGTAGGGTCTCCGTGCGCACTGAGTCGTTTGTGTCTGTAGTGAGCTTGAATTTTTTTTGCACTAGCAGGGCAAGTGATCGATGAAGTGAAAGCGTACGTTCCTATTCGGCAGCGAGAGAAATTAGCTTCGCAGTGACCATGGTATCGCCACACCACACGATTCCCTGGCTTCACGTGACAACCGCAACCTGTATGTAACCTACAGCCAAGCGACAGACAGCACCCTCCCTTGCCGGCGGCACGCGCTAGCTCTCTTGAATTCTACCCTATAGCGATCTGCGCCTGATCATACGTACGTACGTACAGCAGCAGGCGGGGGCTATCTTTCCTGGCTTGTTCTTTCCGGGAAATAGAAAGGCCACGCGATTACGGCACTGGCAACCAGGCACGCCTCATTCATGTGGGTGCGTGGTCTTGAGCTAGCTAGCTTTGCCCGTCCAATCTCCCGTGGACACCGATCAGATGAGCCTAGGGCGGCGACGGGAGAGCTTGAATGACCGATCGAGCGGTAGAAAAGGCATCCACAGCAACAGCACACAACTGGGTGCCGTGCCGGACCCCAGGCCAGCCTACGCAGCCACGCGAGCTACGGCCTACAACTACAACGGCGCTGGCATTTGGTACATTTGGCTGGCGTACGTGCCGCTGCCACCACTGGCCCTGGCCGGCCACTCATCCAATCGGGCGCCGCCTTGTGCGATCCATGCGGCGTACGTCCAGTCCAGGTGCAATGTCCTGTGCGGCTGCGGCCTCTGGCTGGCTACGTACGCCGGGGGCGGAGGACGCGCGCGCTCCGTGCGACGACGGCAATGCCAGTGCGTGCCACGCATAGGAGATGAGATCCGTGCGCCAGACTCGAGAGCGCGCGGTCGCTTTCGATCGAAAGGCCTGCCTGGATAGCGCTGAGCAGCAGGTCCCTCCCTGCCTGCCTGAGCCTCTGGTGGTGCGGCAACAGGAGAGGAGGGGGGATGGATAGGCCCTGGTGCCTGGTGGGAGGCGGCATCGCCCGACGCGTGGCGGCACGGCCCCGGGCGACGGCCCATGTGATGAGGGCGAGGTTGTCGCCGAGGCCATCCCCATTTCGTCTAATTGGGCGTCCTGGAGCCTTTCTTATGTACACTCTTTGGACCTACAATTCATGACCCTACACCACACGTCCGTCCGTCCTTGTGTCGACTCGTGGGTGAGGTTGTCGTCACTCGCCAGTCGCCACCCTCCTCAGTCTTCATTTCCCGTACAGTACAGTGCAGTATACCGCCGTCTGGTAGGATAGTTTCTCCAACAAGGATTTTCCTCGTGTTATCCAGAAAGACTGAAATATTTTTAAAACTCATAAAACATTTTTATATTGTTCACAGTTTGTTTCAATGTTTTATTTTTCAAATTTATGAAATATTTTTGTACTGTTCACAGCCCGTTTTAATGCTTTAATAATGTGTTTTAATGTTTCAATAATGTTTCGGTCCATTTCAATTAGTGAGTCATCCATGTGCGGGATAAAAAAAATAGACAAATGCACCAATCTCAAATAAATAAATAGATAGGACTACTTCATATAAAGTTAACTTTAGAAATGCTTTTTCCTAGTTTCTCTCATTGGCAGCGCCCGCATAGCAGTACGTAGCACCTGGTCACCTGGACGCATTATTCGTGCAGATCGGGGCAATTCCAATTTCCAAGACGTCGAATCTTTGCTGTTGCTCGAATGGTGCCACGGAAATGAGGCTGTGCCTGACGAGATCTTCAGTCTAGTAAATTTATGCAGCAGCAGAAAATGTTCTATACTATCATATCACACTCTCCTTAGCACTAGCTGCACATTTTAACGCCCGAATCCTGTGCTTACTGAGTCATCCATGTATCTCTACATCTTACTTGACCGACAAAATCTGATTTCTCAAGAGCTGTTAACAGAGATCACAAAATCCGCGCATTAACAATATATTTGTCCAGTCTAAAAATCCAGTACACCAGCATTGACATCTATCTTCTATTATATACTGAAGTCGATATAGAGATTTTTTTTAAGCACCAGGTAGATCCGCATCACCTAAATTTTTAGGTTGTTAGATGGATAATAATAATGAACAGCTATGATTTAACAATAGACTAAGATGTATAGTTGTGAAACGTTTTTTAATATAACGAGCCATGTCAATCACAAGTCCAAGTAATTAGACGTGTTGTTCATGGACATGTTAAAAAAAAGCTAGACCATCCATGACACAACCTGTAGTTGGGTGGCTAGGAGGGTTGTACCTCCAGCCCACCAAAGTTCAAACCTCAGGTTTGATGTTGCGTGTTGCATAAAAGGCAGAGTATTTTTTCAGTGGGAGGCGACGTTCCTGTCGACAGCGAGGCGTCTGTGGTGTCTTCGTCAATCTCAAGACCCAATCCGCCGCTCAGTCTCTCGGAGGTGATGATAAAGGTAGGGTGTGCGTGTGTGGGTTTATAGGGATGGGTGCATTGTACGTGTTGTGAGCGTCACGTATACTATGTTTCTCAAAAAAAAAATCAAGGTCCAGAGTAACAAGACGTCCTACTACGGTCTAGAGTATTCATGGACACTTAAAATGCCGTGTACTACGGTCTAGAGTATAGATCACGGGTCCAATTAACAAGACGTGTTGTTCATGGACACTTCAAACATTTAATTTTCATCCTAGAAACTTAATTGTCGTAAACCATGCAACCTTCGCCTCAAGACTACACTTAAATTCACCTCTTAGCGCCTGACAAAACTTAAAATAAACCGTAGTGATTAAATTCTTTTCGGACTACACCGTTTATTTTTTTGACAAAAAATGTAATTTGGAAGAACATTTGAATAGTTAAGTCCTTACAAATTGAAATGTTACCAAAAAGTAAATCAATATTATTGGAATGTTTATTTTTCTTAGGTTAAGAGTTTGTTATATAATTAAACAAAAATAAGCATCAAGTATTGTCCGGTCGGTCCTAATTATTAGTTGGTCAATAAACAACATATTAATGTCGCTGATAGACACACAATCCATTCCTTCGCAATTAGTAGTATTCTTTCCCCCAAGTGTATAACTATTCATGTGAGTATTGGCCGTGGAGTACACGAGAAACAATGCTTGAAAATTTAAGGCTTGATGTCAAACATGTTGATTACTTCAACTTTGGTTGGTTGCTTTGTATGCACTGCAAGTTGCCTAAAACAAGTAAAATAGGATAAGACATGTGGAACTCCTCACAATAACCCGCGTGAGTTACTATAGTTCAAAGATGAACTATATTTGAGAATTTTAAATTGGATCTTGATATTTATGGAAGCATTAGCCATAATTATTTAGCACAATTTCCACCGAAAAGAGAGATGGAGGTGGAGGCTCAATTATCATTAATTATCCGTGTGCTTGCACAATGAAACTATGATACCACTAGGGAAATATCAATACTAAAAATAAATGTTGTTAGGATGATTTCTTGGTAAAATTTTCGCTTATGTACTCGCAACTCAAACTTGTATCCCTTCACATTGAAAACATTGTAAAAACTGTGGAATTCGAATTTTGGACAAACATAAGAAATAAAATTTCATTGTTAATGAAAACCTAATTCAGTACTACATAAACACGTTCATTAGCTTGTCGAGTCAACTTATTCAATATATTTATCTAATATAATGTAGATACAACACATGTGATCATTAATATGTTGTTTTTGGGAATGCCATAGCAATCATCAACACACAAATTCAAAAGCTATTTCCACACAAGTGTTCTCTTCAGCATAATTCGAGTTGGTAGATCCTCGACACATAATATAAATACACTTAAAATCTATAAATTTTCTTATCGGTTATTTTTAGACATACTAAAGATAGTGTCCTCGCATTTGCGAGGGCCACCTTGCTAGTTTCATGAAATAGTTTTAAAAAATTAATATGAGATCTGGATTCATAAAAATGTCATATTTGCAAAAGTTCACTATGTTTTAACTTGGAGTAGAGCATTTATTCTAACTTCGAATTTTTTTAATCTCTCATGCGATCTCATCATCAAAACAACTACACCCTCCGATCCATAATAAGTATTGCCAATTTAGTAGTACATTTTATACTAAATTAGTGACACTTATTATGGGGAGGGAGTACCATTCTCGGAGTTCACATGGAAAAAATCAAAAAATAATATCTTAGGCGACTAGTCATTAGCAAAACCACTATAATAACTTCACTCATCTTGCTAATTCTCAGTTGTTTAAGAAAGTTATTAGTGCTCGCTCAACAACGTGAACCATCAGCATAATATTGAGATTCGTGCAAGATTTTAGATTATGTTGAACTTTGAGAGTGAAATAGTTTATTATTTTTTGCACTAGATAAACAAAAAACTGCAGCGGGTGGCGTTTTTTGATATGTGGTAAGGGAAGTCCAATAAGAAATAGTTAATTATCAGTCAATTGAGACAATACTAGTTTATTTAACTCTATTAACAAATTATTATAATAGGGTGAATATTTTTATATATGTATTGATATTTAAATTTATAAAATGAACTAACTCTCGTATCCTCACACATAATAAGTACGTCTATCTTTAAGATTATTATTTTTAAAATTCCACTGATCTATTAATAATCATCAACAACAGTACCAAGAGCCTTAAAAGAATTCGAAATTACACCTAGCGACGACTGCAGACACTAGCACGAGCTGAAGACGCGCCGCCGTTCTCGCTCCTCCATCACCCGAGCTAGGCAAAGCTTGTCGTAGTTTTGAGCTTGTTGTAATACACAGACATGCAGTCGTCGTGCTAAGGCCCCATAGGACCAGCGCACCAGAGCAACAACCATCGTCGAAGATGACAATCGTAGATCGGAAGAGACTGGCATCAAACCACACTGACGAATACGAAAAATGATTGGATCCCAAGAGATCCGTCGGACATACAACTCCACACGTCCGCCATCGGTGCTAGACGCACCACACCGGAGCAAGAATACGGCGGGAAGGACGCAACCGACGCTTCAACATCACGAAGAAGACACTGAAAAAAGGCTAAACAAAAACGGAAACTCTCCCGCTGACGAGATGCTGTGATCCGCCACACCGCCGAGGCCTAAGGCCACCGGAGGCGGAGCGGACCGGCAGCGTCGCCGGCGAGGGGACGGAATCCTAGATGGGGATTTGCTGGTTGCTTCCAATCGCCTGGCGGCGGCTGAGTAGGTACGTACCGGTTCGGTAATACACTTTATTTAACTTTAAGATTTGACGAGTTAGTACACTAATTCCTTAATAGAGTATATCCGATAAAGACATATGTAGAGTATATTAGATAAAGACATACTCCCTCTGTTTCAAATTACTTCGCCGGCACGCTTATGTAGGTAGGCTAGTACTTCCTCATTTCTTATTCAAAAAAATCCTGAAATTTTTGAAATAGATAATATGAAATATGTACTACGTATACCAAAAATTCTAAGAATTTTTTGATGAAAAATGAAAGAATACTAGACCACCTAGGTAAGCGTGGACGCGGAGTAATTTGAAACAGAGGGAGTATATAGAGCCCCTTACAAGACGTTTTTATTCAGGTGTGTCGCTCACTCACTCGCGTTTTGTTTTTTGTTGGTACCAAACCCAACTTGCACGCACCTTTCAGGGTGAAAAAAAAATCTTCCGATGGATCGATGGACAATCGCCATCCCTTCGTCGTTGTCATGCACACGCTACCAGGCCACACACCACCTTTCGCATTCACCTCCTGTGCTTGCACGCCGGGCGCGAATATGTGTCGTCTCGGCGACGTCCCAATCCGTCACTCAACCAAAAGGAATTAATACTAGTCACTAGTTACTACTACTTCAAAAGTTAGTTGACTAAAATGATCGATGCGCACTAAGAACAATTTCTAAAGAGGACATCAAATCATCAATGCGACAATTAGCTTTATCTGATTATACAGCAAAAGGTAGAAGTCTATAGCGCCCGCACAAACTTAGTAAAAAAAGACCAGCAAAGTATTGCCCCAATACTAGTACCGCTCGTTTGATTTTTTGAATTGGCCACTAGAAAAGTAAGTTGCATATCATTGTTTTAAGAAAAAAAAATACTTTGACACTTTCTAAAATGTTAGAAATTGCGATACTAAAAGCTCAATCGACTTAGGTAGTTTGACCACATGCTATAGTTACACTAGAGCGATTGGGAGGCGATCATGTTTCTGCTAGGGTTTATCGCTCAGAGGGTGGTTCATGTTGTCGTGGCGAAGATCGCGATATTGTGATCTTCTTCGACTGTGTTATTTCACGGATCACACCTCCTATCGCCTGCTAGGAGTGGTGTCTCAGGAATGGTTTCGCCGACAAAATCTCCAGCAACAGACGGTGCTTTGTCTAGGGCACCGTCCTTCACTTGCCCTTGCTTTTGTAATCATTAGTCGTTAGGGAGTCCTTAACTTCATTGTCAGCAGTTCTCCATTTGTAACTTTAGTGAACTGGCGGGTACACATAATTCTACAAAATAAAATCAACATGTCCACTACTTACTTTTGTAGATCACAAAAGTTCAGAGTACTGTTATGTGATATCAAACTGAGACAATTGTAAAACCCTGGGAAGTGTTCCAAAAGAAGTGAACATGTTTTTCTAAAAATAGTTCGAAAGGGGCAAATCCAGCCTCTGTATTGGTAGATACATATGGCCTTGATTAATTTATTAAAAGTCGCTTATTACAAAATTTTCAAAAGGTTCACGGGTCACACAAAGTTGCTACTTGAATCAGCCAACGGCAGATAAACAGAAGTACATTCAGCCTTGGCATCAACATGTCAAGCGTCTATCAAAACGCCACATGAATTGGCTATAGAAAGCCCGTATGACCATCTCCAAACGGTTGCACCCGAAATCATGTCCTGGCGTTGCTCCTCTTGCTGGAGATAGCACCACATATGGATCCAGTTGGAGGTGAGAGGGATAACCTATAAGAATGAATGAAAACTTGATTTGTTAAATATAAAATCATTCCGCACGTAACAAATAGCCCAAACCAAAGCACATACACCCACTCGGATGAGGCCTTTAGCAACCCTCTCTACACGAGCTAGCCAGTTGCCAAACGAGTACTTAATACTATTAGGAGGTGCAATATTAAAGGACAGGTGCACATCTGCCATAAAACTTTTGCAAAGGGATAATCGAAGAATAAATGGTGTCTCATTTCATGTTGATCACAAAAAACAACACTTTTTAGAACCAAGTCAACTACGTTTAGCCAGATTATCCTTGGATAAGATTACCTTTTTGTGTAAGAACCACATGAAAATTCTAATTTTTCGTGGTACTTTAATTTTTCAAATATATTTACAGAGAAATCTTGTGTGTCCATTTATCAAGTCAAAGTACATGGACCTAATGACCCACAAGTATAGGGGGTGTATCGCAATATTTTCAATAAGTAAGAGTGTCGAACCCAACGAGGAGCAGAAGGTATTGACGAGTGGCTTGGAGCAGAAATTCTCTGCAAATACTTAGCAAACGGATTTTTAGGGTTTTTGATAATACAGGTAAATAAAGTACGAGTAAATAAAAGACAATAATAATAAATGCAGCGAGTGGCCTAATCCTTTCTTTAGCAAAGGACAAGCCGGTTGTATTACTTAAGATGACCAAACGTTCTCGAGGACACACAGGAATATCGTCAAGTGCTTTCGCTTCATATAGTTGATTAATCTTCTTTAGTTTGCTAAGTGTTGTGTGGGTGAACCTGTGCTAATGCACGAACTTCCTAGGACTAATACATACTTATGATTATACCCCTTTCAAGCATCCGCAAGTACAATAAAGTAATTAAGGTAGAAATCTAACCACAGCTTTAAACTCTAAGACCCTGACATCCCTTGTACAAAGGTTTCCTAATGGGGGTTTAGGTTTCTGTCACTCCGGCAACCCCTACGATTAGTAGCCAAATACACAATGCATTCCCCTAGGCCCATATAGGTGAAGTGTCATGTAGTCGATGTTCACATGACACCACTAGAATAAATACACCACAACTTAAATATCAAACTATTGAATCTTTCTCAACACAATTCCACTACTAGCAACATGACTTCTCCCATGTCCTCAAGAACTAAACGAACTACTCACAAGACATCATATGAATCAAGATCAGAGATGATATAATGATATGTAACAATCTGAACAGAAACGATAATTTAATGGTTCACTTAATAGCATCAACTACAAGGAGTAATCAACACCGGGAAAGTTTCCCCTAAGAACTATGCAAGATTCAACCCAATTGTTACAGCGGTATGAAGTGGTGATGTTGGTGCTGGTGGAGATGATGGTGGTAATGATGATGATGATCCCGATGAAGTCCAGCTTGATGGTGGTGTTGATGGCGACGATATTGATACATTGCAAATGTATCTATAATTTTTGATGTTCCATGCTTGATTTTATCCACTTTCTTGTGTTTTGTTCCAACTTTGGAGTACTTTTCATATGATTTCTTGGACTAACCTATTAACAAGAGCCACAGTGCCAGCTGCCTGTTTTCTGTTGTTTTTGGTTCCAGGAAAGTCAGAAAATGAATATTCTCGGAATTGGACGGGACAAAAGCCAAAGTGCCTATTTTTCCGGAAGTGATCAAGTGCCAGAATACGAGACAGGGAAGGGCCAGTGAGCCACCACACCACCTGGCCGCGCGGCCAGGCCCGGCCCGTGCCAGGGGTGGTGTGGCCGCTCCTGGCACCCCCTCGGCCTCCCCTTCCGACTATAAGTTGCCCTCGGGACGAAAACCCTAAGTACCCGATCAAAAATCCACGAAAGAGTCTATAGCCGCCGTCATCTCCATCCCTAGATCAGGAGGGATCTGAAGCTCTTCCCGGCACCCTGCCGGAGAGGGGAATTCACCCTGGAGGCCTTCTTCATCACCATGCAAGCCTCTGGTGTGATGCGTGAGTAGTTCATCCTTATACTACGGATCCATGTAGTAGCTAGATGGCTGGTTTCTCCTCCTTTGTGCTTTCATGTTTAGATCTTGTGAGCTCCGTTCTTGATCAAGATCATCTATTTGTAATTCATACATGTTGTGTTTGCGGGGATCCGATGGATATTGAGATGCTATTTCAGATTGATTATTGATTCTATCATGTCTTTGTATTTGAGATCTTGCATGCTTTCCGTTGTTAGTAGCTATCTTGGCCAAGTAGATGCTAGCAACTCCAAGAGTTAGTATTTATGCTCGATAGTGGGTTCATGCTCTGGTAATCTGGGGAAGTGACAGAAATCTCTAAGGTACTAGATGTATTGTTGCTACTAGGGAGAAAACAACAATCCTTTGTTCATAGAACAATCGTATTGTTTACTTTACACGCAGTTCGTAAAGCAATAATCTGTTGCTTGCAACTTAATACTGGAGGGGGTTCGGATGATAACCTGAAGGTGGATTATTAGTCATAGATGCAGTTGGATGGCGTTCTATGTATTATGTTGTAATGCCCAATCAAGTCTCAGAGGAGTCAAGATGATTAGTATATGCATGTATTGCTTTCTCGGTGTTTGTCAATTGCCCCGCTGTAATTTGTTCACCCAGCATGTTGTCTATCTAAGGAGAGCCACCTCTAGTGAACTATGGATCCCGGTCCTCTTTCTTTACATACAATCTACAATTGTTTACTGTTTTGTGTTTACTTTCTGCAAACTTTTACTTCTTTCCATTCGATACGTTTAATCCTTTGTTTTCCGCAAAACACGGTGATATTGACAACCTCATCGCAAGTTGGGGACAAAGTTCTGTGGTTGTGTTGTGCAGGTCTCCACATTGCTACTAGCACCGGTAGTGCGCCATGCCAAAGCTCAGCTAGTAACACCTTTGAGGTGTTTCCTTGCTCCTACTGGTTCGATTAAACCTTGGTTTCATAACTGAGGGAAACTTGCTGCTGTGCTCATCATACCTTCCTCTTGGGGTTCCCAACGAGCTCTACATCAACACCACGCACCAAGCACTTTTCTAGGCGCCGTGCATTGAGCCATCAGATCTCCCCTCTCCAAGAAGGAATTCCCTCGACAGAATTCTGTCTGCCAGAGAGATCTTTCTCTCTCGGTGTTTTCCGCCCCACAGAGGCGGCAGAATCTTTCTATGATCGCTCCCCCGGTATTAGGTTTTCGAGGGGATAATATAAGCCAAAGGGGAGAGCCTGGAGTGGGCCAGGGCGGCCACACCACCTGCTAGCGCGGCCTAGGGCTGCCCATGCCAGGGGGTGGTGTGGACCCCCTGTGGCCCATCTCCACTCCCCCTTCTGGCAATCTTTTTCTTCTGGAAAAATAGAATGTTCCATGTATTTTCTCGGATTTTCTGATCTTCGCGAATTTCGCCTCCAAACAGCACATTTTGCATCAGAATCCGGACTGCAGCGGTTGATGTCTACGCACTTCTATTCTTGTAGACAGTTGTTGGGCCTCCTAGTGCAGAGGTTTCTAGAACAGCAGAAAGTTTTCCCTTAAGTGGATCACCCAAGGTTTATCGAACTCAGGGAGGAAGTGGTCAAAGGTATCCCCTCTCAAGCAACCCTGCAATCAAGATACAAGAAGTCTCTTGTGTCCCCAACACACCCAATACACTTGTCAGGTGTATAGGTGCACTAGTTCGGCAAAGAGATAGTGAAATACAAGTGGTATGGATGATTATAAGTGGTAACAGTGATAGAAAATAACTTGATGGCGTGGAAGAGACTAAAGGCAAACTGAAATAAAGAAGGAAGCAAGCAAACATGTAACAGATCTAGTAGCAAACGAAGTATCAATGCTTAGAAACAAGGCTTAGGGATCATACTTTCACTAGTGAACACTCTCATATAAATATCTTCTCTTTATGATACTACTCTTAACTACTCTCTGGTTGAACACTCTAATCGATGGTAGGGTTATAACATCACACCTCAAAGTAAGCCTTTCCCATCTAGAAAACCCCACACTGTCACCTTAAGCACTAGATGAGTCCAACAAACACCACAATTTCATAAAGACATCCAACTCCAAGTATAACTCATAACAAGTATTTGTAATCTCTAGCCTAAATGCCACCATGGTGAGCACGCTGTCACTTTCACACACATGGGGAGAGGAGAGATCTATTAAAGCACTTGAGTAGCAAGGTAGATCTATAGATTACAAGCTCATGATCTCAATAAGATCATGCATAGAGAGAGAGCTGAACACATAGCTACCGGTAGAACCCTTAGCCTCGAGAGAGAACTACTCCCTCCTCATCATGGTAATCAACAATGGTGATGGAGATGGTGGTGGAGATCGATGGAGATGGCTCCGGGGGCACTTCCCCATCCTGGCAGGGTGCCGGAATAGAGACTTTCTGTCCCCTGAATCTCCCCTTCGGTGGCGGCGGCGCTGCGGAACTTTTTGTGGCTGGAGGCTTGATGATCTAGGGTTTCGCTGTTGGGAGGCTTCTTATAGGCGAAGAAGCAAGGCCGGTGGGTGGCCAAGGGGCCCACACCATGCCCTGGCGCGGCCTAGGCTGGCCCGCGCCAAGGGGGGTGTGGCCACCCTGTGGCCCCTCTCCGACTCTCCTTCTGGCTCCGTGAGTCTTCCAGGAAAATAGTAACTTTGGCTTTTGTCCCGTCCAATTTCGAGAATATTCATTTTCTGACTTCCTGGAACCAAAAACAGCAGAAAACAGCCAACTCGCACTGTGGCACCTTGTTAATAGGTTAGTCCAAGAAATCATATGAAAAGTACTCCAAAGTTGGAACAAAACACAAGAAAGTGGATAAAACCAAGCATGGAACATCAAAAATTATAGATACATTTGCAATGTATCAGCCGTCCATGCTCCAAAAGTCATCAACCATGCAAAAACAGATGAAATAATATAAGTATCATCTCTTAATATGAAATATAGCAATGAATAACAGTAAATTATGAAATAGAATAGTGATGCAAAATGGACGTATCAACTCCCCCCAAGCTTAGACTTTGCTTGTCCCCAAGCGAAAACTGAGCTCAATAAACATGACCTCAGGTTTATGGAGTGAAGAGTCTATAAAAGAATACAGACAAAGAGCATCACATTCATCAATACATAAATCATAATAGAAAACAACTCACTATTATATAACTTAACTTGCAATAAGTAAAGGAAACACAATAAAGATACATAAAGTAAATTATAATTGGTAATGGCAAACTTTGCTCTTGGTCAAAGAATAGTTGACAATTTGCAGGAGCTCACATATAAAGGGTTTTCAATGATAGCTTTTAAAGTAATAAACACTAAGATAAGAGCAAATGTGCAAAGCAAGGAACATAAGAAACATGATTGAATAAATCATCATATGAATGAATGAACGAATGAAACACAATAACTCAAAATACTTCCTGAGATAGAAGGGAATAGGTTTACTGACTCAACTAAAAAGTAAAAGATAGGCGCTTCGCAGAGGGAAGCAGGGATTTCAAGTTTCATAAAGAGCTTCCAAAAATTATGGTACTTATTAGCTTTCAGCTCTCATTGCCCCTATCATAGGCATCTTTAGGTGATTAAGGTTAAAGTAACACTAAGATGATATGCTTGATAAGTTATAAATTGAAATCTCATGCCCCTTACTTACGAGTACCGAACCTCATGCTACTCAACTTCAGTCACAGGTAAGCTCTTGTCATTGTAAATACATATGTATCATAGAGAACCGCCAACAGGGTACCCCTTGCACATGATACATGAGCTATCCCATAATCAAAATGACAAGTCGAGCAGACAATGAGCATCTCAGCGATCTTTCTATTTCCTATTGCATAGGTTTTTTATGGGGATGCTTCATAGAGTGCTTATTATGGTTATGCTGCAAGTTTCCACCATGATTAGGCATGGCTTAGGCTAGCGGCACAGGCGTTTCTCTAACACACATACAAACTCCATGATCTTACAAGTTTCCCTTTTATTTCACACCGTCGGGATCCATAAGCAAAAGAATCATGATATCAATGGAATATAAGTGCAATGTTGAAAGCGTTCCCCATGATACATGGTTCTGCTAACCTCAACTTATAAAGCGCAAGCATATACGCGACAAAGATGGACACAATGGTTCAAGTTTATTAAGTGCAAGAAAGGAAAGTGTGCCATCAAGTTTGTGAGAGCTTTAATCACTAATTTTCATATAACAAGTTTAATTCGGAAGGTAGATAAAAACATGAATTTACTTGGAATAGAAATAGTGCTAGTAGGTAAGTATGGTGGACACAAATGGCAAAGGTTTTGGTTTAAGGATTGGATGCACGGGAAGCATTCCCTCTCAGTACAGGTTTTTGGCTAGGAAGGCTGGTAGCAAGCATAAGAGTTAAAGGAAACAAACAAACATACAAGTGATAAAGACAAACATGCAATCTTCCTTGGAAGCACAAAAGATCTTAACTAGAGAATACTAAGCTTATGAGAAAATCAAGAAAGAAAGATGATAAAATTATGTTTCTTTAGGGTACTTCTATCTTTTCATTCAATTCTCAAAATAGTGTTGCTACTGACCGAGCCAGGTTTGCCAAAACCAACTAAATTTACTCAATGATCTCAAAGTGATACCAATACAAATGACAAGATCAATCATATAATCATAAATTGAAAACTAACATAAGATATGCAAAAGAGTAAATGATAGAACTTCTCATTAATATTCCATAACGGCAACTCACACCAAGGGATACATAATATCTAACAAGAGGGGGACACTTCCATAATGCAAACCATCCTACATGATAACTTCTGTATTCATGATATGACTCTACTAAAAAGGTAAAAAGATAGAAGTTAGTGATGTGATACCGTGGTACTCCCCCAAGCTTGGAACAAACCAAGGGGATGCCAAAACCTGATGATGAATTACTCCTTCGGTGGTGGTGGTATTCTCTCGATGATCTTTTTGATTAATTTCCCCAAGTCCTCAATCTCGAAGGTGAGAGTACGAATCAACTCCGAGTTTTGCTCGATACGGCTCATGATCATGTCGGGTTGCGAATTCCAGCTCTTGTGATTCTTTCCCCACTCTTCCTTCTTGAAGTCTTCTTTTTCTGCATGCTTAGAACGAGGCATATCCCAGTTGGAGGGTAGTTTCTCCTTGGGCATATTCTGGAATTGATGCTCATGGATAAGGGTATGGAAGGGATTCTTGGTGCATGGAGGAGGTGACCGTGGAGCCAAACAGTGACGCGGAGGCTTCCCTCCAGTTGACATCTGTGTAGTCCTTTTGATCTTGGCAGGGTTTGCCAACACTCCAATGCTTGCAATGGTAGTGCCGGTGTGCAGATGCTGGCTTTTCTTTGCCTCCTATTCATCTTTACTCTTGATCTCCTTCTCTTGCCTAGGGTCTTGGGGATCCTCCTCCGCATGCTCTTTTCCTTTACCCTTGGCAGAGACCATTGTGCTTCTAAACTTTTAAGAATAGTTCCTGGCAGAAACAGATCGAAACGAAAACACGATGAGGACACGATATACGAACCTCGGGGGATCCGGTGGATTATATATTATGAAGTTTTACAACAAAAGGAAGGTACTGGAAGAAAACGGGTCAGAGACAGAGTCCGAGGTGGCCACACCACTTGCTGGCGTGGCCAGGGGGCCCGCGCCAGGGTGTGGTGTGATCCAACCTGGCTCCGTTTCCATCCCTCTTTTGCTTCGTTGCTTTCCTTGTTGGATAAAAACTGCAAAAAAAAAAACTTGACAGAAGTTTCGCAGAACTTTTCTTACCAGAACTGTTACCTATTTGAAAACGGACTCTGTAGGTCTCTGAATTTGGTCTTTAGTAGATTCTTCCGGAGTCACCGCTTGAATAATATCAATATCTTCATCTTCATACTCATATTGCTCAAGTCATGAAACCTTTCACTTTCTTATTACACCATTTTCTCCAATAACCTGGAAATTTCTTTCACACAAAACTTCACACAATTCTCATTAGCAACATTAGTATAAGTGAGGTAATAAACCTTTTAAGTTCAATTTCAACTGAAATCCATCAAAACATAAGCTACTAAAACAACTCCTTCCGAAAACCCAAAAGAATTCAAAAAGGAAATCGATTTAAGAGGCAAATCCAGAAGTGGCAAAAATATGTCAAAACAGACCAACAGGTAAAGATCAATTTTTTTTCGAAAATCTTCTGTTGCTCAAATCAAAAAGTGCAAAACTAACGAAAGTTAAATAACAACCTGGAGCAGAAGCACAAAAAAGATACAGCTCAATCCGATGTACAAAGATTTTTCATGAATTTTTACGGTGAAGCACAAAAAATCTGTTTCGGGACAGCAACTTCCCCAAATCTTATTTCTCTCTCATTAGAGGTTGATCTTGACACAAAAACCAAACAAAAAGGATAAGGAGATGTTATTACCGAAGTAATAACTACCAAGACTCAAATAAACAAAAATTGAAATCAAAAATAATATATTAGGTTGTCTCCCAAAAAGCTCTTTGTTTATAGCCATTAAGATGGGCATGATAATTTTAATGATGCTCACTAAAGAGTAAGAATTGAAGTAAAAGGGAGCATCAAGAAGCAAAAATACACATGTTTAAGTCTAACCCACTTCCTATGCAAGGGAATTTTGTAAGAAAATAAATTGTTGAAACCAGAGACTGCTAGCATAGCAAGGCAAAACAAGTGCAACATAAAGACTTTCAGCATAAAGCGAAGAAACTTAATATTATTAAGATGCATTAGAACAGTCTTCCCTCTCTCATAATAACTTTCAGTATCATCCATAAATTTAACGATATAACTATCACAAGAACCATTATAGCAATGATAACTTATCCTAACAGAAAACACATGGATACTAGCTCTCATAACACCATTTTGTGAAGCAATATTAGAAGTATCTTTAAAGAGGATAGTGTGTCCATCTATACTTAGTGACAAAGTATTTCACATTTGCTATTACAGGTTCATCATCCATTTGTTCACCAGGTTCAACAGCTTTATTTGTACTTTCATTAACCATACTAGCTATCATAGAATGTTCCTTTACTTTAACTTGGAAAGGTATTTTCTCAATGTAAGGTTCAGGTAAAACATGATTAGCAGTATAAGCTTCAGTATTTCTTGTAGGAACATACTTAGCAACATCTTTATATGGTTCATGATACTTATTCCACTTCTTTTTAGGAACTTCAACATAGGAAGCAAAAGCCTTAAAATAAGTTACAATAGCTTGAGAGTCTAGTCCATACGCATTTTTAATATTTTGAAAGTCATCAGTTCCCTTAAAAGATTGAATGCATTCATAATCATAATTTATACCTGACATTCTTCCTTTGTCATTCTCCCATGCTTCAGCGTTGTCTTGGATATGGTCTAGAAGATCCCATTTAGCTTCTTCTTCCATGCGTGTAAATGATCCAGCACAAGAAGCATCCAATAAATCCTTATCATGGAGAGAAAGCCTTGCATAAAATTTATTGATAATAATATTGTGAGGGAGGACATTTGAGCATTAGTAACTTCAATCTCCCCCAAGATTGAGCTGTACTCTCTCCATCAAGAGGACACAAGTTGTATATTTGATTCCGATCTTTATGAATCTCACTAGGAGGATAAAATTTTGAATAAAATAGATGCACTACTTCCTCCCATTCAAGAGCTTGAAAATTCTTCAACAGCTTATATCATTCCTCAGCTCTTCCTTTCAGTGATAATGAGAATAACTTCTTCTTGACTTGATCTATTGTAATACCTGCACACTTAAACAACCTACATAATTTGTGTGTATAGAGCAAATGATCACAGGGATGGACAGTTCCATCTCCAGCATAATAGTTATCCATAACACGATCAATAATTTTTGTAGGTATTTTAAAAGTATCATTCTGAGCAGGTGCTGGTTCATCTACTACCTTAGCCGTGGTAGTAGCATTATGAAATAAGAAACTCGGTGAATTATCCATATTGAAAATAAAGCAACTAACAGAAGTTGATAAGTAAGAGTGTCGCACCCAACGAGGAGCAGAAGGTGTTGACGAGTGGCTTCGAGCAGGAATTCTCTACAAATACTTAGCAAACGGATTTTTAGGGTTTTTTGATAATGTAGGTAAATAAAGTACGAGTAATTAAAAGACAATAATAATAAGTGTAGCGAGTGGCCCAATCCTTTCTTTAGCAAAGGACAAGCCGGTTGTATTACTTAAGATGACCAAACGTTTTCGAGGACACACAGGAATATCGTCAAGTTCTTTCGCTTCATATAGTTGATTAATCTTCTTTAGTTTGCTAAGTGTTGTGTGGGTGAACCTGTGCTAATGTACCGACCTTCCTAGGACTAATACATACTTGTGATTATACCCCTTGCAAACATCCGTTAGTACAAGAAAGTAATTAAGGTATAAACCTAACCACAACTTTAAACTCTAAGACCCTTACGTCCCTTGTGCAATGGTTTCCTAACGGGGGTTCAGGTATCTGTCACTCCGGCAACCCCTATGATTAGTAGCCAAATACACAATGCATTTCCCTAGGCCCGTATAGGTGAAGTGTCATGTATTCGACGTTCACATGACACCACTAGAAGAAGTACACCATAACTTAAATATCAAACTATTGAATCTCTCTCAACACAACTCCACTACTAACAACATGACTTCTCTCATGTCCTCAAGAACAAAACAAACTACTCACAAGACATCATATGGATCATGATCAGAGATGGAATAATGATGTATAACAATGTGAACATAAACAATAATTCAATGGTTCCACTCAATAGCATCAACTACAAAGAGTAATCAACACCGGGAAAGTTTCCCCTAAGAACTATGCAAGATTCTACCCAATTGTTACAGCGGTATGAAGTGTTGATGATGGTGCTGGTGGAGATGATGGTGGTGGTGATGATGATGATCCTGATGAAGTCCAGCTTGATGGTGGTGTTGATGGCGACGATCTCCCCTCTCCGGGAAGGAATTCCCCCGGCAGAATTCTGTCTCCCGTAGAGATCTTTCTCTCTCGGTGTTTTCCACCCCGTAGAGGCGGCGGAATCTTTCTGTGGTCGCTCCCCTGGTATTTGGTTTTTGAGGGGATAATGTAAGCCAAAGGGGAGAGCCTGGAGTGGGCCAGGGCGGCCACACCACCTGCTGGCACGACCTAGGGCTGCCCGCGCCATGGCATGGTGTGGCCCCCCTGTGGCCCATCTCCACTCCCCCTTCTGGCAATCTTCATCTTCTGAAAAAATAGAATTTTCCATGTATTTTTCCGGATTTTCTGATCTTCGCGAATTTCGCCTCCAAATAGCACATTTTCCATCAGAATCCTGACTGTAGCGGTCCATGCTCCAAAAGTCATCAACCATGCAAAAACAGATGAAATAACATAAGTATCATCTCTTAATATGAAATATATCAATGAATAACAGTAAATTATGATATAGAATAGTGATGCAAAATGGACGTATCAGGACCTAACCATGAAGAAACCAGATGTTGTTAACGACCATTTAAAGATATCATGGCCATCCAAAAGATGAACCTGCATCAAACGTTGTACTAAATGAGTCCATCTTGTCCAATTATTTTTGATCAGCGCACTCCTAAAACCTATGTTTAAAGGAGTTCTGGGCATAACATCAACTACCGAAACTCCTTCTCGATGCCTTGATATTGTACAATGAAGGATATTGAATATCTAGAGTTCTATCATCTAACCAAATAACTTTCCAAAACCTAGTGTTCATACCATTACCTATATCAAAAGAACCCCTCTCTAGGAATTCATCTTTGACACTCATAAGGCCCTTCCAAAAGGGAGAATTTGTTGGTTTTGGATGAGGTTGGGATAGAGATTTATTATGCATGTACTTATTTTTCAATAACTCTTGCCAACCTACTCCTTCATTAAGAAGTTTAAATAGCCACTTCCTAAGTAAACATCTATTTTTAATTCTAAAACTTCGACACCCAAACCTCCTTGGTCTTTTTGCGAACAAATTATACTCTACTTTGTTAGTCTATATTGTCTTTTTAGGGCTTTGTAAGATATCTAGATCTATAATCCCCACCAATCAATGCCTCCTCTAAGTGAGGGGAACCCACTGGATATAGATCTTCGAGTCATTGGTTGTCCTCCACTACTGTTCTTCCTCTCTAATTCCTCCCTAACACTTATTGCTTTGGTGAGATTTGAGAGTGAAGTATTTGAGAATCCTAGGTGTTCTTGCTTTGCATGCATAAGTGTTGAGCTCTCCATTTCGATTGGTTCGAGTGAGATACCGTGATCTTGTTACTCTTGGAGGATTACCTTCTAGTTGGATTGGCGATTAGTGTCGCGGTGTCCTCTTCATGGAAGATTGTGAAGAGACTTGAGCTTCTCCTTCAAAGAGCTTGTGAAGTGGTTGTGGAGCTTGCCATCTCCGGAATGGAGGAAAAGCTAGCCATAAGGAAAGTGGTTATTCCCTCACCAAGATAGCCTCAGAGATAAGGTGCCCATCGTGGCTTGGAGAAATTCTTTGTGGGATCTCACACCTTTCCAAATGTGACGCACCTTACTTGTAAGGGAACACGGGAATACATCTTCATCTCTACGTGCATGCCTCGGTTATCTCTATACCCGAGTTTACTTTTCTTGTGATAGCCATCAAGTTTGAAGTAATTATATCTTGCTTATCACTTGTGTTATATATATCTTGTGCTATCTTGGTTAGCTTATCTTGTTTTTGGTGCGCTTAGTTGAGCCTAGTGTATTTAGGTTTTATGCTTGTAAAATAAATGTTAGTTTAATTCCGCATTCTTTCAAACCAAAACTGTAATAGTTTTTAAAAATGCCTATACAGCCCACCCTCTAGGCGACATCTCTATCCTTTCAAAACCTTTCATCTGAAGTACTTGTTGCAATAAAGACCATTTAATCTTATCATAGGCCTTTTCAAAATCTATTTTAAAGAGAACACATCCATTTTCTTCCTATGAATTTCATGGATACTTTCGTGTAAGATCACCACCCCCTCTAGGATGTGTCTACCAGGCAAAGCATTCCGAGTCGGCCTCACAACTATTTCTGTGATCTTGGTGATATGGTTGGTGCCTACCTTAGTGAAAATCTTGAAACTAACATTAAGCAAACAAATAGGACGGTACTACTGAATTTGAATTGCATTTTCCTTCTTAGGCTGTAAGATTATCATCCAAAAGTTTAAATGGAATAAAGGTTACTCTCCCTTTTGAAAGCTAAAAAATGTCCATCATGTCTCCTCTAATAACATCCCAAAAGGTTTGATAAAACTCAGCGGGGAACCCATCTGGTCCGGCCACTTTGTTCTTTTCCATCTGTGTAATAACATCATGCACTTCCTCTTTGGTGATTCAGCTATGAGTATGGCATTCTCGTTATTTGAAAGCTGAGTATGTCATATCTTAATTATTCTATCATAAAAACATTGCAAGTAGCGGTCGCCTCAAAATGTTTTCTAAATGGAAGCTCCTATTGATGCTTAAAAGAGTTCGGCTTCTGGCATCTCGAACGTAGATGCCACAACCACCACGTACGATCAAGAGAATGGGAACAAACCATGTGACATTTTTCTTTCTAAAAGGTAAATGAAAACATATTCCTAATGCTAGTGGAAAGCTTAAGATGCCGAAATGTCGAAACCTAGGCTCGACCCAAAAATCCCGGGTTGGGCTAGGCCTAGGCCTATGTTTTTGAGCTCGATGGTTAGGGTGGGATGGGCACGGTACCCTTAAGTGGGCGACTTAAGGCATGGTCAGGCCGTCTAGGTATTTTTGGACTTCATGGTCGGGCTAGGCTAGGCTCGGGCCTATGTATTTGGTGTCGATATTTTTTTCATGGCCCGAGATATGCCTAGGTCTACCCAATGACATCTAGCTTCGCTTATCTTGCTTATCTGAACTTGTGCTTCTCAATATTTGGAATTAGATACGTCTAAGGAACGACAAAGTCATTCCTTAATGATAACTAACTTCGCTTGCCTTGTTGTCTTCTTCAATTGCACTCCTCGAAGTTCTCTGGCACATGACATGTCATCTGCGAGACAAGGAGAAGCAGGTGTCTCACCTTCTAATTTCGAAGATTCTTCTTCCTCCTCTGTTCCACACAGTGGCCAAAAGCGACCTCGAATCCCCTGCAATGAGTTTACATACACGACATCATCACATCTCTTTCGATACCCTCCTTCCAATGGTTGTTACAAGGCTACTGACCTTTTCTTCTTCCTCAACAGGTTCCTTGTGAATCTCATCTGTTTTTCCGTCACTCAGATTGATGTTAGTTTCTCGACTCCAAGCGGTGCCATCCTTCTCTTTGGGTCATAGAAAATGTTGACGTAATGAGCATCTGTTTGTGGCCTCTATGACCACCCTCTATGCGTCTGCGGCCTGATGGGATCTGTCCCTAGCAGGTCCGAGGTCTTCCGATTCGAGGGCGCTAGTAAGGCCAAGACTATGTGTCGATCCATTCGTTGAAGTTGTTGTAGCCAGGGGCGTACCCAGGTTATAGGACGAGGGGTCACGCGCCACTGGGTAAAATTGGACTTTTTTTAAATGTATTTTAGCCTTTTTTTTTAGTGTGTGACACCTCCAATTCAAGCTAAAAAAAATTATGTGTAACGTAGAGTGACACTGAGTTAATTTTGCCATAGGTTCGCCCCTGGTTGTAGCCCCTCCGCAACCTCTCTCACCTCCCGTTTGCTCTCCGAACTCCTAGAAAATACGAAATCCGGTCTCTTCCACGTACTTGTGAATGGTGTTTTAGAGAAAAAAATAGCTATTTTTAATCTTTTGCCTTTCTCCCTATGCGTCAAAAGAATGCGCAATACACATGCTAGGAGTGTCAAGTTCTAACCAATTTGGGGGCCCTCAAAATTTCCCAAGTCACGAGACAAGATATCTAACCGGTGAAAGTATGCGACAGACGACTGAAGCAACCGACGAACCCTAGCCACGCATAGGTACACGATGCAGTACGAGCCTAACTTCGTCCTTCCATTTTCCCTTTTAGCCCGAACGTCGTCTCTCCGTGGTCCGTGAAGTTTGACCATGCAGCCATGCATGGATAAGGAGCAGTACTACTGTCCGCGTTCATCAATTCGGCTATGGCGTTCCTTGGAGCAGTAGAATACCTGCGTGGCGAGCTGGCATTCGGCACGCCACCATTGTAGCAAGGAAAGGTACACGATCATGCACGCAAACGCTGCAAACCTGCCCAAAATTGCAGCCGCCGTCCAGATTCTGCACCGCGCGTACGTAGGACGCGCCCTCCATCGAACCGTCGTGTCGCAGAAAGGGGGCACTACTGTTCACACAAACTTTACGGGCCGTCCTACGGCGAGAGATGGACAGATCGATCAGCCGCAAGAAGTAGAGCTTACAGAAGAAAGAAGAGGCTGGAAGGAACCTCCTCGATCAACGGGTGGGATGTGGGAAGATTGTCCATCCCCACGCCAACACGTACGCGCCCCGGTCAAATTATTAAGCGGTCGGTCGAGGATCGATGTTTCACATGCTCGATTGATCCATCGTATCGTACAGATCGGTACTCTACTTTTACGTACGCGAGATATGAAGGCGTGTGCTTGCTGGTACACTTGGAAATGGATATCTGGCTGTGGCAGGTGCGCCCAACTTTTTTTTAAACGAAAGGTACAGCTCAAGCGTGCATGCGATGCAAGGAGTTGACGTCAGGCGGCTTGGCTTGCTAGGCGTGCTCGTGTCGCGTGCCTCCCCCGGCCGGACCCCGGAAGCCGACACAGCCGCGATCGATGGGTAACTTGTGCATCCCGAACTCTCGGCTAAAAAACGGTAGCTTGATCAAGCTAGTTCTGCGTCGTCCCATCCGCTAGCTAGCTACTACAGCTTGCACATCACGCACATTCACACCTCAAGTTGCAACGTCCCCCGTGCTAAATATTGTTGTCATTCAGAATACAAAGTTTTTGAAGAAAAAATGCACATTTGTAGGATAAATCATGGGCTACATGTACATCCAGCATTTTTCTATTTATTTTTTTAAAATTCACATATATTTGAGTAATTTTTTTCTGCACCATCTACGAGCACGTACATTATGTATACTTATATTATGCATCGGCGGAAAGCGATAACGCACAGGAATTTTACGGTTTTCGCCACGAAAATTGTGATCTCCACTCAGCATGCCCTCGTGTGGGTCATTATATTTTCGATAAAAGACGGCACCGTGTTATTAATCAAAGGGGAGAGTACTACGTAAGCATGCCAATTAAGCTTTCCCCATGTCAAAAAAAAAAAAAGCGTTCCCTCGATCGACGCTCGCTCTCTCGCCTTGTTCGCAGATACCCGGCCGGCCTGCTTCTATTTTCATTTTCCATTATCCAAAATTAGCCAGGAAAGCTGGCACACAGTGATCGTCATCAGTAGATGACAATCAACAGCACGACACACGCACACGCATCGCTTTCTCGCGCGGCTCCACACGACGAATTATTAAGCCCCCAACTCCTATCTACACCTCCTCCTCCTCCCAACTCCTAAGTGTTACTACTAGCGCCAGACTGCCAGTGTAGTGTAGTACCCCACCCTCACATCTCCCTCTATAAATTCCTCCGGCCAGCCTACGAGCTCACAAACTCGGACACCGGTCACTGGACAGCACAGCTAGCAGCTCGCAGCTGAGCGCCTCTCTCTCAAAATATCCAAGATCTAAATCCTATCAAATATTTAAGCACGTACGAGAGTAGTACAGAAGAGCTAGTGTTTTCGTGTCGCTCTTTGCTTTGCTTTGGAAAGAAGATGAGCCCCGAGGAGGAGGAGATGCTGCTGTTCCCTTCGTTCGACAGCTTCCCGGAGCATTTCGCCGCGGACGACGCCACGCCAGGCGACGCCGGTAAGTTCATACTTGATCCAGCTTCTCGTCAGTTAGCTATCGTGCTACATATGCGCACGTGCAAGGCTGAGCTAGCTAAGGAACGCTTATCTAACCGGCCAAAATGTGGACGTAGGCGGCGAGCAGAAGAAGGCCGGCCGGCAGCGGCGGAGGCGGAAGGCGAGGCAGTCCGCGGCGGTGGGCGATGGCGACGACGCGGCGGCGAAGAAGCGGAAGTTGACCGACGAGCAGGCGCAGTTCCTCGAGATGAGCTTCAGGAAGGAGCGGAAGCTGGAGACGCCGCGCAAGGTGCAGCTGGCCGCCGAGCTCGGGCTGGACACCAAGCAGGTGGCCGTGTGGTTCCAGAACCGGCGCGCCCGCTACAAGAGCAAGCTCATCGAGGAGGAGTTCTCCAAGCTCCGCGCCGCGCACGACGCCGTCGTCGTGCACAACTGCCACCTCGAGGCCGAGGTACGTGCAGCGGTGCAACTACCTAGCTAGTCCTTCTGTAGTACATGTCAGGATTCTTGGCTGCTACCAAAGCTGGTTGTGCTGTGCTAACTGCTAACATGGATCTCTCTGTGCAGGTGCTGAGGCTGAAGGAGAGGTTGGCTGAGACCGAGGATGAGAAGAGCAAGTTCCTGGCCGCGGCGGCGACAACCGGCGGCAGGGGGAGCAGCAGCCCGAGCTCGTCGTCGTTCTCGACGGTGACGCACTACCCGGCGGCGATGGTGGGACAGTTCGGGATGGAGGAGATGGAGGCCGACCTGACCTACATGAGCGAGTACACCTACAGCGACAACTACATGCTGGATCAATTCAGCTACTTCTACGATCAATTCAGCTGATTTGGATCAGACAGTTCTAGTTCACTGTGATCAATGTTAATTAATTAATTATTAATCAACGGGAATTGGAAAGCACGTACGTCTGCACGTAGCAGCAGTAGCAAAGTCAAGTAGTATTGGCGTATTGGTAGTATCAGTTGTTGATCCCTAACGAGGAATTAATCTAGTATTAGTATGTGCTAAGCTATGTACATTATCTATTGGTGATCTTTGTAAGTATTATTTGTGGATTATCGTGCAAGAGATTATGATGAACTGGAGCAACTAATGACGTGATGACAAACCAGGTGTACTAGCTAGCCATTGTTTTTCTTTTAAAAGGTTGATATGTGCATATCCTTGTACCTCCTGTGTTTTTTGTTTGTGCCTCCATTCCTAATTTGTTTCTGATCTGGCCCAACTGACTGGGCCTCATCACTGTTCTGGGCTTCATTGCACATCAAAGCCCCTCCCTGATGTTTCATTATTTGTTCATCATAATCAGTAGCACCTTTTCTTGCTAGGTTTCATTATTTCATTCGATTGTCCATCATCGGTGCTAGTGGTATGTCCTGCAGTAGAAAATATCAGTACCAGTGGCAGTTTCCTTGTGCGTGCACTGATGCTGAGCATCAGATATAGTCGAAGCAACACAGCAGGAGATGGTTTGGTTGGTGCGTACGTACTACTGGTGTACAGCACCCCGAGCTAAGTGTGCCGGCATAATAGCATCCTACGAGTAGACGTCAGACGTGTCGACCGGAGCAAAAAACTGCGGCCATTATCCGCAGCTAATGATTGTGGCATCGAACCCAGCTACCAAAGCCGTTAGCTTAAAAGCCTTCCTCCCGCGGAGATAAGGGCATCTTTAGCGGGCCGATACAAAGTGGCTATCTAAACCATCCGTTTAGGTGTGGATGACTGGATGAGTCTAGCCACGGAAGTAATTTGGGGTCGTGGTCAGGTATGTCTGTTTAGAGCGTTGAGCGGCGCGATCCATCCAGTCTGTGTTGGTTTTTCTTGCCATCGGTTTCTGCCGGTTCTGGTGACTTCCACGTTTTCTGACGATCTCCCGTCGTATCTGGCGAGTTTTCACCGTCGACTATAAAGGCCGACATGGTGGACTGGTGCGCAGCACAACACCCACCATGCCTGGCCGCGCATTACCACCACTCGCGCACGAAACCCTGGCGAATACTCGTCGCGCCCACACCGCCGCCTAGGAGGGGGGGAGTTGGACGACCTCTCCGACTTCGACCATCCGGGGGAGGCGCCAATCGAACAGCACGGGAGCTCCCAGAGGCCCGAGGCTGGTCTCTCCTTCAAGCGAACGACGGTAACCGCACGACCGGCCAACCCTTGAGTTGGGATGTTCTCAACGAAGTCATGTAGTCGCTGCACCTTCGACGACAAGAACTCGAGTTAGCGTACACGGAGATGTTTGGGGCCGTGGGCGCCTCGCCCCAGCGTCGAGGCGTTGCGCCTCGACATAGCAAAGGAGGAGCAGGGCACAGAGAGGGCGATCTACCGATCTCCGTGTGAAGAGTGGGGTGTCGTTGACCCGCCACGCCCGGTCCACGTCGAACCCTTCATGCGGCGCCATAGCCTATGAGGATTGTTGTCGCCGTCCCTACACGGCGCATGTAGTTTAGCTAGTTGTTTTGGTTCAAACTTTTGTAAAACGCCTAAATTTGAATGAATTTTTTTATCTTGTTGTTTCATGGTGAACGAACATTGTGTTCTTGTTGGACGGCCGCTAATGGGGCACCGGTTGGATGGAGATGCAGCCGGAGCGCCCACCCGATGCGTCTGGTGTACATGTAGGTGGGAGTTTCGGCTAGAGGAGGAGGTTGCCCATGACCAATGCTAGAACGACCAACATATATCCAACACGAGAGCGGGAAAGAGCCGGAAGTGGCGGGAAAAGGCGCGGGAACTGTCTCGAGCAGCAGCACTGCAGGCGGCAAAGCGGTGTTGCAGGTGGTTGAACTTTCTGTGCCGCTTACATATTGCTCCTACTGCCCGTGCCCGGACACGCACTCGGTCCGGCCGCGTCCGCACATACGCATCGGCCACCCAAATTTGATGCGCCGATAGGTCGCGCCGGACGATTCGGTCCAGATGGGAAGTCCGCCGCTCGGATCCGGTCAGACCGGTTCGGACGCGACAGTACCATTTGAGTCGTGGCGCTGGAGATGCCCCTAAGCCCGCTGCAAAGATGACCTGAATGATCGATCGAAAGTATACTCTACTAATGTGTGTGCGTTTTTCCTCTACCTAATCGATCCTCCGTCGTCTACCGCGCGCGACAGGGACGTCCGTCGTCGCACGAACAGAACACCAGCAGCGAGAAAAACAAAACGCGGATGCACGGTCCGGAGACATCGTCGTTCTCCTCGAACCCGTCGCGATCGCTGGCGTGGCTTAATCATCATCATCATCGCTGTGGGGGACGCGGGTTACGAGTGACGGAGTACGCCAAAGAGGTGTAGTGCCTTTGCTGCTGCTTTGCTTAGCCCTGGAGGCATGGGATAGGTAGCCGGAGCATTCTTATCCAGGAGGATGTGATGCCTCCCCCCTGGAGCTGTACGACGGATGAGATTGGAGCAGAAAAGTATCGGAGAACTTTCAGCGCCCGCAAACTGTCACGCTCGCCGCTGTACGAACCACTGAATTATGCAGTTACCTGCGGTGGTGTGGTTGGTTGGTCCAGATGCACATCCACGATCCACCGGTACAGGCGTGTAGTAGCCACCTTTGCTGCTCAACTCAGAACTGGCATGTGCTTCTAGGAATCACGTGTAAGCAGCATGGCCATTACAAACGCAGCAAGTGCAGGTACCTGGGTGTTAAACAACGACGGTTGGTTGTGCACGATAGAGATGTACGATCACTCGATCTCTAGCTAACCAAACTTGTTACCATAGCTTACAGATTATAGTTAGTTAGTCGTAAACAACCTTGTAATCTTAACTGTTGAGTAAAAGAGCAATTTACCAAGAGAATTAACCATACTAAAAGGTAGATAAAACATGAATAGGATAATCTATCTATCTATCTATCTATACTATAAATTGTCTAGAGGTAGGTTCGTCTCCTATATTTTCCGTCCGACATTTTCTAAACGGATTTGCGCCTAACAGTTTGGATAAACTAAAACCACTGCCGCCACCTAAGTAAAAAAAAGTCAAAATCCAGCGTGCCCGAGTTCGTCGCGCCCTATGTCCCTGTTCTCTCTGCCTGGGGCAACCCAACCCATGGCGGAGGTTGCCGCTGCGTCCCGCCGTGACCCCTAGGAACACATCTCCCCACCCCTCCTGCCCCATCTACCGCCTGCAGCGGCGACCGTAAACATAGTCACAGAGGTCAGCGGCAATCGCCTCCCTTCTCTGCAACACCAGCTGATAGTTCATGTCGTGGCCTCATCATTCTTGCAAGATCTCTGCAGTCTCGCGGCATTCCTGTCTAGGCCGTCTCCGTCTCTCATCACGGTGACCTCTGCCTCCGTCAATCCCGCGCTGCCGCCGGCCGCTTCCGCAGCGAGGATGGCCACGGGAGGGTTGGTGGTGGTGCGGTCTACCTGGGGGCTCCTCCTCCAACCCATGCCTCCTCTTCTCAACCCACCTCGCTCTCCCCTACAATCTATTTAGTTCAATTTCGAAGGAAGTAGCCAATCCCCTAAAAATTTGTTGCTTCTGCGCTGCCCATGACCTCGCTCTCCCCTACAATCTATTTAGTTCAATTTCAAAGGAAGTAGCCAATCCCCTAAAAAATTGTTGCTTCTGCGCTGCCCATGGAGCTTCGCCGCCCTGCTAATGCTGCTTCTGTCCCCGAGAAGCTCTCGCGAACCCCGCGCGTGGTACTCTCCTATTCCGGATGAGGCTGATGCTTTAGCCTGAGAAAAGAATAACTGAACAGTACAATGGAGAGGCAGCGTATGCTGGTGAGTGGATGGGGAATAAACGTGAGATGGAAATTAAGCACTTGCAGTTCAGTACCCAAAGTACATAAGAAGACACACGATACACATCTTCAACTGGGCATATACACCTCACGTTCGAAGGAAAATATCCAGCACAAATTTCACTTAGTTTCTCTAGCCAGTTTAATACTTCATCTATCCTAAAATAACTGACATCGCTTTGTCTAGATACGCATGTAGTGCTTCGATACATGCATATTAAGACAAAGTGAACTCAGTTAATTTGGGGCAGAGGGAGTAAAAAATTGTCCGCCCAAATCGGAAAGTAAATAATTCCGGTTTTGAAAGTACAAACCGACTGCCATAAGAATTCAATTATCAACCAAAAATTACAAGAAATGTAATATCAAGAACGGAAAAAAATCGGTTTTGAAAGTACAACAACAAACTTAAAAGTTCTAATGAGAATATAAATTTTCTAAGAGTGCATTGCGAAGTAGAGTTAAAGACAACCAGAAATGCACATGTTTAAATCTTAAAAATATTCATCCGTAGGGAAGTCTACGGAACTATAGTTGGCAAGGGGGAACGAGAGAAGAGGAGGCCACGAGTAGCGCCTGACGACAGGGTGAGAGGGCGGGCGGCGACTGCTTGTAGGTGGAGGCGGAAATTAGGTTGTCTCCGGTGTGTTCGAGGGCATTGGCACATGTTACCGATATAGTGGGAGATAAACATGGGGAAGAAATAGACAACGAGAAAGGGTGGGCATGGAATATGGCAGGGAGGTGGGCTAGCATCCATGAATGACAATATCATTTCGTGGCAACGCACGGGCATTCAGCTAGTAGAGATTAAATTAATCATATGGTTTAGCGGATAACCTACTACAAACCATAAGATACGATAGACTATCTGACTAAGATAAACAAGATCGAGAAAGATGGTATATATCACAACAGAAGAATCGCTCATGTTGATGTTGGTACCGTCGTTAGCCATGTCGTTGAGGAAGAGATTGTTGATGTTGGGAAAGAGGTCGTCGTTGGGGAAGACATCGGCGTTGTCGCTATCCGTGATGAAGTCCGCAGTCGTGCTAGTAGCGCTCCCCGAAAAACTTATCGCCCTTCTCTCGTACAGGACTCGAAGCAGCGGGGTCTCGGAGGCCTACTGTCTTGGCTCACGGTGCACGCCGCAAGACGGGATGGGGGAAGATCTAGGTAGCGCAGTGCTATGGAACTGGAGAGGAGGAGCGACCTCTCACTCTTATAGGCACGAGTAGGCAGACGAACAGTCGGTGTTGGGAGAGAAAACACACTCGCGTAGACTGTTCAGATTATTATACATTCATGCGTGGCAAAAAGAAAGAGAAGCTCTCGGCTCGAGGCATTCCCGTAACCCGCGTGTGTCGTGGCGAGGCGTGGCGAGGCGGGCAGAGGACGAGGAGGAGCGCGCGTGTATATCTCTCTCCTTCTCATTCTTTTACCAAGTGGTGAAAGAGCCCTCCTTATAAGGTGGTGAAATATTTCTTTAACTAGCAATATGGTACTAAACATTTATCAAAACTCTTGCCATGCATGAATGGGTCACATGGGCCTCTAGGATTGAAGGAATTATTAAAATGAAAATATAGGCTAGGCCATTTAGGCAAAAATTTCAACAATCTCCCCACCAGATTCCAGAGACACATGAAGTTTGCCTTTGGTTTCAAAAACATTGTTTATATACCGATACTTTAGTGGAGACTGTTAAGTTGAACTTTCACCTAGAGCTTTATATTATACTAGGCTACAACTTGTACAGTAGACTATGTCTTGAACTGCAAGTCTACTGCGAACCGAGCTTCACACAAAGCCTTGATCGATACTACGCTACCGTGGGACTTCCCCGCGGGTGGAGCTTATGCGTCATATTTCATGGCCTTTCATGAGTTTATTAAAGAGCACCCTACTCTTATAGACGGTGACGATTAACAGTCAAACTCATATAGGTGTGTTCTTTAAAAGATGTTCTGCACGACAACATCTCTGCTTAAGATAAGTCACTTAGAAAACATTAAGAGGTCGTTTGGTATCCATCATTTAGGCCTGGAATCCCGGAATTCATTTTGCAATTCCATCGTTTTGTTGTTTGGTTGGCACGGAATTGAGCCGTCATTTCATTTGGCAAATCCATCAAAATATCACCATGTGTAAACCAGATTCCTGAGTGGGACCTGTCATTTGCTGATTCCTCCCTACTCAGCAGCGCCTCCTCCCTCCCCGACTCAGCGCCGCCTCCTCCTCCCTCCGTCTTGCCGCCTCCTCCTCCTCCCTCCGCCTCGCCGATTCCCAAGTAGAAGTATTTGTTGCAATCACTTGATGCATGCATTTTTATTCTAGTCCATGGCAGCTATTTTTAAATTCCATTTTGAATTCCGTAGTCATTTCTAAATTCTGGTGGTAGCCAAACATGTGGGTGTTTTTGGAATTATAATATAAATGAAATGAATCCATGTATTCATTTCATTTCTACTGAAAGAAGTGCATATTTGGGTGCTAAATGATCAACCTGCCATGTAGAATAGGAAAGTATTGCATCTTCATGGAGAGGTGTTTATTAAAATAGGGATACTTTCCTCTCAGCTAACCAACAGCTTGTCTCCCAATTCTAATTCACGGGATCTCCTATCACATAGAGTGGTTTACCACTATGGAAAACTCATATTTTGGGTCTCATACCCATCTCTTTCGATGCATTTTCTATCGCGTTGTGTGATAGACCCTTTGTGAAGGGATCTGCCAAGTTTTTAGATGTTTGGATATAATCTAATGCAATAACTCCGGAGTTTCTCATTTTCCTGGCAGATTTCAGTCTCCTCTTCACATGTCTTGACGACTTCATATTATCCTTAAAACTATTTACTTTGAAAATCACATTTTGATTATCACAATTCATAAGGATTGTGGGTATTGGTTTTTCAACCACACGTAAGTTCATCAAGGGTTCACGAAGCCACTCTGCTTCAATAGTGGTTGTGTCTAATGTTGTGAGTTTTGCTTCCATAGTTGACCTCTTTAAGATGGTCTGCTCGCAAGACTTCCAAGAAATAGTGCCACCACCAAGTGTGAATATGTATCCACCCGTGGCCTTTATCTCATCAGCATCAGATATCCAATTTGAATCACTATAACCCTCCAGTACCCTCGAATACCGGTATAGTGAATACCATAGCTCGCAGTGCCTTTTAAATAGCATAACTCTCTCAAGAGCATGCCAGTGATCATCTCCTAGATTTGAAACAAATCGACTAAGTTTTCTTACAATAAAAGCGATGTCAGGCCTCGTGGCGCTTGCTAAATTCATAAGCGAGACAATAATTTGAGAGTATCTCAGTTGGTCTCTAGCATTTTCTTGATTCTTTCAAAGCAACACACTAGGATCATACCATGTAGGATAAGACATGCAGTCGCTATACCCGAAGCGACTCAAGACATTTTCCACATAGTGAGACCGAAGCAATGTAATCCCACCGTCATCATCTCTCAATAGCTTGATATTCAAGATAACATCAGCTACTCCCAGATCCTTCATCTCAAAAGAATGAGATAATAAATCCTTGACCTCCTTAATTGCATTAAGGTTGGTTCCAAAAATCAGTATGTCATCAACATACAAACAAAGGATGAATCCTTCGTCCCCACTGTGGCGATGGTACACACACTTGTCATCTTCATTTACAACAAAGCCTACAACAATTAAAGTTCTTTCAAACTTCTCATGCCACTGCTTAGGGGCTTGTTTTAGGCCATATAAAGACTTCAACAACTTGCACACCTTTCCTTCTTGACCACTTACCACAAAGCCATCTGGCTGATCCATGTAAATTTCCTCATCCAACTCTCCATTTAGGAAAGATATCTTAACGTCCATTTGATGAACGATAAGACCATGCGAGGCATTCAATGAAAGTAGTACTCGAATAGTGGTCAATCTGGCCAGATCTGAGTAAGTGTCAAAGAAGTCTTCACCTTCTTTTTGAGTATAGCCCTTTGCCACAAGTCGTGTCTTGTACTTCTCAATATTACCATCAGGCCTAAGCTTTTTGTTAAACATCCACTTGCATCATTCAGGTTTGCACCCATAAGGGCGAGCAGTGATCTCCCATGTTCCATTAGCTAAGATGGAATCCATCTCACTACGGATAGCTTCCTTTTAGTAGTCAGCAGCAGGGGATGCATAGGCTTCTGAAATGGAAGTGGGAGTGTCATCCACAAGGTACACAATGAAATCATCACCAAAGGACTTTTGCAGTCCTCTGTCTCTTGCTCCTTTTAGGAATATCATTATCATCCTCCTTAGGACTTTCAAAGTGTTCAATTGTAATGGTAGGTTCAAGAATTGTAGAAAATTCTTGATTAGATGAACAAGGTATCTCCGGATTTGATGAGTTAGGTTTATCCTTCATAGTAAAGATATCCTCAAAGAACGTCGCATCAGTCGACTCCATGATTATACCAACATGTATGTCAGGTACTTTAGAATTTACTATCAAGAATCTATAACCAATGCTATGGAAGGCATATCCCAAAAAAACACAATCAATGGTTTTTGGTCATAGTTTAGGTTTCTTGGGAATTGGTACATTAACCTTTCCCAAACAACCCCAAGTACGTAAGAGAGTTTTAACCTTTTCTTCTCCCATTCTTTAACGTAAGTAAGAGAATTTCTTTCTTCTTTGTGGGAACTCTATTTAGGACATGACACGCAATCATTAGATCCTACCCCCATTCCTTGGAGAGACCCGATGTATCTAACATGGCGTTAACCAAATCTGTTAGAGTACAGTTCTTTCTTTTGACTACCCCATTTGACTGGGGTGACTAGGGAGGCGTCCTCTCATGATTTATGCCATGTTCTACACAAAAGGAATCAAACTCGATGGAAAAATACTCTCCACCATGATCAGACCTAAGTCTCTTAATCTTTCGATCAAGTTGGTTTTCTGCTTCAGCTTTATAGATTTTGAAGAAACTCAAAGCCTCATCTTTTGATTTCAAAAGATACATGACAATATCTCATAGAGTCATCGATCAACATAATGAAATATTTCTTTCCACCTTTTGTCAACACAGCATTCATCTCACAAAGATCATAATGTATGAGCTCTAGTGGTGTTAAATTTCTCATCTCTACAGTCGTATGTGACTTGCAAGGTTGCTTTGCTTGCACAAAAACTTGGCACTTAGATCCCTTGATAGTAGTGAAATCAGGGATTAAATTCATTTTGGCTAGTCACGTCATACAACCAAAATTAGTATGACACGGACGAGAAAGCCAAACATTTGATTTAAAATTCATGTAAATATGATTAACAATTTTATTACAAACGTCTGACAGGGATAAGCGGAACAAGCCTCCGCAATCATAACCTTTACCAACAAAGGTTCCTTACTTAGAAATTACAAATTTATTAGACTCGAATACAATCTTGTAGTCGTCTCGACATAGAAGAGATCCGCTATCAAAACAATTATTTATTGAGGGAACATGATTCATGTTCTTCAGGCGGACGATCTTTCCCGAAGTGAACTTTAGATCGACCGTACCAACACCATGAACAGAAGCATGAGAGTTGTTCCTCATCAGCACGGATCGAGTCCCTCTAGCCTGATATGAAGAAAAGATGAAAATATCAAAACAGACATGTACATTAGCGCATGTGCCAATCCACCAATCAGGAGAATGACATAATGAAAGAACAATAGGTTATATACCATACCCAACATCCTTCATTCTCAATGTCGCCCATGAAAATATTAGCGGTCTTGTTGCCCTTCCCATGCTGACGCTTGTCAAAATGGTTGGGGCAAGCAGGATCCCAATGACCAGATCACCGCACACATGACAAGCACCTTTCTTCTTATCAGTCTTCTTCTTGAAACTGGTAGATTGTGAGGCTTTGTTCTTCCCATCGAACTTTTCCTCTTCCATCAAACTTACCCTTGTTCTTGAACTTGTGAGGCTGGAAGTTCTTTTTATGTACCAAGTTGGCACTTGAACCTCCCTCATCACCTCGGGCACGTGTGTCTTTTTCTCTCGCCTTCTCTTCCACGTCAAGAGTTCATATGAGATCCGATACAGAAAATTCTTGTCTCTTGTGTTTTAGCGAAGTAGCAAAGTTCCTCCACAAAGGGGGAAGCTTGGCAATAATTCCCTGGGGAACGAACTTGTCCGGTAACACACAAGGAAAGTGCTCAAGCTTCTTGGACAATAACAGTATCTCATGAGGATGTTCAACCAAGGAGCAGTCATCAGTCATCTTGTAGTCATAGAATTTCTCCATGACACACAGTTCACTGCCAGCGTCCGAGACCCCAAACTTGGCCTCGAGTGCAGCCCTCATGTCCTTGCCATTATCGAATGACATATAGGGTGAAAGGAATATGCCCTAAGAGGCAATAATAAAGTTGTTATTATCGTATTCCAAATATATGATAGATGTTTATTTTGCATGCTATAATTGTATTGATTGGAAATGTTACTATACATATGTGTTTAATAAACAAATAAAGGGTTCCTAGTTATGCCTCTCTTATAAACTAGGTCGTTGATTAACAAGATGATCAAGGTTTCCTAATCATGGACATTGGATGTTGTTAATAACGAGGTCACACTATTGGTGGAATGATGTGATGGACATTCATCTGAAGTATAGCAATACAATCAAAGTCATTATGTTTAAATTTCTATAACATCATACGAAGTAATCCTACTCCTTAGACCATGAGATCATGTCAATCACTAACACTAGAAGAGTAACTTGATAACATCAAACGTCACATCGTAACAGGGTGACTGTAAAGGTGGGTTCAGATACTCCAAAGGTGTTATGTAGAGGCTCATGGATCAAGAGTGGGATTTGTCCATCCTGATTATGAATAGATATACTCTAGGCCCTCTCCGTGATATCACATTGAGATAGCTTGCAAGCAAGTGATGTGATCACTAGAATGTTATATCACGGGAACGAGAAAAGAGTGCATGTAGATAACGAGATCAAAATAGGTATGGAGACATCGATGATCAAATCTCGGACATACAATATATCGCGAGACAAAGGGATTTAGTTACTAACGTTAAAGGTTCTCACGATCACAAAAGTCATCGTTGGATGTGTAGGAGTCAGTATGGATCTCCATGTCCCGCTACTGATTATTTATCGGAGAAGGGTCTTGGTCATGTCTACATTATTCGCGAATCGTAGGGTGACATGCTTAAGGGATACTGACACCATTTAGAGCAAATGTGTTCCAGACAAAAGAATTGCAAAGCGCTAGAATTATTTCATTGGACACCGAAATTGTTTTGGGTGAAATTGCTAAAACTGGTTCTGCATGTGATATTGAAATGTTGCAGGGGTTTTAATATGATTTTTGTTAATTAAAGTAATTAAAAAAATTATGAATAAAATAAATAAAAGAGTTTTATTAAATGAGAGTTGCATTAAATTTGGTAGAAATTTAATGGAGGTGAGTGGACTTTTGAGTGGAGGCATGTTTATGTGAGTGGAAGCTCCACCCACATGAGTGATTGAAGAGGTGGGGGCACCACCTTGTCCTCCGACCATGGGAGGGGATGCCCCCTCTCCCCTGTAAAAGGCCTCTCACTCCTCCTCTCATCACACACCTCCTCGTGAAGGATCTCCCTTCCCCTCTAGAATTATTTCCCCATGGTCTCGTATTAGCGAGATACATGTTTCCAGTGGATTTTTGTCTGGAAGGAGTTGTTGCTTCCGCTACATCACCGGAGAGAGGAGGTGGAGGTTGTTAGATGGACCGGACGTTTGTGCGATCACGGATGCGCTGCTGATTTGCGGCGGTAGGACTTCCTATCGATCTTGAGATCGGCAAGCGAACGACTACATCATCCACGAGTCCAATCTCGTTACACTTTGTCGGTCTTCAAGGGTATATTCTCTATGGATATGCATCCACCCATTGCTTGTATCTAGGTAGATAGATCTTGGCGCTTAGTAGGTCCCATCGTAGTAATTTTTTATTTTCTATGCTGCAAACCTATAGTGGTATCAGAGCATGATCTATGTGTAGATGCTTTGCACGGGTAGAACACATAAGAGTATGTGGGCGATGACGATCATGTTATTGCACATTATATTTACTTTGGATATTGGTGGCCTAGTGGGATGAAGCGGCCCGGACTAACTTTACATGTCCTCATACATGAGAAATGTTCCATGCTTGACATGTAACTAGTTTTGCATAAGTGGCTAGCAGATGTCTGTCTCTCCTACTATAGTCAATATTTGATTTACAGCGAGTTGCTAATAATTTGGTTATCATCGTTGTGGTTCCATGTTTGTAGGTAAGACCGGTTCTTTCTTCGAAAGCCCTAAGCCTCGTAAAACTTGCAATTGATAAATTAGAAGCGTCTAGTTTAGATTGTTGCTGGGCTAGTGTCATGATATGATAATGTTATAATTTGAAGTATAGCTGATACTCTTGGAAATTATAGCATACCCAACGTGTAAGTTCCATAGACCTTGGCCTTACACACAAAGGAATGATAAAGATCATACCACGATGCATATAACAGTGATCAAGTGCAAGAACCATATCATTTCACTTTATGCATATGATGTTTGCATCTTATATTGCTTGTTTGGCGTTTTAATACCATTATAAGATGATCCCTCATATAGATATCAAGATAAAATATGGTCTTCCTTAAGTATGCACCGTTAAGAAAGTTCGTCATTATAAGACATCACGTGATGATCGGGTGTTTTTTGACTCTATGCTTTCATACAACGGGTGTAAGACAGTTTTACACACGCGAGTACTAAGGTTCTTACTTGGCGAGCCTAGCATGTATAGATATGGCCTCGGAACACAGACCAAAAGGTTAAGCATGAGTCATATGGTAGATATGATGCCCATATAGATGCTCGCCTTCAAAGCTACACCGACTCACGTGATGATCAGACTTGGTGTAGTGGATTTGGTTCACGTAATCACCAAAAATACACGAGGGGTGTTGTTTTTTAGTGGGATTTCATTTGTAATTTGGATTAGTTGAACTCGATCTATCATAAACTTAGTCTAAATAAACTTTACAAATTCGGTTGTAGATGGCACCACCTACTTTTAATTTCAATGTGTTCATCGAGAAAGAGAAACTTGCGAAGGATAGTAGAAACTTTACCAACTGGGCCCTGAATCTGAGGATCGTCCTCACTACTGCACAAAAGCAATAAGTGCTAGAAGCGCTGCTAGGCCCCTAACCAGCTTCTGATGCCCCTAACAAAGAAAAGAATGTTTATTTGACTCGTCAGGAGGACCACAATTTAGTTCATTTCGGCATACTGTATGGGCTAGAGCCAAAACTTTGAAAGCGTTTCGAAAATGGCAATGCCTTTGATACCATGGGTGAATTGAAAATGATTTTCGATACCCATGCTGCCGTAGTGAGTTATGAAGCTTCTGAATTTTTCTTTAGCTGCATGATGGAAGAGAACAACTCAGTTAGTGAGCACATACTCAAAATGTCTGGGTACACCGATAAGGTTTTGTCCTTGGGAATAATGATTCCTATTGACTTAGGCATACGTCGTGTTCTCCAATCTCTACCACCTAGCTACAAGAGCTTCGTGATGAACTATAACATGCAGGGCATGAAGAAGTCTCTCCCCGAGCTTATGTCAATGCTTAAGATTGTAGAAGTGGAGATTAGGAAAAAGCATCAAGTGTTGATGATCAATAATACCACCGGTTTCAAGAAAGACAAGAAGGGTAATTAGAAGGAAAAGAAGGGCAGCAAATATGTTGCTGCGCTTGAAAAGAAATCCCAAGCTGGCCCTAAATCTGACAATGAGTGCCATTATTGCAAGGTAATGGCCATTAGAAGCGCAACTTCCCGGAGTATTTGGCGGACAAGAAGGCCGGTGAGGAAATAAAGGTATATGTGATATACATGTTACTGATGTGTACTTGACTAGTACTTGTAGTAGCACCTGGGTATTTGATACTGGATCAGTTGCTAATATATGTAACTCGAATCAGGGGCTACGGAACAAGCGACAGCTAGCAAGGGATGAGGTCATGATGCGTATCAGTAATGGATCAAGAGTTGATGTGATCACAGTTGGAACACTGCCTCTCCATATACCGTCAGGATTAGTTATAAATCTGAATAATTGTTATTTGGTGCCTGCACTAAGCATGAACATTGTATCTGGATCATGTTTATTGTGAAGTGGTTATTCGGTTAAATCCGAAAACAATGGTTGTTTGATTTATATGGATAATATCTTTTAGCGATTTCTATTTTCGTGCCCTTGGTTTGGTGGTTGTACTCAGTTTTCCCTAGCCGCTTAGTTTTTCCTCACTTTTGCCCATCTCCTTGTACGAAACTCTCACATGGTCTGAAACTCGCCGTCCATCAGCCTTGCCGTTACGTGCTGATAGTGAGGCCATGTTTAGTCAGGTCCCATAGTGGACCCTCGCTGTTACGTGCTGACGAGTAGGGCCACGTTCTGTCGGGTCCCGTAGTGTACCCTTGCCGTTACATGCTGACAAGTGGAGCCGCGTTCAGTCAATTCTCGTAGTGGACACCTCTCTCAACTTATCCAGATCAGTATCAGACCCACATCTTATCCATGTGAGAGTCGGACCCACAGCTTATCTACGTGATCGCCGGACCCACAGCTTACCCAGGTTGGTGTTGCAAGATGGGACCTCGAGCTAGCCCCGTGCCCGCGCCCGTGTCGTTGCTTCATTTTCATATAGTGAAATGTAATGCATATACGAAAATTATATGAAAATTATGCACCTTTGAACTCTTTTAAATCGCACTTAGGACATGATAATGTTGTGCTAATACAATCCTGATCATTTATCATTTCCATGGAGTGAAATATAATGCATAAACTTGCGTATACAAAAACTATACACCTTTGAACTCTTTGAAATCGCACTTAATACGTGATAATGTCGTGCTAAGAAAATCTTGAGAGATTATCATTTTCATGGAGTGGAATGTAATGCACAAACTTGCATATGCGAAAATTATAAACCTTTGAACACTTTTAAATCGCACTTAATATGTGATAATGATGTGCTAACAAAATTTTGGGAGATTATTATTTTCTCCTCCATTTTCGTAGAGTGGAATGTAATGCATAAACTTGCATATACGAAGTTTATACACCTTTGAACTCTTTGAAATCTCACTTAATACATGATAATGTTGTGCTAAGAAAATCTTGAGAGATTACCATTTTCATGAAGTGAAATATAATGCATAAACTTGCGTATACAAAAATTATACACCTTTGAACTCGTTGAAATCGCACTTAATATGTGATAATGTTGTGCTAAGAAAACGTTGAGAGATTATCATTTTCATATAGTGGAATGTAGTGCATAAACTGGCATATACGAAAATTATACACCTTTGGAAGCTTTGAAATCACACTTAGGTCATGGTAATGTTGTGCTAATAAAATGCTGATCATTTCTCATTTCCACGGAGTGAAATATAATGCATAAACTTGCGTATACAAAAAATTTAAACCTCTGAACACTATGAAATTACACTTAATAACGATATAATGATGTGCTAGCAAACTTTGAGAGATTATCATTTTCTCCCCCCATTTTCATAGAGTGGAATGTAATGCATAAACTTGCATATACGAAAATTATACACATTTGAACTCTTTCAAATCGCACTTAATACATGATAATATTGTGCTAAAAAAATCTTGAGAGATTATCATTTTTATAGACTGGAATGTAATGCATAAATTATACACCTTTGAACATGTTCCCTTCAAATTATATTCAAGTTCGTTTGTTTATGGAGTTAAAGTAATGGTGGCATACTTGTTATTTTAATTAGATAGAGGGGTGCCCTCGACAGATATAGGGGTTATCATGTCTGCTAGATCGTAGAGGACCAACGGTTGGTGGGCATGATCCGTGTGACAACTGTCTCGACCAATCAGAGCATGGCAACGAAGATGAGCACAGGTGCGAGAGATTGATACAGAGATAGGGGAAAACTGAGTAGCACTTAAGAACCAAGGGCAAAACTAAGTAGAGCTTAAAAACCAAGGGCAAGACTGACAAAGGATTCAAATAGAAAATAGAAAAAGATTTAAAAAATGGAACATGCGTCTTTTATACAATAAAATACATCTTGGCATACACCAAACTATTTGCAATTCAAATATACACCGGTTTGACAATTATTGCCTCATTCACACAAACTATGTTTTGGGAAGAGGCTTGAATAGAAAGCCATGAACCTTCATAGATAGTAGGTGATTTGAGAAGTGGTGATTTAGGTTAAAACTTGGTTTATATACATTTCTTATGGTGGCAGGTCACATAATTAGACTCTCTGGGTAGATGCTAGTATGTTTTGCTCTTTTTGAATTTGTTGTGCATAAAATGACTCAATTAGCTAGCTAAAACCTATTCGTTGACTCTTTGTTGACTAGCCATTGGAGTGTAAAACTGAGTATATTGCACACGACAGTCTTAGTACTGGAGGGAAAAATTGAGTACAACCAAACTGCCAGTGTTACACTCGAGGGTAAACTAAGTATAACTCAGCCGTCAAGGTTAGACACGAGGGGAAAAAACGTGACTCACAGTACGCGTGTGCGGTGTACGGGGCGGTAGCGGACACGTGTGGCCATGCACGGTGCAGTACGTATGTGGTTACGTGGTGCACGGTAGTGCAACGAAACATTGCTTCCCTTCTCCTTTAATAGAGGCATCTGAAGGGTTCCGCAGCAGAAAACAAAAAAATTCATACGTTGTAACCTCCTAAACTACCCAAGATCTATCTATGTAGTAATGCGGTAACGACCAGAGCATATAGAATATGTACCCTTGTAGATCATACACGATTAACGTTCCGAGGGAAACGTGGTTGAAGTAGTCGAACTCGTAGCCGACCTCAAGGTCGCGATGCTCCTCGCAGGTCACCCCTTGCTCCTTCTTCATCGTGCAGCAACTCCGGCTCACGACATCCAAGGTGCCTCAAGTGAGGCCCCTCAAGGTTTCATACACATACGGTGTACGATGACGACCTCCGACTCCTTGATCCCTGTCGGGAGTGCAGAAGTAGATCTCCGGCTTGGAATCCCTACAGCGCAACGGCGTGCTACATGTGCGGTGTCTCTTGCATGGACAGTCCTTACTTGGGACCGTGCCAACACATGGAGACGAGAGAGAGAGGAAAGGAGAAAGTCAACCAAAGGACTTCTCCAAATATTGGAGTGTCTATTCCCACCCATGGGCACCCCTTTATATAGGGGGAGGGGTGTGCTCTCCCCTTTGGGTTACCCATGTGGGACTAAACAAGGGAGAGAGGGAGAGGCGCATGGGCCCTTAGGGCACCATGGGCCGACCAGCTAGGGGTGGGCCCCACCCCGCGCATAGTCACTGGCTGGCCGGGTGGGCCCCCTTGAGGCGGCTAGGCCTTGGCCCTTGGCCCTTCCCTCCTTCGGTTTTCCCTAATGGGCCCTTTTTCCCTAGGAAGTTTGGCCCATTAGTGGAATACCCCTTCAAATTAGATTTTAATATTATATTTAATATTAGTTACATTAATTAATATGTAAATACATATTACAAAACCTGATTTGACTTGAAACACCTTTCGGTTCCCTTTCGATTTCCTCCAAACGACTTTGGATCTTTCCCGGAACGATTCTGGTTCTCTCATGGAACTTTTCCGATTTCTTTATCTCTTTCATATGGTGATTCCAACTTACAGAGGATCTCTAACTCATCGTACCCTTAAGTGTATTTCCCCACGGCTCAGGTAGGCACAGACATGATCTCCATCAATGATCAATAGCAGGCCCGGGATGCCCATAATGACCCCTATGCATTCCACGATGATAATGTCGTTTGAACCGTGAACAGTCAATTCCCATTCCCTTTTCCACTTGAGACCTAGTTCACCCAATATTTGATCTACGGTATCTCCATACCTTCATTCAATCTTGTTACCGATGAACTTGTTTTCTTGTTTCCATGTCGTTGCATTCTGTGTCCCAGTCACACGCTTGCAAGCTTTGTTAATGCAACGTCACCGAGATGGCCACATATGTATCTATCTGTTACATGGATGGGAAAATCCTGGTCTTTATATGTACTCCTCTACGCGCCCCTTTGGGAAACCTGAGTGGCACCTTTTCGATCACCTAGTCACGATATGACACTTGATAACCATCTAAGCTCCCTCCAGAATGGTGATTTGTATTATCTCACAGTCTAAGGATAGGTTGCGAGGTTTCCTTAGTTTTATCATTAATGGTGAACTTTGTAACTAGATCTCATTAAGATACAACTGGCTAGGTTGTTTGTCTATCACATCATTCAACTAATGATGTGACCTCATTGTCAATTGGCATAAATGCCCATGATCTTGAAACCCTAGATCATCCTCATGACCAATGAACTAGTTCGCTAGAGATAACTAGAGACTTGGTTTGTTTACATACCACACATGTACTAATGTTTTGTAGTAATACAGTTATAGCACGGTATGTAACTATTATGAACTAATTGAGATATGACAATAAAACCCTTTTTATTATTTGCCTCTAGGGCATATCTCCTTCAGTTTCCCACTTGCACTAGAGTACAAATAATCTAGCTTGCATTTTACTCATCATAAACCATATCACATATGCTTTTATTGATCATGCATGCTTATGGAAAACGTCCTATCCATGTTCTGTTTTACCAGATCATTATGTCTTTGCAAATCGTTAATGTCTTCCTAACTTTGACATTCATACCATTATCTCATAATGGGTTGAAGTATTTGTTTGGCGACAAAGTGAGACTTTGTTTCTAGTGTTTATAATGACGGTCATTTTCGCTGTTGTCATCTAAACTCCGAAACACACTTTGCAATCCTTCGAGTATATACGACAATTGTGGCAGCAGAACGAGGCTGGTTTCCAGGAGCCTACAATGACTTTAGATCAACCTCGAGGGCTTTCTCATGGGCACTGTGCCCTGGGACACATCATTCTACGTTAAAAGCAAACTAGCCCCGCCATAACAATATACATCACATCAGATGGAGCCTTTATACTTCTATATCTATGTAGATCCTAGTGCATGAAATTGCAACTATGCCACTTACTTTGCTTCTTACCATTTAAGTACAAACTTAATTATGGTTCAGTGATCACTTCAAGGGATGTTCTTAAAGTTAAGAACTTGTCCTTCCAACCAGAACTTCAGGCCACATTACGTCAAGTATACAATATGGTTGTATGGAAGAACCTATGACCGAGGCATAGGAGATGCAACACATCTCTGTCTTCTTTTTAAACCATCGTTGTAATACCAAGACAGTGCTTCATATAGTAAGAACTTCTTCCTTACCTTGTTCCATTATGAACTTCTTCAGAATCTTGCTTAGGACATTCTGAACATCTTCAGAATCAAGTCCAAGAAGCATTCGACATTCAATGTTTATTAAACTCACCAATCTATCTCGATAGATCTCATTGTTTAATAAGTTCAACTTCATCCAAATTTATCTACTTAAATGTTATTAACACCAATCACATCATTCACATATGACGTCCACATATTTCAGAATAATGTCACGCTCCCACTCAAATATGGTATCCATATTTGAGATCCAGGGATTCCACTTAGCTCCCACTCAAAATATGTCTACTACATATTGAGATTTGGCCACGCTACTTAGCTCCCACTCAAAATATGTCTCTTACATATCAAGATTTGGGCAAGCTAATTAGCTCCCACTCAAATGTAGGTCCTCTCGATAATCTTGGACATTCCAAAATTATTTGATCACCATCAAATCGAGAATTCCAGTTATGAGATTCCAATATCCCTATATTGCTGGTGTAAATCCAATAGACTCAAGCATCACTACATTTGTAGTCAACTCCTTGAATTTGTCCATACTTTGTGACAAATCGAGCTTTACGTCTCCATTAAGTTTCATTTCCATCTTATGACTTTGAAGTCATTCAGAAATATCAAGTAAATTTCTTTACTTAATGAGATCAAGTAACATGTTACTTTGCAATCTTAAATGTAACTTAATATAGGATTTTATGACTCCTAGTCATTTCTCGTACTTAGGTCCATCACACTTCTATGTAGTTCGTAGGTATGTCTTGTTCATAAACATGACAACTGAATCAATGATGTAATTCCGCAAACTTGCAGAATACATATCGTTGAATCCTAATTTCTTTAGTAAAAGTATTCACTAAAACTTTATGATCATTATCATTAGTTTCTTCTCTATTTGTAGAGTTTGGTTTCACAAAACAAATTCCGCTGCGCCACTCAACACTTTGGAGGCAAGGTCAAATACCTCGTTTTGATCTTTTACTTTCTTTCACCTGTATCTTCATCAAGACACGTCAACTTTGGACAACAGCAGGTTTGCCCCTTTGTGTAACATGTATTCATAGTTGCCTAAGAATACGCTACAAAGACTTGTTTATTCGCCACGATTTCGAATTATTGAAACCTCTAGAAACTCGAACATGCCATAACTTTAGATGTTCCTTTGTATTTTAACCAAGTGTTTGCTCATCTTGATCTCTAACTCTAAACGATAACTATAACCCCGATAAGAGATAATATTATACCATATGTATATAATACATAATGATTATGATATTTACACATTTCAATACACTATGAATTTGCCCTATTATCATAATTTGTGAAACCTCTTTCACGTGTCCTTTTATGCCGAAATTAACTTAAATACTTTAGTCATGTCGATCAAATCGAAGAGACTTTTGTATTCTTTTCAATTCAATATCCTCCTTCACTTTGAAATCTGTTGAACAATTCAAAACAGTTTCAAACTTATGTTTCATTAAGTAAATACTCATATTCACTTAAATCCACAATGAAGTGTGAAATAATGATTTCCACTACTTTGTTGAAAATACGATACATCACTATGTATAAGATTCAACATTAAGTATAAACAATGATTTCCACTATCTTGTTGAAAATACGATACATCATTATGTATAAAGTTCAACATTTCTTTGCATATCACCGTTTTACAGAATGCGGAGTTTTAGTCATTCTGCCCAACGAGGCATGGTTTTGCAAAGTCTCTAGATTAAGCATCTAGGACTCCGATCTTCATTTATAATGAAGAACATGCAATAACCAAAATGACTCAAACTATAGTGTCATGTCATTATTAAACTTTGGATAACTTTTAGCTTTCTAATCCTTTATAAATGTTTAAACTATTATCATTAACATAGTGATGAGAATAACTCATTTATAATCATAATGTGACCATAAAGGTATTATTCATAAGAACAGTACAGCTGGCTTGTAACTTATTCATATGAAAAATCATCTCGCCAAAAGCAAGACACACCGACAAGGATTACAAAATTATATTCAAGTCCACTAATCCAAATGATAACCCTTTGAGGAAAGGGGTGATGTCGGCCATCAACTGTTTTGCTCGCCGTCATCAAACCACATTGCCTCAATTCTAGCAATTCTCAAGCAGACCATCCTGTTTTCAAAAAATGGGACAAGTATCCAATACTTATATAAACTGCAACGAGTTTTGCAAGAATTACATTTATAACTTTGTATATCCAACATATACCCTTTTTCATTCATGACCTCCATTGCAATCAAGCCCTTCTGAGAGTTCATAACTCTAATGCAAGATTGCTAAGTGTTTCTCCAAATATTATCTTTTTCATCCATCATGGAAGAAAACTCATCCAACGGCTCATACTTTATGTGCCTGATCTTGTAGAATACAAGATTGTAATTCAACTCTCCATCGAATGGAGAATGGCTTGTTGGATGATTACGGAGAACACGCAAACATTGCGGAGTCATCGGATTATCTCCTAATGGTCATTGTATCAAGAAGAGAAGATCACCTTTTACGAGGATATCCCTCAGGCGTGGGTATTAATCTATGAAGTTGGATCCTTTTGCTAAGTTCCATATCAAGCAATAAATTTCCCATGGTCGCAAAGGACCTCAATGGGATAGGCCATGATCTACTAAGATATTTGCAAACAGACATCTAGACTAAGTTCATAATATGAGTTCAATCCTAATTGAGCTCCCACTAAAATTGTGATCCCCTGGACAATTTTAGTGATCACATGATCCCAATCCTCTGCACCTCCCCCGATCATCACAGCCATCAATGCAGCATCAAAGGTAGATATTCTCAAATGTCAATCACATCATCCATGTGACTCATGGTCGATCTTTCGATCTCTTGTGTTTCGAGGCCATGTCTACACATGCTAGGCTCGCCAAATCTAACTTGTGTGTATTCGCTGTGCAACATGGCGTACACCCACTATATGCGAATGTAGATATGTCTAGCCCCCGATTGTCACGGTCGGCTTCATAATAGCAAACTTTCTTGGTGGTGCACACACAAGGGGAACACTATCATTGGAATTATATAGGGATTATCTTATTTGCTACCGTTGAGTATCTAATACTAGCGTATAATAAGATATAAAACAGGTATCAACATCACATGTAAATTTGTGATATGATATGGTCCTTCTCCTTGCGCCTTGATCTCCATCGAGCGCTCCGACATAATCTCCATCTTGCCCCTGGTTTGACGCCAAGTCCACGATGCCACCACCCGGTCGTCCATCGGAACGATGGCTATTACTACTTAACTTAGTAACATAAAAGTAAACTACTTTACCTTCATAACGACCAATACCATATCATAACACATGCCCTCCTGCAAAATAAAGTTAGACGCCTCTACTTTATCTATTGCAAGTTTTACGTGGTTGTTAGGGCTTTCGCAATAGAACTGTTTATAAACTATGAACTTTTCAACCACAACATGGATCCAACAGTTGTCTCTACTACACCCCTTTAGGGGCCCTCCGTTGTAAATGATATATCAACTATTGAATGAGATACAGACACCCGCTAGCCACTTATATGGTACAAGCCGTATGTTGAGCGTGGAACCAGTATCACGTACGAATACGCGTAAGGTCGGTCCGGGCCGCTTCATCAAACAATATCGTGATATAAACAAGTACATATTAGAGCGTAACAACGAAGGGATCAATGCTCATACAATACTTGTGCATACTGGCCGTACAACACTCCTACGCATAGATCGGCTCTGATACCACTGAAGGGTTCCGCAGTAGAAAACAAGAAATTTCCTACATTAGAACCTCCTAAACTTCCCAAGATATATATATATATATAGTAATACGGTAACGACCGGAGCGTATAGAATACATACCCTTATAGACCGTACACAACATCCAAGGTGCCTCAAGTGAGGCCCCTCATAGTTTCGTACACATACGGTGTACGATGACGACCTCCAACTCCTTGATCCCTGCCGGGAGTGCGGAAGTAGATATCCGGCTTGGAATCCCAGCAGTGCAACGGCGTGCTACAGGTGTGGTGTCTCTTGCATGGACAGTCCTTACTTAGGACCATGCCAACACATGGAGACGAGAGAGCGAGGGAACGAGAAAGTCAACCAAAGGACTTCTCTATTTGTGTGTCTATTCCCACCCATGGGCACCCCTTTATATAGGGGGAGAGGGTGTGCTCTCCCCTTTGGGTTTCCCATGTGGGACTAAACAAGGGAGAGAGAGGGGAGGCGCATGGGCCCTTAGGGCACCATGGGCCGGCCGGCCAGGGTAGGCGCCACCCCGCGCACAGCCCTAGGCTGGCCGGGTGGGCCCTCTTGAGGCGGCTAGGCCTTGGCCCTTCCCTCCTTCGGTTTTCCCTAATGGGCCCTTTTTCCCGAGGAAGTTTGGCCCATTAGTGAAATACCCCTTCAAATTAGATTTTAATATTATATTTAATATTAATTACATTAATTAATATGTAAATACATATTACAAAACCTGATTTAACCCGAAACACCTTTTGGTTCACTTTCGATTTCCTCCAAACGACTTCGGATCTTTCCCGGAACGATTCTGGTTCTCTCACGGAACTTTTCTGGTTTCCTTTTCTCTTTCATATGGTGATTCCAGCTTACAGACGATCTCTAGCTCATCATACCCTTAAGTGTATTTCCCCACGGCTCGGGAATGGCATAGATATGACCTCCATCAATGATCAATAGCGGGACCGGGATGCCCATAATGACCCCTATGCATTCCACGATGATAATGTCATTTGAACCGTAAACAGTTGGTTCCCATTCCCTTTGCCACTTGATACCTAGTTCACCCGAGATTTGATCTACGGTATCTCCATACCTTCGTTCGATCTTGTTACCGATGAACTTGTTTTCTCGTTTCCGTGTCATTGCATTCTGTGACCCAGTCACACGCTTGTAAGCTTCGTTAATGCAACGTCACCGAGATGGCCACATATGTATCTGTCTGTTACATGGATGGGCAAATCCTGGTCTTTATATGTACTCCTCTACGCGCCCCTTTGGGAAACCTGAGTGGCACCTTTTCGATCACCTAGTCACGATATGACACTTGATAACCATCTAAGCTCCCTCCAGAATGGTCATTTGCATTATCTCACAGTCTAAGGATAGGTTGCGAGGTTTTCTTAGTTTTATCATTAATGGTGAACTTTGTAACTAGATCTCATTAAGATACAACTAGTTGGGTTGTTTGTCTATCACATCATTCAACTAATGATGTGACCTCATTGTCAATTGGCATAAATGCCCATGATCTTGAAACCCTAGATCATCCTCATGACCAATGAACTAGTTCGCTAGAGGTAACTAGAGACTTGGTTTGTTTACATACCACACGTGTATTAACGTTTCGTATTAATACAGTGATAGCACAATATGAAACTATTATAAACTAATTGAGATATGACAATAAAAACCTATTTATTATTTGCCTCTAGGGCATATCTCCTTCAGCCTCCCCACTCTCACTCATCACCCACTCGCTCACTCAACCGTCTCCACTACCCCATCACCTTCTGCAAACCCCCAAGAAAACCCCAACCACGCCTATGATGGAGAACAACAGCGTGGTGCCCACCGGCGCCTCCAAGGCTGCCGGCGAGGAGGCCCTCGTCCCTGTCCCCATCCCTGCATCCGCCGTAGCCACCGGCGAGGAGGCCCCCGTCGGTCTCGAGCAGATCCCGCTCGGCTGGGACCCCTACGAGGAGGTTGTTTACATAAGGCCGGAGAACCCCTACGACACTATCATCACCAACCCATGGTCGGAGGTAACCAGGGTTTTCTCCCCTTCTCTTGTTCTTCCCCTGTTCCCATCGTTGGATGCTAGATCGTATGTTATTAGGGCTCGGCTGTTCGTATTTTTACAGTAGCTAATCCACTTGTGTTAGATCTCGTATTTCGATGAATCCCCATGTTCGTATTTTGTAGTTGGGATCAGTATTCGATTTGGTTTGAGATTTGGGGAATAATCAGGAGATCTCAATCGATTAATTTATGCAAATAATCAATCCCGACAATCAAAGTATCTCAATCATGTCCTGATTGCACTCTACTGTTTTTTTCCAACAGGAGGATGGCAGCGACGTCCGTAGCGACGACGAGTCCAAGGACACCAAGACTCGTCATGTGCTGAGGAGGCTGAAGTCCAGCCAGTACAACAACTTCTTCGATGGCGACGTGTACATGTGCCCCTTATGCCCCACCAGGAGGCTCCACGCCACGGACTTCAACTCCCTCGTAAAGCATGCCGAGAACGTGAGGACCTATGGCGAGTCCGTGACTGTCCACGGCTTCATAGCCAAGCACCAAGTGCTCGGTCTTCACCTCCGCAACCTCCAGAAGGTGGCTATCGAGGAGGGTCGCATGCCCCCGATCAAGCCCAAGGCGCCCAAGTTCAAGGGACTGGGCATCAAGAAGTGGAGGAGGTGCTAGAGGGAGGAGGTGGAGGCCTTCCTGGCAGAGGCCGTGAGGGGCCACTGATGTGCTGCTGCTACTGTAAAGTGCCTTCTTTTGTCTTGTCTATGTTGAACTTGTCCGCTGCTGCTACTGAGCAGCCTAATTGTCGAACCAGGTTAAGTACCGTACTATATAACCTATATTAGTTGTTTTATCTACATCTACTCTATTTACTTAATTTATTTATGGTGCTGGTTAGTTTTGCTGCTCTAGATTTTCTACCAGATTGGGGGAAAATGAGGGCAAAAGGAACAATGAATGAAGAGAGAAGCTGCTCTAGATTCTCTACCTTTTGGGGCAAAAAACACAACTGTTAGCGAGAGAGAGGAGAAAAGGCGCTCTTAAAAAGGTCAACCATAAAAATAACAAAAAAGAAAACTTCCAATTTAGGCGACAAGGTGCACGTAACCACCAAACATGCCCCACATGGTCCCACACCACGTCCCCCATAATCAGCGAGAGATGGATGGCTGGTCCGCTATGTATCCTGGCCCCACCTATCAGCATGTAATGGTCGAGGCGACGTAACATAACGCTCAACACACGACCCGCTCCAACATGGTCCCACCGGTCAAGCCTTTGACCTGACGGCATCCCCCCGTCCGAGCGTATGTGAGGGTTTCAGAATGGAGGGAGGGTAAAAGTGAGGAAAAACTAAGCGGCTGGAGAAAACTGAGTACAACTAACGAACCAGGGGCATAGAAATAGAATTCCCTATCTTTTATGGTCATGCACCTGCGATGAATGGTTTATTTCTGTTGAATCTCGATAGTAGTGATACGCATATTCATAATGTTGATGCTAAAAGGATTAAACTTGATAATGATATATCTGTATATATATGTGGCACTGCCATCTAGGTCATATTGACATAAAATGCATGAAGAAACTCCATTCTGATGGACTTTTGGAATCACTTGATTTTGAATCATTTGATACATGTGATCCATGCCTTATGGGGAAGATGATTAGAACCCCGTTCGGGTGACAGATTTATTGGAAATCATACATACTGATGTATGTGGCCCAATGAATGTGTCAGCGCGTGGTGGATATCGTTATTTTGTCACTTTCACGGACGATTTGAGTAGATATGGATATATCTATTTGATCAAACAAAAGTCTGAAACCTTTGAAAAGTTTAAGGAATTTCAGAGTGAAGTGGAAAATCATCGTAATAGAAAGATTAAATTTCTGCGTTCTGACCGTGGAGGTGAGTATCTAAGTTACGAGTTTAGTACACACATGAGAGAGTGTAGAATAGTTTCACAACTCACACCTACCGAAACACCACAACGTAATGTTGTATCAGAGCGTCGTAATCGCACCTTATTGGATATGGTTCGATCTATGATATCTCTGACTAACTTGCCACTTTCATTTTGGGGTTATGCACTGGAAACCCTTGCAGTCACTTTAAATCGGGCACCATCTAAATCCGTTGAAAAGACACCATATGAATTTTGGTTTGTATACAAACCTAAGCTGTCATATTTTAAAGTTTGGGGATGCGATGTTTATGTGAAGAAACTTCAGTCTGATAAACTCGAACCCAAAGCGGAAAATGCGTCTTCATAGGATACCCTAAAGAAACAATTGGGTATTCCTTCTATCACAGATCTGAGGGCAAGGTTTTGTTGCCAAGTATGGATCCTTTTTAGAGAAAGAGTTTCTCGCAAAAGGTGTGAGTAGTTAGAAGGTAGAACTCAAAGATGTTATTGAACCTTCTCTTCATGAAACGGTGAGTGGCGCAGTGCCGGAAGTTGTTCCGGAGTTGACTTCACCAAATGAAGAAGGAACTAATGATAAAGATCATGAAACTCCGAAAGAGGACACTACCGAACCTTGCAGGTCAAGTAGGCACATGTTGCTCCTGAACTGTATGGAAATCCTGTCATGAATTTCATGGTAGATGGAATTGATGATCCTGCGCGTATGAAGAAGCGATGATGAGTCCAGATTCCAACAAATGGCTAGAAGCCATGAAATCTAAGATGGGATCCATGTACGAAAACCAGGTTTGGACCTAGTTGGACTTACCTCACGACCGAAAGGCCGTTGAGAATAAATGGATTTTCAAGAAGAAAACTGATGCTAATGGTAATGTGGCCATCTATAAAGCTCGACTTGTCGCAAATGGGTTTCAAAAAATTCAAAGGAGTTGACTATGATGAGACATTCTCTCCCGTAGCAATGCTAAAGTCGGTTAGGATTATGTTAGCAATTGCTGCATATTTCGATTATGAAATATGACAGATGGATGTCAAAACTGCGTTCCTAAATGGTAATACTGAAGAAGAGTTGTATATGATACAACCAAAGGGTTTTGTCGATACTAAGGATGCTGAGAAGGTATGCAAGCTTCAGCGATCCATCTATGGACCGAAGCAAGCATCCCGGAGTTGGAATATCCGCTTTGATAAGTTGATCAAAGAGTTTGGATTTGTCCAAACTTATGGAGAGGCTTGTATTTACAAGAAAGTGAGTGGGAGCAATGTGGCATTTCTAATATTATATGTGGATGACATATAATTGATTGGAAATGATATAGATCTTTTAAACAGTGTTAAAAGTTATCTAAACAGCAAATTTTTGAGGAAGGACCTTGGTGAAGCATCATACATATTAGGCATTAAGATCGATAGAGATAGATCAAGACGCCTAATTGGGCTATCACAAAGTACATACCTTGATAAGATTTTAAAGAAGTTTAAAATGGACGAAAGTAAGAAGGGGTTCTTACCTATGTTGCAAGGCAAGACATTGAGTAAGACTCAAAGTCCGGCTATGGTGGAAGAAAGAGAGATAATGGATAAGATCCCCTATGCCTCAGCCATAGGCTCAATAATGTATGCCATGCTATGTACAAGACCAGATGTGGCACATGCTATTAGTTTGACTAGTAGGTACCAATCTGATCTAGGTTCGGAACACTAGAAGCACTCAAGAATATCCTTAAGTACTTAAGAAGAACTAAGGAAATGTTTCTTGTGTACGGAGGTGAAGAAGAGATGGTCGCTAAGTGTTATGTCGATGCTAGCTTTTACACCGATCTGGATGACTCTAAGTCTCAATCCGGATATGTATTTCTCATGAACGGAGCAACAGTTAGTTGGAGGAGCTCCAAACAACCTGTGGTAGCGGGATCAACAATGGAGGCGGAATATGTTGTTGCTTCAGAAGCGGCATAGGAAGCGGTTTGGATGAAAGAGTTCATAACTGAACTAAGTGTGGTTCCTAGTGCATTGGACCCAATGTTGATCTATTGTGACAACAATAGAGCCATAGTCAACGCCAAGGAACTAAGGTCTCACAAGAATTCCAAGCATATTAAGCTCCAGTTTCACTCCATCCGCGAACATGTCAAGGATGGAGATATAAAAATTTGTAAAGTACACACGGACCTCAATGTAGCAGATCCATTGACTAAAGTTCTCCCTAGGGAAAAACATGATCAACACCAGAACTCCATGGGTGTTAGATTATCACTATGTAAACTAGATTATTGTCTCTAGTGCAAGTGGGAGACTGAAGGGAATATGTCCTGAGAGGCAAAAATAAAGTTGTTATTATCGTATTCCAAGTATATGATAGATGTTTATTTTGCATGCTATAATTGTATTGATTGGAAAGGTTAATACATGTGTGTTTAATAAACAAAAGGAAAGTTCCTAGTTATGCCTCTCTTATAAACTAGCTCGTTGATTAACAAGATGATCAAGGTTTCCTGATCATGGACATTGGATGTTGTTAATAACGAGGTCACAACATTAGTGGAATGATGTGATGAACATTCATCCTAAGTATAGCATTACAATCAAAGTCATTGTGTTTATATTGCTATAACATCTAACAAAGTAATCCTAGTCCTTAGACCATGAGATCATGTTAATCACTAACACTGGAAGAGTAACTTGATGACATTAAACGTCACACCGTAACAGGGTGACTATAAAGGTGTTTCACATACTCTGAAGGTGTTATGTAGAGGCTCATGGATCAAGAGTGGGATTTGTCCATCCCGATTACAGATAGATATACTCTGGCCCCTCTCGGTGATATCACATTGAGATAGCTTGCAAGCAAGTGATGTGATCACTAGAATGTTATATCACAGGAACAAGAAAAGAGTGCATGTCGATAACAAGATCAAACTAGGTATGGAGATACCGATGATCGAATATCGGACATGTAATATACCGCGAGACAAAGGGATTTAGTTACTAACGTTAAAGGTTCTCATGATCATAAAAGTCATCGTTGAATGTGTAGGAGTTAGTATGGATCTTCATGTCCTGCTACTGATTATTGACCGGAGAAGTGTCTCGATCATGTCTGTATTATTCATGAACCGTAGGGTGACACTCTTAAGGGATACCGACACCATTTGGAGCAAATATGTTCTAGACAAAAGAATTGCAAAGCGCTGGAATTATTTCAATGGACACTGAAATTGTTTCAGGTGAAAATGCTGAAACTGGTTCTGCATGTGATATTGAGATGTTGTAGGGGTTTTTATGTGAATGTTTGTTAATTAAAGTAATTAACAAAATTCTGAATAAAATAAATAAAAGAGTTTTATTAAATGAGAGTTGTATTAAATTTGGTGGAAATTTAATGGAGGTGAGTGGACTTTTGAGTGGAGGCATGTTTATGTGAGTGGAAGCTCCACCCACATGAATGATGGAAGAGGTGGGGGCGCCACCTTGGCCGTCGGCCATGGGAGGGGTTGCCCCTCTCCCCTATAAAAGGCCTCCCACTCCTCCTCTCATTACACACCTCCTCGTGAAGGATTTCTATCCCCCTCTAGAATTATTTCCCCGTGGTCTCGGATTAGCGAGGTACTTGTTCCCGGTGGCTTTTTGTCTGGAAGGAGTTGCTGCTTCAGCTGCATCGCTGGAGCAAGGATGCGGAGGTTGTTCGGTGGACTGGACATGTGTGCGATCATGAATGCACTGCTGATTTGCGGCGCTATGACTTCCTCCGATCTTGAGATCGGCAAGCAAACAACTACATCATCCACGAGTCCAATCTCGTTACACTTTGTCGGTCTTCAAGGGTATGTTCTGTATGGATGTATATTCACTTGTTGCTTGTATCTAGGTAGATAGATCTTGGCGCTTAGTAGTTCCCATCGTAGGAATTTTTTGTTTTCTATGCTTCAAACCCAACATAGGGTTCAACATTGTTTTCCCCAAGAATAGACAATAGAGCATTCTTGAACAAGGTATCAGTTTTTTGAAAAACATGCTCTTGAGCAGGAGTAATCTCTCCCTCAGGCTTGCCAATAGTGGCGTCATCGCAGTTCATGTTCTGAAATCAGAGAACTTCTCTCATGCGCCATCTCTTATAAAGCGTACCCTCAAAGACAGGTGGCTTCACAGATGCAACAAAACCACTTGGAGAAAATTTCCTATAATAAGGTTTTTGGATTGTTGAGTAAAAGAGCAATTTACCAAGAGAATTAACCATAATAAAAGGTAGGTAAAACATGAATAGGATAATAGAGATTAAACTAATCATGTGATTTAGCGGATAACCTACTTCAAACCATAAGATATGACGGACTATCTGACTAACATAAACAAGATCGAGAAATATGGTATATATCATAGCAGAGGAACCGCCGATGTTGACGTTGGTACCATTGTTATCCATGTCGTTGAGGAAGAGGATGTTGATGTCGAGGAAGAAGTCGTCATTGGGGAAGACGTTGGCGTTGTCGCTATCCATGAAGGAGTCCATGATGAAGCTAGTATTCGTGCTAGTAGCACTCCCCAAAAACCCTATCGCCCTTCTCCCGTACAGGACTTGAAGCAGTGGGGTCTCGGAGGCCTACTGTCCCCGATCGCGGTGCACACCGCAAGACGGGATGGGGAACATCTAGGTAGTGCAGTGGTCTTATAGGAACGAGTAGGCAGGCGAACAGTCGGCGTTGGGAGAGGAAATGAACAGGCATCGACCAAAACCAAACAACCTCCACTATGTTTGAAATAAATCTCCACTGAGTTCATATTAAACACCCACTCATGCAGACTGTTCAGATTATTATCCATTCATGTGTGGCAAAAAGAAAGAGAAGCTCTCGGCTTGAGGCATTCCCGCAACCCGCGGCACACACACATCATGGCGAGACGTGGCAGGCGGAGGAGGAGGAGGAGCGCGCATGTATGTCTCTCCCCTTCTCATTCTTTTACCAAGTGGTGGAAGAGTCGTCCTTATAAGGTGATGAAACCTTCCTTCAACTAGCAATGTGGGACTAAACATTTGTCTGGGCCATGCATGAATGGGCCACATGGGCCTCTAGGATTTCAGGAATTATTAAATTGAAAATATGGGCTAGGCCATTTAGGCAAAAAATCCAACACTGACCATGTGTAAACCCTAGCATTGTGCGCTGCATATAGGCTGACGGTTAGAGGTATGACACAAACCAATCGAATCCTCTCTATTTTATATGGTATCAGAGCCATCCATCCTACACCACAATGTCGCCCCCTACTCCACTACCGCCATCGTCCTCCACCTCTCCCATCAACATCACAGCGGCCCTCAACGCCGCCATCACCATCAAGCTTGACCAGGACAACTTCCTCCTGTCGCAATCCCAATCGATGGTGTCCCTGTACAACAACAATCTATATGGGTTTGTTGAGGGGACTAAGGCAGCGCCATCAAAGAAAATCCAATGCAGCTGAAGGTGTTGTGTGGAGGTTGCCATCCGTCAAGACCAACAAGTGTTGAGTGCTGGGGTCCCTCACGCTGGCAGTGATGGGCCATGTCCTTCTGCTTAAAATGTCGGCCTCGGTGTGGGGTACGCTCGATCAGATGTTCTCATCCATGTCAAAAGCACGGATCGTTCAGATCTGAATGGCGATGGTGAAGCCAAAGAAGAGGGAAACCTCCATGATAGACTACTTCAATCACATGAAGAAGCTGGCTGCATGATGTCCTCGATCGGCAATCCTCTAGAAGACGAGGAGATCATCTCCTACATCCTCAGTGGTCTCGGCGACGACCATGCCAACTTCACCACCTCCATGACAGTGTTCACCGCGAAGAACGAAGATTTCACCCTCAGCGATCTGTATGGTCACATGGTGTCCTACGAGGCGTGCAACAGTGACCGCACCTCTACTCCCCAATTCCAGCACTCAGCGATCTATATGGTCACATGGTGGCCTAAGCATGGGCGAATCCAGCATGTAAGCTATGGGGGCAGCTGCTCCACTCAATATTCATTATCTTTGTATTATGCTAAGCTAATGATTGATTTGCCCCCACTTACGAAAGACATTTGCTCCACTTAGAGCATTATTGCCCCTCTAAAAATTTATCATGGGTCCGCCCCTAGGCCTAAGAGGAGGTATATATGAATCAACCGCCTGGTTTTGTGGATCCGCATCGGCCTCACCATGTTTGCAAGCTTCAGAAATCGTTATATGGGTTGAAGCAGGCGCCAAGGGGATGGTACTCGAAGTTGAGTATGAAACTGCAGTCAATAGGGTTCGTCCCTTCTAAATTAGACACCTCTTTGTTCATTTTCAATGACAAGCGAGTCAGCTGATAAACGTTGACGACATCATCATTGTTGGTTCCTGCACAAAGTCTGTTGACAGACTCCTGGCCCAACTCCAAGAATCCTTTGCGGTCAAGGATCTTGGGAGGCTGTCTTACTTCCTCGGCATTGAAGTAATTCAGCAAAGTGATGGGGTGGCACTTGTTTAATCGAAGTATGCTTCTGGTCTCCTTCGGCGGGTCAACATGCACACTTGCAAGACCATCTCTACTCCCATGTCGTTGTTAGATAAACTCAGCAGAGCAAGTGGAAAATTGCTGACAGAAGATGAAGCCTTCAGTTGCAGGAGCACAATTGGTGCACTGCGGTATCTGTGTATGACAAGCCCTGACATTTCATTTGTAGTGAACAAGTTATCAGTTCTTAGCTGCACCAACGGACTTGCATTGGTCTGCAGTAAAAAAGAATACTTCGGTGTGTAAGAGGAACTTTGGGAGTTGCAATCAATCTATAACGATCGTCATCCAGTGACTTGAGTGTGTACATTGATGTGGATTGGGCAAGGTGCCCCGACGACCGAAGATCGAGACGTGGCTATGCAGTGTACTATGGACCAAACTTGGTTTCCTGGAGCTCGAGGAAGCAGCCAACCGTGAGCCGGTCAAGCACGGAGGCTGAGTACAAGGCCATAGCAAATGGGACAGCAGAAGTAACATGGCTGCAGTCGGTCCTTGGAAAATTGGGAGTATTCCAGGCTGAGGCTCTGATTCTCTGGTGTGATAACCTCGGTGCGACGTTTCTCACCGCAAATCATGTCTTCCATGCACGCCCAAACACAAAGAAATCGACTTAATTCCATCTTGTCTGAGAGAAGGTTACAGCTGGAGCTTTGACAGTTCGGTTCATCTCCCCATCTCCTCCCAATAGCAGATAGTTGATATCTTTACCAAGGCTTTAGGACGAGAAGCTTTTGATCGGTTGAAGTTTAGTTTGAATTTGGTTAGCACTCGCTCGGATCGAGAGGGGCTATTAAACAACGAACGGTTGTGTAGGATAGAGATATGCGATCACAGTCTCTAGCTAACCAAACTTGTTACGATAGCTTACAAATTAATTAGTTAGTTGTAAACAACCTTGTAACCCTAACCATGTGTAAACTCCAGCGCTATGCGCTGCATATACGCCGACACTTTGAGGTACGGCACAAACCATCGATCCTCTCTGTTTTATACTGGGTTCACTGCTCAACTGGGACTGAACTGGGAACTAATCTGCTCTTTTACAGTTGATGACATAGCAGAAAACCAAATGATAACATGGGGCCTAAAGCACAAGGAAGAAGATGATCAGGCACGATCGATGGGACAGGGGGCACTTGAACAGCTGAAAGAATAGAGGATTAATATACAGATCCATTCCATCCAATCTATCTCCGAGTACAAGAGCGGGTGGAATCGAGCTGAATCCATACACCCAAATGAGATCTGTAGCCACACGGGGGATTACATGATACAACAACAACAACAACATCGACAAGCATTAGGCTGATACCGAGGATAAAAAAAATTAACTGGCAGCCACAACAGCACACGCTAGTGCCGTCCAGATGCCCGAATTAGCCAACTTGGTAGTATCAAAAGTTACACTGGCTACCTATTCCTCAGTGATGCGGCGGCGCCCGACTTTTTCGATGAACAGCTCGGTGGTACACGCTCTTTCACAGGTGATGGGGGGAAAGAGGACGACGGGGGAAGCTGTCTCTGGCTGGAGATGGAGGAGAAACAGCTCAGCGGATTCCTCAGACGCCTCTTCTCGCAGTCTTCAGGCTGGCTATTTGGGTCGTGGCCCACCGGGGAGATCTTGAGTGATTCTGGGAGGAGGCAATTGCAAATGGCACCTGAAGAAAAATGACACAAATGAATTCTCAATTTAGCAGATGAATTCCCAAATGCCATCTACTTTTGCCTGTTTGATAGCGCTCTTTAGCAGATGATTCAGCTGCTAAAAATCAAGTTCTTTCTAATCCGTCAAGGTCTCGCGTCCTACTGCTGTGAAGAATAACAAATTGCACTAGCAGGTGATGTGACCACAAAAGTGCAACTTTACAGAACAATTCGGTAACTACATTCCAGGAAACTAAAGTGGAAATGGAATTTTGGTGGCGGTAACTATCAAAGTTGCTCAATGCATTCTGACTATGCTGCAATCATCACTGTCACAACAATCTTTGCTTTATGGAACCATTAAACAACTAATAATAAGCACCATCACTTGCATAGAGGTACAGTACCTATTCTGGCGAGCCGGTTCACCCACTTAGGAATTTTGTTGCCGGTCAATTTGCAACACATATCTTTGCAAAAATGGTTGCAGTTCTTCATGATAAGATGGTATGTATCTCCGTTGTAGTTTACTGACTGCAGCTCCATGAACTGCCTGACTTGGATCGGATCTAAGCACGTCGTGCCAAGAAATATCGATCTCCTGAATCTGAAACCAGGGCACTGACGAGGTTCTACCTCAAATACCCCGCTCGTGGGATAATCATGCGCTCCAAATGCATATTCGACCCCATGAACTGCACATGAGAAAGAAAGGCAATCAGAATACATCGTTAGTCAGTTCTGAAATCTCATTACAAAAAAAAATGCCCGACTTTATTTGCATGAAGACAGCAAAACAGAAACAGGTAACATTTTGGTAGAATCGACTACTCTACCAGATCTAGGACGTAGGTTGTATGGGCGGAAGGGAGGGTGGCGAGGCTGGAGGCGCGGGCGTCGGCGGCACGGCGCCGTGGCTGCGCGTGAGAAGGAGGGCGGCGGTGCGCTGGAGGCGGCGGCTAGGGTCTAGGAACTCCGTCTCCTGAGGGAGACGGCAACAAATATGTTTATTGCTTAATTGATACGGAGAGATTACATGAGTTTATATAGTCCAGCTAATAAAACCCTAGATAAATTGGGCCAAGCCCTTAAACCGACCCACTAGTGGGCCTCTTCCGGCTATAATGCAAACCGGCCATAACACGATTTGTCTGGACTCATATATACGTCTCGCTTAATTCTTATTCAGATCAGTTCTGAAATCTCGTTCCAAAAAATTGCCTGATTTTATTTGCATGAAGACAGCAAAGCAGAAGAGACAGGTAATGTTTTGTTTGGACTCAAATACACATCTCCTAAAGATCCGTCCTCTTGTGACAGCAGACTAGCAGAAGATTTTTTTTACCAGAATGGCATGTCCTAAAAAACACTTGACTCAAGATATCCAGAATGATCCCTATTTTACATCTATGAGATGTGTTTACATCCATGTAGATCTCCAAAAACATTTGTTTACTCACCTTTCTAAACTACTAATTTCAGATAGAAAGATAGAAGTCTAAGTCATAATGTCATATAAAGAGGCGGAACGCCAAGAGATATTAAGGTTTACTCCCATTTCATAATATATACAGTAGTTTGGCCAACCATCCCATGTTTGTCTCTGTTAAAGAAATCAATAATCAGGAGGTACACGTGAATGTAGCAATATGATCTAGCTTATATGCACTATGCCATAATCTCTGGCTGAATGCCCAAGGCATTGCTATGATACTGATGGGAGAGATTATGGCCAGAAGTACTTTTATTACCCAGAATGCCACTACGCAGAGCACGTATCATTCAGGTAGAGAGATTAGATTTTATCTAGTGCATACTCAAGTAACCAATAACAGCTATATTGGAGGAACTAAGGTACATAAAAGTAAGCTGTTCCTTATTGATGATTTACATTAGATATCTTCATGATATTAATATATCCCTTTATCAAAAAAAGAGGAGTCAGACAAGTTGAAATGATCTGAACAGTCCAGGGGAAATGGCCAGTAAATATAGCACCAGTACAAATATATTGGGTTAATTGCTCTAGAGATCGAAACAGAAACAAAAAAGCACATAAAATGAACCAGCGCACAAATTGTACATTAACAAAGAAAAGGTGGAAATGACAGAGAGTTGGACAAGAACCTTCGATTCCAGAGTGAAATATACCAAGGCCTGCCCAATATATATAGCCATTCATGGGTGTCAAATCATAGACATTAAGATAAACCGGAGTATCATTTGGCGATTGACCGGAAGCCTGAACCTTAGGAAACAAAAAGAATCGCATGGCGGATTTCTTGGTCAACTGCAGAGGCACAAGGGACTTCCATCCAGGCCGTTTTGTCCTTAGTTTCATATTCCTTCACATAATCAAATCAAATAATCAATATATGAAGGATCTACTTCAGGACTGGCATCAAATTTCTCTCCAAAAAAAATTCCCGAGTAGTTTAACATTTTTTCATTATACACCAGTATTAATAAGGACAATCTCATAACTTAAAAGATATTAAATAACAAAAGGATTCATTGTGCGGATGCTAAATTTAACCCGAAGGATTGTACAACGAAACTGAAATTTTGGTATATCCTACCCATAGTCCCATACTTAAAACACCCACCTTTCTGAAATATTAAAGTAATTAGCTCACCGTGGCCTAGCTGGCTATGTAACTACAACATGGGCATTAGAGTTAGCTGCAAGGTACGAAAGTAAGATTTCTGGAAAACATGAAAACGCTAAGATTTCTTAGTATGTCCCATAGAACAGAGTTGAGCAGCCCACTCCTAGGCCCTTAGGCATGTACTATTTAGATATTTGTAAGCTTCGGTTAGAAGTAACAATGTCAGTAAAGCAATACGTAATACTAGTAAGGTAATAGTTGAGTTGCCATTATGATGTCAAAACATTGTTATCGAGCATTACTGCAATTTTCAGAGAGGAGCTACGAGAACTGCAATTACTTTGCTGAAGCCCACCAGGGTGCTACTTCTAGAAGTCTTACACTTTTACTGACTGCAAGTACCCATCCAATTTAAAGAGGTAAACTATATGGCAAGCCAACAGATGGGAACTGTTCCTCACACTCCCACCCAATGTACTCAACCTAGCTCCACCCTCTATTAAAGATTCATTCAAGATTTTGTTGGTGACAACGTGTACCCTCTATTAAAGGTTGAGTCTTCTACACTTCGTTGGTGACACGCATAATTCCTCAAGCTATACTTGCAACAATTACTTCTGAGCAAACGCACAACAGCCACAAAAAATAATGAAGTAGGTACCAACTTGAGTTTATGTGCCGCTCTGCTCCATTACTGGGAAGTAGGAACTAAGGCTTTCAGGCAGAGTGCTGTAATACAGCATCCAACAACTGTTTTGGTACAAGTAAACAAACTGAAACTGTACAGCTGCTGCAAAAGCACCATCTGGCGGTACCAGAATGAACTAACCCCCCTAGTAAATTCAACCGCGATACTCGCTCCAACTGAGGGGGAACAAACGGCTGAATCCCCTACTACTAAATTCAATGGCAATACTGGTTCCAACTGCAGGAGAACGAACAATGATGATATGAACAGTAACACTGCAGTCGCCATTCCGACGTAATCGAGTCTTGCTACAAATTTCAGAGAACAGAACGAGTTGTTTCAGTTTGAACTTCCTCAGGCTGGCTGCTACTTCCAAGGGCTCAAGCATTGTAACCCCGAGTCCTACTGACTCAAAGCATCCATGCTTTTAAGAAGCTCTAATCTGGAATTGCAAGACTACAACAGAGCCAACAGACCGGATCTGTTCTTCAAACTCACACCCAACGTACTCGACCTAGCTCTATCCCCTCTAGTCTAGTACTAAAGACTGATTCTTGTGTACACTTTTGGTGAAGAATGCCGCATGACACATTCTTCAATCTACACTTGAAACAATTACGGCACGCGGAAGGAAAGAAAGAAAACAAGATCTCCCTTTTTTCCACAAGGTAGGTACTACTCGGCTTTCATGTACCTCGTCATCCCATAACTGGGAAGTGGAAACTCAGGGTTTCAGGGTACCGGTTACATCACCCAAACTGCAACAACTGTTTCGGTACAAGTAGAGGAGCTGCCGCGAAAGCAACGCCTTGGACTAGCAAGCAAACTGAAACTGAACAGCCTAAGAAACGGTGGATACCGTCGACTTGCTGGCGCCGACTGAGGGGGGAGACAGAGGAACGATGGTGACATGAAATGAGCAGCCGTAAATTCCCCCCCTCTCCTGCGCCGCGCTCCTTTTACCGAATCAAGAACAAGAATCGAGGAAACGCGAGAAGTTGACGGCACAAGAAACCCAGGAAGGAGACGGAGCCGCAGATCCAGGCCAAGATCTCGCCGCATTGGAGGAGGCAAGAAAGGCAGAGCGAGCTGCTTACCGCGTGAACGGAGGCGGGAGGGAGAGGGGCGGATAGGAGGGAGGCCAATGGCGGTCCCTGGGCGAGACGGCGGCACAGCTGCGCCGCGAGCAGGCGGAGCTGGAGCTGGGTGGGGGCGCTGGGAAAGGTATCCGAGGGGATGAATTCCTGGAGGCGCAGTTGGGTGGTGGTGGTGGAGTAGCGCTGGGGGAGGGGAGGGGGGACTCGTGATGGGGGAAAGGCACCGAGGAACAGGGGGGCCTCCCGTTGGGGCTGGGGGAGGGGCGCCTTTGTAATTTGTCGCCTTGTCTTCTTTTTCTCCGTTTTCTCGCTTTCTTTTTTGAAAGCTCTGCCATTTATTCGTACATTAATGACTGGAGCGTGATAGGCAGGCACGGTCTCACAGACAGGCGGTCTCCACGGAGAGCCGTGCTCTGGCCAGGTTTCAGGGGAGAAAAAAAAGGAGAAATTAAGATAAAGCGCCAGAATCTTAGGATCTCTCTTTTTGGTCTACTAGTTGACAGTGACACTGATTGTTTCCGTTTTCCTCCAGCTCGGAGCCATGTCGCCGCCATTTGGACCTGTGTAGCTGATGCAATCCAATTGCCCTAGGGAAAATCGTCTGGAATCCATTCCAAAAAGAAAAAGGGAAAAAACGTCTGGAACCTTTGGCTAATCGGTGCCATGTGGAGCTTAATTATTGCACAAGATAGCCCCCTAATCTCATGAATGATATCGCTTCTTCGGATGAATTCATCTCCTGAGAACTAATTTATATGCTGCGATCGTGTAAAAGCATTAGATACAAGTTCAGTGCGTTGCTGCATTTTTCTGCTTGACTGAATAATGAGCAATAATGGTCAAACATTCTAGTACTATTCCTTGCTTCGTTCCCAAAAAAAGGTCGATTCTTTAAGATTTAACTTTGACCAGTGATAGTCTAACAATTTGTGGATTAACAGATACAGTATTTGAGAAGTTTTATACGAGTCTAAGTAAAACCATTTTTAATTATTAATCCACAAGAGTGATTTAATCACCTGTTAAAATTTATTGGTAGTGCCTATAAATGTTTGTAAGATGACTATGGAGATAGAGTCAACTATATATTTCCTCTGTTTCAAAATATAATATGTTTTAGCTTTGTGAAGGTAATGTATCTAGACGTCTTTTAAAGTATAGCTTCGGACACTTATATGTATACTTACTCATGCAAATGGCCAAATGGGTACTAATGGATGGCCTCTACAGGAAGAGTTAGAATTAATTAGTTGTAATAGTGTATAAAGTCAATGGATAACCTCCACAGGAAGAGTTAGAATTAATTAGCTGTAATAGTGTTTAAAGTCAACATATGGGCCATGTAGCTCTCGATTAAGTTAATGTGTATTTCAATAAGGGTAGTCAATGTTGTAAGGACAATCTTCCTTTAATCATCTATCAAGAGATGACAATAATATGTTATGAAATGTATTGTCTTTTATAGGGAGTAATGTATTGTCTTTAACAATTATTGTTTGTATTTGCTTATGACAAAGAGCACATATTAAGAAAGATATCAATTGCATCCAGCATCTTTCTGCAACGACGCATTGCCCTAGTAGTATTACGGCTGCACATAGCCCCCAAAAAAGAAAAAGAATTAAAAAAGAAAAATCTAGCTACAGTGATTTATCCCGTGTAACAACAGTACTAACATCACCAAGATAGCACCAGAAGTCCAGTTTCTCCAAAATTAACGTCTTGAAGAAGGGAATGGTGAACAAGCATCGTCGTCACCTGATCATTCATCTTAGATTTTCACCCTAGAGAAAATTCTCACTCCCAAAAACAATGTCTTCAATAAGTCCATTGCCAGGCATAATCAATTAAGGCCAGACCTTAGATTTTTACCCTGAAAGATAAGGCTTTAGACTTCTCATGTGTTGCCGCCCCACTTACAATGGCGTTGCTCCAAGTCGGAAATCACCAATCCAATTCATCATCGCAACAAAGAGTCAAATCGCCATTGCTAGTCCCCGGATCTCGGCTTCCATGACCTTCTCCGCTAGCTAACATCACCATGGAACGAGAGCATGCCCGTGATGGTAACAACCAGAAGAGCTTCGCAACACTCCCTTTAAAACCAAACGGTCGGTAAAAAACATGGGTGTGCACGATCGAATTCCATATAATCCAGTGATCTCCAGGCAATAGGTATCCATGTGAGTTCACCTGCGGAGCCTTCCGAAACATGACACTCTCAGTAGATCGATAGGGATCGGCATTCGATAGATCTTCATCTTGGCACGAGAACAATCCTAGGACCGCCTCCATTATGCGAGCATACAATCAGGCCCCCATGCCACTGGATGAAGCAGAAAAGGAGGAGGCAGCAGCATACGAAGATCTTCCATGGTGGTTGGCAAGACCAAGATTTAACCCTAAGGCCAAGATCCATGACACTATTGCGCCGCCAACGGAAGCGTCACGTCATTCGCTGCCAAATCCCCGCCCTAACTTACAGGCCCGAGCCAGATCAGGCCGCGCCGCCAAGGATCGCTGATGCTGCCCCATCATTGCCCATGGAGCCGCCGCCACGAACCCCTCTCCTCCCTCCGTCCTTTGCCTAGAGGGGGGGCGCCAGCGTAGGCCATGGTCTGCTAAGGGGAGGAGGATCGGCGGCAAGATCGTGGGTCGCCTTCGGAGTCGCTCGGGCGAGAGTTTTTCTTGCTTGTAGATAATTCTATACTCTGTGATGATAAATTATTTGTTGTATGCCCTGTAGAACTATGTGAAGGTAAAATTTCAATTATTAAATATATGACTAAGCGATGATATATATAACACCTAGTACAATGTAGAAAATTATTTTACCTTAAGTCTTGAGAGAATATCTCTTAGTTATGAGAAGACATGTCTTATGTTCCAAGTGAGTCATTAACCTATGTGGCATCGTGATACTAGCCAAATATAGCTACTAAGAGCATCTTCACTCGCCCCTCCCCCCACACCCAATACGGCGTCCGACGAAGCCATTTTTTTGGCCCGCATGGGGGTGCGCCCGTGCGGATGTCACTATGGGGAGGCGCCGACGTCCAGCCGTTCACCCCATACACATAATTCAATTCAAAGTTCGACAAGTTTAACTAAAAAACTACAATTTGGAAAATTTACATGAAACGGCCAAGAACTAAAACTAAGGCCCCGACGAAGGGAGGCGCTGCTCTCGCCGGGAGGGTGCGGCGGCGACGGCCTTCTGTGACACCCCATGGCTCAAATAGAGAGTTGTACATAGCTAGCTACGTGTTGGCCTCCTCCTTAGCTCGGTCGCGACGGGCACGCTAGTTTGCGTCGGCGACGCAAGGATGACACGTGTGTGGATGTTGTCGAGATGTTGCAGCAGGAGGTGCTCCGGCAGGAAAACATGGTTGAGTACGTCCCACCCGTAAGGCTCGTAGGTGGTCCAGTTAACTGACCCTCGGGGTGGTGGCCACCGTGGATGCTCTTGTCGGCGCTCATCTCGAATGCGTCAGTTGATCACCCAATGTTTGAGTGGCACCCATGGCGGCACCTCCAGCTCCTCGGAATCGATGTCAGAGCTTCCCATGTCCAACTCCTCGGAGTTAGCTGTGTCGGAGTCATTAGAGGGGAGCCCCTCCTCCTCCTCGAAGTCGGTGGGGTTGGGGCCATGTAGAGGCGCCTTCGGATCTCCTATCAGTGTCGGTGGTGTGTGAGTTGGAGGAAGACGGCGACTAGGCATGGTTGTGTGTTACTCCTACTAGCGAAAGCAACACCTCTGTCTGCCGACCTAGATATGGCGAGAGAGGGTGTGAAAGGGAGGTGTGGCCATGGTGAGAGAGTGAGTGTAGATATGCAATGATGATGGCCACCGCATCTACATATAACAAGAAAAGGGAGGGAAGATCGGGCGGCAAGCAGTGGAAAAGCCAGGAAAGGCATGGCAGCGCTGCTCGGGAGACAAGCTGGCTATCTCACTGTTAGGGCTAGCCCGCATCACCTTATCGTCCATACGGCGCCCCCTCTAGACCCCCGCGGGTTGGTTTCAGCCTAGGGGAGCAGAATAACTAGTTGGGCTGCACCGACGCCAAAACCAAATTAGGGGTGTGGCTGGGCATGATTTTTTGCATCGGCACCCCCAATAGCCCTTTGGGGAGCCTTTAGGGTGGGCGAGTGAGAATCTCCACAGGCGGATCCCAACCCGGTCCCCAACCGAGTTGGGGGTTGGAGGCCAAAGTTTGGCTCGCACTAGTGGCCCCCAACCGGTGTCGGTAGTTTGGACCATCCATTGAACTGTTGGAATCTCCTTGCTGCCCCAGGAAAGCACGGGTCGGGTTGGTTCTACCAGCAACGTGCGCCACATCAGACATGTCGTGCATGTTCATGCCGGGCCCACTTGGCAGCCACAAAGCATGGCGGTCAAAGTTATTTATGACTCTATGCTAGTTATGTACACACCTACGTGTTTCTTCGCCGGGTTCATACGACATGACATGGTGGCCGTTTGGCCTACTCACGGCACCCATAAAGGGCATTTCCTCACCAATACACACACCAATTTCCCTTTCCCCTCTCCTCTCCTCTCCACCGGCGATGAACCATGTCCCGCAATGACCACAAGGCCGGTGGCAGCAGGAGAGGTGGCGCGAGGGCAAATAACCTTAGCCTCAATGAGGCAATAGTGCTCTACGAGGCTAACCTCCATGTGCCACCAGAATGGCGCCTAATGATACGTCCATTTTACATCACTATCCTATATCATAATTTACTATTATTCATTAATATATTTCATATTTAGAGATGATACTTATGTTATTTCATCTGTTTTTGCATGGTTGATGAATTTTGGAGCATGGACCGATGTAGTCAGGATTCTGATGGAAAAGGTGCTTTTTGGAGGCGAAATTCACGAAGATCAGAAAATCCGGGAAAATACATGGAAAATTCTATTTTTCCAGAAGACGGAGGATGCCAGAAGGGGAGTGGAGATGGGCCATAGGGGGCCCACACCACCCCCGGGCGCGGGCCACCCTTGGTCGCACCAGCAGGTGGTGTGGCAACCCTGGCCCACTCTTGGCTCTCCCCTTTGGCGTATATTATCCCCTCAAAACCCTAACACCTAGGAGCGACCACAGAAAGATTCCGCCGCCTCTACGGGGCAGAAAACTAAAGAGAGAGAAAGATCTATCTGGCAGATAGAATTCTGCCGGGGGAATTCCTTCCTGGAGAGGAGAGATTGTCGCCATCGCACCACCATCAAGCTGGACTTCATCGAGATCATCATCATCATCACCACCACCATCATATCCACCAACACCATCATCACCACTCCATACCGCTGTAACAATTGGGTTGAATCTTGCATAGTTCTTAGGGGGAACTTTCCCGGTATTGATTACTCCTTGTAGTTGATGCTATTGAGTGGAACCATTGAATTATTGTTATGTTCAGATTGTTGCTTATCATTATATCATCTATGATCTTGATCCATATGATGTCTTGTGAGTAGTTCGTTTAGTTCTTCGGGACATGGGAGAAGTCATGTTGTTAGTAGTGGAATTGTGTTGAGAAAGATTCAATAGTTTAATATTTAAGTTGTGGCGTATTTCTTCTAGTGGTGTCATGTGAACGTCGACTACATGACATTCACCTATATGGGCCTAGGGGAATGCATTATATATTTGGCTACTAATCGTAGGGGTTGCCGGAGTGACAGAAACCTGAACACCTGTTAGGAAACCTTTGCACAAGGGATGTCACGGTCTTAGAGTTTAAAGTTGTGGTTAGGTTTCTACCTTACTTTCTTGTACTTGCGGATGCTTGCAAGGGGTATAATCACAAGTATGTATTAGTCCTAGAAAGGTCGATACATTAGCACAGGTTCACCCACACAACACTTAGTAAACTAAAGAAGAGTAATCACCTATATGAAGCGAAAGCACTTGATGATATTCCCGTGTGTCCTCGAGAATGTTTGATCATCTTAAGTAATAAAACTGGCTTGTCCTTTGCTAAAGAAAGGATTGGGCCACTTGCTGCATTTATTATCATTGTCTTTTATTTACTCGCACTTTATTTACCTGCATTATCAAAAAACCCTAAAAATCCGTTTGCTAAGTATTTACAAAGAATTCCTGCTCCAAGCCACTCGCCAACACCTTCTGCTCTTCGTTGGGTTCGACACTCTTACTTATCCAAAATACTGCGATACAACCCCTATACTTGTGGGTCATGAAGACTATTTTCTAGCACCATTGCCAGGGAGTGAAGCGTTATTGCAGAGTGGAACTGGTAAAGGAAACTTCTATTGTGAGTATTGTTTATTTCTGTTAGTTCCTTTATTTCAATATGGATTATTCGCTGAGTTTCTTATTTCGTAATGCTACTACCACTGCTAAGGTAGTAGCTGAACCACCACCTACTGAGAATGATACTTTTAAAATACCTACAAGAATTATTGATCGTGTTATAGATAATTCTTATGTTGGAGATGGAACTATCCATCCCGGTGATCATCTGCTCTTTATACACGAATTGTGCGGGTTGTTTAAGTATGCAGGTATTACAACAGATCAAGTCAAGAAAAAGTTATTCTCATTATCACTGAAACGAAGAGCTGAGGAATGGTATAAGCTGCTGAAGAATGGTCAAGCTCTTGAATGGGAGGAAGTAGTGATATGTTGCAAACGTATCCATAATTTTTGATGTTCCATGCTTGGTTTTATCTACTTTATTATGTTTTGTCCACACTTTGGAGTACTTTCTATACACTTTTTTGGACTAACCTATTAATAAGAGCCACAGTGCCTGCTGCCTGTTTTCTGCTATTTTTGGTTCCAGGAAAGTCAGAAAATGAATATTCTCAGAATTGGACGGGACAAAAGCCAAAGTCAGTTTTTCACCGAGTGACACCAGGAGCCAGAATACGATACGGAGAGGGGATGGGCCCCGGCCACACTACCTGGCCGCGCGGGCCAGGCCTGGTCGTGCCAGGGGTGGTCTGGCCGCCCCAGGCACCCCCTCGGCCTCCCTCTTCGCCTATAAGTTGCCTCCTGACCTAAAAACCCAGGGGGTTCGACGTTTTTCAAAAAGAGTTCCGCTCCGCCGCCACCACCAGATTCAGCGATTCGGAACCAGAAACTCCATTCTAGCACCCTGCCGGGATGGGGAATTAGAGGAGATCATCGCCATCATCATCACCATCGCTTCTCCATCGACCATCTATGTTTCCCCCATCTATGAGTGAGTATTCCCCCGCTGTAGGCTATGGGGATGGCAGGGATTGGATGAGATCATTCATGTAATGGCATTAGATTGTTAGGGCATGGTGCCTAGTATCTATTATTAGTGCTTTTTGACTTTGTTGCAACTTGTTATGCTTAATGCTTGTCACTAGGGCCCGAGTGCCATGATTTCAAATCTGAACATGTTATTGATTCATTATGATAGTATTGTTTATGGTCTTACCTGCAAGTTGTATACACACGTTGTTGTCCGGAACCAAAAGCCCCGAAGTGACAACAATCGGGATAACCGGAGGGAATGGCTTTGATGTGAGGATCACATGTGTTCATGGAGTGTTAATGCTTTGCTCCGGGGCTCTATTAAAAGGAGCTACTTAACTGCCAGTAGTTCCCTTGAGGCCCCACTACAAACAGGATGGCAGGACAAAAGATGTTGTGCAAGTTCTCGTTGCAAGCACGTATGGCTATATATGGAACACATGCCTATGATTATCTAGTACTTGGATGCTTTATCTTATTTATCTGCAAATGCCCTATGTCTTGATTGCCATATGAATTGTCTTGTCCATGCAATGCCCATCCATCCATCCCTATGCCTACCGCGCTTTAATCCTACTATTTACTGCAATTGTTACTACTGTCTTTACTTTTACTACTTCTATTACTTTACTATTTCCACTACAAAACTGTTGCTACTAATAAACTGTTGTGAGCAAGATTTTTTCCAGGTGCAGCTGAATTGACAACTTAGTTGTTAAGGCTTATAAATATTCTTTGGCTCCCCTTGTGTCAAATCAATAAATTGGGTTTCACTTCCCTCGAAAATACTGCGATACACCCCCTATACTTGTGGGTCATCAAGACTATTTTCTGGCGCCGTTGCCGGGGAGCATAGCTTTATTTATCAAGTTCACTTGGATTTACTATTGTTCAAGCATAATCATAACCAATCTCTTTACTTTGTTATTTTTGTTTTGCTTAGTTTATTTTCGCCTTGTTTGCTTGTTTCTTTATCAAAAATACAAAAAAGTTAGTTCCTACTCTAGTTGTTATTTTCGTTGGTCTATTATTGTCTTGCTTTATCATGCTTTCTATCAATGGTTGGTTTCTTTGAAACTGAATCTTATTGGCAAGGTGGGTTCACGGAAGAACAAAAATATTATTATAAGGAACACCGCTTGTCACAAAAAGGGAAACACTTATGGGAACAAATTGATAAATTGTATACCATTGCTATAAACGTGTGCTATACTTATAATGTTACTTATTGCTTTGATAAATCTTGTTGCTGTAGGAGGTACAAACACCTCCCTTTTCAATGTGAGTATAATGATGATGTTACCATATCTTCTTATGTTAAAGAAAATTATGACTTTTATGATGTGGAACAAATTGAGGAATTTATTGCTTGGAAGGGTGCATTTGAACTTGCTAGTTTGCTTGAAAATACTGATGATTCACCTTATAAATATGAGGTTTATGATATACTTAAATTTTTCTTTGATAATTACAAGGAAGAAAATGGCTATATTCTTGAATATATTAATAGATGGTTTCCACAAATGGAAGAGACTAATGCCTTGTAGGATCTTATGGAAGAAGAAATTGATGAACCTGAAAGCTCATTAGATGAAAAAGAGGAGGAGAGTGATGAACAAAAGGAGGAAGAATGGGTTAGCTACCCATGCCTACCTTCTAATGAGAGTAACTCTTTATCCCTTACATTATTTGATTGTCTCAACCAAGGGAGGATGAATGTTATGCTCATGTTATCTGTGATAATCCTTTATTTGTGCCTAACTTCAAGATGAATGGTACTAAAGAGTTTTGCTTAGAAATTGTTTATGATAAAGCTCTAGACGATGGTCCTATATTGAATGATCAGTCATTTTGTTATAGAATTGTTAAGAGTGGGTTTGAAGGTTTTAATCCCACTATTTTGAGCTTGATAAAAATTATGTTTTTGTAGAACATGAAAAGCATGCTTTATGTGATAGTTATATTGTTGAGTTTATTCATGAGGCAACTGAAAATTATTATGAGAGAGGAAAATATGGTTGTAGAAGTTTTCATGGTATTGAAACACCTCTCTATGTGCTGAATGTTTTGAAGTTACTCTTGTTTTATCTTCCTATGCCTGTCACTTTGTTCCTTGAGAATTTATTTGCATACAAGATTCCTATGCATAGGAAGTGGGTTAGACTTAAATGTGTTTTTTTAGAAAACGGGCATTCCTGTGCCTATCTTTGAATTAACAAAGCCAACAACGGCAAAAGGATACAAAGTGTTGAACCCAGCTTACAACCCAGACCACACACCCACGCACACTACCAAAGACACACCCGCCGGTAGCGCAAACAATAGGCTCGGCCATTACAAATACTAGGAAGACTCGGAGTAGAGCTGGACGGTAATAGAGTCGGGTCGGAGCTCCCCTAGGGGCGAGCAAACGACACACATGCCAACGACAGACCCCTCCGTCGCAGAAATGCCACCGGAAGCCGACCACCACCGGGAACCGACCCACAAAGCCCACAAACCGGAAGGCAGCACCAAGGATGATCAACACGGGAAGGGTCAGGGGCAAGCCTTGCCGACGGTCTCCAAACGAAGAAACACCTCCGCCATAGGGCCATCGGAGAGCCGCGTGCAATGAGCCCCCAGACGATGTCTTCAAGAAGAGCACGACACCGGAATGCCGCCACCGCCCGATCCGAGGGTCTTGGGTTTTCACCCGGAGGAAGCAAAGGAATGGAATTAGCCACACAGCGCCTTCAGGAAGGGAATGACTTCCACGGACATCGCCGCCATGGCCCAGAGGGGCAAAGGTTTCCCCTTGGCCAAAACACCGTCTACTAGGACTCCAAGGCGGCATCTTCAAGAAGAGCACGACACAAGGCGCCGCTACCGCCCGATCCAAGGATCCTGGGCTTTCACCCGGAGCACCACCACGACACGCTGCTCGTCGGCACAACATCATCCCTATGACCATGGACATCGACCAGCACCAGAGCCCCTGGCACGCCCGCCAACCACAAGGATCACCACCGACCGGGGCCGCCGCTTCGGGATCCAAGCAAAGAGCACCGGAGGTCACCGTCGTGAGGTCCCCGTAGACCAAAGAGACAACGAAGAGGGATCCCCTTCCAGATCGACGACATGCGACCCCCATGGCCGCCGGCGTCATGAATCTGGGGATAGGGGTTGGTCTCAGATGGGCCTGGAGCCCTGCTCCTGCCCGATTGAAGCGGCCAGATGGCCGAGCTCCCCGCCCCGCACCAGGATGCCACCCGAACCCGCCGACCGCCGCCGGCAGGCATGGCCGCGTGCTTGGGGGACTAAAAAGATCATTTTCATAAAAACTAGCTTCCCCAAGCTTAGACTCTTCCATAGCATTAGCAATAATAGTGTCCAAAGAATTCATACTAACAACATTGCTATTAGCATGCAAATAAAGTTCCATAGGTTTTTTAATTTTCTCTTCAAACACTTCATGTCCTAACTCAAGATAAATACTATAAAGCTCTCTAATTTTTTTGATGTTTTCCATTAAGCCTAACTAGTGAAAACAAGAAACAAAAAGACAAAATTGCAGAATCTAAAGGAAATAACTTCGAGCACTCAGACCGGAGGATGTGAGTACCTTTTACCTTACCTCCCCGGCAACGGCGCCAGAAAATAGCTTGATGTCTACGCACTTCTATTCTTGTAGACAGTTGTTGGGCCTCCAAGTGTAGAGGTTTGTAGAAGAGCAGCAAGTTTTCCCTTAAGTGGATCACCCAAGGTTTATTGAACCCAGGGAGGAAGTGGTCAAAGGTATTCTCTCTCAAGCAACCCTGCAATCAAGATACAAGAAGTCTCTTGTGTCCCCAACACACCCAATACACTTGTCAGGTGTATAGGTGGACTAGTTCGGCGAAGAGATAGTGAAATACAAGTGGTATGGATAATTATAAGTGGTAACGGTGCTAGAAAATAGCTTGATGACGTGTGGTTGATGTGGGAAAAGACTAAAGGAAAACTGAAATAAAGATGGAAGCAAGCAAACATGTAACAGATCTAATTGCAAACAGTGTTTCAATGCTTAGAAACAAGGCCTAGGGATCATACTTTCACTAGTTAACACTCTCATATAAATATCTTCTCTTTATGATACTACTCTTAACTACTCTCCGGTTGGACACTCTAATCCATGGTAGGGCTATAACAATACACCTCAAAGTTCATCTTTCCCATCTAGATAACCCCACACTGTCACCTTGAGTACTAGATGGGTCCAACAAACACCGCAATTTCATAAAGACATCCAACTCCAAATATAACTGATAACAAGTATTTGTAATCTCTAGCCTAAGTGCCACCATGGTGTGCATGCTATCACTTTCACACACATGGGGAGAGCAGAGATCTATTAAAGCACTTGAGTAGCAAGGTAGATCTAATTGATTACAAATCTCATGATCACAATATGATCATGCATAGAGAGAGAGGTGAACACATAGCTACCGGTAGAACCCTTAGCCTCGAGAGAGAACTACTCCCTCCTCATCATGGGAATCAACAATGGTGATAGAGATGGCTCCTGGGGCACTTCCCTGTCCCGATAGGGTGCTAGAACAGAGACTTCCTGTCCCCCGAATCTCCCCTTCGGTGGCGGCGGCGGTGCGGAACTTTTCGTGGCTGGAGGCTTGACTATCTAGGGTTTTTGCCTCAGGAGAGATATATAGGCGAAAGAGGCAAGGTCGGTGGCCGGCCAGGGGGCCCACACCATGCCCTGGCGCAGCCAAGGGGGACCCGCGCCTAGGGGTGGTATGGCCACCCTGTGGCCCCTCTCCGTCTCGTATTCTGGCTCCGTGAGTCTCCGGGAAAAATAGGCATATTGGCTTTTGTCCCGTCCAATTCCGAGAATATTCATTTTCTGACTTTCTGGAACCAAAAACAGCAGAAAACAGGCAACTGGCACTGTGGCTCTTGTTAATAGGTTATTCCAAGAAATCATATGAAAAGTACTCCAAAGTGTGGACAAAACACAAGAAAGTAGATAAAACCAAGCATGGAACATCAAAAATTATAGATACATTTGCAATGTATCAACTTGTTATAAACAATTGAGATTGCTTAATGTGCCTTTGAAGAATCATGTGTTTTTTTAGCATATTAAAGCATAGTATTGTGGTATTATCCTTTGATGCTTTATTTGGGTTGAGTTGGCACATGCTCACACCATGTTATGACTATGCCAAGTCACCATAGCCTTTATGATCCTTTAGTTTTCAACTTGTAGTATCACTTTATGCTTTGATTAATGATGTTTTGTTGCTCTGCATGATTATGGCCATTATTGCTCTCTTAGTCGGTCGCTCCCAGTCTTTTGCTAGCCTCCATAACCAAGTATGAGTTCCACTCATGCATCCAACTCCTAAAACCAAGTTATTCCAAAGAGTCCACCATACCTACCTATTAGCATATGCTATTCCAAGTATATTCATGTTTTATCTACCTTCCAAATTAAACTTGTTATGAGAAAACTAGTGATTAAAGCTCTCGCGAACTTGATGGCACACTTTAATTTCTTGCTTTTAATAAACTCGAACCATTGCGTCCATCTTTGTTGCGTATATGCTTGCGGTTTATAAGTTGAAGTTAGCAGAACCATGTATCATGGGGAACGCTTTCAACATTGCACTTGTACTTTGTACCCTGTTGATATCACGTTCTTTTGCTTATGGATCCCGGCGGTGTGAAATAAAAGGGAACTTGTAAGATCATGGAGTTTGTATTTGTGTTAGAGAAACACCTGGGCCGCTAGCCTAAGCCATGCCTAATCATGCTGGAAACTTGCAGCATAACCATACTGAGCACTCTATGAAGCATCCTAAAAAAAAACCTATGCTAATAGCAAATAAAAAGATCGCTGAAATGCTCATTGTCTGCTTGCCTTGTCATTTTGATTATGGGATAGCTCCTGTATCATGTGCAAGGGGTACCCCATTGGCGGTTCTCTATGATACATATGTACTTACAATGGCAAGAGCTTACTTGTGACTAAAGTTGAGTAGTATGAGGTTCGGTCTTCGTAAGTAAGGGGCATGAGATTTCGGCTTATAACTTGTCAAGCATATCCTCTTAGTTGTGTCACTTTAACCTTAATCACCCTCAAGATGCCTATGATAGGGGCAATGAGAGCTGAAAGCTAATAAGTACCATAATTTTTGGAAGCACTTTATGAAACTTGAATCCCTACTTCCTTCTATGAAGACCTTTCTTTTACTTTTATGTTGAGTCTCCACCTTCTATCTTTATGCACCTACTTTGAGAGCATAGTGGCAGTTCTTAGTTCTATGTGCATTGTCCCAAGACTTGATGATTGATGCATAGCTTTGATATTGCTTGTTTTAAACTATTTGTATCTAGTCACTCTTATGAACTTTGAAGGTGTCCTATGCATTTATGTTTGCTACTCTATGAGGGATAAGCTAAATGCCACTATGCTATGTTTTCTTTATGTGAAACAAACAAATGTCTTACAAAGCATTGTTATTCATGAATCTTTTGTTTGTGCCTTTTCATGTTGCAACTTAGTTGCTTTGCCTTATTGTTAGAACTTTGTATTTCATGATATGATTGAAGTACTATGATCCTAGCTATCATTGTTTTACAAATACTTTGATCAAGTTTATGATGGTGCATGTCACCTCAAAAATTATTCTTTCTTTTTATCACTTACCTACTCGAGGACGAGCAGGAGTTAAGCTTGGGGATGTTGATACGTTGCAAATGTATCCATAATTTTTGATGTTCCATGCTTGGTTTTATCTACTTTCTTATGTTTTGTCCACACTTTGGAGTACTTTCTATACACTTTCTTGGACTAACCTATTAACAAGAGCCATAGTGCCATCTGTCTGTTTTCTGCTGTTTTTGGTTCCAGGAAAGTCAGGAAATGAATATTCTCGGAATTGGACGGGACAAAAGCCAAAGTCAGTTTTTCACCGAGGGACACCAGGAGCCAGAGTACAAGACAGACAGGGGCTGGGGCCCGGCCACACCACCTGGCCGCGCGGGCCTAGCATGGCCGTGCCAGGGGGTGGTCTGGACGCCCCAGGCACCCCCTCGGCCTCCCTCTTCGCCTATAAGTTGCCTCCTGGCCTAAAAACCCAGGGAGGTTCGACGTTTTTCTAGAAACAGTTCTGCTTCGCCGCCACCACCAGATTCCATGATTCGGAACCAGAAACTCCGTTCTGGCACCCTGTCGGGACGGGGAATTGGAGGATATCATCACCATCGCTTCTCCATCGACCATCCATGTTCCCCATCTATGAGTGAGTAATCCCCCGCTGTAGGCTATGGGGATGGTAGGGATTGGATGAGATCGTTCATGTAATGGCATCAGATTGTTAGGGCATGGTGCCTAGTATCTATTATTAGTGCTTTTTGACTTTGTTGCAACTTGTTATGCTTAATGCTTGTCACTAGGACCCGAGTGCCATGATTTCAGATCTGAACATGTTATTGATTCATTATGATAGTATTGTTTATGGTCTTACCTGCAATTTGTATACACACGTTGTTGTCTGGAACCAAAGGCCCCGAAGTGACAGCAATCGGGATAACCGGAGGGAATGGCTTTGATGTGAGGATCACATGTGTTCACGTAGTGTTAATGCTTTGCTCCGGTGCTCTATTAAAAGGAGCACCTTAATTACCAGTAGTTCCCTTGAGGCCCCGCTGCAAACGGGCTGGCAGGATAAAAGATGTTGCGCAAGTTCTCATTGCGAGCACGTATGACTATATATGGAACACATGCCTATGATTATCTAGTGTACTTGGATGCTTTATCTTATTTATCTGCAAATGCCCTATGTCTTGATTGCCATATGAATTGTCTTGTCCATGCAACACCCGTCCATCCATCCCTATGCCTACCGCGCTTTAATCCTACTATTTACTGCAATTGTTACTGCTGTCTTTACTTTTACTACTTCTATTACTTTACTATTGCCACTACAAAACTATTGCTACTAATAAACTGTTGTGAGCAAGATTGTTTCCAGGTGCAGCTGAATTGACAACTCAGTTGTTAAGGCTTATAAATATTCTTTGGCTTCCCTTGTGTCGAATCAATAAATTGGGTTTCACTTCCCTCGAAAAATACTGCGATACACCCCCTATACTTGTGGGTCATCAAGTAGTACCTCTCTTTTATTCTAAATTTTATCCTCCTAGTGAGATTGATAAAGATCGGAATCAAATATACAAATTTTGGCCTCTTGATGGAGAGAATACAACTCAAGCTTGGGGGAGATTGAAGTAACTAATGCTCAAATATCCTATTCATGAGCTCCCCAACAATATTATTATCAATAACTTTTATGCAAGGTAAGGATCTATTGGATGCCTCTTGTGCTGGATCATTTACACGCATGGAAGAAGAAGTTAAATGGGATCTTCTAGACCGTATTCAAGACAATGCTGAAGCATGGGAGAATGATAAAGGAAGAAAGTCAGGTATAAATTATGATTATGAATGCATTAAATCTTTTATGGGAACTGATGACTTTGAAAATATTAAAAATGCTTATGGTTTAGACTCTCAAGCTATTGCAACTTATTTTAAGGCTTTTGCTTCCTATATTGAAGTTCCTAAAAAGAAGTGGAATAAGTATCATGCACCTTATAAAGACATTGTTAATAGTGTTCCTGCAAGAAATATTGAAGTTTATACTGCTAATCATGTTTTACTTGAACCTTACATTGAGAAAATACCTTTCCTAGTTAAAGTAAAGGAACATTCTATGATAGCTAGTATGGTTAATGAAAGTACAAATAAAGTTGTTGAACCTGATGAACAAAAGGATGATGAACCTATAATATCAAATGTGAAAGACTTTGTCACTAAATATGTAGAAGATGGACACACTATCCTCTGTAAGGATACTTCTAATATTGTTTCACAAAGTAGTGGAATGAGAGCTAGTGTCTCTATGTTTTCTGTTAGGATAAGTGATCATTGCTACAATGGTTCTTGTGATAGTTATATCATTAAATTTATGCATGATACTTAAAGTTATTATGAGAGAGGGAAGACGGTTCTTATGCATCTCAATAATATCAAGTTTCCTCGCTTTATGCTGAAAGTCCTTATGTTGCATTTGTTTTGCCTTCCTATGCTAGTAGCCTCTGGTTTCAACAATTTATTTTCTTACAAAATTCCCTTGCATGGAAAGTGGGTTAGACTTAAACATGTGTATTTTTGCTTCTTGATACTCTCTTTTACTTCAATTCATATTCCTATGTGAGCATCATTGAAATTATCATGCCCATCTTAATGGCTATAAAGAAAGAGATTTTTGGGAGACAACCCAACATATTTTTGCTTACAGTTTGTTTTTGTTTCTTTGGGTCTTGGAAGTTATTACTTCGGTAATAACCTCTCATTATCCTTTTTGTTTTGTTTTTGTGTCAAGATCAACCTCTAATGAGAGAGAAGTAAGATTTGGGGAAGTTGTTGCCCCGAAACAGATTTTTGTGCTTCACCGTAAAAATTTGTGAGAGATCTCTATATGTCGGATTGAGTTGTAATTTTTTGTGCTTCTTTCCTAGGTTGTTATTTAACTTTCATTAGTTTTGCACCTTTTGATTTGAGCAACAGAAGATTTTCAAAAAAATTGAGCTTTACCTTCTGGTCTGTTTTGACAGATTTTTGCCACTCTTGCATTTGCCTCTTAAATCGATTTCCTAATTGGAATGTTTTTGGGTTTTCGGAAGGAGTTACTACAGTAGCTTATGTTTTGATGGATTTCAGTTGAAATTGGACTTAAAAGGTTTATTACCTCGCTTACACTAATGTTGCTAATGAGAATTGTGTAAAGTTTTGTGTGAAAGAAATTTCCAGGTTATTGGAGAAAATGGTGTAATAAGATAGTAAAAGGTTTCATGACTCAAGAAATATGTATATGAAGATGAAGATATTGATGTTATTCAAACGGTGACTCCGGAAAATTTATCAAAGACCAAATTCAGAGACATGCAGAGTCCGTTTTCGAATAGGTAACAGGTCTGGTAAGAAAAGTTTTGCGAAAATTCTGTCCAGTTATATTTTTGCAGTTTTTATCCAACAAGGAAAACAACGAAGCAAAAGAGGGACGGGAAAAAGAGTCAGGATGGCTCACACCACCCCATGGCGTGGGCCCCCCTGGCCGCGCCAGCAGGTGGTGTGGCTAGCTCGGACTCCGTCTCCGACCCGTTTTCTCCCAGTACCTTCCTTTTGTTGTAAAAATTCGTAACATATAATCCCCTAGATCCCCCGAGTTTTGTATATCGTGCTCTCGTCGTGTTTTCGTTTCGGTCTATTTCTGACAGGTAGAATCTCAGTTTTGGAGCCACAATGTCCTCCTCTAGATCAGCCAAGGGAGATCCCTCTGCGGACATCATCAACCCATACATGCGCGAGTTGAAGATTCATCCTAAGGAGTTGTTGCTCGAAGATGGGAAGGTACAGATAAAAGAGGTTCAGGGCCCTAAAGGTGAAGGAAATCTGGAGGACAGGATGGAAGCATTGGAGCAAGAAGTCTTTAGGTACAGGAAGATGGCCGAACGCGAAGTGGATATCATCCATAAGGTTTGTTCTAAACTCATCGCCGAGCACCAAAAGGAGACTGCTGAGCTTAAGGATGAAATTCTCTCACTCCACCGAACGAACAACCAACTGCAAGCACAACTCTACGACGTGCAAAACCAAAACTATGAGTATGAGGTTAGGTTTAAGCGCATAAGTGATGCTGCTAGTTTCAGGATGATGGAGACCAGGATGTCTTTTGTTCATGGGGAGCCCTTACCTTGGAAGTCGGACGATAATGAGAGAACACCGCCACCACCGAAGGAGTAATTCACCGTCAGGTTTTGCCATCCTCTTGGTTTGTTCCAAGCTTGGGGGAGTGTCGCGGTATCACATCATTATCTTCTATCTTTTTACCTTTTTAGTAGAGTCATATCATGAATAGCGAAGTTATCATGTAGGATGGATTGCATTATGGAAGTGTCCCCCCTCTCGTTAGATATCTATGTATCCCTTGGTGTGAGTTGCCGTTTTGGAATATTAATGAGAAGTTCTTTCATTTACTCTTTTGCATATCTTATATTAGTTTTCAATTCATGGTTATATGATTGATCTTGTCGTTAGTATTGGTATCACTTTGGGATCATGGAGTTAATTTAGTTGGTTTTGGCAAACCTGGCTCGGTCAGTAGCAACACTATTTTGAGAATTGAATGAAAAAGATAAAAGTACTCTAAAGAAATATAATTTCATGATCTTTCTTTCTTGATTTGCTCATAAGTTTAGTATTCTCTAGTTAAGATATTTTGTGCTTCCAAGGAAGATTGCATTATTGTTTTTATCACTTGTATGTTTGTTTGTTTCCTTCAGCTCTTATGCTTGCTACCCAGCCTTGCTAGCCAAAAAACCTGTACTGAGAGGGAATGCTTCTCGTGCATCCAATCCTTAAAACAAAACCTATGCCATTTGTGTCCACCATACCTACCTATTAGCACTATTGCTATTCCAAGTAAATTCATGTTTTTATCTACCTTCCGAATTAAACTTGTTATGTGAAAATTAGAGATTAAAGCTCTCACGAACTTGAAGGCACACTTTACTTTCTTGCACTTAATAAACTTGAACCATTGTGCCCATCTATGTTGCATATATGCTTGCGCTTTGTAAGTTGTGAATTAGCAAAACCATGTTGTCATGGGGAACGCTTTCAACATTGCACTTGTACATTGTACCTAGTTGATATCATGCTCTTTTGTTTATGGATGTCGTTGGTGTGAAATGAAAGGGGAGCTTGTAAGTCAATGGAGTTATGTATGTGTGTTAGAGAAACACCTGGGCCGCTGGTCTAATCCATGCCTAATCATGTTGGAAACCTGCAGTGTAACCATAATGAGCAATCTATGAAGCATTCTTCTTATAAAAAAAGAGATAGAGATTGAGAAAAAGAGTAAAGAAAAGAAAAAAGAGAGATGAGAAAAGAGGAAAGAGAGAAAAAAGCACCATTTTCCCATGGTAAATAAGAAGATTGCTAAGACGCTCGTTGTCTGCTTGCCTTGTCATTTTGATATGGGGATTCTTCCGTATCATCGGGCAAGGGGTACCCTGTTGGCAGTTCTCTATGATACACATATACTTACTATGACAAGAACTTACCGGTAACTAAACTTGAGTAGCACGAGGAGCGGCCCTCGTATTCAAGGGACATGAGATTTTCAACTTACAACTTGTCAAGCATATCCTCATATTTGATCACTTTAACCTTAATCACCTAAAGATGCCTATGATAGGGGCAATGAGAGCTGAAAGCTAATAAGTACCATAATTTTTGAAAGCTCTTTATGAAACTTGAAATCCCTGTTTCCCTCTGCGAAGGGCCTATCTTTTACTTTTTAGTTGAGTCAGTAAACCTATTCCCTTCTATATCAGCAAGTATTTTGAGTTGTTGTGTTTCATTCATTCATATGATGATTTATTCAATCATCTTTCTTATGTTCCTTGTTTTGCACATTGATCTTATCTCAGTGTTTATTACTTTGAAAGCTATCATTGAAAACCCTTTATGTTTGAACTCTTGCAAATTGTCAACTATTCTTCGACCAAGAGCTAAGTTTGCCATTACCAATTGTGATTTAATTTGTGTATCTTTATGGTGTTTCCTTTACTTATTGCAAGATTAAGTTATATAATAGTGAGTTGTCTTCTATTATGTGTTGGGTCCGCAGCATAGAAAACAAAAAAATTCCTACGATGTGAACTACACACCAAGATCTATCTACTAGGTACAAAGCAACGAGTGGACATACATCCAACGAGAACTTACCCTCGAAGACAACGAGTTTTGTTAACGAGTAGGAACTCGTGGTTGATGTAGTCGTACACTTGCCGATCTCAAGATCGTGAGGAAGTCCAGCAGGTCCGGCTCCAGCACGTCCATCAGATCCAGCTCTAGCAGCACCAAGTCCAGCACCGCAAAGCAGCGGTGCATCCGTGATCGCACACACGTCCGGTACCCCGACAACCTCCGTCCCTCGCTCTATCAAAGCAGCGGAAGCAACAACTCCTTTCCAGATAAAGCCACCGGGAACATGTATCTCGCTAATCCGAGACCATGGGGGAATAATACTAGAGGGGAGAGAGATCCTTCATAAGGAGGTGTGCCTGAGAAGTGAGGAGAGGGTGGCCTTTTATAGGAGGAGGGAAAGGTACCCCTCCTTCATGGTCGGCGCATGGGGAGGTGACCCTTCACCTCCTCCATTCATGTGGTGGTAACCCCTCCACATTAAAATGCCTCTTCACATTCCCTTTTAAAGTCTCCACTTTAAATGCATTAAATTTCTCCAAATTTAATGCTCTCTCATTTAATAAAACTATTTTATTATTTTTATTCAGAATTTTTTTAATTACTTTAATTAACAAACATTCACATAAAACCCCCTACAACATTTCAATATTACATGCAGAACCAATTTCAGCAATTTCACCCAAAACAGTTTCGGTGTCTATTGAAATAATTCCAGCGCTTTCTTAAATCTTTATCTGAAACATATTTGCTCCAAATGGTGTCGGTATCCCTTAAGTGTGTCACCCTACGGTTCGCGAATAATGCATACATGATCGAGACCCCTCTCTGATCAATAATCAGCAGCGGGACCTGGAGATCCGTACTGACTCCTACACATTCAACGATGACTTCTGTGATCGTGAGAACCGTTAACGCTTGTAACTAAATCCCTTTATCTCGCGATATATTACATGTCCGAGATTCGATTATCGGTATCTCCATACCTATTTTGATCTCGTTACCGACATGCACTCTTTTCTCGTTCCCGTGATATAACATTCTAGTGATCACATCACTTGCTTGCAAGCTATTTCAATGTGATATCACCGAGAGGGCCCAGAGTATATCTATCCGTCATCGGGATTGACAAATTCCACTCTTGATCCATGAGCCTCAACATAACACCTTCGTAGCACTGAACCCATCTTTATAGTCACCCTGTTACGGTGTGACGTTTGATGTTATCAAGATACTCTTCCGGTGTTAGCAACTAACATGATCTCATGGTCTAAGGATAAAGATTACTTCGTATGATGTTATAGCAATATAAACATAATGACTTTGATCATAATGCTATACTTCAGATGAATGTTCATCACATCATTCCACCAATGTTGTGACCTCGTTATTAACAACATCCAATGTCCATGATCAGGAAACCTTTGATCATCTTGTGAATCAACGAGCTAGTCTATAAGAGAGGCATAACTAGGAACCCTTTTTGTTTATTAAACACACATGTATTGACGTTTCCGATCAATACAATTATAGCATGTAAAATAAACATTTATCATAAACATGGAATGAGATAATAACCACTTTATTATTGCCTCTCGGGCATATTCCCTTCATTATGATTTGTGTATTGATGAATGTGATGCTTCTTGTCTGTATTCTTTTATCGACTCTTTACTCCATAAACCTGAGGTCATGTTTATTGAGATCAGTTTTCGCTTGGGGACAAGCGAAGTCTAAGCTTGGGGGGAGTTGATACGTCCATTTTGCATCACTATTCTATATCATAATTTACTGTTATTCATTGATATATTTCATATTAAGAGATGATACTTATGTTATTTCATATGTTTTTGCATGGTTGATGAATTTTAGAGCATGGACCGCTGCAGTCAGGATTCTGATGGAAAAGGTGCTTTTTGGAGGCGAATTTCGCGAAGATCGGAAAATCCGGGAAAATACAGGGGCCCACACCACCCCCTAGCGCCACTCTTGGCTCTCCCCTTTGGCGTATATTATCCTCTCAAAACCCTAACACCTGGGACCGACCACAGAAAGATTTCGCCGCCTCTGCGGGGCAGAAAACTACAGAGAGAGAAAGATCTCTCCAGCAAGTAGAATTCTGCCGGGGGAATTCCTTCCCGGAGAGGGGAGATCGTCGCCATCAACACCACCATCAAGCTGGACTTCATCGATATCATCATCATCACCACCACCATCATCTCCACTAGCACCATCATCACCACTCCATACCGCTGTAACAATTGGGTTGAATCTTGCATAGTTCTTAGGGGAAACTTTCTTGGTATTGATTACTCCTTGTAGTTGATGCTATTGAGTGGAACCATTGAATTATTGTTATGTTCAGATTTTTGCTTATCATTATATCATCTCTTATCTTGATCCATATGATGTCTTTTGAGTAGTTCGTTTAGTTCTTGAGGATATGGGAGAAGTCATGTTGTTAGTATTGGAATTGTGTTGAGAAAGATTCAATAGTTTGATATTTAAGTTGTGGTGTACTTCTTCGAGTGGTGTCATGTGAACGTTGATACATTGCAAACATATCTATAATTTTTGATGTTCCATGCTTGGTTTTTATCTACTTTCTTATGTTTTGTCCACACTTTGGAGTATTTCTATATGATTTCTAGGACTAACCTATTAACAAGATGCCACAGTGCCAGTTGCCTGTTTTCTGCTGTTTTTGGTTCCAGGAAAGTCAGAAAATCAATATTCTCGGAATTGGACCGGACAAAAGGGAAAGTTGATATTTTACCGGAAGACACATGGAGTCCGAAGGAGAGACGAAGGGGGGCCATAGGGCGGCCACACCACCCCTTGGCGTGGGTAGCCCTAGGCCGTGCCAGGGCATGGTGTGGAGAATATCATTTTGCAGCCCGAAAGTTGGGGTGTCCAGGCAACACGGTACCCGAGTTCCCTAATATCATCCGCGATGACTATAGTGGGCGTGCCAAATACTCAGAGGGTCTTTTTTGGAACGAATTCAACTTTATGTTTCAATACAAAAAATCAGGCTAAGGGCCGTCAAGTTGGCCCCACCTGTCTCTCGCCGTTATGTCGCTCATGTCGCTCCCGTCGCTTAGGTGTCAATTAGGCTTGCAGCGTTGGCGCCTACATCCATTACGCGTCTTCTTCTTCCCCAGAGCGGCAATCTGTGGGGCGTCGCAGCCATGGCGCAGAGCTGGGACATGGACGAACCTGCTCGGCCCAGCTCTCCTCCCTATAGGCTTGCAGCGTTGGCGCCTCCGTTACTCGTCTTCTTCCCCGGAGCGGCAATCTGTGGTCGCGGCCATGGCGCAGAGCTGGGAAGTGACGAAGCAGCTCGGCCCCGCTCTCCTCCCCATCCCGAGTCGGAGCTCGCCCTCACCATGGACGCACCCATGGCACGGTCGGGGACGAGAATTGGTTTCCGGTGAGATCTATCACCTTGTCAACCATGCTCGGTTCTGTTTTCCTCCTCTAGAATCCGAGCTCGTCGTCGTCGTGGTTGCACCCGCACCAATTCTGCCACCTCTACCGAGGTCTCTGTGGTAGCTCAAGTTCTGGGGCTCTCCAAGTTCTACCATGTTGGGCCTGTAAGTGTTGTTGTATGTTAAACTAGCAAATCTCGTTTGTTCAAATCTCTTGGGATGTACCAACTTCATTGTGTTTAATTATGAAAGACAAAATATAAATGACTTCCCTCAATTTCTCGCATAGAAAAATGCACAGGTAATTTCATATTCTCGCAGGAACGGGCCCCACTTGTTGAACCGGCGGCACTGCCACGATCTCCACGTAACCACGATGAGTTCTCGAACCAAAAGTTGCAGTTACCACGTTTCTTCTGCAGTCATTCCTCTTCCTCAGTCATTCCTCTGTAGTTTTTCCTGGGCACTTCTTCTTCCTCTGTTCTGGAACCGTCGGTTCATCTTCTTCTTCCTCTCGAAGGCAGTTCCTTGCAGGCAGTTCCTTTCACCCATTTCCTTGCAGGCATGGACGATGGGAAACACACAACAGAGACCCACTTGGTCCCTGCCCATGGCACCACGACTTTGACAGTGGTGTACACAAATGATGAAGCGACTGTGGAGACAACTCTCGCCAGGTTTGAGCAATTGCTTGAGAAAGAGAAGCACAGGTTTGTGGGGCTAGACTTGGAGTACACCCATGCAAATAAGCAAAAAAATCCTCCACAAGAGATCCCTGTTGTGCAAATCGCCATAGATGAGGAGGTCCTCGTTTACCACTTCTACAGGTATGTGAAATTTAAATTTGAGATCACCACTTCTACATCCCGTGTTCCCTTACATCCCTAGAACCATCTAAGTGCAGGAGTAAACCAACTGAGATGCGTTGTCCGGCTCTGGTCGAGTTCTTGTGTAGGAAAGGGATAACTTTCACTAGCGTGGATATCACAAATGACACAATTATGCTTTCTCGTGCGTTGATAAAAATCCCAGAGGGGCGCCACATCGACATCCAAAATCTGTACAAGATCAAATCATACCCAGCGAAGGATGGCATGGGTGATCTGGCAGCGGAAATCATCGATAAATCCTATGAAAAACTGAAGAAATTGAAGCGACTCGATCACGACTACTGGGAGTGGAAGCCGATGAGCCAGGTGCGCCTCGAGTATGTAGCCAGAGACGCTTACATGGTGTACGAGCTGTACAGTAAGCTCATTACCATGAAAGATGGGATGGTTAAGGCGGGGTTTTTCGCGAGAGAGCTATGCCCTGGTTGCAAGCTAGCACAGGAGAAGAAGCGCGAGGAGGACAGAAAGTGGTTTCAGGACGAGCAGGGATCTTGGGACGGTGGCGACATCAAGCGGCTGAAGGGGAAGCAAGTCAAGGACGACAACAAGTGGTGATACATTATGTGTTTGAACTAGATTTTAGTTTCTAGTTTATTATGTGTGTGATACATTTAGTTACTTCAATACAAAATTTCGACCAATTTAACTTGTTGATGTATTTCTTAACAATTATACTATAATCGAGCACTAGAAATATTTTGTAGTGTGCATGAGCATGATCAGTAAATATAATTGAACACTAGAAACTTTAAGGCACTCCATATAAAGGAGTAGATTAATATATAAGGTTCACCAGAGACACCACGGATATATTGTCTTACATGCCATACACAGATAATAATTAACTAGAACAAAATAGAAGCAGGGGCTGCAGTAGGAGGCCGGGACACGGAGACGCCTAGCAGGGCAGGGGTTTATCAGCAGGAGACAGCGACAGCCTAGTCGATGGGATACAGGTCAGTACTGACATACTCCTGGAGGAATTTGCCGTAGGCTGCGTGCCGCGCGAAGGTAATCAGCCCATGCCTTCTGGCCCCGCCTCTGCCAACGCCCTCCGCGTGCTAGATCATGCTGTTGAGGTCCACGTTGATTGCTCTGCCACATAATGGGCAAAACAGTCTCCCCTACGGTGGAAACAGATTAGCCCACACCGTAACCGCCTCAACACGTAGCGGCTCTTGTTGTCCCTGGATTCTTTGCTATCGTCCACTTCATCATCATCCTCCTGTTGATTTTTAAGAACATAACTTAGAACTCATACATATGATTGAATTGTATTACAACTCAAGAATTGACAACATGTATATGTAAGACAATATATCCGTGGATATCAAAGATAAAGCATCTCAACAATAGTTTGATCGGTTCATATATCATTTTATCTCAACACAATGACAAATAATTGCATCAGAGTGAATGTAGGATAAATCTAGGGGCCTCGTAAGTTTCTTTAGGGATGGAGTGAGTGAACCAAGTAACAACTGCACAACCTGTAATATTGTTGTACATCGCCCCAGGTTCACTAACTCATCCCTGAAAAAATCTGACACCAATGTATCTGCCTCTCTTTTGGGGCAAATTTGAATCATTGGCCACAATAAGAAATTGAAATGTAATCGTACAAAACATTATTCAGGGATATACATAGTCAGGTACAAAAACAAGCCTCAGTATTGTAATTATAAATAAAAAACCAAACAATTAATCTTCAGGTGCATGTTAAAGATACTTATGATCAAAACCATTCATATACATATTCATCATACCAATCATTAAAAGATCAGAAACAATTCAAGGATCATATATGTAGTTCCATATGAGAATATGAAATTGGGCCAAAGTACCAACAGCACAATCTATATTGTTTGTGTGCATTGCTGCCTCAGGTTCACCAACCCATCCCTAAAACACGACACCGTGATACGTGTATCCCCTTGAACTCTTTTGGGGCAAATTTCAATCATCGGTCTCGGTGACAAACTAAAATCTAATTCTTATACACTGAATGCATTGAATAGGTAATTCGAATATCATAGTTCTATGAATTTAGAATAAAGATTAAGGCCTCATAAGTTTCTACAGGGACGGCGTAAGTGAACCAAGTAACAATTGCACAGCCTATATTATTCTTGTACATCGCCCTAGGTTCACTAACTCGTCCCTGAAAAAATCTGACACCGATGTGTCTGCCTCTCTTTTGGGGCAAATTTGAATCATTAGTGACAATAAGAAATTGAAATGTAATCGTACAAAACATTATTCAGGGATATACATAGTCAGGTACAAAAACAATCCTAAATATTGTAATTATAAATAAAAAACCAAACAATTAATCTTCAGGTACATGTTAAAAATACTTATGATCAAAACCATTCATATACATATGCATCATACCAATCATTAAAAGATCAGAAACAATTCAAGGATCATATATGTAGTTCCATATGAGAATAAATCAAGGGCCTCATAATTTGTTTCAGAGATGGAGTTGGGGAACCAAAGTACCAACAACACAACCTATATTGTTTGTGTGCATTGCTGCCTCAGGTTCACCAACCCATCCCTAAAACACGACACTGTCATACGTGTCTCCCCTTGAACTCTTTTGGGGAAAATTTCAATCATCGGCCTCGGTGACAAACTAAAATGTAATTCTTATACACTATGAATGCAAGGAATAGATAATTCAAATATCATAGTTCTATGAATGTAGAATAAAGATTGCAGCCTCATAAGTTTCTACAGAGATGGCGTAAGCGAACCAAGTAACAATTGCACAACTTATATTGATCGTGTAGATGGCCCCAGGTTCGCTCACTCATCCCTGTAAAAATTTGACACCAATGTGTATGCCTCTCTTTGGGGCAAATTTGAATCATTGGCCACAATAAGAAATTGAAATGTAATCGTACCAAACAATATTCAGGGATATACAAATGCATCATACAACGCATTCATAGATCAGAAACAATACAAATATATATTTAAGTTCCATATGAGAGAAAAAATTAGGGCCTCATTTTTTTCAGTGATGGAGTCGGAGAACCAAAATACCAACAACACAACCTGTATTGTTTATGTGCATTGCTGCCTCAGGGCCACTAACCATCCCTAAGAAAACGACACCATCAGATGCCCTTGCACTATTTAGGGGCAAAATTGAATCATTGGGCTCAGTAAGGAATAGAAATGTAATGTTATAGGCCTACCGTGTATCGAAATCAACACTCAACTAGCAAACTCAACTAGATGGCAGATGAGCAGATTGGGGTTTTGTGACTAGACGGATTGGGGTTTTGTGGCAGATCAATCTCAAGTAATCTAAACTTTATTCATAATTCAAATGAGTACGTGTTTGAGATTTACAATTTTGATACAAAAAGGGGAACGAAAAAACCTACACATTAAACCTATCCACTTCCTATCTTTTTATCTACATTCTTCTCTTCTCATCTTGATCTTGCTAAACCTATCTTCACTTCTCATCCTTGTTGTCACTTGAGCAATTGAAACCTGTATAACACAAACACACAACCAATTTTTTTAAAATGTAGTTTTTTCTCTTGGGAAAAACAAGATCAATGTTGAATCCAAATACCAGAATCCCGAAACAAGTCCTATACGCTAGAGGCTTGAGTTAAAGCAAATAAAACTCCTAGAAAATACAGCCAAAGTATTTAGTAGTGAACCATAGGAACCAAAACTCAATTAGGATGAACATATGACCACAGTACACAGTAACTATCTCACAATAGAACATTAGACAAGAACCTATATCCAATACCCAATAGTAATGTGAATCCAACTTGAGCGAGTAAATTAAATTGAGAAACACCAGAACAAGATAGAACCGTACAACTAAACTAGTTACCCAAGCCTTGGATTCATTAAAAAGTATCCATCACTAGAGGATGAACAATAACAGTTCACGACTCCAAAGTACAACTCATAGAACCAGAATAAACTAATTATCCAACCAAGATTTCAATTAGAACATTACCACATAATGCCCTAGTACAGAATCATCTCACATCACACTAGTAAAATCCCAAGAAGATCTGGACCAAAGATTAGAAACTATCCTAGAATTTCCAAACACATCTAGAGGAAATTCTAAACCTATAGGAACCACAGCAACCATAAAGAAAGTATAGTAACCAAAGGAATCCCTAGACTTAGGAATCTTACCGAGAACATGCTCGGAAACCTAGATCACATGGACAATGAAACATGTTAACCAATAGAAGTGATAGAAATCATAGTACATGATCAGACACCGATCACCAAGCCATTAGATTCCGCCAAGAACCTAGAACTGTAGGAATTTAAAAACATGCCTAATTAGGCATATGCAGATACTCACCCCTCGCATAGACAAACAAAGAACTTATATGCCAATTTTAGCATACACACATAACCTAAAGCTAGCATGGGCTTAATCACCGAAAGCTAGCAACATGCCATCTATGAATACGTTAGACAAAAAAGACGGTTTATCACATACCTAAGCAGGTGAATCACCTAAGTGCATGGCATTGGTGTCACCACCACATCTAGTTAGGAACACTATAAATAGATGATCACCTGAGAGCCCAGATCTCACAACTCACTAGTCTAGACCAGACTAAAAACACACATACACTAGTTTAGAGAGAGATCTGAGATCTAGTAGAAGCAAGAAGGAAGGAGAGGAACTTGAAGAACACTTCAAGAACCAGAGGAAGAAGAAGAAGCAATCTACCACAAATCTTCATCAAGCAAGCTTAGGAATTTACAATGGTTTTAGCTTAGAAACTTTTAGGATGTGTAGGATAATAATTAAAAGGAAGGGTAGGATATTCGTAGTAGTACTAATACTTAGAACCAACATATCATCTATGATAATGATCTTGTTGCTAGGAAGCAAGCACAAGCACATGAACTGGATTATCATTTGTGTACACTCAATTAAGAGGCATCACAAACAATAATCAAGCACATATATCCTAGGCCTAACCTATTAAACCTTGATCGATTGATTGATTGAGATATAACTAAACATATTGTATTCCTAAGAACCATACTAAACAACACTGGAAAATAATTAAGAGCAGAAGTACATCAATAACCAGGGAATTGAGAAACACTCCACATTAATGGTAAACCCTCATCTGTAACTACAATATCCACCAAGTGAAACTTTGTCGAGGGTCCATTGATTGAGATTGCAGCTAGAAGCAAAGATAAACTATTAAGGAATATATGAAATGAAATCTTAAACAACATCGCCTTCATCCTTGAAAACTGTAAGTTCAGAGAATAAAGAAGACACTGTCCAAGACAACATAGCGTATAATATATCTGCAGAAATGAATATAAGATAATTATGAACAAATTGATAGACTATCACCTCACTTGAGTTATAGATTTTAACTGAAAACATATAGTTAACTAGATAGACAAACATTACTTAACAAAACTAGAACAAACCCTAAGCAGGATCATAAAGGTATTGATCATACCAATGAATGGATCAATACTAGCAACCTAACATTAACGAGAAATGCAGCTAAACATATCCAACTATTAACAGAAGAACATGCCTAAGCACAGAACCCTAAGAATTGTAAACATAGGACTAAACAACATTAACAAAACCTAACCTTAATCATGTAAGAATCAGAGTAAAACTAGCATACTATAACACACTAGAATATTCTAGAATATCCTAGAACTACCTAGAACCTACCAGGAAACCTAGAATAGAGATCACGATTGAAGAACAGATAAAAACCTTAGAAATTGGGGAAATTCCTAGGTGAGCCAGTAGTAGAATTTATTGTATAAAAATGAGAGTGAGGGAGATGATTTACCTTTAAAAAGTAGGAGCCCAGCTCACCACTAGTTGAGTAGAGGATGAAGAACAGTAGTAATGGCGACAACTAGTGGTACAGGGAGTACCCAAGAGAGGGCATCTTGACCTACGCCTGCCATAGCAGCTAGGAGAGGCGGCATAGCCACCATAGGAAGCCATCTCGACGGCGGGGAGAACATTGAAGTTGTGCCAAAGAGCCACCGCATCGTCATCACCGAATCCCTAGATCGGGTTAGGGTTGCGAGCGGCTAGCTGAGAGGGAGAGAGACAAACCTAGCTGGTAGGATAGTACAACAGAAGTGGGGGAGTAATTTAGGCGGAAGCGTGGTGGCGAGAGAGTCCTGAGACGGCTAGGGGAAGTGGAGCAGAGCGGAGGCGACGCTAGGCGCCATCATAGAGAGAGAGAGGGGAGGGGGCTGTGCGCATGGATCTAGTCGGTCCAATCACTTAAGTGAATGGGATGACTTGTGGCCGTAAGGACATTTTGGTCTTTTCACAATTTCATAAATGCCTAATTAACCAAAAGCCATCCTATACATTTTAGTAAAATAAAATTAAAATACCCCTAGATAGATAAAAATGAGTAGAATCTAAAAAATAATCTCTCGGGATTTTTAAAAAATAATTATAAAGTGATGAAAAATACAAACAACCTAATGAAGGATTAAAACCCTAAAGGAAAATACATAGCCCAAACAAATAAAATAGAAATAGTTCCAAATAGGGAAAAATAAGGAATGAGAATTCCTATTTTCTAGAATTATAAAAATATTAAGAAATCCTTAAACAAACTTTATCCTAAATAATAATTATTCAAAAAAGAATATTAATAATCCATTAAAATGGAAGAATCCATTATTAAAATAAATCTGTGAGTACTCATGTCTACTGAGGGTTAAATAAAATTCCAAATAAAATAATATTATCCAAATTCTTATTCAATAGAAGAATACGTGAAGATAATATAAAAATTATAAAGTTAAATAAGTTCACCACTAGAAATACTTAGATAAAACATAAAACACCTAAAATTAGGGGGAAGGGAATAACCAACTTAAATAAAATAGATATCTAGATACTATAAGCATGCATTTGGATTTTATACATTGTCTTTACTGGATAATGATGCTTATTTTCAGAATCAGAGATCTATAATAGTATAGAACCTTCAAATTTCCTTAATTCTAAAACCATAGGCAAGTTTACTCTTGCATTACCTTGTGAGATCAAACTTGCAATATTTATTGCAAGTGAATACTTACATGTCCATGAATGTATTTAAGAAAGCATTTTCAAAACCTTATCACATGTATTTAAAAGAAAAACACTATTTTCATAATAAGTATGAATCATGGGTTATCGACTCAGGGTAGTTTGATAATAAAAAATGGTGGGTGATGGAATCATGGTTAAGATATAGGAAACTATATAGTGGAGATTCCATCGTACCAGGTAAACACATACGATTAATAACCAATGTAGTCAGCAATTCTTGTGCCATATAGAACGCGATGATCACAGGTTTTAAAATGAGACAGAGAAGTCAATTGTACCTTTTTGCTTTCCTATGTCCTCGTATCCTAAGTCAGGCTGAGATTTAGAGAGGAGATTAGTGGGTGGGAGGCTGATCGTCCCTATCATATGCTTCAGGGTAACTGCTTAGCATATTAGAAGGGAGGGTAATTGAGTGTACGTCTCTCGACCGAAACTCGTTACACTAGGTGGACTGTAGGGTCATGGTGAAGGATTGTGATTGGCTTGGATCATTACTAAGCCTCGAATCAAGGATGTTTAAACGGGAAGGCATACCCTTTTATGCACTCAGGCTTAAGAACATTTGTAGGAAAAGTAGTGCCCCCTCTCGAGAGTGTATGAACTGTGACATGTTACTCCCTATCCTAGAAAAGGATTGCGAACACAGCAGAAAAGGGATTTGTGAAATCCTGTCCAACCCGTAAAGGCTCACGAACATAGTTTTTAAAAGACTAAAACTTACCTTTTCAAAAACCTGATTTTGAAAACTAAGCACATGCTTAGGATTCTTATCCACGACTTTAGATAGAGCATCGGGCAAACACTATAGAACTTGCTGTAGTACTCAATTTATACTTTCTTAAAACTCTTTCTTAGGTACCACGAAGACAACTCTTTCTACAAAAGATATCACCGAGGAGGATGTTAATTATGATAAATCCGACCTCTTAGATGGAATTGAAGGCATAGACTACGGAATAGAATTTGGAATAGATGAGGATAATGTAGAATTAGAGGAATAATACCACACACATAGGATAGCTGGGCTGAGCAACCTAAACCTAACCCAATTAAATTACAATGCTCCAATGACGCTTAGCTTAGAAGTGCCATTGTTCATCAAGGTAGTGCTTTTAAATTCTTAGTAAAAGTGAATCCTCACTAGAACGAGGAGGATATTGAAGTTTGTATTGCTCTTGTGTTATGAATAAGGAATAAAGAATAAGTTGGACCCGCAACGGTTCTGGTGTACCACTCTGAGGGGTGTAATATTTACGAAAGAGGACTTTCGTAAGTGTTATGCCAACGACTAGTGTTGTACAACATGCAGTGGAGCGCTAGGTCAACGCAAGGAGGAGGTCGTCCTTCTCATGTCGGTATTGCCCACTGAGGAGGAGGCGTTAGAGATGGCCTTGCGCGAGTCGCAGGAGCAGCAGGCGCAGGAGGAGGAGGCACGCTGGGCCGGCACATTCCGGGCGCTGCAAGCCTCCGTGGTCGTGCCTCCACCACCGTTGGCGCAACCTCCTCCTCCGCCTGCTCCGGTGCACCTGTCGTGCATCTATCCTTGTCCACAGCCGGAGTGGATCTACCTCGGCAACGATGACAACGAGTAGGCGCAGTGGCGTGGATCCTAGCCGCCATAGTACTTTAGATTTCATTTGTTTTTTGTCAAATTTTATTCGAACTTTGTAAAATGAACTAAATTTGAATGAAAATTTAGTTAAATTTTGAACTTTTGTTTGAATTCGGCTGGGCCGCTATCGTTGGACACGATCATGGGGGCGCTGGTGGGGTCTGCTTCCTCAAATCACCGACAGTTTGGATGTCGGTCCCCAAAGTAATTGTTGGCGTGCTTGCCGGCAAACCTTTGGGGTGCGCCGGTGGAGATGCTCTAACATGCAACTAGAATCAACTAGACATTTTGATGACATGCCATGTCGTTAAACAAGGATAGAGATGGTTGAGGTAACTGGCTATGTTCTAGTAACATTACACTTTTCAAGAGAAATGTGTGTACAACCAAATTAATGTACCCATCCACGATACTACCTCTTTCCTATTGTACACTATGAACATGGTAAGTTAGACTAGTGTCAAAAGTTACCCCACTATGGCTAATCTTAGGATTCGATGTTCTCAGGTAGCTGGACAAAGATGTTAGAGTATATTACGGTTTGGCAATATTAGGTAGTTTCATATTGTAATCCAATTCTATCTCTATTAGGCTTCTTGCCTCTCAAGTCTTCTAGTACTATATAAACAACCTAAGGGCTCTCAATGTAATCACCTCTTGCAATATCAATACAATCTATACTTCCGCAATCTTTCATGGTATCAGAGCGGTTCGCTCCGCCTAGGGTTTAGCCACTGCTTCCGCGCGCCGCCCCCGGCGAGATCGAGCTCCATGATCTCTGTCGGGGCACCAAATCTCGTAGTTAGTTTTCCTTCCAATTCCCTAGATCAGTTTAGTAGTTTTAGCAAATTTCTTTTTTCTATTAGATCTATTTTTCTTTTAGCCACCAAAAGCATCGTCGACAGCCGCATGTCGTCATCGCGCGCCTCTACTTCAACCTCGGCGTCGACTCAACTTCGGCAAATCATCATCAACGATCGTGACAAGGAGGTTCCGCCCGACGCCCCAAGGGACGCCTTCACGCACTGCGTCGGCTGCTCCGTCCTCACGTCGTCACCACGCCGGCCCGTCTTCGCCAACATCCACCGGGACACATGTCCCTGAGTACGCGCCTCGCCGTCAACAAAGGGATGCATCTTTATCACCCGTGATCATCATCGCCGACAACCATCTACACCAACAACATAGCCACATCGTCGCCGCTACCACCGATCGTGGTCATCGTCAACGCTAACAAGTTCTTCTCCACGAGCGACGCCGCGCTCACACAAGCAGAAAATACGGGTCTAAATCCCCGAAATCAACTACCGCTACAGCAAATCTCCATCAACAACTACCTCTTCGTCTTCGTCCACCACGTCCTCGCCGCCAGAGTCACAGTCTAATTTTTATTTTTTTACTTAATCAATTTTCTTCTTGCAGCCACTTCGTCTACTCCGACACGGCGGACAACTTCTACACCGACCGTTTACGGAAAATTTTCTTTGCTCCTCAATCCGGCTCTGGCACGCATGGATCATGATGGTCCCTGTCTTCGCACGTTCGATATTGGCAACAACAACGCGTGCCTTCGTCCTCGACACGCTCCTGAGTCTGGCAAGCTCGACATTGCGGGTCGAGCTACTTTGATCCAAACTACGTCTACCTCAACTACTACGGCGAATTCTCTAGGCTCAACGACGACATCGACCACAACACAACAACGTCATCGACTTTATCAATGGCGACAACTTCCCCAAAGGCACCATCGACCACAACTACAGCGCCCTCACTCCCGGCTACATCGACATCCACCGGCATCCTCTCTAGTCTGCGACTTCGGATTATGCTTCAGTCGGACCATCCACGACGCTCCTGTTGTTTGCGTCACTACCGATCCGACTGGGGGGGGGGGGGGGGAGGGTGTTAGAGTATATTACGGTTTGGCAATATTAGGTAGTTTCATATTGTAATCTAATTCTATCTCTATTAGGCTTCTTGCCCTCAAGTCTTCGAGTACTATATAAACAACCTAAGGGCTCTCAATATAATCACCTCTTGCAATATCAATACAATCTATACTTCCGTAATCTTTCAAAAGAGTAGTGGATGTGACACATTTATAAACGCCTTGTGGGATCCAATTTTTTCAAAAAAAAGAGGAGCTTACGGAACAGAAACATAATCATGATAATGGGATTGGTAGTTAATGTACTTAAAAAAATCCATTATTGAGAAGGAGCTCTGAAATGATTACATAGAAACACATGTTCTATGAAACGTAGTCTCCAATTATTTCACGAAAATTCCATGTGGTCGACAAATGATTATTGTTGGATGTGCTAACATGGCCAGCTCCACATCTGTTCAGAAACCTGGGCAAAATGAAGCTTTTTTGGGGGAAAAAGATTGACATCCCCAATTGTCTGGGCCTCTAGCATATGTCAAACATTCATAAACGCCTTTATAGGATTCATTTCAAAATAAATAAATGAGGTACTTATGAAACAGGAACATAATCATTATAGTTGGTAGTTAATGTACTTTAACTTTCATTATCGAGGAGGGAGTTCACATGCTCTAGTAGTAGTAGTACATTAGTACATAAGTAGATACCAAATTATTATTTCATGATAATGACATCTGGTTGACAAGGTATATTAGAATCGTACGTATAATTCTTGGATCGCCTAACATGGCCAGCTACACATATTTTGAAACCTCCACAGGAAACGAAGCCTTTTTCTTTTTGAAATAGCTACTTCTATAATGCATTGCTTCGTAAACTCGTGCCTGACAACCAGCCACTTTTCTCTGCGTGCTCCTAAAGAAGACGACATCGGCGCAACTAACCGACCATCCTTCCTTGTCATGATTGTAAGATCACATTTTTAATCTTTGCATGCGCTTTTCATCCTTAATCTTGGGTCGGGTGTTTTAGCCAGCGTGACAACTGAGGGATGCCGTTAAGTACCATTTCTGGCCCGTCTTTCCAATCGGCGATGCTAAATTTTCTTGGATGGCCCCTCTGGACTAGGGGAGCCACTTGAATCATTGATGATTCGTCACCAATCCTACTCTCCACGCCTTTTTTGACGTGTACTATGTAGTTGTAGTAGAGACACGGCAAAGTAGTCAGTAGTTTGATGCCGAACAAATTGGGTTCACCTACGGTCACCTCCAAGGACAACCTAAGAGCATTTCAACTCCGACGCCCTAAAGGCCCCCAAACGGTTACCAGGGTTGTCACTGTCCAAAATCACGCCCAGCCGTCCCCCACCTCCAATTCTTATTTGATGCCGGCGTGATCCATTTAGTTATCTAGCGTTTCCAAACCGAACCCAACCTATAGGGGCTAGCGGGGGCGTCGCATGGACGAGAAAATGACGCAGGCCAACCCTGTCGACGACACAAACAGGAATCCCCATCCCATCTGGACTCGCCGCCACAACCACCATGCATGCTATGTGTGATGTTTTCCTCCGGTGGAAAACTCACCCAACCGTCGCATAATACTTTCCCGTCTCGCGCGCCTCTGCACCACCCCTGTCTCGCCGCCGTTCGGCCTCCGTGGTAGCTCCAAGCCCACCCCATAGTCGCCCTGCACGGTAGTGTTCGGCGATTTGCCTCAACGATGGATTCAGACGAGGAAGAGATGCTCGCGCTCTGATGGACGATGAAGCTGTTCCTGCTGGCGCGAAGACTCCGTCAGTGACGATGATTATCTGATGATCCTCATCGGTCGTCGACGATGAAAAGTCAGCTGCTAGAGGTTACAAGCCAGGACACCGCAAAAACAAGCCGAGGCAGAGGATGAAAGGCTGCTGTATGTTATACGCCGACTATTTCACTGTATTTCAGCCGTTTCGAGGATGAGGAGGAAGCTCTTTTTGAAGATTGTCAAAAACTTGAAGGAGTTTAGTGACTACTTCGAACCGGCGCGATTTACCATCATGTGCTTGCCAGGTAAATCGATTCAAATGCAACCGGGGCAGAAGCGCATGCCATCCTGCTGTGAAGCAGGGTGTCTGAATGCTATTCAAATGCCATCTCAGGCTGGTCGGAATAAATTCAAGGGCTACAGTCACATCGAGCAGTGAAAAGCCCGTAGCATGGAGAAACAGCGTAGCTGACACACTCGGTAGTTCAACACCAATACTTGAAATTTGAGACCCTGTTCCAGCTGAATAGCCAACGCAAGAACAAAAATCAAATTCAAGATAACTTTGGGCTATGTCATCACCATCACTCCTACCAACCGCCGCCTTCAATAGGCTCACCGCAGCCGCGCCAACAGGCATTGATTCGCCGCTCAGGTCGCGGTAGCAAAACCGCATGGATCTGAGGGCTGGTGTGGTAATTTTAGCATTTTCATCTCTTTCGTAGCCACTGCTATGCTATTCAAGTACGAGTGTGATTTATACACGTCAGCCCGATGACACCAACCAGAACAAGGCACAGTAAAAAAATCTTGAACATTTTACACTACAAGAATAGAGCTCTCTAAACAGGGATATTCACTTCGGCTCGCAGGTGCAAATGCATTCATTGTGAGTAAACATTTTTTGAAATATCAAAAAAGTCGAAAAACAAATCATCATATACATTCGAACATTTTATGTTGGTTCACAAGTTTTCAGGATAAAAGAATATGTCGTGTATAAAAAAGACAAAATATGTCACAGAAATACGACTATTCACGTGATATTTTTTGTCTTTTTTGTACACGACACATAAAATATTCTTTCATCCCAAAACTTACGAACCAACATAAAATATTCGAATGTATATGTAGATTTTTTTTTCGAATTTTTGGACATTTCAAAAAATGTTTTGTCATAATGGGTGCATTTGCACCTAGGAGCCGAATTGCCGCCTCCTCTCTAAACACAACTAACTAGTTTCAGTTCGCCACTCCGGCTCAGGACGCAGATGGACACGGACGTCTCCGTTTTCCACGTCCATCTAAATAGCCAAACAGTCCGTGTATCGATCATGGAAAACCCTAGCTCTCGACTAGGAGCACCCGGCGGCGCTCCTCCTCCACCTCGCCGCCGCCAGAGGGCGCGCCGGGCGAAGCCCCGGCCGCATCGCCGGCAGCGGGGCCCTTTTCTCCCCTCACGCGGTGATGGCGACGCGGGACACATCGGTCGGCGAGGGCGTGGCGCTGGGCGTAGGGCGCGACGGCATGGCGGCTACGTGGTTCCGCATGCTCGTGGTGGTGGCTCCCTGCGGGCACTGCTGCGGGAGGCGCGATCTCTGCCGTCTGTGAGCTGGTTGCGGACGGACGTGTTGGGCGCTGAGGCACAGAGGTAGCCTGGCCGGCGGCGGCATGGGGACCTGCCAGACCTGCAAGGAGGACTCCTGGAGGAGTATTGGGTAGTGCGGCTCCCTCTGCCCGCCTCGATTTTGGGCTGGGCCCTCGAGCCTGTTCAAGCCCATCGACCGCCCGAGATTCAATGGCGCCGGTAGCCTAGGGTGCTGTTGGTGGCCTATCTGGCCGGAGGAGTCTCGTCTCCATCCTAGATCCGATGGCGCATGCAGACGGGGGGCTGTAGGTTGCCAATTTGGCCGGATGATCCCTCGCTTGGTTTGTTTCGGTGGTGGTGTGGCGCGGTGGCAGGTCAGTGCTATTCGAGTTCCTCGTGGCAGCGGCCCTCGGTTCTCTTGTTCAACGTTGTGCAGAGTTGGGATGCCGAGGCGGCGGACCTGGAAGGTGGGAGTCTTGTTGGTTGACGGGCGTGCCAAAGACTCATATGCTGGCTGGTGACCACGGCCGTGAGGACGGGTGGTGGCCGGCGAGCTGCGTGATGTGGTGGAGCTGGCAGCGAGATCATTCCAATAGGAAACCTTTACCCATTAGGGCTGCTACGGCGACGTCCAATGGACGATGTCTCCTTCCTGAAGGCATCGTGGTGGCTTTTTCTGCTAGTCTTTCTTGCTTCGGGTGAAAACCTTAGGTCCTCGGATCGGGCAATGGCGGCGTTCTAGCATCGCACTCTTCTTGAAGACGCTGCGTTGGAGCTCATAACGCGTGGCTCTTCGAAGGTGGTGTGCTGGAGTTGCGGTGCTTCACAGTGGATCTTTGCTCTGCGTTCTTCGGACATTCTTGCTCCTTGTTCCACACCCTCGGCGAGTCTCTACTAGGCTCTATCGTCAGTGTTGGTCAGCGGCAGTGTGTGGGTGATGGTGCTCGGCACCGGGTGGAGGTGCCCACGTCGGTGTAGTAGTCTCGACGGTGTGCATAGTTGGTTGGTGTACCCAAGCTCTAGGGTGAGCTTCGGCCCAACATCTCTACCCGTCCAGCAATTGCTCACCCTCCCCGGCTTAGTCTCCATAGGTGTTGTGTTCTTGGTTCCCCGCTTCCGGTGGCAGCCTCTTTGGTAGGCCAATCTTGTGTGAGTGTGTGTAATGTTGTGTGTAAGTTGTGTGCATCATCTTGTATCCTTTCATCGTTGTTGCGTTATTAATTTAACTTCGGGCCATAGGCCTATTATCTAAAAAAATCTGTGTATCCTGCTAAGCATGTGTATCCTTCTAGAAAAAAGCATGTGTATCTTTCTAGAAAACAATCGAGTAGATAGGGTACGCCGCCACGATGTCAGTCTCCACGTGGTACCCCTTGCCCGATGATACGGAAGAATCCCCATATCAAAATGACAAGGCAAGCAGACAATGAGCATCTCAGCAATCTTCTTATTTACCATGGGAATATGGTTCTTTTTTCTCTCTTTTCTCTTTTCATAATCTTTTTTTTCTTTTTCTCTTTTTTCTCAATATAGGACTCTTTTTTTATAAGAAGAATGCTTCATAGAGAGCTCATTATGGTTACGCTGCAGGTTTCCACCATGTCAGCATAGATTAGACCAGCGGCCCATGCGTTTCTCTAACACATATACATAACTCCATGGACTTACAAGCTCCCCTTTCATTTCACACCGACGACATCCATAGACAAAAGAGCATGATATCAACTAGGTACAAGTACCAAGTGCAATGTTGAAAGTGTTCCCCATGACATCATGGTTCTGCTAATCCCCAACAAATAAGTGCAAGCATATACAACATAGACGACACAATGGTTTAAGTTTATTAAGGGAAAGAAAAGTAAAGTGTGCCATCAAGTTCGTGAGAGCTTGATGCACTCGACGATCGACGTAGAGCTTGTTGGGAACCCAAAGAGGAAGGTATGATGAGCACAGTAGAAAGTTTTCCCTCAAGTATGAAACCAAGGTTTAATCGAACCAGTAGGAGTAAGGAAACACCCCAAAGGTGTTACTAGCTAAGCTTTGGCAGGGCGCACTACCGGTGCTAGTAGCAGCGTGGAGACCTGCACAACACAACCACAGAACTTTGTCACCAACTTGCGATGAGGTTGTCAATCTCACCGTGTTTTGCGGAAAACAAAGGATTAAACGTATCAAATGGAAAGAAGTAAAAGTTTGCAGAAAGTAAACACAAAGCAGTAAACAGCTGTAGATTGTATGTAAAGTAAAAGGACCGGGGTCCATAGTTCACTAGAGGTGGCTCTCCTTAGATAGATAACATGTTGGGTGAACAAATTACAATGAGGCAATTGACAAACACCGAGAAAGCAATACATGCATATACTAATCATCTTGACTCCTTTGAGACTTGATTAGGCATTACAACATAATACATAGACCGCCATCCAACTGCATCTATGACTAATAATCCACCTTCAGGTTATCATCCGAACCCCCTCCAGTATTAAGTTGCAAGCAACAGATTATTGCTTTACGAACTGCGTGTAAAGTAAACAATACAATTGTTCTATGAACAAAGGATCGTTGTTTTCTCCCTAGTAGCAACAACACATCTAGTACCTTAGAGATTTCTGTCACTTCCCCAGATTACCAGAGGCATGAACCCACTATCGAGCATAAATACTAACTCTTGGAGTTGCTAGCATCTACTTGGCCAATATAGCTACTAACAACGGAAAGCATGCAAGATCTCAAATAACAAAGACATGATAGAATCAATAATCAATCTAAAATAGCTTCTCAATATCCATCGGATCCCCGCAAACACAACATGTATGGATTACAAATAGATGATCTTGATTATGAACAGAGCTCACAATATCTAAACATGAAAGCACAAAGGAGGAGAAACCAGCCATCTAGCTACTACATGGATCCGTAGTCCAAGGATGAGCTACTCACGCATCACACCGGAGGCTTGCATGGTGATGAAGAAGGCCTCCAGGGTGAATTCCCCTCTCCGGCAGGGTGCCGGAAGAGCTTTAGATCCCCCCGATTTAGGGATAGAGACGGCGACGGCTACAGACTCTTTCGTGGATTTTTGATCGGGTACTTAGGGTTTTCGTCCTAAGGGCAACTTATAGGCGGAAGGAGAGGCCGAGGGGGTGCTGGGGTCGGCCAGACCACCCCCTGGCGCGGGCCAAGCCTGGCCGCGCGGCCAGGTGGTGTGGCCGGCCCCTGGCCCCTCTCCGTCTCGTATTCTGGCACATGATCCCTTCCGAAATATAGGCACTTTGGCTTTTGTCCCGTCCAATTCCGAGAATATTCATTTTCTGACTTTCTTGGAACCAAAAACAGCAAAAAACAGGCAGTTGGCACTATGGCTCTTGTTAATAGGTTAGTCCAAGAAATCATATAAAAAGTACTCTAAAGTTGGAACAAAACACAAGAAAGTGGATAAAACTAAGCATGGAACATCAAAAATTATAGATACATTTGCAATGTATCAACATCTCCAAGCTTAACTCCTGCTCGTCCTCGAGTAGGTAAGTGATAAAAAGAAAGAATTTTTGGGGTGACATGCACCATCAAAGACTTGATCAAAGTATTTGCAAAACATTCAAAGCTGGGATCATAGTACTTCAATCATAACATGAAAGACAAAGTTCTAGCAATAAGCAAAGAGACTATGATGCAACATGAAAAGGCACAAACAAAAGATTCATGAATAACAATGCTTTGCAAGACGTTTGTTTGTTTCACATAAAGAAAACATAGCATAATAGTATTCAGCTTGTCCCTCAATAGAGTAGCAAATATAAATGCATAGGACACCTTCAAAGTTCATAAGAGTGACTAGATACAATAGTTTAAAACAAGCAATAACAAGTTATGCATCAATCAACTAGTCTTGGGACAATGCACATAGAACTAAGAATGGCCACTATGCTCTCAAAGTAGTGCATAAAGATAGAAGGTGGAGACTCAATATAATGGTGGAAGAAAGGCCTTTTGTAAAAGGAAGTAGGGATTCAAGTCTCATAAAGAGCTTCCAAAAATTATGATACTTAAAGCTTTCAGCTCTCATTGCCCCTATCATAAGCATCTTGAAGTGATTAAGGTTAAAGTGACATAACTAAGAGGATATGCTTGACAAGTTATAAACCGAAATCTCATGCCCCTTACTTACGAAGACCGATCCTCATGCTACTCAACTTTAGTCACGACTAAGATCTTGTCATTGTAAGTATATGTGTATCATTAAGAACCGCCAACGGGGTACCCCTTGCACATGATACGGGAGCTTTCCCATAATCAAAATGACAAGGCAAGCAGACAATAAGCATCTCAACGATCTTTTTATTTGCTATTTGCATAGGTTTTTATTGAGGATGCTTCATAGAGTGCTCATTATGGTGATGCTGCAAGTTTCCACCATGATTAGGCATGGCTTAGGCTAGCGGCCCAGGCGTTTCTCTAACACACATACAAACTCCATTATCTTACAATTTCCACTTTTATTTCACACCGCCGGGATCCGTAAGCAAACGAACATAATATCAACGGGGTACAAAGTACAAGTGCAATGTTGAAAGCGTTCCCCATGAAACATGGTTCTGCTAATTTCAACTTATAAAGCGCAAGCATATACGCAACAAAAAAGGACCCAATGGTTTAAGTTTATTAGAGGCAATAAAGTAAAGTGTGCCATCAAGTTCGTGAGAGCTTTAATCACTAGTGTTCTCATAACAAGTGGAAGGTAAACAAAAGCATGAATATACTTGGAATAGCATAAGCTAGTCGGTAGGTATGGTGGACTCTTTGGAAAAACTTGGTTTAGGGATTTGGATGCATGAGTGGAACTCGTACTTTGTTGTGGAGGCTAGCAAAAGACTGGAAGCGACAAACTAAGAGAGCAATAATGGCCATAATCATGCAGAGCGACAAAACATCATTGATCAAAGCATAAAGTGATACTACAAGTTGAAAACTAAAGGATCATAAAGGCTATGGTGACTTTGGATAGTCATAACATGGTGTGAGCATGCGCCAAGTCAACCCAAATAAAGCATCAAAGGAGAATACCACTATACTATGCTTTAATATGCTAAAACAACACATGATTCATCCAAGGCACATTAAGCAATCTCAACTGTTTATAACAAGTCATGCTACAACAAAGAATACTAAGCATAAAGCCAAAACATTATCAAGCATGGCATGACAAAGCATGGCCACAGTCAAAAACGAGCTCTTTTTACCACATAAGTATGAACTTTCCTAGTCTTGTCCAAACCAAACCAAACTATTTGCAAACCAAAGTATGAAAGAGGGGGTCCAACCAATTTATTCAAAAAACTAAGCAAACAAAAGAAAACCAAAACCAAAACAAAAACGAAAAAAAGACGCTCTAAGAAAAACACAACTGTGCATGAAACAATAAAAATAAAGCGTTTGGAAGAAACCTGGATTTTTATTGATGAAGAAGGGGATGCCTTGGGCATCCCCAAGCTTTGACGCTTGTACTTCTTGGATATTTCTTGGGGTGACACGCGTGGCATTCCCAAGCTTGAGCTTTAGTCCATCCTTCATCTCATTACTCATTCCTTCCATACATCTAAAAAAATTCCTTCATACAAAACTTCACACAATCTCATTAGCAACATTAGTGCACTTAAGATAAAAAAGTCTCAAGGTTCAGTTCTAACACCAAATAAACTTCCATTAGAACACTATCTACTGTAGCACTTCCCTCAAAAAGCTCAATTCCCCAAAGGAACTCAAGAAGGAACTAACAAGAAGCAAATGCAGAAAATGGCAGAAATCTATCAAAACAGACCAGCGGGTAAAGACGAATTTTTTCGAAGACCTTCTGTTGCTCAAATCGAAAAGTGTTGATCTAACGAAAGTTAGATAACAACCTGGGTCAGAAGAACAAAAAATTACAGCTCAATCTGACGTACAGAGCTCTCTCAGGAATTTTTACGGTGAAGCACAAAAATCTGTTTCGGGACAGCAACTTTCCCAATCATTACTTCACTCTCATTAGAGGTTACTCTTGGCATAAAAAGCAAATAAAAAGGATAAGGAGAGGTTATTACAGAGGTAATAACTTCCAAGACTCAACTAAAACTCTTGGATTATCTCCCAACAAGTACTTTTCTTTAACGCCTTTAAGTTAGGCATAAGAAGCAAAAAAAGAATCAAGTGTTCTCAAATGAAGAAGCATTAAGATCAATACCAAAAATATTTTCAACAAGGAAAGGTATATCATCCAAATAAGTTCGAGAGGATCCTCTCTCAATGCTCTTGGGTTCACTATTCTCATCAAAAGGGTTTGCAGGAACAATCCAATCAAGATTCTTTTCTATGGCATCATGTATTGCCACTAGTTTAAAGGGTATTGGTATCTTAGGTTCCTCCCCATTAGGTTCGGTTTTGTTCATCTTTTCTCGCGTACCAACAATATCTACACATGAGCCTAGCATATTGAAACGTTCAAAAACTTTTCTAGCTTCCTTGGCAACATCATAGAACTCCTTAAACAAAGTTTCTAGAATAAAATCCCTCTTTTCAGGATCCTCAATTTCTTTAAGCTTAAGAAACATTACTTGCATTAAGGGGTTGAGGTTAACAAACCCAGCTTCTAACATGTGAACTAAAGAAGCTGCAGCAATCTCATAGTTTGGAGCAAGTTCTACGAGGGACCTATCCTCAGTATCCTCATGCTTCCTAACATGATTAAAGAATTCTTCAATTTTATCTTTCCCAATTATAAAACCACTACCAATTGGAAGGTCTTTCAGGGTGAATGCAGGGATCAACATGGTGAGCTAAGGGAGAAGTGACAACTAAGGGAGACTTAATCTTTTTTGTGTTTTTGATAAAGAAAGCAAACAAGTAAAACTAATTTTTGTGTGTTTTGAAGAACAAAACAAGCAAACAAAGCAAAAAGAAAACTAAGCAAAACAAAAACAACAAAGTAAAGAGATTGGTTGTGAGGGACTCCCCTTGTGAAGATGTCCTTGACTCCCCGGCAACGGCGCTAGAAAAGATCTTTTGATGGCGTGTAGTTGACGTGGGAGTTTCTTCTTCTTCTTCGATCCCCGGCAACGGCGCCAGAAAAGATCTTGATGCACTCGATGATCGACGTAGAGCTCGTTGGGAACCCCAAGAGGAAGGTATGATGAGCACAGCAGAAAGTTTTCCCTCAATTAAGAAACCAAGGTTTAATCGAACCAGTAGGAGCAAGGAAACACCCCAAAGGTGTTACTAGTTGAGCTTTGGCAGGGCGCACTACCGGTGCTAGTAGCAACGTGGAGACCTGCACAACACAACCACAGAACTTTGTCCCCAACTTGCGATGAGGTTGTCAATCTCACCGTGTTTTGCGGAAAACAAAGGATTAAATGTATCGAATGGAAAGAAGTAAAAGTTTGCAGAAAGTAAACACAAAGAAGTAAACAGTTGTAGATTGTATGTAAAGTAAAAGGACCGGGATCCATAGTTCACTAGAGGTGGCTCTCCTTAGATAGCTAACATGCTGGGTGAACAAATTACAGCGAGGCAATTGACAAACACCAAGAAAGCAATACATGCATATACTAATCATCTTGACTCCTTTGAGACTTGATTGGGCATTACAACATAATACATAGACCGCCATCCAACTGCATCTATGACTAATAATCCACCTTCAGGTTATCATCCGAACCCCCTCCAGTATTAAGTTGCAAGCAACAGATTATTGCTTTACGAACTGCGTGTAAAGTAAACAATACAATTGTTCTATGAACAAAGGATCGTTGTTTTCTCCCTAGTAGCAACATCACATCTAGTACCTTAGAGATTTCTGTCACTTCCCCAGATTACCAGAGGCATGAACCCACTATCGAGCATAAATACTAACTCTTGGAGTTGCTAGCATCTACTTGGCCAAGATAGCTACTAACAACGGAAAGCATGCAAGATCTCAAATAACAAAGACATGATAGAATCAATAATCAATCTGAAATAGCATCTCAATATCCATCCGATTCCCGCAAACACAACATGTATGGATTGCAAATATATGATCTTGATCATGAACGGAGCTCACAAGATCTAAACATGAAAGCACAAAGGAGGACAAACCAGCCATCTAGCTACTACATGGATCCGTAGTCCAAGGATGAACTACGCACGTATCACATCGGAGGCTTGCATGGTGATGAAGAAGGCCTCCAGGGTGAATTCCCCTCTCCGGCAGGGTGCCGGGAAGAGCTTCAGATCCCCCCGATCTAGGGACAGAGACGACGGCGGCTACAGACTCTTTCGTGGATTTTTGATTGGGTACTTAGGGTTTTCGTCCCGAGGGCAACTTATAGGCGGAAGGAGAGGCCGAGGGGGTGCTGGGGTCGGCCAGACCACCCCCTGGCGTGGGCCAAGCCTGGCCGCACGGCCAGGTGGTGTGGCTGGCCCCTGGCCCCTCTCCATCTCGTATTCTGGCACTTGATCCCTTCCGAAAAATAGGCACTTTGGCTTTTGTCCCGTCCAATTCCGAGAATATTCATTTTCTGACTTTCCTGGAACCAAAAACAGCAGAAAACAGGCAGCTGGCACTGTGGCTCTTGTTAATAGGTTAGTCGAAGAAATCATATAAAAAGTACTCCAAAGTTGGAACAAAACACAAGAAAGTGGATAAAACTAAGCATGGAACATCAAAAATTATAGATACATTTGCAATGTATCAGAGCTTTAATCACTAGTTTTCTCATAACAAGTTTAATTTGGAAGGTAAACAAAAGCATGAATATACTTGGAATAGCATAAGCTAGTAGATAGGTATGGTGGATTCTTTGGAATAACTTGGTTTAGGGAGTTGGATGCATGAGTGGAACTCATACTTGGTTGTGGAGGCTAGCAAAACACTGGGAGCGACAAACTAAGAGAGCAATAATGGCCATAATCATGCAGAGCAACAAAACATCATTGTTCAAAGCATAAAGTGATACTACAAGTTGAAAACTAAAGGATCATAAAGGCTATGGTGACTTGAGATAGTCATAACATGGTGTGAGCATGCGCCAAGTCAACCCAACTAAAGCATCAAAGGAGAATACCACTATACTGTGCTTTAATATGCTAAAACAACGCATGATTCATCCAAGGCACATTAAGCAATCTCAATTGTTTATAACAAGTCATGCTACAACAAAGAATACTAAGCATAAAGCCAAAACATTATCAAGCATGGCATGATAGAGCATAGGCCACGGTCAAAAACGAGCTCTTTTTACCACATAAGTATGAACTTTCCTACTCTTTTCCAAACCAAACCAAACTATTTGCAAACCAATGTATGAAAGAGGGGGTCCAACCAATTTATTCAACAAACTATGCGAACAAAAGCAAACGAAAAACCAAAACGAAAACGAAAAAGAAGACGCTCCAACAACAACACAACTGTGCATGAAACAATAAAAATGAAGCGTTTGGAAGAAACCTGGGATTTTTATTGATGAAGAAGGGAATGCCCTGGGCATCCCCAAGCTTTGACGCTTGTACTTCTTGGATATTTCTTGGGGTGACATGCGTGGCATACCCAAGCTTAAACTTTAGTCATCCTTCATCTCATTACTAATTCCTTCCATACACCTGAAATTTTTCCTTTATACAAAACTTCACACAATCTTTATTAGCAACATTAGTGCACTCAAGATAATAGGTCTTAAGGTTCAGTTACAACACCAAATAAACTTCCATTAGAACAATAGCTACTGTAGTACTTCCCTCAAAAAGCTCAATTCCCCAAAAGAACTAAAAAAGGAACCAACAAGAAGCAAATGGAGAAAATGGCAGAAATTTGTCAAAACAGACCAGCAGGTAAAGACGAATTTTTTCGAAGACCTTCTGTTGCTCAAATCAAAAAGTGTTGAACTAATAAAAGTTAGATAACAACCAGGGGCAGAAGCACAAAAATTTACGTCTCAAATATACATTCATAGATTTTACACGAATTTTTACGGTGCAGCACAGAAATATGTTTCGGGACAACAACTTTACTAATCATTACTTCTCTCTCATTAGAGGTTACTCCTGGCACAAAAAGCAATTAAAAAGGATAAGGAGAGTTTACTACTGAAGTAATAACTTGCAAGACTCATCTAAATTTTTTAGGTTATCTCCCAATAAGTACTTTTCTTTAACGCCTTTAAGTTAGGCATAAGAAGCAAGCAAAAGGATCAAGTGTTCTCAAATGAAGAAGCATTGAGACAAATTTGTTTTCATAGGAGAAGCAAAATAAATCTTCTCTCTCTTCTTAGGGAAGTGTTCTATACCTTTCTTGAGTGGGAGTTGATATTTAGTGGTGCCTTCTTTCATATCAATAATGGCACCAACAGTTCTAAGAAAAGGTCTTCCCAAAGTAATAGGACAAGAAGCATTGTATTCAACATCCAAAACATAGAAATCAACGGGGACATAGGCATTGTTAACCATAATAAGAACGTCATTAAGACTCCCCATGAGTTTCTTTTTAGCATTATCATCAAGTGGGACATTCAAATAACAATCTTCAAGTGGAGGCAAATCAAGCATATCATAAATCCTTCTAGGCATAATAGAAACACTACTATCAAGATCACATAGAGCTTTGAAATCAAAGTCATTCACTTTCATATTAATAATGGGTTCCCAACCATCTTCTTGTTTTATAGGAATAGAAGCTTTATGTTTCATATTTTCTTCTTTAATCTTTATGAGAGCATCAGTAATGTGTTTTGTAAAGGCCATGTTCATAGCACTAGCATTAGGACTTTTAGCAAGGCTTTGTAGGAACTTAATAACTTCAGAGATATTGCAACCATCAAGATCAAAACCATACTTATCATCTAAAGTAGTAGAACTATTACTAGCCTCAACACTAGTGGTGGTAATAGTAGAAACACTAATGTTTCTAGCAATTTCATCTTCTCTTTCCCACTTAGCATGTAATTGAGCTAATAGTCTAACATTTTCATCAATTCTTACTTGTATAGCATTAGTAGCTGCAAAGGGATTATCATTAGTTTCAGGTTTAGCAGCCATTTTATTCAAAGAAGATTGAGCTTCAGCCAAAGATGCTATATTTCTTTCAGCATTAGAGAGTTTTTCCTCAATAGTTTTATTAAAAGCAGTTTGTTTACTAATAAAGTCCTTAAGCATAACTTCAAGTGTAGAGGGAGCACTCCTATTATTGTTGTAAGAATTTCCATAAGCATTACCATTGTTGGGAGGATATGGCTTATAATTGTTGTTACCAAAATTACTACTATAAGCATTATTGCCAAAATTATTATTTCTTATGAAGTTCACATCAACTTGCTCTTCTTGAGCAACCAAAGAGGCCAAAGTAACATTATTTGGATCAATATGGGCTTTCCCATTAACAAGCATAGACATAATAATATCAATCTTATCACTCAAGGAGTGGGTTTCCCCAACGGAATTTACCTTCCTGCCTTGTGGAGCTCTCTCAGTATGCCATTCAGAATAATTAACCATCATATTGTCCAGAAGTTTTGTTGCAGCACCCAAAGTAATGGTCATAAAGGTACCTCCAGCAGCAGAATCAAATAGGTTCCTTGAAGACTAGTTCAATCCTGCATAAAAAGTTTGGATGACCATCCAAGCAGTCAGTCCATGAGTGGGACAATTCTTTACCAAAGATTTCATTCTTTCCCAAGCTTGAGCAACATCCTCATTATCAGATTGTTTAAACTTCATTATTTCACTTATCATAGATATAATCTTAGCAGGAGGATAGTATTTTCCAATGAAAGCATCTTTGCATTTAGCCTAAGAATCAATACTATTCCTAGTAAAGGAATTCAACCATTCTTTAGCTTTTCCTCTCAAAGAGAAAGGAAACAATTTGAGCTTAATAATATCACCATCTATATCCCTATGCTTTTGCATCTCACAAAGTTCAACAAAGTTATTAAGATGGGCAGCAGCATCTTCATTACCAATACCAGAAAATTGTTCTCTCATAACAAGATTGAGTAAAGCAGGTTTTATCTCAAAGAAAGTATCTTCAGGCACAGGTGGAGCTATAGGTGTGCTCATAAAATCATTGTTGCTGGTGCTAGTGAAGTCACACAACTTAGTGTTTTCAAGAGTAGTCATTTTTGTGTGTTTTCAAATAAGAAAGAAAACTAGTAAAACTATTTTGTGTGTTTTTGATAAAGAAACAAGCAAACAAAGCAAAACAAAAATAACAAAGTAAAGAGATTGGTTATGAGGGACTCCCCTTGTGAAGATGTCCTTGACTCCCCGGCAACGGCGCTAGAAAAATGCTTGATGGCTCGGTGTTGATGTAGAGCTCGTTGGGAACCCCAAGAGGAAAGTATGATGAGCACAGCAGCAAGTTTCCCTCAGTTATGAAACCAAGGTTTAATCGATCCAGTAGGAGCAAGGAAACACCCCAAAGGTGTTGCTAGCTGAGCTTTGGCAGGGCGCACTACCAGTGCTATTAGCAACATGGAGACCTGCACAACACAACCATAGTTCACTAGAGGTGGCTCTCCTTAAGATAGATAACATGTTGGGTGAACAAATTACAACGGGGCAATTGACAAACATCGAGAAAGCAATACATGCATATACTAATCATCTTGACTCCTTTGGAACTTGATTGGGCATTACAACATTATACATAGACCGCCATCCAACTGCATCTATGACTAATAATCCACCTTCAGGTTATCATCCGAACCCCCTCCAGTATTAAGTTGCAAGCAACATATTATTGCTTTACGAATTGCGTGTAATGTAAACAATACAATTGTTCTATGAACAAAGGACTGTTGTTTTGTCCCTAGTAGCAACAGGACATCTAGTCCCTTAGAGATTTCTGTCACTTCCCCAGACTACCAAAGGCATGAACCCACTATCGAGCATAAATACTAACTCTTGGAGTTGCTAGCATCTACTTGGCCAAGATAGCTACTAACAACGGAAAGCATGCAAGATCACAAATAACAAAGACATGATAGAATCAATAATCAATCTGAAATAGCATCTCAATATCCATTGGATCCCCGCAAACACAACATGCAAAACTACAAATAGATGATCTTGATCATGAACGGAGCTCACAAGATCTAGACATGAAAGCACAAAGGAGGAGAACCAGCCATCTAGCTACTACATGGATCCGTAGTCCAAGGATGAACTACTCACGCATCACACCGGAGGCTTGCATGGTGATGAAGAAGGCCTCCAGGGTGAATTCCCCTCTTCGGCAGGGTGCCGAGAAGAGCTTCAGATCCCTCCCGATCTAGGGATGGAGATGACGGCGACTACAGACTCTTTCGTGGATTTTTTGATCAGGTACTTAGGGTTTTTGTCCCGAGGGCAATATATAGGTGGAAGGAGAGGCCGAGGGGGTGCCTGGGCTGGCCACACCACCCCCTAGCACGGCCAGGCTTGGCCCGCGCGGCTAGGTGGTGTGGTGGCCCCCTGGCTCCTCTCCATCTCGTATTCTGGCATCTGATGACTTCCAGAAAAATAGGCACTTTGGTTGCTATCCCGTCCAATTCCAAGAATATTCATTTTCTGACTTTCCTGGAACCAAAAACAACAGAAAACAGGCAGCTGGCACTGTGGCTCTTGTTAATAGGTTAGTCCAAGAAATCATATGAAAAGTACTCCAAAGTGTGGACAAAACACAAGAAAGTGGATAGAACCAAGCATGGAACATCAAAAATTATAGATACATTTGCAATGTATCAAGTGCCTATGGAGGACATCATGCGGGAGATAGAACTGCGCAAAAGGTGCTACAATCAGGTTTCTACTAGCCTACCCTTTTTAAAGATGCGAGAAAATTTGTTTTATCTTGTGATGAGTGTCAGCGTGTTGGTAATATTTCTAGACGCAATGAAATGCCTATGAATTACTCTATAGTTATTGAATCCTTTGACTATTGGGGATTTTACTTTATGGGTCCTTTTCCTCCCTCAAAAGGTTATACTCATATTCTTGTTGACGTTGATTATGTCACTAAGTGGGTAGAAGCCATACCTACGAAGAGTGCTGATGGGGAGACCTCTCTAAAAATGCTTAAGGATGTTATCTTTCCTAGGTTTGGAGTGCCTAGGTACCTTATGACTGACGGAGGTTCTCATTTCATTCATGGTGGTTTTAGAAAGACCCTTGCTAAATATGATGTTAATCATAGAATCGCTTCAGCTTATCATCCCCAAACTAGTGGACAAGTAGAGTTATCAAATAGAGAAATTAAATCCATCTTGCAAAAGACTATTAATAGATCAAGAAAAAATTGGGCTAAAAAGTTGAATGATGATTTATGGGCATATAGGACTGCCTATAAAAATCCTATGGGAATGTCCCCTTACAAAATAGTTTATGGGAAAGCTTATCACCTGCCTTTAGAATTAGAACACAAAGCTTATTGGGTAGTTAAAGAACTTAATAGAGACTGTAAGCTTGCTGGTGAAAAAAAATTATTTGACTTAAGTTCGTTGGATGAATGGAGGAGTGAAGCATATGATAATGCTAGACTCTTTAAGGAAAAAGTTAAAAGATGGCATGACAGGCGAATTCTTAAGCGAGAATTCCATGTTGGTGAGAAAGTTCTATTGTATAGGTCTCGTCTCAGATTTTTTGCAGGGAAACTACTTTCAAAATGGGAAGGACCTTTTGTTATTGAAGAAGTGTATTGTTCAGGAGCAATAAAAATTTCTTCTTTAAAAGACAACACTACACAAGTGGTGAATGGTCAGCGACTCAAGCACTATATTGCTGGAGATTCTTACAATGAAGATATTGATGCTATTCAAGTTGTAACTCCGATTTTTTTTATCAAAGACCAAATTTAGAGACCTGTAGAGTCCGTTTTCGAATAGGTAACAGTTCTGGTAAGAAAAGTTCCGCGAAAATTCTGTCCAGTTGTATTTTTGGAGTTTTTATCCAACAAGGAAAGCTACGAAGCGAAAGAAGGACAGAAACGGAGCCAGGGTGGCTCACACCACTCCCTAGCGCGCCCCCTGGCCGCGCCAGCAAGTGGTGTGGCCACCTCGGACTCCGTCTCCGACCCGTTTGCTCCCAGTACCTTCCTTTGGTTGTAAAACTTTGTAATTTATAATCCCCCAGATCCCCCGAGGTTCGTATATCGTGTTCTCGTCGTGTTTTCGTTTCGATCTGTTTTTGCCAGGAACTATTCTTGAAAGTTGGAAGCATAATGGTGTCTACCAAGGATAAGGGAAAGGAGCCTATGGAGGAAGATCTCCAAGACCCCGGGCAGGATAAGGAGATCGAGAGTGAAGATGAAGAGGAGGCAAAGCAAAGCCAACATCCGCACACCGACACTACCATTGCAAGCATTGGAGTGTTGGCAAAACCTGCTAGGGTCAGAAGGACTGCACGGATGTCAACTGGAGGGAAACCTCTGCGTCACTGTTTGGCTCCATGTTCACTTCCTCCACACACCAAGAATCCTTTCCATACCCTTATCCATGAGCATCAATACCAGAATATGCCCAAGGAGAAACTACCCTCCAATTGGGATTTGCCTCGTTCTAGCCATGCATGAAAAGAAGACTTCAAGGAGGAAGAGTGGGGAAAGAATCACAAGAGCCGGAATTCGCAACCTGACATGATCATGAGCCGCATTGAGCAAAACTCACAGTTGATTCGTAATCTCACCTTCGAGATTGAGGACTTGTGGAAACTAATCAAAGAGCTCATCGGGAGAATACCACCACCACCAAAGGAGTAATTCATCATCTTTTGGCATCCCCTTGTTTTGTTCCAAGCTTGGGGGAGTGTCGCGGTATCACATCACTATCTTCTATGTTTTTACCTTTTTAGTAGAGTCATATCATGAATAGAGAAGTTATCATGCAGGATGGATTGCATTATGGAAGTGTCCCCCCTCTCGTTAGATATCTATGTATCCCTTGGTGTGAGTTGCCGTTTTGGAATATTAATGAGAAGTTCTTTCATTTACTCTTTTGCATATCTTATATTAGTTTTCAATTCATGGTTATATGATTGATCTTGTCGTTAGTATTGGTATCACTTTGGGATCATGGAGTTAATTTAGTTGGTTTTGGCAAACCTGGCTCGGTCAGTAGCAACACTATTTTGAGAATTGAATGAAAAAGATAAAAGTACTCTAAAGAAATATAATTTCATCATCTTTCTTTCTTGATTTGCTCATAAGTTTAGTATTCTCTAGTTAAGATATTTTGTGCTTCCAAGGAAGATTGCATTATTGTTTTTATCACTTGTATGTTTGTTTGTTTCCTTCAACTCTTATGCTTCCTACCCAGCCTTGCTAGCCAAAAAACCTGTACTGAGAGGGAATGCTTCTCGTGCATCCAATCCTTAAAACAAAACCTATGCCATTTGTGTCCACCATACCTACCTATTAGCACTATTGCTATTCCAAGTAAATTCATGTTTTTATCTACCTTCCGAATTAAACTTGTTATGTGAAAATTAGTGATTAAAGCTCTCACGAACTTGATGGCACACTTTACTTTCTTGCATTTAATAAACTTGAACCATTGTGCCCATCTATGTTGCGTATATGCTTGCGCTTATAAGTTGTGAATTACCAGAACCATGCTGTCATGGGGAACGCTTTCAACATTACACTGGTACTTTGTATCTAGTTGATATCATGTTCTTTTGTCTATGGATGTCGTCGGTGTGAAATGAAAGGGGAGCTTGTAAGTCCATGGAGTTATGTATGTGTGCTAGAGAAACGCCTAGGCCGTCGGTCTAATCCATGCTGTCATGATGGAAACCTGCAGCGTAAGCATAATGATCATCTATGAAGCATTCTTCTTATAAAAAAAAGAGATAGAGATTGAGAAGAAGAAAAAAAATGAGAAAAGAGGAAAGAGAGAAAAAAGCACCATATTCCCATGGTAAATAAGAAGATTGCTGAGATGCTTGTTGTCTGCTTGCCTTGTCATTTTGATATGGGGATTCTTCCGTATCATCAGGCAAGGGGTACCCCGTTGGCGGTTCTCTATGATACACATGTACTTACTATGACAAGAACTTACTAGTGACTAAACTTGAGTAGCATGAGGAGCGGCCCTTGTATTCAAGGGACATAAGGTTTTCAACTTACAACTTGTCAAGCATATCCTCATATTTGATCACTTTTACCTTAATCACTTAAATATGCCTATGATAGGGGCAATGAGAGCTGAAAGCTAATAAGTATCATAATTTTTGGAAGCTCTTTATGAAACTTGAAATCCCTACTTCCCTCTATGAAGGGCCTTTATTTTACTTTCTAGTTGAGTCAGTAAACCTATTCTCTTCTACCTCAGCAAGTATTTTGAGTTGTTGTGTTTCATTCATTCATATGATGATTTATTCAATCATGTTTGTTATGTTCCTTGTTTTGCATTTTGCTCTTATCTTAGTGTCTACTACTTTGAAAGCTATCCTTGAAAACCAGTTATTTGTGAACTCCAACAAATTGTCAACTATTCTTCGACTGAGAGCTAAGTTTGCCATTACCAATTATGATTTACTTTATGCATCTTTATTGTGTTTCCTTTACTTATTGCAAGTTAAGTTATATAATAGTGAGTTGTCTTCTATTATGACTTATGTATTGATGAATGTGATGCTTCTTGTCCGTATTCTTTTATCGACTCTTCACTCCATAAACCCGAGGTCATGTTTATTGAGTTCAGTTTCGCTTGGGGACAAGTGAAGTCTAAGCTTGGGGGGAGTTGATACGTCCATTTTGCATCACTATTCTATATCATAATTCACTGTTATTCATTGATATATTTCATATTAAGAGATGATACTTATGTTATTTCACTGTTTTTGCATGGTTGATGACTTTTGGAGCATGGACCGCTGTAGTCAGGATTCTGATGGAAAAGGTGCTGTTTGGCGGCAAAATTCGCGAAGATCAGAAAATCCGGGAAAATATGTGGAAAATCCTATTTTTCGAGAAGACGAAGAATGCCAGAAGGGGAAGTGGATATAGGCCACAGGGGGCCTACACCACCCCTTGGCGCGGGCCACCCCAGGCCGCGCCACCAGGTGGTGTGGCCGCCCTGGTCCAATCCAGCCTCTCCTCTCTGGCGTATATTATCCTCCCGAAACCATAAGACTCGGGGAGCGACCACGGAAAGATTCTGCGGCCTCTGCGGGGCGGAAAACACCGAGAGATAAAGATCTCTCCGGCACACAGAATTCTGCCGGGGGAATTCCTTCTCGGAGAGGGGATATCGTCGCCATCAACACCAACATCAAGCTGGACTTCATCGGGATCATCATCATCATCACCACCATCATCTCCACCAGCACCATCATCACCACCTCCATACCGTTGTAACAATTGGGTTGAATCTTGCATAGTTCTTAGGGGAAACTTCCCGGTGTTGATTACTCCTTGTAGTTGATGCTATTGAGTGAACCATTGAATTATTGTTTATGTTCAGATCGTTACACATCATTATTTCATCTCTGATCATGATCCATATGATGTCTTGTGAGTAGTTCATTTTGTTCTTGAGGACATGGGAGAAGTCATGTTGTTAGTAGTGGAATTGTGTTGAGAAAGATTCAATAGTTTGATATTTAAGGTATGGTGTACTTCTTCTAGTGGTGTCATGTGAACGTCGACTACATGACACTTCACCTATATGGGCCTAGGGGAATGCATTATGTATTTGGCTACTAATCGTATGGGTTACCGAAGTGATAGAAACCTGAACCCCCGTTAGGAAACCATTGCACAAGGGACGTCAGGGTCTTAGAGTTTAAAGCTGTGGTTAGATTTCTACCTTAATTACTTTCTTGTACTTGTGGATGCTTGCAAGGGATATAATCACAAGTATGTATTAGTCCTAGGAAGGTCGGTACATTAGCACAGGTTCACCCACATAACACTTAGCAAACTATAGAAGATTAATCAACTATATGAAGCGAAATCACTTGACAATATTCCCATGTGTCCTCAAGAACGTTTGGTCATCTTAAGTAATACAACCGGCTAAAGAAAGGATTGAGCCACTTGCTGCATTTATTCTTATTATCTTTTATTTACTCGTACTTTATTTACTTGCATTATCAAAAAACCCTAAAAATCCGTTTGCTAAGTATTTACAGAGAATTCCTGCCCCTAGCCACTCGCCAGCACCTTCTTCTCCTTGTTGGGTTTGACACTCTTACTTATCGAAAATACTGCGATACACCCCCTATACTTGTGGGTCATCACGCGACAGAGGGAGTGGGGATGGCGATATCTAGGATGAAGATGGGTTCACCTTATACGCCCATAAACAGAAAGAGGATTTGGGGTTCTGATTCAATATCTACTGGTAGTAGAATCAACAGAATGAAACCTTCTCTGGTTGAATTCATCACCTTTGGAGGTATTGCAAAGACGACGGCAACTGAGTTACGGTCTAGTGATCATGTTCGTGCTCAACCTAATGCTAACGCGACATAGCTGGAGCGTGCAGCAGATCTGATGCAACGCTGGGATGATCTTCAAGGTAAAAGCACGAACCCTACCTTTTCTATCTTGTCGTTTTCCAATATTGATATTTTAGAGAAAGCGAATTCGATAGGGGTGTCGCTTGGGGAAACATCGTTACAAAAAATGCGGCGGTAGAGTTAATTAAGGACAATGAGATTCATAGAACGTTAACTATGCTTGAGAATAAAGCTGCTAAAACAGACACAATTTCTATTGGTGAAGCCTGTTTGGATGTATCTAAAGTTTCCAATTGTGATGATTTAGTTGAGGAGGAGATAACTGAGCTAGATAATCTTGCCGATAATCTTGCAAAGGATCCTCCTAAGGTGCGTGGACGCAAGAAAAAGGTTTATGATACGGCCAGTGTTCGTCGGGTTACAAGAGTTAGGGTAAAGAAAACCTTCTAAAATGCAGGGTCTAAGAGGAATGATTTGGAATAGTGAAGGCTTTCGTGATATAGGAAAACACCTTTTCTTATCTGAATCTATTAGGGAACAGAAACTTTATTCTATTGCTCTGTTGGAAACAGGGAGATCAAATTTCACAATTCCCTTCCTCAAACACTTGTCTCCTGGGAAGAATTTTGCATGGTTTTGCTTACCACCCCAGGATAGATCAGGGGGTATTTTGGTTGGTATCAATACCGAAACTCTGCATATTATTAAGGTGGAATCTAGAGATTTCTGTATTAAAATCTTTTTGAAATGCCATCAAGATGGTTTCCAATGGATTTTGGTTCCTGTCTATGGGGCTGCTCAAGATAATTTGAAACATGTGTTTCTAGCTGATTTGGTTCTTGTGTGTGAGAAAGAAACTCTGCCAATGCTAGTCGGGGGAGACTTTAACATTTTGCGAAGAAGGGAAGATAAAAATAATGATAATTTTAACTCACATCAGCCCTTTATGTTTAATGCGATCATTGAGAGTCTAAGCCTTCGAGAGATTGCTCTCTTGGGTAGGCAATTCACTTGGACAAATCCTAGGAGTTCTCCTACTTATGAAAAGCTTGATCGTGTCTTATCCACCATTGAATGGGAACATAAATTCCCTCTAGTAACGGTGAGAGCTCTTACCCGAACAGGATCAGATCACACACCACTCTTGATTGACTCAGGGGTACAAGCCCATCTGGGCAATAATCCTAGATTTTCGTTTGAACTCTCATGGTTACAACATGATTTTTTTATGAATTAGTGGCTACCGAATGGGGTTCTGTGACACATGGTGACACGCCCATTTAACAGTGGCAACAAAATATAAGGCATTTACGGAAGTTCTTGCGTGGGTGGGCTAAAAATCAGAGTGGTAATTATAAGAAAGAGAAGGAGAGACTTATGTCTGTCATTGATGAATTGGACAAAGGCTGAAACATCTCCGTTATCCCAAAGTGAGAGTGATGAGCTGCGTCTCGCAAATGAACAAATTTGTAGGCTAAGACGAGACGAGGAGTCTAAGTGGGCTCAGCGAGCAAAAGTCAAACACGTTTAGGAGGGAGGGAACAATACGAAATACTTCCACCTTATTGCAAATGCCAGACATAAGAAGAAGAAGATTTTTCAACTAGAACAAGAGGAAGGTACTATAGTGGGTGATGACAACTTGAAAGTCTTCATTACTGAATATTATAACCGACTATTTGGGGAGCCGACTCCCAATAGTTATTCGTTGATGAAAGAAAGAATTGAGGACATACCTCTAGTGTCACCAGAGAAAAAACGAGATTCCAGTCAGTATGTTTTCTAAACAAGAAATTTACGACGCTATTTTCTCAATGGAGCATAATAAGGCGCCGTGTCCGGATGGGTTCCCTACAGAATTTTACCAGACCTTTTGGGTTGTCATTAAAAATGATCTGATGAATCTTTTTTGCATAGCTGCATAAAGATAACCTATCTTTGTACAAGCTCAACTTTGGTGTGGTCACCCTATTACCAAAAAAATAAAATGCTATGCAAATTCAGCAATATAGACCTATATGTTTACTAAATGTTAGCTTCAAAATCTTCATTAAGGTCATTACAAACCGTATTTCTGTGATTGCTCACAAAATGATTCGACCAACTCAAACGGCGTTTATGCCTGGACGGCATATCCTGGAAGGGGTCGTCGTTTTACATGAAACTATTCATGAGCTACAAAGAAAGAAATTAGATGGGGTTCTTTTCAAAATTGATTTCGAAAAGGCATATGATAATGTCAAGTGGCCTTTCTTGCAATAGGTTCTTCGTATGAAAGGTTTCGATCCTCTATGGTGTAAGTGGATAGATAATTTCATTCGGGATGGAAGTGTGGCCATTAGAGTTAATGATAACATTGGTCATTATTTCCAGACTAGAAAAGGACTCAGGCAAGGAGATCCACTGTCTCCAATGCTTTTCAATATAATTACTAATATGCTTACAATATTAATTGCAAGGGCAAAAGAGAATGGTCTGGTTGGAGGACTTATTCCTCATCTAGTTGAGGGGGGTGTGTCAATTTTACAATATGCCAATGATACGATTTTATTTATGAAACATGATTTTAATAAAGCCCTGAATATGAAACTAATCCTTTACATTTTTGAACAATTATCGGGTCTAAAAATTAATTTCCACAAAAGTGAGATCTACTGTTTCGGCAAGGCTACTGAACAGGTTCAAACTTATAGGGATATTTTTGGCTACGAATCGGGTTTCCTACCGTTTAGATACCTCGGGGGTACCTATACACCATAGGAAACTCCGCAATTCAGAATGGAACCCTGTGGAAAATAGATGTGAAGGAAAACTCGGTTGTTGGCAAGGGAAGCTCTTGTCATATGGTGACAGACTTGTTCTAATCAATTCAGTAACTAGTTTGCCTATGTTCATGCTATCTTTTCTGGAGATACCGAAAGGTGTTAGGAAATGATTAGACTTCTACCGCTCAAGATTCTTTTGGCAAAGTGATGAGCATAAGAAGAAATATAGGTTAACTAAGTGGAACATTTTATGTCAACCTAAAGACCATGGAGGTTTGCGTATCGAGGTGTTGGAGCTTAAAAATAAATGCTTATTGAGTAAATGGTTGAACAAATTATTAACTGAGGAGGGTATGTGGCAAGAGTTGCTTCACAACAAATACCTTGCCAACAAAACACTTGCACAAGCAAAAGTTAAACCACCCGATTGACCATTTTGGAAAGGATTAATGGGGGTTAAAGATGAGTTCTTTGCCCGTGGTTCTTTTAAAATTGGTAATGGGAATGGCACAAGATTCTAGGAGGATGTTTGGCTAGGACAGTTATCTTTCGCTCAACAATATCCTTCAGTTTACTCTATTGTGCATAGGAAGCATGTTTTGGTTAGTGACATTCTTTCTCACTATCCACTAAATATTGCCTTTAGGCGTAATTTGACTGGAAATAAATGGACTGCATGGCTGCACCTATGTAGAGATTAATGGAGGTAAACCTAACAAATGAGCATGACCGTTTTATTTGGAAACTTACGGAAAATGGGAATTTCACTGTTAAATCTATGTATGAAGACCTTATGAATGATCATCCGAATTTTCCAAGCAAGTATTTATGGAAGCTGAAGATTCCCTTAAAGATTAAAATCTTCATGTGGTTTCTTAACAACAAAGTTCTTTTGGCAAAGGATAATCTAATTAAGCGAAACTGAAATGGGTGTAAAAAATGTTGCTTTTGTGACGAAGATAAAACAGTAGAACATTTATTCATCTCATGTCCATTTGCGAAAATTATTTGGCGTTTGGTTTTCTGCACTTATAATCTCCCTCCACCAACCAATATTACTAATATGTTTGGCAATTGGCTAAGGCCCCCTTCTTTTCAGCTTCTTGGCCAGCTTCTCCTAAAAGCTACCCTCGACCAGCTTCTCCTAGAATCTCGTCTGCCAAAATCGTTTATACTTTTAAATTGACGTTGAAACTACTAGTTAAGAAATTTGAACGAATTTTGAGGATGAGATTCTGGGAGAAGCTGGTCGAGGGTAGCTTCTGGGAGAAGCTGGCCAAGAAGCTGAAAAGAAGGGGCCCTAAATGGAGTAGATAAAATAAACAAAGGCAGAATCCGTATTGGCATTTCGGCCATTTGTTGGTCTATTTAGAAATGCCGCAATAACTGCATTTTTAACAAAACCGAAGTTCCTTTCTTTTTGCAGGTTATCCTTATGGCGGCGTACTGGATTCAACTCTGGGCTTTTCTTCTCCCAGAGCATCAGAGACAACCCATGGTTTCTGGACGCACTCGTCTTGTGGCGGTTACTTCGGATTTCTGCAACCAGATTTCGTGGGGTCATTCTAGTAGATTGACTGAGGTCTAGCTGTTTTTGTCTGCTCTCTTGTGAGGCCCATTGTTTCATCAGATGTTTGGTCTGCGTACCATCTTCATCTGAATTCTGAGTTATGTAAGTTTTTGTGGTTATATTACTCTATTTTAATAAAGGGCTGTGTGCATCCTAAGATGCAGAGGCAGGGGAAAACCCCCTTTTCGAAAAAAATTTACCTCAAGGAAGGTGAATCACCATCCGAGGTTGGTGTTAGAGCTCCCTTGCCACAAGGTTGATGTTGGAGAGCCCATTGAGCGAGGTGTTGACAAAGAGAGCGAGAAGACACCCTCCAAGACGAATGAGAAAAGGACACCATGACCCCTAAGATTGCCTGAAGCGGCATTGTTGAGATCTCCATAGGCATGTTTGAGAGAGTGGTATCATCAAGGAAGAGAGTGTCGCCTCAAGCCAAATGGAGGAAGTCGGAACCACCATCAATACGAAATTTATTTTATTTCTTTATTGTATGTGCCAGGCTCTTTGTCCCGAAAAAGATGTTGCAAATTGTCTAGATTTGTCTGTATCGATACACTAAAATACGTCTAGTACATGTATATTTAGATAAATCCAGGACTTCTTTTTTAAGATGAAGGGAATATATAAGATAGTGTATGTACTACTACAAACTGTTGATTGATCAAAGAGGCCGCGTATACAAGTAGTTGCACAGGCACGTCCGGTCCGTATCGTCCAGCGGAAACCACGGGCAGCTGAAGCCCGTTATACGGACTCCAGCGGACAATAAAATTAGCTTAAACGGGTCGGCAGATGCAACGGACACGGCGGACGCGTCCTGATCTCCGGCAGCTCAAGCAGTATTTCCCTGCCATGAGGACAAAATAAACGCTCAGATGGTGGATTAACACACGTTATCTTAGAAAACTGCATAAACAGAGGGGGAAAAGTTACCTTAGGTTTAGACTTGGGTTTGGAGTCGTCACCAGCTTGTTTGCCATCAAGATGCCGCTTGAAAGGAAGGAAATCTACTCCACCCATGAATTGTTGCAACACCTTTGGCACGGCAACACCGTCCTCCGTCTGATAGTTCTCCAGGATACAACAAAGGGTCCTCTGAGTTGCAGTCAGCGTAGAATTCAGCATATGAACAAACTGCTTGGACTGCTTATCATTCTGCGATTTGTACACACGTACATAAATAAAAGTTGTGATAAAGACTTTGATCTAAACGAAGGCATAAGTAAGAACAGAGCGATATTATTATTATCTACTACTACTAGTATCCATATGAAATAAAATCCTACCTTCCTCTGGCCGAAGCCTATTTCAAGTCTCCTTGCCTGATAATCTGTGCAGTTTGAACAGGACACCAATTCTCTGAAGGTTTTTGATGCAGGGAACCATGCTTCCAAATCATACTTTTTAGCCGCAGCGTCATTAAGAGCACCAGAGACAATTGAAACGACTTGGTATGGTAGGCCAATCTGCAAGATGGACATATACAGAATGTTTAGACATGTCAGGAAGACATATTCAAGCATATAACACTGTGTTAAGGTTTGCAGAGCTTTGGATATGTACCTCCTTGTAAAATTCTTCTGAATTTCTTATCATCTCCTCGTGCATTTCCGAGGATTCATTGTCGTTTGGGCTTGTCACACAGAACTGTTCGATCTTTTCAAACTGGTGCACTCTGAAGATACCAGCCGTGTCCCTCCCGTGTGAACCAGCTTCTTTCCGGAAGCAGGTGGAGAACCCAGAATATCTAAATGGGCAAAGTTATTAGAAAAAATAATCTTGCATACTCACTAAATACAAGCTACATAAAGTTAGGCACTGCTTACTTAATCGGTAAATCAGCAGGATAAATTCGATCACCTAGAAGATAAGCACATAGCGGTTGCTCGGATGTAGCTATGAGATACTTATCCTCCCCATCGCCTGTTACCTGACAAAGGCAATTAATGTTCATGAACATATTGTTTACATGTGTTGGATCAAATAATACCGCTAAAACGTCATTAGTTCAAATCAACACTGATCATCAGTAACCAGTGTACTAACAGTAATCAGAATATAACTGTTGCTTCAAAAACTGGAACTACAAGGATAATTAATCGGAGAACCATAACTGATCACTCTAACAGAATGTTAATTTTAATGAAACTGGATGATGATTACTGAAAAGCTGTGAACACACAATGGCAAACTGACAACAAGAGAATAGATTACCATACTCCGAGAAAGCATGGGAAAACATGGCCCAATATTTCAATATACAGCCAAATGAAAGTACATCTGCTCAATATAGCATCACAATATGCAAGAAGAGGACACCTCTTTGGAATTACCTTGTAGAGCTCCTCATCAAACTGGGCCAACTGGGCACATTTTCCCATAATTTCCTTTCTCATGAAAAACGGAGTGTGCATTTCTGTGAAGCCTTTTTTTTTCCAGGAATGTTAGCCCGAAATCTATCAGCGCTCGGTTCAGGCGGCCGCCAGCGCCCTTCAAGAAGTAACCTCTTCCACCAGCTACGTCGGCACCTGCGAACATAGAGTGGGCAATAAAACATTAAGGTACCTTAAAATTATCTGAGCAACAGTATACAATAATAACAATGGGCTTGTGCTATCACAGGAAAAAAGAGAGCTTACAAAATTTAAATATACATAACATAAAAAGGTAGTTACTATTCTGCAAATAAATTTGATGATCTGGGGTTCCAGTCCCATATTTGTAACAAGGTGATGTAGCAAGTTTTTGAGAAAGCATTGTTCAACAAAGATCGATAGTTTCTGAGCATATACCCTTGTCCAAAGCTACAATGTCAAGCATTATGCAAAGATCCACATGATTCTTCAAGTTCCCCTCCATTCTCTTCTCCCCCCATGTCCGCACAATAGCATTGTTTGCCTGTAAGAAAACTGTTAGACCACTTGAACCATGTCCGCACAATAGCATTGTTTGCCTGTAAGAAAACTATTAGATCTTTTCCAAAAAAAGGAAAACTATTAGACCACTTGAAGTTGTCGAACAAATATTATCTCTAGAACCACGAAGTGTAAGGTTTGCACTTTGAACGCACCTCGTCATTGCTGATGGGCACAGATGCGTGGACGATGTTGCCAATTTGGACGAGCTTGGCATCGCGGGCGGTCTTGGCCTCCTGCACCTCCGTCTCCTTGGCGGCTTTTCTGCTCTTCATCTCCTGTGTGCTCTGCATTAGAGCCGTCGCATCCTCATTTTTCTGCAACCAAAGCGACATGTCCACCGTCACGTACGAATCCAGAGTTCCCCGGAACTACATCAAAGGTGGCAACGCAGAGCAAATCGATTTGAACTTACGGCCTTGAGCTTGCCGATCTCCTTGTTGGTTTCGTTGAGCTCGTGCCGAATCTTGTCGAGATCGAGCTGCCCTGCAGCGAAAACCGATCGTGGGAGTCAGGGACTGCGGAATCGGAGGGATATTTTGAAGGGGCGGATTCTGGAGAGGAGGAGGCCTTACTCTGGCGCCACGCCTGGTCGAGGACGATGACCTCGTCGACGAGCTCGACGGACGCGAAGCGGCTGCGCTGCGAGTTGCGAACAAGCTCAGGGTCGCCGTCCTTTCGGAAGAGCTTGATGTCGAGCATCTTGGCGCGCGACGGCGGCTGGGGAGTGGGATGGATGGGGCGGCGGCAGAGAAGTGTTCTTCTGAGATGTTTTTACGCCCCCTTTTTTTGGGGGGAGCGACGATTTTATTGCTACAATCTGGCGGGGCTGCCAAGTTTTCGTCGAGGAAACTTGAGGGAAACGTTTCGGAGGCCAGCGGCGCGACCAAATCGAGATTCAAGCCCGTCCGAAGTCCGAACCGGGTGAAACCATCAAAACAAGCTTGAGCGGCACGACACCGTCCGGATCCGACCCGCTCCTATTCAAATTCGAACCTGAAATGCGTCTGGCCGAACGTGTTGGGAACCCGCGCTCGTGTCCGATCGTGTACGCAACCGGCCATGTATGTCAGAGGCACATTAATCGTCCTGGGGCCTACCTACGATGGTGGCCCCACGCCGTCATGCGCTCTACTGCTCGCCGTCGCCATCATTGGCCCCAACATGGCCAGGTGGGTTAGTTTCGTCGATGTGCCCCTTCACGATGGCAATGCGCGCCGCCTCCATCGCCGTCGATTCCTCTCGACAAGGCGACGCACCGACCACTCGGTGTTCGTCCAACACCTCATTTCCGCCTCGTCCTCTTAGCTACGACACATAAGAGCTATGTCCATCTGAGCTTTTTAGCTCTCCCTCGGCTCTTGCTCCCTCGCCTCCTGCTCATGCGCCTCCTTTCCTCCTCCCATCGCCGTAATATCCTGCGCCACCGCCACTAGCGGGTCCTCCTGCAGCGTGGCCACCATACCCCGGTGTGTGGCGCGGTGCGTCTGGCCGCCGTGGCCGCCCTGACAAAGAGGATGGCTTGCAGGGCCTCCCGCTCGCCAGTCATGAACTGGCAGCTAGTGACATCGCTTTGGGCGATGTGGAAGGATGCGAGCAGAGCCCGCTTCTCGTTGCTAATGTCTGGCGCGAGGTCCTGAAGCCAACCACGGTCGTCATTATCGTCATCCATGACGACCGTGTCGGTGTCGGACATCGCCTCCGCCACAGGGGCCAGCACTGCGTTTGCTCCTCCCCCGCCACGACAGTTGTGTCCACCACATCCTGTGTTGCAGCGTCAAGCGCGGCACAACCTAGCGTGTTGCCTCTGCGGTCAACACTTCTATTGTCGCCTTCCTCTCTACGTGCTCCATTGACTCCACGAAGGCAATCGTCGGCACCTCCGCGTCTTTCACTGGGAGCCGCTCACGTTCATTGCGCTGATCCTGGCCCGGATGGTGATCTTGTGGCAAGGCATTGGTGGTGAACTGACTAGGGTTTGGCCGTCAGTGCATGTAAAATGCATACATCAACTTTGTAGTTTATTGTCACATATTCCTACATATTTGCATCATGTACAATGTTATATCATGTTTTATAGTGATTTGTGAGACTTTCCTACAAAGCCCCTCTCTTTTGGTTTTAACTCTGTTTGGCAGAAAATACCTTTTCTTAGTATTTTGGACTTTATAGGAGCTAAGGGACTCGAAAAAGGGCAAGGTCAGAGAGCATGCTTCGGATTTTTCGAGACGGACAAAATGAGATAAGGTGGGCCATCAGGAGGTTAGTGGGATAGGAACTAGGGCCCATGGCGCGGGGCCCTATGCATGTCATGCCACCTATGCTCGTTGGGCCTCGGACGCCACTTCGCAACCTCCTCTCTCGTACCCCTTATATACCCTAAAAACCTACCTGGCTAGAGGCACTGAACGTTTCTCGAAATAGAACGCCGCCTGTCATCGTATGTGGAACGACAGTACCTAAGAAGGTATGATAGAGATGTGGAAGAAAGCAGGGAAACTACGAAGGCGTCCTCATGTAGGATTGGGTACAAGCGAGTGGAATCAAGACATCTGAAGTACCCAGGTTCAGAACCCTCTATGAGAGGTAAAACTCCTACTCCTGCCGATCTGACTAAGAAGGTGAACACAAGAAATACAAGGGCTCCTCAAGATGTATACGTGCTATCGATCTAACAGAATCCAACCCTACATGTGTATCTGAGCTAGTGCGTGTCTGAGAGTGAGAAGAGTGATCGATGAGAATGAGTCTAAGTCCCTTGCCATGCCATCGTGAGCCTCCTTGGTGAATTTATAGAACATGCCCATGGGACAAAGGCAGGCCCATAAGGCCTAATTATACTATTTGCATGTGTCACTGGTGAGGTAATGTACAGTGGTACACTGTTGCTACGTAGCGGTACTGGTAAAGGTAGCCTGGCTGCAATGCATGGGTCTTGTCTGTCTTCTCTTCTCGTACGTATGGAATCCAATGCTGGCCTTGATCAATCGAAGGAGCATCAGCTAGGAAGAAGCTAGGCGATTTGGAAAGGGAGGAGTCGGCCAAGATCGATGGATCGATCCTGGGAAGCGCTGGTCAATCCGGATGGAGGAGGAGGCGGCGATCGATTCGGCTGCCTCGGCTCCTGGCGGACCATCTGGACGGGGGCATCAACGGAGGCCCAGCCGGGGCGGGGGCTGCAGCAGGCCTAGCCGAGCGGGAGTAGAGGCCCAGCCGAGGGTGGACGACGCGGCCTAGCCGAGAGGATGATGCGGCCCAGCCGGGAGGAGGCGTGGCGTGGCCCAGCCGAGAGGATGACGTGGCCCAACCGGGAGAAGAACCGGCCGAGCTAGGAGGAGTGCTGAGTGGGAGGCGCGGGTAGGCCGACTGGGAGGTTCCTGCCGGCCCAGGACGAATTTGTTGCTGCCCCTTTTTTTTTACCTTTTGCTAATGTAGTATATTTTTTAGTCTGTATTTGGGGTAGTTTGGTTACCCTTAGGGGGAAATTTGCATGGGCTCCCTTAGAAACTCGAAGTCGTTGTAGTAGATAATGTCGTCATGGCGTACGGCTAGACACCTCTAGTTGGGGAAGCAACATTATTCCAATGGGTGAATGCGAGCGCACCCACTGGCTGTAGCCCCTGAGTTTCGGAGTAGTTGACGGAGACAACTGCTTCGGAACTTTATCTTTCTTACCTTTTTCAACACCTGGAACTTGCTATTTGGTTGAAATCCTTAAGCCGGGTGAGAACACTTGCTTACACTAGGGGCGCGCGAGCGCACCCAGTGGATGTAGCCCTCGAGTTTTAGAGCAGTTGACGGAGTCGACTAACTCGAAACATACTTGCATCTTGTAACCGACTTAATGAATATATGATGTCCATTGAATGGCGATTTTATTCGTCAAAAAACTAGCTTGTGCTTCTCTCAATACTTAGTCACTTTCTCATGCGCTCTGTTGTTTACACTGTGTCCTTGCCGGCTGGTGTGCCGGGTTGCGCTATGCAGCCAAAATCGAAGGGGTAGCTGACAATACATCATGCACGATACTAGAGGCTTAGCAGCTGGAAATATACAAACTAGGCATTTTAGCCAGAACGTCCAAACTATCATGTTTTTCTCGTTATTTCGTGTGTGAGTGCCCTCCAGCTTCTGCTATTGCTAGATGGACAACCAGGTTGCATTATGTAGCTGATACGAAGAGTGGGCCCTTATCATCGCACATAATACTCAACCAATTTACAGAATAATAGGACGGGCCAGCCAACGAGCCCCGGGGCTAGGGGTTGTCGAAGCCGGAAAACAAAGCAGTAAACATCTTGATATCTGGCGAGGAGCCTCCGAGGGCCGCTCAAGGTCGGGAAACACTCACGTTCTTTTATTCTATGCAGGCGAGGCGGAGACGAGCTCCTGCAAGCATTACGGACGCCGAAGTAGACGGATGTGCTACATCTAGCCTATCTCGAACCGGCCAGGCAACCAAACGTGGGATGGACAGCTGGATTTGGTTCCCATCCGGTCGGGGAAACAAACGGGCCTAATTGGACCCCGCCGGCCTGGCATAGCCAAATCAGGATCTAGTCGGCTAAACCAGACGACCGAACAGGTGATACGTCCATTTTGCATCACTATTTTATATCATAATTTACTGTTATTCATTAATATATTTCATATTAAGAGATGATAGTTATGTTATTTCATCTGTTTTTGCATGGTTGATGACTTTTGGAGAATGGACCGCTGCAGTCAGGATTCTGATGGAAAATGTGCTGTCTGGAGGCAAAATTTGCGAAGATCAGAAAATCCAAGAAAATACATGGAAAATCCTATTTTTCCAGAAGACGAAAAAAGCCAGAAGGGGAAGTGGAAATGGGCCACAGGGGGACCACACCACTCCCTGTCGCGGGCCACCCCAGGCCGCACCACCAGGTGGTGTGGCCGCCCTGGTCCACTGCAGCCTCTCCCCTCTAGCGTATATTATCCTCCCAAAACCTTAAGACTCGGAGAGCGACCACAGAAAGATCCCGCCGCCTCTGCGGGGCAGAAAACACCGAGAGAGAAAGATCTCTCCGGCAGACAGAATTCTGTCGGGGGAATTCCTTCTCGGAGAGGGGAGATCGTCGCCACCAACACCACCATCAAGCTAGACTTCATCGGGATCATCATCATCATCACCATCATCATCTCCACCAGCACCAACATCACCACTTCATACCGCTGTAACAATTGGGTTGAATCTTGCATAGTTCTTAGGGGAAACTTTCTCGGTGTTGATTACTCTTTATAGTTGATGCTATTGAGTGAACCATTTGTAACATCCCAAAACTTCAATCCAAGTTTATCAAGATCAAATCCATCAAATTTGAGGTTAACAAAAACTTTTCCAAAGTTAATATGAAAGCATTCATATATGTGTGCATTTAAAATAGGAGTTGTTTTGAATTGCCATGGTTGTGTGATCCCTTTCTTCTAAAATGTTTCTAAGATGATTTAAACATCATCTACATCATTCCAAAGCTTTTCCTAAAGAAAATCAAATCAAAAAGAATCAAAAAGGAGGAATGGTCATTTTGGCAAATTTAACTCTCATGCCTACTTTGGCTATTCCTAGTACTCAAATTTTAACAGAAACAATTCTTGATCTTTGCACCCCTTGCTAGTACACATAATGAGGTACCAAGGCCCACCTTTTGATATGCTAAAAACATGCTGTAAACTAATTTAACTGACAGTTTAAAATTGAATCTATTGCATATGCATAGATCAGCCCTATTTCAAAAACCATCCTTTCGAGCTCCACTTTCAAAACCCTTGCAACCAGAGACTACCTATCATTAGTGGAGAACACCCAAAAATTTTGAAACCAAAATTCAAAACTTTTTCTCTTGTGGCCATTTTATCAAACACATGGCAGGCAGAATCAAACACAAATAGCTAGCTCACTGTTTCTATAGGGTTTTGCCACCCAACTGATCACAAAACACTCCCTCTGTCTCCACTTGATCAAACCATGCCATTACCACCCCATCCCCTACACCCTAGTGGCAAGGCCAAGCCATGCCGAGCACCACCTCGCCGGCCAACTTTGCCCTCACCCCAGCAGACCACCTCCCCCTCTCTCTTCATGTCTAGGAGGTAGCCAACACCTCACCGCCCTTCTCTGTCCCTTGCCCGAGCCAAATGCTGCAGTGGACCACCGAGGAAAAACCGTGCCCAGTGCCACCGCGCCATGCCGAGCGCATGCCAGAGCGCCGCACCTGGCACGCGTGCACAAGCCGCCGCTCGACCGCAGCCCACGCCTACCGCTCCGCCACGACACAGGGAACACGACGGACATGCCCGTTCGCCGCCCAACGCACCACAGCCACCGCTCGCCATGGACACCGCCGCCTCTGCCGCGCAGAGCGCCACCTCGCCCCGACCGCGTGCCACCGCCCCTACGGCCGCATTTAAGCTCTAGAGCACCGCCAGGGAACCGCACATCGATCACCACCCCCAGCCATGCCTCTACCTCGCCGTAGCCATGTCGCCACCGTCGACCGCCCATCTCGCTCGGTCTCACCGTCGAGCCTATAAAAGGAGCCTTCCCCAGCCGTTCTTCTCTACACGATTCCACTCCCCTCACCTCTCTGAACCTCCGCACCTCTAGCCGGAGCAAGTGGAGCAGCAGCTCGCTAGAATTGAAGCCAGAGCTGCCGCCTCTGGAGGAGAAGGGCGCCGTTGATTTCGACTGCCCCAAGCTCTGCCGCGACCACACCTCGCCTCGCCGTCGTCTTCCAGTTCGATTGCCCGCCTCGCCGACCCCGCAGCCCTGGTACGCCCCCAGCAGACCCCCACCGAGCCGCTAGGGTTCGAGCTCGCCGGCGACCTGTCCGTCGTCGACGACGACCCTCAGCCATAGATCTAGCTTCTAATCGCACGGCCCACAGCGCGCGTACCGTTTCACGTTTTAAGTGCCGCTGACACGTGGGACCCCCTGTCAGCTGAGCCCCGCGCCGTGGAGAGCCACTGGGCCGGCCCATTCCTTTTTCCGCGCTAGCCCACACTTTCAAATCTGGATTTTTCTTTTTAGTTAAATCTAGTTTCTGTCGAGTATTTCAAAAATCATTTCTATGAGTTCTACAAATCCAAATTGCATGAAACTAATTTTGCCTGACAGGTATTGAAGTAATCTATCCAAGCCCGTTGGATTTAATTCAATTAGAGTTATAGATCTCTCCTAATAAAAATAAGAAGACAGAAGCTTTTGCAACTTGCAACATTTTTATAAAATCAACCAAGTTAGCTTTTGAGTTGATTCCAACTCTCAAAAATCACATTTTACCATATCTATCCAAATATGTAATAATATTAAGGTTTACATGCAGTGACTTTGGACTAGTACCAAAATAATGCTATATAGGCATTTCTAGTCACTTTAAATCATTAAATAAGGAACTTAAACCAAAGTAATGTTGATCCAACCCTTAAATCTCATTCCCACATGTTAGAATATGTGGTGAGGACATGTGTCCACATGATCCCATATTTTTGTGGTGAATATTAAATTTTAGTTAATTGTTCAATGAGTAGAAATTACTTTTCTAAAATAAAAAGAAGGAAACTTTTGAATTAAACTTGGGATGCTTGTGATGATAATAGATCATCAATTGTGTGTCTTTAGAATGCTATCTAGCCTAGTTAAGTATTGTTTGGTGATTGTGCACTCCCTATGTATTTATAGACGCTAGTACCGACCAAGCTCTCGAGGAGGAGGAGTTCTACCAAGAAGAAGAAGAAGAAAACTTCAACCACTGCACCAACCAAGGCAAGCCACCATTAATAATGCAAGCCACCATTAACAATGCAAGCAACTATTAGCAAGCTAGCACTATCCAAGATTAACCCTTGCAAGTTAGCACTTGAAAGTGTAGTACTTATCCAACTAGGATCAAACTAGATGGTTTAGCAAAGATGCCTTAAGCATGCTTTGATCACACCCCTTATTTAACTAATAGTACCCCAAGTCTTAGTTACAAGTTTTACCCTCTTAGGTTATACAAAGTTCTTTACCTGTTTTGAAGGTAGCATAAAAAGTATAAAACTTGACCTATTTAGAATCCTTTAGATGTCATTCTATGGCATGAGATTGAACCCATCTTTACCACTTTAGTAAACACTCTTAACTTAGTAGTTTAGTGTAGATCAAAAACTTGAGTCACTCTAGATGGGAACACTTGGTGAAAATAAATTATGAAAACCTTAGAATGATGAGTCATTCTATTGAGATGTTTTGACATGTGTTGAGAAACACAATTGGTTGATGATGATGAAAATATTGAGGCATGAGCCTTAACCCTTTTATAAAACTGATGGTTGGATTCAGATGCGATACCATTCCAAATTTACCGTAAAACCACATTACCTGAATTGGGTAAGGCTTAGCTGGAAAATTTATATGCATTAGTATTAGTTCCCTCACGGGAGAGGTTTGAGCTGAGGCTACCTCTCAATGTTGTCCACCTATGCAGTGCCCAAGATGACTGATGGTCATGGTTGGGAGGCCATGCTCATAGGAGATGTGCTTATACTAGGGTGTGTAAAAAGGAAGGTTATGTTTGATTATCTGCATACTAAGTATGATGATTCAGGGTTATCCCTGACAGATGTATCAAATCTTGTGGTGAAAGTGTACCACCTCTGTAGAGTGTCAAACTATTTGAATAGCCACGTCCGCGGTTATGGACAGTTGGAATGGCCATACTGTTTCGTTGTCAGATGTTTTCTAAAGAACCTTAAAAGGAATGATGAATCTTGACTTGACCACAACAGGGTTGTGTTTATGACAATAGTTTTCCCAACTTAAGTGATTCTAGAGTTTTATCTTATCTTTCTTTGCTTCTGAACTCAGCTTAGGTTTCAAACTTAACTTGATAGTTAAATATAGAATTAGCACTTTAACTTAAATTCATAATACTTATTAGTGGTAGTTTGCGAGTACTTAAAGAGTACTCATGGCTTTTGTCCCTGGCTATTATCATGGCCAGACTATGAAGGAGACTATCAAGAGGATGGTCAGCAAGACGGCTATGATAACTAGGACTATCTGCCTTCATCAGCATTGCCTGTGCCCCTGAAGATGGACCCCACCGCTACACTATCTTTTATTTCCGCTGCTTGTTGTATTAAGACTGGATCATGAGATCCTTATTTGTGTAAAACCTTATGTATGGTTTGTAATGGATGATGTACTGTGATATCCAATCCGTTATGTCTTGCAAAAATGGTAATCCTGGGATTGCGAGGTATGTCATAACGGGCATCTGGGATTAAAAATCCGGGTGTTGACAAGTAATGGAGATCACCGGTGTTATTCGTCAACAAGAAAGATGGAGGCAACCGTCTGTGTACAGACTACAGAAAATTGAATGATGTCACCATCAAGAACAAGTACCCTTTGCCAAAGATAGAGGATCTATTTGATCAGTTTACCGGAGCTCAAGTATTCTCAAAGATTGATCTTAGGACTGGTTATCACCAACTGAAGATTCGTGCAACGGATATTTCGAAGACCGCCTTTACTACTCGCTATGGTTTATACGAGTATACGGTTATGTCTTTTGGATTAACCAATGCCCCTGCTTATTTCATGAATCTCATGAATAAGATCTTTATAAATTTCCTAGATAAGTTTGTAGTTGTGTTTATCGACGACATCCTTATCTACTCCAAGTCAGAAGAAGAGCATGAGCAACATCTGAGAGTTATCCTAGAAACCCTGAGAGAGCATCAGTTATATGCCAAGTTCAGCAAGTGTGAGTTTTGGCTCAAGGAAGTAGGATTCCTAGGACATATAGTGTCGCCGGAGGAGTCTCTGTTGATCCCACAAAGATCAAAGATGTTGAAGAATGGAATGCGCCAACCACAAAAACCCAAGTCCGTTCTTTTCTCGGATTAGCGGGATATTACCGCAAGTTCGTAGAAGGATTCTCGAGCATAGCCCGACCCATGACCCAATTGTTGAAGAAAGACAAGAAGTTTGAATGGACAGACAAATGTGAAGCCAGTTTCCAGGAGCTGAAGAAGAGACTGATATCAGCCCCGATTTTGGTCATGCTAGACATCAAGAAGCCATTTGATGTGTATTGTGACACATCCAAGATTGGTCTAGGATGTGTATTGATGCAAGAAGGCAAATTCATCGCGTATCTATCTCGACAACTGAAGCAGCATGAGCAGAACTATCCGACCCATGATCTTGAACTAGCAGTTGTAGTTCTAGCATTGAAGACCTGGCGTCATTATTTGATGGGTAATCACTGTGAGATTTACTCAGATCATAAGAGCTTGAAGTATATCTTCACTCAAAAAGAGCTGAATACGAGGCAAAGAAGATGGATAGAGTTAATCAAGGATTATGACCTTGACATTCACTATCACCCCGGCAAAGCCAATGTGGTAGCGGATGCTCTTAGCAGATTGCCGTGTAGGCTTAACACCATGATCAAGGATAAGCAGCCAAGTTTGTATGAAGAGTTGGAGTAGTTTAGGACTGAATTAGTTAGCAAAGGATTCCTAGCTAGCATTGAACTTCAACCCACTTTGATTAGCCAAATCAAGGAAGCCTAGGAGGGGAATGAAAGTATCGACGGAATCAAACGTCGTATTAGTACAGGAAAGGTACCTGGATTCACCGAAGATGAAGAAGGAGTACTGTGGTACAAAGGACGTATCTGTGTTCCAGCAGATTCGGAACTAAAGGAGGTTATCATGAAGGAGGCTCATGATACTCTTTATTCTATCCACCCCGGAGGAACAAAGATGTATCAGGATTTGAAAGAGCAATTTTGGTGGCACAAGATGAAGAGAGAGATCGGAAGCTACATCGCCACGTGCGACATCTTTCAAAGAGTCAAAGCAGAGCATTAGAGACCTGCAGGACTGTTGCAACCATTGCAGATTCTGGAATGGAAGTGGGATTCCGTCAGAATGGACTTTATCACCGGCCTACCTACTTCTAGTAGGGGAAATGACTCAATCTGGGTCATAGTTGATAGACTGTCCAAGGTAGCCCACTTTATACCTGTCAAGACCACATACCAGAGTGCAAAGTTAGCAGAGCTGTACATTGCTAGGATTGTTAGTCTGCATGGAACCCCCAAGACCATAGTATCAGATCGAGGAACCCAGTTTACCTCAAGATTTTGGCAGAAAGTTCAGGAAGGATTAGGAACCAAGTTGAACTTCAGCACCGCATATCACCCGCAAACTGATGGACAGACTGAAAGAGTTAACCAGATCCTAGAGGATATGCTTAGAGCTTGTGTGTTGGAATATGGATCAAAATGGGAAGACTGCCTACCTTTCGCAGAATTCTCATACAACAACAGTTATCAAGCTAGTTTGCAGATGGCACCATTTGAATTCCTTTACGGGAGAAAGTGTCGTACCCCTTTGAATTGGTCGCAAGTAGGAGAGAGTCAGATCTTTGGACCCGACATTCTCCGAGAAGCAGAAGAGAAAGTTCACAAAGTCCGTGAGCACCTCAAGACCACCCAATCCAGACAAAAGAGCTATGCTGACAAAAGAAGGAGAGACCTGACTTTCAATGTCGGAGATTTTGTATATCTCAAGGTTTCACCATTGAAAGGAACTCAACGCTTTAGTTTGAAGGGAAAGTTAACCCCCAGATATATCGGACCTTTCAAGATTCTGAACCGCCGAGGAGAAGTATCGTATCAGTTGGAACTGCCTGAAGAGATGTCAGCCATCCACAATGTGTTCCATATCTCGTTACTTCGCAAATGTCTGGAAGTGCCCGAGAAGACAGAAGTTTTCAAGAACATCGATCACAGAGCTGTGGAAATCAACAAGGACCTGACCTATCGAGAAGTACCTATCCGTATCTTAGAAGAAGCCTACAGAACCACCAGGATCAGGAGTATCAAATTTCTCAAGATTCAGTGGAGCAATCATACCGAGGAGGAAGCTACTTGGGAGCGAGAAGATTACATTAGGACGGAGTTCCCAGATCTCTTTAGTTCCTAGTTTTCTTTGTAAATCTCGGGACGACATTTTTTTAAGGGGGGAAGGTTTGTAACATCCCAAAACTTCAATCCAAGTTTATCAAGATCAAATCCATCAAATTTGGGGTTAACAAAAACTTTTCCAAAGTTAATATGAAAGCATTCATATATGTGTGCATTTAAAATAGGAGTTGTTTTGAATTGCCATGGTTGTGTGATCCCTTGCTTCTAAAATTTTTCTAAGATGATTTAAACATCATCTACATCATTCCAAAGCTTTTCCAAAAGAAAATCAAATAAAAAAGAATTAAAAAGGAGGAATGGTCATTTTGGCAAATTTAACTCTCATGCCTACTTTGGCTATTCCCAGTACTCAAATTTTAGCAGAAACAATTCTTGATCTTTGCACCCCTTGCTAGTACACATAATGAGGTACCAAGGCCCACCTTTTGATCTGCTAAAAACATGTTATAAACTAATTTAAATGACAGTTTAAAATTGAATCTATTGCATATGCATAGATCACCCCTATTTCAAAAACCATCTTTTTGAGCTCCACTTTCAAAACCCTTGCAACCAGAGACTACCTATCATTAGTGGAGAACACCCAAAAATTTTGAAACCAAAATTCAAAACTTTTTCTCTTGCGGCCATTTTATCAAACACATGGCAGGCAGAATCAAACACAAATAGCTAGCTCACTGTTTCTATAGGGTTTTGCCACCCAATTGACCACGAAACACTCCCTCTGTCTCCACTTGATCAAACCATGCCATTACCACCCCATCCCCTACACCCTAGTGGCAAGGCCAAGCCATGCCGAGCACCACCTCGCCGGCCAACCTTGCCCTCACCCCAGCAGACCACCTCCCCCTATCTCTCCATGTCTAGGAGGTAGCCAGCACCTCACCGCCCCTCTCTGTCCCTTGCTCGAGCCAAATGCTGCAGTGGACCACCAAGGAAAAACTGCGCCCAGTGCCACCGCGCCATGCCGAGCGTACGCCAGAGCGCCGCACCCGACACGCGTGCACAAGCCGCCGCTCGACCGCAGCCCGCGCCTACCACTCCGCCACGACATAGGGAACACGACGGACACGCCCGTTCGCCGCCCAATGCACCACAACCACCGCTCGCCATGGACACCGCCGCCTCTGCCGCGCAGAGCGCCACCTCACCCCGACCGCGTGCCACCGTCCCTACGGCCGCATTTAAGCTCTAGAGCACCACCAGGGAACCGCACATCAATCGCCAGCCCCAACCATGCCTCTACCTCGCCGTAGCCATGTCGCCACCATCGACCGCCCATCCCGCTCGGTCTCACCGTCGAGCCTATAAAAGGAGCCTTCCCCAGCCGTTCTTCTCCACACCATTCCACTCCCCTCACCTCTCTGAACCTCCCCACCTCTAGCCGGAGCAAGTGGAGCAGCAGCTCGCCGGAATTGGAGCCGGAGCCGCCGCCTCTGGAGGAGAAGGGCGTCGTTGATTTCGACCGCCCCAAGCTCCGCCGCGACCACGCCTCGCCTCGGCGTCGTCTTCCAGTTCCATTGCCCGCCTCGCCGACCCCGCTGGAGCCCTGGTACACCCCTAGCAGACCCCCACTGAGCCGCTAGGGTTTGAGCTCACCGGCGACCTGTCCGTCGTCGACGACGACCCTTAGCCGTAGATCTAGCTTCTAATCGCACGACCCACAACGCGCGTACCGTTTCGTGTTTTAAGTGCCGCTGACATGCAGGACCCCCCTGTCAGCTGAGCCCCGCGCCGCGGAGCACCACTGGGTCGGCCCATTCCTTTTCCCGCGCTAGCTCACACTTTCAAATCTGGATTTTTCTTTTTAGTTAAATCTAGTTTCTGTCCAGTATTTCAAAAATCATTTCTATGAGTTCTACAAATCCAAATTGCATGAAACTAATTTTGCCTGAAAGGTATTGAAGTAATCTATCCAAGCCCGTTAGATTTAATTCAATTAGAGTTATAGATCTCTCCTAATAAAAATAAGAAGACAGAAGCTTTTGCAAATTGCAACATTTTTATAAAATCAACCAAGTTATCTTTTGAGTTGATTCCAACTCTCAAAAATCACATTTTACCATATCTATCCAAATATGTAATAATATTAAGGTTTAAATGTAGCAACTTTGGAGTAGTACCAAAATAATGCTATATAGGCATTTCTAGTCACTTTAAATCATTAAATAAGGAACTTAAACCAAAGTAATGTTGATCCAACCCTTAAATCTCATTCCCACATGTTAGAATATGTGGTGAGGACATGTGTCCACATGATCCCATATTTTGGTGGTGAATATTAAATTTTAGTTAATTGTTCAATGAGTAGAAATTACTTTTCTAAAATAAAAAGAAGGAAACTTTTGAATTAAACTTGGGATGCTTGTGATGATAATAGATCATCAATTGTGTGTCTTTAGAATGCTATCTAGCCTAGTTAAGTATTGTTTGGTGATTGTGCACTCCCTATGTATTTATAGGCGCTAGTACCGACCAACCTCTCGAGGAGGAGGAGTTCTACCAAGAAGAAGAAGAAGAAAACTTCAACCACTGCACCAACCAAGGCAAGCCACCATTAACAATGCAAGCTACCATTAACAATGCAAGCCACCATTAACAATGCAAGCTACTAAGCACTATCCAAGATTAACCCTTGCAAGTTAGCACTTGAAAGTGTAGTACTTATCCAACTAGGATCAAACTAGATGGTTTAGCAAAGATGCCTTAAGCATGCTTTGATCACACCCCTTATTTAACTAATGGTACCCCAAGTCTTAGTTACAAGTTTTACCCTCTTAGGTTATACAAAGTTCTTTACCTGTTTTGAAGGTAGCATAAAAAGTATAAAACTTGACCTATTTAGAATCCTTTAGATGTCATTCTATGGCATGAGATTGAACCCATCTTTACCACTTTAGTGAACACTCTTAACTTAGTAGTTTAGCGTAGATCAAAAACTTGAGTCACTCTAGATGCGAACACTTGGTGAAAATGAATTATGAAAACCTTAGAATGATGAGTCATTCTATTGATATGTTTTGACATGTGTTGAGAAACACAATTGGTTGATGATGATGAAAATGTTGAGGCATGAGCCTTAACCCTTTTATAAAGCTGATGGTTGGATTCGGATGCGATACCATTCCAAATTTACTGTACAACCACATTACCTGAATTGGGTAAGGCTTAGCTGGAAAATTTATATGCATTAGTATTAGTTCCCTCACGGGAGAGGTTTGAGATGAGGCTACCTCTCAATGTTGTCCACCTATGCAGTGCCCAAGATGACTGATGGTCATGGTTGGGAGGCCATGCTCATAGGAGAGGTGCTTATACTAGGGTGTGTAAATGTTGGAGATATGCCCAAGAGGCAATAATAAAAGTGGTTATTATTATATCTTTATGTTTATGATAAATGTTTACATCCCATGCTATAATTGTATTATTAGGAAACACTAATACATGTGTGTTTTGTAAACATAAAAGAGTCCCTAGTAAGCCTCTTGTTGAACTAGCTTGTTGATTAATTGATGATCATGGTTTCCTGATCATGGACATTGGATGTGATTAATAACAAGGTTATATCATTAGAAGAATGATGTGATGGACACACACCCATAGTAAGCGTAGCATAAGATCAAGTCATTTAGTTTGTATTGCTATAAGCTTTAAAATACATAGTAACCTAATCCTTCGACCATGAGGTTATGTTAATCACCATCACCGGATGGGTACTTTGGTGATATCAAACACCGCTTCGTAACTGGGTGGTTATAAAGGTGTCATTGGGTATTCTGAAAGTATGTGTTGAAGCACATGGACCAAGATTGGGATTTGTCCATCCATATGACGGATAGATATGCTCTGGGCCCTCTCGGTGAAATTTCGTCTAGTTAGCTTGCAAGCATGTGACTGGGTCACAAGGGATGACATATCACAGAACGAGTAAAGAGTACTTATCAGTAACGAGGTAGAACTAGGTATGGAGATGCTGACGATCAAACCTCGGATAAGTATAGTATCGCGTGACAAAAGGAATTGGTTTCGTATGTAAGTGGTTCAATCGATCGCGAAGTCATCGTTGAGTATGTGGGAGCCATTATGGATCTCCAGGTCCCGCTGATGGTTATTGATAGGAGATGTGTCTCTGTCATGTCTGCATATTCACGAACCGTAGGGTGACACACTTAAGGTTCGAAGTTGTTTTAAGTAGATATGGAATATGCGTTGGAGACCGAATGTTGTTCGGAGTCTCGGAATGGATCCGGGACATCACGAGGAGATCCGGAATGGTCCGGAGAATAAGATTCATATATTGGGGATCATTTTCTAAGTTAGGAAATGTTCCGGAGTGTTTGTATGGAGATTCTAGAAGGTTTCGGAATGTTCTGGAAGGTTCTAGAGGATTTCTTGGAGTTTACTTGAAAACCAAGAAAGGGTCAAAGGAAACCTAGTGGGGCAAGACATGGATTCGTGGGGGAGGAGGACTCCTCCCCCCTTCCCACCGCCGGCCATAGGAGGGGAGTCCTACTAGGACTCCCCCTCCCCAGGCGCGCCTCCCTCCTTTAAATAGAAGGGAGGGGGCGCCCCCTCCTAGCCCTGCTCCCACAACTCCCAATATCTGCCGCCTCTCTCCTCCACCTTTCTTCTGCACAAGCATAGGCGAAGCCCTGCAGAATTCTCTACTCCACCACCACCACCACGCCGTCGTGCTGCTGGGATTCTGTGGAGAAGATCTACTACCTCCGCTGCTCGCTGGAACGGGGAGAGGAAGGTCTACTTCGACTCCGCACGTGTGACCGACTGTGGAAGCGCTGCTGAATCGCGGCGCCGGAAGGATCGTCAACTTGACCGACTGCGGGAGCGCTGCCGGAACGCGACGCCGGAAGGATCGTCCACACGATCTTGAGATCGGCAAGTGATCGACTACATCAACCACGAGATCTAATCTCGTTAACGCTTTCAGATCTACGAGGGTTAGTTCCTATCTATCTCGTTGCTCATGTCTAATAGATTAGATCTTGGCTTTTATCTAGATTAGATCTGGGTTTTGTTCGTTCTTGCGGTAGAAATTTTTTGTTTTCCATGCTACGAACCCATCAGTCGTATCAGAGCCGTGTCTATGCGTAGATCTGTTGCACGAGTAGAACACAATGTTTTTGTGAGCGTTGATGCTTTTGTTATCGGTGTCTTAGCGTGTACTTTGCATCTTGCGGCATGGTGGGATGAAGCGGCTCGGGCTAACATTACATGTCATCGCACATGAGACTTGCTCCACGCTTGACGTGCAACTTGCTTTGCACAAGTGGCTTTGCGGGTGTCTGTCTCTCCCACCATAGTTAAGAGTCAATTTACAATGAGCATCTGACAACACTTGTATCAACGTTGTGGTCCTTGTTCATAGGTAAGATCGGTCTTATGCGAAAGCCCCAAACCACGTAAAACATGCAAAGAAAATTAGAGGCGTCTAACTTGTTTTTGCAGGGGTTTTGTGATGTGATATGGCCATCATGTGATTATGATTATATTTGATGTATGCAATGATCCTTGTTGTAATATGGCAACCGGCAGGAGCCTAATGGTTGTCTTTTAATTCTGTTAAGACCTGCGTGTCCATTCATCTTGTAATAGCTTTATTCCAAGTAGTTGTAATAGTTACTAGTGATGATGGACAACCATGAAGCGGCACCACTGACCTTGACACAATGCTGGTGATGATGGAGATCATGTTCGTGCTTTGGAGATGGAGATCAAAGGCGCAAGAAGAAAGGGCCATATCATATCACACATATTATGAATTGCCTGTGATGTTAATCCTTTATGCATCTTGTATTGCTTAGATCGCGACGGTAGCATTATAAGATGATCCCTATCACTAAATATCAAGTAATAAAGTGTTCGTCCTTAGTTGGCACCGTTGCTAAGACTCGTCGTTTCGAAGCATCTCGTGATGATCGGGTGTGATAGACTCTACGTGTGCATACAACGGGTGCAAGCCAGATTTTCACATGCGGAAACTAAGGTTAACCTTGACGAGCCTAGCATGTACATACATGGTCTCGGAACACGGAATACCGAAAGGTAAAGCATGAGTCATATGGATGATATGATGAACATGTTGATTGTTCGCCTTTAAAGCTACATCATCTCACGTGATGATCGGACTTGGTGTAGTGGATTTGGTTCATGTAATCACTAAAACAACTTGAGGGATGTTGTTTTGAGTGGGAGTTCATTTGTAATTTGGATTAGTCGAACTCAATTTATCATAAACACAATCAAAGTGAATTTGCATAGTTTGTTGTAGTCACTGGCATCCGTTCACCACCTTACGCTTAGTTATAGTTGAGATAGTGGAACTATAGAAATTCTGGATATTTACTTTACGAACTGGTATCGTATTGTTTTGAATGTCAATTTAAAGTTTATAAGTCCTATTGCAAATTTTCAGCAAACTCTATTTACTCCACGAAGTTTAATAAATAGTATTAAATCAAGAGTAACAATTCCAGTGTTAGTATCTAATGTATCATGTTTGCCTCCATGATTCTTGATACTCAAAAGATTTTTTTTAATATCAAGTTTATCTAAGAGCTGAAAGCAATGTTTCAGAAACCATCATATGTGAAAGGTATTGTGATATCTAAAACAATGTGTTGGTTACAACATGATAGAGTATACGTCCTCATATTTGATGAGAATTTGTGAAGGTTGGAGACGCTAGTCGTCCTAATCCTCCAAAAGGTTCTGAAAAGAAACATTATACTCGCAATTCACCTTTATAAGCTATAGCAGCTTGATCATGAAAGTTTTCATGATAAGGATGAATAGAAGATGTAAGTAGAATGTTTACTACACTAAAAGATTACTAAAGAATGGATTTTTTAAAAGGACACCAAACATTTGATGATGGTGATCCACCTCAAAGTGCAAGTCCAAAGGTATTAGTAGTTGACTATATACGCTTTGTACCATGTGTCATGTTGATGACACCGCTATTGATGTTGATATATTCTTTTAAAAGAAAAGAAATTGCTGAAAGAGAATCTATAAAATATTTGGCAGAAAAGAAAAGATTGGAGATGTCCAACTTAGGCATATAGAAGATATAAATGTTATGGTTGTATTCCTTGCTTGTTAAACAATGTGGTTCTCCGGCATTGGATACCGAATTGGTTGGTATGCTATGTCATACAGGACAACGTAATTCATGAACTACAATGGCCTAAGTAACTAGCAAGAGAATAAGTGATGATGTTCATCGAAAACAAATAAAGTGTTATTGTGTTTTTCGTTGACATCAAACCTAGCCTTCAAGATTTGTTATTTTGTTCCGGTATTACGAGAACAATGGTTGTTCAAATAATTACCGTATTCCATAAAGGATGGATGAACTTTTACAAGTCTGGTGGGAGAAATCACATCCATAAACACTATTGCTAAAATGTCGCAAGACAAATGATTGAAAGATCACTTGCGAAGTGACATCGCTGTTTAAATTATATTGAAAGGGATACATGAAGAAACTCCATGTTGATGGATTTATTGGAGTCTTTGATTTGGATCAAATGACGCTTGTGATACTTTCCTGGAGATAATTAAAACTCCGTTCGTAGGCCAAAAGAGGAACGAACGACTAACTGATTGGAATTTGTACATATTGATGTATATAGTCCACTATGTGTAGTCGTGGGCGATGGATTCCAACTTCATATGCTTTCTCCGAAGATTTGAGTGAGTATATGTTTGTACTTACTCAATAAGGAAGAAGTATGAAACATTTGAAAGTTGTCCAAAGACTTTCAAGATGAAGTGGAAAATCATTGTAACAAGAAAATAAAGAGTTTATGATTCGATCATAAAGGAAGATATTTGAGTTACATGTTTAGCAAAAACACCTAAGACTTGAGAAATTGTTGCATGATTTGTGTTTCCCGATAAACCATAGGAGTATGGCATATTCGAGAGATGAAATCAAACCATGTTTGAGATGGTAAGATCAAGGATGTCATTTATAAAACTGCCATTATGTTTTAAAGATTGAAGCTTTAGAGACTACCGCTTTTACACTGAAAAGAGCACCATCATGATCCATTGAAATGACACCATATGAGTTATGGTTTGGGATAAAACCCGAATTGTCTTTTCTTAAATTTTGGTATGTTATGCATAAGTAAAATGTTTACAACCAAAGTCGGATAAGCACGTCTTTGTAGGTTATCCCAAAGAATTTGTTGGGAATTTCTCCATAACACTGAGGACAAAAGAGTTTGTTACTTGGAACGTCAAGTTTCTTGAGAAGGAATTTTTCGTGAAAAGTTAAGTGGGAGGACAATAGAACTTTGATAAGGTTGTTGAACCTTAGCTATATGTGCTAAGTAGCGCAGCGCCAGAAAGTGTCCCGGTGACGACCACAATGCTCATGGCTCTCGTGATTACAAAAGGTGTGATCTCGGAGATTAGAGTTCCTATAAAACCATGTGGGTCGGTAAGAATCAAATAGTAAGATTTGATAAGCAAGTCATTATTGTTTTGACAGTGATGAACCAACTACATGCAAAGAAGCGATGATGGGCCCTGACTCCATAAAATGACTAGAAGTCATGGAATCCGTGCTAGTATCCATACACGAGAAATCAAGTTTCTGAACTTAGAAGACCCTCCATAAAGGCGTGAAGCCTATCGGTCGTGTTTGGATCTATAAAGAAATAGACATGGATGTTTCAAATCTATGAAATAGTCGACATGTCGGAAAGAGTTTACGACAATGTTCAAGGAATTGACTATGATAAGATTTGATCTTTCATAGGGATATTTAGTCTGGACGGATTAATGTAGCAACCACTACATATATTTTGGTATATGATAGTTGAACAAACAAAACAAGTTCTTCTAATAGAATGGTTACCTAGGACGTGTAAATGACACGATCCAAAGGGTTTTGTTAATTCAAAGGATGCTAAAAAAGTATGCAAAACTTCAATGGTTGAAGTAAGCATAGCGGAGTTGGAATCTTCACCATGATGAAACAGTTAAAAGAGTTTAAATTCATCGGAGATGATGAAGGTGCTTGCATTTGCAAGAAATTAATTGGGAGCGCTAAGACATATTTCTAATGCATTATGTAGAGGACATATTGTTGATTGGAAATGATGTATCTTGTATTGACACAGGTTAAGAATTTCATTTTGATGAAAGACTTAGGCATAACCCAAGAATTAGGCATCAATGTCTATATGGATAGATTGAGGCGCTAATATGGTTTTGCCAAATGTACATAGATAAGACGTTGAATGAGTTCAATATGGAAACAACGAGAAAGGTTCTTGACGCACGGAAAGGACTGAATCAAGATTCAAGTGTGTTGACACGAGATTCAAGTGTTTTGACACTTGGTGAAATCACAAGAATATTTTGATCAATCATTCTTTGAGATGTACACATCTAGATATGTCCTATGCTCTAAATGTTATGAGAATATACCAAAATGATTCATAAGATGATCATTGGACAATAGTAAAGATATTCTTATGAGCTTTGGAAGAACTAAGAATATACCATGTATAAGTGACAAATAGTTAAAGGTAGTTCACTGTAAAGTGTTACATTGATACTAGTGTTGTCAAAAGATACAAATTAAATTTATCTCAATTTAGACTATGGGTGGCACAATATAATGGAAAGGATGTTCCATGATCGATTTGAATGAGTTCCAAAGTTGAGATATTGTGACGGATACTACAACAAAAGGCTAAGTATATAACTGCTATAGTAGCAGCAAAGGAGGGCATTTGTGTTAAGTAGTTTGTTATCAAACTAGGTGTGGCTCAAAGTGGGCTAATACTATGAAGATATATTGTGTGACAATAATATCAACATATTTTGAGCCGAAGGAACTAAAGGTCTCACCAAAGGACCAAATTTATACAATGCCATCTCACTGGAGAATGAGTAATGCGTAGAGACACAAGGACATGCAAATACACACGGACCTGGAAGTGTCAGACCCAAAGATTATGTTTACCACTAGCAATAGTGTCTATACAACACCAGAAAGCCATAGGTGTTGAATGCACAAGTTTTTAACTAGATTATTGACTCTAGTGCAAGTGGGAGACTGTTGGAGATATGCCCAAGAGGCAATAATAAAAGTGGTTATTATTATATCTTTATGTTTATGATAAATGTTTACATCCCATGCTATAATTGTATTATTAGGAAACACTAATACATGTGTGTTTTGTAAACATAAAAGAGTCCCTAGTAAGCCTCTTGTTGAACTAGCTTGTTGATTAATTGATGATCATGGTTTCCTGATCATGGACATTGGATGTGATTAATAACAAGGTTATATCATTAGAAGAATGGTGTGATGGACACACACCCATAGTAAGCGTAGCATAAGATCAAGTCATTTAGTTCGTATTGCTATAAGCTTTAAAATACATAGTAACCTAATCCTTCGACCATGAGGTTATGTTAATCACCATCACCGGATGGGTACTTTGGTGATATCAAACACCGCTTCGTAACTGGGTGGTTATAAAGGTGTCATTGGGTATTCTGAAAGTATGTGTTCAAGCGCATGGACCAAGATTGGGATTTGTCCATCCATATGACGGATAGATATGCTCTGGGCCCTCTCGGTGAAATGTCGTCTAGTTAGCTTGCAAGCATGTGACTGCGTCACAAGGGATGACATATCACGGAACGAGTAAAGAGTACTTATCAGTAACGAGGTAGAACTAGGTATGGAGATGCTGACGATCAAACCTCGGATAAGTATAGTATCGCGTGACAAAAGGAATTGGTTTCGTATGTAAGTGGTTCAATCGATCGCGAAGTCATTGTTGAGTATGTGGGAGCCATTATGGATCTCCAGGTCCCGCTGATGGTTATTGATAGGAGATGTGTCTCTGTCATGTCTGCATATTCACAAACCGTAGGGTGACACACTTAAGGTTCGAAGTTGTTTTAAGTAGATATGGAATATGCGTTGGAGACCGAATGTTGTTCGGAGTCTCGAAATGGATCCGGGACATCACAAGGAGATCCGGAATGGTCCGGAGAATAAGATTCATATATTGGGGATCATTTTCTAAGTTAGGAAATGTTCCGGAGTGTTTGTATGGAGATTCTAGAAGGTTTCGAAATGTTCTGGAAGGTTCTAGAGGATTTCTTGGAGTTTACCTGAAAACCAAGAAAGGGTCAAAGGAAACCTAGTGGGGCAAGACACGGATTCGTGGGGGAGGAGGACTCCTCCCCCCTTCCCACCGCCGGCCACAGGAGGGGAGTCCTACTAGGACTTCCCCTCCCCAGGCGCGCCTCCCTCCTTTAAATAGAAGGGAGGGGGCGCCCCCTCCTAGCCCTGCTCCCACAACTCCCAATCTCTGCCGCCTCTCTCCTCCACCTTTCTTCTGCACAGGCATAGGAGAAGCCATGTAGAATTCTCTACTCCACCACCACCACCACGCCGTCGTGCTGCTGGGATTCCGTGGAGAAGATCTACTACCTCCGCTGCTCGCTGGAACGGGGAGAGGAAGGTCTACTTCGACTCCGCACGTGTGACCGACTGCGGAAGCGCTGCCGAATCGCGGCGCCGGAAGGATCGTCAACTTGACCGACTGCGGGAGCGCTGCCGGAACGCGACGCCGGAAGGATTGTCCACACGATCTTGAGATCGGCAAGTGATCGATTACATCAACCACGAGATCTAATCTCGTTAACGCTTTCGGATCTACGAGGGTTAGTTCCTATTTATCTCGTTGCTCATGTCTAATAGATTAGATCTTGGCTTTTATCTAGATTAGATCTGGGTTTTATTCGTTCTTGCGGTAGAATTTTTTTGTTTTCCATGCTACGAACCCATCAGTAAAAAGGAAGGTTATGTTTGATTATCTGTATATTAAGTATGACGATTCAGGGTTATCCCTAACAGATGTATCGAATATTTTGGTGAAAGTGTACCACCTCTGTAGAGTGTCAAACTATTCGAATAGCCACGTCCACGGTTATGGACAGTTGGAATGGCCATACTGTTTCGTTGTCAGATGTTTTCTAAAGAACCTTGAAAGGAATGATGAATCTTGACTTGACCACAACAGGGTTGTATTTATGAAAATAGTTTCCCCAACTTAAGTGATTCTAGAGTTTTATCTTATCTTTCTTTGCTTCTGAACTCAGCTTAGGTTTCAAACTTAACTTGATAGTTAATAATAGAATTAGCACTTTAACTTAAATTCATAATACTTATTAGTGGTAGTTTGCGAGTACTTAAAGAGTACTCATGGCTTTTGTCCCTGGCTATTATCATGGCCAGACTATGAAGGAGACTATCAAGAGGATGGTCAGCAAGACGGCTATAATAACTAGGACTATCTGCCTTCGTCAGCATTGCATGTGCCCCTGAAGATGGACCCCACCGCTGCACTATCTTTTATTTCCGCTGCTTGTTGTATTAAGACTGGATCATGAGATCCTTATTTGTGTAGAACCTTATGTATGGTTTGTAATGGATGATGTACTGTGATATCCAATCCGTTATGTCTCGCAAAAATGGTAATCCTGGGATTGCGAGGTATGGCATAACGGGCATCTGGGATTAAAAATCCGGGTGTTGACACCATTGAATTATCGTTTATGTTCAGATTGTTACATCTCAGTATTTCCTCTCTGATCATGATCCATATGATGTCTTGTGAGTAGTTCGTTTTGTTTTTGAGGACATGGGAGAAGTCATGTTGTTATTAGTGGAATTGTGTTGAGAAAGATTCAATGGTTTGATATTTAAGTTATGGTGTATTTCTTCTAGTGGTGTCATGTGAACGTCGACTACATGACACTTCACCTATATGGGCCTAGGGGAATGCATTGTGTATTTGGTTACTAATCGTAGGGGTTGCCAGAGTGACAGAAACCTGAACCCCCGTTAGGAAACCTTTGCACAAGAGACGTCAGGGTCTTAGAGTTTAAAGCTGTGGTTTGGTTTCTACCGTAATTACTTTCTTGTACTTGTGAATGCTTGCAAGGGGTATAATCACAAGTATCTATTAGTCCTAGGAAGGTCAGTACATTAGCACAGGTTCACCCACACAACACTTAGCAAACTAAAGAAGATTAATCAACGATATGAAGCGAAAGCACTTGACGATATTCCAATGTGTCATTGAGAACGTTTGGTCATCTTAAGTAATACAACCGGCCTGTCCTTTGCTAAAGAAAGGATTGGGCCACTTGCTGCATTTATTCTTATTATCTTTTATTTACTCGTACTTTATTTTCCTGCATTATAAAAAACTCCTAAAAATCCGTTTGCTAAGTATTTACAGAGAATTCCTGCTCCCGGCCACTCGCCAGCACCTTCTGCTCCTTGTTGGGTTCGACACTCTTACTTATCAAAAATACTGCGATACACCCCCTATGCTTGTGGGTCATCAAGACTATTTTCTGGCGCCGTTGCCGAGGAGTGAAGTGCTATTGGAGAGTGGAACTGGTAAAGGAAAGTTCTACTGTGAGTATTGTTTATTTCTATTAGTTACTTTATTTTATTATGGATAATTCGCTGAGTTTCTTATTTCGTAATGCTACTACCACTGCTAAGGTAGTAGATGAACCACCGCCTGATGAGAATGATACTTTTAAAATACCTACAAGAATTCTTGATCGTGTTATGGATAACTATTATGTTGGAGATGGAACTGTCCATCCCAATGATCATTTTCTCTTTATACACGAATTATGCGGGTTGTTCAAGTGTGCAGGTATTACTACAGATCAAGTAAAGAAGAAGTTATTCTCATTATCACTGAAAGGAAGAGCTGAAGAATGGTATAAGCTGCTGAAGAATGGTCAAGCTCTTGAATGGAAGGAAATAGTACCTTTCTTTTATTCAAAGTTTTATCCTCCTAGTAAGATTCATAAATATTGGAATCAAATATATAACTTTTGGCCTCTTGATGGAGAGAGTACAACTCAAGCCTGGGGGATATTGAAGTTACTAATGCTCAAATGTCCCATTCATGAGCTTCCAACAATATTATTATCAATAACTTTTATGCAAGGCTTTCTCTTCATGATAAGGATTTATTGGATGCCTCTTGTGCTGGATCATTTACACGCATGGAAGAAGAAGACAAATGGGATCTTCTGTACTGTATTCAAGACAATGCTGAAGCATGGGAGAATGACAAAGGAAGAAAGTCAGGTATAAATTATGATTATGAATGCATTGAATCTTTTATGGGAACCGACGACTTTCAAAATATTAAAAATGCTTATGGTCTATACTCTCAAGCTATTGCAACTTATTTTAAGGATTTTGCTTCCTATATTGAAGTTCCTAAAAAGAAGTGGAATAAGTATCATGAACCATATAAAGATGTTGCTAAGACTGTTCCTGCAAGAAATACTGAAGTTTATACTGCTAATCATGCTTTACCTGAACCTTACACTGAGAAAATGTCTTTCCCAGTTAAGATAAAGGAACATTCTATGATAGCTAGTATGGTTAATGAAAGTACGAATAAAGCTGTTGAACCTGATAAACAAATGGAAGATGAACCTATAATAGCAAATGTGAAAGACTTTGTCACTAAATATGTGGAAGATGGACACACTATCCTTTGTAAGGATACCCCTAATATTGTTTCACAAAGTAGTGTTATGTGAGCTAGTGTCCCTGTGTTTTCTGTTAGGATAAGCGATCATTGCTACAATGGTTCATGTGATAGCTATATCATTAAATTTATGCATGATACTGAAAGTTATTATGAAAGAGGGAAGACTGTTCTTATGCATCTCAATAATATCAAGTTTCCTCGTTTTATGCTGAAAGTTTTTATGTTGCACTTCTTTTGCCTTCTTATGCTAGTAGCCTTTGGTTTCAACAACTTGTTTGTTTATAAAATTCCCTTGCATAGGAAGTGGGTTAGACTTAAACATGTGTATTTTTGCTTCTTAATGCTCTCTTTCACTTCAATTCATATTTTATGTGAGCATCATTGAAATTATCATGCCCATCTTAATGGCTGCAAAGAAAGAGCTTTTTGGGAGACAACCCATTATATTTCTTTTGCTTTCAGTTTTTGCTTATTTGAGTCTCGGAAGTTATTACTTAGGTAATAACCTATCCTTATCCATTTTGTTTGGTTTTTGTGTCAAGATCAACCTCTAATGAGAGAGAAGTAAGATTTGGGGAAGTTGCTGTCCCGAAACAGATTTTTGTGCTTCACCGTAAAAATTCATGAGCGATCTCTATATGTCAGATTGAGCTGTAATTTTTTGTGCTTCTGCCCCAGGTTGTTATTTATCTTTTGTTAGTTTTCCACGTTTTGATTTGAGCAACATCAGATTTTCGAAAAAATTGATCTTTACTTGTTGGTCTGTTTTGATAGATTTTGCCACTCTTGCATTTGCTTCTTCAATCGATTTCCTTTTTGAATTCTTTTTGGGTTTTCGGAAGAAGTTGCTTCAGTAGCTTATGAGTTGATGGATTTCAGTTGAAATTGGACTTAAAAGGTTTATTACCTACGCTTACACTAATGTTGCTAATGATAATTGTGTGAAGTTTTGTGTGAAAGAAATTTCCAGGTTTTTGGAGAAAATGGTGTAATAAGAAAGTGAAAGGTTTCATGACTCGAGCAATATGAGTATGAAGATAAAGATATTATTGTTATTCAAGTGATAACTCCGGATTTGTTTTATCAAAGACCAAATTCAGAGACCTGTAGAGTCTGTTTTCGAATAGGTAATAGATCTGGTAAGAAAAGTTCCGCGAAAATACTATCTAGTTATATTTTTGCAATTTTTATCCAACAAGGAAAGCTATAAAGTGAAAGAGGGACGGAAACAAAGCCAGGGTATCTCACACCACCCCCTGGCGTGGGCCCCCTGGCCGCGCCAGCAGGTGGTGTGGCCACCTCGGACTCCGCCTCCGACCCGTTTTCTCTCAGTACCTTCCTTTTGTTGTAAAACTTCATAATATATAATCCCCCGGATCCCTCGAGGTTCGTATATCGTATTCTTGTCGTGTTTTCGGTTCGATCTGTTTCTGCCAGGAACTATTTTGAAAGTTAGAAATACAATGTTATGTGCCAAGGATAAGGGAAAGTAGCCTATGGAGGAGGATCTCCAAGACCCCGGGCAGGAGAAGGAGATCAAGAGTGAACATGAAGAGGAGGCAAAGCAAAGCCAACATCCGCACACGGGCACTACCATTGCAAGCATTGGAGTGTTGGGAAAACCTTCCAGGATCAGAAGGACTGCATGGATGTCAACTGGAGGGAAACCTCCGCGTCACTGTTTGGCTCCACGGTCACTTCCTCCACGCACCAAGAATCCTTTCCATACCCTTATCCATGAGCATCAATACCAGAATATTCCCAAGGATAAACTACCCTCCAATTGGGATTTGCCTCGTTCTAGGCATGCAGGAAAAGAAGACTTCAAGGAGGAAGAGTGGGGAAAGAATCGCAAGAGCTGGAATTCGCAACCCGACATGATCATGAGCCGCATTAAGCAAAACTCACAGTTGATTCGTAATCTCACCTTCGAGGTTGAGGACTTTGGGAAACTAATCAAAAAGCTCATCGAGAGAATACCACCACCACCAAAGGAGTAATTCGTCATCAGGTTTTGGCATCCCCTTGGTTTGTTCCAAGCTTGGGGGAGTGCCGCGGTATCACATCACTGTCTTCAATCTTTTTACCTTTTAAGTAGAGGCATATCAGGAATAGAGAAGTTATCATGCAGGATGGTTTGCATCATGGAAGTGTCCTCCCTCTCGTTAGATATCTATGTATCCCTTGGTGTGAGTTGCCGTTATGGAGTATTCATGAGAATTTCTATCCTTTACTCTTTTGCATATCTTATTTTAGTTTTCAATTCATGGTTATATGATTGATCTTGTCGTTACTATTGGTATCACTTTGGGATCATTGAGTTAATTTAGTTGGTTTTGTCAAACCTGCCTCAGTCAGTAGCAACACTATTTTGATAATTGAATGAAAAAGATAAAAGTACTCTTAAAGAAATATAATTTCATCATCTTTCTTTCTTGATTTTCTCATAACTTTAGTATTCTCTAGTTAAGATCTTTTGTGCTTCCAAGGAAGATTGCATGTTTGTTTTTATCACTTGTATGGTTGTTTGTTTCCTTCAACTCTTATGCTTGCTACCCAGCCTTGCTAGCCAAAAACTTGTACAGAGAGGGGATGCTTCTCGTGCATCCAATCCTTAAACCAAAACCTATGCCATTTGTGTCCACCATACCTACAAAGTAAATTCATGTTTTTATCTACCTTCCGAATTAAACTTGTTATGTGAAAATTAGTGATTAAAGCTCTCACGAACTTGATGGCACACTTTACTTTCTTGCACTTAATAAACTTGAACAATTGTGCCCATCTATGTTGCGTATATGCTTGCGCTTTGTAAGTTGTGAATTAGCAGAACCATGTTGTCATGGGGAACGCTTTCAACATTGCACCCGTACTTTGTACCTAGTTGATATCATGTTCTTTTGTCTATGGATGTCGTCGGTGTGAAATGAAAGGGGAGCTTGTAAGTCCATGGAGTTATGTATGTGTGTTAGAGAAACGCCTGGGCCGCCGGTCTAATCCATGCTGTCATGGTGGAAACCTGCAGCGTAACCATAATGAGCATCTATGAAGCATTCTTCTTATAAAAAAAGAGATAGAAATTGAGAAAAAGAAAAAAAAAGATGAGAAAAGAGGAAAGAGAGAAAAAAGCACCATATTCCGATGGTAAATAAGAAGATTGCTGAGATGCTTGTTGTTTGCTTGCCTTGTCATTTTGATATGGGGATTCTTCCGTATCAACGGGCAAGGGGTACCCCGTTGGCGGTTCTCTATGATACACATGTATTTACTATGACAAGAACTTACTAGTGACTAAACTTGAGTAGCATGAGGAGCGGCTCTCGTATTCAAGGGACATGCGATTTGCAACTTACAACTTGTCAAGCATATCCTCATATTTGATCACTTTAACCTTAACCACCTAAAGATGCCTATGATAGGGGCAATGAGAGTTGAAAGCTAATAAGTACCATAATTTTTGGAAGCTCTTTATGAAACTTGAAATCCCTCTTCCCTCTGCGAAGGGCCTTTCTTTTACCTTTTAGTTGAGTCAGTAAACCTATTCCCTTCTACCTTAGCAGTTATTTTGAGTTGTTGTGTTCCATTCATTCATATGATGATTTATCCAATCATGTCTCTTATGTTCCTTGTTTTGCACATTGCTCTTATCTTAGTGATTACTACTTTGAAAGATATCATTGAAAATCAGTTTTTTGTGAACTCCAACAAATAGTCAACTATTCTTCGACCAAGAGCTAAGTTTTGCCATTACCAATTGTGATTTACTTTATGCATCTTTATTGTGTTTCCTTTACTTATTGCAAGTTAAGTTTTATAATAGTGAGTTGTCTCCTATTATGACTTATGTATTGATGAATGTGATGCTTCTTGTCCGTATTCTTTTATCGACTCTTCACTCCATAAACCAGAGGTCATGTTTATTGAGTTCAGTTTCGCTTGGGGATAAGCGAGGTCTAAGCTTTGGGGGAGTTGATACGTCCATTTTGCATCACTATTCTATATCATAATTTACTGTTATTCATTGATATATTTCATATTAAGAGATGATAATTATGTTATTTCATCTGTTTTTGCATGGTTGATGACTTTTGGAGGATGGACCGCTGCAGTCAGGATTCTGATGGAAAAGGTGATGTCTGGAGGCAAAATTCGCGAAGATCAGAAAATCCGGGAAAATACATGGAAAATCCTATTTTCCCAGAAGACGAAGAAAGCCAGAAGGGGAAGTGGAGATGGGCCACAGGGGGCCCACACCACCCCCTAGCGCGGGCCTCCCCAGGCCGCGCCACCAAGTGGTGTGGCCGCCCTGGTCCATTCCAGCCTCTCCCCTCTGGCATATATTATCCTCCCGAAACCCTAAGACTCGGAGACTGACCACAGAAAGATTTTTCCGCCTCTGCGGGGTGGAAAACACCGAGAGAGAAAGATCTCACCGGCAGATAGAATTCTGCCAGGGGAATTCCTTCCCAGAGAGGGGAGATCATCGCTATCAACACCACCATCAAGCTAGACTTCATCGGGATCATCATCATCATGTCCACCACCAACACCACCGAGTGATGATGATGATCCTGATGAAGTCCAGCTTGATGATGGTGTTGATGGCGGCGATCTTCCCTCTCCGGGAAGGAATTCCCCGACAGAAATCTGTCTGTCGGAGAGATCTTTCTCTCTCGGTGTTTTCCACTCCGTAGAGGCGGCGGAATCTTTCTGTGGTCGCTCCCCGAGTCTTAGGGTTTCGGGAGGATGATATACGCCAGAGGGGAGAGGCTGGAGTGGGCTAGGGTGGCCACACCACCTGCTGGCGCGGCCTAGGGCTACCCACGTCGGGGGGTGGTGTGGGCCCCCTGTGGCGCATCTCCACTCCGTCTTCTGGCATACTTAGTCTTATGGAAAAATAGGATTTTACGTATATTTTCTCGAATTTTCTAATCTTCACAAATTTTGCCTCCAAACAACACCTTTTCCATCAAAATCCTGACTGCAGCGGTCGATGCTCCAAAAGTCATCAACCATGCAAAAACAGATGAAATAACATAAGTATCACCTCTCAATACAAAATATATCAATGAATAATAGTGAATTAAGACATAGAATAGTGATGCAAAATGGACGTATCAGCCGGCCGTATGTATCTTTACCCGTCATGTGGGTGAACAAATCCCGCTCTTGACATATATTGCCTCTACAGTTCCTCCGAGTACCTGAACACACCTTTATAACCACTGTATTACCAAGTGGCGCTTGATGCTATCTAAGCACTCTCGGGAGACTGTGATTGATATCATCTCACGGTCTAAGGAGAAGGAGTCTAGGTATAGCTGTTGCAACAATGAACTATATGACTTGATCGTGTTGCAATCCTTCGAGGAATGTCCAATCACATCATTCTCCAATGATATGGTCCTGTTGTCAGTCGGCGTAAATGCCCATGATCTTGAAACCCAGATCATCTTCATGACCAACAAACTAGTATGAATAGAGGCTACTAGGAACTTGGTTGTTTCATACCACACCTGTACCAATGTTTCTACTTGGCACAGTTATAGCACAATATGAAACTAGTATAAACTAATTGAGATATGACAATAAAAACCTATTTCTTATTTGCCTCTAGGGCATATCTCCTTCACAATATTATTATCAATAACTTTTATGCAAGGCTGTCTCTTCATGATAAGGATTTATTGGATGCCTCTTGTGCTGGATCATTTACACGCATGGAAGAAGAAGCTAAATGGGATCTTCTGGACCGTATTCAAGACAATGCTGAAGCATGGGAGGATGACAAAGTAAGAAAGTCAGGTATAAATTATGATTATGAATGCATTGAATCTTTTATGGGAACTGATGACTTTCAAAATATTAAAAATTCTTATGGTCTAGAATCTCAAGCTATTGTAACTTATTTTAAGGATTTTGCTTCCTATATTGGAGTTTCTAAAAAGAAGTGGAATAATTATCATGAACCATATAAAGATGTTGCTAAGAGTGTTCCTGCAAAAAATACTGAAGTTTATACTACTAATCATGCTTTACCTGAACCTTACATTGAGAAAATGCCTTTCCCAGTTAAGATAAAGGAACATTCTATGATAGCTAGTATGGTTAATGAAAGTACGAATAAAGCTGTTGAACCTGATAAACAAAAAGACGAACCTATAATAGCAAATGTGAAAGACTTTGTCACTAAATATGTGGAAGATGGACACACTATCCTTTGTAAGGATACCCCTAATATTGTTTCACAAAGTAGTGTTATGTGAGCTAGTGTCCCTGTGTTTTCTGTTAGGATAAGCGATCATTGCTATGATGGTTCTTGTGATAGCTATATCGTTAAGTTTATGCATGATACTGAAAGTTACTATGAGAGAGGGAAAAGTGTTCTTATGCACCTCAATAATATCAAGTTTCCTCGTTTTATGCTTAAAATCATTGCACTTGCTCTGCCTTCCTATGCTTGTAGCCTCTGGTTTCAACAACTTGTTTGCTTACAAAATTCCCTTGCATAGGAAGTGGGTTAGACTTAAACATGTGTATTTTTGCTTCTTAATGCTCTCTTTCACTTTAATTCATATTTTTATGTGAGCATCATTGAAATTATCATGCCCATCTTAATGGCTACAAAGAAAGAGCTTTTTGGGAGACAACCCATTATATTTCTTTTGCTTTCAGTTTTTGTTTCTTTGAGTCTCAGAAGTTATTACTTCAGTAATAACCTCTCCTTATCCTTTTTGTTTGGTTTTTGTGTCAAGATCAACCTCTAATGAGAGAGAAGTAAGATTTGGGAAAGTTGCTGTCCTAAAATAGATTTTTGTGCTTCACCATAAAGAGATCTCTATTGGAAGCAACGAGCCCATGTAAACTGGTTAAAGGGAGGAGATAGAAACACAAAAAAAATCACATGACGGTGTTAGAAATAAAAAGGAGGAACACTATAAGGAGGTTGCGGAAGGAGGATGGGAGTGTGGCGGAGGAGAGGGAGGCCATGAAAGGAGTGGTAACTAACTATTTCTCGAACCTTTTCATGTCTCGTGCAGGTACTCGGGTGGATGAACTCTTAGACCACATCGGCCTACGAGTGCCCCCGAAGATGAATGAACTTCTTGGCAAGGAGTATATGGAAGCGGAGGTTAAAGAGGCGTTGGAAAGCATTCGTGATCTAAAAGCGCCGGGTGTGGATGGAATGCCATCTATTTTTTATAAGAAATGCTGGGAATTGTTGGAGAGCAAGTTACAAGCGAGGTGCTTAATGTTCTGCGGGGAGGTACTATGCCAAAAGGATGGAATGATACATGTGTTGTATTGATTCCAAAGACAAAAAATCCAGAAAGCATGAAGGATCTTCGGCCTATTAGCATGTGCAACGTGGTGTACAAACTGATTTCCAAGGTTCTTGCAAACCGGTTGAAGCATATTCTTCCTGATATTATATCTCCAAATCAAAGTGCCTTCATCCCAGGGTGGTTGATCACGGATAACATTTTATTGGCGTATGAATGCACACACTTTATGCAGAACAAGAGGGAAGGGAAGGAAGGATATGCGGCAATCAAGTTAGATATGAGCAAGGCGTATGATAGAGTTGAGTGGAGCTTTTTGGAGAAGATGATGAGAAGGATGGGGTTTGAGGAGAGGTGGATTGAGCGGATCATGACTTGTATCACTATAGTTAACTACCAATTCCGGGTAAATGGGGAGGTAACGGATGCGATCACACCACAAAGGGGACTTCACCAGGGTGATCCCCTCTCGCCGTACCTTTTCCTGATTTGTGCTGAGGGCTTCTCGGCCCTGCTTAATGGGGCAGATGCTGATGGAATGCTAGAGGGTATTCAACTATGCAATGAGGCTCCGACATTTTACCATCTACTGTTTGCAGATGACTCCTTGGTACTGATCAAAGCTAATAGCGATAGTGCCAGAAATCTGCAACACATCCTACATCTTTATGAAGGTTGCTCGGGCCAGACCATTAACTTCGACAAATCATCGGTGATGTTTAGCAAGAACACTCCCGCATCTAGGCGACAGGAGGTACTGACACAACTGAATATTAAAGCAGAAGCATGGACAGAAAAATATTTGGGGCTTCCGGTATATATAGGCAGATCCAAGACGAAATTCTTTGCCTACTTGAAAGACAGGGTGTGGAAGAAAATCCAAGGGTGGATGGAGAAATTTCTAAGGCAGGCAAAGATATTCTTATCAAGGCTTGTGCACAAGCAATACCAACCTTTGCTATGTCATGTTTTGACTTGACCAAAACCTTGTGTGAGATGAAATTAGTGCAATGATCTGTAGGTTTTGGTGGGCACAGCAAGAGAATGAGAACAAAGTCCACTGGATAAGTTCGGAACTGTTGACACTCTCTAAATCTAAAGGCGGGTGGGGTTCCGTGACCTTAATGCTTTTGACATGGCAATGCTAGCCAAACAGGCCTGGAGAATGTTCAATAACCCAGAATCGCTATGTTCTAGGGTGCTAAAAGCCAAGTACTTCCCAACCACTTCGATTCTTGAAGCAAAACCCTCGACTGGAATATCCTATTCCTGGCGGAGCATTCTAAAAGGGGTCGAGTTGATGAAGAAGGGCTACGTTTGGAGGATAGGAGATGGAGCTAACGTACACATATGGAGTGATCCTTGGTTGCCACGAGATGATGCCATGAAACCTATCACACCATGTGGTAGATGTGTGCTGATGAAGGTTTCCGAATTACTTGACCCAAGTACAAATCAATGGGATGAGCAACTTATCCGTGATAATTTCTGGGCTATTGATGCAACCACTATTATGGCAACGCCTATCAGAGAAGAGTTTGACGACTGTATTGCATGGCATTATGATAAAAAGGATTATTCTCTGTGAAGTCAGCATATCATATGTGTGTGAAGTATAGGACTGAAGCCATTGCTGCGTCTTCAAATGCTAGCGAGAATGGATTAAGGTGGAAGAAGATTTGGGAACTAAAGTGCCAGCCAAAAATTAGACAGTTTATTTGGAGACTAGCACACAATAGTCTACCAGTGAAGAGAAATATTAAAAAATGGGGTATTGACTGCGATACTATCTGTGTATGCTGTCAGAGACTTGATGAGGACAGTGCACATTTATTCTTGCGATGTAAAGAGGTTAAGAAAGTGTGGAGATCACTAAAACTGGAACATGTCCGTGATCGCATGTGCCAAGCCCAAAATGCAGAGGAGACTGTACAGCTCCTCATCAATCTGAGCGGGAAAGAATGCACCCTTGTGTGTTGTCTGCTCTAGTACTGGTGAAATAGAAGGAATAAAATTAATGCTAATGAGAAAGTGGGGCCTTGGGAGGAGATTATACATCAAATCAACACCAGTACAGAGGAGACACTCGCATATTGGGGCAAACAAAATAGCAAGAAGTTAGTACCGGAAGAGAAGACGTGGCAACCTCCGGTGGAGAACATTATCAAATTAAACATAGACGGGGCGTTCCATGCAGACAGTAAAATGGGAGGATGGGGCTTCGTCGCAAGAGACAGTATGGGAGACGTTAGAGGCTCAGGGGCTGGCTTCATACCATGTGTGGCAAGTGCCGCTCAAGCTGAAGCGCATGCATGTATGTAAGCGATACAAGCGGCCGCTATCTAGGGAATGACGAAAATACATATCGAGACGGATGCCCTGAACCTGGATCGAGCTCTCCAATCAAAGGACTATGACCTGACGCCTGAAGGGATCATCTACAAAGACCTGCGGCTCAATCTCCAGCTAAATTTTAGTGATGTGTTTATTTCCTTTACTCCTCGGGTCTATAATAATGTAGCACATTGCCTGGCTACGTACGGTGTGAGTCGATAGTCCCCACGATCATTAAGGTCTGAGGCTCTGGCTAAGGATGTATCGGTTATGGTGACCAACACTACTGCTGAGTCTGATGATTAATGGAATCAGGAGTTCCATCTCAAAAAAAATCATGAGAGATCTCTGTATGTAGGATTAAGCTGTAATTTTTTGTGCTCTTGTCCCAAGTTGTTATTTAATTATCGTTAGTTTTCCACTTTTTGATTTGAGCAACAGAAGATTTTCGAAAAAAATGATCTTTACCTGTTGGTCTGTTTTGACAGATTTTGCTACTCTTGCATTTGCTTCTTAAATCGATTTCCTTTTTGAATTATTTTTGAGTTTTCAGAAGGAGTTGCTACAGTAGCTTATGAGTTGATAGATTTCAGTTGAAATTGGACTTAAAAGGTTTATTACCTCGCTTACACTAATGTTGCTAATGAGAATTGTGTGAAGTTTTGTGTGAAAGAAATTTCAAGGTTATTGGAGAAAATGGTGTAATAAGAAAGTGAAAGGTTTTATGACTCGAGCAATATGAGTATGAAGATGAAGATATTGATGTTATTCAAGTGGTAACTCCGGATTTTTTTTATCAAAGACCAAATTCAGAGACCTGCAGAGTCCGTTTTCGAATAGGTAACAAATCTGGTAAGAAAAGTTCCGCAAAAATACTATCCAGTTATATTTTTACAATTTTTATCCAACAAGGAAAGCTACGAAACGAAAGAGGGATAGAAACGGAGCCAGGGTGGCTCACACCACCCCCTGGCACGGGCCCCCTGGTCACGCCAGCAGGTGGTGTGGCCACCTCGGACTCCGCCTCTGACCTGTTTTCTCCCAATACCTTCCTTTTGTTGTAAAACTTCGTAATATACAATCCCCCGAATCTTCCGAGGTTCGTATATCGTATTCTCGTCGTGTTTTCGTTTCGATCTGTTTCTGCCAGGAACTATTCTTGAAAGTGTTGGCTTTGCAGCATAGAAAACAAAAAAATTCCTACGATGGGAACTATACGCCAAGATCTATCTACTAGATACAAGCAACGTGTGGATATACATCCATAGAGAACATACCCTTGAAGACAACAAAGCTTTGTTAACGAGTTGGAACTCGTGGAAGATGTAGTCGTACACTTGCCGATCTCAAGATCATGATGAAGTCCAGCAGGTCTAGCTCTAGCACGTCCATCAGATCCAGCTCCAGCAAGTCCAGCACCACCAAGTCCAGCACCGCAAAGCAGCGGTGTATCTGTGATTGCACACACATCCGGTACCGCGACAACCTCCATCCCTCGCTCCAGCAAAGCAGCGAAAGCAGCAACTCCTTTCCAGATAAAGCCACCGGGAACATGTATCTCGCTAATCCGAGACCATGGGGAATAACTAGAGGGGGAGAGAGATCCTTCACGAGGAGATGTGTGTTGTGAGGAGGAGAGGGGGGCCTTTTATAGGGAAGAGGGGCAACCAAGGGCCATGGCATGGCAGCCATGGTGGTGCCCCACCTCTTCCATCATTCATGTGGTGGATGCTCCACTCACATAAATTTTCCTCCACTAACACTTCCACTCACATGCATTAAATTTCCACCAAATTTAATGCAAGCTCTCATTAAATAAAACTATTTTATTTATTTTATTCAGAATTTTGTCAATTACTTTAATTAACCAACATTCACACAAAACCCCTGCAACATTTCAATATCACATGCAGAACTAGTTTCTGCAATTTCACCCGAAATAATTCTGGTTTCCATCAAAATGATTCCAGCGCTTTCTTAAATCTTTATCTGAAACATATTTGCTCCAAATGGTGTTGGTATCCCTTAAGTGTGTCACCCTACGGTTCGCAAATAACGCAGACATGATCGAGACCCCTCTTAGATCAATAATCAGCAGCGGGACCTGGAGATCCGTATTGACTCCCACATACTAAACGATGACTCTTGTGATCATGTGAACCTTTAACATCATAACTAAATACCTTTGTCTCGCGATATATTACATGTCCGAGATTCGATCATCAGCATCCAAATACCTAGTTTGTTCTCGTTACCGACATGCACTCTTTTCTCGTTCCCGTGATATAACATTCTAGTGATCACATCACTTGCTTGCAAGCTATCTTAATGTGATATCACCAAGAGGGCCCAGAGTATATCTATCCGTCATCGGGATTGACAAATTCCACTCTTGATCTATGAGCCTCAACATAAAACCTTCGGAGTATCTGAAACCCACCTTTATAGTCACCCTTTTACGGTGTAACGTTTGATGTTATCAAGTTACTCTTCCAATGTTAGCAATTAACATAATCTCATGGTCTAAGGACTAAGATTACTTCGTATGATGTTATAGAAATATAAACACAATGGCTTTGATTGTAATGCTATACTTCGGATGAATGTTCATCACATCATTCCACCAATGTTGTGACCTCGTTATTAACAACATCCAATGTCTATGATCAGGAAACCTTGATCATCTTGTTAATCAACAAGCTAGTTTATATGAGAGGCATTACTAGGAACTTTGTATTTTGTTTATTAAACACACATGTATTAACGTTTCCAATTAATACAATTATAGCATGCAAAATAAACATTTATCATAAACATGGAATAAGTAATAACCACTTTATTATTGCCTCTCGGGCATATTCCCTTCAGAAAGTTAGAAGCACAATGGTGTCCGCCAAGGATAAGGGAAAGGAGCCTATGGAGGACGATCTCCAAGACCCTGGGCAGGAGAAGGAGATCAAGAGTGAAGATGAAGAGGAGGCAAAGCAAAGCCAACATTCGCACGCCGGCACTACCATTGCAAGCATTGGAGTGTTGGGAAAACCTTCCAGGATCAGAAGGACTGCATGGATGTCAACTGGAGGGAAACCTCCGCGTCACTGTTTGGCTCCACGGTCACTTCCTCCACGCACCAAGAATCCTTTCCATACCCTTATCCATGAGCATCAATACCAGAATATTCCCAAGGATAAACTACCCTCCAATTGGGATTTGCCTCGTTCTAGGCATGCAGGAAAAGAAGACTTCAAGGAGGAAGAGTGGGGAAAGAATCGCAAGAGCTGGAATTCGCAACCCGACATGATCATGAGCCGCATTAAGCAAAACTCATAGTTGATTTGTAATCTCACCTTCGAGGTTGAGGACTTTGGGAAACTAATCAAAAAGCTCATCGAGAGAATACCACCACCACCAAAGGAGTAATTCGTCATCAGGTTTTGGCATCCCCTTGGTTTGTTCCAAGCTTGGGGGAGTGCCGCGGTATCACATCACTGTCTTCTATCTTTTTACCTTTTAAGTATATGCATATCAGGAATAGAGAAGTTATCATGCAGGATGGTTTGCATCATGGAAGTGTCCTCCCTCTCGTTAGATATCTATGTATCCCTTGGTGTGAGTTGCCGTTATGGAGTATTCATGAGAATTTCTATCCTTTACTCTTTTGCATATCTTATTTTAGTTTTCAATTCATGGTTATATGATTGATCTTGTCGTTAGTACTGGTATCACTTTGGGATCATTGAGTTAATTTAGTTGGTTTTGGCAAACCTGGCTCGGTTAGTAGCAACACTATTTTGAGAATTTAATGAAAAAGATAAAAGTACTCTTAAAGAAATATAATTTCATCATCTTTCTTTCTTTATTTTCTCATAAGTTTAGTATTCTCTAGTTAAGATCTTTTGTGCTTCCAAGGAAGATTGCATGTTTGTTTTTATCACTTGTATGTTTGTTTTTTTCTTCAATTCTTATGCTTTCTACCCAGCCTTGCTAGCCAAAAACCTGTACTGAGAGGGAATGCATCTCGTGCATCCAATCCTTAAACCAAAACCTATGCTATTTGTGTCCACCATACCAACCTATTAGCATTACTGCTGTTCCAAGTAAATTCATGTTTTTATCTACCTTCCGAATTAAACTTGTTATGTGAAAATTAGTGATTAAAGCTCTCACGAACTTGATGGCACACTTCACTTTCTTGCAATTAATAAACTTGAACCATTGTGCCCATCTATGTTGCGTATATGCTTGCGCTTTGTAAGTTGTGAATTAGCAGAACCATGTTGTCATGGGGAACGCTTTCAACATTGCACCGGTACTTTGTACCTAGTTGATATCATGTTCTTTTTTCTATGGATGTCGTCGGTGTGAAATGAAAGGGGAGCTTGTAAGTCCATGGAGTTATGTATGTGTGTTAGAGAAACGCCTGGGCTGCCGGTCTAATCCATGCTGTCATGGTGGAAACCTGCAGTGTAACCATAATGATATCTATGAAGCATTCTTCTTATAAAAAAAGAGAGATAACTATTGAGAAAAAAAAGTTTTATGAAAAGAGGAAAGAGAGAAAAAAGCACCATATTCCCTTGGTAAATAAGAAGATTGCTAAGATGCTTGTTGTCTGCTTGCCTTGTCATTTTGATATGGGGATTCTTCCGTATCATCGGGCAAGGGGTACCCCGTTGGCGGTTCTCTATGATACACATGTATTTACTATGACAAGAACTTACTAGTGACTAAACTTGAGTAGAATGAGGAGCGGCCCTCGCATTCAAGGGACATGCGATTTTCAACTTACAACTTGTCAAGCATATCCTCATATTTGATCACTTTAACCTTAACCACCCAAAGATGCCTATGATAGGGGCAATGAGAGCTGAAAGCTAATAAGTGCCATAATTTTGGAAGCTCTTTATGAAACTTGAAATCCCTGCTTCCCTCTACGAAGGGCCTTTCTTTTACCTTTTAGTTGAGTCAGTAAACCTATTCCCTTCTACCTCAACAAGTATTTTGAGTTGTTGTGTTTCATTCATTCATATGATGATTTATCCAATCATGTCTCTTATGTTCCTTGTTTTGCACATTGCTATTATCTTAGTGATTACTACTTTGAAAGCTATCATTGAAAATCAGTTATTTGTGAACTCCAGCAAATTGTCAAGTATTCTTCAACCAAGAGCTAAGTTTGCCATTACCAATTGTGATTTACTTTATGCATCTTTATTTTGTTTCCTCTACTTATTGCAAGTTAAGTTTTATAATAGTGAGTTGTCTCCTATTATGACTTATGTATAGATGAATGTGATGCTTCTTGTCCGTATTATTTTATTGACTCTTCACTCCATAAACCTGAGGTCATGTTTATTGAGTTTAGTTTCGCTTGGGGACAAGCGAAGTCTAAGCTTGGGGGGAGTTGATACGTCCATTTTGCATCACTATTCTATATCATAATTTACTATTATTCATTGATATATTTCATTTTAAGAGATGATTTCATCTGTTTTTGCATGGTTGATGACTTTTTGAGGATGGACCGCTGCAGTCAGAATTCTGATGGAAAAGGTGTTGTCTGGAGGAAAAATTCGTGAAGATCAGAAAATCCGGGAAAATACATGGAAAATCCTATTTTTCCAGAAGACGAAGAAAGACAAAAGGGGAAGTGGAGATGGGCCACAGGGGCCCACACCACCCCCTAGCATGGGCCACCCCAGGTCACGCCACCAGGTGGTGTGGCTACCGTGGTCCACTCCAGCCTCTCCCCTCTGGCGTATATTATCCTCCCGAAACCCTAAGACACGGAGAGAGACCACATAAAGATTCTGCCACCTCTGCGGGGCGGAAAAAACCGAGAGAGAAAGATCTCTTCGGCAGACAGAATTCTACCGAGGGAATTCCTTCCCAGAGAGGGGAGATTGTCGCCATCAACACCACCATCAAGCTGGACTTCATCAGGATCATCATCATCATCTCCACCAGCACCATCATCACCACTTCATACCATTCTAACAATTGGGTTGAATCTTGCATAGTTCTTAGGGGAAACTTTACCGGTGTTGATTACTCCTTGTAGTTGATGCTATTGAGTGAACCATTGAATTATCATTTATGTTCAGATTGTTACATATCAGTATTTCATCTCTGATCATGATCCATATGATGTCTTGTGAGTAGTTTGTTTTGTTCTTCAGGACATGGGAGAAGTCATGTTGTTAGTAGTGGAATTGTGTTGAGAAAGATTCAATAGTTTAATATTTAAGTTGTGGCGTATTTCTTCTAGTGGTGTCATGTGAACGTCGACTACATGACATTCACCTATATGGGCCTAGGGGAATGCATTATATATTTGGCTACTAATCGTAGGGATTGCCGGAGTGACAGAAACCTGAACACCTGTTAGGAAACCTTTGCACAAGGGACGTCAGGGTGTTAGAGTTTAAAACTATGGTTTGGTTTCTACCTTAATTACTTTCTTGTACTTGCGGATGCTTGCAAGGGGTATAACCACAAGTATATATTAGTCCTAGGAAGGTCGGTACATTAGCACAGGTTCACCCACACAACACTTAGCAAACTAAAGAAGATTAATCAACTATATGAAGCGAAAGCACTTGACAAGATTCCCATGTGTCCTCAAGAAACTTTGGTCATCTTAAGTAATACAACCGGCTTGTCCTTTGCTAAAGAAAGGATTGGGCCACTTGCTGCATTTATTCTTATTGTCTTTTATTTACTCGTACTTTAATTACCTGCATTATCAAAACCCCCTAAAAATCTATTTGTTAAGTATTTACAGAGAATTCCTGCTCCTAGCCACTCGTCAGCACCTTCTGCTCCTTGTTGGGTTCGACACTCTTACTTATCGAAAATACTGCGATACACCACCTATACGTGTGGGTCATCAATAGGGCATCAACTGGACCGGGCCTCAGCTAGCCAGGCCTAGCCGGTACGACAAACCAAATAGGCAGTGGTAGCTAGACCGATCCCATCTGTTTCGACGAACCAAACGGCTGGAGGGACCAGCCAGATCTGACCTTTCTCTTTCCTTTTCTTCTCTCTCTTTTTTCTTTCTCTTTATTTTTTTTCATTTTATTTTTAAGCCGGCCCTACCACCCCTCTTCCTCTCGTCTCCCTAGCGGGACAAAGAAGCGGGCACAGCCGTCGGGGTTGGTCGCTGGCGAGCAGAGCGGTGGACACAGTGTAGCTAGGCACAAAAGTGGACGGGAGGAGCGGCACACACACGTGCGCGAGGCATGGAAGCATGGCGGCGGATGGACGAACGAGCGCATGTGGGGCCTCCATCAGTGGCAGCGTAGAAGTGGGGATGCTCGGAGGCGCGCGGAGTCAGGACGGTCCGAGGCGGGGGAGAGGCAGGGCGACACGGAGATGCGCAAGGGCGCGGTCTTGCGCAAGGGCGTAATAGGGAGGAGGAGCTCGCTAGGGAGAGGACGGGAAGGTCGCGGAAGCGATACGGTTGACATGGGCGTAGACGAAGGTGCTGGAGCACGGGTGCATAGATTGTGGTGGCGCCGCGGTACGCGGCAGGGAACCCCGCAGCAGCGGCCCGGGAAGTAGAGACGGGTTTGTCGTGGATGTTTACGTAGGTGCGCATGCGGGCGCATGAGAGGGTAGGGCGGCACGAGCAGCAATAGACGCGCGCGCGAGGAACCGTGGCGACATGGGCGTGTGGAGGCATGGTGTGGCGCGACACGAAGGCTTGCCAGAGGCATAGGGGCGCGAGGGCGGCGGTGCATAACTCATTGCAGGGGTGTGCAGGGGCGCAACGGGGATGAGCTGCAGTGTCGCGGGCACGCGGAGGCATGGCGTGGTGCAAGGAGGAATGACATGCGGGGGAGCCGTCGCTAGGAGGAGGCACATCACGGGAGGCTACTGCAGGTGCAACGACGCGCTTGAGTATGACACAGCTGGGCGGACGATGGCGAGCCCCCGCGAGCCTTGATGAGGCAAAGACGAAGACGAAGGCGATGATCCCTCGAGAAACTCGGCGAGATGAAGGCGATGATGATGCGGATGCGGTGATGGTGGCAAGCCCTCGAGAATCTTGACGAGACGAAGGCGATGACGACGCGGAGGTGGCGGCGTGCCCCTGAGAAACTTAACAAAGCAGATTCAGTGACAATGATGATGATGAAAAATGGGTACCATGCGGAATGGACTCCAGTCGCAGCTATCTTGCCCCATGATGGGCGCCAACTATCGTCATATGTGGAACGATAGTACCTAAGAAGGTATGATAGAGGTGTGGGAGCAAGCAGTAAACTACGACAGCATCCACAAGCGGGATTGGATACAAGCAAGTGGAATCAAGACCCCCGAAGTACCCAGGTTTGGAACCCTATGTGAGAGGTAAAACTCCTACTCCTGCCGATCTGACTATGAAGGTGAACACAAGAAATACAAGGGCTCCTCGATATTTATAAGTGCTATTGATCTAACAGAATCCAACCTTGCATGTGCATATGAGCTAGTGCGTGTTTGAGAGTGAGAAAGCTAGTCGTGAGGTAGCTCCCAGTGAGCATGATCGATGAGAATGAGTATGAGTCCCCTGCCATCATGAGCCTCCCTGATGCATTTATAGAACATGACCAAGCGACAAAGGCGGGCCCACAAGGCCTAACTATACTATTTTCATGTGTCACTGCCTCACTGGTGAGGTAGTGTATAGTGGTACATTATTGCTACGTAGTGGTACCGGTAAAGGCAGTGTGGCTGCAGTGCATGGGGTCTTGTCCGTCTTCTCTTCTCGTACATATGGAATCCAATTATAGGCTTGATCGATTGAAGGAGTAGTAGCTAGACAGGCGTTGGGCGATTTGGAGAGGAAGGAGTCGGCCAGGATCGATGGATCGATCCTAGGAAGCGATGGTCAATCCGACTGGATGAGGAGGCGGCGATCGATTCGGCTGTCTAGGCACCTGGTGGACCAGCCGAACGGGGGCACCGACGGAGGCCCAACTGGGGGCAGGGGCTCCAGCAGGCCCAGCTAGGCGGGAGCAGGGGCCCATCCGAGGATAAATGACGCGGCCCATCCAGGAGGATGGTGGGGCCCAGCCAGAGGCGGAGAAGATGCCAGCCCAGTCAGGAGGACGCGATGCGCGGCCCAGCCAGGGGCAGAACCGGCCCATCCTAGAGGAGTGCTAAGCAGGAGACGCGGGCAGGCTAGCTGGGAGGTTCCAGACAGCCCAGGACGAATTTGCTGCTGCCCCTTTTTTTACCTTTTGCTGATGTAGTGTAGTTTTTTTGTCTGTCTTTAAGGTAGTTTTGATGATGCTTGTTCTTGTTAATCTTTGGGTGCTCTTGGAGTATCCAGGGACCATCCCCCCGACACCGCCACCACCAGGATCTTTGTTATCGAGGTCAGATTGATCCTTATCTCCATGTCGGATAGGGGGATTTCGATGCCGTTTTCACCACCATCATCACCAACGTCATCTCCAACAACCATGTGCTCACTCTCCATCACCATGAGTGAGTATTGTTGGGAATATGCCCTAGAGGCAATCATGTATGATGTAATTCCCAATGTATTCATAAAGTTATTAATGTTAGGAATGATGCCCTAGAGGCTCACATTCTTCCTTCTATTTGTAACCCAATATCTGGCTTAGAGATAGTTGTATGTGTCACTGCAATTGTTGCAGGTGTGGGACCACATACTTGTATCCAGCTCTAGCCATTTTGTCCTTTGTCATTTGAGGTTGGGAGGGAAACCCACTACCGAGACTAATTTGTAAGTCGGAAGATGACAATATTTCACATGTCATGAGCATGCAGATGCTATCCGCCTTGCATTGGCTAGTCCGAAAAGGTACGATAGCCAGACCTATGCAAAGGTTAGTAGGGCATGAGCACACCGTCATACACTCTGACTAACACAATAGAATCTTTAAACCTGTGGGGATCGCACGATCCCAGTTGTTGAAAGCTGGATTTGACTCCATCTAACGCTCACCGTAACTAGGAGTCATAAGGGTGGTCTTGGGCTGACTTCGAAGCAAGGTGCGTGACTTGGATCAGCCAAGACGGAATTTGCCCCTCCATCTCGGAGGGATATTCTCTGGTTCCTCTCGTGTGATATGATTCAGAAGCATTTCCATGCGCTACTCGATCAAGTGTTGATCAAGGTATTCTGACTTAGTGAAGCTGGAGGGAATCAGTTATCACTGCAACGAGAAGAGAGTAAACCGGCACTGGGATGACGGAATATCTCCTGTGGTTTATCACCAAGATCGTAAGGCAAAGGGACTTGGACAGATTTGTCACATTGAGGGCACTTGCGTAAACCGGGAGTCGGCAAGTCTTGCTAGAGTCCGCTACCAATTATCAGCTCTAGTTGGAAAGTCACTAAGCTATTGCTCTGACTGAATGATTACTGAGCTATGTCCGGCTTATTATAAGCCCGCGGGATCACACACTTAAGAGAGTGGGACTAGGCGGATGTTGATCCGACTATCACAAGCTGGCAAGTTGGACTTGTTCGGACATGGACACGTGTCAATGGGATGGACCCACTTTGACTAGGATTAGGGACTAGGACCGAGGGACATAAGGAGCTAAGCATATCTATGGGCAGAACGGAAGTGGACGTATCACCACAGACATGCCAGCTAATTTGGCATGGAGCTCTAGTTAGTAACCCGAGATGCGACTTGTGGTCTATAAGCCGAGTGAAACCACTTCAAGTTATCAAGATGGGACTAAATATATAATAGATGAAACAGGTGCAAGACAAATGTTGTAGACGGAAGATCTTGTATACACGGTTATTTCCAAAAGCACGTCATGTACGTGTGTGCGCTGTGGTCCCTAGTATTCAACATGTTTTTAGACCTATCGTTTGACGATATGGCGACACTCATATTGCTACATGAACAGGTGGAGAATAGCCGTGCATCCAAGTCTACCACTAAGTAGATCTCCAAGTTGTCGAGCCACAGGTCATATAGGGGGCAAGGAAAATCCAATCAAGCACGATCGAAATACTCTGGAAGTCATAGCTATAGGTGGAAAACTTTGTATTAGCCAAGTCACGAATCTTATACCCACGAAACCAAGGTACGCCTGGTAGGTCTGTGTCGGATACTCTAGCTCGTGTACTTCGTACGTGCACGTGCCAATCATCCACCATTTATTTTTTGCCGCATTCGCATGTGAAGAATATGTTTCGCTCGAGCGTTCATCGTCTAATGCACAAGAAACGACATGAAGACATGATATGAGAGACACCAGTGTTCGGATAGATGGCAACAGTGTATGGTAACACGGAAAATATTGTGGTGCAGAACAAAAATAAAACACAATGTATCTTTATTTCGAAAACATGAAAAAAAAAGTTTGCAGAATGGAAGGTACGTACACCTTTATATTGTATAGTCCTGGACAAACTAAATTAACCTACGCAGCATTAGATGGTGCTACGATTTTGACTCTAGAAGTCTACTCCTCATGGTCTCGATGTCCTTAAGTATGGTGAGGAGCATCCTCTTATTCTCCTTCACGTCTTCGTGGACAGCGACAACATTGTACTTAAATCTGTGTAGTAACCTACTGATGACTTCGTCGGTTATCACTCGTCAGTTCCTTTGTCAGGACTCTTCTTCGGTTCTTCTGCGCCAAGGCCAGGATATTTTCCTCCTTCTGCTTGCCTGAGAATCGAGAGGAGACGGCAAGCTGAGAACGTAGTCGACCGGGGAAAGAACTCGCCCAACAGAAGAATCTAGAGCGCACAGAAAAAGAAAGCAAAAAACTAATGTGAGCAATTAAGCTAAAAAGAGTCCTAAAACAAAATAGTGGCGAGGGGACGTATCACGTGCCCTAGCGGCTCCGTCGGCAGGCTGAAGACGACACTAGGCGAGTATGATTGTACAACAGAAGTCTGCCGTGGACATGACTCCAAAGGCAGTAATGGCTTCACAACATTGTCAGATAAAACACGAACGGTTTGGACGGATGACCCTAGAAATCATACAAATAAGAGTTGTTAGGCGCACGATTTTTTTTTGGCAAGAATGGGAAAAACCATATTTTAATAGAAAAATGCGAGGGAATGTATCACGAGGAGAAGCGTGTTCGAATAGCGGGCCGTGTAAGACGTCAGTGATGATCGCGTGCATTGCGTTCTGTCCATAATCTTTCTCGTCAACAAAAACAGACAACCCTAGAGAGCACAAAAAGAGCACCTCGCGGAAAAAGGCATGACAAGGAAGCGAGAAAAACAAAGTTGAAATAGAATAGATGCGATGCAATATACTGAGAGCAAAGACTAGCTCCCATAAGATGCTAGCGATGAGCCTGAGAAGTAGAGTTCAGTCGCAATAGCCTCCAAATGTTGTCGTTCATCGACAAGTATTAAAACAAAGAAACAAAAGTTAGGCATGCAAATTTAAAGTTTCAAAGCAAAAAATATACCACAAAACTATTTAAGCTAAGACGGCATACCTTGATTTGCTCGAACATGAGACAACTCGTCCTCCATTGGAAGCCATCAGAAGGGCAAGAGCTGTCCGGCAGGTCGAAGTAGCTTAAAAGAAAACACACACACAATAAAACAAACACACAAACACACGGTACACAACGTAGCAAAATAAAATAAATACACAGATCGTGAAATACACATACATTTTTGAAGCACAGAAGAAAGGGAAATGGACATTGCCTAGAGTGGGGTGAATAGGCGTTTTAAAATTATTACGGTTTAGACTCTAATAAATACGGAATAAAACTTAGCATTTAATTTATCAAGCCAAAACCTATATCCACTAGGTTCAACTAAGTGCACCAACAACCTATGCTAAGCAAGACAAGTAACAAGGTGATAGAAAGATATAATACTTTAAGCACGATGGCTATCACAATGTAAATTGCATAAGTAAAGGGCTCGGTTGAGAGATAACCGATAGATGCAGAGGCGATGATTTGTTTCCCGAAGTTCAATTTCAAAGAAGTTACGTCTCCGTTGGAGAGGTGTGGGGGCACAATGTACTTCGAACGCCACAAATGGCTCACCTCGAGGTGTGGTGGCTCGATGCTCACCCAACGCCATACAAGGCCTCACCCCAAGATGCGAATGCACGCAACTCACCGATGCCACAAAAGGCTCACCCTGTTCTCCCGTGAGCTCGCCACAAAGGCCTACTCACATGCCACTATGGGACACTTGAGAGCGGTCACTAAACCCGTACAAGGCTTGGGGCAATCTCCACAACTCAATTGGAGGGCTCCCAAGAAATGTCATAAAGGCTCCACAATTCCATAATAGGACAACAAGCTTAGGGAATCTCCACAACTTAATTGGAGGCTCCATGAACACACCACAACTCCACACAACCGTCTAGGGTTCCAATAACCCAAGAGAAACAAGCCCAAGAGCTTGAACTTGCCGAATCTCCGAGAAGAACTCAAACCTATGCACCAAATGCAAGAGGCAAGTCCTTCTCTCTCAAATTCCACCAAAGCTACAAAAGATATTGGGGGAATAAGAGATGAAGAACACAAGAGGAGAACACAAAACTCTCCAAGATCTAGATCCTAAGGATTCCTTCACAAAGAAGGGATTTGGTTAGGTGGGGTTATAGATCCAGATCTCCTCTCTCAAATCCCTCAAAAAGATGCAAGAATCATAGGAGGGGAGAGGGCAAGCTCTTCAAGGTCAACAATGGAGGAGAGAGAAGGGCAACAACCAAGAAGAACAAGTTACCCCATGAAGGGGAAGGGGAGATCCTTTTAAAGGGCTCCCCGAACTGCCTGTTACTCACAGAATCGCACATGACCGGTAGTACCGGTGGGTGGCCGGTACTACCAGTGGCACCAAGCCAACGCTCCAAAACGGCAACACGAACAAACAGAAATGATCCTGGCCTGTACTACTGCCTGTCCACCGGAACTTCCGACGGGGTCGGTACTACTGCCCAAAAAAAGATCCAAGTTTCGTCAAATAGATGCGACCAAGACAGAGAGGTTCCTGAACCGAAAACGGGGTTACCGGAATTGGGCCGGAATTAACACTGATACTACCGGCGGTAAAATGCCCTGGCGGTATGACATAGGTATGATTACTCGGGTGCTTATGATTTGCTACCCTATGATTGGATGAAGGCTTACGGCCCATGAAGGTTTCAGATGACAGCCGAAGGAAGCAACCGACAAAGGCTTTGACTCCACAACTCAATTGGAGGCTCCATGAACACACCACAACTCCACACAACCGTCTAGGGTTCTAAGAACCCAAGAGAAACAAGCCCAAGAGCTTGAACTTACCGAATCTCCGAGAAGAACTCAAACCTATGCACCAAATGCAAGAGGCAAGTCCTTCTCTATCAAATTCCACCAAAGCTACAAAAGATATTGGGGGAATAAGAGAGGAAGAACGCAAGAGGAGAACACAAAACTCTCCAAGATCTAGATCCCAAGGATTCCTTCACAAAGAAGGGATTTGGTTAGGTGGGGTTATAGATCTAGATCTCCTCTCTCAAATCCATCAAAAAGATGCAAGAATCATAGGAGAGGGAAGGGGAGAGGGCAAGCTCTTCAAGGTCAACAATGGAGGAGAGAGAAGGGCAAAAACCAAGAAGAACAAGTTACCCCACGAAGGGGAAGGGGAGCTCCTTTTAAAGGGCTCCCCAAACTGCCTGTTACTCACAGAATCGCGCATGAACCATAGTACCGGTGGGTGGCCAGTACTACCAGTGGCACCCAGCCAACAGTCCAAAACGGCAACGCGAACAAACAAAAATGATCCTGGCCGATACTACTGCCTGTCCACTGGAACTTCCAAAGGGGTCGGTACTACCACCCGAAAAACCGATCCAAGTTTTGTCAAATAAATGTGACCAAGACAGAGAGGTTCCTGAACCGAAAACGGGGTTACCGAAATTTGGGCCAGAATTAACACTGATACTACCGGCGGCAAAATTCCCTGGCGGTATGACATAGGTATGATTACTCGGGTGATTATGATTTGCTACCCTATGATTGGATGAAGGCTTATGGCCCATGAAGGTTTCAGATGACAGCCCAAGGAAGCAACCGACAAAGGCTTTGATTGTATTAGGAATGAGACTATGAACCGACGTTGTGTTGGTATTGTAATTACGCGTGTATGAACTGCATACAGCTTTGAGACCCGGCCTATTATATATAGGACAGGAGAAGCCAAGCGAGGGTACCAAAATCTAGAAGACAACTTGTAATAGTGCAATTACTCAATGTTTAGGCGACTTTGATTCCATTGTTTTCCTGACATCCGACGAAATCCCCAGCGTTCTCTTTTCCACAAAACCCCAACTCCATCACCATGGGCATTTCTGAGGTTACCCCTTGTCAATTGGCGCTGTCTGTGGGAAACCTGAATGCTGGAAACACGGATTTAGCAGAAAGCTCTCCACCAAGCATCAACTCGACGAAAGCAGATCCATGCCTGCCTACCCCCATATTAGTACCCGCCGATTTTAACGGCGGATCCGATCTAATCATTGAAAGCTTCCACTTCCAAACAGACAACCCGCAAGAAACACACCCTTCGGCCCTGATCGCATCAAAATTGTTGGTGAGAAAAGCTACACCTATGGAGGTACCAACATCTTCTGTCGGATCCTCCACGGATGTCACATCACAGATAAAGCAGGCGAAGAAGGTCAGCCAACCCCACCATACGAAGCAAACCCGACAAACTCAAAACCTGACGAAAGCAGCAAAATCGTCGACTTCGAAGAAAGGATGGTGAAAATCTATCCAAAACTACGATCATGGAATACTATCAGCCCAAACTTTGAAGCAGGAGATGACGCCATTATGCCACGCATAACATGCCACCAAGTGTGCATGATCAACAGAGATACCTTAACACCACATGACGAAAACGGTGATCCTATCATCAACCCCGATGATATTTTGTCAGATGACCATGCAGGAAACCACGACAATGAAGGAGACCACAAAAACGAAGGAGGAACAGGAGATAATCGCATAGTCCAAGGAAGAGGCGGAGAACGACACGCGGAAGAGAGACAAGGACTTTGGCTACCAGCGTCGGCATGGCAAAAAGCAAGGGAGGCAATTTCAGGAGCAGTCCCGATGACAACGGATGCTTCACATGAGGATCTACTAGCATACCAATATCTACTCCACCACAAGAAGAGAGACCTATTTAGGATGCAAAGGCAACTTTATGAAAGAAAGCGATTAGCCGACGAATCCAGCTTACGACGAGCACAATTAAGCTCTACTCGAGGATCGAGGAGTGTAATAGGAGCAGCACCACCAAGAAGGGCAACATCTCGACTACAAAATATCCTCGAAGCAGAAAAGAAGTGGAATCATCCGATATCTCGACTTATCATTCATGTCAATTGCAAGTAGTAAACATCAAGGCAAAACAGCTCAGGCAGCCTTTGTGGCCACGCAAACATATCTGATCACCACTCAACCCACACCCGACGATCCACGTGTGGCCCTTCACTGCTCCGCCCTGATGAACCTTGGCATGGTAGGAGCCTCTCTCGCGGAAGCAGAACAAGGAATCACACATCAACACGAAATATCCCCACACCGTCACAACAGTCCTCGGCAAGTAGGACACACCCGACGATCTCGATCACCACACCAGGCGCATCTCGTAGGATCTGAGCCACGAAGCAATACAAGAAATGACAACACCCAACATCAGAGCAATGGATCCAGAGATGAAAGCCGCAGCCAACGATATCAGGATGGATACGACGAAGACAATCACGAGCTATGAGGGGCCACCTGTTTCACGCAGACGATTCACAAGGCCTCAGTGAAGGAAATATGCCCTGAGAGGCAATAATAAAGTTGTTATTATATATTCCTTATATATATGATAGATGTTTATTTTACATGCTAGAATTGTATTGATCGGAAACATCAATACACGTGTGTTTAATAAACAAAAAGGGTTCCTAGTTATGCCTCTCTTATAGACTAGCTTGTTGATTAACAAGATGATCAAGGTTTCCTGATCATGGACATTGGATGTTGTTAATAACAAGGTCACACCATTGGTGGAATGATGTGATGAACATTCATCCGAAGTATAGCACTACTTTCAATTCATTATGTTTATATTGCTTTAACATCATACAAAGTAATCTTTATCCTTAGACCATGAGATCATGTTAATTGCTAACATCGGAAGAGTATCTTGATAACATCAAACGTCACACCGTAACAGGGTGACTATAAAAATGGGTTCAGTACTACGAAGGTGTTATGTTGAGGCTCATGGATCAAGAGTGAAATTTGTCAATCTAGATGACGGATAGATATACTCTGGGCCCTCTCGGTGATATCACATTGAGATAGCTTGCAAGCAAGTGATATGATCACTAGAATGTTATATCATGGGAACGAGAAAAGAGTGCATGTCGGTAACGAGATCAAACTAGTATGGAGATACCGATGATCGAATCTCGGACATGTAATATATCGAGAGACAAAGGGATTTAGTTACAAGCGTTAAAGGTTCTCACGATCACAGAAGTCATCGTTGAATGTGTAGGAGTCAGTACGGATCTCCAGGTCCCGTTGCTGATTATTGATCGGAGAAGGGTCTCGATCATGTCTGCATTATTCGAGAACCGTAGGGTGGCACACTTAAGAGTTACCGGACACCATTTTGGAGCACATATGTTTCAGACGAAAGAATTGCAAAGCGCAGGAATTGTTTCAATAGAAACCGGAAATTGTTTCGGGTGAAATTGCAGAAGGTGGTTCTGCATGTGATATTGAAATATTGCAAGGGGCTATATGTGAATGTTTGTTAATTAAAGTAATTAAAAAAATTCTGAATAAATTTAATAAAAAGAGTTTTATTAAATGACAGAGCATTAAATTTGGAGAAATTTAATGCATTTAAAGTGGAGACTTTAAAGGGAATGTGAAGAGGCATTTTAATGTGGAGGGGTTACCACCACATGAATGGGGGAGGTGAGGGGTCACCCCCCATGCGCCGGCCATGGAGAGAGGGGGCACCCCCCCCCCTCATCCTATAAAAGGCCACCCATTCCCTCCTTCATCCACACACCTCCTTGTGAAGGATCTCTCTCCCCCTCTAGAATTATTCCCCCATGGTCTCGAATTAGCGAGATACATGTTCCCGGTGGCATTTTGTCTGGAAGGAGTTGCTGCTTCTGCTGGATCGCTGGAGCGAGGAGGTGGAGGTTGTCCGGTGGATTGAACGTGTGTCCGAGTGCGGATGCGCTGCTGAGTTGCGGCGCTCGGACTTCCTCACGATCTTGAGATCGGCAAGTGTACGACTACATCAACCACGAGTTCCTACTCGTTAACAAAGCTCGTTGTCTACGAGGGTAAGTTCTCGTTGGATGTATGTCCACCCGTTGCTTTGTACCTAGTAGATAGATCTTCGCGCGTAGTTCACACCGTAGGAAAAATTTTGTTTTCTATGTTGCGGACCGAATAGTGGTATCAGAGCCTGATCTATGCGTAGGTGCTTAGCACGGGTAGTACACATATGTTGATATGTGGGCGATGATGATCATGTTATTGCATCTTCTATGTATTTTGGATATTGGTAGCATAGTGGGATGAAGCGGCCCGGACCAACCTTACATGTCATTGTACATGAGACCGGTTCCACGACTGACATGCAACTTGTTTTGCATAAGTGGCTGGCGGGTGTCTGTCTCTCCTACTATAGTCAATATCTGATTTACAACGAGTTGCTAATAACTTAGTTATCCTCGTTGTGGTTCATGTTCGTAGGTGAGAACGGTTCTATCTCCGAAAGCCCTAAGCCACGTAAAACTTGCAATTGATAAATTAGAGGCGTCTAGTTTAGATCGTTGCTAGGCTAGTGTATTGATATGGTATTGTTGTAAGTAGATGTATGGTAGATACTCTTACAACACAGTCAATGTGTAAGTTCCATAAACCTTGGCCTTACACACAAAGGAATGATAGAGATCATACCACGATGCAAGTGATAGAGATCAAATGCATGGACCATATCATCTCACTTTACACATTAGATGTTAGCATCTTATACTGCTAGTTTGGCGCGTTTGGTAGCATTATAAGATGATCCCTCATTTAGATATCAAGATAAAAATGTGTTCTTCCTTGAGTATGCACCGTTCTATGGATCGTGTTTCGAGACATCACGTGATGATCGGGTGTACTTGAATCTACGCTTTCATAGGAACGGGTGTAAGACAGTTTTACACACGCGAATACTAAGGTTCTTACTTGGCGAGCCTAGCATGTATAGACATGGCCTCGGAACACGGACCGAAAGGTTAAGCGTGAGTCATATGGTTGATATGATGACCATATAGATGCTCGCCTTTGAAGCTATATCAACTCACGTGATGATCGGACTTGGTGTAGTGGATTTGGTTCATGTAATCACCAAAAGGACACGAGGGATGTCGTTTTTGAGTGGGAGTTCGTTAGTAATTTGGATTAGTTGAACTCAATCTATCATAAACTTAGTCTAAATAAACTTTACAAATTCTATTGTAGATGGCACCACCTGCTTTTAATTTCAATGTGTTCATGGAGAAAGAGAAACTTGCTACGAACGGTAGCAACTTCACCAACTGGGCTATGAATTTGAGGATTCTCCTCACTGCTGCACAGAAGCAATATGTGCTAGATGCGCCGCTAGGCCCCCCACCAGCTCCTGATGCCCCTGACGAGGAAAAGAATGTCTATGTGACTCATTAGGAGGACCACGACTTAGTTCATTGCGGCATACTGTATGGGCTAGAGCCAGAACTTCAAAAGCGTTTTGAAAATGGCAATGCCTTTGATACCATGAGAGAATTGAAAATGATTTTCGATACCCATGCTGCCGTAGAGAGTTATAATGCTACAAAAAAGTTCTTTAGCTGCATGATGGAGGAAAACAGCTCCGTTAGTGAGCACGTACTCAAAAAGTCTAGGTACTCCGATAAGTTTGTGTCCTTGGGAATAACGATTCCCATTGACTTAGGCATACAACATGTTCTCCAATCTCTGCCACCTAGCTACAAGAGCTTCGTGATGAACTATAATATGCAGGGCATGAAGAAGTCTCTTCCCGAGCTTCTGTCAATGCTCAAGACTGCAGAAGTGGAGATTAGGAAAGAACATCAAGTATTGATGATCAATAGGACCACCGGTTTCAAGAAGGACAAGAAAGGCAAGCACAAGGGAAAGAAGGGTGGCAAGTCTATTGCCACGCCTGAAAAGAAACCCCGGGCTGGCCCTAAGTCTGACACCGAGTGCTACTATTGCAAGGGGACTGGCCATTGGAAGCGCAACTGCCCCAAGTATTTGGCGGACAAGAAGTCCAGCAAGGCAAACAAAGGTATATGTGATATACATATTATTGATGTGTACTTGACTAGTACTCGCAGTAGCACCTGGGTATTTGATACCGGATCGGTTGCCAATATATGTAACTCGGTTCAAGGGCTACGGAACAAGCGACAACTAGCAAAGGATGAGGTCAGGATGCGGGTCGGCAATGGATCAAGAGTTGATGTGATCATCGTCGGGACGCTACCTCTCCATTTGCCATCGGGATTAGTTATAAACCTAAATAATTGTTATTTGGTGCCTGCACTGAGCATGAACATTGCATCTGGATCGTGTTTGATGCAAAGTGGTCATTCCTTTAAATCTGAAAACAATGGTCGTTCGATTTATAAGAATGATATCTTTTATGGTCATGCACCTATGTTGAATGGTTTATTTCTGTTGGATCTCGATAGTAATATTACGCACATTCATAATGTTAATGCTAAAAAGATTAAACTTGATGATGATATGTCTACATGTATGTGGCACTGCCGTCTAGGTCATATTGGCGTTAAACGCATGAAGAAACTCCATTCTGATGGACTTTTGGAATCACTTGATTTTGAATCATTTGATACATGTGAGCCATGCCTTATGGGCAAGATGACTAGAACGCCGTTTTTCGGTTCAATGGAACGGGCGACAGATATATTTGAAATCATACATACTGATGTGTGTGGACCAATGAGTGTGTCGGCGCGAGGTGGATATCATTATTTTGTTACTTTCACGGATGATTTGAGTAGATACAGGTATATCTATTTGATGAAACACAAGTCTGAAAAAGTTCAAGGAATTTCAGAATGAAGTGGAAAATCATCGTAATAGAAAGATCAAATTTCTACGACCTGACCGTGGAGGAGAGTATCTAAGTTACGAGTTTAGCATACACATGAAAGAGTGTGGAATAGTTTCACAACTCACGCCTGCCAGAACACCACAACGTAATGGTGTGTTGGAACGTCGTAATCGTACCTTATTGGATATGGTTCGATCTATGATGTCTCTGACTGACTTACCTCTGTCATTTTTGGGTTATGCACTAGAAATAGCTGCATTCACTTTAAATCGGGCACCATCTAAATCCGTTGAAACGACACCGTATGAATTATGGTTTGGAAACAAACCTAAGCTATCATTTCTTAAAGTTTGGGGATGCGATGTTTATGTGAAGAAACTTCAACCGGATAAACTCGAACCCAAAGCGGAAAAATGCATCTTCATAGGATACCCTAAGGAAACAATTGGGTATACCTTCTACCACAGTTCTGAGGGCAAGGTTTTTGTTGCCAAGAATGGATCCTTTCATGAGAAGGAGTTTCTCGCGAAAGGTGTGAGTAGTCGGAAGGTAGAACTCGAAGAGGTTATTGAACCTTCTCTTCATGGAATGGCGAGTGGCGCAGCACCGGAAGTTGTTTCGGAGTTGACTTCACCTGATGAAGAGAGAGCTAATGATAATGATCATGAAACTTCGAAAGAGGACACTACCGAACCTCGCAGGTCAAGCAGGACACGTGCAGCTCCTGAACTGTACGGCAATCCTGTTGTGAATTTCATGGTTGATGAAATGGGACCCTGCGACGTATGAAGAAGCGATGATGAGCCCGGATTCCAACAAATGGCTAGAAGCCATGAAATCCGAGATGGAATCCATGTGCGAGAACCAAGTTTGGAACTTGGTGGACTTACCTCACGACCGAAAGGCCGTTGAGAATAAATGGATTTTCAAAAGAAAAACTGATGCTGATGGTAATGTGACCATCTATAAGGCTCGACTTGTCGCAAAGGGGTTTCGACAAATTCAAGGAGTTGACTACGATGAGACATTCTCTCCCGTAGCGATGCTTAAATTGGTTAGGATTATGTTAGCAATTGCTGCATATTTCGATTATGAAATATGGCAGATGGATGTCAAAATTGTGTTCCTCAATGGTAAGATTGAAGAAGAGTTTTATATGATACAACCTAAGGGTTTTTTCGATCCTAAGGATGCTAATAAGGTATGCAAACTTCAGCGATCCATCTATGGACTGAAGCAAGCATCCCGGAGTTGGAATCTCCGCTTTGATGAGGTGATCAAAGAGTTTGGATTTGTCCAAACTTATGGAGAGGCTTGTATTTACAAGAAAGTGAGTGGGAGCAATGTGGCATTTCTGATATTATATGTGGATGACATATTATTGATTGGGAATGATATAGATCTTTTAAACAGTGTTAAAAGTTATCTAAAAAGCAAATTTTCGATGAAAGACCTTGGTGAAGCGTCATATATATTAGGCATTAAAATCTATAGAGATAGATCAAGGCGCCTAATTGGGCTATCGCAGAGTACATACCTTGATAAGATATTAAAGAAGTTTAATATGGACGAAAGTAAGAAGGGGTTCTTACCTATGTTGCAAGGCAAGACATTGAGTAAGACTCAAAGTCCGGCTACGGCGGAAGAAAGAGAGATGATGGATAAGATCCCCTATGCCTCGGCCATAAGCTATATTATGTATGCCATGCTATGTACAAGACCGGATGTGGCACATGCTATTAGTTTGACTAGTAGGTACCAATCTGATCCAGGTTCGAAACACTGGATAGCGGTAAAGAACATCCTCAAGTACTTGAGAAGAACTAAGGATATGTTTCTTATATACGGAGGTGAAGAAGAGCTAGTCGCTAAGTGTTATGTCGATGCTAGTTTTGACACCGATCCGGATGACTCTAAGTCTCAATCCGGATACGTATTTCTCTTGAACAGAGCAGCAGTTAGTTGGAGGAGTTCCAAACAACCTATGGTGGCTGGATCAACGACGGAGGCGGAATATGTTGCTGCTTCAGAAGCGACACGGGAAGCAGTTTGGATGAAACGGTTCATTACGGAACTGGGTGTGGTTCCCAGTGTGTTGGACCCGATGGTGATCTGTTGTGACAACAATGGAGCCATAGCCAACACAAAGGAACCGAGGTCTCACAAGAATTCCAAACATATTAAGCGCCGGTTTCACTCCATCCGCGAGCATGTCAAGGATGGAGATATAAAGATTTGTAAAGTACACACGGACCTAAATGTAGCAAATCCGTTGACTAAAGTTCTCCCTAGGGCAAAACATGATCAACACCATAACTCCATGGGTGTTAGATTTATCACTATGTGAACTAGATTATTGTCTCTAGTGCAAGTGGGAGACTAAAGGAAATATGCCCTAAGAGGCAATAATAAATTTGTTATTATATATTCCTTATATATATGATAGATGTTTATTTTACATGCTAGAATTGTATTGATCGGAAACATCAATACACGTGTGTTTAATAAACAAAAAGGGTTCCTAGTTATGCCTCTCTTATAGACTAGCTTGTTGATTAACAAGATGATCAAGGTTTCCTGATCATGGACATTGGATGTTGTTAATAACAAGGTCACACCATTGGTGGAATGATGTGATGAACATTCATCCAAAGTATATCATTACTATCAAGTCATTATGTTTATATTGCTATAACATCATACGAAGTAATCTTTATCCTTAGACCATGAGATCATGTTAATTGCTAACACCGGAAGAGTATCTTGATAACATCAAACGTCACACCGTAACAGGGTGACTATAAAGATGGGTTCAGTACTACGAAGGTGTTATGTTGAGGCTCATGGATCAAGAGTGGAATTTGTCAATCCAGATGACGGATAGATATACTCTGGGCCCTCTCGGTGATATCACATTGAGATAGCTTGCAAGCAAGTGATATGATCACTAGAATGTTATATCACGGGAACGAGAAAAGAGTGCATGTCCGTAACGAGATCAAACTAGGTATGGAGATACCGATGATCGAATCTCGGACATGTAATATATCGAGAGACAAAGGGATTTAGTTACAAGCGTTAAAGGTTCTCACGATCACAGAAGTCATCGTTGAATGTGTAGGAGTCAGTACGGATCTCCAGGTCCCGCTGCTGATTATTGATCGAAGAAGGGTCTCAATCATGTCTGCATTATTCGCGAACCGTAGGGTGGCACACTTAAGAGTTACCGGACACCATTTTGGAGCACATATGTTTCAAACGAAAGAATTGCAAAGCGCAGGAATTGTTTCAATAGAAACCGGAAATTGTTTCGGGTGAAATTGTAGAAGGTGGTTCTGCATGTGATATTGAAATATTACAAGGGGCTATATGTGAATATTTGTTAATTAAAGTAATTAACAAAATTCTGAATAAATTTAATAAAAAGAGTTTTATTAAATAAGAGAGCATTAAATTTGGAGAAATTTAATGCATTTAAAGTGGAGACTTTAAAAGGGAATGTGAAGAGGCATTTTAATGTGGAGGGGTTACCACCACATGAACGCGGGAGGTGAGGGGTCACCCCCCCATGCGCCGGCCATGGAGAGAGGGGGCACCCCCTCCTCCTATAAAAGGCCACCCATTCCCTCCTTCATCCACACACCTCCTTGTGAAGGATCTCTCTCCCCCTCTAGAATTATTCCCCCATGGTCTCGGATTAGCGAGATACATGTTCCCGGTGGCATTTCGTCTGGAAGGAGTTGCTGCTTCCGCTGGATCGCTGGAGCGAGGAGGTGGAGGTTTTCCGGTGGCTTGAACGTGTGTGCGAGTGCGGATGCGCTGCTGAGTTGCGGCGCTCGGACTTCCTCGCGATCTTGAGATCGGAAAGTGTACGACTACATCAACCACGAGTTCCTACTCGTTAACAAAGCTTGTTGTCTACGAGGGTAAGTTCTCGTTGGTTGTATGTTCACCCGTTGCTTTGTACCTTATAGATAGATCTTGGCATGTAGTTCACACCGTAGGAAATTTTTTGTTTTCTATGCTGCGGACCCAACACTCAGTGCCCAAGGACTTCAAACTTCGACACAACCGCCACAAATACGATGGACTCCAGGAACCCGAAGCTTGGTTAGCAGACTATTTGGCCACCGTCAAACTACAGGGTGGCTCCACAACTACCGCAATGCAAAGTTTACAACTACATCTCACCGGTGCTGCAAGAACGTGGCTAAGGCGGTTACCCGGAGATTCCATCAGGAGCTTGAATGACCTGGAAGATAAGTTCATCCGGCACTTCCAATCCACGTTTAAGCGACCAGCATCCTTGGAGCAGCTGCGAGCATGCAAACAAAAATCTGGGGAATCCATAAGAGCATTCATCCAACAATGGAATAGCATTAAAAATTCAGCTGAGTCCATATCCGAGGAAAGGGCCATCGACGCCTTCAATGACGACCTATGTCGATGAGAGATCATAGAAGAATTGGGACGGGTCAAACCCAAAACAATTTCCCAGCTAATGGACATAGCAAATCGCTGGCTGATGGGGAGGATGCGCTGCATAATAAACACGCGCGATCACCCAAAGAAGACAGAGATAGGCGCGGCAATGATAGAAGAAGAAGGAATAATGAATGAAAAACGGGACCAAGTTATGTCGCAACAAGTTTTTCGGGAGAGGGTCACAATAGAGGCAACGACCATAACAGCGGATACGGCCAGAACAGGGATGACGTCAGAGGGAGCCAGTCCACATAGCGGTACCAGCCAAGAGCACGAGATCCACCTATGTCCATAATGCAAATGTTGGAAGGACCCTGTAATATGCATTTTTACATCGACTAAGCAGGCATGCGACAATCCAACCATCTCATTAAAGACTGTCGAACGTTCCTGAAGATGCATGAGCTATGTAATGCAAAGGCAACTGATACGTCGTAAACGTATCTGTAATTTTTGATGTTCCATGCTTGTTTTATATCTAATTTTGTTCACACTTTGAGGTATTTTTATACATTTTCTAGAACTAACCTATTAACAAGATGATAGTGCCAGTTGCCTATTTTCTGCTGTTTTTGGTTTCAAAAAAGCTATTAAGGAAATATTCTCGAAATTGGATGGGACAAAAGCCAAAGTCAATATTCTACCTGAAGCAACACGGAGTCCGGAGGGGATACGAAGTGGCGCACCAAGGAGGCCACACCTGCTGGCGGCGCGGCCAGCCCTAGGCATGCCACCAGGGGTGTGGGCCCCCTGGTACTCCACCGACCTTGCCCCTTCGCCCATAAAAGCCTCCCAGGATGAAAACCTTAAGTACCCGATCAAAAATCCACGAAAGAGTCTATAGCCGCCGCCATCTCCATCCCTAGATCGGGGGGATCCGAAGCTCTTCCCGGCACCCTGTCGGAGGGGAGAGATCACCCTGGAGGCCTTCTTCATCACCATGCCTGCCTCCGGTGTGATGCGTGAGTAGTTCACCCTTGGACTATGGGTCCATGTAGTAGCTAGATGGTTAGTTCTCCTCCTTTGTGCTATCATGTTTAGATCTTGTGAGCTCCGTTCATGATCAAGATCATCTATTTGTAATCTTACATGTTGTATTTGCGGGGATCCGATGGATATTGAGATACTATTTCAAATTGATTATTGATTCTATCATGTCTATTTTATTTGTGATCTTGCATGCTCTCCGTTGTTAGTAACTATCTTGGCCAAGTAGATGCTTGCAACTCCAAGAGGGAGTATTTATGCTCGATAGTGGGTTCATGCCTCTAGTAATCTGGGAAGTGACAGAAATCTCTAAGGTTGTTGATGTGTTGTTGCTACTAGGGAGAAAACATCAATACTTTGTCCATGGGGAAATCGTATTGTTTACTTTACACACTTTTCTTAATGCAATTATCTGTTGCTTGCAACTTAATACTGGAAGGGGTTCGGATGATAACCTGAAGGTGGATTATTAGTCATGGATGCAGTTGGATTACGGTCTATGTATAATGTTGTAATGCCCAATCAACTCTCATAGGAGTCAAGATGTCTAGTATATGCACTGTTATGCTTTCTCAAATCTGTCAATTACCCCGCTGTAATTTGTTCACCCAACATGTTATTTATCTTAAGGAGAAACACCTCTAGTGAACTATGGACCCCAGTCCATTCTTTTACCATTGATGTACCATCTACTGTTTACCGTTTACTGTTTACTTCCTGCAAGCAATTACTATCTTCCACACTATATGTTTAATCCTTTGTTTTCAGCAATACCAGTGAGATTGACAACCTCACTGTAAGTTGGCGCAAAGTTCTGTGGTTGTGTTGTGTAGGATTCCAAGTTGTTAGCAACACCTTGGAGTTGTTTCCTTGCTCCTACTGGTTCGATAACCTTGGTTTCATAACTGAGGGAAACTTGCTGCTCTGCTCATCATACCTTCCTCTTGGGGTTCCCAACGAGCTCGACGTATCTTGAGCCATCAAGCCTTTTTCTGGCACCATTGTCAGGGAGTCAAGGACAACTTCAATCCCTTCCTCCTCATCAATCACTTTTTCAGGGAGAAAGAAGATTCTTGCAAGGGGAGTCTCTCACAGCCAATCTCTTTACTTTGTCTTTATTTTGCTTAGTTTCTCTACTTATTTTTATCAACAATACAAAAAAATAGTTCCTTCTATAGTTGTTATTTTTGTTGGTCTATTATTGTCTTGCTTTATCATGCTTTCGATCAATGGTTGGTTTCTTTGAAACTAGATCTTATTGGCAAGGTGGGTTCACGAAAGAACAAAAATATTATGAGGAACACCGCTTGTCACAAAAAGGGAAACACTTATGGGAACAAATTAATAAATTGTATACCATTGCTAGAAATGTGTGCTCTACTTATAATGTTACTTATTGCTTTGATAAATCTTGTTGTTGCAGGAGGTATAAACACCTCCCTTTTCAATGTGAGTATAATGATGATGATACCATATCTTCTTATGTTAAGGGAAATTATGACTTTTATGATGTGGTACAAATTGAAGAATTTATTGCTTGGAAGGGTGCATTTGACCTTGATTATTTTCTTGAAAATATTGGTGATGCACCTTATAAATATGAGGTTTATGATATACTTAAATTTTGCTTTGATAATTACAAGGAAGAAAATGGCTATATTCTTAAATATCTTAATAGATGCTCTCCACCAACGGAAGAGACTAATGCCTTGCAGGAGCCTATGGAAGAAGAAATTGCTGAAAATGGAAGCTCATGTGATGATAAAGAGGAGGAAGAATGGAGCAGCTACCCATGTCTACCTCCCAATAAGAGTAACTCTTTAACTAATACCTTATTTGATCGCCCTCCATGCTTACCAAAGGAGGATGAGTGTGATATTTATATTGTTGAGTTTGTTCATGATGCTACTAAAAATCATTATGAGAGAGGAAAATATGGTTGTTGGAGTTATCATGTTACTAAAACACCTCTCTTTATATTGAAAGTTCCAAAGTTGCTATTGTTTTACCTACCCATTCTTGTTACTATGTGCTTCTTTGATTTATTTTCTTACAAGATTACTATGCATAGGAAGTGGGTTAGACTTAAATGTGTATCATATTTGCTCCTTGATGCTCTCTTTTGCTTCAATTCATATTTCTTATGTGAGCATCTTCTCAAATTACTGAGCCTAGCACAAAGGCTTTAAAGAAAAGCACTATTGGGAGATAACCCAAATTATTTTTACTTTCAGTAAGTTTTTCTTTTGTTGAGTCTTGGAAGTTATTTCCTTAGTAATAACCTATCCTTATCCTTTTTGTGTGGTTTTTGTGCCAAGAATAACCTCTAATGAGAGAGAGTAAGACTTGGGAAAGTTGTTGTCCCAAAACAGATTTTTGTGCTTCACTATAAAAAAATCGTGAAAAATACCTGTACGTCGGATTGAGCTATAATCTTTTTTCTTACGCACCAGTTTATTATCTAACTTTCGTTAGTTTAGCACTTTTGGTTTTGAGCAACAGAAGGTCTTCACAAAAATCGGTTTTTACCTGCTGGTCTGTTTTGACAGATTTCTGCCATTATTTGCATTTGCCTCTTAATCTCTTTCTCTTTGAGTTCTCTTTGATCACTTGAGCTTTTAGAAGGAATTGATAAAGTAGCTTGTGTTTTAATGGAAGTTTTACTTGTGTTGAAACTAAACCCAAAGACTTATTATCTTGAATACACTAATGTTGCTAATGAAGATTGTGTGAAGTTTTGTATGAAGGAAATTTTAAAGTGTAGGGAAGAATAATGTGATGAGATGAAGTATGGACAAAAGCTCAAGCTTAGGGATGCCACCCGTGTCACCCCAAGAAATATTCAAGAAGTACAAGCGTCAAAGCTTTGGCATCCCCTTCTTCACTAATAAAAATCTCAGGTTTTCCTCCGAACACTTCATTTTTATTGTTTCATGCACAATTGTGTTGTTCTTGGAGCACCTTTGTTTTTGTTTTTAGTTTTCTTTTGTTTGGTTTGCTTAAATAAATTGGTTGGACCCCGCATTCATACATTGTTTCAAATAAGTTGATTTGTGTTGGAAAAGAGTAGGAAGTTTCATGCTTATAAGTGGTACAAAAGGAGCTTGTTTTGACTGTGGTCTAGACTTTACCACGTCATGTTTGATGTTGCTTTGACTTTATGCTTAGTAATTATTGTTGTAGCACCACTTGTTCCAAACAATTGAGATTGCTTAATGTGCCTTGAAAGAATTATACGTTGTTTTAGCATACATAAGCATAATATTGTGGTATTCTCCTTTGATGCTTTATTTGGGTTGACTTGGCACATGCTTACACCATGTTAAGACTATACCAGTCACCTTAACCTCTATCATCATTAGTTTTGACTTTTAATATCACTTTATGCTTTAATTAATAATGTTTTGTCGCTTTTCATGATTATGGCCATTATTGCTCTCTTAGTTGGTCGCTCCCTGTCTTTTGCTAGCCTCCACATGTACCAAGTATGAGTTCCACTCGTGCATCCAACTCCAAATGAAACCAAGTTATTCCAAAGAGGCCACTATAAATTCCTATGCATTGTGTGTTACACCATTCCAAGTATATTCATGCTTTTATCTACCTTGCAAATTAAACTTGTTATGTGAAAATTAGTGATTAAAGCTCTCACAAACTTGATGACACACTTTACTTTCTTGCACTTAATAAACTTGAACCATTGTGTCCATCTATGTTGCTTTTATGCTTGCGCTTTATAAGTTGTGAATTAGCAGAACCATGTACCATGGGGAATGCTTTCAACATTGCACTTATTATTCAGTTGATATCATGTTCTTTTGTTTATGGATCCCGGCGGTGTGAAATAAAAGGGGAACTTGTGAGCTCATGGAGTTTTTATGTGTGTTAGACCTAAGCCATTCCTAATCATGGTGAAAACTTGCAGCATAACCATAGTGATCATTCTGTGAAGCATCCTCAATAAAAACCTATGCAAATAGCAAATAAAAAGATCGCTGAGATGCTCATTGTCTGTTGCCTTGTCATTTTGATATTGGATAGCTCCTGTATCATGGGGCAAGGGGTACCCCGTTGGCGGTTCTCTAAGATACACATGTACTTACAGTGACAAGAACTTACTCATGACTAAAGTTGAGTAGCGTGAGGTTCGGTACTCGTAAGCAAGGGGCATGAGATTTTGAACTTATAACTTGTCAAGCATATCCTCGTACTTGTGTCACTTTAACCTTAATCACCTCAAGATGCTTATGATAGGGGCAATGAGAGCTTAAAGCTACTAAGTACCATAATTTTTGGAAGCTCTTTATGAAACTTGAAATCCCTGCTTCCCTCTATGAAGAGCCTTTCTTTTTACTTTTATGTTGAGTCTCCATCTTCTATCTTTATGCACCTATTGAGAGAGCATAGTGGTCATTCTTAGTTTAATGTGCATTGTCCCAAAACTCATTGATTGATTCATAACTTTGATATTGCTTGTTCTTAAATTATTTGTATCTAGTCACCCTTATGAACTTTGAAGGTGTCCTATGCATTTATGTTTTGCTATACCATGAGGGACAAGCTGAATACCACTCTTATTATGTTTTCTATATGTGAAACAAACAAACGTCTTTCAATGCATTGTTATTCATGATCTTTTGTTTGTACCTTTTCATGTTACAACACAGTTGCTATGTCTTTCATTTCTATGATAGAGTACTATGATCCCAGCTATCAATGTTTTACAAATACCTTGATCAAGATTGTGATGGTGCATGTCACCTCAAATATTATTCTTTTTATCACTTACCTACTCGAGGACGAGCAAAAGTTAAGCTTGGGGATGCTTGATACATCGTAAACTTATTTATAATTTTAGATATTCCATGCTTGTTTTATATCTACTTTCTTATGTTTTGTTCACACTTTGAGGTATTTCTATACATTTTCTAGAACTAACCTATTAACAAGATGCCACAATGCCAGTTGCATGTTTTCTGCTATTTTTGGTTTCAGAAAAGCTATTAAGGAAATATTCTCGGAATTGGACGAGACAAGAGCCAAAGTCAATATTTTACCCAAAGCAACACGGAGTCCAGAGGGGAGACGAAGTGGCGCACCAGGGCGATGATACATTGCAAATGTATCTACAATTTTTGATGTTCCATGCTTGGTTTTATCCACTTTCTTGTGTTTTGTCCACACTTTGGAGTACTTTTCATATGATTTCTTGGACTAACCTATTAACAAGATCCACAGTGTCAGCTGCCTGTTTTCTGTTGTTTTTGGTTCCAGGAAAGTCAGAAAATGAATATTCTCGGAATTGGACGGGACAAAAGCCAAAGTGCCTATTTTTCCGGAAGTCATCAGATGCCAGAATACGAGACGGAGAAGGGCTAGAGGGCGGCCACACCACCTGGCCGCGCGGCCAGGCTTGGCCCGCGCTAGGGGGTGGTGTGGCCAGCCCAAGCACCCCCTCGGCCTCTCCTTCTGCCTATAAGAGGCCCTCGATACGAAAATCCTAAGTACCCGATCAAAAATCCACGAAAGAGTTTGTAGCCGCCGTCATCTCCATCCCTAGATCGAGAGGGATCTGAAGCTCTTCCCGGCAACCTGTCGGAGAGGGGAATTCACCCTGGAGGCCTTCTTCATCACCATGCAAGGCTCCGGTGTGATGCGTGAGTAGTTCATCCTTGGACTATGGATCCATGCAGTAGCAGCTAGATGGCTGGTTCTCCTCCTTTGTGCTTTCATGTTTAGATCTTGTGAGCTCTGTTCATGATCAAGATCATCTATTTGTAATTCTGCATGTTGTGTTTGCGGCGATCCGATGGATATTGAGATGCTATTTCAGATTGATTATTGATTCTATCATGTCTTTGTTATTTGTGATCTTGCATTTTTTCCGTTGTTAGTAGCTATCTTGGCCAAGTAGATGCTAGCAACTCCAAGAGTTAGTATTTATGCTCGATAGTGGGTTCATGCCTCTGGTAATCTGGGGAAGTGATGGAAATCTCTAAGGTACTAGATGTGCTGTTGCTACTAGGGAGAAAACAACAATCCTTTGTTCATAGAACAATCATATTGTTTACTTTACACGCAATTCGTAAAGCAATAATCTGTTGCTTGCAACTTCATACTGGAGGGGGTTCGGATGATAACCTGAAGGTGGATTATTAGTCATAGATGCAGTTGGATGGCGGTCTATGTATAATGTTGTAATGCCCAATAAAGTCTCAAAGGAGTCAAGATGATTAGTATATGCATGTATTGCTTTCTCGATGTTTGTCAATTGCCCCACTGTAATTTGTTCACCTAGCTGTTATCTATCTTAAGGAGAGCCACCTCTAGTGAACTATGGATCCCAGTCCTTTCTTTTACATACAATCTATAAACTGTTTACTTTTTTGTGTTTACTTTCTGCAAACTATTACTTCCTTCCATTCGATACGTTTAATCCTTTGTTTTCAGCAAAACACGGTGAGATTGACAACCTCATCGCAAGGTGGGGAAAAAGTTCTGTGGTTGTGTTGTGCAGGTCTCCACGTTGCTACTAGCACCGGTAGTGCGCCCTGCCAAGGCTCAGCTAGCAACACCTTTGGGGTGTTTCCTTGCTCCTACTGGTTCGATTAAACCTTGGTTTCATAACTGAGGGAAACTTGCTGTTGTGTTCATCATACCTTCCTCTTGGGGTTCCCCAACGAGCTTGTTAATACACGAGCCATCAAGCACTTTTCTGGCGCCGTTGCCGGGGAGTCAAGGACATCTTCACAAGGGGAGTCCCTCATAACCAATCTCTTTACTTTGTTATTTTTTGTTTTGCTTAGTTTCTTTTTGCTTTGTTTGCTTGTTTTGTTATTCAAAAACACACAAAAATTAGTTCTACTAGTTGACTTTCTTATTTCAAAAACACAGAAAAAATGACTACCCTTGAAAACACTAAGTTATGTGACTTCACTAGCACCGACAACAATGATTTTATGAGCACACCTATTGCTCCACTTGTGCCTGAAGATACTTTCTTTGAGATAAAACCTTGTTTACTCAATCTTGTTATGAGAGAACAATTTTCTGGTATTGGTAATGAAGATGATGCTTCCCATCTAAATAACTTTGTTGAACTTTGTGAGATGCAAACGCATAGGGATGTAGATGGTGATATTATTAAACTGAAATTGTTTCCTTTCTCTTTGAGAGGAAAAGCTAAAGAATGGTTGAATTCCTTAACTAGGAATAGTATTGATTCTTGGACTAAGTGCAAAGATGCTTTCATTGGAAAATACTATCCTCCTGCTAAGATTATATCTATGAGAAGTGAAATAATGAAGTTTAAACAATCTGATAATGAGCATGTTTCTCAAGCTTGGGAAAGAATGAAATCTTTGGTTAAGAATTGTCCCACTCATGGACTGACTACTTCGATGATCATCCAAACTTTTTATGCAGGATTGAACTATTCTTCAAGGAAACCATGGGATTCTGCGGTTGGAGGTACCTTTATGACCATCACTTTGGGTGCCGCAACAAAACTTCTGGACAATATGATGGTTAATTATTCTGAATGGCATACTGAGAGAGCTCCACAAGGTAGGAAGGTAAATTCTGTTGAGGAAACCTCCTCCTTGAGTGATAAGATTGATATTATTATGTCTATGCTTGTGAATAGGAAAGCCCATATTGATCCAAATAATGTTCCTTTAGCCTCGTTAGTTGCTCAAGAAGAGCAAGTTGATGTGAACTTCATAAGAAATAACAACTTTGGCAATAATGCTTATAGGAATTTTTTTGGTAACAACAATTATAAGACATATCCTCCTAATAATGGTAATGCTTATGGAAGTTCCTACAACAATAATAGGAGTGCTCCCTCTGAACTTGAAGTTATGCTTAAAGACTTTATTAGTAAACAAACTGCTTTCAATAAAACTATTGAAGAAAAACTCTCTAATGCTGAAAGAAATATAGCATCTTTGGCTGAAGCTCAATCTTCTTTGAATAAAATGGCTGCTAAACCTAAAACTAATGATAATCCATTTGCAGCTACTAATGTTATACAAGTAAGAATTGATGAAAATGTTAGACTATTAGTTGAATTACATGCTAAGTGGGAAAGAGAAGATGAAATTGCTAGAAACATTAGTGTTTCTACTATCACCACCATTAGTGTTGAGGCTAGTAATAGTTCTACTGCTCTAGATGATAAATTTGATTTTGATCTTGATGGTTGCAATATCTCTGAAGTTATTAAGTTCCTACAAAAGCTTGCTAAAAGTCCTAATGCTAGTGCTATGCACATGGCCTTTACAAAACACATTACTGATGCTCTCATAAAGATTAAATAAGAAAAGATGAAACATAAAGCTTCTATTCCTATAAAACAATAAGATGGTTAGGAACCCATCATTAATATGAAAGTGAATGACTTTGATTTCAAAGCTTTATGTGATCTTGATAGTAGTGTTTCCATTATGCCTATAAGGATTTATGATATGCTTGATTTGCCTCCACTTGAAGATTGTTATTTGAATGTCCCACTTGATGATAATGCTAAAAAAGAAATGCATGGGGAGTCTTAATGATGTTCTTATTATGGTTAACAATGCCTATGTCCCCATTGATTTCTATGTTTTGGATGTTGAATGCAATGCTTCTTGTCCTATTACTTAGGGAAGACCTTTTCTTAGAACTGTTGGTGCCATTATTGATATGAAAGAAGGCACCATTAAAAATCAAATCCCACTCAAGAAAGGTATAGAACACTTCCCCAAGAAGAGAGAGAATATTTCTTGTGCCTCTCCTATGAAAACAAAATTTGGTCTTAATGCTTCTTCATTTGAGAACACTTGATTCTTTCTTGCTTCTTATGCCTAACTTAAAGCCGTTAAAGAAAAGTACTTATTGGGAGATAACCCAAAAGTTTTAGATGAGTCTTGGAAGTTATTACCTCTGTAATAACCGCTCCTTATCCTTTTTATTCGCTTTTTGTGCCAAGAGTAACCTCTAATGAGAGAGAAGTAATGATTGGGAAAGTTGTTGTCCCGAAACAGATTTTTGTGCTTCACCGTAAACATTCGTGTAAAATATCTGAACTTCTTTTTGAGGTGTGAATTTTTGTGCTTCTGCCCCAGGTTGTTATCTAACTTTCATTAGTACAACACTTTTTGATTTGAGCAACAGAAGGTCTTCGAAAAAATTCGCCTTTACCTGCTGGTCTGTTTTGACAGATTTCTGCCATTTTCTGCATTTTCTTCTTGTTGGTTCCTTTTTGAGTTCTTTTGGGGAATTGAGCTTTTTAAGGGAAGTGCTACAGTAGATAGTGTTCTAATGGAAGTTTATTTGGTGTTAGAACTGAACCTTAAGACTTATTTATCTTGAGTGCACTAATGTTGCTAATAAAGATTGTGTGAAGTTTTGTATGAAGGAAAAATTTCAGGTGTATGGAAGGAATGAGTAATGAGATGAAGGATGGACTAAATCTCAAGCTTGGGGGTGCCACGTGTGTCACCCCAAGAAATATCCAAGAAGTACAAGCGGCAAAGCTTGGGGATGCCCAAGGCATCCCCTCTTCATCAATAAAAATCCCAGGTTTCTTCCGAACGCTTCATTTTTATTGTTTCATGCATAGTTGTGTTGTTCTTGGAGCGTCTTCTTTTTCGTTTTCGTTTTGGTATTTCGTTTGCTTTGTTTGCTTAGTTTTCTGAATAAATTGGTTAGACCCCCTCTTTCATAAATTGGTTTGCAAATAGTTTGGTTTGGTTTGGAAAAGAGTAGGATAGTTCATGCTTATGTGGTAAAAAGAGCTCGTTTTTGACTGTGGGCTATGCTTTGTCATGCCATGCTTGATATTGTTTTGGCTTTATGCTTTGTATTCTTTGCTGTAGCATGACTTGTTATAAACAATTGAAATTGCTTAATGTGCCTTGGATGAATCATGTGTTTTTAGCATAATAAAGCATAGTATAGTGGTATTCTCCTTCGATGCTTTATTTGGGTTGACTTGGCGCATGCTCACACCATGTTATGACTATATCAAGTCACCATAGACTTTATGATCCTTTAGTTTTCAACTTGTAGTATCACTTTATGCTTTGATCAATGATGTTTTGTCGCTCTGCATGATTATGGCCATTATTGCTCTCTTAGTTTGTCGCTCCCAGTCTTTTGCTAGCCTCCACAACCAAGTATGAGTTCCACTCATGTATCCAACTCCTTAAACCAAGTTATTCCAAAGAGTCCACCATACCTACCTACTAGCTTATGCTATTCCAAGTATATTCATGTTTACCTTCCAAATTAAACTTGTTATGAGAAAACTAGTGATTAAAGCTCTCACGAACTTGATGGCACACTTTACTTTTATTGCCCTTAATAAACTTGAACCATTGTGTCGTCTATGTTGTATATGCTTGCACTTATTTGTTGGGAATTAGCAGAACCATGCCGTCATGGGGAACGCTTTCAACATTGCACTTGGTACTTGTACCTAGTTGATATCATGCTCTTTTGTATATGGATGTCGTCGGTGTGAAATGAAAGGGGAGCTTGTAAGTCCATGGAGTTATGTATATGTGTTAGAGAAACGCCTGGGATGCTGGACTAATCCATGCTAACATGGTGGAAACCTGTAGCGTAACCGTAATGAGCTGTCTATGAAGCATTCTTCTTATAAAAAAAGAGAGTCCTATATTGAAAAAAAAAAGAGAAAAGGAAAAAAAGAGATATTATGAAAAGAGGAAAGAGAGAAAAAGGACCATATTCCCATGGTAAATAAGAAGATTGTTGAGATGCTCGTTGTCTTCTTGCCTTGTCATTTTGATATGGGGATTCTTCCGTATCATCGGGCAAGGGGTACCCCGTTGGCGGTTCTCTATGATACACATGTACTTACGATGACAAGAACTTACCGGTGACTAAACTTGAGTAGCATGAGGAGCGGCCCTCGTATACAAGGGACATGAGATTTCTAACTTATACTTCGTCAAGCATGTACATCATGGTTTGTTCACTTTGACCTTAATCACCTTCAATATGCTTATCATAGGGGCAATGAGAGCTGAAAGCTATAAGTACCATAATTTTTGGAAGCTCTTTATGAAACTTGAATCTCTGCTTCCTTCTATGAAGGCCTTTCTTCCACCATTATATTGAGTCTCCACCTTCTACCTTTATGCACCTACTTTGAGAGCATAGTGGCCATTCTTAGTTCTATGTGAATTGTCCCAAGACTAGTTGATTGATGCATAACTTGATATTGCTCGTTTTAAACTATTTGTATCTAGTCACTCTTATGAACTTTGAAGGTGTCCTATGCATTTATATTTGCTACTCTAAGAGGGACAAGCTGAATACTATTATGCTATGTTTTCTTTATGTGAAACGAACAAACGTCTTACAAAGCATTGTTATTCATGAATCTTTTGTTTGTGCCTTTTCATGTTGCATCATAGTTTCTTTGTCTTATTGCTAGAACTTTGTCTTTCATGTCTTGATTGAAGTACTATGATCCCAGCTTTGCATGTTTTACAAATACTTTGATCAAGTCTTTTATGGTGCATGACACCTCAAAAAAATTTCTTTCTTTTTATCACTTACCTACTCGAGGACGAGCAGGAGTTAAGCTTGGGGATGTTGATACATTGCAAATCTATCTATAATTTTTGATGTTCCATTCTTGGTTTTATCCACTTTCTTGTGTTTTGTTCCAACTTTGGAGTACTTTTCTTATGATTTCTTGGACTAACCTATTAATAAGAGCCACAGTGGCAGCTGCCTGTTTTCTGGTGTTTTTGGTTCCAGGAAAGTCAGAAAATGAATATTCTCAGAATTGGACGGGACAAAAGCAAAAGTGCCTATTTTTCTGGAAGTCATCAGATGCCAAAATACGAGACGGAGAAGGGCTAGAGGTCGGCCACACCACCTGGCCGCGCGGCCAGGCTTGGCCCACGCCAGGGGGTGGTGTGGCCAGCCCAAGCACCCCCTCGGCCTCTCCTTCCGCCTATAAGATGCCCTCGGGATGAAAACCCTAAGTACCCGATCAAAAATCCACGAAAGAGTCTGTAGCCGCCGTCATCTCCATCCCAAGACCGGGAGGGATCTGAAGCTCTTCCCGGCACCTTGCCGGAGAGGGGAATTCACCCTGGAGGCCTTCTTCATCACCATGCAAGCCTCCGGTGTGATGCGTGAGTAGTTCATCCTTGGACTACGGATCCAAGTAGTCGCTAGATGGCTGGTTCTCCTCCTTTGTGCTTTCATGTTTAGATCTTGTGAGCTCTGTTCATGATCAAGATCATCTATTTGTAATTCTGCATGTTGTGTTTGCGGGGATCCGATGGATATTGAGATGCTATTTCAGATTGATTATTGATTCTATCATGTCTTTGTTATTTGTGATCTTGCATGTTTTTGATGTTAGTAGCTATCTTGGCCAAGTAGATGCTAGCAACTCCAAGAGGGAGTATTTATACTCGATAGTGGGTTCATGCCTCTGGTAATCTGGGGAAGTGACAGAAATCTGTAAGGTACTAGATGTGTTGTTGCTACTAGGGAGAAAACAACGATCCTTTGTTCATAGAACAATCGTATTGTTTACTTTACATGCAATTCGAAAGCTATAATCTGTTGCTTGCAACTTAATACTGGAGGGGGTTCGGATGATAACCTGAAGGTGGATTATTGGTCATAGATGCAGTTGGATGGCGGTCTATGTATAATGTTGTAATGCCCAATCAGTCTCAAAGGAGTCAAGATCATTAGTATATGCATGTATTGCTTTCTCGATGTTTGTCAATTGCCCCGCTGTAATTTGGTCACCCAGCATGTTATCTATCTTAAGGAGAGCCACCTCTAGTGAACTATGGATCCCGGTCCTTTCTTTTACATACAATCTATAAACTGTTTACTGTTTTGTGTTTACTTTCTGCAAACTATTGCTTCCTTCCATTCGATACGTTTAATCCTTTGTTTTCAGCAAAACACGGTGAGATTGACAACCTCATCGCAAGTTGGGGACAAAGTTATGTGGTTGTGTTGTGCAGGTCTCCACGTTGCTACTAGCACCAGTAGTGCGCCCTTCCAAGGCTCAGCTAGCAACACCTTTGGGGTGTTTCCTTGCTCCTACTGGTTCGATTAAACCTTGGTTTCATAACTGAGGGAAACTTGCTGTTGTGCTCATCATACCTTCCTCTTGGGGTTCCCCAATGAGCTTGTTAATACACGAGCCATCAGGCGACCACACCTGGTGGTGGCGCGGCCAGCCCTAGGCGCGCCACCAGGGGGTGTAGGCCCCCTGGTACTCCATCGACCTTGCCCCTTCAACTATAAAAGCCTCCCGGGACGAAAACCCTAAGTACCCGATCAGAAATCCAAGAAAGAGTCTGTAGCTGCCGCCATCTCCATCCCTAGATCAGAGGGGATCCGAAGCTCTTCCCGGCACCCTGCCGGAAGGGAGAGATCACCCTGGAGGCCTTCTTCATCACCATGCCTGCCTCCAGTGTGATGCGTGAGTAGTTCACCCTTGGACTATGGGTCCATGTAGTAGCTAGATGGTTGGTTTTCCTCCTTTGTGCTATCATGTTTAGATCTTGTGAGCTCCGTTCATGATCAAGATCATCTATTTGTAATCTTACATGTTGTGTTTGCGGGGATCCAATGGATATTGAGATACTATTTCAGATTGATTATTGATTCTATCATGTCTATGTTATTCGTGATCTTGCATGCTCTCCATTGTTAGTAGCTATCTTGGCCAAGTAGATGCTTGCAATTCCAAGAGGGAGTATTTATCCTCGATAGTGGGTTCATGCCTCTAGTAATATGGGGAAGTGACAGAAATCTCTAAGGTTGTAGATGTGTTGTTGCTACTAGGGAGAAAACAACAATCCTTTGACCATGGGGCAATTGTATTGTTTACTTTACACACTTTTCTTAATGCAATTATCTGTTGCTTGCAACTTAATACTAAAGGGGGTTCGGATGATAATTTGAAGGTGGATTATTAGTCATAGATGCAGTTGGATTACGGTCTATGTATAATGGTGTAATGCCCAATCAAATCTCATAGGAGTCAAGATGTCTAGTATATGCATTATTATGATTTCTCAAATCTGTCAATTGCCCTGATGTAATTTGTTCACCCAACATGCTATTTATCTTAAGGATAAACACCTCTAGTGAACTATGGACCCTAGTCCATTCTTTTACTATTGATATACCATCTACTGTTTACTTTCTGCAAGCAATTACTATCTTCCACACTATACGTTTAATCCTTTGTTTTCAGCAAAACCAGTGAGATTGACAACCTCATTGTAAGTTGGGGCAAAGTTTTGTGGTTGTGTTGTGTAGGATTCCAAGTTGTTAGCAACACCTTGGAGTTGTTTCCTTGCTCCTACTGGTTCGATAACCTTGGTTTCATAACTGAGTGAAACTTGCTGATGTGCTCATCATACTTCCTCTTGGGGTTCCCAACAAGCTCGACGTATCTTGAGCCATCAGCAACCGAAGCGGCAAATCGAGGATACACATCTAGTACACTAGCCATCGGTGCACCACCACCACCACCAACGGCACCACCACAGAACATCAATGATCAAAACAATGAGTACCCCAGGTTAAAAGGGGCAATGTCCATGATTCAAAAAGGGTGCCCATCCAACAAAATTCAGAAGCTCATCACAAGACAAATCAATATGGCGGAAACAGCAACATCAACCACACCTGAATATCTCCACTGGTCACAGCAAGAAATCATATTCAGCAAAGCTGATCACCCACTTCGGGTCCCATGACCGGGTCACTCAGCCTTGATAGTCGAAGCACAAATCGACGGGTTCGATATGAGCAAGGTCTTCATGGATGCAGGAAGTAGCATAAACGTGATCTACGCAAAAACATTGAGAACAATAGGCTACCCTAGACAATCTCGTGCCAACAGAAACATCTTTCCACGGAATAGTACTAGGTAAAGCCAAAATCCCCATAGGAAAAGTATTTCTTGACGTTGTTTTTGGTTCCAAGATAAATTCAAGCGAGAAAAACTCGAATTTGAAGTTATGGATTGGCCATCACAATATCACGCAATCCTGGGTCAACTAGCCTTCACACGGTTTATGGCAGTGTCGCATTATGCATACTTAGTGATGAAAATGCTAGCACCAAAGTCAATTATCACGGTACAAGGCAGCTTCACACGCGCCGACAACTACGATCGGGAGTTCAATAAAATTTCTGAATCTTTCGGGATGGCAACAGAGTTTGAACAACTCAAAACTTCAGCAAACGCACAACCCCTGGAAGTAGCACGTGTCAATCCCGATCAGGCTTTTGACATAGCAAAAGACAAAAAAGAAGTACAGATCCACCCTGCTGACTCGACGAAAACAACATTCGTGGCCTCTAACCTTGATCCCGCATAGGAAAGCGCACTCATCGAGTTCCTCCGTGAGCACTAGGAGATTTTCGCATGGTTACCTTCTGACATGCTGGGAATTCCCAGGGAACTCACTGAGCACGCATTAAATCTAGATCCAAAGGCGAAGCTAGTAAAGCAGTCGCTTCGCAGAGCCAAATCACAAGGCCATTGGAAAGGAGCTCCATCGCCTCATTGATGCCAATTTTATCAAAGAACTAACAAAATCAGAGTGGCTCGCAAACCCAGTATGTGTTCCAAAGAAAAACACTACAGAACTTCGGATGTGCATCGACTTTACTGCATTGAACAAGCATTACCCAAAAGATCACTTACCATTGTCGCAAATCGATCAAATAATCGATGCAACTACGGGATGCGAATGTCTTTCTTTCTTGGATGCTTACTCAGGATACCACCAGATTAGGATGAAGGAAGAAGATCAGGAGAAAATGGCGTTTATAATACCCTATGGTGTATTCTGCTACACAATAATGCCTTTTGGCCTCAAGAACGCCAGAGCAACATATCAGCGAATGATGCAGAAATGTCTGGGCAGCCAAATAGGCACAAATGTGCAAGTGTATATCGGTGACGTCATAGTTACAACAGGTCAAGGATCTGCGTTGATCAAGGACCTCGAAGAAACATTCAAAAATCTTGACAAGTTTAGCATCAAACTGAACCCGAAGAAATGTTCCTTTGGAGTCTCGGCAGGACAACTCCTCGGATATTTGGTATCAGCCAGGGTAATCGAGGCTAATCCCAAAAAAATACAAGCAATACTAATAATGAAGAAGCCAACAAATCTGTGTGGCGTACAGCAACTGGCAGGGCGAGTAGCGGCACTCAGTCGTTTTATTGCAAGGTTAGGAGAAAAAGCACCACCATTCTACACCCTCATGAGGAAATCGGAAAAATTTGAGTGGAAGGAAGGGGCTCAGCGCGCCTTTGAAGATCGTAAAAGGACACTTTCTACATCTCCTGTCGCCAAAAGAGAAAGAGCATTTACTACTTTATATCGCTGCCACAAATCAGGTGGTCAGCATGGTCTTGGTCATAGAGCGACCCGAAGAAGGGAAAACCCACGGTGTGCAGAGGCCAGTTTACTTCCTGAGCGAGGTTCTATCGCCATCCAAACAAAGGTACCCACACTACCAGAAACTAGCATACGGGGTATTTATGATAGCATGAAAACTACGCTACTATTTTTCGGAGCATCCAATCTTAGTGGTCAACAAAGCGCCTTTGTCAAGCATCCTCAACTATCCAGAAGCAACTGGACGTGTCTCTATATGGGGCATTGAATTATCCCCTCAGGATATCACGTATGAGAAGCACAAAGCAATTAAGTCACAAGTTCTACCCGATTTCATCACAGAGTGGACAGAGTTGCAATGTGTGGGTCCACCAGACCTTTCTAGTGCCTGGACAATGTACTTTGATGGATCAAAAAGAATGGACGGAGCAGGAGCAGGAGTCGTACTAGTATCACCTCAAGGTGACAAAATGCGCTACATACTTTGGATGAGCTTTGCGAACGCATCCAATAACGAAGCGGAATACGAGGCCATGTTGCATGGCATGCGAATGGACAAAGCTTGCGGTGCAACTCGCCTCAAAATTTTCAGAGATTCCAATCTTGTGGCACAACAAGCAATGAACAAGTGCGACGCCGTCAGCGAAAATATGATTACTTATCACGATCTATATAGTATTATGGAAGCTCAATTTGATGGGTGTGAAGTATCACATATAGGAAGAGCAAGCAATGAGGAAGCCGACAATCTAGCAACCATCGGGTCCTTGTGCTTACCAATACCACCCGGAGTTTTTTGGAGGATATAACGGAGCGATCGATCAAAGCAAAAAGAGTCTCTGAGGTTGTACCACCAAAAATAGGGAAAAAGAAACATCCGCAAAAAGACCTGGGGGATCCTTCAAAAGCCAAGAACATAGAAGGAGCATCGAAGAAGAAGAACAAGAAATTGAAGAGGTCATGCTAATTGAGCCCACCTGGATGCAGCCGTATATAGCATATATGACTAAGGGAGAGTTACCAGAAGATGTGATAGAAGTCTGGCGAATCACCCGACGATCGAAGGCCTTTAGGATAATCAAAGAGGAACTATACAAGAGAAGTATTTCGGGCGTGTTGCAGCGTTGCATAACACCTGAAGAAGGAAAATCATACTCAAAGATATACACGAAGGATTTTGCGGTCACCATGCTAGTAGCCAAGCAATTGCTGCAAAAGCATTCAGAGTAGGATTTTACTAGCTCACTGTAGTTTGAGATACAAAAGACATTGTCAGAACATGTGAGGCATGTCAACGCTTCGCAACAAAGCCTAAAGCACCCGCCGCTGAATTGAATCCTATACCTCTGGCCTGGCCGTTTGCTCAGTGGGGACTCGATATGGTGGGAAAACTTCACAAATCATCGCCAGGAGGACACGTCTTTCTGCTAGTGGCAGTCAACAAATTTACTAAATGGATTGAAGCAATGCCTGTCACCACCCAAGACGGGACTTCGGTTCTGAATTTTATCAAATCCATAGTATTTCGATTAGGCGTACCGAACAGCATCATGGACAATGGGACCAACTTCACTTCCAATAAGTTCAAAGAGTACTACCAGGAGATGGGCATCAAAATAAGCTATGCTTCGGTAGCTCACCCGCAAACAAATGGACAGGTAGAAAAAGGCAATGGACTAGTTACCGCTAGACTCAAGAAAAGACTACTAGAACCACTTGATAGAGCAAAAGGAGCATGGGTGGATGAATTGCCATATGTATTATGGAGTTTATGTACAACTCCAAATAATTCAACACAAGAGACGCCTTTCTTTTTGGTCCACAGTACGGAAGCCGTGCTTCCTGTTGAGGTGTCACACGAATCCCCAAGAGTGGCTGCATATGATGAAGAGGAATCAAGAGAAGCACTTGAAGATGATGTGGATGCACTTGATGAAGCTCGAGATGAAGCCCTCCAAAGAGCAACTATGTACCAGCAAAACCTGCGCAATTACCATAGCAGAAGATTGTGACCTAGGTCCTTTGCAGTGGGGGACCTAGTTCTTTGCCTCAAGCAAGATGGCCACAATAAGTTAGAATCGCCATGGGAAGGACCATACATCGTCACAGAAGTTATTCCCAGATGAGCATATCGACTACAAGACAAGAAGACATGAGTGAATTACTCAAATCCATGGAACTTAGCACATCTACGACGCTTTTACGCATAATTCATATGATAAGAGTTATAGTTTGGCTTATTAAGCCAGAATAACCAGGACAACGGCTAAAAGCCATCTGTTCAAAGAATGATGTATCATCAATTTTTTCGCCTTATATATAGAGACATAAGTTATTTGTACCTTAATTTTTTTATTGTTCAAAAGATCAATGCTTTCCATCAAGCTAACGACAACTATGAGCCTATGTCCAGATACATGCATCCGAACATAGCCTCGGGGGCTACTCCCATCGGGAGCGATGGCGCGCACCCGATAGAAATCCAGTTGTGCATAAAGTATAGTCATGATTGCAAACACCTTTGAGTTTTACACCAGTGTATCCTCAAAAAGGTATTACTCCCATTGAGAGATAGTATAAAGTATTGAAACTATCTGATAAAATCAGAAACCTTGGCGGCCCAGCAGGCCAACCGCCAAAAAAGCCAAAAATCTCGGATCACTCTTAGACGCGACAGAGAATCCGAATGTCGTGTTCAGAAACATGAAGGTAAGACCCCAAGATTCGTCCTGTGTGGCCTAGTAATCGCACAAGAATGCGCTCTGCCAGTAAAATATCCATATCAACGATACGATGAAAAATCCCGACGGACGCGTTGGGTACCCGATAAAAATAGAAAACTGGAATTCAGTATTCGATAAGACCTCAGCGGCTCGAACTGGATTACGCCAGTAGCAAATTCCGGATTCGAGTCTAGGACTTGAATTTGATGTAGGACAACCTTGTTTTTGCCAAGGAGCAATTAACTGATTGCCGATCCGTCGGAAGCATCATACTTGTTGTACCAAAATCCCTATTAAGATAAAAAGGAAAAAGAAACTTTGAGACTCAACTTGAAACTGCGGTTCAAGTAGAGTCTTGGGGGGCACTGACATAGGTATGATTACTTGGATGCTTATGATTTTCTACCCTATGATTAGATGAAGGCTTACGGCCCATGAATGTTTCAGATGATAGCCCAAGGAAGCAACCGACAAAGGCTTCGATTGTATTAGGAAAGAGACTATGAACCGACATTGTGTTGGTATTGTAATTACGCGTGTATGAAACCTATCCGCATACAGCTTTGAGACCCGGCCTATTATATATAGGATGGGAGAAGCCCAAGCGAGGGTACCAAAATCTAGAAGACAACTTGTAATAGTGCAATTACTCAATATTCAGGCGACTTTGATTCCATTGTTTTCTTGACATCCGACAAAATCCCCAGCGTTCTCTTTTCCGCAAAACCCCAAGTCCATCACCATGGAAATTGTCGAGGTTACCCCTTGTCACGATACTATTGGTGGCCCGTCGGAACTACGGGTCAAGCAGAAACTCTAGAACCAAAACTGCCACAACTTTTGCATCCAAACTCCAAACAAGATGAAACCAGTTTTGTTGGAAAGATAACTACGTGTAGAATCCCCAATAGAGAAAATACCATGAATATATATGTGAGATACCTCCCAAGGTGTGGAGACAGAAAACCTACAAGATCAAAACTGCAATAAGATATGCAAGGAAAATCCATTTTTGACGAACTAGAGATTGTTATGAAGATAACCACAAGCTCTAGATCCTCACATGGACAAGAACCAAACAACAACCAAGAAAGATGATGCTATGTATGCAAAGGCTTGAACTCTCTCCGAAAGATACGATCGAGCTACACACTCGAGAGCCCATCTTGATAGTACGGCTATCTATCCTAAATCGGTCTCCCAACACTACAAGAGACCGGTAAAATTGAAACCCTATCAAGATCATACCTTTGCCTTGAGCAGTCTGATGAGTGCATATTTGCATCATGTTTCATATTATTATTTTGCATTGTAGATGTAGGATCTTGGCATTTTACAGCGCTCGCTCACACATTTTATGTCTGTTTTCACCAGGATCAGGATAGATGATGGATCCAATGGATACAATTCTTTGAGCAGTTGTACTATGGAGAAAAGGAGTTAAAAACAACATAAATCGCTTATTTGGGAAATATTAATAATACTAGAAGAAAACCAGAAGCAAACAAAGGAGGTAGAAGGTTTAACGACCAACTATATGGTGGGAGCAAATTTTATGGCCGTATAGCTCCGGCCATATAGTTGGCGTTGCCTCCGCCTCGTCAAATAGTTTCACCCCGTGCAATTGGTTCAAGGAGCCGACATACAGAACACCCAGAGATCGCAGAAACCTCACCTCTGGAAGGTGTCTGGAGGGGGAAATCACCCACAAGGATCCATCTTCGCCCTATGCAGATCCAAGAGGCTAAGGCATCGATCTTCATCATCCACCACTACATCAACACCATCTCCATCCATCCCATCTACATCCTTGTCTAGATCTTGTTGTAATTCCCGTACTCGTTGTGGATTTATACAAGTACTATTCATCTATGATTGTTTCCATTACCATTGCCATGATGTTGGTTGCCTCCATGTCTGAGTAGATCTTTAGTTCTTAGGGAGATGGAGAAACCCTAGTATGAGATTGAAATAAGATAAAGTCTATTATGATATTCATCGTTGTTACCATGTGTTAGATTCTCTACATCTTGATGTTGAGAGAAGTAGACTTCTCAATATTTGCCTCTTGTGGGGACTTGATGGAGGGAACTACTAGTTGGTAGATAGAGGCGTGCTAGCACTTACAGTGCCTACAAAGTTGTTGGAACCCCTTACGTATCAACTTGGGAATCCGAGGAAACTCATGGAACACTATCCATGCCATGGGATACGTCCTACTGGATTACATCCCTTAATAGCACAGTAACTCGATTGATGTCGATTGCTGACTACTGTGGTTATGAGGATGATGTGAGCAGCGATTGTTGCCTAATTGTCCAAATACGAAGTTCCTCCCACACATACATAGTTGAGAATGCTCATGATAATAATCTTTATCTTAGATCCTCATAATACTAGTGGTGTATCCGCTACTCCTTGAGAACGCTTTTCCCTATTGCAGTTCCAATCTTTCTTACATACGCGATACTTACTTTCTGTATTAAGCTATTTTTCTTTACTTTATTATTGCTCTTATACCTAAAACCCCAAAACACCCTTTTACACAATACTCGTATTTTATCTTGTTACTTAGAACTTAATCTAGCATTTCTATCGTAATATTTATTTCAAGAGTTATTAGACTTCAGACTCCTGCTCCCCGTGGGATCGGTATATTTATTTCGAAACTAGCTACAAACGATATGTACACTTGCAGTCATCAAGCTATTTTCTGCGCCAATGCCAGAGAGCTAAGCGTTGTAGGTCTTTTAGTTTTTACTTATTTATTTTTGTCTTGCTAAACTTTGTTTTGAGTTACAGGTTCCCACCATCATGATGGAGTTTGAGCATATGACTAGTGCTAACCCACTCAACTGCTTTGGGAAGCCCTACGATATTTATAAAAGAGACAACTCCAATGAGAAGACAAGGGGGTTTGAAATAAATCCTCTACTACTTAGTATTCTACATAAGAAGCAATTTATTGGAGATGAAGAAGATCTTGATCCATATGAGCATATTGCATGCTTCAAAGATATATGTGGCACTTTTCTATTAACGGGATATACCGCCGATGAGGTAAGAGTTAAACTTTTTAGTCAGACTTTGACTAGTACAACTCTTTCATGGTATAGATCTCTACCACCGGAAGCCACTACTACTTGGGATAATCTAGCATGTGAATTTCTAGCAAAATATTACCCTTTGTCAAAATCTTTTGGAATCAGGCATCTTATAATGACTTGGAAAAACCATTTTAATGAAGGACTAGTAAGAGCTTATATCAGATTTAAAGATTTACTACGTCTATGTCCTCATCATGATTTACCTGAATGGTATTTATTGTATATCTTTTATGGCGGTTTAATTGAATCTAATAAAATTGAACTAGACTCTTTCGCTGAAGGAGCCTTTATGAATCTTCCTATACCTAAAGCTTGGGCTTTACTTAATAGAATTCGTGATCATAGAGTTTCATGGAATTTTGGTCTAGGAAGTGAACGAGGCGTAGAAATAGAACATGATTGTATTCATGACTATAATAAAAAAAAGGCCATGTTAAAGAATTATCTAAGGAACTTTACTTGGATTCAGATCTTGTGTTGCAAGTTGTTAAAGTAATTATAGAACATATTAAAGCTCCAAAATAGGGATGATACGTCCATAACGTATCTATAATTTTTGATGGTTTTATGCTAATAATATGCTTTTGACACTCCTTTTTGTATAAAGTTTATGATTTATTTGGACTAACCTACTAATAGTTGCCAAAGTGCACAATGTTCTTGTTTTACACTTTGATGTGTAGGAATTACCAAGAATACAAGTGGAAACCTTGTTGGAGTCAAATTGAGATTTTTTCAGAAATCTGTCTCAGAACTCTTTTTTAAGATGGTCACGTTTCAGGTCGAAGACAGCGTCAAACGGAAAATTCTTCAACTAAAAAGTTGTTGGAAATTTTGCGACAAACATCCTGGACATAAAATTTAGCTGATTCCAAGTCTGGACGGGCCTTCTAGGCCCGATTTACTGCAGCCCAAGATAGGATGACGGGAATCCGAGAAACTATATAAAGAGAGGAAACCTCATTCAGCCAAGGCATCTCCATCCATGAATTTGCAGCCATCAAAGCCACTTTTTTGCCTCCCCATGGATCCCATCTCCATGGGGGAGGGCTCCCAAGAAGCCATGAAGGAAGGGGGCTAAGGGGGGTGCTCCCCCATGATACCGACGGCGGGGAAGGAGTCCCCCGCGCCGCTGCCGCCTTCTTCACCATCTTCACCGCAATCTCCATCACCTAATCCTCCTAGTATGCAGTGGTTCATCCTCCCACACACCTCTGTACCATCCTATGTAAACATGGTGTTTGATGCTATAAGTTATAATCCTATGATCTATGTCATGTTTGTGTAGTTTCTTTGTTCTTAGATTGAATGGTTGAACGTCTTTGGTTCATTAGAGTTGTATGTTGATATAGTACAGTCCTTTGGTGTCCCTTATATTTGTGCGCTCATGGATTAAACATCATAGGGTTTGTAGTAAGTTTAAAAGGAAGGGGGAGTTCTGCCGGAGTGACAGAAACCTGAGGATGCGAACCGAAACGTTGCACGTATGGGAGTAAGATGGCCATGAAACTTAAGGCTATGGCTGGGGAAACCTTAATGCATTTATTAGTACTTATGGATGTTTGCTAACAATCCAATCATATAGTACATGTAATTCCAAGTAGTGAAGCGCATGTATATTTAGCCTCTGCCACATAGAAAACTGCATCGAAGACAATGAACCTGATCTATTCACTATTTAAATTTGGACAAAGCCACCACAATTACAACGACTATTCCACACTCATGGTTCTGTAGTGTATTTTATTGTTGTAGAAACTAGCTTTACTTTCTTGTTATTTATTATTATGCAAATCTGTCTCTATTACTCGTATTGTTGCTCTAGTTTTATTTCCTAGATAATGCAAACGTTTAGTGTGCGTAGAGTTGTATCAGTGGTTGATAGAACTTGAGAGAATATGTATCCTACCTCTAGCTCCTCGTTGGGTTCGACACTCTTACTTATCGAAAAAGCTACACACGATTCCCTATACTTGTGGGTTATCAAGACCTTTTTTGGCGCCGTTGCCGGGGAGCAATAGCTGTGGGTGAATATTCTTGTGGGCACTTGTTTCTTTTGTCTAAGTAGGTTTTACTTTCAGTTTTAAGTTGTTCTCTATCTTAGTATGGATAGGGAATGCGAATTACAAAAAAAATAGTTGTACTTGTTACCTAAAAACGTTTTCAGAAAGTAAAGTGATTGGAAAGATGAGTAATGGTTAAGTGGGGGTCGACCTTGAACACTTGTGTTCATGCCTATGAAACCAAAACAAATCTTTCCATGGAAGCTTTTCAGTTAAAAACTTGTAGGAATGCATGAAGCCTTGAAAAATAAAGATATTTCTAGTATTGATCTTAATGCTTATTCATTCGAAAATACTTAAATCTTGCTCCTATGCCTAACTTAAAGGCGTAAAAGAAAGTACTTATTGGGAGATACCCAAAAGTTTTTGTTGAGTCTTGGAAATATTGCTTCAGTAATAACCTCTCCTTATCCTTTTTATTTGCTTTTTGTGCCAAGAGTAACCTCTAATGAGAGAAGTAATGCTTGGGAAAGTTGCTGTCCCGAAACAAATTTTTTGCTTTGCTGTAAAAATTCCTGTAAAATTTCTATACGTCAGTTTGAGCTGTAATTGTTTGTGCTTCTGCCCCAGGTTGTTATCCAACTTTCATTAGTTTAACACTTTTCTATTTGAGCAACAGAAGATCTTCGAAAAAATTGGTTTCTATCTACTGGTCTGTTTTGACAGAATTCTACCATTATTTGCATTTGCTTCTTGTTGCTTCCTTTTTGGGTTCTCTTTGGGAAATTGAGTTTTTAAGGGAAGTGCTACAATAGCTTGTGTTTTAATGGAAGTCTTATTGGTGTTGAAACTGAACCCAAAGACTTATTATCTTGAGTACACTAATGTTGCTAATGAAGATTATGTGAAGTTTTGTATGAACGAAAAATTTCAGGCGTTAAGAAAAGAATGATGTAATGAGATGAAGAATGGACTAAATCTCAAGCTTGGGGATGTCACCCCGTGTCACCCCAAGAAATATCCAATAAGTACAAGCGTCAAAGCTTGGGGATGCCCAAGGCATCCCCCTTCTTCATCAATAAAAATCTCAGGTTCTTCCAAACACTTCATTTTTATTGTTGCATGCACAGTTGTGTTGTTCTTGGAGCGTCTTTGTTTTTGTTTTTGGTTTTTGTTTGCTTGGTTTGCTTAGTTTGCTTGAATAAATTGGTTGGACCCCCTCTTTCATACATTAGTTTTCAAATAAGTGTGGTTTGGATTGGAAAAGAGTAGTAAAAGTTCATGCTTAACTGGTAAAAGGAGCTCGTTTTTGACGGTGGCCTATGCTTCGGCATGTCATGCTTGATAATGTTTTGGCTTTATGCTTAGTGATTTTTGCTGTAGCATGACATGTTATAAACAATTGAGATTGCTTAATGTGCCTTGAAACAATCATGTGTTGTTTTAGCATATTAAAGCATAGTATTGTGGTATTCTCCTTTGATGCTTTATTTGGGTTGACTTGGCGCATGCTCACACCATGTTATGACTATCCCAAGTCACCATAGCCTTTATGATCCTTTAATTTTCGACTTGTAATATCACTTTATGCTTTAATTAATGATGTTTTGTCACTTTGCATGATTATGGCCATTATTGCTCTTTTAGTTGGTCGCTCGCTAGCCTCCATAACCAAGTATGAGTTCCACTCATGCATCCAACTCCAAATAAAACCAAGTTATCCCAAAGAGTCCACCATACCTACCTATTAGCATTTGATATTCCAAGTATATTCATGCTTTTATCTACATTCCGAATTAAACTTATTATGAGAAAACTAGTGATTAAAGCTCTCACGAACTTGATGGCACACTTTACTTTTCATGCCCCTAATAAACTGGAACCATCGTGTCATCTATGTTGTATATGCATGTACTTATATGTTAGGGATTAGCAGAACCATGTTGTCATGGGGAACGCTATCAACATTGCACTTGTACATTGTACCTAGTTGATATCATGCTCTTTTGTCTATGGATGTCATCGGTGTGAAATGAAAGGGGAGCTTGTAAGTCCCTGGAGTTATGTATGTGTGTTAGAGAAACGCCTGGGCCGCCGGTCTAATCCATGCCTAATCATGGTGGAAGCCTGCAGCATAACCATAATGAGCAATCTATGAAGCATTCTTCTTATAAAAAAAGAGATTGAGATTGAGAAAAAAGAAAAAAAAAAGATGAGAAAAGAGGAAAGAGAGAAAAAAGCACCATTCTCCCATGGTAAATAAGAAGATTGATGAGATGCTCATTGCCTGCTTGCCTTGTCATTTTGATATGGGGATTCTTCCGTATCATCGGGCAAGGGGTACCCCATTGGCGGTTCTCTATAATACACATGTACTTACTATGACAAGAACTTACCGGTAACTAAACTTGAGCAGCATGAGGAGCGACCCTCATATTCAAGGGACATGAGATTTCCAACTTATACTTTGTCAAGCATATACTCCATAGTTTGTTCACTTTAACCTTAATCACTTCAAGATGCTTATGATAGGGGCAATGAGAGTTGAAAGCTAATAAGTACCATAATTTTTGGAAGCTCTTTATGAGACTTGAATCCCTGCTTCCTTCTATCAAGGTCTTTCTTCCACTTTTATATTGAGTCTCCACCTTCTATCTTTATGCACCAATTAAGAGAGCATAGTTGTCATTCTTAGTTCTATGTGCATTGTCCCAAAACTTGTTGATTGATGCATAACTTTGATATTGCTTGTTCCTAAACTATTTATATCTAGTCACCCTTATGAACTTTGAAGGTGTCCTATGCATTTATGTTTTGCTACTCTATGAGGGACAAGCTGAATACCATTCTCATTATGCTTTTTTATGTGAAACAAAAAAACGTCTTGCAAAGCATTTTTATTCATGAATCTTTTGTTTGTGCCTTTTCATGTTACAACATTGTTGCTATGTCTTATTGTTAGAACTCTATCTTTCATGATTCATGTTTAGAGTACCTTAATCCCATCTATCAATGCTTTTACAATAATGATGATCAATATTGTGTTGTCTGCATGTCACCTCAAAAATTATATTGTTTTGACCATTTACCTACTCGAGGACGAGCAGGAACTAAGCTTGGGGATGTTGATACGTCCATAACGTATCTATAATTTTTGATGGTTTATGCTAATAATATGCTTTTGACACTCCTTTTTATATAAAGTTTATGATTTATTTAGACTAACCTACTAATAGATGCAAAAGTGCACAATGTTCTTGTTTTACACTTTGATGTGTAGGAATTACCAAGAATACAAGTGGAAACCTTGTTGGAGTCAAATTGGGATTTTTCTAGAAACCTGTCTCAGAACTTTTTTTTAAGATGGTCACGTTTCGGGTCGAAGACAGCGTCAAACGGAAAACTCTTCAAGTACAAAGTTGTTGGAAATTGCGCGACAAACGTTTTGGATATAAAATTTAGCTGATTCTGAGTCCGGACGGGCCTTCTAGGCCCGATTTACTGCAACCCAAGATGGGGTGACGAGAATCCGAGAAGCTATATAAAGGGAGGAAACCTATCCATGAATTTGCAGCTACCAAAGCCACGTTTTTGCCTCCCCCATGGATCCCATCTTCATGGGGGAGGGCTGCCAAGAAGCCATGAAGGAAGGGGCTAAGGGGCGGTGCTCCCCCATGATACCGGCAGCGGGGAAGGAGTCCCCCGCCGGCGCCGCCGCCGCCTTCTTCACCATCTTCACCGCCATCTCTATCACCTAATCCTCCTAGTATGAAGTGGTTCATCCTCCCACACACCTCTATACCATCCTATGTAAACATGGTGTTTGATGCTATAAGTTATAATCCTATGATCTATGTCATGTTTGAGTAGTTTCTTTGTCCTTAGATTGAATGGTTGAACGTCTTTGGTTCATTAGAGTTGTATGTTGATATGGTACAGTCCTTTGGTGTCCATTATATTTGTGCGCGCATGGATTAAACATCATAGGGTTTGTAGTATGTGTAAAAGGAAGGGGGAGTTCTGCCGGAGTGACAGAAACCTGAGGACGCAAACCGGAACATTGCATGTATGGGAGTAAGAGGACCATTAAACTTAAGGCAATGGTTGGGGAAACCTTAATGCATTTATTAGTACTTACGGATGTTTGCTAACAATCCAATCATATAGTACATGTAATTCCAAGTAGTGAAGCGCATGTATATTTACCCTCTGCCACATAGAAAACTGCATCGAAGACAATGAACCTGATCTATTCACTATTTAAATTTGGACAAAGCCACCACAATTACCACCACTATTCTACACTCATGGTTCTGTTAGTTTAGTGTATTTTATTGCTGTAGCAACTAGCTTTACTTTCTTGTTATTTATTATTATGCAAAGCTATCTCTATTACTCGTATTGTTGCTCTAGTTTTATTTCCTAGATAATGCAAACATTTAGTGTGCGTAGAGTTGTATCAGTGGTTGATAGAACTTGAGAGAATATTTATCCTACCTCTAGCTCCTCGTTGGGTTCGACACTCTTACTTATCGAAAAGGCTACACACAATCCCCTATACTTGTGGGTTATCAAGGAACCGATCAAGTATGATCCACCACCCAAACCTGAGAAGAAAAGAGAAGATAAAGCAACACTAGCCTCTTTAGAACCAATAAATGAAATGCCTTTTCCTAACACTACACGAAAGCATATTATTGAATATGAATAGGTCAAGGCAGTACAGGATAAAAAGGAAGAAGAAAATTTGCTAGAAGTTGTGGAACATCTAGAGGAAACGAAAGATGAAGAGGTAACCAAGGAAGCAATTATGGCTATGTACGCACACTGTAACATAGTTGAACTTGATGAAGAGACTTCCATATTGGTTGAAGGTAAAACAAAGATAAAAGATGTGAGTAAGCCTATTCTTTCCTGCATATTTAAAGAAATCCCGCATTACAGTTTATGTGATCTTGGCACCGAAGTTAATGTTATATCTTATGATTTCTATATAGAAATAAAAGAAGAAAAAGAACCGGCTACAATTGAAATACTGATATGACAATTATGTTAGCCAATAAAAATCGTAGAATTCAATGGGAGTAGTTGAAGATGCAACCGTCACAATTGGCAATAAAAACTTTCCCATTGATTTTGTAGTTGTTGATATGCTAGCTGACACTCTTTGCCCTATTATATGTGGAAGATACTTTTTGGGTAATATATGTGCCTATGTTAATTTCAAGAAGGAGATTGTGTCTCTTAAGCTTGGGGGAACGGAAAATAAATTCCATTTTTCCAAATTTAAAGACACAAATAGAAGAAGAGGAAGAGGGAACTATTGAAGAAATGGCGGCTCTTTTCTTTGGTAATCAAGAAGAAGAAATAAATGAAGATCCAAATTATGAAGAAATAGTTATGGAGGACAAGTCTCTAGAAGAATTAGAAGATGAATTTGATTCACTTCCTATAATGGGACCTCCAACTAATGAGGCTTTTGAAGAGCCAGAAAAGAGAGGGGACGAGGAACTACCACCCCCAGAGTTGAAGACTCTACTAGATAATCTCAAATACAGGTTTCTAGATGATACAAATAAATTTCCTGTTATTATTAGTGCTAAAATTTTAGGAAAAGAAGAAGAAGAACTTATGGAGATACTTAAGGAGCATCGCAAGGACTTTGGGTACTCAATGGATGACTTGAAGGGCATCAGTCCCATGATAGCCGTCCATTGAATATTCATGGAGGAAGGTGCTAAACCAGTTGCAGAATTTAATAGAAGATTGAAGCCTAAAATGAAAGAAGTGGTAAGAAAAGAAATTGTACGCCTACTGGACGCAGGTATAATCTATCCTGTTAAAGAAAGTGAATGGGTAAGTCATGTTCATTGTGTCCCTAAGAAGGGCGGTTTCACTGTTGTTCCTAATGAAAATAATGAATTGATACCTACTAGAACTATTGTTGGGCATAGGATGTGCATAGACTTCAGAAAAATAAATAAAGAAAGATCACTATCCTTTACCGTTCATAGACCAAACTTTAGAGAGGTTAGCAAACCATACTCATTTTTGTTACTTGGATGGATACTCTAGTTTTTCTCAAATAGATGTTCATCCTGATGACCAACTTAAAACAACTTTCATTAGTCCTTATGGTTTACATGCTTACCGACATATGCCTTTTGGATTATGTAATGCTCCGGCTACTTTTCAAAGATGCATGACTGCTATTTTTGCTGATTTCATAGAACTCATAATGGAAGTATTTATGGATGAATTTTCTGTCTATTGGATAATCTCAAAAGAGTTTTGCAGCGTTGCGAAGAAACCAATCTTGTTCTAAACTGGGAGAAATGCCATTTTATGGTCAAACAAGGTATAGTCCTTGGACACAAGGTATCAAATAAGGGAATTGAACTTGATAGAGCTAAGGTTGAGGCAATTGAGAAAATGCCACGACCTAGGGATATTAAAGGTATAAGAAGTTTCCTTGGTCATGTGGGTTTTTATAGAAGGTTCATTAGAAATTTCTCTAGAATATCTAAACCTTTGACTAACCTCCTGCAAAAGGGAGTAAGATTTAATTTTGATGATACATGTCTTGAAGCCTTTGATCAACTCAAAAATGCTTTATCTCGTGCTCCCATCATTAAACCACCTATCTAGGATACAACCTTTGACTTAATATGTTTAGCTAGTGATGATGTTGTAGGAATAACTCTGGGACAACATATTGGTCGTAGATTTAATATTATACATCATGCTAGTAGAACTCTAAATGGTGCTCAGAAGAATTACCCAAAGGAAGAAAAGGAACTGTTTGCTGTATTTTTCTCTTGTGATAAATTTTGTTCTTACATAGTTGATGCAAAGGTAAGAGCTCATACGGATCGTGATGGTTTAAAAGAACTCCTTGAGAGGAAAGAACATAAGCCAAGACTAATCCGTTGGATTCTTTCACTACAAGAATTTGAGTTGCATATTATGGAGAGGCAGGAAATAAAGATGTTAAATGCAGTGTCCATGATAGCCTAGCAAGACACCAATCTTGCTGAGAGTCCTGGTGATTTTCGTTTACAAGAATTATTCAACGAATTAAGGTCAATTCCTTCAAGGGAGAAGAAGTCTTTGTTGTTGGAAGAACTTTCTCATTCCCGAATAAGCAAATGGTCAATGAAAGGTAAGTGTTCTTACCCAAATAAGTGATTTGTTTTCACAAATTTTACTCCTAAAAATTCTGCCTTTGAAATCCTTGTGTTTTTCTGAAGTTTTAGATGGGTTTTACCAACTATACAGGTGGAGCTATACAACCGGAGAGGGAGCTCCTCCCGTATAGTTGGTCGTTAAACTCTTTGTATCATCTTTGTGAAATTGCTTTCGATATCTGAGCCTATACAATCGCAACTATACGACCGGAGCAAAAATTCCGGTCATATAGTTGGTCGTTGAACTCTCAGATAGTTTTGATTTTTGGTGTATGTATCTATACGGTCACAACTATACGACCGGAGCCAAAATCCTGGCCCTATAGTTGGTCGTTAAACTCTTAGACACGTTTGATTTTCGCTATTTGTATCTATACGGTCGCAACTATACGACCGGAGCCAAAATTTCGGTCGTATAGTTGGTCGTTAAACTCTCAGACACTTTTCATTTTTTCGTTCGTAATATTAAAAAACGTTATTGTCGGTTCCGGGTCGTGATTTAATTGACATGGACTTGAGATATTTGGAAATATCTGCCCGGAACCAACTATACGGCCAGACCTATACGGGTCGCGCCTGTATAGTTGGTCGTTACGCGGCAGGACTCTTCCAAATCCGTGATTTGTTTCTCTGTTTTGTTAAGATTCTTTTCTTGGACGACAATCTGGTGTTTCTCCTGAGTTTACCGACCTCTGACCCCCTTATATACTGCCATTGTTTCTCTCTAATCACAAGCTACAAAAACCAATCTACCTCTTATATACACGTGAGGGATCTCAACCGAGGGAAAAAAGTCAAGAAGAAAAGCTCCCATGGAGACCGAGAGAAATAACGAGCAAGGCAAGGAGATCAAGACCATCCCTATAGAGTTCCTTGACACCGACCATGGGTGTCGGAAGATGGATTTGAAGGCCCTGGAGCTGAAGATTGAAGAGTTGGACAAGGAGAAGCCAGGGACACCCAAACACCTTCGCTTGCTGCAACTTTATCTTGATAAACTTGATGAAGATATCAAGCGGACAACCGAAGCAGGTTTTTCTATGAGTCTTAAGGCGCTACAAACACTTCAGGATAACAATGAGTTCATTAAAGAACAAGTGAAAGTGCTGGAGAGGAACAACCTTTTCTACAATCTGCGTGTTAAAGAATTAGAAGTTGTCAACCAATCCCTCCGCCTCAGGCTGGCCCGAGGAGAAGATACCACGTGCCATGGCACCACAGTGATCTACAACAATCACGGTATCAAATAATCACAAGGGATTATTTGATCTCGCCTGGCTTGATTCCAATCTTGGGGAGATCTTTAAGACCTTGTAATCTATCTTATAAGTTATTATTATTATTTTTGCATTAGTTCAAACTAGAAATAAAGTTTGCATCATTAGATGTCGTGGTGGTGTCACGGCAGATGCCATGGATAGGCTAAAGGTGGGGACTAATACACGCTAGGGGAATCCAGGGAGGGATAGTGAAGTGATTCTCCACACAGTTGTCCGTATTGCTTTGCTTCCAAGATTACAAGTGCTCCTAGAGTTGTATTAGCGAGAGGAGGAAGAAGGAGCTCTCTTACTCTCACCCACAGATCATACCTAAAACCTTAGCCAAATCAGAATAGCGGAACCCCCTCTACTAAAACCCTAGCCCCCCTTATATAGAGGGAGCTCGGTCTCTGCCTAGGGCATACGTGGAGGCATATTCCTAAGAATATGCCTCCTCCCAAAGTGGTAAGCCGACCGGGGTGCTTTTCCCCCGCGTCACACATGCTTTGGCTACGTGAGCCGCAGCGCCCGCGTCAGCCGACATGGGCGTCGTCACCCTTGTCGGCCACGACCCGGTGGTCTTGCCCTTGCTTGCTTCGCTCAGGTAGTGCGTATTGGGGTTTGACCAGCGAGATTCCTTCCTTCTCCTAGAAGCCAGACGTGACCCGGATCCCAGTTGATCCGGCCACACCTGTTCCTGCATACAAGTAAAACAAGCACTTCCGACTTACTGCTTAAGTCGGTTGAGACTTAGTTAGGCGAATGCCCCCTGATCCGGGTTACTCCGTGATTCGGCCTGCCTTGAGGTGACCCGGCCAGCATCCGCTTTGACCTTGCCCAACCTCGGCTAACTCGGCCTTTATACCCCGGCGTGACCCTACCCGGGGGTATCCCCCCAACATTAGTCCCCGAAGCTGGTGCGGTCTTAGCTGCCTTGGCCGCTAAGGCCACATCAGGTTCAATTTCGAGCTCCGGTCGCTATTGCCGAGTTACCTCTTTACCTCGGATTATATGGATTTACGTTCCCTTCGCACTTTCCAAGTTTTCACTTGCCGGTCGGGTTACCACTTTAATTCGGACCTCATGGTTTTACTTTCCCTCTGCACATTCCAAGTTTTTACTTGCTGGCCGGGTTACCATGGTTCCATCCGGGTCTTGTTTCCTTCTCTCGTACGCCAACCCATGTGGAGGGTAATCATTATGTTGTCTTATTTTTAGGGCCAGCACAGTAAGCATCGCTGTAATTGTCAGTTATCACTGTGCGCAGGTCACGTCACGCCTGCCTCCTCGTTTACCGCATCACGGCGTCATGTCATGGGATCATCTCTGCTCTGTGGCCCTCCGTGTGGCTCCCCACTGATTGGCCGAGGCAGGTGATACACGGCCACTGCGTGTGGCTCATTCACAGGACGCGATCCTACTCACCCTTTGAGGGAGTGGTTAAATAGCGGAGGGGCGCACCCCTTAGGATTTTTCCCCTTCCGTGCCCCTCTGCCCATTGCTCTTCTCCTTCGTCTTCCTCGCGAACGCGCCGCTGCCAGTGCTCCCAAATAGCAGCGTCGCCGCCGCACTTTTCCCCGTGCCTCTGCGTTGCCGCCACCGCTACACAACTCCCTCGCCACGGGTCCTCGCCAATCCAGGCCTCTGCCCCCCGCCGCCGCTAGTGCCAGCGAGGGCAACGAAGACCAGATGACGGAGGAGGAGCTCATCGTTGCCGAGCAAGAAATGGAGGAGGACGCCACGGCGGCGGACCGTGGTACGTGGGTCGGGTCCTGGGTCTGCCAAGATGACCTGGACTGGCTCTACCGGACCAGACGCGTCCCCGCCGGCGTCGCCGCTCGTCTCCCTTCTTCCGAATTGGCCCCCTCACCCAATCCGGGTGAGTTCGTCGTGTTCTTGTCCCACTTCCAACGGGGCTTCGGCTTGCCGGTGAGCGACTTCTTCCGGGATTGGCTTAGTACCTACCAACTCCAGCCACACCATCTTCCTGCCAACGCCATCACATCTCTTTCCGCTTTCGCTTCTACGATCGAAGGCTATGCCGGACTATGGCCCACGAAGGAGCTATGGATCCGGTTTTTCGTCCTTCGTCGTAACTTCATCCCCAACATTCAACTTGATCCGGAGGACAAGCAGCTCACTCAATTCGGAGCTGCGTCCATCTCACCCTGGAGGCTTTCTGTTTTCCCCCGGGTCACCGGGCTGGACTCCTGCAAAGGATGGGCTCGGACTTTTTTCTATGTCCGGAATACGGGCACCGAAGATTTGATTCGGCTGCTTCCCTACACTCCGGGTCCACCTAATCTGGAATTGTGGGACGTCGTGCCCAAGAAGCCCACGGCCTTGGTCAACCAGGTCAACAAGAGGTTCGCGGAGCTGAAGGAGCTTGGACTATGCAACGAGGATGCTATGATCACTTTTGTGCACAACCGAATTTCTCCTCTCCAGAAGCGCACCCACAAGGTGTGCCACATGAGCTTCGGCCGTGACCCCAACCGGACCTCATCCTTCGAGCTGAGCAACACGGAGATATATCGCCGGGTTAAGTCTCTCTTCACCACCCACAAGGACTTCTCCTCCGAGTGGACTTGGGGAATTGAGCATTATTGCCGTGATAGGCTTCCTCCCGTGGTAAGCTTCATGTTGCAAACTTACCCCGGACTAACTACATGTCGGTTATTGTTGCATTTTAGACTCTTTTGTTCATTCTTTTCCTCAGCAATTTCTTCAGCAGACCCTCGAGGACGGCACCAATCCGACCCTTAAGTGGGCGCCGGACCGGGAGACTCTGGATGAGGAAGAGCCGGACCAGGAGATGTTCCTCCCGATGACCGACGCTACAAAGCGACCCACCGGTAAATTATATTCTATTAGAGATTGGCCCGATGATGAAGATGACTCGGATGTCGAGGTGATTGAACCTGTTGAGGTTGTCCCCCTTTCTTTTGCTTTTTCGGCATCAGCTAATCCCGGTGGGCACATCTACGAGGACCCTCCCCTTGCTACGGGCGAACCTGTTCCGGTAGCACCGAAGAAGAAGCGTGCGGCTGCTCCAAGTTCCTCCTCTGGACCTTCTCAGCCTGCTAAAAGGCGAAAGAAGTCCGGGGACAAGACTGCCTCCAAGCCAGCAGGCAAGGCCCCAGCACGAAGGGCTTGGAAACCCAAGGAAGCCCAAACCTCAGATGCATAAGTCCTTTTCCTTTTGCAACTTGTTCTTCATAGCACTATTGTAATTTCTGTTCTGACATTATTTGATTTTGCAGCGCTCCGGTGGAGGTCCCTCGGAGTGGGTCTAGCATCTCTTCACCGCTCCGACCTAGCCCTTCTCCCCCTCATGACGATGAATCATGGCCGCTGAGCCCTATTCCAGAGGGTTCTGCGGCTGCTCCGAGTTCTATTCCACCTCGTCAAGAGGGGGGGTAACCTCAGAGCAGGGGAGACCGGTCCAGTCAAGGCGGCGGCATCTACAACCTCGGCTCCGCCGCAACCAGCAACCACTGAAACTACCTCGGCACCAGCACCAGCTTCAGTACCAGCACCCAAACCAGCACCAATACCAACTCCGGCATCAGCACCAACTCCGGCTGCAAAAACATCAGCAGCGGCACCAAGTCCAGCAACAAGAGCGCCATCACCAAGTTCTTCTGCCTCGTCCGAGTCATCTCAACCTCGGCGAGGAACTACCCCAGCAGCTCCTAAGGGGAAATCCGCTACAGTTACTTCCTCTTCCCAGCAAGCCAAGGGAAAAAAGGCTCCGGACGCTACCAAGTCAGGATTCATCGAGGCTGGGCAGCGTACCCTCGCATCAATGCTTCCCAAGAAAGCTCCAGCAGCGAAGGACGCCCCTGCCGAGCCAACTGATGCACAGCAGATGGTTCTGCACACTAGCCCAGCCATTGCCTTGGTTGAGAGGAAGGAAGCGCACGCGAAGGGCTTGGTGGCGCCCCATATGCCCACCGGTGAGCGGTACCCTCCGAGCTTGATTGAGTTTGTCATGAATTGGAACAAGGCGGAGTTCGTCAACAATGACAATCTTCCGAAGAAGTTCGGCCCCGCTGAATTTTCCGCCCAAATGAACATAGCCGCTAAGGCGATCAACCTTGCGGGGCGGATGATGGAGGTACATCGCTTCTCCTTTACATGCTGTAGATAATAACCATTAGTCCCCGAGCCTCCGGGGGAGTAACTTGTTACTCGGCTGGATGCTCTTTAGAAAACTAACGTAGCTTCATGAGAACTTCGAATATGCACACACCTAGAGCCGGGTTAAGTTCCACTTGGCCCGGATCTTGTATACTTCGAACATGCACACACCTAGAGCCGGGTTAAGTTCCACTTGGCCTGGATTTTTTGTACACTTCGAACATGCACACACCTAGAGCCGGGTTAAGTTCCACTTGGCCCGGATCTTTTGTACACTTCGAACATGCACACACCTAGATCCGGGTTAAGTTCCACTTGGCCCGGATTTTTTGTACACTTCGAACATGCACACACCTAGAGCCGGGTTAAGTTCCACTTGGCCCGGATTTTGTACACTTCGAACATGTACCAAGCTCATTTATGTTTCTGTACTTCTTTCAGGTGACCACCAATCGCCGGAGTGCTGAATTCCAACGCCTGCTGGATACGCACAAGATGCTACGCGCCAAGCAAGCTGCACTTATCACGGAACACAAGAAAAGGGGTATTTTTTTCCTTGGCGCTTCTCCTTTTTTTTTAATCTTCCTCTGCCAAACTAATCTCAACATTCGGTTTCTGCAGCAGGGGTGGAGGCTGAGAACAAGATTATGCGGAAGAATCTGGAGCAGATCCAGGGTAAGTAATTTTTGTCCGACCTTATAGTGCTTTCCGTTTCTTCTCTCCTTGGCTCGGCAATCATTCATACCTCGGCTCTGCTGGGCCAACACACTATTTTAGCATCGCTTGAAGATAGTGTGCTCGTGCCTGATATGATGCTGCATTTTCTCGAACAAGCAGGGCAGCATCAAGCCGGGCTTAAGAAGAAAGATGACAAGCTCGCCCTCCTCCGGACCAAGGACGATGAGATCGCCAGGCTCAAGGCTGAGATGGAGAAAATGAAGGCCCAGCACTAAACCGAGCTCCGAAAGGTTGGCCAGGACTTCACAGAAGAGCGCGAGCGCCTTACTCTCCAGATCTCCAAGGACCAGGAGCTACTCAAGGAATCCGACATCCAGCTAGGGTCGGCGAATACTGAGCTTGAGCAGCTTCGGAAGAGACGTAATGACTGCACTAGGGAGCTGACCCGGATCCTCAGCCATATATCACGTAAACTCCTTTCCCTTATCCGACTTACTCCTCCGGCTTACTTCACATGTCTTTTCTTTACCTTCTTCCTTTGTCTCTTTTCTAGGAAAATTTCTAGAGGGCACTGCTATTGCAAGCGCAGTAGTTGCAGATTTCCACCGAGAAAGGGGTACTCCTGCCACTCCTGACGGTGCTGAGATTCCCTATGACATGGAGGACCTGTTGGTCAGCTTGTCATCTCGCGTGGAGCTCATCAAAAATTATGGCAAGGACATCCTCGACGTTGCCGTTCGCATCTTCAACATTTTCTGGCCCGGCGAAGATACTCCGGAGACCACAGCAATTCTTGTTGAGAAGCTAATGGAAACCGAGACTTAGCTCGACCTCTGGAGAGAGTCCGCTGGGTGTGCCGCAGGTGATACCGTCCTTCATCACATACTCACATGGTATGAGAAGATCGATCTCAGCCTCCTTACACGCCTGCGCACAGGATCCAGATGGACTAATGACCCGGAGTGGGTAGCTCAGCGCCAGGCTTGCGTCCATAGCCTCATCGAATACTCTCCCATTCATGAATGGGTTGAAGGACCGAGCTTCCTGGAAGCCGCTGGTGATGAAAATGCTGAGAACGTTGAAGACAGGTCGGACGAGGACGAAGAAGGCGATGCCTCAGACATGGAAGACAGCGACGATGACGCCGAACTTCCTCCTCCTGCTACTCCTTAAGTGAAAAACTTGAAAATTTATCAGATCCCCAGTATGCCAGGTGGAATTGTATTCCATATACATGTGATATTTTGCTACTAAGTTCTTATGCCGGATTAACTTGGGCGTAGTCCCCGAGTTTCTTTTTCTTGTTCGTCCAATTTCTTGGCTCGGTTCGTGTCTACCTTGATTCGGTTTTACGACTTACGTATCCGAGCTTAAAAAATTGTCTTAACAATACTGGGAAACTTTTAGACTTAGCTCAAAAATAAAACTGCATAATAACTTGAAAATAAATACAGGGTTAGTCCGAAAAACAAACGTCGGCTCGAATAAATTCTTTTCGTTAGTCGTTTTTCATGTGCTACGCAATTCCAAACTTGTTCTCTTGCTTGCCATGAAGCCAATTCTTGTTGGACAACAGCAAGTCGAAGAGTTGGGTTCTTGGTGCTCACACATTACTAATCCAAGTTAAGTTGAATAACTTATTCCAGCTAACGCACAAAAAAACATTATTAAGGCAGTCCCTGAGTTACTGCTCGAGGTGCCAACATTTCATTGATAAGCTCATTGCCGACATACATACCGACATATGAGATGACTCGGATGCATACACTTCTTAGCTAAGTGTAGAAAGGACGAAGTAGAGCTATATTCCATGGTCGCTTTGATTCCTCTCCGGACCTGTCCGCCTTGTTCTTCTCCTTTGGCTTTGCATCTATAAGATAATAAGAATCATTGTGCAATGCCTTGCTCACGATGAATGGCCCTTCCCATGGGGGGGATAATTTATGCATGCCAGTAGTACATTGTATGAACCAGAGCACCAGATCGCCTTCCCGAAAGACTCGAGGGCACACTTTCCGGCTATGATAGCGTCGGGTATTTTGCTGATACATGGCGGATCTGGACAGTGCCAGTTCTCTCGCTTCTTCCAGCAGATCAACATCATTTTGCCAGGCTTCTTGCACTTCGGCTTCTGTGTATTGGGTGACCCTAGGCGAATCATGCTCTATGTCGGCTGGTAATACAGCTTCTGCCCCATATACCAGAAAAAACGGCGTATAGCCTGTTGATCGATTCGGAGTTGTTCTTAAACTCCATAGTACCGCCGGTAGTTCTTCTATCCAGCACCCCGCTGATCTTTGCAGCGGCTCAATGAGCCGGGGTTTTATCCCGGATAATACTAATTCGTTGGATCTTTCCACTTGTCCGTTCGATGCGGGGTGGGCTATTGAGGCTACATCCAGCCGGATCTTCTTATCCCGGCAGAAACGCGCGAATGCTCCTTCCACAAAATTTGTGCCATTATCAGTTATGATGCTATGAGGATAACCGTACCGCAAGATGATATCTTTGAGAAACGTTACGGCCGTAGCTCCATCACATTTTCTTATAGGCTTTACCTCAATCCACTTTGTAAACTTGTCCACCATTACCAGAATGTGAGTCATATTTCCCCTTGCTGGTTTGAACGGGCCAACCATATCCAAGCACTATACGGAAAATGGCCAAGTAATTGGTATGGTCTTGAGTTCTGACATTGGCATATGTGTCTTGGTAGCGTACCTCTGACAACCATTACATTTTATCACCAGATCTTCCGCTTGCTCTAAGGCATTTGGCCAGTAAAATCCGTGTTGGAAACCTTTTGCTACCAAGGCTCGGGATGAGGCATGCTGTCCGCATTCCCCCTAATGTATATCTCGGAGGATGTCAAGCCCTTCTTCTGGGTCAACACATCGCTGGAGGACATTGGTCACACTTCTTTTGTATAGTTCAGAATTGATGATCGTGTAAGCCTTTGCCCTCCTCTGTGTTTGCCTGGACAGCACTTCCTCAGTGGGTAACGTTCCATCTTTCAGGAATTGAAATATAGGTAGTGCCCGAGCCGGTATTGTTCGCACAGGGAACACATCCTCATCAATCTCCATCTGATCCACTGGCATAACTTCAACCGGATCATGCTGAGCAGTCCCCGGGTCTTGCGAAGCAGTCCCCGGGTTTACTGAAGCAGTCCCCGGGTTTGCCGAGGCAGTCCCCGGGTTTTGCGCACCACTTCCCATGTCAATGTCCATGGGCACAGCTCCGGATTCCGTGTCCTCTGGGACATAGATCGGGTCGGTTTCTGGGGAGGGCCTGATGGATGGTTTCCTGAGGTGCTCTAATGCTACACCTAGTGGAATTGCTTGTCGGGTTGACCCAAGCTTCGACAGCATGTCGGCAGCCTCATTTTCCACCCGGGGTACATGGTGAAATTCGCATCCCTCAAAGTAACCACATATCTTCTGCACATGAAATCTATACAGTGCCATGTTTGGATCAAGGGCGTCCCATACTCCCGACACTTGTTGCACCGCCAAATCCGAGTCGCCAAAGCATACGATCCGACGTATCCCAATCTCTTTTGCCACCTTGAGCTCGTGCACAAGTGCTTCATACTCAGCGACATTGTTTGATGCCGCGAAATGGATCTGCAGCACGTATCTTAGCTGGTCCTTCTTTGGCGAGGTAAGTACAACTCCGGCACCTAGCCCGGTTTTGGTTTTTGATCCGTCAAAGTGCATTCGCCAATAGTTCGGATCTGGGAATGGTGGTTTGTATTGCACCTCGGCCCAGTCCATGAAAAAGTCCGCCACGGCTTGAGATTTAATGGCTTCTCTTCTGTCATATTGAGGAGCATAAGGAGCTAGCTCAATTGCCCATTTTGCAATTCTGCCACTTGCATCCTTGTTACTCATTATCTCGGATATGGGGGCCTCACATATGACCCTGATGGGATGCTCCTCAAAGTAGTGCTTCAGCTTCTTGGCAGCCATGTACACGCCATACACCACCTTTTGATAGTGTGGGTAGTTCTGCTTTGAGGCTGACAACACCTCGCTCAAGTAATACAATGGCCTTTGCACCGACTTACCTTCTTCGTCGTGCTCCACCACTATCACTGCACTTACAACTCGGTTGGTTGCGGCTATATAGAGTAACATTGGCTCCTTTGATAGTGGTGAGGCCAACACTGGTGCAGTGGCTAACATCTTTTTCAAGTGGGCAAAGGCTTCGTTGGCCTGCGGTGTCCAAACGAATTTATCCGACTTTTTCATGAGTTGGTAAAGAGGCAATGCCTTTTCACCCAACCGACATACAAACCGACTTAACGAGGCCAGGCAACCTGTGAACTTCTGGACATCGTTAAGACACTTCGGCAGTTCCATTCGTTCGATGGCCCAGATTTTAGTTGGATTAACCTCGATACCTTGGTTGGAAACAAGAAAACCGAGCAATTTCCCAGCCGAGACACCGAAGGTGCATTTTATGGATTAAGCTTCATTCGGAACCTTCTTAGGTTCGCAAATGTTTGCATGATGTCGTCAAGGAGCGTTTTGCTTTCCTTGGTCTTGATAACCACATCATCCACGTACACTTGTACATTTTGACCTATTTGGTCGTGCAAACATTTTTGCATACATCTCTGGTACGTTGCCCCTGCATTACATAAACCAAACGGCATGGTGTGATAGCAATAAGCCCCATACGGGGTAATAAATGCAGTCTTTATTTGATCATCTGGATTCAGAGGTATCTGGTGGAAACCAGAATATGCATCAATGAATGACAATAATTCACATCCAGCAGTTGAGTCTATGACCTAATCTATTCTCGGCAGCGGAAATGGATCTTTTGGACACGCCTTGTTCAGGTTCGTGTAATCGATACACATTCGCCAAACCACTGCCACGTTCGGGTCATCCTTCTTCTTTTCCACCAGCACCGGATTAGACAGCCAATCCGGATAAAGAACCTCCATGATAAATCCTGCAGCTAGCAACCGAGCTATCTCATCCCTAATTACTTTCCTCCTATCTTCGGCGAAGCGGCGGAGAGGTTGCTTCACCGGCTTAGCTCCGGGTCTTACATTCAAAGAGTGCTCGGCCAGCTCCCTCGGAACGCCTTGCAAGTCATGTGTGGACCAAGCAAAAATGTCCCGATTCTCACGGAGGAAGCTGACGAGCTCGCTTTCCTATTTATCACTTAACCCGGCACCAATTGTTACAGTGCGCTCTGGGAACATGTCATCAACAGGAACCTTCTTGGTATCTTTCGTGGCCTGAAAAGAGACGCTTCCATGCGGGTTACTCAGTGCCAGCATATACTACTGCGCGGACTGAGCCAATGCCGCCACCTCCTGAATTTTCCTTTTCTCCTTCGCAATCACGAGTGACTCGGCTAAGTTAGACCCGGCCGACGCACACTCCATGGAACGTCGGAAATCCCCTGCAATGGTAATCACTCTGTTTGGTCCGGGCAGTTTCATCTTCAAGTAGCTAATGTGACAGCTTGCCATCAACTTGTTCATGGCTAGCCTTCCGAGTAACGCATGGTATGCACTTTCCAAGTTCACCACCTCGAACTCCAAATTTTCGGTTCGGCAGTTATCCCTCGTGCCGAACAATACGTCAACCCGGACCTTGCCTATGGGCTCACAAGAAATGCCAGGCACAATACCATGGAAAGTTGTCCTCGTGGGCTGTAGCATGTTTTCCGAGATACCCAACTTGCGCATTGTGTCCGCATACATGATGTTAATGTTGTTGCCATTGTCGATCAGTACCTTTGAGAACCTTACATTAATGCTAGGCCCCATGAACGTCGGGTCTAGCACCAACGCATACGAACCAGGGCTTGGCATAAGCTTGGGATGATCCTTTATGCTCCAGGTGATTTCCTGATCAGACCAAGGCATGTACCTCGTCACTGCCGGCATCACTGCATTCACCTCCATATGCCTATGCTGCAAGCTTTTTCTATCTGTTTCCTTAGTGGTGAACACACAATAGCTCTGATGATGCTCTCTGTACTCATTTCTCCCTTCATTTCTGGGGTACCTCTGATCTGGCTAATGTTGATTTTCCACATGATGCACTGCATCCCTTCTCTCATTGTTATCATACCTCGGCGGAGGGGGAGGCAACATTAGCTGTTGCGTGTTCGCTCCGGAGAGCAATTGATGCCGGGGTAACTCCTACTGAGGCTGATCATTCCGGGGTGCCTGGGCATTCCCCGAGCCACCTTGTTCAATCTTGCGCATCCACTCACATTGTCTTGTCGTATGACCCGCTGGGTTACTCAGATTTGGCGTGTGAAACTTACATGGCTGGTCCAACATCGACTCATAAGTATACCTCGGACGGTCCTTCTTTTCTTGCCACTGTCTCTTTTGCTCTGGCGTCCAAGTTTTATTGCCATCGTTTCTCGGAGTCCATTGCCCTCCAGTTTTCTAGCGCTGACTGCCCCCTGCTCTGGGCTGATCTTGATTCATAGCCGCGACTTGTTGCGAACTGTATCGATGATCTGGTCTATCATCTCTTCTTTTTCCTCTGTAGTCATTCCTCCGGGATGATCCGGCTCCATCCCTCTGATAGTACTCATCGTTTGACTCGTTTGATACGAGCCTAGGTTGAGTTGGATCACCCAAAGCATATGAATCTGCAATCCGGATCATCTCTGCCAACGTAGTTGGCATTTTCCTTTGCAACTTCTGCCACAGTTCGCTTGCATATCTGCACCCTTGTGAAAACCATGCTATGGCATGTGATTCTATCACGCCTTCACACGAGTTTCTCATGGTACACCACCGGGTCAAGAACTCCCGGTCTGTCTCATTAGGTCTTTGCTTGCACATAGCTAGGGTCTGCGGCCTATTTGGCCTCTGATATGTACTCGAGAAATTGCGGATGAACATTTCCTCAAAGTCTATCCAGCAGTTGATGCTTCCGGGTGGCAAATTGTTCAGCCACACCCTTGCCGGCCCTTCCAACATCTGGGGTACGTATCGTACAGCCCATCTCAAGTTGCCAGTGGCAATTTTCACAGCCGTAGCATAGTTTATCAACCAACCCTCCGGCTTGGTACTGCCGTCATACGTCTTCGTGCCCCTAGGCAACTGGAAGTTGGGTACCGGCGGCTCCTTCATGATCTGGGGTCCAAAACACACAGGACCCGGTGGACCTTGACATTCGATCTGTTCCGACCTATACAGTCGATCCAGTTTCAACCTGGCATCATCCAGCATCAAATCCCTACTTCCCAATCTTGACCCTATCACATGATAGTCCGGTCTTGGGTATCCCGCGTTTGCCATTTCCGAATCTCCATCATTATACATGTATTGCTCTCGTAGAGCACCTTTCTATTGCATACCTCGGCCGGCATTTTGCTCTTGCCTTGGTATATTCCGCTGCTGCGGTTGTCCTGCTGCTGCCGAGTTTCGCTGTCCGGCATTACCGTTGACTGCGTTCCCTTGACCGGCATTGCCTTGGTCGCGGTTACCTCGGCCAGCTTCACCTCGGCTCACACTCCGTCGATCATCATTTTTCTGTGCTTCTTTTCCTTTTCCTGCCCGTGTTGGGTCATACGGGACGATCTGTTTGTTCCGTCTGGCCGAGGTTACCACCTCTTCTCTCCTTGGACCACCATGAGGAGACGATGCGGCTCCAGCAGATTTCTCCGGGTTACCCATCGCCGAATGGACGATCTTGGAGGCTCCAGCTCTCTCCGGGTTAGCTCGGAGTAGTTCTTCGTTTTGTCTGTTCACGATCCGAACCAGTTCGTTAACCCTATCTTGTTGTCTTTGACGGGCTTCACCCGTCAGACCCTCTAACTCGGATGCAGCTGCATCCGCTGCTCTGAGGTTCTTTGCCGGGGTACTGTACCTCGGCAGCCCCACGGACATACAGTTTTCTGATTCCTCAATTCTAGTGTCACCTTCTCTGTTCATCTCGCTCATGAGATTTCTCCCCTTTACTTTTACAGCATCTGCTTTGTTCGCCTTTGCATACTCACGCAGCGTCATATTCAATGACTGCTGAGCCGCGGCTATTTTCTTTGCGCCCTCTAGTATCTTTTGCCTAGTTTCTTCTAGCTCGGCCTGCGCTCGAGCCGGATCTACTGCTGCTACCACAGGGTTTGCCAAGCTATCCATCGCTTCCCTCAACACATTTTCCGGCCTCTCTAGTGGAGGAGCTCTACCTTTCCTCGGTGCCTTAGGCGTTACCTCCGGATCTAGCGCCGGATCCTTGCTCGCGCCCGCACCAGGCGCAGTCATCATCACTTCTGCGCGGTCTGGGGAGCGAGCAACATGCGCCCCGCGAGCCACGGTGAGGGGTGGCTCTCCAGCCTCGACGACGTGGCGCTGATGAATGCAAGACACGTCCACAGCAACGTAGACCTTGTGCGCACCGATCTTGACGAAGAGGCCATTGCGCAGAAGTGGGCGCGTGCCATAGCAGCCCGCGTTGTCGCTGATGAAATCCAGCGCTCCAAAGCGCTGAACAAGCCCGGAGACGATGTGTTCGCCGGTGCCGATGAAGTTTCCCATCCGGATCTTGACCCCTGCTAGCGCCGCTAGCCCCACGGTGGGCGCCAACTGTCGTGGTGGTGTCACGGCAGATGCCATGGATAGGCTAAAGGTGGGGACTAATACACGCTAGGGGAATCCAGGGAGGGATAGTGAAGTGATTCTCCACACAGTTGTTCGTATTGCTTTGCTTCCAAGATTACAAGTGCTCCTAGAGCTGTATTGGTGAGAGGAGGAAGAAGGAGCTCTCTTACTCTCACCCACAGATCACACCTAAAACCTTAGCAAATCAGAATAGCGGAACCCCCTCTACTGAAACCCTAGCCCCCCTTATATAGAGGGAGCTCGGTCTCTGCCTAGGGCATATGTGGAGGCATATTCCTAAGAATATGCCTCCTCCCAAAGTGGTAAGCCGACCGGGGTGCTTTTCCCCCGCGTCACACATGCTTTGGCTACGTGAGCCTCTGCAGCGCCCGCGTCAGCCGACATGGGCGTCGTCACCCTTGTCGGCCACGACCCGGTGGTCCTGCCCTTGCTTGCTTCGCTTAGTTAGTGCGTACCGGGCTTCTTTTGACCAGCGAGATTCCTTCCTTCTCCTAGAAGCCAGACGTGACCCGGATCCCAGTTGATCCGGCCACACCTGTTCCTGCATACAAGTAAAACAAGCACTTCCGACTTACTGCTTAAGTCGGTTGAGACTTAGTTAGGCGAACGCCCCCTGATCCGGGTTACTCCGTGATTCGGCCTGCCTTGAGGTGACCCGTCCAGCATCCGCTTTGACCTTGCCGAACCTCGGCTAACTCGGCCTTTATACCCCGGCGTGACCCTACCTGGGGGTATCCCCCAACATTAGAATTCCCTTCAGGAATAGTCGATCCCTTTCATAAGATTCCGAGTTTATTATTATATATGGAGCAATATTGAATTTGTGTTTGCTTTAATGATATATGAATGGCTTGAGTATGATTTTACTTGCATTTGATGATAGCAATAGGAGTCTTCCACACCATTGGTATTAATGGAACACATAAAGATAATTTGGTCAATATGTTGTAAGTCTACGGTTTGATTTACAAAGAGAAAATTATCTATACAATTAAGTTGAAAAAGAAACCTTGAACAAAGGAAAATGAAATCACTATCAAAATAGAGTGCGAACAAGTCGAGGTAGAATCTCCAAGTCATAAGAATGCTTCATATACAATTGGAATTTGATAATCGAGATCGTTAAACTTTGAATTCCTACATAAGGTGGAATATATGGCTAGATCCTTTGCACATCACTTAAAACAAAAGTGTGAGCATATATGCAAAAGAGAAAGAAAATAAAGAAGAAAAAGAGCGAGTGTGCAAAGAGCAAATAGGCATATACCACTGTATTGTAGTATGACAGAGAGACACTTTTGAGATTTTGAATCCCAAGTGAATACGTTGCTCCTAAAACACTTGGGACTACCTCGTTAACTCATTCGGTTGAACCGAATACTTTTACATTATGTTGAGATTCATCTTTTATGAACTGTTGATAACTAAAGTGTGGAAGCCTAATACTATTCAGATGGTTCGAGTAAGGTACTATTCACGAACTTGTTCCTATGTATCATATATGATAAACACATGCTGCAACTGCCTCATTTATTTAATCGACTCAGCTTCATAAATACGAGGATCACATCCATTAAGCTAAAACTTGCTCGGGACGAGCAAGAGTCCAATCTTGGGGAAGTTGATGAGTGCATATTTGCATTATGTTTTATGTTATTATTTTGCATTGTAGATGTAGGATCTTGGCATTTTATGGCGCTTGCACGCACATTTTATGTCTGTTTTCACCAGGATCGGGATAGATGATGGATCCAATGGATACAATTCTTGGAGCAGTTGTACTGTGGAGAAAAGGAGTTAAAAACAATGTAAATCGCTTATTTGGGAAATATTAATAATACCAAAATAAAACCAGAAGCGAACAAGGCAGGCTGAAGGTTCAACAACCAACTATACGGCGGGAACAAATTTACCGGCCGTATAGTTGGCGCTGCCTCCGCCTCGTCAAATAGTTTCACCCCGTGCAATTGGTTTGAGGAGACGACATACAGAACACCCGGAAATCGTAGAAACCTCACCTCCGGAAGGCATCTGGAGGGGGAACTCATCCACAAGGATCCATCTTCACCCTACGCAGATTTGGGAGGCTAAGGCATCGATCTTCAGAATCCACCACTGCATCACCACCATCTCCATCCATCCCATCTACATCCTTGTCTATATCTTGTTGTAATTCCCGTACTCGTTGTGGATTTATACAAGTACTATTCATCTATGATTGTTTCCATTACCATTGCCATGATGTTGATTGCCTCCATGTCTGAGTAGATCTTTAGTTCTTGGGGAGATGGAGAAACCGTAGTATGACATTGAAATAAGATAGTCTATTATGATATTCATCGATGTGACCATATGTTAGATTTTCTACATCTTGATGTTGAGAGAAGTCGACCTCTCAATATTTGCCTCTCGTGGGGACTTGATGGAAGGAACTACTAGTTGGTAGACAGAGGCATGCTAGCACTTACAGTGACTACAAAGATGGTGGCACCCCTTATGTATCAATTTGGGAATCCGAGGAAACTCACGGAACACTATCCATGCCATGGGATACGTCCTACGGGATTACGTCCCTTAATAGCGAGTAACTCGATTGATGTCGATTGCTGACTGTTGTGGTTATGGGGATGATGTGAGCAGCGGTTGCTGCCTAATTGTCCAAATACGGAGTTCCTCCCACACATACATAGTTGAGAATGTTCATGATAATAATCTTTATCTTAGATCCTCATAATACTAGTGGTGTATCCACTACTCCCTGAGAACGCTTTTTCCCTATTGTAGTTCCAATCTTTCTTACATACACGATACTTACTTCTGTATTAAGCTATTTTTCTTTACTTTATTATTTCTCTTATACCTAAAACCCCAAAACACCTTTTACACAATACTCATATTTTATCTTGTTACTTAGAACTTAATCCAGAATTTTTATCGTAATATTTATTTCAAGAGTTATTAGACTTCAGACTCTTGCTCCCTGTGGGATCGATATCTTTATTTCGAAACTAGCTACATACGATATGTGCACTTGCAGTTAATACATTGCAAATGTATCTATAATTTTTGATGTTCCATGCTTGTTTTATCTACTTTCTTATGTTTTGTCGACACTTTGGAGTACTTTTCATCTGATTTCTTGGACTAACCTATTAACAAGATCCATAGTGCCAGCTGCCTATTTTCTGTTGTTTTTGGTTTCAGGAAGTCAGAAAATGAATATTCTCGGAATTGGATGGGATAAAAGCCAAAGTCAATATTTCACCGGGGGGAACAGGGAGCCAGAAGACGAGACGGAGAGGGGCCAGGGGCCAGCCACACTATAGGGTGGCGCGGGACCCCTTGGCCGCGCCACCAGGTGGTGTGGGCCCCTCCGGCCTCCACCGACCTTGCCCTTTCGCCTATATATTCCTCCCGATGCGAAAATCCTAAATAATCAAGCCTCCAGCCACGAAAAGTTCCGCAGCGGCGCCACCACTGAAGGGGAGATTCGGGGGACAGAAAGTCTCTGTTCCGGCACCCTGCCAGGACAGGGAAGTGCCCCCGGAGCCATATCCATCGATCTCCACCACCATCTCCATCACCATTGCTGATTCCCATGATGAGGAGGGAGTAGTTCTCTCTCGAGGCTAAGGGTTCTACCGGTAGCTATGTGTTCATCTCTCTATCTATGCATGATCTGAAGGGAATATGCCCGAGAGGCAATAATAAAGTGGTTATTATCTTATTCCATGTTTATGATAAATGTTTATTTTGCATGCTATAATTGTATTAATTGGAAACGTTAATACATGTGTGTTTAATAAACAAAATACAAAGTTCCTAGTAATGCCTCTCATATAAACTAGCTCATTCATTAACAAGATGATCAAGGTTTCCTGATCATGGACATTGGATGTTGTTAATAACAAGGTCACAACATTGGTGGAATGATGTGATGAACATTCATCCGAAGTATAGCATTACTATCAAAGTCATTATGTTTATATTGCTATAACATCATACGAAGTAATCTTAGTCCTTAGACCATGAGATCATGTTAATTTCTAACACTAGAAGAGTATCTTGATAACACCAAACGTCACACCGTAACAGGGTGACTATAAAGGTGGGTTCAGTACTACGAAGGTGTTATGTTGAGGCTCATGGATCAAGAGTGGAATTTGTCAATCTTGATGACGGATAGATATACTCTGGGCCCTCTTGGTGATATCACATTAAGATAGCTTGCAAGCAAGTGATGTGATCACTAGAATGTTATATCACGAGAACGAGAAAAGTGTTCATGTCGGTAACAAGATCAAACTAGGTATTTGGATACCGATGATCAAATCTCGGACATGTATTATATCATGAGACAAAGGGATTTATTTACTAGCGTTAAAAGTTATAACGATCACAGAAGTCATCGTTGAATGTGTAGGAGTCAGTATGGATCTCCAGGTCTCGCTTCTGATTATTGATCTGAGAGGGGTCCCGATCATGTCTACATTATTCGTGAACCGTAGGGTGACACACTTAAGGGATACCAACACCATTTGGAGAAAATATATTTCAGATAAAGATTTAAGAAAGCGCTGGAATTATTTCAATAGACACCGAAACTGTTTCGGGTGAAATTGCTGAAATTGGTTCTGCATGTAATATTGAAATGTTGCAAGGGGTTTTATGTGAATGTTTGTTAATTAAAGTAATTAACAAAATTCTGAATAAAATCAATAAAAGAGTTTTATTAAATGAGAGAGCATTAAATTTGGAGAAATTTTAATGCATTTAAAGTGGGGACTTTAAAAGAGAATGTGAAGGGGAAAATTTATGTGGAGGGAGTTACCACCACATGAATGAGGAGGTGAGGAGTCAACCCTTGGGCACCGGCCATGGGGAGGGGCACCCCCCCTCCTATAAAAGGCCCCCCTCTCACACCTTCATACACACACCTCCTCGTGAAGGATCTCTCTCCCCCTCTAGTTATTCCCCATGGTCTCGGATTAGCGAGATACATGTTCCCGGTGGCTTTATCTAGAAAGGAGTTGATGCTTCCGCTGCTTTGCTGGAGCGAGGGACGGAGGTTGTCGGGGTACCGGACGTGTGTGCGATCACGGATGCACCGCTGCTTTGCGGTGCTGGACTTGGTGGTGCTGGACTTGCTGGAGCTGGATCTGATGGACATGCTGGAGCCGGACCTGCTGGACTTCATCACGATCTTGAGATCGGCAAGTGTACGACTACATCATCCACAAGTTCCAACTCGTTAACAAAGCTTTGTTGTCTTCGAGGGTAAGTTCTCTATGGATGTATATCCACCCGTTGCTTGTATCTAGTAGATAGATCTTAGCGTATAGTTCCCATCGTAGGAATTTTTTGTTTTCTATGCTGCAAACCCAATAGTGGTATCAGAGCCTGATCTATGCGTAGGTGCTTTGCACGGGTAGTACACGTATGTTTATATGTGGGCGATGATGATCATGTTATTGCTTCTTTCATGTATTTTGGATATTGGTGGCATAGTGGGATGAAGCGGCCCGGACCAACCTTACATGTCATCTTACATGAGACCGGTTCCACGAGTGACATGCAACTAGTTTTGCATAAGTGGCTGGCGGGTGTCTGTCTCTCCTACTATAGTCAATATCTGATTTACAATGAGTTTCTAATAACTTGGCTATCCTCGTTGTAGTTCCATGTTCGTAGGTAAGAACGGTTCCATGTTGGTTGTAGTTCCATGTTCGTAGGTAGTGTCTTTATATGGTATTATTGTAAGTAGATGTATGATAGATACTCTTACAACACACTTAACGTGTAAGTCCCATAGATCTTGGCCTTACAAACAAAGGAATTATAGAGATCATACCATGATGCATATGATAGAGATCAAATGCATGGACCATATCATCTCACTTTACACATTAGATGTTTGCATCTTATATTGCTAGGTTGGCGTTTTAGTAGCATTTTAAGATGATCCCTCATTTAGATATCAAGATAAAATGTGTTCTTCCTTAAGTATGCACCGTTTTGTGGATCGTCTTTCGAGACATCACGTGATGATCGGGTGTACTCGACTCTACGCTTTCATATAACGGGTGTAAGCATGTACAGACATGATGATCGGGACTACACGCGAATACTAAGGTTCTTACTTGGCGAGCCTAGCATGTAAAGACATGGCCTCGGAACACGGACCGAAAGGTTAAGCATGAGTCATATAGTTGATATGATGCCCATATTGATGATCGCCTTTGAAGCTACACCGACTCACGTGATGATCGGACTTGGTGTAGTGGATTCGGTTCATGTAATCACCAAAAAGGCACGAGGGATGTCGTTTTTGAGTGGGAGTTCATTTCTAATTTGGATTATTCGAACTCAATTTGTCATAAACTAAATCGAAGTGAATTTGCATAATTTGTTGTAGTCATTGGCGTCTGTTCACTACCTTATGCTTAGTTTTAATTGAGATAATAGAACTATAGAATTCTGGATATTTACTTTACGAACTGGTATCGTATTGTTTTGAATGTCAATTTATTGATTCAACACAAGGGGAGCCAAAGAATATTTCTAAGTCTTAACAACTGAGTTATCAATTTAGCTGCACCTAGAAACAATCTTGCTCATAGCAGTTTATCAGTAGCAACAGTTTTGTAGTAGAAATAGCAAAGTAGCAACAATAGTAAAGTAAAGACAGCAGTAACAATAGCACTAAACAGTGGGATTCGAGTGCGGTAGACATAGGGATGGATGGACGGGCGTTGCATGGACAAGACAATTCACATAGCAATCAGAACATAGGGCAATTGCAGATAAATAAAATAAAGCATCCAAGTACTAGACAATCCTAGGCATGTGTTCCATATATAGTCATACGTGCTCGCAATGAGAACTTGCACAACATCTTTTGTCCTGCCAGCCCGTTTGCAGCAGGGCCTCAAGGGAACTACTGGCAATTAAGGTGCTCCTTTTAATAGAGCACCGGAGCAAAGCATTAGCACTCCGTGAACACATGTGATCCTCACATAAAAGCCATTCCCTCCTATAACACCCTCAAATCGGCCCTATGCAAGTTTTAGCCCTTTCCACCAAACCCGCATAGAAACGATTGAAGGACGCCCACCAGGCACTTTCGTGCGGGTGGAAAACGAAGTAATACCATTACGCAACAGTCCTCGATGGGACCCACAGAACAGATAGATACAACAACGACTCCATGAGTCAAGAATACAGATATATTATACAAAGATCCAAATCACCTTGGAAACGATAGAGCGTCCGACTATGGACAAGATGCAAATGGGGCTAAGAGCCCTAAAGAATAACCAATGGCATCCATAACCCTGCCCGGGCCAAGCCAGAAGGGTAACCCTGCTAACGACGTCGATCTCAAACCTGCTAAAACAAAAGGGGTGCCGACAAAGGGCAAAGGAAAAAAGAGGAGCGTCAGTACTGAGGACAGTACACAACGAGGCTAGAATTCGGCGGCTCTCGCCTACACAGGTATGGTGGACTGAAGCGGCAGCGCAGCAGCACTAAACAACCTATAGAGACTCGATATCACTGGCGGCTATTAGAGTGGGGTAAGAAAGACCTATTCGGATCCCACCTGAGACTAACACCAAACATACCCATCCTGGTATTTCCCCCTCGAGACCAAACGAGGAAGTCGGACAAAGGAACTCACACGGTTGGCAGTTTTACTCATTCCATTATAGTTGCAGCATTTACTAGTCAGATATATAGCATGAGTCATCCTGATAGCATAAGTAGTGGGCAGTTTTAGTTAACCATTCAGTTGTAATTGGAACATTTACTAGTCAGATATAATTGTCCTGAGGAATCCCAAAACCCAGCAGTTCTTGGCACTTTTATCACATTCCATTGGAGTTGCAAAACTTACTAGGCAGATATAACAAACATCCCAGATCCAGCAGTGGTTGGAATTTTTAATATCCATTCCATTATAGTGAAGCTGGTTACTAGTCAGATATATTAAGTCAAATTTATAGCACTACTTTAGTTATGCTTGTCTATGATCGAGTTACTGTGCTCCAAGTCGTCCATAACCGCGGACACGGCTTTCAGAAAGTTTTACCCTGCAGGAGTGCACAAATAGCAATACACACTCGATCAACCTCGGAAAAACCAACTCAAAACCCAACGAGGCATTCGCGACAAAGCGATCACAGGATTCATAAAATATTTCAGGGGGCCACCCCACTAAGCTACCCGCAACGAAGTTGGCCGGCTCCGGAATGGGCCCATGGTTTGCGACGACGGCTGTAAACGACTGGGAACCCGAAAATGTGACTGGGCCTGTCGATACCGCAAAAACATGGCGCGATCCAAAACAGTACAGGTGCTCCACGCACAATCTTAAATAAAGCAGTAAAGCATGGCATAGGTATAGGATAGTAATAAAGCCCCAAACTACTTGGTGGCCCCAAGAAATAGAAATGAATTAAGCTCTGGCTCAGGGGGGTCCACGGCCTCCCGGATGTGGATAGTGCGAAAAATCGAGGAACAGGTATCAAGTACTCGGGGTCCTACGGGACACAAGTGAGCGTGGAAGAACCAAATAACATCTATTGCTCACCGATGCCTCTGCATTAGTTATATCTAGCATTTTAATAGTGGTATTTAAAATCATGAACATCTCCACCACAAACATCTTCCGGCATTCCAACAACTGTGGTACTTGACAACACGAGATCACACCTGAGCAAGCGACTACGACTCGCAAGGCCAGCTATCTACCAAACACAGGTAATAGGAGGTGTCCAAGGCAATATAGAGGCTGCACGGGGTATAACTGGTGTACATAAACTAAAGCATCGCGACACGGATAGCAATAGATCAACAGGAGGAAATAAAGACTATAAATGCAAAATAGGTAGAAGGGGGAGAGATGCTCGCCTGGGAAAACACTACCGACGGACCATAGCCGGAGAACTTGTCGGTACTCGCATCCACTCATCGGCCTAATCCGCGAAGAAGCAAACACTAGAAGAAACACCGGATGCAATATTTAATACTACGGCAGAAGATCCGGCATGCTTATGATATGATGCAGATGCGGTGCAATTAGGCAATATTAAGCGAAACCGGGGTCCCGACAATTAATTAATAGGTTCCAGTTATTTATCTACCCTGCAAATTAAATGTGGAATTAACAAGGCAAAACATGGTATCGGTTCGCTACACCAATTTAAATGGAGTCCGGAATAAGACTAGAATAGCCCGCATATGATCTCCATATTTAATTATGAGGTGAACCGGCATAATGCCCCCAAACACATGAATATAAATGCCATCATGAACAATTTAATATGCGACAGATGAATGTCATATTTTATAAAATAAGGGGGATGTCGGATAGGGGTCACACATCGAGGTTCGGTGATCTTGGGTTCGCCGAGAGGGGTTCCATTTCCGGGGACGACGGAATCAGTCTTCAGACGCCGGGAACAGGTCTCCGGGTTCAGTCTTCGGGGTTCGGATTCAGGAAGGAGGCCTTGTGGTTCGGGCTTCGAGGGCTTGCGTAGAAGCGCTGGATGACCCATGAGGAAGTTCTTGTCGGTGATTCTTCGGCGCCTATAGTTCGGTACGGTCTTGGATTCCATGTTCATCCTTTCAAGGTACCGGGTCGACGAGGGATCTTGCCGTACCTTGTCACCTCGCGAGCACACCGATTCTAGGTAGATCTTCTCGAGGGGCTGTGACGAACAACAATGCATAGGGTGACCATCTAGCGCCAAACAAACAGATTACCTACATGCTACTCTAGAGGAATACAAAACTAGCAGGCACAACCCACAAAAATGTCTCCACCTAGCAAGAGCACGTCAGGATCCAAAACGGGTACAGAGGGTTGACTGCACACACGGTAGCAACCTGGATGTTGTTGCGAAGCAGAGGACACGGGGAGCTCGGCTACCGGGTCAGAGAAGGGACAACAACACGGGGGGTCCGGGCGGCGCTGCAGAGGGTCCCACGGCCGATGGTGGCGACCTTGGCGGGTCGAGGAGGACGCATGGCCCTGGTACCCAGGAGATGAGCAGAGGGAGGCAGGGGCTTGCTGGCGGGGTCCTGGCAGCGGATCTGGGGAGGTTGAGCTCGAGCGGCAGATGGAGCACGGCCGGGCGGCCGGGGCAAGCTCGAGGCGGCGCAGCGCTGCACGGGGATGAGGGCGGCACTGCAGAGGCGGCCGTCGGGGCAGAGACGACGACGACGCGGGGTAGGCCAAGGTCGGCGGGGCGGCCGGCGAGGGATGGGGGTGGCCCGAGAGGGGGCTCGCAGGCGGAGGCGACCTCGGCGGCGGGGACGATGCCGGGAAGGAGAGCGCGGCCGGTGAGGAGGAGATGGCCACTGACGATGGGGCTCGGGCTCCGTGCCGGACGACGGGGTGGAGGAAGCAGCGGCGACGAGGACGGGAGCCGAGAGGCTAGGAGCAGGGGCTTGACCCGCGACATAGGGAGAGGTAGGCGGGGGAAGGCGTAGCAGGCGGCGGGGAAGGGGGTGCCGACGCGGGGGGGGGGGGGGAAGAGAGAGCGGGCGAGGATGGAGTAGTGGCGTGCGAGGAGGGGATCGTGGGTTGTCGGTAGGAGCGGACGGGGCACGCGGGGGTTGGTGGGGATTCCATCGGGGGGAGAGAGGATGGTGGTGCGGCCGGGCACGGGGATCGGGGCCAGGCTCTATCGCGTGCGTGTGTGGTGCGCCTGGGGAGGAAAGGGGATGGGGCGACCAGGTGGGGATCGATCGCGGGGACGGGGTACGATGCGAGGTGGGGTAGGTGGAGGAGTGCGGGTAGGTGGGCGGCTGCGTGCGCGGCAGGTGGGCGGGAATAAAGGCAGGTGGCGGTGGGGATTGGGTACCGCTAGTGGTGGGGCAGGGGCTGCTGTCTGCGTGCGGGAGAGTGCGGGCAGGCGCACACTGCGGTCGTGCATTGCGTGCGTTGGCACGAGGCGCGAGGCCAGCTGCGGGTGGCAGCGGGGAGAGGGAGTTGGCGGCTGTGGGGAGTAGGTAGGTGGGGTGTTGGGGTTTGGGGATGGGTAGGATTAGATTTTTAGGGTTAGCTTTTTGGAGGTGGCCGGCTGGGCCTTCGGGCCTGGCGGGCTGCATCCCAAAATAAACAAATAATTTTATTTATTAAAAACAAGGCTTTTGCGATCCGTTTGTAGACAAAACGAAATAATCCGGACGAGCCCGGGTTTTATAGTTTGAATAAAAGACGGGGCGTTTAGAAAACAAAACCAGGCTTTTCGAAAATAGTTTTAGGCAGAACCATGCATGATGTCATGACGATGCTCAAATGCAATGTGGCATGATGACATGAGCATGCGGTCATGATGATGCGCAACACAAAAACACAGCGATTTTCTAGTAGTGGTTTTAGCGGGATGCCACACCTCCGGTTATCCCGATTTCTGTCACTTCGGGGCCATTGGTTCCGGACAACAACGTGTGTATACAACCTGTACATAAGACCAAAAACAATACTATCATAATGAATCAATAACATGTTCAGATCTGAAATCATGGCACTCGGGCCCTAGTGACAAGCATTAAGCACAACAAGTCGCAACAAAGTCATAAAGCACTAATAAAAGATACTAGGTACCATGCCCCCAACAATCTGATGCCACTACATGAACAATCTCATCCAATCCCTACCATCCTCATAGCCTACAGCGGGGGATTACTCACTCATAGATGGGGGAAACATGGATGGTCGATGGAGAAGCGATGGTGATGATGATGGCGATGATCTCCTCCAATTCCCCGTCCCGGCAGGGTGCCAGAATGGAGTTTCTGGTACTGTTTCGTGGAATCTGGTGGTGGCGGTGGAGCGGAACTCCTTCTGGAAAAACGTCAAACCCCTCGAAGTTTTTAGGTCAGAAGGCTCCTTATAGGCGAAGAGAGAGGCCGGGGGGTGCCTGGGGGGCCCACACCACCCCCTGGCGCGGCCTGGCCTGGCCCACGCCACTAGGTGGTGTGGCCAACCCAGGGCTCTTCTCCGTCTCGTATTCTGGCTCCTAGAGTCTTTGGGTGAAATAGGATTTTTGGCATATTTTCCAGGATTTTTCCTGATAGTTCATTTTTTGCACAAAAAGTAGACAGCAAGGCAATTCTGCTAAAAATAGCGTCAGTCCGCATTAGTTGCATCCAAATCACACAAGTTTAGAGGAGAAACAATAGCAAAAGTGTTCGGGAAAGTAGATACGTTTTGGACGTATGAACTCCCCCCAAGCTTAGCTTATTGCTTATCCTCAAGCAATTCAGTTGAAAACTGAGTGCGGCAAAAGAACTTTCACGAACACATTTGCTTCATATGATGTAAATATTTTCAGCAATGTGATCAACTACTTAGACAGTTCATAATAAAGAGTATGCAACTAAGTTTACTTAATAGGCATTGCAAGCTATGAAGAGATTCCAACTAAAAAAAGTAGCATGAGGCATAAACATAAGCAATATTACAATGCTCATAAAAAGGTATGATAGAGTGGTATCTCGCTTGCCTTTGATTATGAATGTCAAGGCACCTCTGAAGTTCAAGTGATGACTAGAAGTAAAGATATCAAGGATACAAGCATCAAAGTCATACACAAATAATCAAGTAATGGGACAAGCACAAAGAATGACAACTATGCTCTCAAGAAGGTGCTCAGAGAATGTATGGAGACTCAACAAGAAAAGGTTTTAAATAATTTGAAAGGCTTCCTAATGCTGAAATTATGGTACTCGTTAGCTTTGAGCTCCCATTGCCCCTATCATAAGCATCTTTAAATGGTTAAGGTTAAAGTGACACAACTAAGAGGATATGCTCGACAAGTTATAAATCAAAGTCTCATGCCCCTTACTTACAAAGACCGATCCTCATGCTACTCAACTTCAGTCACAAGTAAGCTCTTGTCATTGTAAGTATATACGTATCATAGAGAACCGCCAATGGGGTACCCCTTGCACATGACATGGGAGCTATCCCATAATCAAAATGACAAGGCAAGCAGACAATGAGCATCTCAGCGATCTTTTTATTTACTATGTGCATAGATTTTTATTGAGGATGGTTCATAGAATGCTCATTATGGTTATGCTGCAAGTTTCCACCATGATTAGGCATGGCTTAGGCTAGCGGCCCAGGCGTTTCTCTAACATACATACAAACTCCATGATCTTACAAGTTCCACTTTTATTTCACACCGCCAGGATTCATAAGCAAAAGAACATGATATCAACTAGGTACTAAGTACCAATGAAGTGTTGAAAGCGGTCCCCATGATACATGGTTCTGCTAACTTCAACTTATAAAGCGCAAGCATATACGCAACAAAGAAGGACGCAATGGTTCAGGTTTATTAAATGCAAGAAAATAAAGTGTGCCATCAAGTTCGTGAGAGCTTTACTAACTAACTTTCTCATAACAAGCAAACATTTTATTCGGAATAAAACAAGGCATATTGAATATGCACGGAAGTAGCAAATGATGCTAATGGGTAGGTATGGTGGACACTTTGGAAATATTTGGTTTAGGGAGTTGGAAACTTGAGTAAACATACTCAGTGTAAGTGAAGGCTAGCAATAGTAAGGGAGCGACAAACGAGAGAGCAATAGCTGTCATAATTATGCTTGCAACAAAACAGGACTACTCATGGCATGAAAGTGATTCAAGATCCTCAAAGCAAAATAATTTATCGAGGCTTAACTGATTATTACAGTCATGTGCATGCGTGAGCATGTGCCAAGTCAATCAAATGAAACATTCATAGGAGGATACCACGGTGTCATACCAATTTATGAATAAAGCAACGCAAGCAGACATTCATAAGGCATGCTACAACCTATTCACGAGCTAGAGCTAATCATAAGAAAGCAAGAACTACTAAGCATCCAAAGATAACATACACCCTACATGAACAGACTAAGCATGCTCATAGTGATGAGTATATGTACAAAAATGAAAACAAATAGAGTTCGTTACCAGCCTCTTACCACGCCTCAAGTTGTCATTAATCCTCATTATTGCTCTTCACTTGTGTGGCTTTGAATAATATATGAGATCAATAATCCATTGAGGACTACTGAACCCTGTAGCAAACTCACAAAAACCAAAGAAGAACGACAAATATTTTTGTTGTTTTCGATTTTTAAACAAGAACCAAAAGGGAAAAACAAGCAAAGCTAAATCTTTTGGGTTTTTCGAATAGTTCAAACAAAGCAAAAAAGGAAAAACAAACCAAGGAAAAAATAAGAAGCAAACCAAAGAGAAACAACAGAAATATTTTTGGTCTTTTTGTGTTTTAGGAAGCAAAATCAAAGAAAAACAAAAACTAAAAAGAGAACGAAAACATGAATATACAAATTACCGACGCAACATGATATGGAGATGAGTGCGGTGTCGGCGTACCTCCCCCCAAGCTTAGGCTTTTGGCCTAAGTGGGTATCAATCCATGTATGAATAGGTGTTCCAAGCGGGCGGATCTTGGTAAGAATGGTCATAGTTGGGCCCATGAGAAGAGGAAGAGCTCCCAATCATAAGCGGGCTGCTGATATGAAGATTCTCCCTCATTCGAGGGCTGGACCGAATCATCCGTGACCTCCCTTCTAGTGTCCTGCTCCTGTTGGGAGAGCTCTCCCAAGTATGTGTCAAGCTCCTCCTCAGTGAGGGACCATCCTTCCCTGTTATCAAGGTTAAACAAAACAGGTGCAGGTAAAAGAACAACACTTGGACTTGCTATTTCTCCAACTAGCTTTGAAAAAGGTTATTTCACAAGATAACTCACTCATACTAGCCCACGGGGAATCAAATTTATGATGTATCATGGAATTAAGATCAAGCCTTTCTATAGGAAACTATAGGTTTAGATGATGAGGCACTAAACCATGCAATGCTAGTAAACGAGAAGCAATGAGGCCTCCACAAATTCCACCTTTCTCACGGTTAGCAGCAAGACGGAAAGCTATCAAAGCACCTAAGTTGTAAGACCTATCTCGTCTAAGAGCAGCAGAGATAAATGCTAGATCAAACAAAGATAACTTATTGGCAGTTTTCCTAGCAAGAACACACTTGGCAATAAAGTAGGCAAAGTAGCGAATGGAGGGAAGATGAATGTTACAGATTTTTCCACTCTCCTTCGAGAAGCTACTCCCTTGGAAAATTTCTGCATATAAATCCATGAGTGGTTCAGGTCTCTCCTTAATCTTCCTACATGATCCCCATTGAGGTACCTTAATAGCTGCACAAAAATCATCAAGAGAAAGGTTGACGGCAATATTGTAAATTTTGTAATAGACCATGGGGTTAGGCAAAGAGTGACTAAATTGGAAATCCTGCACCACAGACATGGTTAGCTTCACAAATTGACAAGGTTCATCTTCCAAAAAGTGCTCTAACCCTGCATTAGAAGCCAAAGAGTGGAAATCTTGTAGAATTCCTGCAGCTCTCATGAACTCAGAGCATGGATAAATGGAGGGAAAAACTTCCTCCTACCGGTGGACCTTCATGACCTCAGGTACCCAAAGCTCATGTTGGTTTAGGTGGTGTTCACTCATCTTCTATTCTGAAATTTAAACACCTATTAAACAAGTGATTGCAAAGTGAATATAATGAAGGATTCTACGCATAGGGACTTGCAAGAGGCCTAAACATGCATCAAAACTATATCTCTAAGCATCAAACAAGCTTACAAGCTCTCAAAACCAGTCACCTACAGCAGCAAAATACTCAAGATATAATCCATTAAACACAAATCTAGTTGGACAAGGGGAGGAGTCACATACCAAGGAACAAATGCTCCAAATTTCAGCAAAAAAGATGGGCTGAGCAAGGAGATCGAAAAAGTCGAGAGCAAGCATAGCAAGAACGCGATTTTGAGCAATGAACTGGAGCTTACCCGGGAGAGAGAAGAAAGTGGCAGGTGAGAGAGTTAGTGGGGGGGGTAGGGTGGCCCACACCAGGGCATGGCCCCACCCAGGGCTGGCCGCGCCACCATGTGGTGTGCCTGCCTGGTGGGCCCCCATGGTACCTCCCAGGTACTCCTCTGCCCCTTTTTCACGTAAAAATTTAATATGAATTTTCTGGAATTTTTCGAGACACTTTATTTTTGGGCATTTTTCAGAAATAGGAGAATGATTTCTGGTAGACAGTTTTTTTTTGAAATGATGCAAAGACAAAACAAGGCTAGAACTACAGAAGTTCTAAGACACTCTAACATGCAAGCAACTAACAACAAAAAGAAAACTAAACGAAAGCAAAAAACTAAAATGCAAAGGATAGAAATAAACGGAGATAATCATAATGAAAACATTGTTTTGTTCAATGGAATCCTTTTGTTAACAAGGTTGATCAAGTCTTGCTACAAAAACAATTGCATATAAAACAAAACTTTGTATTCCACTAATGATTATGTTACCTCAACCTTGATAGCAATGGTCCCAATCATAATAGTTTCAAATTTTTCTCTTGGTATGGGACAATATATTTCTCCAACTTGAATGCCTTCAACATGTTCAATTGAATACAAGCCATAACTCCTTTCAATATTCTTGGGGAAATAGACAGTATGTTCCTTGTCATTAACATTGAAAGTCACCTTTCCTTGATTACAATTAATAACAGCTCCTGCAGTATTAAGAAAAGGTCTCCCAAGAATAATAGACATATTATCATCTTCAGGAATTTCAAGCACAACAAAATCAGTTAATATCAAGCAATTATGATCCACTTGAACAGGTACATCCTCACATATACCCACAAGAATAGTGGTAGATTTATCAGCCATTTGCAAAGACATATCAGTTGGTATTAATTTTTCTAGTTGAAGCCTTTTATAGAGAGAGAAAGGCATAACACTAACTCCAGCTCCCAAATCACACAAAGCAGTTCTAACATAACTGTTCTTAATAGAGCAAGGGATAGTTGGAATCCCTGGGTCTCCAAGTTTCTTAGGGACCTTACCATTGAAAGAATAATTAGCAAGCAAAGTAGAAATTTCTTCATTAGGGATCTTCCTTTTATTCGAGACAATATCCTTCATATACTTTGAGTAAGGAGGCAATTTAATAGCATCAGTCAAAGGAATTTGCAAGAATAAAGGCTTCATCCACTCACAAAACTTATTATAGTGTTTATATTCCTTTGACTTGTGTTTCTTATCTGGGAAAGGCATAGGTTTTTGGACCCAAGGCTCTCTTTCACTACCATGTTTCTTAGCAATAAAATCTTCTTTGGTGTATTTAGTATTCTTAGTGTGGTTTTCAGGTTCTTCTTCAACTTTTTCTTCATTAGGAACTTCATTTTCTTCATTACCACTTTCAGTTTCAGCATCAGAGATAGATATACTATTAGGATCTATAGCAGGTTCAGAGGGTTCTACAACAGTTTTATGTTTCTTTTTTCCGTTTCTTACGAGTAGAGCCACTATTTTCAGCTTGTTGAGAATCCTGCTCGATTCTTTTGGGATGCCCCTCGGGATATAGAGGATCCTGGGTAGCAGCACTACTTCTAGTTCTAATTTCATAAGCATGTTTTTCTTTAGCAGCATTAACTAGCAAGTCATTTTGCACTTTAACGAGTTGATCTATTTGAGTTTGAACCATTTGAAAGTGTTTAACAATCATTTTAACATCATTAGAGGTTCTTTCCACAATATCTTTCAACTCAACAATAGCTCTAGTGTTTTCCATTAGATGATTTTGCACCCTTTTATTAAAATTATCTTGCTTAACAATAAACATATCGAATTCTTCTAAGCATTGATCAGGGGGTTTAGAGTAAGGGATATCACCTTCATCAAAGTGTTGGAGAGAGTGTACCTCAATAGTGGGTGAGTAGGGAATCGGCTTACATAATTCTTCTATAGGAGGTAAATTCTTGACATCTGCAGCTTTAATTCCCTTCTCCTTAAGACATTACTTAGCTTCCTTCATCACTTCATCATTTAATTCAATAACTCCCCTCTTCTTTGATGTTGGAATAGGCACATGAATAGATGGTTCAGGTACAATTGCTTCAGGTGTAACTTGTTTAGGAGGAGTCCAATCTTCATAATTCTTGCTTATTTTGGCCATTAATTCCTCAGATTCCTTTGGAGTCCTATTCCTGAAAACACAATCAGCACAACTATCTAGGTATGTCCTAGATTCCTCGGTTAGTCCATTATAAAATATATCAAGAAGCTCATTCTTAGGTAATGGACTTCTAGCCTGTGCATGAATCAAAGCAGAAAACCTTGCCCAAGATTCGGGCAATGCCTCTTTTTCTCCCTGTTTAAAATCAAAAAGTTCCTGCAAAATAGCATGTCTAGCACTAGGACGAAAATATTTCTACAGGAAAGTACTAATCAAGCACTCAGGGCTATCAATAGATCCAGGAGGTAAATTACTAAACCAAGTTTTAGCTTCTCCTTTCAGTGAAAAGGGGAAAATCTTAGCAACAAAGTAAGTACGCATCTTAACATCATCAGAAAACAAGCCACTCATGGTAGAAAGTTCATCCATATGTGCTTCCGCACTTTCATTCTTAGTCCCACAAAAAGGTTCTTTCTCGACAATAGCTATGTAAGATAGATCGAGAGAGAAATCATAATCTTCATCTATAATGTTTATGGGAGAAGCAGCAAACTTAGCAACATGAGACAATTTGGGTCTAATAGTACGCCTCTCAAGGAGACTCTTAGCAGCGCTCCTATCATGGTTATTCTTACATTCTTTAATAAATTCATCGGTCATCTCAACATAACCATCTTCAATATCATAACTTTCACTAGACTCAGGTGAACTAATAGGTGTGGTAGTGTCTTCATTAGGAGTTTCAGTATTTCCAGCTATAGTTCTAGCAATCGTAGAATCTAGGAAAGGACCTAATGAACCACTCTTATCAAGCACAGTAGAAGCAGCATCATAAACATTAGAAGTTTCAGATTCAGCAGTAGTAGCAGTGTGTGTAGCATGTGTATGTGGTGGTGTAACGAGCTTACTTATAACAGACGGTGAATCAAGAGCAGCAGAGGTGTTCAGAACCGTACCTCTTCTTGTAGTGGATGGTAAAATAGGAACCTTGCCATCACGAGACTTACCCATGATGGATGGATAGCAGCGAACAATAGAGAATCCAAGTGAACTTAATAAATAAAGCTATGTTCCCCGGCAACGGCGCCAGAAAATAGTCTTGATGACCCACAAGTATAGGGGGTGTATCGCAGTATCTTCGAGGGAAGTGTAACCCAATTTATTGATTCGACACAAGGGGAGCCAAAGAATATTTATAAGCCTTAACAACTGAGTTGTCAATTCAGCTGCACCTGGAAAAAATCTTGCTCACAGCAGTTTATCAGTAGCAACAGTTTTGTAGTAGAAATAGCAAAGTAGCAACAGTAGTAAAGTAAAGACAGCAGTAACAATAGCAGTAAACAGTGGGATTCGAGTGCGGTAGGCATAGGGATGGATGGACAGACGTTGCATGGACAAGACAATTCACATAGCAATCAGAACATAGGGCAATTTTAGATAAATAAAATAAAGCATCCAAGTACTAGACAATCCTAGGCATGTGTTCCATATATAGTCATACGTGTTCGCAATGAGAACTTGCACAACATCTTTTGTCCTGCCAGCCCGTTTGCAGCGGGGCTTCAAGGGAACTACTGGCAATTAAGGTGCTCCTTTTAATAGAGCACCGGAGCAAAGCATTAGCACTCCGTGAACACATGTGATCCTCACATCAAAGCCATTCCCTCCGGTTATCCCGATTTCTGTCACTTCGGGCCATTGGTTCCGGACAACAACGTGTGTATACAACTTGTAGATAAGACCAAAAACAATACTATCATAATGAATCAATAACATGTTCAGATCTGAAATCATGGCACTCGGGCCCTAGTGACAAGCATTAAGCACAACAAGTCACAACAAAGTCATAAAGCACTAATAAAAGATACTAGGCACCATGCCCTAACAATCTGATGCCATTACATGAACGATCTCATCCAATCCCTACCATCCCCATAGCCTACAGCGGGGGATTACTCACTCATAGATGGGGGAACATGGATGGTCGATGGAGAAGCGATGGTGATGATGATGGCGATGATCTCCTCCAATTCCCCGTCCCGGCAAGGTGCCAGAACGGAGTTTCTGGTGCTGTTTCGTGGAATCTGGTGGTGGCGGCGGAGCGGAACTCCTTCTAGAAAAACGTCGAACCCTCCGAAGTTTTTAGGTCAGAAGGCTCCTTATAGGCGAAGAGAGAGGCCGAGGGGGTGCCTAGGGGGCCCACACCACCCCCTGGCGTGGCCTGGCTTGGCCCGCGCCACCAGGTGGTGTGGCCACCCCTGGCTCTTCTCCGTCTTGTATTATGGCACCTGGATTCTTCGGGTGAAATAGGATTTTTGGCATATTTTCCGGGATTTTTCCGGATAGTTGATTTTCTGCACAAAAAGTAGACACCAAGGCAATTCTGCTGAAAACAGCGTCAGTCCGCGTTAGTTGCATCCAAATCACACAAGTTTAGAGGAGAAACAATAGCAAAAGTGTTCGGGAAAGTAGATACGCTTTGGACGTATCAAGTATCATGTTTGCCTCCATGATTATTGATATTCAAAAGTTGTTTTAATATCAAGATTATCTAGGAGCTGAAAAATTGTTTCAGAAACCATCATGTGTGGAAGATATTGTGATATCCGAAACAATGTTTTTGGTTGCATTATGATAGAGTATAATTTAGCAAAATACATGTTCTCATATTGTATGAGAATTTGTGAAGTATGGATATGCTAAGCATCCGGATCTCCCAAAAAGGGTTTTGGGAACTAACATTATACTCGCGGTTCTTCCTTACAGCCTATAGTAGCTTGATCATGAAAGTTTTTATGATAAGGATGAATAGATGATGTAAGTAAAGTGTTTACTACACTAATAGATTACTAAAGAATGGATTTTTGAAAGAATACCAAAACATTTGATGATGGTGATCCACTTCAAAGTGCAAGTTCAAAGGTATTAGTATTTGACTATATACACTTTGTACTATGTGTCATGTGAATGACACCACTATTGATGTTGATAGATTCTTTTAAAAGAAAAGGAATTGTTGAAAGAGAATCTATAAATATTTGGCAGAAAATAAAAGGTTGGAGATGTCCAACTTAGGTATATAGAAGATATACATATTATGGTTGTATTCCTTGCTTGTTAAACAATGTGGTTCTTAGGTATTGGATACCGAATTGGTTGGTATGAAGTGTCATACATGACAATGCAATTCATGAACTACAATGGCCTAAGTAACTAGCAAGAGAATAAGTGATGATGATCATCGAAAACAAATAAAGTGTTATTGTGCTTTTCGTTGACGTTAAACCTAGTATTCAAGATTTGTTTTAATAATTGTTATTTTGTTCCGGTATTACGAGAACAATGGTTGTTCACATAATTACCGTATTCCATAAAGGATGGATGAACTTTTACAAGTCTAGTTGGAGAAATTACATCCATAAACATTATTGCTAAAATGTCGCAAGACAAATGATTAAAAGATCACTTATGAAGTGACATTGTTGTTTTAAATTATATTGGAAAGAAAACATGAAGAAACTCCATGTTGATGGAATTGTTTGAGTCTTTGATTTTGATCAATTGACGCTTGTGAAACTTTCCTCGAGATAATTGAAACTCCGTCCATAGGCTAAAGAGGAACGGATGACTAACTTATTGGATCTTATGCATGTTGATGTATATAGTCCATTATGTGTAGCCATATGCGATGGATCTTTTTGCTTCATATGCTTTCTCCAAAAATTTGAGTGAATATATCTATATATTTACTTAATAAGGAAGAGGTATGAAACATTTGAAAATTGTTCAAAGACTTTCAAGATGAAGTGAAAAATCATTGTAACAAGAAAATAAAATAGTTCATGATTTGATCATAAAGGAAGATATTTGAGTTACATGTTTAGCAAAACACTTAAGATTTGAGGAAATTGTTCCATGATTTGTGTTTCCCGATAAACCATAGGAGTATGGCATATTCGAGAGATGAAATCATACCATGTTTGACATGGTAAGATCAAAGGTGTCATTTATAAAACTGCCATTATGTTTTAAGGATTGAAGCTTTAGAGACTACCGCTTTTACACTGAAAAGAGCACCATCGTGATCCATTGAAATGACACCATATAAGTTATGGTTTGGGATAAAACCCGAATTGCCTTTTCTTAAATTTTGGTATGCTATGCATAAGTAAAAAGTTTACAACCAAAGTCGGATAAGCACGTCTTTGTAGGTTATCCCAAAGAATTTGTTGGGAATTTCTCCATAACACCGAGGACAAAAGAGTTTGTTACTTGGAACGTCAAGTTTCTTGAGAAGGAATTTTTCGCGAAAAGTTAAGTGGGAGGACAATAGAACTTTGATAAGGTTGTTGAACCTTAGCTATATGTGCTAAGTAGCACAGCGCCGGAAAGTGTCCTGGTGGCGGCCACAATGCTCATGGCTCCCGTGATTACAAAGGTTGTAATCTCGGAGATTAGAGTTCATATTGAACCGTGTGGGTCGGTAAGAATCAAATAGTGATATTTGATAAACAAGTCGTTATTGTTTTGACAATGATGAACCGACTGCATGCAAAGAAGCGATGATGGGCCCTGACTCCATAAAATTACTAGAAGTCATAGATCCGTGATAGTATCCATACACGAGAATCAAGTTTCTGAACTTGGAAGACCCTTTGAAAAGGCGTAAATCCTATCGGTCGTGTTTGGATCTATAAAGAAATAGACATGGATGTTTAACATCTATGAAATAGTCGACATGTCGGCAAGAAGTTTACGGCAATGATCAAGGAGTTGACTATGACAAGATTTGATCTTTCATAGCAATATTTAGTCTTGACGGATTAATGTAGCAACCACTACATATAATTTGGTATATGGTAGTTGAGTAAACAAAACAAGGTTCTTTTAATAGAATTGTTACCTAGGACGTGTACATGACACGGTCCGAAGGGTTTTGTTAATTCAAAGGGTGCTAAAAGGGCATGCAAACTTCAATAGTTGAAGTGAGCATAGCAGAGTTGGAATCTTCACCCATGTCACCCATGTCACCCCAAGAATGGACAAAAGCTCAAGCTTGGGGATGCCACCCTTGTCACCCCAATAAATATTGAAGAAGTACAAGCTGATGACCCACAAGTATAGGGGGTGTACCGCGGTATTTTCGAGGGAAGTGAAACCCAATTTATTGATTCGACACAAGGGGAGCTGATGACCCACAAGTATAGGGGGTGTATCACGGTATTTTCGAGGGAAGTGAAACCCAATTTATTGATTCGACACAAGGGGAGCCAAATAATATTTATAAGCCTTAACAACTGAGTTGTCAATTCAGCTGCACCTGGAAACAATCTTGCTCACAGTAGTTTATCAGTAGCAACAGTTTTGTAGTAGGAATAGTAAAGTAAAAACAGTAGCAAAACAAAGATAGTAGTAACAAAAACAGTAAACAGTGGGATTCGAGTGCGGTAGGCATAGGGATGGATGGACGGGCGTTGCATGGACAAGACAATTCACATAGCAATCCGAACATAGGGGAATTGCAGATAAATAAGATAAAGCACCCAAGTACTAGACAATCCTAGGCATGTGTTCCATATATAATCATACGTGCTCGCAATGAGAACTTGCACAACATCTTTTGTCCTGCCAGCCCGTTTGCAGCGAGGCCTCTAGGGAACTACTGGCAATTAAGGTGCTCCTTTTAATAGAGCACCGGAGCAAAGCATTAACACTCCGTGAACACATGTGATCCTCACATCAAAGCCTTTCCCTTCCGGTTATCCCGATTTTTGTCACTTCGGGGCCATAGGTTCCAAACAACAACGTGTGTATACAACTTGTAGATAAGACCAAGAACAATACTATCATAATGAATCAATAACATGTTCAGATCTGAAATCATGGCACTCGGGCCCTAGTGACAAGCATTAAGCACAACAAGTCACAACAAAGTCATAAAGCACTAATAAAAGATACTAGGCACCATGCCCTAACAATCTGATGCCATTACATGAATGATCTCATCCAATCCCTACCATCCCCATAGCCTACAGCGGGGGATTACTCACTCATAGATGGGGGAAACATGGATGGTCGATGGAGAAGCGATGGTGATGATGATGGCGATGATCTCCTCCAATTCCCCGTCCCGGCAGGGTGCCAGAATGGAGTTTCTGGTACTGTTTCGTGGAATCTGGTGGTGGCGGTGGAGCGGAACTCCTTCTGGAAAAACGTCAAACCCCTCGAAGTTTTTAGGTCAGAAGGCTCCTTATAGGCGAAGAGAGAGGCCGGGGGGTGCCTGGGGGGCCCACACCACCCCCTGGCGCGGCCTGGCCTGGCCCGCGCCACTAGGTGGTGTGGCCAACCCAGGGCTCTTCTCCGTCTCGTATTCTGGCTCCTAGAGTCTTTGGGTGAAATAGGATTTTTGGCATATTTTCCAGGATTTTTCCTGATAGTTCATTTTTTGCACAAAAAGTAGACAGCAAGGCAATTCTGCTAAAAATAGCGTCAGTCCGCATTAGTTGCATCCAAATCACACAAGTTTAGAGGAGAAACAATAGCAAAAGTGTTCGGGAAAGTAGATACGTTTTGGACGTATCAACTCCCCCAAGCTTAGCTTATTGCTTGTCCTCAAGCAATCCAGTTGAAAACTGAGTGCGATAAAAGAACTTTCACGAACACATTTGCTTCATATGATGTAAATATTCTCAGCAATGTGATCAACTACTTAGACAATTCATAATAAAGAGTATGCAACTGAGTCTACTTAATAGTCATTGCAAGCTATGAGTTCCAACTCAAGAGTAATAAGTAGCATGAGGCACAAACATAAGCAACATTACCATGCTCATAAAAAGGTATGATAGAGTGGTATCTCGCTTGCCTTTGATTATGAATGCCAAGGCATCTCTGAAGTTCAAGTGGTGACTAGAAGTAAAGATATCAAGAATACAAGCATCAAAGTCATAACACAAATAATCAAGTAATGGAACAAACACAAAGAATGACAACCATGCTCTCAAGAAGGTGCTCGAAGAATATGTGGAGACTCAACAAGTAGAAGAAAAGGTTTTGAATAACTTGAAAGGCTTCCAAATGCTGAAAGTACGGTACTCGTTAGCTCTGAGCTCTCATTGCCCCTATCATAAGCATCTTTAATGTGGTTAAGGTGAAAGTGACACAACTAAGAGGATATGCTTGACAAGTTATAAATTGAAGTCTCATGCCCCTTACTTACGAAGACCAATCCTCATGCTACTCAACTTCAGTCACAAGCAAGCTCTTTTCATTGTAAGTATATACGTATCATAGAGAACCTCCAACGGGGTACCCCTTGCACATGACACGGGAGCTATCCCGTAATCAAAATACAAGGCAAGCATATAGTGAGCATCTCTACGATCTTTTTATTTACTATGTGCATAGATTTTTATTGAGGATGCTTCATAGAATGCTCATTATGGTTATGCTGCAAGTTTCCACCATGATTAGGCATGGCTTAGGCTAGCGGCCCAGGCGTTTCTCTAACATACATACAAACTCCATGATCTTACAAGTTCCACTTTTATTTCACACCGCCGGGATCCATAAGCAAAACAACATGATATCAACTAGGTACAAAGTACCTATGAAGTGTTGAAAGCGGTCCCCATGATACATGGTTCTGCTAACTTCAACTCATAAAGCGCAAGCATATGCACAACAAAGAAGGACGCAATGGTTCAGGTTTATTAAGTGCAAGAAAATAAAGTGTGCCATCAAGTTCGTGAGCTTTACTAACTAACTTTCTCATAACAAGCAAACATTTTATTCAGAAGAAAACAAGGCATATTGAATATGCATGGAGGTAGCAAATGATGCTAATGGGTAAGTATGGTGGACACTTTGGAAATATTTGGTTTAGGGAGTTGGAATACTTGAGTAAAAGATACTCAGAAAAAGTGAAGGCTAGCAATAGTAAGGGAGCGACAAACAAGAGAGCAATAGCTGTCATTATCATGCTTGCAACAAAACAGGACTACTCATGGCATGAAAGTGATTCAAGATCCTCAAGGCAAAATAATTCATCGAGGCTTGACTGATTATTACAGTCATGTGCATGCGTGAGCATGTGCCAAGTCAATCAAATGAAATATTCAGATGAGGATACCACGGTGTCATACCAATTTATGAATAGAGCAATGCAAGCAAACATTCATGAGACATGCTACAAACTATTAGCGAGCTGCAGCTAATCATAAGAGAGCAAGAACTACTAAGCATCCAAAGAAAACATACACTCTACATGAACGGACTAAGCATGCCCACAGTGATGAGTATATGTACAAAAATGAAAACAAATAGAGTTCGTTACCAGCCTCTTACCATGCCTCAAGTTGTCATTGATCCTCATTATTGTTCTTCACTTATGTGGCTTGAATAATAATATGAAACCAATATCCACTGAGGACCACCGAGCCCTAAAGCAAACTCGCAAAAACCAAAGAAGAACGACAAATATTTTTGGTGTTTTCGATTTTTAAACAAGAATCAAAAGAGAAAAAACAAGCAAAGCAAAATCTTTTTGGTGTTTTCAAATAGTTCAAACAAAGCAAAAAGGGAAAAGCAAACCAAGGCAAAAAGAAGAAGCAAACCAAAGAGAAACAACAAAAATATTTTTGGTCTTTTTGTATTTTTAGAAAGCAAAAGCAAAGAAATACGAACACTAAAAAGAGAATGAAAACATGAATATACAAAGTACCGACGCAACATGATATGGAGATGAGTGCGGTGTGGGCGTACCTCCCCCTAAGCTTAGGCTTTTGGCCTAAGTGGGTATCAATCCATGTATGAATAGGGGTTCCAAGCGGGCGGATCTTGGTAAGAATGGTCGTAGCTGGGCCCATGAGAAGAAGAGGAAGCTCCCCAATCATAAGCAGGCTGCTGATATGAAGACTCTCCCTCATTCGAGGGCTGGACCAAATCATCCGTGACCTCCCTTCTAGTGTCCTGCTCCTGCTGGGAAAACTCTCCCAGGTACGTGTCAAGATCCTCCTCAGTGAGGGACCATCCTTCCCTATTATCAAGGTTAAACAAAACAGGTGCATGCAAAACAATAACACGCTCGGACTTGCTCTTTCTCCAGCCAGCCTTGAGAAAGGTTATTTCATAAGATAACTCACTCAAACTAGCCCACGAGGAAATAAATTTATGTTGTATCATGGAATTAAAATCAAGCCTCTCTATGGGAAATTGTAGGTCTAGATGATGAGGCACTAAACCATGCAATGCTAGCAAACGAGAAGCAATGAGGCCTCCACAAATTCCACCTTTCTCACGGTTAGTAGCAAGACGGAAAGCTATCAAAGAAACCAAGTTGTAATATCTATCTCGTTTAAGAGCAGCAGAGATAAATGCTAGATCAAACGAAGATAACTTATTGGCAGTTTTCCTAGAAAGAACACACTTGGCAATAAACGAGGCAAAGTAGCGAATGGAGGGAAGATAAATGTTACGGATTTTTCCACTCTCCTTCGAGAAGCTACTCCCTTGGAAAATTTCTGCATATAAATCCATGAGTGGTTCAGGTCTATCTTTAATCTTCCTACATGATCCCCATTGAGGTACCTTAATAGCTGCACAAAAATCATCAAGAGAAAGGTCGACAACTATATTGTAAATTTTGTAATGGACCATGGGGTTAGGCAAAGAGTTACTAAATTTGAAGTCTTGCACCACAGACATGGTTAGCTTCACAAATTGACAAGGTTCATCTTCCAAAAAGTGCTCTAACCCTGCATTAGAAACCAAAGTGTGGAAATCTTGTAGAATTCCTGCAGCTCTCATGAACTCAAAGCATGGATAAATGGAGGGAAAAACTTCCTCCTCCCGATGGACCTTCATGACCTCAGGCACCCAAAGCTCATGTTGGTTTAGGTGGTGTTCACTCATCTTCTATTCTGAAATTTAAACACCTATTACACAAGTTATTGCAAAGTAAATATAATGAAGGATTCTACTCATAGGGACTTGCAAGAGGCCTAAACATGCATCAAAACTATATCTCTAAGCATCAAACAAGCTTACAAGCCCTCATAACCAGTCACCTATAGCAGCAAAATACTCAACATATAATCCACTAAACACAAATCTACTTGGACAAGGGGAGGAGTCAAATACCAGGGAACAAATGCTCCAAATTTCAGCAAGAAAGATGGGATGAGCAAGGAGATCGAAGAAATCGAGAGCAAGCACAGAAAGAACGCAATTTTGATCTATGGACTGGAGCTTACTCGGGAGAGAGAAGAAAGTGGCAGGGGAGAGAGTTAGTGGAGGGCCAGGGGTGGCCCACACCAAGGCATGGCGCCACCCAGGGCTGGCCGCGCCACCACATGGTGTGCCTGCCTGGTGGGCCCCCTTGGTACCTACCAGGTACTCCTCTACACCTTTTTCATGTAAAAATTTAATATGAATCTTCTGGAATTTTTTCAGACACTTTATTTTTGGGCAATTTTCAGAAATAGAAGAATGATTTTTCTGACAGACAGATTTTTTTTCTTTTTGAAACATGATGCAAGGACAAAACAAGGCTAGAACTACAGAAGTTCTAACATGCAAGCAACTAACAACACAAAGAAAACTAAACGAAAGCAAAAACTAAAATGCAAAGGATAGAAATAAATGGAGATAATCATAGTGAAAACATTGTTTTGTTCAATGAAATCCTTTTGTTAGCAAGGTTGATCAAGTCTTGCTACCAAAACAATTGCATATGAGACAAAACTTTGTACTCCACTAATGATTATGTTACCTCAACCTTGATAGCAATGGTCCCAATCATAATAGTTTCAAATTTTTCTCTTGGTATGGGACAATATATTTCTCCAACTTGAATGCCTTCAACATGTTCAATTGAATTCAAGCCATAAGTCCTTTCAATCTTCTTGGGGAAATAGACAGTATGTTCCTTGTCATTAACATTGAAGGTCACCTTTCCTTGATTACAATTAATAACAGCTCCTGCAGTATTAAGGAAAGGTCTCCCAAGAATAATAGACATATTATCATCTTCAGGCATTTCAAGCACAACAAAATCAGTTAATATCAAGCAATTGTGAGATACCTGAACAGGTACATCCTCACATATACCCACAGGAATAGTGGTAGATTTATCAACCATTTGCAACGATATATCAGTTGGTATCAATTTTTCTAGTTGAAGCCTCTTATAGAGAGAGAAAGGCATAACACTAACTCCAGCTCCCAAATCACACAAAGCATTTCTAACATAACTATTCTTAATAGAGCAAGGGATAGTTGGAATCCCTGGGTCTCCAAGTTTCTTAGGAACCTTACCATCGAAGGAATAATTGGCAAGTAAAGTAGAAATTTCTTCATTAGGGATCTTCCTTTTATTCAAGACAATGTCCTTCATATACTTTGAGTAAGGAGGCAATTTAATAGCATCAGTCAAAGGAATTTGCAAGCATAAAGGCTGCATCCACTCACAAAACTTATTGTAGTGTTCATCTTCCTTTGACTTGTGTTTCTTATCAGGGAAAGCCATAGGTTTTTGGACCCAAGGTTCTCTTTCACTACCATGTTTCTTAGCAATAAAATCTTCTTTGGTGTATTTAGTATTCTTAGTGTGGTTTTCAGGTTCTTCCTCAACTTTGTCTTCATTAGGAGCAACATTTTCTTCATTACCACTTTTAGTTCCAGCATCAGAGATAGATATACTATTAGGATCTATAGCAGGTTCAGAGGGTTCTATAACAGTTTTATGTTTCTTTTTCCTTTTATTACCAGTAGAACCACTATTTTCCGCTTGTTGAGAATCCTACTCAATTCTTTTGGGATGCCCCTCAGGATATAGAGGATCCTGGGTAGCAGCACCACATCTAGTTCTAATTTCATAAGCATGTTTTTCTTTAGCAGCATTAACTAGCAAGTCGTTTTGCACTTTAACGAGTTGATCTATTTGAGTTTGAACCATTTGAAAGTGTTTAACAATCATTTTAACATCATTAGAGGTTCTTTCCACAATATATTTCAACTCAACAATAGCTGTAGTGTTTTCCATTAGATGATTTTGCACCCTTTTATTAAAGTTATCTTGCTTAACAATAAAGATATCAAATTCTTCTAAGCATTGATCAGGGGGTTTAGAGTAAGGGATATCACCTTCATCAAAGTGTTGGAGAGAGTGTACCTCAATAGTGGGTGAGTAGGGAATAGGCTTACATAATTCTTCTATAGGAGGTAAATTCTTGACATCTGTAGCTTTAATTCCCTTCTCCTTAAGACATATCTTAGCTTCCTTCATCACTTCATCATTTAATTCAATAACTCCCCTCTTCTTTGATGTTGGAATAGGCACATGAATAGATGGTTCAGGTACAATTACTTCAGGTGTAACTTGTTTAGGAGGAGTCCAATCTTCATAATTCTTGCTTATTTTGGCCATTAATTCCTCAGATTCCTTTGGAGTCCTATTCCTGAAAACACAATCAGCACAACTATCTAGGTATGTCCTAGCTTCCTCGGTTAGTCCATTATAAAATATATCCAGAAGCTCATTCTTAGGTAATGGACTTCCAGCCTGTGCATGAATCAAAGCACAAAACCTTACCCAAGATTCGGGCAATACCTCTTTTTCTCCCTGTTTAAAATCAAAAAGTTCCTGCAAAATAGCATGTCGAGCACTAGGAGGAAATATTTCTGAAGAAAAGTACTAATCAAGCACTCAGGGCTATCAATAGATCCAGGAGGTAAATTATTAAACCACGTTTTAGCTTCTCCTTTCAGTGAAAAAGGAAAAATCTTAGCAACAAAATAAGTACGCATCTTAATATCATCAGAAAACAAGCCACTCATAGTAGAAAGTTCATTCATATGTGCCACCGCACTTTCATTCTTAGTCCCACAAAAAGGTTCTTTGTCGACAATAGCTATGTAAGATAGATCGAGAGAGAAATCATAATCTTCATCTATAATGTTTATGGGAGAAGCAGCAAACTTAGCAACATGAGACAATTTGGGTCTAATAGTACGCCTCTCAAGGAGACTCTTAGCAGCGCTCCTATCATGGTTGTTCTTACATTCTTTAATAAATTCATCGGTCCTCTCAACATAACCATCTTCAATATCATAACTTTCACTAGACTCAGGTGAACTAATAGGTGTGGTAGTGTCTTCATTAGGAGTTTCAGTATTTCCAGCTATAGTTCTAGCAATCGTAGAATCTAGGAAAGGACCTAATGAACCACTCTTATCAAGCACAGTAGAAGCAGCATCATAAGCATTAGAAGTTTCAGATTCAGCAGTAGTAGCAGTGTGTGTAGCATGTGTATGTGGTGGTGTAACGAGCTTACTTATAACAGACGGTGAATCAAGAGCAGCAGAGGTGTTCAGAACCGTACCTCTTCTTGTAGTGGATGGTAAAATAGGAACCTTGCCATCACGAGACTTACCCATGATGGATGGATAGCAGCGAACAATAGAGAATCCAAGTGAACTTAATAAATAAAACTATGTTCCCCGGCAACGGCGCCAGAAAATAGTCTTGATGACCCACAAGTATAGGGGGTGTATCGCAGTATCTTCGAGGGAAGTGTAACCCAATTTATTGATTCGACACAAGGGGAGCCAAAGAATATTTATAAGCCTTATCAACTGAGTTGTCAATTCAGCTGCACCTGGAAAAAATCTTGCTCACAGCAGTTTATCAGTAGCAACAGTTTTGTAGTAGAAATAGCAAAGTAGCAACAGTAGTAAAGTAAAGACAGCAGTAACAATAGCAGTAAACAGTGGGACTCGAGTGCGGTAGGCATAGGGATGGATGGACGGGCGTTGCATGGACAAGACAATTCACATAGCAATCAGAACATAGGGAAATTTCAGATAAATAAAATAAAGCATCCAAGTACTAGACAATCCTAGGCATGTGTTCCATATATAGTCATACGTGTTCGCAATGAGAACTTGCACAACATCTTTTGTCCTGCCAGCCCATTTGCAGCGGGGCTTCAAAGGAACTACTGGCAATTAAGGTGCTCCTTTTAATAGAGCACCGGAGCAAAGCATTAGCACTCCGTGAACACATGTGATCCTCACATCAAAGCCATTCCCTCCGGTTATCCCGATTTCTGTCACTTCGGGGCCATTGGTTCCGGACAACAACATGTGTATACAACTTGTAGATAAGACCAAAAACAATACTATCATAATGAATCAATAACATGTTCAGATCTGAAATCATGGCACTCGGGCCCTAGTGATAAGCATTAAGCACAACAAGTCACAACAAAGTCATAAAGCACTAATAAAAGATACTAGACACCATGCCCTAATAATCTGATGCCATTACATGAATGATCTCATCCAATCCCTACCATCCCCATAGCCTACAGCGGGGGATTACTCACTCATAGATGGGGGAACTTGGATGGTCGATGGAGAAGCGATGGTGATGATGATGGCGATGATCTCCTCCAATTCCCCGTCCCGGCAAGGTGCCAGAACGGAGTTTCTGGTGCTGTTTCGTGGAATCTGGTGGTGGCGGCGAAGCGGAACTCCTTCTAGAAAAACGTCGAACCCCCCGAAGTTTTTAGGTCAGAAGGCTCCTTATAGGCGAAGAGAGAGGCCGAGGGGGTGCCTAGGGGGCCCACACCACCCCCTGGCGCGGCCTGGCTTGGCCCGCGCCACCAGGTGGTGTGGCCACCCCCTGGCTCTTCGCCGTCTCGTATTCTGGCTCCTGGAGTCTTCGGGTGAAATAGGATTTTTGGCATATTTTCCGGGATTTTTCCTGATAGTTGATTTTCTGCACAAAAAGTAGACACCAAGGCAATTCCGCTGAAAACAACGTCAGTCCGCGTTAGTTGCATCCAAATCACACAAGTTTAGAGGAGAAACAATAGCAAAAGTTTTCGGGAAAGTAGATACGTTTTGGACGTATCAAGTATCATGTTTGCCTCCATGATTATTGATATTCAAAAGTTGTTTTAATATCAAGATTATCTAGGAGCTGAAAAATTGTTTCAGAAACCATCATGTGTGGAAGATATTGTGATATCTGAAACAATGTTTTTGGTTGCATTATGATAGAGTATAATTTAGCAAAATACATGTTCTCATATTGTATGAGAATTTGTGAAGTATGGATATGCTAAGCATCCGGATCTCCCAAAAAGGGTTTTGGGAACTAACATTATACTCGCGGTTCTTCCTTACAGGCTATAGTAGCTTGATCATGAAAGTTTTTATGATAAGGATGAATAGATGATGTAAGTAAAATGTTTACTACACTAATAGATTACTAAAGAATAGATTTTTGAAAGAATACCAAAACATTTGATGATGGTGATCCACTTCAAAGTGCAAGTTCAAAGGTATTAGTATTTGACTATATACACTTTGTACTATGTGTCATGTGAATGACACCACTATTGATGTTGATAGATTCTTTTAAAAGAAAAGGAATTGTTGAAAGAGAATCTATAAATATTTGGCAGAAAATAAAAGGTTGGAGATGTCCAACTTAGGTATATAGAAGATATACATGTTATGGTTGTATTCCTTGCTTGTTAAACAATGTGGTTCTTAGGTATTGGATACCGGTATTGGATACCGAATTGGTTGGTATGAAGTGTCATACATGACAATGCAATTCATGAACTACAATGGCCTAAGTAACTAGCAAGAGAATAAGTGATGATGATCATCGAAAACAAATAAAGTGTTATTGTGCTTTTCGTTGACGTTAAACCTAGTATTCAAGATTTGTTTTAATAATTGTTATTTTGTTCCGGTATTACGAGAACAATGGTTTTTCACATAATTACCGTATTCCATAAAGGATGGATGAAATTTTACAAGTCTAGTTGGAGAAATTACATCCATAAACATTATTGCTAAAATGTCGCAAGACAAATGATTAAAAGATCACTTGTGAAGTGACATTGCTGTTTTAAATTATATTGGAAAGAAAACATGAAGAAACTCCATGTTGATGGAATTGTTTGAGTCTTTGATTTTGATCAATTGACGCTTGTGAAACTTTCCTCGAGATAATTGAAACTCCGTCCATAGGCTAAAGAGGAACGGATGACTAACTTATTGGATATTATGCATGTTGATGTATATAGTCCATTATGTGTAGCCATATGCGATGGATCTTTTTGCTTCATATGCTTTCTCCAAAAATTTGAGTGAATATATCTATATATTTACTTAATAAGGAAGAGGTATGAAACATTTGAAAATTGTTCAAAGACTTTCAAGATTAAGTGAAAAATCATTGTAACAAGAAAATAAAATAGTTTATGATTTGATCATAAAGGAAGAGATTTGAGTTACATGTTTAGCAAAACACTTAAGATTTGAGGAAATTGTTCCATGATTTGTGTTTCCCGATAAACCATAGGAGTATGGCATATTCGAGAGATGAAATCAAACCATGTTTGACATGGTAAGATCAAAGGTGTCATTTATAAAACTGCCATTATATTTTAAGGATTGAAGCTTTAGAGACTACCGCTTTTACACTGAAAAGAGCACCATCGTGATCCATTGAAATGACACCATATAAGTTATGGTTTGGGATAAAACCCGAATTGTCTTTTCTTAAATTTTGGTATGCTATGCATAAGTAAAAAGTTTACAACCAAAGTCGGATAAGCATGTCTTTGTAGGTTATCCCAAAGAATTTGTTGGGAATTTCTCCATAACACCGAGGATAAAAGAGTTTGTTACTTGGAACGTCAAGTTTCTTGAGAAGGAATTTTTCGCGAAAAGTTAAGTGGGAGGACAATAGAACTTTGATAAGGTTGCTGAACCTTAGCTATATGTGCTAAGTAGCACAGCGCCGGAAAGTGTCCTGGTGGCGGCCATAATGTTCATGGCTCCCGTGATTACAAAGGTTGTAATCTCGGAGATTAGAGTTCATATTGAACCGTGTGGGTCGGTAAGAATCAAATAGTGATATTTGATAAACAAGTCGTTATTGTTTTGACAATGATGAACCGACTGCATGCAAAGAAGCGATGATGGGCCCTGACTCCATAAAATTACTAGAAGTCATAGATCCGTGATAGTATCCATACACGAGAATCAAGTTTCTGAACTTGGAAGACCCTTTGAAAAGGCGTAAATCCTATCGGTCGTGTTTGGATCTATAAAGAAATAGACATGGATGTTTAACATCTATGAAATAGTCGACATGTCGGCAAGAAGTTTACGGCAATGATCAAGGAGTTGACTATGACAAGATTTGATCTTTCATAGCAATATTTAGTCTTGACGGATTAATGTAGCAACCACTACATATAATTTGGTATATGGTAGTTGAGTAAACAAAACAAGGTTCTTTTAATAGAATTGTTACCTAGGACGTGTACATGACACGGTCCGAAGGGTTTTGTTAATTCAAAGGGTGCTAAAAGGGCATGCAAACTTCAATAGTTGAAGTGAGCATAGCAGAGTTGGAATCTTCACCATGATGAAAATGTTAAAGGAGTTTAAATTCATCGGAGATGATGAAGATGCTTGGATTTGCAAGAAATTAAGTGGGAGCGCTGAGACAAATTTCCAATACATTATGCAGAGTACATATTGTTGATTAGAAATGATGTATCTTTTATTGACACAAGTTAAGAATTTCATTAAAATAGGATTTCGATGAAAGACTTGGGCAAAACCGGAATATTTGGCATCAATATCTATATGGATAGATTGAGGCGCTAATATGGTTATGCCAGACATACATATATGAGATATTGAAAGGGTTCAATATGGAAACAACAAGAAAGGTTCTTGCTGCATGGAAAGTATTGTATCAAGATTCAAGTGTTTCAACACTTGGTGAGTAAAATCACATGAAGATTTTGATCGATTATACCATGATATGTATATATCTAGAATGTCCTATGCTCTAAATGTTATGAGCACATACCAGAATGATTCATAAGTTGATCATTGGACAATAGTAAAGATATTCTTATGAGCTTTGGAAGAACTAAGAATATATGATGTATAAGTGACAAATAGTTAAAGGTAGTTCATTGTAAAGTGTTACATCGATACTAGTTTTGTCACAAGATACAAATTAAATTTATCTCAAATTAGATTATGGGTGGCACAATGTAATGGAAAGGATGTTCCATGATGGATTTGGATAAGTTCCAAAGTTGAAACGTTGTGACGGATACTACAACAAAAGGCTAAGTATATGATTGTTATAGTAGCAGCAAAGGAGGGCATTTGTGTTAAGTAGTTTGTTATCAAACTAGGTGTGGTTCAAAGTGGGCTAATACTATGAAGATATATTGTATGACAATAATATCAACATATTTTAACCCGAACGAACTAAAGGTCTCACTAAAGGACCAAATTTATACAATGCCATCTCATTTGAGAATGAGTGAAGCGTAGAGACGCAAAGACATGCAAATACACACTGACCTGAAACTGTCAGATCTGGAGATTATGCTAACCACTAGCAATCGCGTATATGCAACACCAGAAAGCCATAGGTGTTCAATACGCAAAGTTTTTCAGACTAGATTATTGACTCTAGTGCAAGTGGGAGACTGAAGGGAATATGCCCGAGAGGCAATAATAAAGTGGTTATTATCTTATTCCATGTTTATGATAAATGTTTATTTTGCATGCTATAATTGTATTAAAATTGGAAACGTTAATACATGTGTGTTTAATAAACAAAATACAAAGTTCCTAGTAACGCCTCTCATATAAACTAGCTCATTGATTAACAAGATGATCAAGGTTTCCTGATCATGGACATTGGATGTTATTAATAACGAGGTCACAACATTGGTGGAATGATGTGATGAACATTCATCCGAAGTATAGCATTACGATCAAAGTCATTATGTTTATATTGCTATAACATCATACGAAGTAATCTTAGTCCTTAGACCATGAGATCATGTTAATTGCTAACACTAGAAGAGTATCTTGATAACACCATACGTCACACCGTAACAGGGTGACTATAAAGGTGGGTTCAGTACTACGAAGGTGTTATGTTGAGGCTCATGGATCAAGAGTGGAATTTGTCAATCCCGATGACGGAAAGATATACTCTGGGCCCTCTTGGTGATATCACATTAAGATAGCTTGCAAGCAAGTGATGTGATCACTAGAATGTTATATCACGGGGACGAGAAAAGAGTGCATGTCGGTAAGGAGATCAAACTAGGTATTTGGATACCGATGATCGAATCTCAGACATGTATTATATCATGAGACAAAGGGATTTAGTTACTAGCGTTAAAGGTTCTCACGATCACAGAAGTCATCGTTGAATGTGTAGGAGTCAGTATGGATCTCTAGGTACCGCTTCTGATTATTAATCTGAGAGGGGTCTCGATCATGTCTGCATTATTCGTGAACCGTAGGGTGACACACTTAAGGGATACCGACACATTTGGAGCAAATATGTTTCAGATAAAGATTTAAGAAAGCGCTGGAATTATTTCAATAGACACCGAAACTGTTTCGGGTGAAATTGTTGAAATTGGTTCTGCATGTAATATTGAAATGTTGCAAGGGTTTTTATGTGAATGTTTGTTAATTAAAGTAATTAACAAAATTCTGAATAAAATCAATAAAACAGTTTTATTAAATGAGAGAGCATTAAATTTGGAGAAATTTAACGCATTTAAAATGGGGACTTCAAAAGAGAATTTGAAGGGGAAAATTTATGTGGAGGGAGTTACCACCACATGAATGAGGAGGTGAGGGGTCACCCCTTGGGCGCCGGCCATGGGGAGGGGCACCCCCCCTCCTCCTATAAAAGGCCCCCCTCTCACACCTTCATACACACACCTCCTCGTGAAGGATCTCTCTCCCCCTCTAGTTATTCCCCATGGTCTCGGATTAGCGAGATACATGTTCCCGATGGCTTTATCTGGAAACGAGTTGCTACTTCCGCTTCTTTGCTGGAGTGAGGGACGGAGGTTGTCGGGGTCCCGGACGTGTGTGCGATCACGGATGCACCGCTGCTTTGCGGTGCTGGACTTGGTGGTGTTGGACTTGCTGGAGCTGGATCTGATGGACGTGCTGGAGCCGGACTTGCTGGACTTCATCACGATCTTGAGATCGACAAGTGTACGACTATATCATCCACGAGTTCCAACTCGTTAAAAAAGCTTTGTTGTCTTTGAGGGTAAGTTCTCTATGGATGTATATCCACCCGTTGCTTGTATCTAGTAGATAGTTCTTGGCGTATAGTTCCCATCGTATGAATTTTTTTGTTTTCTATGCTGCAAACCCAACATGATCTTGTTGTGGTCATGAGCTTTGTAATCAAGTAGGTCTACCTTGCTACTCAAGTGCTTTAATACATCTCTGCTCTCCCCATGTGTGTGAAAGTGACAGCATGCACACCATGGTGGCACTTAGGCTAGAGATTACAAATACTTCTTATGAGTTATATTTGGAGTTGGATGTCTTTATGAAATTGTGGTGTTTGTTGGACTCATCTAGTACTCAAGGTGACAGTGTGGGGTTATCTAGATGGGAAAGGCTTACTTTGAGGTGTGATGTTATAGCCCTACCATCGATTAGAGTGTCCAACCGGAGAGTAGTTAAGAGTAGTATCATAAAGAAGAATATATTTATATGAGAGTGTTCACTAGTGAAAGTATGATCCCCAGGCCTTGTTTCTAAGCATTGATACACCGTTTGCTATTAGATCTGTTACATGTTTGCTTGCTTCCATCTTTATTTCAGTTTTGCTTTAGTCTTTTCCACGCCATCAAGCTATTTTCTATCACCGTTACCACTTATAATTATCTATACCACTTGTATTTCACTATCTCTTCGCCGAACTAGTGCATATATACACCTGACAAGTGTATTGGGTGTGTTGGGGACACAAGAGACTTCTTGTATCTTGATTGCAGGGTTGCTTGAGAGGGGATACCTTTGACCACTTCCTCACTGAGTTCTATAAACCTTGGGTGATCCACTTAAGGGAAAACTTGCTGCTGTTCTACAAACCTCTGCACTTGGAGGCCCAACAACTGTCTACAAGAATAGAAGTGCGTAGACATCAAGCTATTTTCTGGCGCCGTTGTCGGGGAGGAAAGGTAAAAAGTATTCACACCGGAGGATTAAAGAAGAAGAACCTCCCATGGCAAACGCCTATTTTCTGGCGCTGTTGCCGGGAGGTAAGGTAAAAGGTACTCACATCCTCCAGTGTGAGTGCTCGAAGTTATTTCCTTTAGATTCTGCAAATTTGTCTTTTTTTCTTGTTTTCACTAGTTAGGCTTAATGGAAAACAACAACAAAATTAGAGAGCTTTATATTATTTATCTTTAGTTAGGACATGAAGTGTTCGAAGAGAAAATTAAAAAACCTATGGAAGTTTATTTGCATGCTAATAGCAATGTTGTTAGTATGCATTCTTTGGACACCATTATTGCTAATGCTATGGAAAACTCTAAGCTTGGGGAAGCTAGTTTTTATGAAAATGATCTTTTTAGTCCCCCATCTTTAGAGGAGAAAATGTGCTTTGATGATACCAAACCTCCAATTTATGAGGATTACAATGATGAATATGATATTTACAGTCCACATACTATTGAGGAGAAAATTTATTGTGATTACAATATGCCTCCTATATTTGATGATTATGGTGATGAGAATAATAATGATAGCTATTTTGTTGAATTTGCTCCCACTATAATTAATAAGAATGACTATGTTTATGTGGGGAGTAGTAATTCTTTTATGCATGTGGCTCATGATAAGAATATTTTATGTGATAGTTATATTGTTAATTTTATTCATGATGCTACTGAAAGTTATTAAGAGAGAGCGAAACATGGTTTTATGTATCTCAACAGTATTAAGTTTCCCCTCTTTATGTTGAAAGTCTTGAAGTTGCACTTGTTTTGCTTTACTATGCTTGTTGCTTTGTGCTTTCATGACTTGTTTATTTACAAGATTCCTATGCATAGGAAGTGGGTTAGACTTAAATGTGTTTTGAATTTGCTTCTTGATGCTCTCTTTTACTTCAATTCATATTTCTTATGTGAGCATCTTCTCAAACTATCAAGCCTAACTTAAAGGCATTAAAGAAAAGTACTTATTGGGAGATAACCCAAAAGTTTTAGATGAGTCTTGGAATTTATTACTTTTGTAATAACCGCTCCTTAACCTTTTTATTTGCTTTTTGTGCCAAGAGTAACCTCTAATGAGAGAGAAGTAATGATTGGGAAAGTTGCTGTCCAGAAACAGATTTTTGTGCTTCACCGTAAAAATTTGTGTAAAATCTCTGAACGTCTTTTTGAGGCATTAATTTTTGTGCTTCTACCCCAGGTTGTTATCTAACTTTCGTTAGTTCAAAACTTTTTCATTTGAGCGACATAAGGTCTTCGAAAAAATTCGTATTTACGTGCTGGTCTGTTTTGACAGATTTCTGCCATTTTCTGCATTTGCTTCTTGTTGGTTCCTTTTTGAGTTCTTTTGAGAATTGAGCTTTTCGAGGGAAGTGCTACAGTAGCTTGTGTTTTAATGGATGTTTTATTGGTGTTGAAACTGAACCTAAAGACTTATTATCTTGAGTGCACTAATGTTGCTAATAAAGATTGTGTGAAGTTTTGTATGAAGGAAAAATTTCAGGTGTATGGAAGGAATGAGTAATGAGATGAAGGATGGACTAAAGCTCAAGCTTGGAGATGCCACGCGTGTCACCCCAAAAAAAATCCAAGAAGTACAAGCGTCAAAGCTTGGGGATGCCCAAGGCATTCCCCTCTTCATCAATAAAAATCCCAGGTTTCTTCCAAACGCTTCATTTTTATTGTTTCATGCACAATTGTGTTGTTCTTGGGGTGTCTTCTTTTTTGTTTTCGTTTGCTTTTGTTTGCTTAGTTTTCTGAATAAATTGGTTAGACCCCCTCTTTCATACATTGGTTTGCAAATAGTTTGGTTTGGATTGGAAAAGAGTAGGAAAGTTCATACTTATGTGGTAAAAAGAGCTCGTTTTTGACTGTGGCCTATGCTTTGCCATGCCATGCTCGATATTGTTTTGGCTTTATGCTTAGTATTCTTTGCTGTAGCATGACCTGTTATAAACAATTGAGATTGCTTAATGTGCCTTGGATGAATCATGCGTTGTTTTAGCATATTAAAGCATATTATAGTGGTATTCTCCTTTGATGCTTTATTTGGGTTGACTTGGCACATGCTCACACCATATTATGACTATCTCAAGTCACCATAGCCTTGATGATCCTTTAGTTTTCAACTTGTAGTATCACTTTATGCTTTGATTAATGATGTTTTGTCGCTCTGCATGATTATGGCCATTATTGCTCTCTTAGTTTGTCGCTCCCACTCTTTTGCTAGCCTCCACAACCAAGTATGAGTTCCACTCATGCATCAAAATACTTAAACCAAGTTATTCCAAAGAGTCCACCATAACTACCTACTAGCATATGCTATTCCAAGTATATTCATGCTTTTGTTTACCTTCCAAATTAAACTTGTTATGAGAAAACTAGTGATTAAAGCTCTCACGAACTTGATGGCACACTTTACTTTTCTTGCCCTTAATAAACTTGAACCATTGTGTCGTCTATGTTGTATACGCTTACACTTTTTTGTTGGGAATTAGCAGAACCATGATGTCATGGGGAACGCTTTCAACATTGCACTGGTACTTTGTACCTAGTTGATATCATGCTCTTTTGTCTATGGATGTCGTCGGTGTGAAATGAAAGGAGAGCTTGTAAGTCCATGGAGTTATATATATGTGCTAGATAAACGCCTGGGCCACTGGTCTAATCCATGCTAACATGGTGGAAACCTGCAGTGTAACCATAATGAGCTGTCTATGAAGCATTCTTCTTATAAAAAAGAGTCCTATATCGAGAAAAAAAGAGAAAAAGAAAAAAAAGATTATGAAAAGAGGAAAGAGAGAAAAAAGCACCATATTCCCATGGTAAATAAGAAGATTGCTGAGATGCTCGTTGTCTGCTTGCCTTGTCATTTTGATATGGGGATTGTTCCATATTATCGGGCAAGGGGTACCCCGTTGGCGGTTCTCTATGATACACATGTACTTACGATGACAAGAACTTATCGGTGACTAAACTTGAGTAGCATGAGGAGCGGCCCTCGTATTCAAGGGACATGAGATTTCTAACTTATACTTCGTCAAACATGTACACCATAGTTTGTTCACTTTAACCTTAATCACTTCAGGATGCTTATGATAGGGGCAATGAGAGCTGAAAGATATAAGTACCATAATTTTTGGAAGCTCTTTATGAAACTTGAATCTCTACTTCCTTCTATGAAGGCCTTTCTTCCACTTATACATTGAGTCTCCACCTTCTACCTTTATGCACTTACTTTGAGAGCATAGTGGCCATTCTTAGTTCTATGTGCATTGTCCCAAGACTTGTTGATTGATGCATAACTTTATATTACTTGTTTTAAACTATTTGTATCTAGTCACTCTTATGAACTTTGAAGGTGTCCTATGCATTTATGATTGATACTCTATGAGGGACAAGCTGAATGCCACTATGATATGTTTTCTTTATGTGAAACAAACAAACGTCTTGCAAAGCATTGTTATTCATGAATCTTTTGTTTGTGCCTTTTCATGTTGCAACATAGTTGCTATGTCTTATTGCTAGAAATGTATCCTTCATGCTATGTTGAAGTACTTTGATCCCATCTTTCAATGCTTTGCAAATACTTTGATCAAGTTTATGATGGTGCATGTCACCTAAAAAATTATGCTTTCTTTTTATCACTTACCTACTTGAGGACGAGCAGGAGTTAAGCTTGGGGATGTTGATACATTGCAAATGTATCTATAATTTTTGATGTTCCATCCTTGGTTTTATCTACTTTCTTATGTTTTGCCCACACTTTGGAGTACTTTTCATATGATTTCTTGGACTAACCTATTAACAAGAGCCACAGTGCCAGCTGCCTGTTTTCTGTTGTTTTTGGTTTCAGGAAGTCAGAAAATGAATATTCTCGGAATTGGACGGGACAAAAGCCAAAGTCAATATTTCATCGGGGGGAACACGGAGCCAGAAGACGAGACAGAGAGGGGCCAGGGCCAGCCACACCATAGGGTGTTGTGGGTCCCCCTTGGCCGCGCCACCAGGTGGTGTGGGCCCCTCCAGCCTCCACCGACCTTGCCCTTTCGCCTATATATTCCTCCCGATGTGAAAACCCTAAATAATCAAGCCTCCAGCCACGAAAAGTTCCGCAGCGCCGCCGCCACTGAAGGGGAGATTCGGGGGACAGAAAGTCTCTGTTCCGGCACCCTGTCGGGACAGGGAAGTGCCCTCGGAGCCATCTCCATCGATCTCCACCACCATCTCCATCACCATTGCTGATTCCCATGATGAGGAGGGAGTAGTTCTCTCTCGAGGCTAAGGGTTCTACCGGTAGCTATGTGTTCATCTCTCTATCTATGCATGATCTTGTTGTGGTCATGAGCTTTGTAATCAAGTAGATCTACCTTGCTACTCAAGTGCTTTAATAGATCTCTGCTCTCCCCATGTGTGTGAAAGTGACAGCGTGCACACCATGGTGGCACTTAGGCTAGAGATTACAAATACTTGTTATGAGTTTTGGAGTTGGATGTCTTTATGAAATTGTGGTGTTTGTTGGACTCATCTAGTACTCAAGGTGACAGTGTGGGGTTATCTAGATGGGAAAGGCTTACTTTGAGGTGTGATGTTATAACCCTACCATCGATTAGAGTGTTCAACCGGAGAGTAGTTAAGAGTAGTATCATAAAGAAGAATATATTTATATGAGAGTGTTCACTAGTGAAAGTATGATCCCTAGGCCTTGTTTCTAAGCATTGATACACCGTTTGCTATTAGATCTGTTACATGTTTGCTTGCTTCCATCTTTATTTCAGTTTTGCTTTAGTCTTTTCCATGCCATCAAGCTATTTTCTATCACCATTACCACTTATAATTATCTATACCACTTGTATTTCACTATCTCTTTGCCGAACTAGTGCACATATACACCTGACAAGTGTATTGGGTGTGTTGGGGACACAAGAGACTTCCTGTATCTTGATTGCAGGGTTGCTTGAGAGGGGATACCTTTGATCACTTCCTCCCTGAGTTCGATAAACCTTGGGTGATCCACTTAAGGGAAAACTTGCTGCTGTTCTACAAACCTCTGCACTTGGAGGCCCAACAACTGTCTACAAGAATAGAAGTACGTAGACATCAATAGTCATCACAGTCCACTTGAGCTTGATGTAGACCGGCGTGTCCTTCTCAAGATGGATCACCATTCTTGATTGCACTTGCTTGCACTTGCTTGATGAAGACTTGAGAAATTCTCCCCCATACTCCATGGGGAAGCCTCTTCTTCGAACTTGTCTTCAGCATTCCATGATTGCCGAGTATGGAAAGCTTCAAGCATGAGATCTTCTAGAGATGACGCATCTTAAGCTTGCACATCAATTCTTGATGATGTCTTGAAGATAGCCATGAGGAACTCCATCTTCTTCTTCTTCAATACATACTTGATCTTCTTCTTCTTCTACTTGATTCCAATAGGCACAAAGCCCTTGGGTATTGCTTCTTATTTTTCAACCTTGAGACCAACACATGAGGAACTCCATCTTCTTCTTCTTCAAGACATACTTGAACTTCTTCTACTTGATTCTAATAGGCACAAAGCCCTTGGATATTGCTTCTTATTTTTCAATCTTGAGACCAGCACATGGTCCAAGTGATGCCAATGGACAAACCTACAAGTGAAACTCAATTTGCACATTAGTCCATAGGGATTGTCATTAATTACCAAAACCACACATGGGGGCATACATGCCCTTTCAACAGACGTTAAAGCGAAGAAGCTGCAAGTGAATGAAAACACAAATCTAAATGCTGAAAACTGAAATAACCCGCAAAACAGAGGTAAGTTGAAGCGTACTTACCACACGAAATCACTTTATGGTCGAGAATAGAAAGGTCCCTACAGAAGCAGAAAGACGAACTGAGTATAGAAAGAGTGGAGGAGCCAGTCGTGAGTCGTATGCAAGAGGGATATACCTGTCATGATGAAGAACAAATAGGAAGTACCTCCGGCAAGGAGAGCACCATCCAGAAACTAAAGCAGGGGAAGAGAAAACCAAAGAATAAGTAGCTCCGCGGGGAGAGCGTCGCATAGAAGCCAAAGCAGGAAGAAGTAAAGAATAAAATAACAACGAAGGGTCTCGGCACCACAAGGAGCACGAAGAAGAGTCATGAACGACAGAGCAGCATGTCCTCACGTAAAACCGCGTACCATACCTGGGATGCGATAAAAGCCTAGGCAGATTCTCGCCTACGATAGTCTACA